>OU612083.1:11952189-13303097 GCA_914767735.1 Anoplius nigerrimus
TCGATGACGCCATTCCTCCTCGTCGTCGTCGTCGTCCTCGTCGTCGCCGGCGCACTTTAATACAAAACTATTTCCTCCCGCTGGAAATAACTTATCGCGCGCCCCCGTAAACATCTCGTTCTTACGACTGGCGCGGCATGTAATATGGATCTACAATATTGGCGCCTCGTATGTACATATGTATGTACCATCGGCGGTGAGTGGAAAATAATGAACGAGCGTCGATTCGTAGAGAGAGAGGGAGAGAGAATGAGAGCGAAGCGTAAAGCCACCCCTTTATCACGTACAGTTTCTTTTCCTACCGAAGCAACGCAGCTTTTTGCACTACCACTCCGCTCATTTTATTTCCCTCTGTCCCACCATTCAACCCACATTACTCCCCGGATAATTCGCCGCGTTACAAGCCGCACGTTGCACTCCAATTAAAATTTCTTCAACGACGTCACCGATCCCTTACGAAAAATTCATAAATTGAACCATCGTCCTAGAACGAGCGCAATTACTTGGCAAGGTCGTTCGCCGAACGCAGGATCCCTGCTCCGCCCAGGGAAGGAGGGAGGTTGTACAACATCGAAAGCATTTTTGAGCCGTTCCTCTCCCGCGGGTCTTAAGGACTTTTCGTCGTCGTTTCTCTTCCGGCAAAACGGCCCTACCCCCGCCGCCCTCCGCCGGGATCCACCCCGCCATGTTCGCATTTTTTTTCCTCCGCTCCTCAGATATAACTCTCCGCCTCGCAGGACGAGGACGAAGGACCTCGCCGCTTTTTCCTCCTCCCTTACTTCCGCCGCCCTCTCCTCTTCCGTTGTCCGCCTCACCCGCCTTTGCCCGGCGAAGAAACAGAGGGGAGTGGGGGGGGGGGGGGGCGGCGTTTATCTCTGATGAATTTATGCCCCTTTTTATAAGTACACGTCGTGTCCCCGCGTCCGGAATCCACTATCTTATCCCACCCCCTCCCGACCCCCCTCCTCAACCCTCTGAACCCCCTCCGCTCTCTAGCGCCATATCCCTCCGAGTAGTTTAAGTATCCCGGGGCTTCATTTCTTTATGCCCGCGCCAGTTCTTGTTTATTCGTGCTTCGTGAGGCGGATCGAGATTTCGAGATAAAGGCTCGAAGCAGCTCGGGGCAGACGGATGAGGGGGGGGGGGGGGGAGAGGGTCCGTCGCCCGATGCCCCTGTTTTTCCGCGGACGCTTAAAGGGGTGAATTTATCGTCCGCTTGCCAGGCTCGATCTGTGTCCCGGGTTTACCGCATCCAGCGAAATGGTATCCGCGACCGGGATGTTCGCTGTCCGTCGCCGACGTTTGTCTCTTATGCGAGCGGACCGCTTCTTGGAATTTGTCCAGTACCGTAACTATGTTGCAACCCGGGGTGTCGGGTCATGCTCTCGTTTGTCTCGTGCCGCGGGGTAGAGCTCGAATTTATTTCAACGCTCGTAGAATGTGCCAGGGATTGTAAACGCGGTCTGAGTGAAAATGATAACGGAGTTGTTCGCGTCGTTCGCTTTTGCTGTAATAAATGAGGTATATAAAATAGAAAATTAGCTGTTTCAGGTTTAAATTGTTTACGTCGCTCTTGGCAATTATCGTAATACGTATTCTTAGATGAAGACACTTGATTTAAATTATTATACTTTTCCACCGTAAAATCGAACGGTAACATCGGTGTCTATATAAGCATAAGAATGTATGTCTGGCACGACTTAACTTTTCCACGAACGAAACGGGCAATGTCTTCTCCTCCAGAGGAAATTCCGATGGGAAGAGTTGAGGTAGACTGGTCGGCGGTACCTGTGGCACATGTTTAACGTCGTTACCATTACGCGGTACGTACGTGATGGCGGCTGTTGGCGGGCTGGGGGGTGCTTTAGACCTGGAGAGAGAGAGAGGGAGAGACAGAGAGAGAGAGAGAGAGAGAGAGAGAGAGAAAGAAAGACAGAGCGTCATGACGGTAATTTCGATAGCGGATAACGGCTCCACTTAAGCACCAATTGGGCCCCCCTTTTCCACGATCTCGAATCAGCGGACGGCGAACGTGACCTGACCGATCGGAATACGTACACCTACTTCTCTCAAATTCCCGCTCATCGCCTCCGTGCGAATTCTCATTCGGCATTTTGTTCGTTCCACACCGGCCGTAAAATGAAGCAGGCGAGTGTGTCGCGCTGACGGTGCAACGTTTGCGAATTTTCGGCAACTGTCCTACCTCGTGTCTCGATACCGGCCATCAACGAAGTTGTAGCTTGTCGGCGGTCGAGCACGTTTTTACGCGCGCGAACATTCGATCTCAGATAACGTACGCTCGCACACGCTCGGTATATGATCGGCATCGTAGGTATAATTTTAAGTAAAATAAGAAGTTTTCGATCGTAAATGAAATGTATAATCACGCCTTTTCGGCTAGTTCGGTCACTTGTAATCTACACGGGAAAGATTCGTTTCGGCCCGGATCCACCGGCGGATTCGTCGGTAGAGCTATGCCAGTAGATCCTGCCCTAGACGAACGACGTAGAATTTTAACTCTGAGGTAAAAAGGATCGTCGCTCGGCGGACGTTCGAATTACGTTGCTCACGTAAGACAGGTGCAAGGAATCGGATACTCGCCGCGTCGGTACTAGCTCGCCCGACGATATTTAATTTGCGTCCATTAACGGGGAGGCTGCCCTTTTTTTCTCACCCCCCTCTCCCTCGTCGCGTCAAAGCAATTTCGTCGGACGTCTCGCCAGACGGGGCGATTGGCAATTTTGCATTTGCCGATGAGTTGTGTCGGTCCCCGGGCAGATCTTTAATCTTGGATACTTGTTAGTCGGCGGGGCCAGCCTCGCCTCTAAGAGGGCGTATCTACTCGACCGAGGGGGGGTAGTCCTTTGCCGGGGGGGGGGGGGGGAGTAACGATGCCTCGACTAATTAGAGACTGCGAACTATCGATAATGGGACGAGCCAGAAGTCCTAAATTAGCGACACGCGAAACTTCGACTCCATTTACAATGGCTCCGTGAAAGAAAGGCGTTAGGGGAGGGATGAACGGAGGGGAGGGTGAGCCGGGGGTGGCACGCTGTTAAAGAGTTATAACGTTCACGATACTCGACAATCTCGCTCTGCAGCCAAATGTAAATCTTTCCAGATTCCGTCCCGCGCTTCTTTGCATTCAGACTCAATAAATATACTACGGACCCCTTTTTTTTCTATCCTTTTGAAAACCGATAACGAGGCGTGATTAAGAGAATGACGCTCAGAAGTGAAATGCAGAAGTTCGCCGACTGGGTCTTGATGTTTCGTAATGATCGTTGACCCAGTAACACGATTTATTCGCCGTTTATTAAGCGACCTGCCGCAGAGTTCCGTACCGATTTTGTTGCAATATCCACTCCCGAGCCGATCGATCCTCTTTCTCCGCCGCAAAACTCTCCGGCCAACGCTAATGAATCGCATGCATCGAAACGCGACCGTTTCGCTTATTTGCGATAAATCTCTTTCCGACTTTCGCACGTTTTCCGCGAAACCGATTCGCAAGCGCGGCTCGCCGAACGGAGCCGGATGTAAAACTGAAATGTTGCCCCGACGGGAAACTAGCCTCCGACTACCACCCAAATCCGTCATTATTCCTACGTCCCGTTAAAAGCTCACCCGATTCCCATTTTTTCTCTACCCTCCGCCGACGGTACCATTTCAACGGCATACGACCGGGTGCAATTTACACCCTGAATCCGACTTAACGTTTCCCTTCAGAGACCGAGGCTCGCGCGTGCACGTACTTGTCCCACTTTTTTCCATTTCCCCACCGCCCCCCCCCCCTCCTCTCTTCCGTCCCCCACCTCTTTCAGTTTCTGTCCCTCCGCACGTAGGAAGGGTCGCAGAGTCGCTCGCGCGTGCAAATGTGCACTCTTTTGAAATGTCCGTCTCGAGGCTTTGCCCGACCCACACCCCGGACGTCCAAGTTCGTTCGCATTCCGCGCGAGTTTGCACTCGCGAAGTGGCCCGGAGATGTACACGAACTGGGCACCCAGGGTCCGACGCTGATTACTGTTCCGAGGCCGGTTCTCGGACACGGTCCGTGCGCGCAACGTCGCGATGTCGTGGCGCCCGACTCAAATTACTTGCGCGAGCTGTTACGACGGGATCGTGCGGGGGAAAAAATGGTAAACTTTCTAATTGACGTGGCTCGTTGATTTTCCGAGCGGCGATCGCTTTTTCCGACGCTCGTTAAGCCCGGCGCAGAAGGTTAGCGGCGCCGAGCGTCGGCGAGCGAAGTAAATTGAAAATAATCGATTGACACGAGAATAATCTGGAACAAAATAAGGAAAGCGCTGTATCGTGTAGCAGGCGGAAAAAATGGGTCTTGGGTGGACCGGGCTTCAAACCCGGGTCTCCCGATTGCCGATCGGTTGCTCTATCCAACTATGCTACCCAAGCCTTTATACGAATTCCCTCCGCTCATGCTCTTTATTCTGACGCGTTATCATCCATCCATCCTCTACTACAATCCTGCATTACAATAAGCGGCGAAAGAACCTAACCCAGACCATTTTCATAATTGTCAGTATATACGTTCGCGTCGGTATTATCGTTACGATTGACTCAATTGAAAATTGACGTCGATCGCTACTCACTCCGCACCCTGATTACCGCCAAGAAGTCTCCCCCTCCCCCTCCGCACTCAGAGCCCGCATTCCTTCAGCCCCAGCGAGCGCTCACGATCAGAACGAACGATCTAAAGAATCGCCCCGGCCGTCGACATGCATTACCCCGGTGCCGCGAAATAATTCAGCGCGTTCCGCACGATCGGTCTATGCAGATTTTTCCGCGAGGCCGGGAGCGTTCGATTATTCATGCACGAGCGAAGACGACGTCTGAAATACTACGGCCCCCGCGATATCCGGCTGCCCCTCCTGGAGGAGTGAGCGGCGAGGCGTATCAGATGGCGTCGTATAGGTTTCTATCGGAGGGGGGTGGTAGCGGCAGTCGGCGGCGCGGGGGGTGGCCGAGGAAGGCGGTTAGCTAAGGGTAAGGTACATACCCAATGCCGTTTGTATTTCGTTCCTCGGCAGGGCTGACACTGATTTAGCGGCGTGTACCATAGCTTTGCGGTGTCGGCGTAGTGCTTCTCTTTATCTTAATACCGTGCACAACCGTGGCGGCGGCTAGAGGCGACCGGAGTGGGAGGGAGGTGGGTGGGTTGAAGAGGGTGGGATGGGACGGAATGAGGAAGGGATGAGGAGAGTGAGGTTGCCCAACCGGTCTTTGGGTCCGCCGAGAGGGAGCGAGAGGGAGAGAGGGGGGGGGGGTGATGAGGAGGAAGGGAGGGGGTGGCATTGGCTCGTCCATTGTTGCGATCGAACAAATAGCTTCCTGATGCCCCGCGATCCATTCAGCTTAGCCCAGTTCGCCTGAATGGACCCTGCGCTAGAGTTTCTCTCGGGCCGCGCGATACCGCCGGAGAATTGCTTAGCCCCCCTCTCCTTCATCTCCTACCACCCCTGCCCGGTCCCCCCCGCTACGCGTTGCCCAGGAATTGCGGTCGAATACGGATACGTTAAGATCGAACTGTAATTGCTGTCGAATTCGACGCCGCCGTCGACGCTCGTCGGCCTCGATTTTCAATTGCCTTCCAAGAGTGAATGGAAGAATTTTTCGTTTATACATATATATATTTTTTTAACGGATATGATAAGAATGTTTTACTGTAAAATATCCCTTTCTTTTTGTACGGTAATTGAGATGACTTTCTGAGTCGGTGATTTAACGACGACGCTGAAGGCACTTGATGTCGGGCGAGACGAGGGGTGGCTCACCGACACAGAAGATTTTCCGAAATTGCTTCGAAAGTGGTTTGACATAGCGCCACCCTCCCGGACCGCCGAAAGTGGTTTAACATAGAGCCAGCGTCACATTTGAAGGGTCTTCCACTCTGACGTACCATGGTTTCGCGTGGCACGAATAAAATCGCGGACCATTACGGGCCACGGGATACAAACCGACATACAGGTCTCCCGTGAAAACAGTTTTGTCCCTCTGATCGCTTCTTTCCCATTCATGGCCGCTCGTTAAAGTTACGCACGCGTTCCGAACTTTTTTTTTCCACCGTCCTTTCTGCTTCTGCCCTCGCAACAAGCTCGTAAATGTAGCATGCGCGCGCGCGCGCGCGCGAGGAGAACCGTTGCAGAATTTAGCGCGTTGCAGGCGTCGAAGCCACTTTAATGCGCTCATGAAAGTCGACTTGCCGTTTTACAGTGTCGAAAGTGTGTCGATCTATTTTTTAGCCGGCAATCAAATTCGGTCGCCGCGCATCAGCAGACTCACGCTCGACTTCGATCTTATGAATCTTGCAACTAGAAACGCGAAACTCCATCAACGTTATCGTCGGTAAAATATAAATAATTACTCGTCTCAACAATTCTGGAATGGCAAAGGTTCTGCTAATGGACATCGTCGGCTAGATACGATGACCAGTTTAGTGGCGGCTCCTTCGGGCGAGGAGAGAGTGGAAAAAAGGTGTGTAGAGGGAAAAGGTGGCACTGGAATAGAGAGGATTTCTTGAGGTTGAGAGGAGTCGGAATAGTGGTCTCCGAGGCCCCAGTCACGTGGAGGTTTAATCCTGTGCAATAAACCGGGCCGTCGCTCGCGCGGACTCTCGCGTATACCCGCGTCACTATCCGTTACGTCGGTCGTTCCATCAAGCAGATCCACTGCTATCTTCTTCCACCTACGTCCAGGTACTCCCCCTCAGTCCTCTGCTTTGCACGCCGTTGCGACGAATCAGTCGCGCCGGGCCTGACAACCCTCTAAGTCCTCTAAGGTTTCTATGGTTACCTTCGCTGATCTTCAGATCTGCCAGCCGCTTAACCATTAAACGTAATGCGCCTGATTGCGTCTCCGTCGATTTTGAATTTTCCTCCCCCGAAGCAAAATTATTCGAGCGAGCGGGACGAACTTTAATTTCGTTACTTTTATCTTAATTTATTCTTTTTGCATACGGAAGCCGCGCGTTGTCATACATCCCGCGCACGAGAATTTCCTCGATGAATTAACTTACCGTCTGACAGACTCGTATTTTACTCGAGCATCGACAATCGCCTTTGACGTCCATACGCCGTCAGAGCCTCGCCTAATTGTCTAACCTAATTTCCGACATAAGCTAGAAGCTTATCGTGAGCCCCGCTCCGTGCGGCTTTATCGGGTTATCTTAATGATGTGTATAAGAACACGTATACCGTCATAGCTGCCCACTCGAGGAACAATGCTCGTTTGCCGCCAATGGGATCCTTCCTCAAAATCCATCAGTTTTGCATGACGAGTCTCTGGCGCATCGTCTTTCGCACTCGCACTCAGCACGGCCGATAAAAGCCGCGCATTCCCGGCCTCGGCTAAATGCAGGCGATAAGTTTCCCGGCTCGGAATGAATCGCCAGCAATTCTGGCCGTTCCCGAGTTGACTCGTCGATTACTCACTCGGCCGTTGCAGCGGTGCAATAGCCGGCATCAGGATTATTGTACCTTAATAAACCGCCAAAACTGCCCTCTCCATCTCTCACTTCCCCTACCCTCCGAACTCGGCACACCCCACACCCCCGCTCGCCACCCGGATTCGAGCCTCTACCCTCTTCCTTTTTCATTTCGCCGTCGTTAGGACGGCGGTCGGCGGCATTCGTTTGCCGACGTTGGTAGTGGTGATTCGTGGCGGCGGACGGGCAGGGGAGGGTAGGGGGCGTATTTAATTCCGAAGGAATGCCCCCATCGTTTGTCACGTCACCTGACGTTTCCTAAGTCGCCAGAAATGTATCCCCCGCGAAAATAATGAAACCTTTATTTCATTTCTTTTCACTTCATTTCATTTCGCCGCCTCTCCGTGAACGGGTCTTCCACCCCCCACCCTCCTCTCACCCCTGCCACTTCTCTCTCTGCCTTCCTTCTCTCACGGTCTCATCTCATTTCGCCCGGCCGGATCATATCAGTGAACGCGAGGTGCAACCTACCGGGTGTCGCGTTCCGCCGGGATTTGCATTTTTACGGAACATTTTAAACGCAGATTCGCGTCCCACCGAGTCGCTCTGTACTTAGCAATTTTAATTCGACCCCTCTCCCCGCGCGCATTCTTTACCGATCATAAACGATACGAATGCGCATGCGTAATGTGCCGGGGGATGCTGCCATTATTTATCAACGTTCGATGCATATTCTGAGTCTATTACAGTTAACATCGTCGAAAAGCTTCACGTACGTTTGGAATTACACGGAAATGATCGAAAAAGCAGGGTTGCCAGTTTACGGGTCAATAATCGTTTTACCTCTTTGACGCGAAAATATGCTTGTCGGCAGTCTCGTAGTCCTCTGTCGGAATCGCTGTCTGCGTAGGATCGTCGTGACGGATTACCATTAACAATCGATTGCCGCTTAATGCCGTTTCACCTGATCCGCCAGATTCCGAGCGGATACCGTGTGAGAGTCGATAATGAACTCGGTCCAACAAACGTGACCGTGCCACTCGCTAAGTGGAAGTGAGCGAGTCCGTCACCGGCGGAAGTGCTCGTAGCCGGAAAGACGAACTTGTGTCCGAAAAGCTGTCGACATCCGAGCTTTATCGCCGTTTTATAGCGGCGTTTACCGCCCGATATGCCGAGGATTGCCTCGTCGTACCGATGGCGGAAAGATAAAGCGGGACGTCAGAGATGACGGATACCGTGACGAAACGATGGTCAGTTTGTCACGTTCCGATTTTAAGGCTTTCCGAGTACAAGAGACGATTGGATTGTGCTAACGCCTTGCTCTAATGGTCCGACGAACCAGGACGAAAATCCTTACTCTGCAACTGCACCAATTTTCGGTTCAATCATTGACACCTGGGAAAGAAAAGCTATTTCCTCATATTTAATATACTAGCTTTCCTCCCGTAAGGATAGTTTGTATACTTATCTAGTCTGATCGCTCTTAACATGATCGATCCTATCTCACGTTCCACCGCTAATTGCACCCAATGATCCGTACTTATGCTAATTATCCGCCTCGTCATCTTTTACTGCCTTCTGCCCAGTCTCTTCCCTCTCGCCGTCGTTTTTTTTTTGCCCGCCGCAGCGCTTTTTCTCCCGTCGCATTGACGCCAGCTGACGGGATAAGAGTTTTACGCGCCTCTCATTCGACGTAAGCTTCTTCGGGCAGCGCCGAGAGGCCGGCCGGGAGGATAATTGCTTCGGCGATGGCGTGGGATGGTCTCCCGAAAGAATGGCCGACCTCCGTGGCACGTTTATAACGTGTACGCCTCGGAACGGTGCCGGCAAACGTTTTGCCTCGCGCGAGCGCAACGTCTATCGTTCGGACGATTAATCAAGCCCCCCGGGGCAATAAAGTACCGGGTTCGTTCGCGGGATCCATTTCAGATAAGCTTCGGCATTTGTATCGGATCCCGGGGCCGAAACTGACTCGAACGACTTCCGCGTCGCGCTTCGACAGGATCGTTCGCCAAATTCCTTGTTACCCGACGAAATGCCATCTCTCCTCCCGCCGAGGAAAAAGGAATCGCAATCAGCTGGGAAATTTAATTTCACGGAATAAATCATACTCGCGCTAACGAGATTTCGGAATTAAGCGAACGAACGAATATATGAAAATTGATGACAGCGACGCAGAATTTTTTATTGTATACAGTGTGACGGTCCGAGTCTACGCCTTTCTTTTCACGCACGACTCAGTGAACCGACCCGTCGTCAGCGTCCGTCAGCCGGGGTAAATGTTCCGTGACAGGGAGTGGAAGGGAAAAAGGCGGGAATAAGGCTGCGTCAGTCGTAGCGCGAAAGGTTAATCCTGACGAAGTGAAGTCGATCTCCGCGACTATAAACAGAGTCGCGATCGCGCCGCATCATTACGGCGAGGGGTTTGAATAACGGGGGCGACGGTAGCAGGGACAGAGCGGCGTCCGGCTCTAATTCGGTAACTCAATCTTTGTCAAGTAAATCAATTTGGCCGGGGCGGCGGGGCCACATCAGTTTGCCGGCCCATTGCACCGCCGGACCCTTTTACCCTTTTGCTCGTTTGCCCTTCCCTTTGGCCTCCAACCGACCGCCGCCTGGTCAGCTCTGCCGGATTTCACCGGCATTAGCGCTAGTAATCCTCGTCTAATCAGACTTTGGTCATCGTGGCCAGCTCTCGAAACGTCCTACCTCTCTTTCTCTCTCTCTCTCTCTCTCTCTCTCTCTCTCTCTCACTCTCACTCACTCTTTCTCTGTTCAGCAGATTCCTGCTCATCTCCCTCTCTCAGTCGAACGTTACCTTCCACCCACTCGGAAGTCCTCTTTCCAGGCCCACCCCAATTTGCCGCATTATTCCGCAGATTCTCTCTCCGTCCTCGTCTAAGTTAGATTGCAATTTCCTCGGCGATCGACGAGAATTCCGAAATCGATCCCAAAACGCTGCCGTTCGTTCGACTTTGTTACCCGAGGTCCGACGCTCTCTCTTTCTTTAACCCTCTGGCCGCGGCCGAGCTCTAGGGAGAATTTTCGGCGTCGGAGCGTAATGATTCAATCATGACGTCGTAGCAGAATGTTGCCGAGATATTTACCTCGTCGGGGCCGAGGAGCGAAGAAGTCGGATAGCCTTGAAAGGCAACGTATTGCCCCTCGTTCTTACCAACCTGTTAACTCTGGCCCCGAGATGAATCCATAAAGCACCTCCAGACAGAAGCTGCTGAGTGAACTTGACGCGCGCGAGGAGTATTCCCGGTGATTTACGACGTTCAAAATTAACGGAGAGAGTCTCGGAGGAGAGATGGGAAACGTTGCAACGTCTGCGCTTCACAATTGACGGCAGTCTTCTCTTCACTCTGATAATGTTACGTGCCGGCCCCTCTCCTCCTGGGGTGCGCTATCTTTGAAGAGAGAAAGGGAGAGGGGAGTGGGGCCAAGTTCATAATAAGCCATTTTGCCGAGGGAGAAATTAGAAACGGCAAAAAGTTTGTATCTTCGTCGACTACCCTAATTATTCTCCCGCGTTAATCGAACGGTACAATTATGAACTTTCTGCCATTAATTTTTTCGACTCTCCGTTTATGAGATTTTCCAACGGATATATATGTATATGTGGGGTAAAGTCGTTTGCGCGTTATCGATTTAGCGCTTAACGACGATTGCCGTTGCGTTCAATGGCGAGAAACGGGCAGGAAGGAAGCGGAAGTGGGTATTGGGGGGGAGTTGATCGATGAAGAAAGGCCGATCGAAGGTGGCTAACGAAAATCGAGGTTGCTCGAGGTTCGCCCGGTTACAGCAGTTAGCTCCGGCGAAAGCGTTAGCGCAATAAGCTCGTTGATTGTCTCGAGTTATCCGGGGCCGGTCCCACAGGACGCCCGGAGACGGGCTTATCAATTTTTATGACCTACCCGGTACTACCTGTCAGGGCCGGATACGTTTGTGTAACAGGTCCATTCGATGGTCAGGCAAAACAACGCTTTCGACGTTCCCTCTGCAACCCCCGACCCACGTAAAACAGAATACTGCTCCATGACAAAATGTTCGTCGGCTTTTTCGTTCACTATTGTCTTATTTGCGACGATGTAAAAACTGTGAGTCTTCCATGAATAGGTCGCAAACAAATTGTTGTATTACTACCACTGGTGGGGGGAGGTTATGAGAAAAATTCTTAACGCAAATTTTCATTGACTTTTGAGAATGGAGCAAAACTAAGAAAGCTCAATTAAAGCAATATTCAGTTTCAGTCTTCTTTTTTGTACTAAAGAAATCGAATTGAGGTCAAAGATGGTTACGATATCGTGTAAAAAGGAGTTGCATCGTGTAACGAGGCATTTCTCGGAGTTATCGTCCGGCAGATATCGGGACGCGGAGAGCCGATCGGAAATCCAGTGCGATCCCGTGCGGCAGAATGATTTCCAGCGCCGAATCTCGAGCCGTCTATCTCCGTCCTTCGCGCGTCGAACGCCGTAAATTACGGCGTCGCCGCACGTACGGAGGCGTTTCAGAAATTATTCAACTGTCTCTGCGGGATTGCCGGCAGAAATACAAAGGCATGATTTATATTCGATCGTGCTTCTTATGCATTGAATGTTCGCGATGCCGGACACGTACCGGGTAAGAAATGAAAAGAGCGGCCCTGGACGTGTCCGCGTCTTCTTCTTCGGTTCGCTCGCTCCTTCCTTCCTTCCTTCCTTCCCGCCTTCTCGCGCCCTATATGACAGCGATTTCCAATATTTGGTTGAAAACCGTCGGCGTGACGAATGCCGGCGCCCGGCACGCCAGACGATTCGCAAAAACTTTTTCCTTTAACCTCATGAATATCGTCTCTCTCTCTCTCTCTCTCTCTCTCTCTCTCTCTCTCTCTCTCTCTCTCTCTCTCTCTCTCTCTCTCTCTCTCTTACCCGTCAGTCTCTCCGCTCTTAATCCCGGGCCGAATGTCTCATCGATCGCTCGCTTAATTTGTCAGAGAGTGGCACTTATCGGTCGCGATCGCGATTCAAATTCCGAACACGTAAACACGTCGATATTTATCTAAATCGAATCGAGACGTTCGGCGGCAGAATTGAAAACCTCGAAAGCGGCCGTATCATTGCGATGTTATCGCTGAGGCGAGAGTAAGGAAACGGTAAGCGGACGTAAAGGTTGGGTACCCGGCAAGAGAAGCGGGAAGAGGCAAGAGAGGATTCCGCCGGCGGAAGATGGAAAAGGCGGAAGAACGTCTATCGCCGAGGCTCGGCAGAGTAGAGAGCGAGTCTAGGCAACTTACATTCTGATTTGTTGCACTTTATGCATCATAATGCCCCGGCGCTCCATAAAATGTTCAGTGCGCGGAAAGACAACCGTCGAGAGAGAGTAGGAGGGAGAGCAGGATAGAAAGCGACCGAGCGGGAGAGAGAGAGATATAGAGGCAAGAGGATGAGAGTGAGTAGAGCGAGCAAACGGATGAATCCTCATCCTGCCTAACGGTCTTCCACTCGGTGGCTTTCATTATTTACTTAAGACGCTCGACTGGCGTGTTATACCATTTCCACCGACTCGTTCCCTTTGCGGAGGCAGGAGCACGTATCCGACTTTGATGCGCCAGACGTTCACAGGATGCGCCTTCGAGGGAATATCGAGAGGCTGTTATTTTTCGAAAATTTTAACGAAATCGTCGGCAGCTCAGTGGAGAATCATCGAGCGGAGACTTTGACGCTCATCGCTCGGCGAATTCTCGGTTCGATTTACTTTCCTGCCCATTTTTTCCTTTTCTTTTTTCTTTTGGCTGACCGTACTGGGTCAACCTGCCGTCGGGCTCTTTCGATCGTGAAAACGTTATAGGCGTCGCTTATCCGCCCCGGTATCGGTCGATGCCCCGAGAGCTTTACCTACTCCTCCTTTGACGGCGGAAGGATTCAAAAGTCACGTCGCCGGATGATGAACAGCCTGGGTCACGTATGATCAGTATAGGGCGGGGTAGTCGAGCGAATAGGGGGGTACAAAGATGATCACAGGAGCAGGGGTCGGCTATTTCGCTGTCAAATGCCTTGCCCGGCGCCTTACTTCGACGCTTAGCATTAAAGGCCACGTTATTGACCCCGTTCCGCGATCCGTAATGGCCGTTATATTGATCGCCAAATTGCGGTCAATTCCACTCCGGTGATCGGTGGTGTGTAATAACGGTGTACTGTGCAGTTTCTCAGTTGCTCCTCAATTCGTTTACGTCAACCGTTCTCTCACCCTGACATTGACAGTCTGACCGTCTGCGAAAAATTGCGAAACAACAATTGCAATTTTGCATTAATACTTCTACTAATGACCAGATCGAACAGTTAACACTGAATTTTGATTAACTTCGTCGCGATCGCAACAAATTTCGAAGCTTCGAGCACCACGTTCCGGCCAATGTCGGGCGAGCTCTTCACTTTCTATTATTTTCTATGGCGGCGGCGCGAGATTAATGTAGGTTGAGCACCGGTGGTGAGAGCGTGCCTGCACTGTTAAACGATAGTCGTAGGCAGGAAGCTAGCAGTGTGGCAGTAGTCTGGGATGGGCCGACGGAGCTATAGACTCGCCTAGTTGGTAGCACTGGCGCGTCTCGCTCGTTATAACCACAGAGTTGCTGTCGGGGAGTTTGCGGGGCGCAGGAGGGTAGGGCGGAGGGTGGAAGGAAGGCAGGCAGGAAGACCAGGGTGCAGGGAGGGGGAGATGGGTCGTCGGATGGAAATACGGGCTAGAGAAGGCAGGCGGTAGACGTATATAAGTCCTACATGCGAGGAATAAACGTTACGCGCGGATACCGTCCACGCCTCGTGGACAAAGTACGAACGGCGCGCGCGCGCGCGCGCGCGCTTGTTACGTGGGAAGCGCAGAACGAACCGCTTTGAACCGCGGCGATCCGCTTCTCGTATCCAACCCTTACCCGCGTCAGTCGAAGGACTCGGATTCGGTGAAGAGTCCCGAGCGAATTGCACAATCCAATCTCAACGCCTAATGATAATTACGCCATCGCGGCGATCCACTTTGTCAGCGCGATGTATCCTGAAATTCTCAGTAGGTACCGTTCCGTTCATCCGGTCGAGCTTCCGTCGCTCTTAAAGTCTGTCATCACTTTTAAACCGGGCGAAACGACGTCGTCGTCTGTCGGAATCAAGTTTCAGGTCGGAAATTCGGTCGGGGGAAATTAGGGTGCTCGCTTTGTCAGGAGAGAACGCCTCGCAGGATGAGAACAAGGTAGTCCAGGGGTGGAAGTCAACGTCAAACGCGGCGACGGTAGGCGATCACAAGCTTCGCCAAGATTTCGATGCGTCGTTCGTTCGGGGAGAGACGAGGAGGGGCGAGGCGGGCGGCAGGTGGCAGTGGGAAGGGAAGTAGACGTTGTTAGGGATAACGACGAGGCCACTTGTCTGATCTTAAGTCGCTTCCGCCGTAATGGCGTCCTAATCGTGTCACGGGAGCGCGGAAGTCCCGGCGTGACCGGAAATTGGTACACTCCATCGAAAGTTCCACCTCGGTGTTTAATTTGATCGGGCAATTTTGGCGCCGTCTCTCTCCCCCTCTCTCTCTCTCTCTCTCTCTCTCTCTCCGTCCGCTATTGTCCTTCTCACGCATCCCCGGGAAGCCGTCCGCCTCTTGCGGCTTCGACGCTTTCAAATTTGTCGCGACGAAAGTTTCTCCCACGCCTCTCGGAACGAATTAAACTTCGACGTCGCCTCAATACTATCTGCACCTTCTCATTATTTCTGCGTCGGCATCATAATTACCCCAATAACTTTTATACGTCGTCCATTATCGCCGATCCCGTTTCCTTCGACGTCGGCAGACAAAACTCTGAGGTTCGTCATCGACATCGGCGAAGGTCGACAATATTTCCGCCCGAAGCTCTCCCATGGAACTTCGTGGCAGCGGCGTACGCCTTAGAAGGGCGGTAAAGAGAGCCGGGAGAGGAATCGCGCGGTTACCATAGAGACGCGCGCACTTTCCATCCGAGCGCGCCCTTCTATCCTACAAAAGGTCTCTCGTGCCAAAAACATTTGGCCGTTCGGCCGACCCGGGGTACGCCCAGACGCGGATCTCGAATGCGAGAGTGGCGAGAGAGAGAGAGAGAGAGAAAGAGCGCCCTGTGCCGAGGATCTGCTCCGATGCCGGCCAAATGGCCTTGGAGGCCGTTACCATTTGCATGGAATTTCGAAGCGTACCCGTTGCGAGTCGCGCTGTAAGTAACGCCCGAACGTCGGAGGATCCGGCGGCAGAGACTCTCGTCGCTGGATAAGGAGCGTCGTTTGAAAAAGGGAGCATCGAGGAGGACGGTGGTAGGGTAGGTTGAGGAGGGGGGGGGGGGGTGAAAATGGGCGGAAGAGCAAAGGGAGACGGAGTCATCCATCTACCTATCGGCGATCGAGTTATTCGCCGTCGGGTTCCGGCGCGGAAATGATTCGCCGCATTATCGTCCCATTTGCGTAATCTAGCGTGAACGTTTAAATCCATTCGCTCGCCGTCGCGACGCCCGTACGACGCGTCGGACTGTAACGAAGGAACGTTCGGAGGAACGTCTCTCGCTGCCGGCTTACCTCGCTCCGACGAAATCGTCGGCGGAGGCTTCTCTTTGACGAGGAGGCGCCGGGAAATGGGAACATTTTGCGAGCTGAATGGAATGGCGGCTGAATCTGGAGGCGGAACTGACTCTCGGTCAGGGCCTGGGCTTGCGGATCAGTTTAGGATGCTTAGAGGCGGGCGTGGCAGTTGGAACGATTTCATCGCGGCAGCAGTCATTCGAAAAATCGACTGCATCCTTCGACGTCGCGTACAGATGTCTACATTCCAATTAATTCAATTTCTAACGGGGAAGTGGTATACGCATCTCGGCGTCGAAATAGGTTTAAAGCTGACACTAGTTCAGTCGGAAGTTCGGATTATAGACGGTTCGTATATTCGAAAACACAGAATGTGTCAATTGCTAAGATTTTCGAGCGAGAGCGATGAGTATGAACGAGCGAGCGTAGAGCGGAGTACATGAAATATTTTATTAATTTGGCCCAACGGTATTTGGCATGGGAGTGCGTTAACGTGTCATTCGCAGGGACGATAAGCGCCGGCGACCGGCGCACGAAGTGACCCTTCGGCCAAATCTGGCAGGAGCGCGTCGATAGAGGGTCCCTTCCCGACGAAGAAGGGAAACGCCCGGCAGAATTTTGATGCTCGAAGTAGAAGCAAGCACCCGGCGCCAGATGTTGCCGCGTCAGGATGACACCAAGTTAATTTAGGTTCAACAGCGCGCGTCGGCGAAACCGCGAGATTAAACTAGATTTAACGCGCGCGCGTTCCCACTCGTGCGCCTCCGGCAGGAAGTTCGTTTCTATTGTTCGCTCTCGCGTAAGAGTCGGTGCGAGTATTTGACGGTTTAACCGACCTGCACGACGCTTACGACCCCCCCTCCCCCCTTCCCCGCCTCCCAGCGCATCGTCGCTCTCGACTACATTTCCTAAGTCAACCATTTGTAGGCATCTCGCAATCCTGACGGCCAGTAAAGAAGTTAACGGTTCATGCAATCAGCCGGTAGGACAAGTCGTATTCGCCGAGATCTCCTTCCCTTTGCCGAGTGCCTTCCTAAGCAGACAGTGGCCGCTCACGTACCCATTCTCGCATGCTCAACTATTTCCAAGATCTTTGACGGGACGATTTTCGAAGCTTGCGAGAGCCTGCCCACGTTAATATTTCATAAGATCGCGCTGGCTGCTTTGAAAGCTGCGCGCGCGGAAGATGTTTTAATCTTTCACGCGCGCCAAGGACCGTTCGCTTCTGAACTTCGAGATAAGCCGCGAACGTCCTGTGTTTTTGGAGAGTTCGCCGAACCGTGTGATATGGAAAAGGATTACGAAGTTCTGGCGCACGTGCGCAGCCATTGTGCCGCATCCTGAGAACAGTTACGATAGCGTCGAGGGTGGAGGCTGGGAGTGGAAGGGGTAGATAGAGGGAGAACGGTGGGGTGTAGCCCGAAATTAGGTATGCCACCGGGAGGATTGTTCAAACGACTTACCTGCAATTTAACGCAGCCGGGTTATCTTTCCGGGACCCGGGCGTGCGCACGGCGCGAATCGGCGATCGCTTTGATATCGGCAGATTTCGCTTTAATCGTCGATTAATCGATGTCACGTCCCACGTCTGCCGACCCCGTCATCGATCAAGGGGTTCACGTCATCGCTTCACTTCCCTCGCCGTCTCCTGACATACGTCCGTCGAACGCCGTACGGTCTACAATCACGCTAGAACCCAACATATATTAACCCATATATTTCGGATATATTAACCCATATACCCCACTCTTTCGCGGAGCATTGGCGCAAAGTATCAGCGTATCAGCGTCCGGAATCGATCGTCCACGAAGAATTACGCTCCTGCAGGAAATCATCAGAAGTGGCGGCCATAACCAGAATTGATCCGAGAATTACGAAACGTGACGTTCCATCTGCAAGTCCATTTGGGGGTGGCCTGCCCACCCGGAGTATCCGTCCACGGGTGCCAATAACCAAAATAATACGCAATAGATCAGAGGGTCCCGGGGCCAGAGATGTTCCGCGGTGACATGTTTATGGCCGTCAATGCTCCGCTCCCGTCCCCGTTAAACGCCGCTGCCGGGGTCCACGCTGACGTCACCTGATTTACAGTCCCGGCCCGGCACCGCATTACTCCCCCGGCTTCAAAAACTGATCGTCTGACTTGGACGTGGCTCGCGCGAGCCGCGCGGCGGGGGGCCCCCCGTTGTCGAGCCGTTTCGCGAAATTCAGTTTGCGATCACTTAATCTGGGAACGAGCGATTGGTTATCGTTTGACACGGCGGAGCCGTTTCGCTCGCGGCGCTACGCGGACGCGCTTGACGCTCGGATGACGGTGCGTGATAGATTTTGGGATCGGGCCGCGTGACGCGACGCGGCGATTATTGAGAATTTGCGCCCGGCAGCGCGAATTTTCATGTTGCCGCTCGGCGAACAGTTCACCACTGACTCCGGTGATTAGTCGCATTACGGCACGGCTTCTGCTTTCGTCCGAAAGGGCATTGCCGAATATGGTGGTCGAGAGTACCCTTAAACCGATTGCATTTCCGAATGAGCCATGGTAGATTGATGACATTTTTTTTTTTCTGGATTCGAGGTCCTCTTAGGTACTTTGTTTGTTATTATTCTTTTTCATGCTTTAACTGAATATTTAAGGTAACAGGCATCGTAGGCCACAGGGTCGGTAACATAATGCGAAATAATGTCAAAGTATGCAAAAAGACTGGATAGTACACGTAAAGTAATGTATGAACTGAAAGAAATCGTTGTCTGCGCACTTGACAGGTTACGATCCTTTTTGACCATCTTATTCGGCTATGCCCTTTACGTTCTCGAAGACAGAGACAGCAACATTCTCTATATCATGCTTTGTCGATGGATGAAAGACGATATCGTTCGTTTGTCAACGTCCCGCGCCGTAAAGTTGCGACACGCGTGACGCGAAATCGTAATGCGACGGGCGCCTCCCTGATGCGCAACGTCAATACCGTAACTTCGTCGCAATTCTCTAATCAACTATCCCACCACCCGGCAAACATTCCGCTTTGGGCATCCAACTCCGATCGGGCTGCTTTGACTGGTTAGCTTCCTAAGCAGTCGAAGCGGACCGCAGATACGTCTCAGGAGCGTGCTAGCCGCGGGAAACGCTAAGGAGGAAGTGTCCAAGTGCGAGCACACAGGACGTCGCCGGCGTCGTCGTCGTCGTCGTCGTCGTCGTCGGGGTCGGCAACGTCGTCGTCGATAGACAGAAAGCGAAGGAAGCGCGTCAAATATTTGTCGTCGGCGTCGGAGCACGTGGGCTGCCTTCGACTGTTTGACAATAACGCGAACCCTTCACCGGTCTCTCTTTGACCGCGCTCAAGTCGGAGTACGTCTTTCTACTTGTCAAACGCGCAGACGACGTCGACGACGCCGACTACGACGACGGCGACGCGAAATGGAACAGTCGGCGTGCCTTGCGTCGGAGTTGCCCTGTGTCTATATTAAACTGGAACGTGTGTCGTGCGAGACTCTGTGTGCGAGTCCCGCACTTTGCCATTCGGGCCACTTAAGTGTTGCCAGGCGAATTCTGGTACACGTGTACGGGCGCGTGAAGAGGGGTGGAATAGTTCGAAACGCGAAGAACAGCGAGCAGTAGTCTTGGGTTAAAAGATTGGTTGGAAATCCGAGTTGTAAACGCGGTTGTCACCGTCGATACTCGTTGGGCGCATAAACGGTTAGGAGCAATTAAGTGGTTATTTCGGAATAAGGAAGAACGTGTACGACGTTGTATAATAGATAGGGGAAAATTGACTCCGTTGCCGGCGATAAATTCATGAACCCTCATCGAACGAGATACGCAAATTAAAGGAGAGGATGCTAATAAAACGTCAAGCGCTTCTCATATCGCTGAAGGGCAATTTCGGAATAGCCGATTATAGCGGGACGACGCACATACCCGCGTACCGTGCATATACCCCCCCCCCCCCCCCCCTCTTCGTCGTCTTCGTCCTCGCCCTCGTCCTCGGCGTCTTCGCAACAAAATATGCCGAACGATGTTCTTCGGCATGACGTTCCGTCGTTCGGCTTGTAAGTTTCATTCCCCGCGGCATTTCCTACGTGCAACGAATAAATCACCCTCCCGAACGTCTTCCATCTGCGCGGAATAGGGCTCCCCCGGTGAAAATGCTCTGTTGGCTGCTGCCTTTCCACATCGGAGCCTGGCAGACGTTACCTTGCCAAACAAAACGGCGCCTCGTTCCAATCGTCTTCTGAGCTATTGCACTCTCAAGGACCGCAATTTTTGTCCAATCGCCTTCCATCCCGAATCGCCCGCGAAACAAGACGCGCATTCCAAATTTAACGCATCCTCGTCGATTCTTCTACGACACCCCAAAGAGGAAACTTCAGCTTCGACACGCAACAATGCCAGGCTTAGAATCGGCAGCGGCGCAGTACGCGTGACAATTCTCAAACTGACGAGTTCTTCCGCAGACCAGGTCTCATTGAAAGCGGCGATAAAGAGCGTACGCGTCGGCAGGCTGGAAACTGCCGGCAATTCCGTACTCTCACCTCATCGTCGGCGAAAGTTGCGTCGGATTTATTTTTGAGAAACGGCCCAATGCGCGTCCCGCTTCCTGCGGCGGCGATATCGCCTGAGAAATTAAGCAGTATGAAATATTCATGGGGCGGGCCTTTACGAGTGGGGCGAGCGGGCGCGTGTATTATTTTATTACCTAGTGCGCGTTGCATAATGTTCGCGGCCGCTGTCGGTGCCGGGCGACCGACCGAGCGACTAAGAGGGGGTGTGGGACGAGGGAGGGTGGATCCCCCCCCCCCCCCCGATTGTTACGATCCTCTATTGTTTTATATTATAATTTGTCACCGGGCCGTTGGACCGTCAGACGCGCGTACGATCCCTCCCCGGGCATCCCCTTGCCACCCCTTGCCACCCTTTACCATCCCTAACCTGTCGCCATCTCGGCAACTTGCCAGATATGTCTCGACTTTCGGCAGTGATTCTCCATTAACGTCCGTTACAGCCCTACGATATTAGCCGAGTCGAGAGGGGGCAGGCCAATGACTTTGTTTGGCCTAATAATAATTTCGAGCTACAATCGTATCGTCGGGTGGAAACAATTTGGTCGCCGCTTAATTGCCATCTCGCGAAGGGTCAGTTTTACGGGCCGTCGGGGTTCGATATATTGATTTTTCGAGCCGACGATTCTTCGCAGTCCAACGCCCCGTTTCGAAACGCGGGAAGAAAGTTAAGCCACTCGTGGGCGAATTCTCGCGATTCTCGCAATTCTCCCGATTCACACGGCTCGCCGGTCTTCTCCTACCAAAATTCCGTAGCCGCGTGAGAATGCGGCCTGACATTTCCGGAAGTGGATCCCTCTCTCCCTACCCGTCTCCTGTTCTCTCTCTCTCTCTCTCTCTCTCTCTCTTTCTCATGATATCGGCACGAATCGATGCCCTCTGTTAAACTAACGCCACCCTCCGATTTTCGAAACGGTATTGAAACGTATAAATTGCAATTTCGGGCAATGCCGGATACGACGCTTGGCGACCGTTATCCGCCACCGACATCAGTTTATTTTTATTGCGCAAAATAGCCCCCGACTTCGGTCAGGACAGTGGCAGTCGATAAAAGACTGTCCGACGTTGAGAACTGCTGCGAGGACTCGAGAGAAAAGAGACGGGGGTGAGGCGAGAGAGGGTGGAGAGACAGAGAGAGAAGCGGAATGGCGAGAGAGGGTGCGATTGAGCTGTGGAGGTGTAGAGACCAGAATGGGAATGAGAAGGGGTGAGAAAGGCGAATTGCGCGATGCTCAACACACTGTCATATACGAATACGCGTGGGAACGAGTGCGTGGGCGCTAGTGTGCGTGTCCACAAAGGGAGAAATTGTGTATGGGATACATAGTTATGTGCGCTCGAGTACAGGGTGGGATGAAAGTAGTGGTGCGATCGGGGAAGATTCAGCGGAATTTAATTAATCGACGGAATCATATAAAGTTCACTTCCAAAGAAAACAGCTCGTAGGAAGCATTTGTAACGCCGATGGGCTAAGTGCTCGGCAGAATTATCTCTCGACCGTTTGTACCTTGAATTACGGGCACACCCTGTAGGCGTCCGCATATGTGTGGGTATCTATAAGGGGTGGGTTCGGAATCGTGTGCGAGTGAGTCCAGTTAGGTGCTACTTTACGGGCAGTAACTGCTGCCGTAAACATAGCGAACGCACGCCGTGCCAGGGCCTTGCAACCCCCACATCGTACACTACACTCGTTCCAGAACCCTTTTCGCCAATTTTATTTCACCCTCACGCCCCACCGAGAATGTCTAATCGTCCTCGGTTGGCCGGCCAAAATCCCTTGCTTCGCCTATCCGTCCCACATGTACATATGATCCAAAAACAAACAAGCTTATCTCTGATCATACAAAAATTGCACCCCTAAATCAACCCCCACAATTAACTTCACTTCGTTCAATCGGTTTTCATCTTACTATACCGGAATAAAGGATGGAAAATTTGCCCCATTTTGACTTAGACTACTTCCGTGATTATTGGAATTACCTCCGAAAACGGTTGGAAATTCAAACGAATTCGAGTCGTTACGAAAGCGTTAGCTATCCTACCTTCTTCTAAGGATAGGCAACAAAAGCTGACAATAGCGAGAACCGTCACGGAAGCCATTGGCGAACGACTGGCAATACATTCAGCTTCCTCGCAATTATGGAGTTTGCATCGCACCATGAAGCTCGTCGTCCTTCCGCCCTGCCCCCCTCTCCCGACAGCGATGCACGCTAATCCCGTTACTTCCGCAGTCTTAGCTTCGTAATCCCCGGGTCCTGATTTATGCAGCAGATACTCCAGAGATAATTCGGAGCAACGACGGGGCCACGAGCGAGCCCTGTCGCTTCGCCCACGCCGTCCGACAGTTGTCTAACCGAAAGATACTCACTCCACGTCCACACTCTCACCGGAATACACTCATACACGGTGTCCCTGCGCGTGTGCGCCCTGGAAAATACACTTGCCGCTCCGGAGCGCAAATTGTAATCGTCCGTTAATTAAACGCTCTCTCCCTGCGCAACTTTAAGCCCGTAACGGATAATGCAGTATACTTTAACCTATCGAGGCCGCTACGCCGTGACGCATCCTTCGGCATTTTAAAGTCTCACGCGCGAATCTGGTTAAGCCGGGCTCGGTATCGAACGTCCGTGGCCAGGTTGGATAATACGTCCGCTTCGCGACTCGGACGGTTATACGTTCGTCTTACGTAAACTTCTCGCCCGACGATCGTATCGGTCCGAGATTAGGGGGCGCGTCTATATATTCCGCGGCGTCCGCCCTCGTCGAGTTCTCCGGGAAGAGTTCGGAGGATCTCGTTGGCCCGCGCTGAAAGACGTTGGGTAGAGACATTCGCTGGGAGCCTGGATAATTTCGACGCGCGAATTCGCAAACACACAGGATGGCGCGTTGCTCGTGCCCCCTCTTCCCCCCGCCGCCCGCCCCCCAGCGGATGTGAGTCGCGCAGTTCGCGATGGGAGTATTACCGGCATTAGTCAGAGGATGATGAAGAAATACGCGCCGGCACCGCGAGGCATGTTCGGTAGTTAACAGTCGGGCGGCGTCGTTCTTGCAGTTGCAAATACTTTAATCCCGTTCTCATCCCTGCTGCTTCGAGGACGGCTTTCTCTGCATCTACCTCCTTCTCCGCGTCCTCTTCCTCTCCTTCTTCGTCCTCCATCTCCTCCTCTTCTCTCACTCCGCTCTTGGGACTCTTCTTCGTCGTCTTCCTCTTCTTCTGTTTCCTTCTACGTTCGCTTTATATATCGCGGTAAGAATGGCCCGACATCCGGGATGGCGAGGCTAGACTCTCGATAGAAGTAAGCTCGTAAGCTTCGCTTCTTAAACTAGTCGCGCGGGATAACGACGGGCCTTCTTCATGTACGACGGCGAAAATCCTTCGATACTACGTCGTCGTCCGACGTGCATTATGCGGCAGTACGGGAATCTAGGGGATGATGGTTACGTATCGGGGTCAGGAGGGGCTGGTTAACGTTTAGGTTCATGGGACTTGTTTTTTTTTCGAGATGAGAGACGCGCAGTGTGAATATTGTGGCTTGACTGAGAGGACAATGGACACGTGCGTGCCGGATGTTTGTACCTGACTGAGGCCAATTTAGTAATTGCCGGGATAGGATGACGCAGTGTTAACGACGCGCAGTATATTAATGGCAGCCGCGCATTAGCTCAGACGCTGATAGACTTTTGGCACCGAAATTTGGAAATATCGGAATCGTGTTTGTCGGCGTCAGGTTAACGGCAATGTGCGAGCGGCGCTGTAACCGATGAAAAGTGGATTACGATGGTTTGGACGGTTACCAAAAAACGGATAGATGCCCAAAGCGTACCCGTATACGGTACATAGATTGGAACACGGGCGCTCCGACGCGCGCTCGCTATATCTTTTGGTTAACGTATAAATCGTTGACGCGGCAGAAACATCTTCCCGGGCAAAATCATTCGTTAGCGAATTTACGCTCCTCCCGATAGCAGCGCTATTTTTTTTTCCCCCGGAGCAAGCTCATATCCCGAAAATCAGAGAGATCGAAACGGCCGCATCGTCAATCTAAATACTCGCCGTTAACAATATCGCTTGTAAATTCTCTATTTTCACGGTATGGAAAATTCGAATTGAGAGCCGTAGGACCGTGTTCGTCCCTTTTTTTTTTTGCGATCGTTCGTACCAATTTTCGACGATCGTAGCGTTACATAAATGCCGGAGTCCTCTTCGGTGCCAGTTGGCAATACTCTCGCCGAGTCCTTTGAAAACGTCATCGACTCTCTGTAAATAAGCGACTTACCCCCTCGACCGAGCGACGGGGTAGGTAGTAGGTCGAGAAGAAGGGCCGGGCCGACGATTCGGATGCCTCGCACTTCGCCCGGTAATACCGTTGCCGACTTCGGCGCATCAGCCCCCCAAATTAACTCGGACAGGTAAACTCTATCTTAGAGAGGCCGAGGCAAACAACCGAAAGCAATGAAGCTCTCGTTCCCTCCTGTACATCCTGTTACCCTTCTGCCTCCCTCCTCCCGCATCAACCCCCTCCCTTCCCTCTTCCTCCACCACCTCTTCCTCCACCACCTCTTCCTCCTCACTGTTCGCAGTGCCGACCACTTCTACTTCCCTGGCCCAGGTCGAGGCTCCATTTTCCAAGGCCCCTCCACTCGTGACGCTCGAGAGAATAATTTAGAGAGCACTTTGGTGGCGGCAGCGGCGGTAACTCCACCCACACACCCCAGCGAATTCCCTTTCCCAGGCCCTCTCTCTCTCTCTCTCTCTCTTTCTTTCTCACACACACTTCTGTTCGTTCTTATTCACTCCCATTCACTCGAACTCATCCTCACTCCCGCTCGCCCCGACGCTGAACGTCTCTCGCCCAAACCCCCGCGCAGACCGAAGATATCTTTCCACTCGCTTTTCCGCCTTCTTCCTACCGTCCCGTTGCACTCTCTCTCTCTCTCTCTCTCTCTCGCACACCGCCGCTTTATGAATTGTCTGGTCCGAAGTTATGGCCTGCCCAGGAACCCGTAAACTGCCGGGAGCACCGCCGCGAATCAGCCGGAGGTCGACTGGCTGTGACGTCCACGGGAACCCTTTTGCAAGAATCTCCGGCAGACTTCCGGTTGCCTTCGTCTGCCGCCATATCTCCTCCGCTGTCCTTCTCCACTTTCGCTTCTTCGCCTTTGGCGAGCGCGAAGACGTACGTGTCGGGCTGGCCTCGCATATACATCGCGGCTACTATGAAAGTGTGTACGAGTCCGACGCGTCCGACTCTCGACATACGCCTCGCACGCTCCTCTCGTATGTGGTGACTGTGTGTAGGTGTGTGTGTCAGGCGAGTGTGTGGGCACGATAGTGCGCTCGGTATGGATGAGCCGACGATCGCGGTTGTTTCTAGTGGTCGTTGTCGTCGTTCTTTACTCCTGTCGCCCCCCCCCCCCCCCCCCCCCGCCACACTCGGCAGCTTACGTACGTACTCGGGGCCGAGTAGTCTGCCTTGACGGCTCTCCCTTGACTTATGCCTCACTTCGCCCCGTTCCTTTTCAGCCATTCGAAACAATCGGCCCGGCGCGACTGCCTGCGGACGCCGATTTATTCGCGGTCGAACGGCGCAAAGTTATGCCCCCGATCGCGCGGACTGCATTCCGGTTACTTTATCGCGGGCAGCTCGATCGACTATGGATTTCTGTCGGCACGGCCCTGTCCGTGTACGCAGACCGAGCTCGCGGCGCTCTTCTTTCATACGGTCTGTTTATAAGGTGACTCTGTGACGTGCGATGTCCTGAGTGAGGGCTCGCTGGAATTTGGGAATTCTCAGAATTTCAAGTAACTTGTACTTGTCTCGCATGCAGTAGTAATGGAATATTATTTCAGTCGAGTCGGTTGCAGCTCATGATTTTAGAATTTTATTCGCTTGATAAATGATTTCTATTATTTTTCGTCGTATATTGTGGACAATGTAAAACAGGACTTCGAAAGGACTTGCGATTGACTGTTCAGCTTTTGTTGATAAATTAATCTCAATTCATTTCTCCATTAAAAACTGCCCACTACTCAGTCACCAACGAAAAACGTCAACGTGGAATTAAATAAATCTGACATTTATTTTTATTCTCGCAATCCATCAAAGTATCTGTAACAAGCCTTGATTCGGGAGACAACTTTGAACGTTCTCGCCGGTCGAAATTTCCGACGATGTCATCCATACGCGATCGGCATCTGGGTAAATTTAACGAAGCGCGCATAAATTAGCGGCGTTACACGATGTAACGCGGACGCCATCGCGTCGGTTGTTTGCGAGGGGGGGCGTCGCGGAATAGCTGTAGCGCGAAGAGAGCAGCGACGCGAGGAAAGTTTCATTGATGGATGACACCGAGTCTTGCCTTCGGGGGCCGCCGACACGAGCGCGCTCGCGCATCCGATGCTCGATGACGGTTTGATGGTTTGATCGACGTTGACACGATGACGAGTTTGTTTCCTGCTGGGGTGCACACTGTGCGCCACAGTTCGCCCCGGCCTGCAGCGAAGTGACACGCGCGCAACGCAGAACCAATACTTTGATGGATGACGTTATTCGTCGCTGTTGGCAGCGCGGATCTGTCCTCTGTCGTCTTCGTTCGTCGGAAGATGCTCATCTACACAGAAAACGGGAAAATTATCGCTCGGCAGAACGAACACCTTGGCCTCGCACTCTGAAACTCGAATCCCAATTGCAACGAGTCTAAGAAATAATGGTCAGATTTTACTCGACGTCGATCGGACAGGAATGAGATTCCGATAATAAGTGATAAATGAAGGAGAAGTATCTGAGATTTCGATGGAGGCACGTAAGCGTTATTTCATGCACGCGAGCGTCGACGGTAGTCACGTGAAGCTTGAAATTAATTTGTATTATCGCCCCGCCGTACAGTGGCCAAAGGTGTATTTTATGCTTCGAGAATAACCTGCCCCGACGAGCGCGCTAAATCGTTCCTCTCGCAAAAACGCTCCTTAGCCGCAACAATTTTCATTTCACGCGAGCCAAAAGGAGCGAGCCGCCGGGAGAGTGAGGGGGTGGTTTGGGGGGGTGAGAGGATACCTCTCATGACCGGGAGATACAGTTCACCCCCTTTGTCGCGACAAAGACCGAGCCTGCGGCTAGGAGCCCGGGAAAAGTAGGTTTGGCGTCGCTGGGCAAAGGGGGAGAAGGGGGGCGGGGGAGGCGCAGAGGGTGGCTTAATACTAAAAGCAATAAGCAACGTGTGCTTGCGGTCTAAAGGGGACGGCCAGGGTTTTTCGAAGTTATTGTTGTGACCGCTATTTCACTTTCTCCGCGCATTTCTCCTTCCCCTCCTCTTTCCTTACTTTTTGCTCCCCCACCCACCCTTCGCTGCGCCGGTCTACTCCTATCCGAGGCTCGCCTCCACGAAATGAAATTTTGCTCAGTGCGTAAAGTGCAGGGGAAAAGGGCCCGCGTCGGGTTCGCGGGCGAATTATGTAACTTGGTTTCCCTTGATTCCTTTGATGCGCCTCCTCTCCTCTCGTCTCTCCTCTCCGCGCCGCAAAGGGCGAACCTTTTCAATTTTCCCTCCTCGTCGATATCCCGATGCCCGATGCGCGCGCCGACGAGAAAAACAGTAATTCGCGCTCCGGCTTATGAACTGACGCCTTCGTTCGTCCCTCTCTCTTTCTCTCTCCCGCGTCCCGTTCTTCTCGACCTCTCCCTCTGGCCACCACCTTCATTATTCCTTTTTTTCCCTCTCCCATCACGCTTGCGGGATTCCAGCGAAGCGACGGTAATTCGAAAATATTGGCGCAAAGCTTCTCGGTTTCCGTTCTTTCTTCCCTTATTTCCCTGTTTCTCTCCTCGTTCTTCTCCGAAGCATCTCCACCCCTCCGCGGACGAGGGTCGCGGAATATCGAAGGTTTCGCAGAATTCCGCCCGATATGCCGACAAGTGGCATCGTAAAGGAATCGTCCCACTTTTTTTGCCCCCCACCCCCGACGCGCCGCCCGTTTATCCTCCTTCATTTCAGCGTCAAGAATGTACGCCATATTACTGCGAACCGAAGGAAGCGCATCGTCGCTCCGCGATGACGATCCGGAGGGGGTGAGTGGGCGAGAGGGGGAGGTGGGAGGTCGAAGGGAAGCGCGGAGGGTGAGGTTTACGGGCAAATGCAAATGCGTTCGAAATAAAGCCGCATCGGGGTGGGGGATCGCGCGTCGTCGGTAGAGCGTAAAAAGAAATGCCTCCGGTGAGAGGAGAGATCGAAGAGCCCGCGAGAGGGAAACGATAGTCCGAGAGGCGAGAGAGGATAACCCTTCAGCGACGCGAGAAACGCTCCTTCATTTCACTTTATTCCTCTTCCTCCTTCCGAAGCCCTGGGCGCGCGTGCGTCGGCCGGTTTTCCGCTCGCGCCTGCGCACCCTTCTCATTCCGTGCCTTCCTTGCAATCCGGTCTTCGCGAGCCTTCAATTTTTTCCCCTCCTCCAACCCCTGTTCGACTAAAACTTTTTTCTTCCTCTGACGAACGAGACAGAGGCAGAGAAAGAGAAAGAGGGACAGGGAAAGAGAGAGAGAGAGAGAGAGAGAGAGAGAGAGAGAGAGAGAATTGACTATTTTTTTTTCTTCCCTTTTTATATCGCTCCCCGTACACCGTTCGGAGGACGATTCTGCAAGCTCGACGAGTTACGAACCTGCCTGTCATAAAGTGCAGAGAGCGCCGGGACTCCCCGGGCACGACGTGCTCAGAAAAAACGATCTCATCACGATGTTTCGATTCAGCGAATTGCATTTGGCGGTACGGCGCCAGGCGCTCGCTCTTCCCCACCGTCACATCCAACGTCCAACCTACCCCCTCCCACCCTTCCGTCTCTTACACACTACCTACCCACCGCTATCCAACTCTCTCCCCTACGTGCACAGACTCCCCCTACCGGTTTTTGCCTGCCTGCCTGCCTGCCTGCCCGCCTGCCATCCTCATCGCCCGCGAAAGAACTGGGTCATCGATTCTCGGCCGTAATTTTAAACTACCGCACGTGGTCAGTTGTTGGCCCCCTCCCCTCCCCCTTCAGCCTCCCTCATGTTTCACTCGGCCTTTCGTCCGTCTGTCCGGCGCACTCGCTGTCTAGCATCGCGAGCACGCTCTCGGCCGACCGGAATTAATGATACCGCTCGTAATCGGCGACCTTCGAAGCGACAGAGGTTACGTTCGGATGCGCTCGCGATATGCGAACCTTCCTACCTTCTTTCCCCCCCACTTTCGACCGCGACTCGCCGTCACCCCTCTGTCGCGAGCACGGCCTCTCGTTAATTGTAAATTCGTCCGATTCGCGGGTCAAAGCGAATTCTGCGGACGTGACGATGCGGCATTCGTTCGTCAAAATCGGTGAAATCGACGCCGTTATTTTCATGAATTTGCGGTCCGCTCGACATGGTCGAATGTCTCTGACCGAAGTTTCTTCTGTCTGGTTGCATCGGAGGCAGGCAGAGGTTTGATCGCTCGCAGGTCGCGGTAAGTTTCGATCTCGGGCGCGTAAAGCCGAGGGGTTGGTGGAGGAGGAGGGGGAGGGGGTAGGGGCAGGTTCGGGCTAGTGGCAATCCAGCGGCAGCGAGCAGGCTTAATCGGCTTTCGGGCCGATTCGTAAAGTACACAATGAATTGCGTCACGGCGCCGCGGCGCGGGCCCTGTAATCCTCGCGGTGGCAATTTATATTAATTAGCCCGGTCGCCCGGGCCATTCGTGTTCAACATAAATTACCGGGGCTAATGATGAATGTCAGGTATAAACGTAACATTATGCGACCGCGACGGACGTGTGTGCGCGAGTGCCTGTCAGCCTCCCTCTTCACTTCCCCCTCCCCCTGCGCGCGCTCTCTTTCCGCATACAGGGTGATTCGCGCGACTCAAATCGGCCGAGCGGCTCCGTAAACGTTGATTCTGGCGAGAATTGATTGGCCTGAGCGACGTGTCGATTCGATTATCCGCGCAGCGCGCTTTGACTTACGTCGTATATAGCGTGATGTAACATTCGTAAAGACATAAGCAGTTAGGACTCCTTAACCCTTATGTCAATAACCGGGTACCCGGGTAGCCACCTTAAGCTCAAAGGTTTTCTGGGTTCTGTCACAAAGAATATAATATGGAAAAGATAAACTGCTTTAAGATGGTTTAATTCGCGAGGTTCCGTGAGGCTTTTAAAAATGTTAATTGAAAAGAAAAAATTGTTCACAAAATGTATTAAGGTTAAAAATGTATAAAAATGTATAAAACCCTTTGAAATTGCCACGATTAAGAAACTGACATCTCTACTTGCATGTGTGCCGTCTCTGTAGTTCGGCTGACTCAATGCTGACTATAACTACTTACGGTCACAAGAATTCACTTCGCACCTCGTTCACCTTGTACATCCACTGCTCCCGTTCCGACGCCTTCGAGCTGCGTGCTAGCTTCTAGTTCCTCTTCCCACCGTCCGTCCCCCTCCCACCTTTTCTCTTCTGTCACGTCACATCCTCCCTCGCGCGCGGCCAGGTAGGCGAAGGCTCGTTTGAGGTACACACGAGTCAGCCATACGTAATGCGCGTACCGAGCGGCGGTACACACGTACGTTTGGCGTGAAATCAACATGACGTCCGCCATGCCCCGTGATTACAAACTCGCCGACACATGCCCCCACGCCGACTACCGTGGTCGGTATTACCTGCAGAGTGCGCGCCATGGTTATGAGCCGTTCGTCGGAGGCCACCAGATTCCATCTGTCCTCCGATTTCACCCCTTTCCGAGCCCACCCCTTCGAAGAATTACGCGCGCTAACCTTTTACGCGGACGAAATTTGACCCGGCGTTTAACTCTAAATTATTCACTCGACCCATCTCGCGCTCCCGATTTTTTCCATTTTTCTCCTCCCTCTCTTTTTTCCGCTGATCCGAAGTAATGGACCCGACCGGCATGACGCTCGTTCCAATTTTTCGGGAAAATACTTTTTTCCCCTCTAGGATGGAATTTTTCTATTTATCGTTTTCCACCATCGCGCTAATGACGCGCGCGATCCTTGTATTCCTTTCGCGACGCAGTGCGCGTCAAGGTCGTTAACGACGCGGGCTATATTAACCACTTGTCATCCTGCCGATAATCTCGAAAGGCTTACCGCCTTCATCGGGATACTCTTACCGCGTTTAATCAGAAGAATCATAAACTTGCGGCCCCGGGGGCGAGGATAGGCGAATTGAATAACCAGTCGCGGCACGAGCGACGTAACGAGTTGGCCAACTCTTGTTCTTAGCACTTGCCACCCGTCGGCGGGGGGTGGCTCGGTGGAGCGGATCCTGCACCCTCTGCACTTCTCGATTCTAGCCGCCCCCCTTCCCTCTCGTCGCCGGCAGGCCCCTCTCCCCGAGGGGGTGAGTTGGTACACGACCCGCATACCGGCGGTGCCGAGTCCCGTCTTTGTGAGGCATCCGTGCCCGTTCCACTGGGGTGCATCGGGCCAAAGGGATCCCGGAGTCGTCTCCTCAAAAGTGGAGCCTCCGAGCGGCGCGGGGGAGGGGGTGGCTCGCCTAGGAGGGGCTCAAGACGAACTCTCGGGGTGGGGAGGCTCGTTGCAATCAAGTGCGGACGCAGACTTTGGGAGTGCTGCGTTCCGTTTTCTCACGGTCCGCATTATCTTCTCAAACCCTCCAGCCGGATCCACCCCACCTCGAGGAAGAGGATCAAGGGGTGGCGAGGATAACGACGGAGGCGGAAGAACGTATTCACCTTTTCCTTCGCTCTTTGCCTGCTTCCACCTCTTCCTCCTTTTCCTTCCTTCTTTCCTTCCTTCCTTCCTTCCTTCCTTTCTTCCTTCGTTGCACCCTTCTTTAGACCGTGCGCGTGTGTCTCCTACGCTCGATGTTTTTCCATCGCTTCAAACCAACCCCCTTTCAACCCCGCGTGTCATTCCTCGATCGTTCCTCTGAAATCACCATCGATCGCTTCGAGGCTAACCCTTCGAAACCCATCGGGATGCGTTTCCACGCCCCCCTTCTTCCCATTCCCATACTCCTCCATCCTCGCGCGTGCACGCCGGAGCGCAGCCACTTGAATCGAGCTTGGAATATTTCTCAGCCAAGCTAGCACTGCTTCCCCCCCATCCCCCTTTCGCGCGTCCGATGTTTAACGATCGAGCCTGACGCACCGGCAGCGTCGATCTTTTGACGCGGTCCGCGCTCCGAAACGATTGGCGTGCCATGTTTGCCACCCCTCCTTGCAGCCCTCCACCCATCCGGCCACGCTTGACACGACTAATATTTGTGCGCATTTCATTTGCCGCGGCTACGTGTCAATTTGCCCCGGAGGCAGGCGCGCGCTGCATTCTGACCCGCGGCGAGAGCTGACGGTCCACTCGCCGATATCCTGCCGACAGAGAGAGAGACAGAGAGAGAGACAGAGGGAGAGTCATCCGTCGACCCGTATAATCGCGTCTTCCGAAGGGTGGCATTCTCATCGGAGATTTCGAGGATTCCGTACTGAAAGCCAGTCCTCTCCTTCTCGATCCCGGCGACCGTCTTAAACTTCTCATTAGTTGTAACAGCGGATCTCATTAGTGTACCTCGTCACCTTCGATGGGCGAATAGAGAGGGGGGGTGGTGGGCTGGGAGGGAGTGGCGGGGAGTGAGAGGGAATTAGCCACGTCAATATTTGCGGTGCAATCAACCCGCTTCAAACTCCCGTTCCACCCGATGTTTCGCTTTCCCTGCCTCTGCCCCGTTCAACCCTCCCCCTTCGCCTTCCTCATCCACCCACCCCGCTAGTCCTGCGAGCCCTGGAACCCCTCGTCGACACCGGCACTGATTGTCATCCGCACTTCCGTGACCAGCGTTGCCTCGCTCGGCGGGCGTGTTGTTCTCCCTGTTGTCTTTTCTCATTTCGCCGAGTCGTTCGTCTCTGATCCGCACACACACAGACACGACGAGCCATAGGCGAATCCGCGCGTTCGCGCGGAAAGTCGAAGTCGCAGGAGGGAGTGAGATGCGGCCTTATTTTGGACTCACCTTGTATCGTTGGTCGAGCGGAGAGGGTGGGAGAGTCCGATTGAACGGGACGAATATTGAAAATTTTTCATGCCGACGAGGATGAGATTTTTGCGGGAGAGACGGATAGGATGAAATTATACTTGGCGCCGGTTGTCGAACGAGCGAGTGTTTAGAGAGGGCGGCCGGTTCGGATTTATGTATTTTATATAGTTACGTCAAAGTTTAACCGTTTCATCGGCGGCGATTTTTCCGCGCTCGCCCGGAGTCCGTTCATTTTTTACGACTACGGCCCGGACAAATTGCCGCTGGCCAGCGGCCGTCGCAGCGGCGACAGTAATATTTTTATTAATAACTACGATAAATTAAACGGCCAGCGCTGACGCGCGCGAGCGAACGGTCGGCCGCGATCGGACGCGGACGTACGTTTTCGGGGCCGAGGATCGACAATAATGGACTGAGTCGTTTGTACTTCTTACCGCGTGAGATATATCTCGCAATTTCTCGCCGGATAAGAGTGATCGAGTACCTCGAAGAACGTCGAAAGGATTATGCCGCGATCACGTTGGTGAACCATACAGTCATCTCAACGTAAAGCGTAAAGTCTACGACATTGATTTCCAAAAGTCACCCAAAAAACATATTCTCTTCCAATCGAAGTTATGAAACACATATTTCCATACAGAATCCCCGCAATTAAAATTCTATTTTTCGATCGGCGCAGACAGTCGAGCGCCGCCTGAAAGTCCTGAAATTAAACTTGCGGAAAGTTATTCGTAAGGGGTAGCCGCGGCTGCGGCTATGAATCGAACGTCATTTGTTAAACTTAAACGAGAGGGCGGTCAGAGAAGGATCGCTGAAGGGCGGCGAGGGGGAGGGGCGGAAGAAAGGGAACGAGACTCCGGAATGGAAGATGGCGGGTTGAGGTAACGAGGGGGGTTACAATGCGAGTGCCGGTAGTGAAAGGAGCTGCGGAACGGGGACAGGAAGGGGGTGGGTCGACGCAGGAGGCAGCGGGGCCGGGAGGGAGGGAAGAAATGGCGAGGAGCCGGAAGAACGCGGGACACTGTCGCAAATTGAAAGTTCCCACCTAACGTCCCACTATTTCCTCGTTCCGCTCTTACAAATCTTTATTTGACACTGTGGCGTCGGATGCCTTCCGCAAAAATCAATGACGCGACCGGTCCGCGCGACCGTTCCGTGCGACCGTTCCGTGCGACCTGCGTTCTACCTGCAGGCAACGCCGGAAACGTTATTGGCCGGTCAACGTCGAAGAAGCCCGACGATAACGGAATCTGAGGGGCGCGCTTTAAAAATTAGTTATCGACCCGACCCGCCGACCGCTGGCCCGGTTGCACACAATTCTACATCCGATGCCGCGGGTCAAAGATTAATTGTCGAATATCGACGTGCCTCCGAAGATCGTTCCATCTTCCCAAAACTGTTTTCCTTCAGGTCAAAGACCACCGAAAGACTCCGATAACGCGTACGAGCTTAAGGGCGCTGCTTTATTCGCAGCGTCATTATCAACTTTTCCTCTAACTTGATCGAAGCCGAGATCTGCGATAACGCTGTATAGCGTTCGACCTTTTCAAACTCGTTATATCCCAGTCTCCGCCGTTGCGTAGGAACGGCGAAAGATTTGTCACGGAGAGTAATGCTTTTTCGCTCTCGACGAGCGATCCCGCCTATGAACATTCGTCTCGCGGCCGACCAAACGATGATCAGCTCCGACTCACGGTTATTAATTTCTTTGGTAACGCGGCTGGTCTGGGGCCGGTGGAAGCTCGGCTTGACCGAGATAGTAGCGAACGGCGGCCGCGTCGAGACACGTTGTCCAGCGACACGCTCGTGGGTCGATAAAGCCGACGAGAATAATGGCCGGGATCGCACGATCAGGTAAATAAGACAGGGCTTGTCGTCCGACCTTTGCCTCCGACTATTCCCATTCCATCTCTCTCTCTCTCTCCCTCGTCTTCTTTTACCTCCACTTTCACTCCTCTTCTACCTCCTGTTCGTCTTTCCGTTCTTTTCTGTTCCACGCTCCTCTTTCTCTTTCTCTCTCTCTCTCTCTCTCTCTCTCTCTCTCTCTCTCTCTCTCTGTCTCTGTCTCTGTCTCTCTCCGTCGCCCACCCAGTCTCGCTGTTTCTCTCTCCCTCCTTCTCTGTCACCCTCACCTAGTGGCGTGACACATGGCCAGCATTTATAGCGCGAGATAGCGCCGGCGGTTCTCGACAGCGCCGGCAGATTTATCCTCCATGGTTATTGGAGTTATACAAAGGATTTTTCCAACTGATCCCATAAAGTATCTGTGCCTGATGCCCTATTATTTACGCAGCCTGCCCGAGCGCAGCCACGATGCGAACGGCGCTAGTCGCGGCGGCACTGCCGTTAGATCGGTTGTGTTGGTAATATCGGTCGGCGTTGCTGGTGCGGCCGATGCCAGTGCGAAAGCCAGCTCTAGATCCGTTCTCTGTAGTAGCTGCCGGTAACGCGTCAGTTGTTTATGCGCCCGTTTACCACCGCTGCTCGTTGCCTTCCCTTCGATTCTCAGAACAAAAACGCGAGAGCCCACCTTTCGTCGCCCTATCCGATTTCAGATTCAAATACGCGCAGGCGCCAAACTGTTCGCATACTCGCCGTAGCGCACGTTTACACTTGACCGTAAACGTAGGCAAGCTACACAGTGAAAATCTTTTCAAAAACGCACCCCCGGCTTTGTCGTAAGCTCTAAGCCGCGATACCCGGTTGCCGAATTCAAATCCAGCGACGCGCGATCCTGACCGGCCCCGCTTTTAATACCGTTTTACGCTCGCGCCTGACAATGCGTCGCGGGTTCGGTTATAGAGCGCCACTTTACGAGTCTTTTGAAAGGACTCCTCCGCCTTCACGCGATCGTTTCCACCGAATCCTTCGTGGCAGCGAAACACAACGGCCCTTTTAATTTTTACGCTCCCCACTCTCGGTCCTTCCACACAGCTCTCCGTTCGTTCGACTCCCCCCACCCTCCCGAGCCATTTCTCGGTGTTTGTTTCGTCGCGAAAGCGCACGGCTTGTTTACGAACTAACATCGTGTGTTACGTTTTCCTCTGTCTGGCCGTGCCCCGTTTTGTTGCGTTTCGCCGTTAGCCCGGGCTCGGCGTTGTTGTGCTGTTCGGCATTAATGGATGGCCGCTGTTTCCGTACGTTTTATCGACGGCCCCCCGGACCAGCAGTCGGAATGGCTCACTGCCGGCGCCAAAATGGGCCGAACACGCGGCATTGATCCTCCGGCTCGGGCTCGAATGCAGCTGGACAGCTCGACCCCGTGTCGGCACTTTCCTACGAATTTTCGACCTCGAATCCTCTCCCCAACCTTCCCAACCGATCGTCCGGCCGCTCGCTCTCCATTTAAGGCGGAGGGACGAAACAACGCTCGGCGAACGATGGCTTCGCCTGGGCAAACATATTTTGCATGGACTCGACGCGTACTGTGTACCGTATTCGCGGATACGCGCTGATTACCAATTAACTGGATCGATGGAATTAACCGGCCGAGCTGCTATGCGGAGCGGATCCGTATTTTATTTCGGATCACGTTTCGACCGTGCCAAATTTGCATCGCACGCCCGACACGATTTATGCATTCTACCTTCCTGCCTTCGTTAAAGCTCGCTCCTAACTCCCGCGCGAACCCGATCTTCCTTGAACTTCGGACGAAGAATACAACGACCGCCCTCCCCTCTCCCCATTCGTCTATACAAAGCGAAACAGCCTATCATCTTCGCTCGCGGCGAACTAACGGCGAAACTCCGTCTTTCTTGTTACGCAGGATTGCGAGGGAGACACGCCGCTGCACGATGCGATCTCTAAGAAACGGGATGACATGTTGGCTCTGTTGTTGGACCATGCGGCAGACATCACCCTCACCAACGACAATGGCTTCAACGCTCTGCACCACGCCGCCCTCCGCGGAAACCCAAGGTGAGTGGTTCGCGTTTTAGATGTGGCGCTTTTGTCCACCGCGCAACCTCGAGCTCCGGGGGCACCACGAGTGGCAGGGGATGGACGTAGGTAGGGTCGGATGGGGGAGGGGGGGTGGTGGTGGCTGAATGCACCTCGCTAGGGGGTTCAATTTAGCCGTCGCTAGCCGCAGCTGGAGCGAGCCGGGGCATGCCTTGTACCGTCAGCGTATCCGACAGACTCGGTTCGGCGATCGTCTGAGCATCGATGAAAGCGTCGGCGGGAGCGTCGACGGGAGCGTCGACTATCTTCGACCGAGAGAGCCGGCCGCCGATAAAGGAGCCTCGCCTTATGCCGGGGTAACAATTACGTAAACTGCGCCCGCCGATCCCTCAAGCCTCGCTCGGCAATCGATGCGCAAACATTCGTGAAACTTTGCGGGGGTAATATGAGATAAACGGGGCGGCGTTGAATCCAGCTCAATGTAAAGACGGAATAGGGGGTGAGAGAGAGAGGCAGGGAGAAAGAGGGTGGAGGGGGTTGGCTGGCGGGACGGGCGAAGAAGCGGATCTCTGGCGCACAATGGAAAGGGGGCGAGGGGGTGGGCAAATTCAATGGCGAGATAATCCGAATCGTTCGTGTCCTCGGAATCTCCCCCCTTCACCCCGCACTCTTGTCCTCGACCGTGCGGGGCAGACTCTTTTCTTTCTGCCTTTGCGTTTGTACTTTCGCGCGCGCCGATCCGATCGCGCCCGGGACGGGGGTGGGTTACGCTGATTTAATTAGGCGAAAATCGCGCTGCTGCTCGTGCAGGGATAATGCTGGGTCGGGATGTGGGTAGAGGGGTCGACTTTTTATTCGTCGGTTACGGGCAGACGCGCAATGATCTTAACAATTACTCTTCTTCCTTTTAAATCGCGAATTTTGGAGAAAACTCTTTTTCGCACTGTCATCGCGCTCGATGACGAAATTTTCATTTTCGAATTCCCGTAATGACGAGTGTGCCGGCTGCATATTCGGATCTCTTTCGTGGCGGACGCTGCACATACGCAGAGCTCAGCATCTAGCAATCTCCCGAGCGGCGGAGCTTAAATTCGAACAGCGCCATATCCCGGAACGAGTCTCATCGAGCGAAAACACAATCACCTTTGACATATTGCCCGACGAGCGCGCGCCGGGAGAGGAGCCTCGGCCCCCGCGCGAAAATCAAGCCCATTCTCATTCCCGTAACGGGGCCGATGTAATAACCAGAACTGAAACCCTGAGATCCGGGAGGGAGAAGATTCCGCGGGGGTTAAATTGAACAGGAGGAGAATGGGTAGGTGGGAATCGCGGTAAAATTGACTCGGTACCTCCCGCCCGAGAATGACCGAGTCGATTAGACTCCGAAGACAGGCGACTGCCTACGGGGGGAACATCTGCGGTTCCCGACGTTCCTTCATGGCTGCCGGGGAGAACAAAGGGACCGCACGGGCGACGGCGGCGGCGGCGGGACGTTAGCGCGATTGAACCTGACGTTCGGAAAAATCACTCGCGCCATTTCACCGGAACTGTCTTTCGAACTCACGTTCGCCGTTCGGGCTTAATCGAGTTCTGCGAGGATTAACGGAACCGACAACTGGAACAGGTACACTCTTATGTCTGCGTGTAATTAAGGAACGAAGTATTTTAAAAAGCAGACGCGTGAATACATTTTTGGACGTCAGCTTGCGATTCGAAGGTGCTTTTCTCGCTTCTTGAATGGGGAGTGTCGCAGAAGCGTTAATCCTGGGAAGCAAGACTCGAAGAGGTACATTTTAACGGCACGGTAGATTCTCTCCTGCGCGAGAAATGAGAGAACGGCGCGCGAACGGTTACGTACGATTTTAGCGTGGTAGAAGCGCAAGGGATACCATTTCAAATACACGCTGCTTTTCTATTGTCTGGGAATGGCGCGCTTTTGCTCTCGCATGAATGCAAATTTCAATGGATTTCGAGGACCCCTCGGAGACTATATTCCTCCTTCCACCTTTTCATCCTTCCGCCTACTCCCTCTCTCTCTCTCTCTCTCTCTCTCTCTCCTTCCCTCTCTCCTTCTCTCTCTATCTCTTTCGCTTGGGTCCCTTTCCGCAGTTTCGCGCTCGTTTCCGGATCACGAAAATGCAGACACCGGATGCGCATAGTAGTCCTTGCAATCACAGTTACGAGGATCCCACTTTCTCCGAGCGTCCTCGTCGGAGGATCGCGAGAGTGTCAGCGATTCGCACCCTCTCGCTGGCGCGCGACACGGAACGTTATCGCTGAAATAATAGGAGAAATTTCTATCTCCGCGCGACAGGAAGAAAATGTTGACCGCGAAATTGTTATCGCTGACACGTCACGCGATCCCTATAACGGGAAATGAATCTTTCGGGGCGTCGTTGCTGGGTCGGATTTTAATACCCGGGTACACGATAAATAGCGTTTGATAGATTTTTACGTATTGTCCCGACAGAAAGGAGAGCCCGAGCGCGGGGAAGAGTCGTATGAAGGGCGGACAATGGAGTCGGTGATGAGAATGGGAGGTAAAAAAAAGTGGACGTGGTGGGACGGGGTCGATGTTTGCGCGCGGATTCTGTTTGCTAAATCGCGGCGTCGCCCGGCGAAAGAATGGAACGGACACAAGGACGGACAGGTGGGTCACGGAGGCGATGGATATGATGCTCGGTGGTCAGCTGGCCGGATCGTCAATTGGACCGTGTTACATCAATTGAATTGATTCCCCGCCTCCGTCGTCCTCGCCCGACCGTGCATCTCTCCACGCACAAACATTACGCCCCGTGCACGTACACGCCCGACCATGGCCACATATCGCTGTCATTTGCTCTATATGAGTGCAAACACGATCCGATAGCACACGCTCCCAACCTGGCCGAAACGCGCCCACGCGCGCGTTAACGTTTTCCGATATGGCAAAAGTTGGGTGGCGGGTGCCTAGACAAATGTGTATCGTTGATCGCGGTCAAATATTTAAGAGTAACGTAAACGAATAAATCCGGCACGTACGCCCGATTAATAAACGGGCGCTTGCCGAGCAAGCTGAATGACGAGCGGTTCCGCGGCGAGCGTGTGTGTCTGGAAAAGCTGATTGTCGGCTACGGGTTAGCTCGGGAACAGAGACTCGGGAGGAGAGTGAGAGGGTGCGACAGGGTTACCGAAGGGGTTAGGCTTTCGCACCCGCGTCTATGGCCTCCGGTTATTACCTACCTTCGCCGCTTTTGAACCGAAGGGTGCTGATTACCGCGGCAAGATGTATGCGCGGCATCATCGACTGGAGGATGCGTTTCAAAGGGAACCTATTAGTTCGACTCTTCCTCGAACCAGCGCACGTATGCTCCCTCTTCGTCCCTTCTTGCGCGTTAGAGTACGTTCTGTTTTTCTTGCTCTCGTTCTGTCGTTATGAGGATCGATCGCCGATACGTCTGGCGGAAGTCAAATTCGAGACCGAGCACGGGGCATACCAAACGTCTTCCTCGCAGTTCCTAAACCCCTCTCGTTTGCCTGAAAACGAGATAAGACATCCGCCATCTTTCTTCTGTCCCCTCCGCGTCGATGACGTTTTAGCTCCGGGCGAAACAGCGAGTCGACACCCAGGACTGTTGCGGGCATCGCTCAAAGTTAATGAACGCTCCTTTCTCTCTGTGTGTTTTAGTCTAATCCTGTGTAAATTAGGTAACGAGCTCCGGCTTTGGATGCGCGCGCCACTCGGATGGGGGCCACCCCCTCCCGCCTCGGGGGAGAAACTTTTGTGTCCACTTAATTCGGCTCGTCAGGCTCCGGTCCGCGCCGAAACACAAGCACGAATCGCTTGATTGTCCTCGACTTAATATCTGAAGTGAAATCTCACTCCGACAACATCCCTTCGCGAGTTCCATTCGCTTAATGCGATGTGCCAAATTTAGGTTGAGACGCCGACGAATATTTTTACTCCGAGAGGGCGGAACGTTCGAAGCGACACATTTCGCTTTTGCCTATCAAGGACGGAAAATTTCTCCTTCCACGGGGCGCATGATTTAGGTGGTACATTATGAGCGAGAAGCCTACCAGCTGGCGAGCTCCTCCGTTATTTAGGGCGTCTCTAGCGTGAGAAACTTGGTATTCGTTGCGTCTTAATAGAAACGTTAGAATGCTCAGCACCCGGCAGAACGTCAGCAGCGCGCGCGCGCGCGAGCGCGTCGTTCAACGCGGGACGAACTTTCCGCTGCCGGAATTTGCATTCGTTTTCCGCGATCCCATCCACGGACCCCGATGCTTTAGGAGAACTTTCTATTTAGCCGCCGGGAAACTTCGCCGAGGCTTTAATCGTACATTTTTGTCAAAGGAGCCGCCGCCGCCGCCGATCCGGCAGAAAGTCTCGCTTCGAGAATCGACCTTCTCGCTCGATTTTCGCCGTCGACGTATACGGCTCGCTTATCGAACCTCGATCGTTAACGCAGCGACTGTCGGGAATAAATTTTTCAGCTCCCGCATTTTCTCTCCCCACGGCCTCTCGCTCCGCGTCCGGTCATGGACGAGCCTTTCTTCTTCGGCCTCCCCTCAGCCCCTCGGACCCTCCAGCCATCATCCCCCCGTTCCCTCGGCCGCTCCTGAAGGAGTCGTCGGTTTCTCTCAAGTCCTGCCCACCGTAGCAGAGGGCTCTGAAGCCGAACGAACGGACGTCCGGCGACGTAATTTCCTGCCCTCCCGGTGCAACCGTCCTTCCAGCCTCCACCCCCCTTCAACCCTCCCCACACCACCCCCTTTCAACGCTCGACGCTTTGTAGGGTACACTCTCCGGGGGCCGCCGACGAAACTTCCCTCGTTTTCCATGCTCCTGCCCTCTCTCTCTCTCTCTCTCTCTCTCTTTCTCTCTCCTTCTCTCTCTCTCTCTCTCTCTCTCACGTGCACGCTGTCGAATTAGGAACGGCCGATGGTCTTTCACGGGGCAGGACGATGCGCCAATCCTTACCTTCCTGCATCCCGACTGCCCGTCGAAGATCGACTCTGCTCGTCGTTTGTCGGGACCCGAATCCAGGCTGAGGGGAAGAGCGTTTGCTAGACTAACTTTCTTCAGGGATGTGTAGGTTTTCTGTCGGTTCTACTCTTTTACACTGTTTCGGTAGATTGCAGATCTTGAAGAGTTTAGGGGTTGAAAGTTGGTTGATTTTGGCGTTCTGTTGGGTTGGCATTGTTAGCGGCGGGAGTTAATTTTGTATGTCGGGGATGTGAGGATGAACGAGAGGATTCGATACGGCTCGGGTTCTCGATTTGCCACTGTACGTGGAAGGGAGGAGCTTTGTTATTCCTGGTGCGCTGCGGTTTGCTTAACGAACGTTAAAGTTCCGCGCCGTTAGCAAGAGTGGTTCCGTTACTTTTGAGCGACGATCCTGGCGAAGTTGCGCTACAGCTCGACGAGAGCAACTAACTGTACCCTTTTTCTCCTGCTCACGATGTGGCTAGGGCATCCTGAAACTCTCCATTTGACATCTCTATTTTTCTTGATCACTGTTCAGACTCAGCGGTCGGACAATGCGTCACGAAGGTAATCCTTCAGCCCGCAGCACACAAGTATTCTCTTGATTTTTTTCCCTCGACATCTCTGTACCTATCACAAAGCACGAGATGGCAACGAATTCGAGTGTACGGGTCGCGTCGAATTCAGACAGGTCGATGAGAACGTTCGCATGCGTAAAAGTATCGAGAAACTGGCAAAACGTACGCTCTGACACACGTGTCGGACGAATTGCAGGCGCGTGTTGTGCCTTACTTCGAAAGTCACTAAAACTGCTTGACTTCCGGTCTACGCGGCTTCGTTACCGTCGGCTAGCACGTACCGTTATGGCAGCCGTCGATGTTCTAATCATTTTACCGAACGAGCTCGCGTACAAACGCGCCCGAATTACACGGTAAATTCCATTCCGTGCCGGGCGGCCTTTTACCATCTGCATATCGGCTATCAATGTCAAACCCGTCGGACGGATGTGACTCGTCGAGCTTCGGGCTGACCGTTAGCCAGGCCAGTTAATTACCGGCTTCATTGATTATCTAATTAATTGGACCTGCACGCGAAATTCCTGCGGCGCTTAATTATTGTACCGTTGACTTACATCCACTATCGATCCTCGAACGGCCATCGGGTAGAAATTGGTATTGGGGGGTGGGTACCCCCTCCGGAAGAAGGAGCGGACTTTGCGCGGAATCGTAACGATAAAGCGGTATAATTTGAAAATTGATCGAGGAATCGAGGGCATTATGACGGAGTCCATTTTATCGTATTACGGTCATGTTCCTCGGTCCTCTATACGGCCGTTCGGGACTTAAATGCGAACGTAAAAGTACATTAGACGCGAAAACTCGGTCGTGTACGTGTAGCCGGGGCACTCGATTTATGTGTGTGCGAATTCGATTAAGCGTCTCTTTCGAACGGCGCTCAAGTGATTTAAGGCGCACTACGCCTTCTGCGGCGCGACAGGGTCGAAACTACCCCCGGGCTCCCGGGGTTCTATGGGGGTTGTAGTTTAAATATATCGGCGGCCGGGAACGCGCTCGTAAGTTACATCGCCGGGCGCGCGCAATGCCCCTGCACTCTTTCTCCGGTAACTTCGTACAGTCGATGCACCGTGAAATTCACGATTCTAACGAAATTCTTACGAGTTCTACTCCGTCGGAGGCGGTAATTACGTAAATAAATTTATATGTTGACGGTAATGGTACGGCGGGCAGTAACGGTAAATCCGGGAAGAAAACAATTCGGACGCATTCGACTTTCGGACGAAGATTCCACGCGTTTATCCCATTATTTTGAAACGGTATAAACAATTCGAGATTTAAGGCTCTCGCGGCCATTATTACTGAAAGCATAGGCTTCCGGACGGTCGCTGCGTTTGAGATCAGCTATACTTTCGGTATAATCAATGTTTCACGCATCCTCACTAATGCACGGACATTAGCCTTGTGCCATCCACTCGTCTTTGTCGCATTTACATGCCGACACTCTGGTATACAACCAGACTCAGAATATCGTCTCGAAATACCCATGCGCAGCGCGTCCGTTCCCGAAATCAGTGCGCAAAGGTAAATTAGCTGCGCCAATTTTCGCGATACTTTCTCTTAATGACACTTTCTCAGCGCACGTGACAGCCTGCTCGAACATGGCATCCATGCCGAGTCGTGCACGCCGTGGGCCCATTTTCCTGTCTCGCATCGCTTGATTACGTTAGTCGCGAAACACGCGACGCGCCTACCGTCGGGATATTTCAGTCGTCGGTCCCTTTGATCTCATCCTCGCCGTGGCGCACTCTGATTGTCACACGACAGAGAACGCTCTCGCCGTCCGATCCCCCGTTTGTTTTGTTTCGTTAGGGCCGAGCCCGCCGAAAGGGGCCGAACTTTGCCCGCAACGTGATGAAAATTTCATTATCGTCCGCCTCCCATCGGTGACCTCTGATTTTGAGGAATAGTAAAAAATAGCGTAAATTAGACGTGTGGTAGATTTCTATATTCTGAGTCGAAAAAACAATGGACTCTATACGACTGGATTCTCCGGTGGAAATGAAGGTTATATCGATGGTTTGATAATAAAGTTTGAGGGAAGGGACTAATGTCGGTGGGGAAGGTTGGTGGTATGCGGAATATAAGGTGAAAGAGGAGGTGGTGGAGAGGAGGACTCGATGTTAGTTCCGAACGATTTGGCTCTCATACGATTTAACACGGAGGCTGTTATAGCTCGATATAGATATAATGCTTCTTCCTTCTCTATCGGGTTTCGCCTCTTTCTCTTCGATGCTACCGTTTGCATTATGCCCAGACTATAGCTTTTGCTATATCGTTCAGAAACGCGCTAATGCTCACCGCTCTCGTGATTATTGTGCGGTGCAATTATAGGTATTCGCGGCCATTACAGTTTTGAGTTTGCGGATGAGGGCCTTAAATCGATAAAGCGACCTTAGTGCTTAGCATAATTTTCAGAAGACCACATATGAACAGAAAGCTTCTTAGATACAACGTATATCATGTTTCAGTATTATTTTCTGCATATATTTTTAAGACACCGACTCTTAATCGATTATGATAAAAAAATATCATTGGTTCATTACTTTATCCCTATTGCTCGTTTCAGCTGCAAGGCATATTTCATGGGATTCAGCACGCATGTTACGTAAAATTATATCGGGCCTACCAATTTTCGGTAGTAAAATGAAATCACTTAGGTAAGCGAATCGAGATTCGCCGACATTTAGCGTAATTTGATGATCTGTACGATAGCGATACACCTCGGCAATACTCAGAACGCCAGGTACGTGCATTTGACACGACAATCACGACGGTAATGATACCATCATCGATCCGCGTAATGACGAGAGTCATAAAAATCACCCTTAATTGGAGCCATAATCTCTTCCAGCGCAGATCGGCTTGCACACGTGAGCGTCACTTTGCCAGTCCGATTCTCGAACAACCCCCCCCCCCCCCCCCGTCCATTAAAAGTTAAACGTCACGAAACACTCCGGACACTCGTCGTAATATCCGAAAGCCGTTAAACCGCTCGCTCGATTCGGCTCGCAATCGGCTCGAATGTCTGCGCTGCATCGAGTTTCGTTATCTTCGCGGAAATTTCTTGCCTCGCATCGCTACGCCGAGCAAAACTGCGCAACCTCGCCGTCAGGAGGAACGACTGCTTTTTATCGAACGTTAACGCCGACGAACGTTCGCCGGCACGTCGCAAACTTCATGGCCGAAACTTCGCTTCCGACTGGGATGCGCGCTCGCAAGTTTCGATATCGGCAGCTGCGGTAAGATTTTTCAGGCCGCGAAGCTGGCAAAAAGAGTCGGCGAGTAAGCGACGCGATCCGATCGACCGTGGCCACTCGTTGGCGCGTGAAAGGGGCGAGAGGGGGGGGGGGGGGGGTCTCGGTCAAAAGTTGAGGAATCGGGAAGAGGGATGACGCGGTGGCATTTACATATCGCCCTCGTCGTCGGCTTAATTTGCATAATATAGATTTGTTCGTCCTGCCCGCTAACAGGGAGCTCTCTCCCGCGTTCGCGCTGTTATCTTTAATTTGTCAGTCGACCCGCCCGATGTACGCTCGGGACAGAGCAAATGCGAGAGTCGTGTAACTCTTTTCAACCCGTATATTTTTACTCCGCGTCGACCAGCCGGACATGTAACCTCGTAATGCCCCGACGCCAAACTCTATACCGGTCATACAGTATTTATACCGGATGTTGTACTCTTTCGCTGTCTTCATCGGTTATCACTGGCTTCGAATACACGCCGGGTAGGATTGTTTTCTTCGCTCGTGATTGGATGTTCTTATTAGACGGAAGGCGAGAATCCGGAGGCAGCCGAGTCGCGCGGCACAATGAGCGGCTGTGGGTCGGGAATTAATTAGAGGCAGGGAATTTCGGTGCGAAAAGTCGCTATGTCAGATTTCAATGGGAACGTCGCCAAGGACGGGCTCGATCCGCTTTTTCTCACACTTCGCGCCCCGGCCCGCTTACGTTCGGCAAAGCGGTACGACGAGAGAGCCGGAGCGAACGATGACAACTCTTTGAATGCGCTATCTTCGCATTCCCCGGCGCCATTCCATTCCGTTTTGCATCGTCCTCGTCGTTCCCGTCGACGTCGTCGTCGTCATTGTCGTTTCCCCAACCCCTCCACCGCTCCCCGCCACCCTTTTCAACCCCCCCGTCCTTTCCCATGCCTCTCGCAGAGCTCGCCCGCGCCATTGTCCCGTAATAATTATTTAATGGCGGCAAAGTAGTCGAATGAAATTAACAAACTATTGGAAGTAATTAGATCCTCGCCAGGCTAAATTAAATGGCTCGCGCTCGACGAGCTATTTAAATGCTTATCCCCCGCTCGAGCTTTCCACCTCTTTGCTCTCGGTTTCTCTCCTTCTCTCTCTCTCTCTCTCTCTCTCTCAGTCGGTTTCTCACTCCTCCTCCGCCGTTCCTACTATAGCCACGGTCTGACAGTTTCTCTAAACCTTCTCCTCGGTCCCGCCCACGCGAAAGACCGGGGGCTAATTATTCCAACAACTATTCCGAAGTTTACGGCTGTCGATCGGTACGAAATGTCCTGACCGATTCGCAAGTTTCTCTCTTTCACCCCCTCGCCTCAGTCCGCCTCCTCTCCCCCTCTCCGTTCTTTCCTTCCCCCTTTACCTTTCTCTCTTTTTTTTACGCGAGGACACTCCCGCGAATACCAATCAGAGACATGCCAAGAAAGTTCGACGCGGATTCTCGACGCCGAGATGTGGAAAGAATTTCTGGCCGAGCAGAATGGGCGGGAACTTGGCCTGATGACGGGGCGAACGAGGCGAGGATCGTTAGGGGAGAAGGTATCCAGGATTCGACGGATTCAATTTTGCCCCGCTGCCACAATTTGGGGAATTGACGCGGCGATAATGTATGAGCGATGATCGAAATATGTGGCCTGCACGCTGTCGAGCCATCGATTTCTTCCCAAATTCTCGAGCTCGCCGACCGGGGGCGCGCGCGCACCCTATCAGAAATTTATTTTTCGACCCCCGCACAATTTATCAGGCTTCTCTTCCGCCAAACTATCGTAACTCCCCAAATTTCGGCACTGCGAACTTCGAACTTCATATTTTACTCCGCGCGCGCGCCGCTATCGGAAGTTACGAATCTTTTCATTACATCTCGCCGGCGCCTCGCACCGCAGACGTATCTCTATATTACACGCCCTGTACTTTCATCAACTCCCAATAAGGGGGTGGGGTGGTGGAAGGAAGAAGGGTGAGACGGGGGAGAGAGAGTCGCTGTTTCAGGGTTCGATCGAATCTCCGTTAGCTACTTCTTCGCCGGCCCGACCGGCCACGAAGTACACAAGGCCGTATTTTTCGACGGGAGATTTATCCGCGTCTCAGACCCCCACGAAGGGGGGTGTGGGCACCCCTCGACTACGTGCTCACCGAATGATTTCGCGGCTGGGAGAAGTGTTCATTACGGCGGTCCGGCTATCGTCAGATCGATGGCCGAACGGCGCCACGCTCTCGAACCGGTTAAAAGTGCTACCCCGGGCACGTCGTTAACTCGAACACAGTCCAACACCTACCTTCACACGGTATTAATAATCCTACGACTTCTTTCCGTCATCGGGTAGACGAAAACTACTTCCAAATTACCGACATTACGCTTTCAGCTTGATAACTGCACTGATAATCATGAACTTGATACATGTAAAGAATTTGATAAAAATGTCTTAATTTTGACGAGTTGAGAATTATATCAAGTTATAATTTTAATGTAATCACAACTGCAACAGTAGGTATTAGGTACATCTACAGTATACATACTTCGAGTAGTGTAATGAAACTAGAAATTTCGACAGCTTCCGTAAATATTGAAAAATTGCTGTTTATTCCTCAAAATCAAAGTTGCACCGTGGCGATAGCGTCAATACATATACGCTCGGTCCCTCTTTCACTCCCCTATCGCTCGCCGGCGAACAAGTTCCGCCTGCCGCATAGCGCAAGTTCCGATTAATATCCCAGTTCTTTGAAACAATTCCCGGCGGAATCCGGCGAATCCGAAGAACGATGTTTAATCCGCCGGCAAAGAGAGAGGGGCAAAGAGAGGGAGAGTGCGAGAGAGAGAGAGAGAGAGGGAAAGAGACCCGTCCGCCGTTTTCGGCACGTGAGGCTTCGTGAGTTTTGGCGAGCCTAAAACCTTGGTCAGCCACGCTCTACCCCGGAGTCAGTATCGACTCAGGCAGTTGTCGGTTACCGCTGTTGGCCCTCGTCGTTGGCCGAAGCTAACGAGCGCTCACGATTCCATCGCGTGCAACATATGGGACGTATCATCGCCTACGCGGCGAGGGAATCGTGATAAAATTCAAGTTCGCCCTCACCCCCCGCGATATGTTCATGCGATAGACTGTGTTTACGTCGCCTCGTTAACCGTTCGCGCGTCGAAAATTTCCGTAATCGCATTTCTAATGAGACTAACGCGTCGTTAACCTTTATCGCCCCAGATACCGTGACCACTGGCTGCGGTGCTCATAATTAACGCGTACATCCTCCCCTCCCCCCTCTCTCCCAGTTTGATATGCCGCTATCGTCATATTCGATGCATTTCGAGCGCCCGCACCGTAATTCTACTGACATGTGGGGCACAGATTAGGCGGATCGCATTAATAGTCGACGCTACATCGTTTGACCTATCCGTCCGATCGGGGCTGCCGTCGTAATACGCTTTTTATGCCCCTCCCGTAACAGCTCTCTACGCGCAGAGCAGTCACTATTCGATTCGATACACTAGACGGCATCGACATTGTCCGTCGGCGTAGTTTAATATTAACGTCTCTGTTCAAGTTTCACGACTGACACATTTCCGTATTCCGATTCCGCTCGTTAAGCTTTTACCCGTCTACTTCATTACCGTTTGTACGCGCGGTAACGTGCGCGTTACTCCCTATCGAACGCGCTGATCGTCATCGAGTACCCTCGCTAATCCTCCCTTCGTCATCCTCCCTTCGTCATCCTCCGCCGCCAGGCTCGCGCCTCCACAATATTCCGGCGAAGGTAATCCAAGGTGCGCGCAGCCTTCAGCGTCGAGAATTCGGTCGTCTAATTTCCTCGCATCAGTCGCAGGAACGAAATGCGCTTCTCCGAGACTCAAATGCAGCTCGCGTCCTCCCCGGCTACCCTCTCCTGTCGCCACCCCCTCCTCTCCTCTTCCCGCGCTCCCGTTGCCTATCCTTGAAAGGATTCACGGGGTTAGAAAACATTCCTCGAAACGTACGAGCCACGACGCGGCTTTCGTGCAAGGATTTGGCTTCGGATTAAACGACCTCCCGTGAATTCGCCGCGCTCCCTCGTAAATTGCACCAAAGAATTCGATATTAACGGTGGAGTCGGCGCGGGGTACGTCGGGGGTGGAGGACCGGGAGGGGTGTAAGGCGGTGGGTGGGGTTTTCACGCGGGGGATGGAGGAGGAGGTGGTAGAGGGAGTGGGCCAGAGGGGCAGAGAGGGTGAGAGAGAGAGAGAGAGAGAGAGAGAGGGAGAGGGTAGGGGAGGCTTGTTCCCCCCCCGAATGGAAACTGAGCCAGGGGCGGGGAGGTTGGAGGGGAGGGGGTGGGTATTAATGCTGCGTTCACCTCAGACGCCGACCGAGCTGACAAAGCTCTCTCTTCCTCTTTATCTAACCATCTCCCTTCGTCCTTCTACCTTCTATCTGCAGTCTGGCGAGCTCGAGGTATTCCAACAAGAGGATCGCGATGGTTTTGGTATACGAGCGGCAGAGACGGTGGCTGAGCGGATAGGTGGATGTAAGGTGGGCGGCTGTGCGCTATATCCACGTGAAAACGGGGGGTGGCAGAGGGGGTGGGGGGGTAGGCTTTGCTCTCTGCAGCCTCCTTCCGACCCGCGAGCAGGCATTCGTAATTGGCCGGGGCTAATTCGCGGAAGAATGTCGAATTAGTCGATCGACCTTCCTTTCGGCTGATCGTTCGAGATGCGGAAGAGACGTTGATTTTCCCTCTGAGTTGCAATCTTTCGCATGCGTTTGGAGAGTGTTGTCGATCGGTTCCTCCTGACAGGTCTGTAGATGGAAGCGGGCAAATCTAACGGCTCAGGTTCGATCTTCGTTCGAGGGCCGCACGCGATCGAATAGGATCGGATGGGTTCCAGACTCCCGGTCCGTATAGCAGTCATTGTTTATCGCGCCGTTCGGCGTTATCGACGCAATCGCATCGATTGCCTCCGCCATCTTACCGCAATTTCCTAATATGCGAAATACGGCGGGATATGCGGGAGATCGAGCGCGTGTGTGTGCGCGCGCGCGCGTGTCTCGTCGATGGCGATGGGGTGGAAGTGGCTCGTTGCGGAATATACACTCGACGCCGTCGCGGCGCGTGAGTACAATTTCGCGGAATGGTCATAAGAAGTGACGTCAGCGTTTATCAAATCTTTCAAAGGTTCGGCCGGAGCTTCGTGGGGGAATTCGAAGGCGGGCGGGGTTTCCGGGTCGCTGGTCCGCTAAGCTTCCTGTCCCACCTCCAGCTTTCTCATCCCATCCTCCTCCTCTCTCTCTCTCTCTCTCTCTCTCTCTCTCGCTTTCCTCCAAAACGAGATGCCCTCCCTCCCTACCCTTCTTCTCGCCCCTACCTCTCTCCCCGTTCATCGGTATTTTTCTTCCCACTCGCACCGATGCTTCCCCTTTTTCTCCCCGTCGTTTCCTCGGAAATTGGATAGTTGCTTCCAATTCTGTGCAGGACCACGGAAAGGAAGCAGAGCAGCATTCCTTTGTTTCTTCTACTTTGTCTTCGGCCCTGTCGAAACTTTCGTATCCGGAGTTCCCTCAACTTTTTCTTACTCGCCTGCCGTCCGTCCGTCGATCGCTCGCTCGCTCGCTTCCTTCGGCATCGCCCTTTTCTCTCCCCTCTTCCCTTCTCAACCCTCCCGTTCGTTCGTTGCCCCCCCCCCCCCGCACCCTCTGCCGCCGCCGTTCTTTTTCTCTGCCTCGAAGCGGCGCAGTTCGAGCCGGAGCCGTCGCGTAATGCCGCGAAACTTATTCGGTTAGGATCTTCATCGCGCTCACTTGACTGTCGATGAGGAACGATCGAGTAATCGGGAAGTTTTATATTTTAACTTTCAGCTCCACCCCCCCGTTGTACCCACCCCCTCTGTTCTCAGTTTTACGTCCCGAACTTGCCGCTTCTCATTCTTATACCGGAGACAGAGGCCTGACGCGTTCATTGTCGCCAAAAGAAAAAAATCAGGTATTTTCGAGACTGCAGTTGGGCCGATACGAAATGAAAATGTAGCTTTGAGTACGAACGCTGTTATGCTCGGTCGGACTCGGTGGAATTATCTATGTAAAGGAGCGACAAACATCCGGGAATCGAGGGGCGAAAAGCGAGCCGAATCGTTTCATCGTAGATGCCGGCGAATATATTTCCATGTCCGCGGCTGTGCGTCTCGTCGACTTTAAGCGGACAAACATCCGGGCGAATTTCGTCAAGGGTCGGGAGGAATAGTTGGCTCGGATCCGCTTATTCGCCGATTTTCTTTCGGCACTGGCACGGCGTTCGGCACCCGAGCTTTAATCGAATTTCATCCCGCTCTCGGCAAATCGAATTAAGAATCATGCAGGCCGCATCTTGCAGTTCATGCCGATCCACTTACTTGGGGTCAGACCTTGTAAGGCACTGCGAATTCGGTAGTGCGGTTGTAATTTTCGGTGCCTTCTTAGCCGCATTGAGCGGGTCAGTCGAGACTTTAATTTTTCAATCGAATTCCATCCTATCCCGGGCAAATCGAGTTGAGAATCAAACCGGTCACGGCGTACGTGTTTCACGAAACTTCATTCCGTCCCAGGGTAACTTCCCTCGGCTACACGTCTTCTCGGGCCCGTTTATTTTGACGGCGCCAGCCGGCGGATAAGTGATTTTGTTTAACATTCCACCGGCGCACGCGCAATTAGTTCAACTCGGCCCCGGAGAATTTATTAAGAAGGGAAGAGGAAGCAGAGAGATTCCTCTCCCCCTCCCCCGAGTCGTTCCCCAGCCTCGTCTGTCCCATCGCACACGTACACAGACAGCGGCTCTCTACTTATTTTCTCTTTCCTTTTGGCGGCCGGCAGACCGTCACTCACCCCTCCTCAGCTCCGTACGTGCTCAGAGATTTACTCCGCACTCCGCCGCCTCCCCTACCCCCGCTGCCACCTCCAGAATTGTCTAAGAGATTTTTAAAGTTCCGAACTTCCCTCCCAGCTTCCCTTATCGCGAGCCCGCGGATTGAGCGACGTTTGCGGAGATAAACGTTGGAAATGTAAAATGTTTGCCAGCGGCTACATGTTTCGTGCACGCTGCGAGTGTAACGCAAAAATTGCGACTGCTTTATCGATATGGAAATCGGGGCGAGAGTCCCGATAAGGTACCGACGTCGCAGTTTGCCGACGCGGATCGAAAGTTGCGGACTGCCGTGGCAGCGGTCTCGGCCAAAAATTTCAACTCGGGACCCATGTTGAAGTTGAACGGGCGCAGCCCGCATCGATAGTCCGGAAAGGCCAGACGACCGTATGCGGGAGCAGGATGGATCCTCGACACACAATCCTTGCCGGTTATTCCTGAGAAAGTAGGTCCGAGTCTCACAGAGGGAAGGCCGGTAGAGGAACATCCTCTTCAATATCGCTCTTTCCGTGTGCCTGGTAATAAATCGCCGGCGAACTAATATTCCTGCGGCGATATTGCCGGTAATATTACCATGGTAAATGATCTCGATCACCGTCCTCGCGGGAGATACTCCGCTTTCGCGTCGATATTAAAATAGGAATCCGCGAGCCTCCATAGAGAGGAAATGGGCGGCAGTGGGATGGCAGACGCGCACGGGAGTGGGACAAAAAGTGGATATTTAATTTAATTCCGAGCACGTTCTATACGCAGAGTTTTTCACCTATCCGCAAAAGTCGCGACTCATATTTGTATCCGACACGGGTTTGCTCTGACTTATCTCGAAATTTCATTTTCATCTCCCGCCGTCGAGCCCGTTCTTTCACTCGATATTTCACAATTCATTTTTTCACCCGACAAAAATGGTACCTTTGTACACTTTCCACTTTATTCCGATTGCGGTAAGGTAATTTTGGTTCGTTTTCCAAACGTCGTTCGGCACACTCTAGCAACCGAGACCGATCGTATGACCGGAAACGACAGTTAAGCAGACAGTCAGACCGGGTTTCCGGCTTGCAGAGTCAGAATAGAGACTGCGAGCAGGATCGTTACTCGTGGCATGCTTTATTATTGTTGAATATCGGCGGCGCCGTTTTTAGTTCCCGCCCGATATATTACCCGATATTGCCCTCCCGCTCGCTTATCCCTCTCCCTCTCCCCAACCCCTACTCCTGACCACCCTCTCCACCTCCCCCTCGTTGCTCGCGAAGTAATTGTATCCCCGACGGCGTAACGCTTCTCGACTTTAAACGGATCGGTTTCCGCTCCCGGTCCTCTCCTTAAGATACATTCAAGTACCTAGTTAAATCCTCATGATCTTAAATTTAAGTGCAGTACCGGGAGTTGTTAAGCCGCGCTTTATAGGATCCCGGGCCCTTACGAAGGCGCCATATACTGTTCGTGGAACGGAAGGAAGGAAGGAGGCTAGGGTCGAAGGTGGGAAACGTCGGTGTGCGAGGCAAGGGGGGGTGGGGATGGGGTGGCAGCGGTGGGGGTGAGTCGGGGTTGAGACGAGAAGGGATGGGTGGGAAAAAAGGAGGACGTAATCTCATGAAAATATCACTCCGCCGCTGCAATTTCGCAATCAGTTACTAATGCTCAAAGGACCGCTCGCTCCATCGGGATTGGGGAGGTCCTTTATCGCCCCTCCGCGACTTTCCGATATCCTTCGAGACGACGCTCTGGATACGGGCTGTCGGCTCACGACAGTTAATATTGGCACGTTAATTGCTCTTATTCAGGTCTCGCGATAACATACCGATTCGATAATTAGGCGGAGCTATTTATTGCGAACATATTGGTCTCTGTCTGTAGCAAGGCTGTATGTGAAAATAGGCAGTAATGATTATTTTAAGTCGTTCGCTAATCTTTGTCTCAATCTTCTCATCCACTTGACCCGTCTCACAGATGGATGACTCCCGTTCGACTAACTGAACTATCGCGTGTTGCCGGTAGACGTTGTCTCACGAGAGGGAAGACGGCTTATTTCTAAAACTCATTAATCGCCTGCGTGGCTGATTACGGCGCGTTTGTGCGAGAGAAGCCACAAAGATTCACCATTTAGATATGTGTCCCTCTGTTATGAGTATCGAACTTGGCACGTGCGTCGTCACACTTCGACCCTCTTTTAAAATTGCCACACTATATTTTTTCGGAATGCACGTGAACGCACAGATATTTCCCAGAATTCACACATAATAAGCCGCGATAAGAATTTTAATTACCAACCAAATGTTTTAAGGAAACACAAGTGAAAATAGAAAATATCATTACTTTTACCTCCACTTCGACGTCATCGCACAAAATCAAGCCAGGTCATCTGGCTCCGCCGACAGTGCGATTCTTATTTTCTGGTCGATGTCCAATACGAGGACGGGATTAGGGTTCCCTCCCGCGCGCACTCCCGGAAGCAGGCAGCCGAAAAGAAGTTTGTTCATTCATCACGCGAGCCGAGCGTATTTCCCTTTCCAATAGACGCGCTGTTTTCATGCTCGGCCGGCTCCCTTATCATATCCGCCCTCCGATCGAGATAAGGACGGACCTAAGGAGGCCTGCCCCATTGCATCAGTCCCTCCCCCCACCACCACCCCCGCAGGAGCACTTCTTCCCCGGAAGATCGAGCGCAAACACGGTCGACGTGCACAAATACGCGAGCGGACACCGTTGCACACATACTACGAACGCGCGGGGGGCTCTCTTCTAAATCTCGCTCACCTCTTCATTATCGCGGACGGCGGGCTTTTCCAGCTCGTGGAGAGAAGACCGAGACGACGGGGAGAGAGAGGTGCGAAATGTAAAATGGGGCGTTTTATCAAAAGCGAAATTCACCCGGAGACTGAAATTTGTCCAACGTAGCGAAAGCCCCGGATTACGGTGGCGACCTCTCTCTCTCTCTCTCTCTCTCTCTCTCTCTCTCTCTCTCTCTCACTCTCTCTCTCTCTCTCTCTCTCACTCTCTCTCTCTCTCTGTCTCACTCTCTCACTTCCCCTATCCCTCTCGGTTCAGCTCGATCTCCTTCTCCATTCCTTACCTCGGCCTCTCTTACCTCTTTCTCCCCTGCAGCTTCTTACCGTCCCGCGCCCCGCCGTCCCGAAAACGGGTAACAAAGTGTTAAAGTTTTAATCCAAGAAGGAGCCTCCGGTCGCCGTTGGAGGACTGAGACGGAAGGAAAGGAACTGCAGTGAGATTCTGCGTAAGCGAGACAGATGTAGGTAGACTACGGAAGTCGGGTGGGAGAGAGAGAGAGAGGGAGAGTGGGAGGGTGGGTGGGAAAAAGAACAAGAGAATAAGTGGTCGCGGTAGGCGGAGAAGGAGAGGTGGAAGAGGGGCAAAAGGAATAAGGAGCAGGAGGAGGATAAAGGACGAGGAAGCGGACAGGCGACTCGGCCGAAGACTGGGAAGAAAGAAGGCGGCTGGGGGGGTTGAAGAACTGCTAGAGTGACGTAGGGGTAGGAGGACGAGGGCGAGGTGGGGAGGGTGGACGAGGCGGAGGAAGAAGGAGTGGCAGGGGTGCGCGGAAAAGTCTTTGTAATCGCAGTTTTCTACTTTTTCCGGAGTCGTGGGAGAGGTTGGAGGCTAGAAGTAGGGGTACCTACCCCTATAGAGGAGTGGTGGCTCGCGGGGCAGGAGGGAGGGCGAGAGTCTAGATTCCAGGTAGTTGGGATAGATGGAGCGACGAGGGCCAGGGGGTGGCGATGGGGTTGGAGTGGGTGGGAGGTGGGGGGTGGATGGAGGTGCAGGGATGGTGGCTGAAAGGGGTGGGACAGGAAACCCCGGTAATGGTAAGGGTAGATGGGTCGGTGCAAGGGTGTGCTTGAACAGGGATTTACGGAATTTATCACTCGAATTCCCTGTAAAGGATTAGCAGACATTCCCTCGCGCCAGGGGAAGGTGGTAGGTGGGAGGGAGGGTGGACGTATGGGGAGGAGGGTGTGCACCCCTTACCTAGGAACTCCTCGGGACGATGGCGCCGCCTGGCGAGTGTTCCGGGCCCGTTTTGCTCCACCCACGCTCGCCACGTCACACACTAGACGTATATGTACGTCGTGGCGGCGTACGCGCGTACGTGCGTGACCGAGTCCTGCGAGGGACGCTGTCCAAAAGTCGAATCATGGCGTGGCAATGATCAAAGGAATGCCGATGAGCGCCGCTTCACCTTCGACCTTTGGCCAAAGATGCGAAAGTGCGATTTTGCCCGGGAACGTAGGCGGACATCCGCGTCCGTGTGGCCGGACACGCATGCTTGTGTGTAAGACGATCGCCTGCCAGAGATGATTGAATTGTTTGTAGGCGTAACGACGTGCCTTGTGAGGATATCCATTGCCATTAGTGTGATTGGTTTCTCATTTCCTCTGTGCGCTTGTCAATTAGAGGGTGTGATAACGTTACGCATACCGAATCGTGGATATGGGCCCAGTAAGCGACTGACGTCATTTTTAGTTGGTCGACTATGCGGTAAATTTGATCGTTTGCGATTCTTACCTGCCCGGGGCTAATTTCGCTATTTTTGTTTCGGCCTCTGCTTAATTAATGAAGTTATCGGTTTTAATAAACTTCTGTAACGCGGCATGTAAATTGCACGCCTGGCGCGGCTTTATTTATAATCGGGGCCCGTTGTTAATGACGGTATTTTCAAAGGCGGATACCGTAGAAGATAAATCGTATCGGCTTTGGGATTGCGCACTCGAATGACTTTTTATCGGATTAAACAAATTACACGGACGTTCGAGTGAAAGAGAAGAAGAGAAAGAGAGAGCGGGAGAGAGAGAGAGAGAGCGAGAGAGAGAGAGAGGGAGGGAAGGAGCTGAGTGAGAGGCCGGAAAGAGAGAGAATTGCGATTGAATTCGGTAACATACGGGAAAGCTTTTTTGTTAATGAACACACTGCGTCGTTATCCGTGTAATTGCCGGATTTTCTTTCATTACAACGCGGCGGAACTCGCGCGACACCGATCGAGCGGCGCGTAAATTCTCTCGGCCATTAAAAAAAAAGAGAACGAAACAAAGCTTCATATCGTTCAGCTCCCCTAATGAATATCGATACCGAATTCTGCCCCTGTCCCTTCCGCTCTCTCGCTCGGGGCGGAAAGGATTGCGCGGGGAAAGTCGCAATCGTCCCGCCACCGTTCGATCTATACGGACTGTCGTTCCTGTATATAAGCGTATATAAGCGGAGGACGTTATCACGCTATCGGGACATTCTTTCGACTCGGCGCGGGTTCTCCTCCCACCTCCTCCCCCGAAAACTCTCGGTTTGCTTTACGGTCGTTCGAGCGCACACAGGCCACAAACGCACTTTTACATTGTTCCCGGAGCCTCGGATCCGCCCGTGTCGTTTCCCCTGCATTTTACGAGCTTCGAATTGTCCGATAGGACCAGGAATGCTCCCCCGGATTCCTTTCGTACTGCGCCACCGCCGAGGGTCACGGAGATTTTTCTTTACGATCCCGGAATTAGAGTCAACGGATCGTCGCAATTCCCGGCGATCTGACCTCACGATTTTTCAATCCCCATCTTTGTTGTCGATCTCCGAGAATTCCGGCCGGACACGCGAACGCTAGCGGTATGCGTCCCGACGTATTGCGTCTCGTTCTCGTCCCTTCAACGATCCGCACCTCTGTTTCGTTTCAACCTGGAGAACGTCATCACTCTTTAAGCTTACTAAGTCGTTCGTTGCTAATTATGCTCTCAGGACAGATACAACATTGCAACATTATCTGCAAAATCCAGTTTTATAGTATACTCTGCGAGCTGTCCCTGGCGGAATTATCACTGTCGACGTTTCTCTTTCTTTTCGCGAGCAATTTGGTCGCACAACATTTCGGAAGGAAAATATCTGCCGGGGGTAAATATTGAGTCCTTGCCTCCGTCGCTGTCATTCTTTACTTTGTCCTCGTCTCCTTCCTTCCTGTCGACGTTTCTCGCTCCCTCCCTCTCTATCTCACTCTCTCAGTCCAGTTGGTTTTCTCTGCTCGGCTTCTGTCTCGTATCAATCGACGACACACACACACACACCGACTGACGGCCAAAGCAAACGCCGTGCCGTTGTCCGTGTATCCTATCCGTCCTCGCAGCGTAAACGTAAACACGGATATATCCGACGATGGCTATTCAAGCGGGCCATACACCACGTGCCGGGAGTAATATATCGGCGGCTAATAAAATATGAAAGGGCGCCCTTCCGCGCGCCCGCTCACGTTGCCCACCTACGTCGTATATACCTCCCTTCACCTTTGCCGTCGTAAGGCGCGAGAAAATTGAGGGCGTGACGGCCGTAGGGTGACAGGTGCGAAAACAATTGTTCCTTTTCGCCCGACGGTTCGTCAGAAAATTTGACGACCCCACGGACTTTATCCCCCCCCCCCCCCCCCTCCGGACGGCTGAAGGAACTTTTCCGCGACGGTTGTAATTTTTATTTTCTTTCGGAATCGTTTCTCTTTCGTGTACTACGATGAGTTTCGATGTTTGAACCTGTGAGGGACAAATATTTGCTGAGACTGCCTAAGAGCTTCTGCAGCAATTGACGAGTGTCAATGATTAAATGCAAATTATTGATATTTGCAGGGTGTTTAAATGAGAAGCGTTTACTCTGGCGTTTTCAAGCTGAGTTGAAAATTGTTATAAGTATCTCCGAAGCTGTTGGTTTTCGAGTCTGCTTGCAATTTTTTGGTGTTACTTGATTAACTTACTGAAGTATGAGAGTGGTGAGTCGGTTAATAGAAACATGGTATCGCGTGGTGCTGTGACGACAGCTTTTCGTCAGTTTTGCGGATATTTTTAATTATATCTCGGAAACTATTGCACTTAGAAGGCCCGGATTGCGATTTTTGCGATCCTCTTTCGATCCTTTATCAACATGCAAAGCCACAAGTCGATCCGAAAACTTTCATTTTTGACCCATTTTTCGACACCCAAGAATACGTTGGCTGAATGTTCCTTAAACCAACCTGTGTTGACTCAAATTAGTGCTAAAATCTTATTGTCAACTATAACTTTGATCTTATTCTATTTATTGTAATTCTAGTACGATTCTTTGGTCTCTCGATACGACACAAAGACGATTATATAAATATACAGCATATCCTGTGATAGCATACATAAACATATCTAAAGTGACCGTCAATATTTATAAAATGTCAATCGGAACAGATAGAAGAATTCCTGAGAATTAATGTTTTGCACAGTTTCGGGTTTTAACTCGAAGGTTGATGATGCCTAAACTCTATACGTCGTCGAGGCAACAATAAACGGTAAACCACCACAGGGTTAGCGACAGGTATGCGCGAAAGTTCCAACACAGTCCACTCGAGCATCTCAGTTCGAAGGTGAAAAAATTCAAGCTCGTCGAAGATTGCCGAGTCGTGGCGGCGAATCGTAAATTTCCTCCGGCAAACTTCCGTCCGGCGTGGGCGTCTTCCGTCGTTTTTGCGACTGGCGAGCACGTGAGCGAAACTCGCGGAAATTTCGCCTTCACCCCGGTGTAATATAGCCGGGCGAACGGGGTAGTTAGCGGGGTAACTTGTACGAACATCGTGAAAGGGGAAACTAAGGCTCCCCGTATCGTTTCGCGTAATTCACGCCGGCTCCTCGTTCGCGAATTACAATTCGCTCGATTATTCGGCCGAGCCACGCAGCGCGAGTCGATACTTTCCCCAGGTCGAATTTACTCGGGCCCAAGGTGAATTCGAAGGTCGAACCAAGGAACTGCCGGCAGAATTTTGGGGGAAAAAAAAAATGTGCCACGGTCTTCATCATTGGGCCGAATGACTCTTGGGAGCGTTAGGATTTTCGAAAGTTCGCGCACAGGTATAGGCACGTAGGGACGTGTACGCAAATGTGTATGTATATATGAAAGGCCGTGGGCTGAATTGGCGAAGTAGTGCCGCATCGTGCGCAGCACGGCAATTCGAACTCAAAAGCTTCCAAACATCTTCAATATAAGTTAGGCAACTGTACTTAGGTTACCATCGTAACCAGGCCCGCATACGAAACAGTCCTCGAATAGCTCGAAGTATTCCCTTATTGCAAATATCAGGTAGAACGTAGGTAGAACCAGCCACTTTATCCTCTTCTTACCCGATCCCTCTTCCGTCCCCTTCGCTGATAAATAGGGACCGAAAGCAAATTGGCGTACTTCGAGGTCGGGTCGAGTGATCCGCTGACAGAGGTATATTTTTGACTCGCGAGCTTCCTAACTAATCCTCTCGCCGCTCCCATAACACCGCCATTCTCACATGGCCGCAAAAAACCGTCGATGCACAATTCGGAGAAGGTCGACAATATTCAACGGTCCAAAAATTGTCCGCGACACGCCCGCACCGAGAGTTAATTGAATTTCAGCCAAAAATTTACTTTCATTTTGATCCGATCCTTTTGTGCTCGTACCGAATTAATTAAATAATAAAATACAAAAATTCGGCGAAAACCCGTCGCTCCGACAAACGCGTTTACATTCGGCCCGCAATAACGTTACCCGCCCGTATCATCGGCTATTTTACAAAAATTAGGTTCGCCGAGGAGACAGCGGGTGGTAATTCGACGCGACGTCCTTCGAAATCTGTCGCACGCCAAAATTTCCATTCCCGCGTCAGAGACTGTACCTGACTGCCGGGCACATTGAAACGGTGCTGATGACGTTCGGTGTGCTGAGTTCATTAAGTTTGATGTCCATGCCGCCTCATTATGAGCGCAGGGGAGGCGAGTGAGGTGGGGGGTGGTAGAATGGGGGAGGCGAGCAGATATAATCATTGGAATTTCGCGATGCACGCTTCGGCTAGTGTTATTGTCGAAGTGTCAGCCGCACAATATCCAGGGCCCTGTGTATGCCGTTAGTGCCGCCTACAATCGACCGTGCCTCTCTCGCTCGGCATCGAGCCTACGCCGGATTTGCATCAGAATGCGACGCCCCCCCCGCGTGCGACGGTGTAAGTTCCAGCGCAGGGCTCCGCCGTAAATTCTGCATGCTGTAAAGTCTGCGGAATGTCAAAGTTGACATAATCGGCCGACGCGCCCTCCTTGCTCGCCGATTCCCCGATTACCTGAATTTCAAACGTTTGACCTGCCCAATCGGAATCTCATGTTTTATTCCTAGCCGCCTGACCCGCCTCTGTCGCACCCTATTTCGAATCTTTAATCTGTCTCAAATTACGTACGTCGAGCATGGGTTGAGATAAATAATGCGACGCACGAGATGGATGATACTGATTTTCGTCTCTCTTATTTGCCGCTGTTCGCGATCATCATTTTTCGTCAGCCGAAAATCCACGGTTTCAGAATGAACCGAGCATAAATTTTCGTGCCACCCGGCTGGATCGAGTTTCGAAAACGGGTGGACGGGGGATGGTGCGGGAGGGTGGCGGCATTTAATTGCATCGATGCATCTACCAATTTGATCAACCCCGAGCGGCCGTCGATATTGTTCTCGCGGAAAACTGCGTGAGGAGTGGCACCGCACGACAACAAAGCCGGAGCAGAAAAAGGGTGGAAAAAAAAGAGCAGAGCGGAACGGCACTATGCGCTGGCGTGCGCGTTCGGCAAAACAGCGGACGATCGCGTATAATATTCGCTGCAATTACTATCGCGCCGCTGAAGGAAAGTTACGGGGCCCTCTAGCCGGCGGATTCACGATGTTGACCGAACAAACATTCCTACGCCGACAAATCGCCTGTAACCGCGAAGCAATGCATATCGCGCTCGAAGAAGCCGCCTAATTTACGGGGTCACCTATTTTTCGCCCTCGTCAGCTCTTTACCGATTCGCATAACTCTAAAGTCACGCTCTTCTACATTTTCTCTCCGTCATCTCAATTTCTACCCAGAAAGTGACACGAGTCTCATTCTACTGTTTAACTAATAAGATTGTCAACTCTGTTTCAATATGACGGAGCAAATGCTTTCCATTTTAAAGTTTAAAGTGTCTCTTTATTCTGTGACCTCTTCACCACTTCTTTGGTCGCGACTCTTTAATTCTTCGCCGGACGAGTTCTTTTACAGACTCAAGATACAGTCCGATAGGAGGTTAAATTGTAATTAATGCCGAGTCGCTTCGATTCGGATTTCCGAAGTGCAGAGCGGAGGAGAAAAATATGAACCGCCCCCGCGAAATGTAAGCCTTCCAGCACCTGTGTACGCCAACGCTCGGAGTATGATTGTAGATGCACATTCGCATTAGCTACCTGCATCCGCGCAGCCATGCAACTTACGCGCACTGCACGACGCTGCAAGCTGTTCGCAATGACAGTGGTTTCAGGATAATTATAATAGTTTACACTTTACCAAGCAGTCGCTGGTGCGCCGGCACTACGCACTCCATACTGTATCCCTTCTCTCTCTCTCTCTCTCTCTCTCTCTCATATTCCATCCTTCTTCCACACCTTACGCTCCGGCATCCTCTCTGTGTACGCTTGGAATACACACAACTACCATGCCGTCCGTTCACACATTTGCGCGCCTATGTAAATACGCATTATAATGGTAGGCCATCGGTACAGTATTGTCCATTGCCGATGCTGACATTCGTCCTTTCAAAACAATACTTTTACCCTTACCTTACAATCGACGACTCATTCGAGCGCTGACACGTCCACAAACTAGATCTCGACGGGAGAAACAAGTTGATTTCCTACCCAGAACGAGAACGTACGAAGACCGAATGCTCGCAGAGCGCAATAATTTCGCAGCCTGCGCCCGAGGACGAGCTATGATAGTTGGCTAACTGTAAAATATTAATGCGCTGGGGAGTCGGAATTTCTGCAGCCACGTATCAAAACTGGTGGCTAAAAGGGTCTGGTTGCGGCTTGCGGCATCGTGTTGTGTGAGTGCGTACGTCGTTGCCTAGGCCCTTTCCCTTCCTCTCCCTCTCCCTCTACCTCTCTGTGCAAGAGAGAGAGCGAGAGATCTACCCAGCGAGAGCGTAACTGGACGGTTCATTGATGTAACTTTCCGCTGGGCGCACAGCCCGCGAGCACGATGGTGTTTCCTTCGTCGAGTTTTGAATTTCACGGTGACGAGTAATCAATAAACGTGCCGGGTGTTCCGCCGGAAAACATGACCGGTCTAATAACTTTAGAATTCGCCTGCCAAAGTATTTGTGTCTATGCTACGGGGGGCGGCACGTGTACCCGTGTATTCGATATTCCTGGCCGTGTACATGTGCGTTTGACGGGTGAGGAGAGACGGTAATATTTATGGTGCCGTGGGAAGCGGTAGTTTCGGATCTTTTATCGTCCTTCGTTATGCAGTGCCCAATCGTTATATACTAGCTTATTCCGGGTCATTACGTACTACGGAATTTTAGGTTTCGTCGGCGTAATCCGGGATACCCGAAAAGTGGCGGGATGGTGATGTATGGGGTGCCCGGAGTTTTCTTTCCTGTGCCCGAAAGGTACTACGCGATAATCCGAGGGTTTAGTATTGTTGTATTCTGTTGAATTTCGAGCGTACACGTATCTACAACGGTCAATATCGTTGGAAAAATTAGCAGATTTTGTTTGAGAGAGTGCAGTTCGGATCAATAAATCCATATTTGATCCGTGGAGCTTCAACATTTACAGCTTAAACTTTCACATTAGTTTATTCGAATCATCATCATAATTCTTTTTGTCCTACGTAAATTTTCTGTACTCGCGCGCTTATGTGCTTGAGTTTGCGTGTGCGTTTGGAAAATTTTGCACTCCTGCTATCGTCGTGGGAGGAGTCAACGATATTAAATGGACCGTGGCGACGGTAGGCGAGCGAAATGGCAAATAAATTCACGGTGAGTTTATCGCCTGTGAAAATGTACTTTCGATTCCTCTCAATTTCTCTTGTCCTCCCGACCCTGGCGCGCAGAGTTCCGTCCCTCCTTACCATGCCAACCCTGTCCTTATCTCGCTCTCTGCATACAGTGACGTGCAGGCCTCTCATGACGTCATTCTCACATTGCATATCACGTACCATTTATTACCGCAGAATTTGTTAATTTCGATTCATAACCCGCCTTATCCTATACTCAAATCTAAAAACTAATATTTGCGTCTTACGTTGCAAACATTTTGGGCCACAAAGCTGGCCAGTCCGCTTAATCCAGATCCGCGCTCTTCCTCTGACCGGCTTCGTTTTCCATCGGACATTGAGAATTCAAAGGAAGTTGGTTCCGGGAACAGGGCAGATCTAGAAAAAGGGTTCGGCGGGCGGTCAGAAGCGGAAACAGTTTTCGCGTTCGCGTCGCGCACAATGCTTCCTCGAGCGGGCGCAGGAAAAGTTCCGCCCCAGCGTGGCTTCTGGCTAACGTCGTCGGTAGGGTTGGAAAACCGAGTACGGGCGGAGAGAGAAGAGGGCACGCTGCAAAACATCGCCCTTTCGCCGCCGACGTCGCCGTCGACGTCGCGCTAGACGCGTGCGAGTTTTCTGTTTTGCCGGAACTACTTTCCCGGAAAAGCTTCTTGTCTCATTTTTCCCCCGTCGGTGACTTCCTGCCTTTCGTTTCATCCCTCTCTCTGTTCTTCCTCCTATTCTCTTCCCCACTTCGCTCCAACCTTCTCTATTTTTCTGCCTTACGTTTTCGTCTAAGTCACTTTTTCAATTCTGTCCTTCACCGGTTCGATCCCCACCGCTTGTTTTTCCGTCCTTATCCCCGGATATTTCCATTTTTCCCTTCTACATTTCTCTCTTTGTCTTTGTCACTTTTTTCTTTTCTTGATAGTTTATTCTTCCCGCTCTGTCTTTATTTGTATCTTCCCTGTTTTTCTACCCTCCCTTTCTCTCTCCCCCTCTCTCTCTCTTTGTCACTCTTATTATTCGCTTCTCAGTCGCGACGCTTCTCTCTCGGTTTCCACGACTGCTCGGTCTCATCCTTTTTTCGCGGAGCAGCGGCGACTTTAAGAAAGTTGTTCAATTCCGGGCGCAACTATGACACAAGTGAATCCGCCGAACGTCCCACGGAAAAGCACAGGAATGCTTTTTGTACTGCTTTCCTGCCGCGAGTTCCTCCCATCTTCTGCACCATCTTACTAGCTTCTTCTTATACCCACCGCTGCCCGCTTCCGCTTCTTTTCTCCCCCGCCTCACCAAATTCCTCCTCGCCTGTTTCTCTCGCTCCCCTCGTCGATCGTCCTGAGATCAGCACGCAACGTCCTTTGACGTATTTTCCGCCGAATCAATCCTGGGAACGTTGTCACTACGCGCAAATAATCTAGTAGATAGTCGGCGTCCCGGCGCACGGAACCAAAATATACGCGACCTGTGCAAAAACATCGCAATCATCGAGATTCTCTTCTTGCACGTTTCTATAATCGTACAGCGAATCTTCCGTCGCCTTCCGCCATCTTCCGCCACTTTCCAGGTTTCACCGCCCTCTTTCCGTTCGCTGCACTTCGCATTCCGTCGGTGCGTGTGTATTTATCGTGTGTCGCCTCCGTTCGCGCGACAGAGGAGAGTGACTCCGAGAGAGTGGTGGGATATCGTCGCGAGGTGCCTGGCTTACCAAAGTTCCATTTTCGCGGAAGTTCGTAGAGCGTCGTCGTCGTCGTCGTCGGCGTCGTCGTCGGTGGCGAAGGACTTCTGCCGGCAGAAATCCCGAAACGGGAGCGGACAGGGGGCAAAGGACAAGGGGCAACTTTGCGAGACAGTGCGGCAGCAGAGGGTGCGCGGCTGTGCTCGGAAACTTACTTTTCCGACAGCGTGTCCTCCTATTTTCCACCACCCCTCCCCCCTCCCTACCCACACGCCTCCTCCGGCAAAGAGAGTCTCCGCGATTCACGTACGCCTCTAAACGCTCGTTTGCTCCGGCCCGAAAACTGCGACTGTCCCCGACAGAATGCTCCTGGAGGGGTGTTACTGCCGATGAAAAGTTCGGATCCCAAATGCGTCCGGTGGGTTTTCTAAAAATTAACTTGACCCTCCGCTCCGTCCCACGTTCCGAATATCTGATTGCGAATTCTACGCGCGAAACGTGATTCGGCATATTGCGTTACGCGCGTAAGACGTCTGCTCGTGTGCTTTTTTTTTTTTTTTGTTGCAGCCTCGCGTCTGTCTCGTACGAGAGGTAAACGCACGTCATAATAATAATGTCGACAGACAGGCTCGCATAGCGGGGACGAAACTTACGAGACCCGGCGCATTCATAACGGGCCGTTTTATATGCAAACGGTTGCAAATTGTCGGGGAATTTATAATGCGCGGAATTATCATTCACAAAGTTGCGATATAATAAGGTATTTAAATGCGCTGTCGCCCAGCGTGTATTCGCGCTTTCCGTTTCGACTCTCCCCCACCTCCGGCCCTTCTTTTTTCCGTTTGGCCGGAAATACTTGCGAAAGTAGGCAGTAACGAGTATCGTAAGCTCGTTGACGAGCTCACTTGCCATCGTCGAAAATAATACTTGGCCGGGAGATAAAGTGGGGGTTTCGGTCGCGGCTGTAGTCGTACTTTAATGAATATGCGCTATGCTCGCGAGGATAGAATATGCGCAAGCCTGTGTACACAGTTAACGAGTCTGAATTTGTGCAATTACCAGTTCCGTCCGTCCACCAATTTGATCGCGTGCGATCGTCCAAATTACCTCAAAATGGCGAGCAAAACGAACCGCCTAATTTGCATACAAATCGTGGAGCATCGCGGCTGCCTTGCGCTTCGCTTCATTCGCTTCATGCTTCTCTCTCTCTCTCTCTCTCTCTCTCTCTATCCCCCTCTCTTTTTGTCTCTCTTTGCCTCTCATTGTCTCACTCTCGTCCCCTGTCCCTCTCTCAGCCACATTGTCTCCCCCTTTACTTACACTGTCACTCTTTCAATTTACCCAACCAGCGAAAGTGTATCTCCCATGTCCGTGATCCACGTCGAAAGTACATTATTCTCGTTAATTAGCGGATCCCATTCGTCGTTAACAACATTACGACAGAGGTCGTTAATAATAAATTGGAGCGGGGGCTATTTTTTCTCGCGCAAGCTTTTACTCCTCGCTCCTCGTCTACCTTTTCCTTACCTCTTACGTAACGCTGAGTAATAATGGCACGGCAAACGGAAGGAAATAAGGAGGCGCGCAGGACTCGCAGGTGGGGTGGGTAAGAGAATAGTGATGGATCGTAAAAATTCTATGACGTGCGGAGATGTAGGACGAGCCTTTCGGAACGGGACTAGAAATAAGTGTTTAACCTCGATGCCCCCCCCCCCCCCCCCCATATCCAACTATTCTAAATCCAGTATGCAAGTGGAGTAGATAGCTGATAGGAGATAGCAGATAGTAAAGTGCACCGTTGCATGCATTTGCCGGGTTAGGGGGCAAGGAGAAATGAGACAGACGCCCGAGGTAGCCTCAATGGACACGAAATAGGTCGAGTCGATGTTGCTTACGTGAGTTACCTCAAGGAGAAACGTTCGCCGATTCTTTCGTCGGGCCAGGCAGCGATATAGGCCCTCGCGACCTACGTGAGTTGGACGGAGAGGACGATACAGTTCGCCTGACGGCGCTGGTCTCCTCAGTGATCGAGTTACACTACTTGTTCTTGCGCCGAAACTTGAGCGCGGACGGACCTGTCGTTAGGGTTAATAGATTTTTGTTCACTTAGCGCAGTTTCAAGATATATACCCCACGTTACTCGTGGCATACCGTTATGTAGGTTATACACCTGCTGGTCCGATCGGGCATTGAGTCATACCACTAGTATTAGTGTACGCCGCCGGTACAGAGCTGCTGAATTTCCTCTTCAATAATATGGAGTAACTTTTTATGCAATTCGCAGCTTTCGCACCGTGTGTATTCATACCAACAATCATTCATTGTTTATTAACAGGAATAGAGTACGCATGTTTCGTTCCGAATATCGCATCTTCGTTTTAAAGCCTCGGAAACTGTGCACAAACATCGAAATATCGTGCAGTATTCCGAGTCAAGTGCTCGTCGATCGATCGTAACAATTTCCACGGAATTTTATTCAATTGTTACCGGCAAATCAACTGGGCACTTCACTCTCGCAACGGAATTATCGCTTTGAATAGATGGTCGTCCAATGATACAACGGGAGACCGTATTAATACGCAAAGCATGTTTTTGTCTCTATTAGCCTCGTCAACGATTTTATGGTTGCATAGATATTTTTGGTACACATTCATTGGTTTACACGTTCGGAGTCGAATGTAAGGTAGTCTAATGTAAGGTAACGTTGCGCACTTCAATTTTTATTCTTTCGCCGTTACATGGCCAACATTTATTTCACGACACTTCGTTCACTTCTATTTTTGCCCTTTTATTAAGGCCAGTCTCCGCCCAGCGCGAATTACGTTTCGTTCTGTATGTAATTCTCAGTTACGAGGTTAGATTGTAATTCATATTTCGTAAGTTATCACCGCGCTGTTGTCTCGCGAAGTGTCGCAGCGGGAACGGGGTGAAGAAGGGGAGGGCGGGGGGGGGGGGGGGCGAAAGTGGAAAAACAAGAGCACGAAAGAATTGCACAGAGAAGAAGAATGCACGGAATGGAGAGAGCACAGTACGCGCGCATGCTGGGATAAAATTAAATCTCCCGTCGCGGCGTGTCGTTGGCTCTCCATTGTTCCTCGGTACTAATAAATGCACGCCCGGGAGAAAATTCCTGCCAAAAAGTGATTTACACGCGTGGATATTGCTGAATTCCGTGCGTCGCGCGCTCTCAACAAGTGCTCAAAAGAGAATCTTTTCGCCATTGGCCTAAACCCATGTACTTGGGAAGAAACAGCTCTATTTCGCTCTTTCTCTCATTTTTCCTTCTTTTTTGTCGCAGGTAAGCTTAATGACATCGTCTCTCCCCGTTACAATTCGCAGTTGGACTCGGACATCATTTCGGTGAGTGCATTTTACTAATCCGACGTGCACTTGACATTCGACTCTATTCCTATCGCATATCTAGTTCATAAAACTTGAAAAGTTCCAATGCAACGTTAACCTATCTGGCTATTTCACCTAAAAATAGTAGACAGACGTAATATTTGTGCGGAGCACACATATTTTACAAGAGAAATAATACGTGCCAGGATAGTTCAAAATTTAACCGCCCCATGCATTATCATTCTCCGTCGACTGCATCGTTCAACGTCACCAGGTGCGTGGCCCAACATTTTTGCCGCTGTTTAACAGCCTCACCCCTTTCCACCCCTATGCGCCCACGTCATCGACATGTTTAACGAACAGGGTTTAGCTCTCGTCGCGTCGCGATCGATCAACCTCTACGCCTCGAACCATCGCACCTTCGAAGCCCTGGTCGCTTGAAAGATCGGGTCGCAAACTTTTTTTCCGCCACCTTTGCCGTCCGGGAGCGTTGGCCAAGGTCGCGAGTAGGCGTCATTTTCGAGGTGGACTAGGTGGAAGGTGAAGGTACGGAGGGGTCGGTGGCTGCGGTCGGTAGCATTAGGGCTTTAGAGGAGAGATTTTACGGGTTTCCGCGTCGGGTGACGAGGGTGAGGGAGGTAAGGAGGGCGGCGAAGGGGAGGCCCAACCTGGGATTTCGGTCGGGGGGGAGGGATTCGGAGTTTCGGGGGTTCGGGCTCTCCCAGTGTTCACGGCGATTAATTCATTGCCGCTTACCGCATCCCACCGCAAACCGCCTTTTGCCTCCAGCTGTATCTCCGCAGCCACCCCCTTCCACCCCCTTGCGCCCCCTTGCGCCCGGTCGCCGCCCCTCGGCGGCTACCTCTTACTCCCGATCGCTCTGTCACCCGAGTGTCGGGGCTCGTTTGTACTCGCCGGGACAACACTGATTTTTCATTCGGAATCTATCGGTATCGAACGCGAGGACCAGTGCTCCAGCGTTTGTTCATCTCAAGAATCTATGTCGCTGACTAATTAAACTTATCTTCTGGACCTACTTTGTATGGTCAGTCTTGTGTGCATCAGTTGCGTTGGTTAACTTCATTTTTCGCGAAGTCTATCGTCCAAACGGTTATTTGTCTCTCAATTTTGTATAGTTATAGCGAACGAGATCAGTTCTGAGAAATATAAAAAATTTCTTGGTAGACTTTTCATTCAGAATTATCTATTATAACACGTCGCTGGCAAAAAATAACCCTATTCTAGAGGCAATATATTTGACGAACGATTTCATCCTGTAAAGCGAAATTTGCCATGCAGAGCTTATCGATGCCTTCCATATTTTCTACATTTATTCCTTATACCTCGGGAGTCCCTGTTCCGCGGTCTCCTCCCAGACGCAACTAAGTTGCCGAGGAGCGTGAAGCGAAACTTGGCAGAGATCGATGCTCGCTCTGTTTCGCTCGCAATTGCGTAACCGTACGGTTTTCCCTTCGGCGGGTGGGAAAGCGTAGGAGAGGCCGGGAGCGACGACGGGGGAGCGAACGACGCTCGGGGAGAGAGAGAGCGGGAATTTGAAATGCAAAACGGAAATGCGACTGAACGCGACCACGGCACCGCGTGGGACTTCCTGTGGTTGCAGAAGCACGCGATGCGTGCGGTGATCTATATACATTCGCTGTGCACGCCCGCGCGTACCACGCTCGGTATCTCGGTGCAAATGCACGCTCTCATACGTGCCACCGTGTACGTGTGCGTGCCGCCGGTGCGTGCGTGTGCGTTGACGAGAGAGCGCGCGCGGACGCTCATCCGCGAGCGTATGTGCACGCCTTCATACGCGGAAACTCGTACGCGCTTTTCCAACAACATTGACGAACACCTTTGGCCATTTTTTTCGGCTACACTCTCCAATTCGTCGGGCAATTCGAGCGAGGGGCCTTTTGGGAGAGGCCAAACGTCACTTTTCAAACATTTCGGGTGCTCATCGTTAGGCTCGACGATTCCCCGCCGCCCGCTTTATGAACGGGTAATAAGATCTGCGCCAGTAGTAGAGGTCCGCCATAACGCGGACGCGTTCGCGGCCGCTCTGTTTGCCCGCGCGGTAACGATGAATTTTACTTCGCGCCAGACTGTTTAACAAACAGAAGAGCCCCGTGCCATTAAATCCGAACGGGGCGAATTACAGATTCGCTGTTTATCGTTCGTTCGCATGCGCGCGCGAACGATAATAAGTGGCGCGATATACATCGGTGTCGGTCGCGAATAAATTCTCCGCGTCCGTGTAACGTTCGCCCGTTCGTCTCTCTGTCTCTCTCACACTTTCTCGCGCTATTCGTCTCTCGTTGGCGCCTCTATTTGCGCGTCTATATAAGCGTATATTTGCGCGATTGCGCACGAATTACGGGACATTCATCGTTCTTTCCTCGCAGCGATCGTAAATCCTTAATTACGTAATTCGGCAGTGCTCTTAAGTGGAGGCATTTGAGAAATGTGTTATCGGCAGATGTTAGGGCTAGATGCTCAGGAATTACGGTCTCGGGCGTCGTGTCGCTGTTAAAAGAGAGAGATTTCCGGTAATTTCCACGCCCTAAAACGTTTCCGCCAATGTCTCCCTTCCTCCCGCCTCTTTCTCTCTCTCTATCTCTCTCTCTCTCTCTGTCTCTCTTTCTCTCTTTCTCTCTCTCTACGGTCTCGGTCTCCGATATCGTCGAATAGCGATAGCGAGTTTCCTAAGGCCTCGCTGATTTCTATGAACCGTGATTTATCACCCTTCACGACCTCTCCCTCTACCGGTCGCACCACCCCTCCCACTCCTCCCAACCCCCTCACTGCCACCTCATCTCATCCCCCTTTTCACTACTTCGCGTCACAACGACGGCGTGATTCGGGCGAGAAACGGGAATCAATTCAAAATTCCGGAGAACTCCCCTCCCACGATCGAATTGTCGACGTTCCGATACTTGGAAGGTCCTCGCTTCTGCGGCGGAGTCCATGATTCCGGATAGAACCACTGTCAGCGCACGAGACGTGGGTTCAACTGTTTCTTCGCAATCGATTATTTTTCACCCCTTCCGATACGAACGGCCGACACACTTCTCACCTAATTCCAATATTAAATTCTTCCGAAGCTCGAGATTCATCGTTACGCGGTAGACAATAATTTCTGCAAAGCTACTTGAGCTAACTTCGCCATTACGCCTGCAGAGTTATGCCGGCCGATAAGATCTCCAGTCAAGAGGCTGAAATAATACTCGTCCGCTATCGGACACAGTTTACGCGGCATTAGATATCCTTAAACATAACCGAAACGTCTCCATTAGTCGGAGGCGTACGGCGAGTTATCGTTTCGCGTCACGAGAAGTGGTAGTAAAAAGAGGCCGGCAATTGTCCGCGTCAGCGCATGACACGGCCCGCGAAATCAGTCTTAATCGCGGCCCGTTTACGAGCTGCCGCTGGCTCTACAGCTCGGCAACGCCCCGCGGCCACTTTCATAAAGGTGATCCCGTTAATCGGCTGTAAAAAAAAAAGGAAGAGCGAGAACACTCGACAAACATTAATTTCGTTGCAGCAACGGTGCCGGCGTCGTCAACGTCCTCGTCTTCGTCGTCCTCTTCTTCCTCTTCTTCCTCTTCGTCGTCCTCGTCGTCGGGACCAACCCCTCGTGTCCTTTCTCAACCCCTTTCGACGGACGGCCGCGCTTTTTATTGCCGTTGTCCCTTCGCGCCGACCCTTGACCGATCCTGGAGAGTTGCAATCTCTTTCCTGCTCGCTCGACCAGACTCTAGCGGCCTCTCCGACCCTTGACCACCTACTTTTGCCTTTTTCCATCCTCCCTCTGTCCTCTGTATTCCGTCTCCGCCAGGAACGCTCTCGTCCTTTCTCATTCTTGCTCATCTCCGGGCGCGCTTTTCTGATCTTTCCGCTCTTTCTCCGTGAACACGCTCCTCATTCCTTCTCGTTCCCTCTCCTTCCATCTCCTTCCTTCTCGTTCCATCTCCTTCCTGCTCACCTGAGTCGACGTTCTCTCGACTCTCCCTCGCCCCTTCTCACTCTTCTGCAAACACGGCCGTGCTTTCTCATTCTCGCACGTCCTCAGCCACCGTTCTCCGTCATTCTTCTTCAGTAGCTTCTCGTGCTCGCTTCTTTTATCCAAACACGTCCTCCCTCGCCCTCTCCCTCATTCATACCACTCTCCGCAGCGGCTCCTCATCTTTCGCCCTCTGCGCTCCTCCTCTTCTTTCCCGCTGCACACATTCCTGCGGACGCATACACGGCCGCGGCCCCGTACACACATTCCTGGAGTCCTGGCTCGAAACCCCTTTTTCCTCTCGGCTCTGCCAGGCTCTTGGACAAATATCTCGGTCACCCTGCGGCGGAGGGCAGCGGGCGAGCATCAATTTTTCACCCTTTTACAAGCACCCTCAATAAAAACTGTCGTTGAACCGTGCGGTCTCGTGGTAACGTGACAGCGACCTTTGTGAGATCGTTGGCCAACCCCTCCCCCCACCACCTACACGAGGGCGGAGGGGACATTGTTGACCCCGTGGCAGGAAGCAACGGGGCCCCGGACCCGTCGGTAATCAGTTTAATGATAATGGATTAATTAATCACCCGCCGTACGACGGGAAGAACGCGTTCGGCGCCGATATGAAACGTTCTGTCGGAATTTCGGCATTCCGACCTTTTTCTTCCCGCATTCCCTTCCGGCAATCCCTCGCTGTGTTTTACGGCCGTCCCCCCCTTTTTTTTGTCGCATCCCTCTGTCCTGTCCGCTGCAGGGTGAAGTACTCGATAATCGACACAGTTTCGGATGACGTCGCTTTCATAACAGTCCGACTCGTGATTCCGTTCTTACGGATAAATTACGAAGTTTAATTTAGCGTAAATTTTTCATAAGCGAACGTCTGGCCTTTGCCACGGTGGATGGCGCATACTTCGCGCTCGGCGTACCGTACATAATTTCGTAACGGCGAGCGATTCGTATCTTACATTTTCACATCGAACGCATCGGTCTTACCCGCCCGACGGCGTACCGGGTAATTAACTTTGAACTTAAGCCACGCTCGCGGAGCCCGCCGCAGCTGCCAGTTTCCTTTATTCGCGCCATACCTCACCGCAAAAGGAATTGGCCATCGGGAGTGTGCGCGGGCGGCACAAAGCGAGAGGGAAGGGATTCATAACGAAAGGCGGAACAGCTCGTAAGATAAGCCAATATTATAAATTATTCGGTTCCATTTCGAGAGGCTGGCGAACGTCGGCCGCCGTATAATGTGGAATGGTATAATAACCGGGACGACGGGGGTCCTCCATCAGGCGGTGCCATCTCGAATTTGCAGAAAAATTATCTTATCGCCCCCCTCCCACCCTTGCCTCACCCTCGCCCTCTCTCGCTCCCTCGCCGTCATTCCCATTTCGCAATCCAGTCTTGCGCGGCACGATATGAACCCTCCCGTGGGCTGTCAGAATATTCAGACGTTTTTGAAGCCGTTTATGACGGGAACGAGGTGCGAGGGTGGCCGGGGAAGATGAATTTAGGCTTTGTTGCCGACCTTATATTGGCCGCGAAATGAGCGTCAGACAGATACCTACGGAAATTGTATTTACCCCTCCGTGCCCGCTCTGTTTATATGACCCTCCGGCACGCTGCGAATTAATGATCGTGCAATTTTCACCCGTAATCCACTCGGCCCAAGTTCGTTTGAAACGTCAAATCAATCAGAAATTCGATTGCGTTCGCGCAAATTTCGCCCGCGCCGCGCGGCTTGCGCGAGCTAATTCCCGTTACGAGTTTTTCGAAAATATCGCTTTATTACAGTTACGGAATTGGTGTCGGGCGGCTGTAATATTTTTCAATTCCCACACGCGCGACCGTATCAATCGACGCTGAGCGTTAATACGCGCCAGCCTCGCGCTGTAGACCCTCTACTGAAACTCTGCACAGATCATGACGCGAATCCCTGAATGCACAATTTCAGTCTTTACATCGTATGGATTTCCAACACGTCCGCCCTGCAGAACCGCTCGGGTCACATCAGACCCCGAGAGCTGGGCTTCTCATGAGCGCTGCCCTCGGCGCACAATCGTCTTTCAATCCGACTTTTATCGAAGGCCGCCGATCGTTTAACGCCGTCAAAGGCGTCGGCAGCGATTCGCAGACAAGGCCCGACGCCGAGCGTCCCGGCCGAACGTTAAACCCCAAATCCCTATGCGACTATCCAAGTTGAGCCCTGCGGTGTTGCGGCGGCGTCGGTCGACCTCTCCGCAGGATCTATCTCGAGGAATCCTCTCCCCACCTCTCGTCTCTCTCCCTCTCTCTCTCTCTCTCCTCCCCTCCTCGCCTCTCCCACAGGCCCCCTTTGTGCCCCAGGAGAAGCGGCACAGTTAACTGGATGCTGCTGTTCAATGCGCGCTCCACCGCAAAGGTGACCCGTACCGAGAGGCATTAGACCGCTCGAAAGAGGATCCGGCCCATTCTGGGAATACAGCGTCGATTGTAATTAAACATCGGCCGCGATCGTCATAAGTACCTGCGACTCCTGGCTTCCGCTAACGATGCCGCTCCCGGAACGAGACAATCCCGGATGGCCGGAATCGATAGCGCTGGCAGATGGAATATAATCGGGTGGGTATTAAGATTGCCGGAGCGTCTTGCGGGGTATTACGTTAGGATTTCCGATTATGGCGGATAAAGTATTGTTAGAGGTTGTTAGGCTGGTGAAGCTGTTACACGTTTCGGACCTTTACGGAGACTAGGATTTCGTTGGTTATCGTCAGACTTTTAATGAAGTTCGATTACACGGGTCATTGGTAGCTGGCAGCAGCGAGAGCGTTAAACATCGCGGTATGCTGGGAAAGCGGTGTAATTGAAGAGTAGCGAGGGAGGTGCCCGGAGGCTCGGACGCGGCCGAGTAAACTTTGTAGCCTGCCGAGGAACGTCAGTCGGGTGTATCTTGCTCGCGAAGAGTCTCGGCTCGCTTCTCTTTTCCTCCTTCCCGCTCCGCGTTCGCTTCCTTTCTATTTCGCCTACTCTTTCTCGAAGTTGGATTAGATAAGTTTGCCGTTCAGCCGGTTCTTGATGGGCTTGGCTTAGCAGATTTCTCTCCTCTGCCCCCACTCCCTCCTCCTCCACCTCCTCCTCCTCATCGTCATTCTCTCTATTCCCTTTCTCTCCCGCGCCAATTCACTTCGGTTTTGTTTGGTTTGCTTAGTCGGGGATGGAGTCTTTCGGCTGCAAAGCACCGCTCAAGTGGTCTCTGACTGCTATTGCCGGTGCTTCGCACCGTCTAAACCGAGAGTCGGCCATCCACACCCCCTTTCGGACTCCTTTTCAGCCCTCGCTCATCCCCCTCTCGGCCGCGACGCTCTCTTCTTCTCTCCCCCCCCCCCCCACCCGCAGCAAACTTTCGACTTGACGAATCCGGCTGCCCGCGTGATCCTCCGGATTCAATTTCCATCGATATATACGCCGCATTGTGGCGGCCCTCACGGGCTTCGATTCTCGAGGTTCGATTCTTGAGCTTCGATTCTCGAGCTTCGGTTCTCGAGCTTCGATTCTCGAGCTTCTCGATACTCGGGGCGCGCGAAATTGACCGACCGAAGGCGCACGATCGCCCGTTGTATTTTCGATTCTTTCATCTATGTTTTTTTTCGCTGCGGAATGTATCAGTATTGTGAATACCGTCCGTTTATATCATCCCTCGGTACATTCAATTTTATTCTTACTCTCAATATGAATGCTAATATTGAAGTTAGCTGTACTTCGAACGCTTACGCGGTATGAAACTTTGCCGAACAAGATTTAATATATATTACCATTTTGGCATTGACGTTTATTGCGATCATATGTTGGGGAGTCGGGTGGCGAGGTAGGCGAATCGCTGAAATTTTATTCGGTCGCGTCGGGGCGCGAAGGAACGCGGGCCAGGTTCCGAAACGAGGAATGACAAATGACGACGGTGCACTCTCTCGGCTCGTGGCGGGGAGCCGGGCGGAACGAGAGAAAGCACTTTTGGATGCTGCCGAAATCGACGGTAATACGAGCCGAGCAGAGCCGAGTGCGGCGCTCATCTCCGTCCGGGCGGATTCGCGCGCAGCCGAAGAAACAGCGCCGCTGCGACGTCGAATCTTATGCTTTTATCTCGCGTTAGAAGATCATCCCCCGCGACGCGTTCCCCAAATCGGCTTTCGACTGTTCCCGCACCGCGCCAAGATCCTGGCATTGAACTAACGTCAGGCTTTACGATCAGACTCAATACGGCATCCGAACCTGCCAATCCGCATCATTCGTTCATGATCTGCACAAAAATTGCTACAAAAAACTCACGCTCCCTCAACCGTACCGACATTCCTCGTTCACAAAGAATCCAAGCCTTCTGTGAGAAGAGGTCCCGTGCTCTCGAAATTTCTTCGAGGGGATTTAATTATCGTGGCCGATCCCGGGCAAAATTCTCGTGCGCCGAGTTTCGTCTGATCTTCCCCGTTCAGTCTGTTACAACGTCATATTCCGCGACAGACGGAGGCCGGAACGGGTCGGCCTCGTCGCTGCCTGCTCCTCGTACATTCTGTGCAGGTAACGACATCTTGAGTATCTCATCCGACCATGTGTAATTCGTAAAGGGACAAAGGAGGGTCGACCGGCGTACGGCGACGCAGGACGACAGACGTACGGAAAACTGAGGAAGAGCGAGACAAGGGTCCCTGCCCCCCACCCACACCTTCACTTCCCCTCGACCCCTCATGCGAAGGAGGACGTGACGTGGCGAGCGCATAAAGAAGGGCGCGCGTCGATCTTTCTATGCTAACTAATCCCTGCATGGCGGATCCCGTGAAGATGTCGACTTAATTTCCCGGTCCCCCGAGTAATTTGTTCCGGATAGCAGCGGGCATTAAGTAGATGTAGACTCATCTAGGCACCATGACGGGCTTCCCTGCTCCGTCTTCTTCCCTTATGCACTTCGCCGCGCGAAAGAGAGGAGAGCCGGGGCTTCTCTCCGCATTCAGGAAGAGGAAGAGAACGATGGCCAGGAGTAATTTTACGGAGGCCGAGCAGCCCACCACACCATGACCTCACCCTTCTCTCTCTCTCTCTCTCTCTCTCTCTCTCTTTCTCTCTCTCTCCCACTCTTCCCTTCCTTTCTATCTTTCACCGTCTGTGTGTGCCCGTCTTTTGTCCTCTTTCGCTTGGTCTCCCCTATCTTCATGCTTAGCATCGTCTCACTCGCTTCAGCTCCACTTCTATCTGTCCTCGTCCGTTCTTCCAGCTTCGTCTGACTCCGTCTTTTTCTCTCCTCGTCCCCCCGTCACCACCTCCGGCTCCGTGCCCATCTCGTATAAGAGCTTAAGTGGTTATTTTCTCCCGAGATATGGGACGTGTACTGGAGAGGAAAGAGGCCAGTGTCATATACGTGGCACGAGTCCTTCTCTCTCTCTCTCTCTCTCTCTCTCTCTCTTTCTCTCTTCTTGGACCATCCCCGCGTTGACGGAATATATCAACGACGAAGGGTCAGTCTCTCGCAGGTCCACTCTCGTACGATAAGTTTCGTTAGTCCATCCTCGCCGCCTTACAGCCTTTAATCCCACTCAATGAGATTGAGACATGATTCGCCAAACGCCAACGAGCGATTCCGTTCGCGATCGCTTCAAGGCCGACTTTCACGGGATACCGTTTTCCGTGGCTGAAAAATATTTCATCTTCGCGGCGGGCGCTCTTTCGAAAATAAACGGTTTGGAAAATTTACTCAACTAAAAGTCCGACCATTTGAATACGCCACTTTTCAATTATTCTTACCGAGTTTATTCTAGAATAAACATCTCTTCGGCCTTTTTCTACATCGCTCTCGTGTATGCCTTTGCCTCTATCCTACCCTTTCTCTCTCTCTCTCTCTCTCTCTCCTCCTCCTCTCTCTCTCACTCTCTCTTGCCCTCTCTCGTTCTCGCGTCGAGTATCGAGCTTTGCCTGGCTTTTGACTTCCCTTTCACCTGCGCTCCACCGTTTTATCAGCCTCTCGAAGATCCACGATAGCGGTTCACTTCAGCCACCGGCCGGGTAATTATGCTAAGTAAATATCGGCCGAAGCTTCTCTATGCCACGTCAATGGGACTTAATGGATTTCGACGAGGCTCGCATGCATCAACAGAGTCACAGTTTTTCCACTCCTCGAATTTCCCTAGAATACCTTGATTCCCGCTAATAACCGAATGTTCGCCGAGTTTTTCCTTCGAACACTGCGCAATCGCTGGCAATCATGTTTTATCGCTACGGAAACATTCCCTCCCCTCCCCCGCGCTTTTGACAAATTAAACATCGATCGTGCATTTCGGCTGCAGAATTCGGCGAGCGCACGGTTAATTTTCCTATTGCCGGCCGCAGTATCGAAAAATAAATAGGGAAGGAAATTAATATAGTGCATGTAAATCGTGCTGCGTTTTACATCGTTCCCGAATCGCAATATGGTAATTCGAAAAAGCGGACTGGCGGAATAATTCGAGCGCTGTGTTACTAAACGTCAGCGGGAGTCGATGATCGATCTGTCGAAAAGAATCCGTCCGACGAAATGAAGAGTGCGCGCGCGCGCGCGCACACACGTCGTGTCAGCGGGAACGTTCGCTGATGGCGGGATATGTAATACACGTTACAAAGCAAATATCAGAGGGACAGATGTAGAGAGGTGGAACGGCGAAGAAGGACGATAGGCGATGAAAGGACGAGCACAGGTAGCCCTTTTTTTCTCGTTCCATTCAGACGCAGTTTACGCCGATAACTTCGCGGATAAATGCGAATCAATACGCTACGATGACAGGCACGGACGTAGAAATAAATGCGTAATCAAAATATCAGAGCATGACTGACGGTTCGACGGGTGGCACATATCGGAGAAACAGTGAGCAACGTAGAATGTACCGTGGGATTTTAATCAGAACCACGTGAAAAAAAAAGACAGACTGCGTACTCATATCGAAAGCTATTTCTGACTGTATTTCGTTTGACTCGTCCGTGTCGTTATTAGTTACTGCCGTTGTAAAAAAACAAAATCTCTAACTGCGATTCAGCGCTGAGAAAATGTTGAAACTTGCCCGCTTCGAAACTACGAACTACAATCGTTCGGTATACGAGAGTTGGAAAGATCAAAGGTCCGCCCCGGCTTATCGGTATTGCGCCGATCGTTAATTAGACAGTTTAGGAGCGGTGGTAAAAGAAGATTGTCGGGAATCGGTGGGAAGCGAAGCGAGACGCGTCGGGTGGTAAATAGAGGTTGCCGAGGCTTTTCAGCTGTAAAAGCCGTTCGCTGGTAGGACCGCGCTAATGTCGAGTGGCATATTCGCGGACCGCTCTCTCTCTGCGCCGGTGGGAAAAGAAGACGGTAAAGTTAATGATAAAGAAGAAGCCGGCGGCGGTTGGTAGCCGTGCCGAGGTCAGTAATAACCGGGCGGTTTCGCCCGCAAAACTAATTCCTCCATCGGCATAACGGCCAGACTGCACGCCAAACTGTTAGGGGGTCAGGAATACTTCCACCCTGCCTTTTCCACGCGCGGACCGTACGTGCACTCACCTACACAGATGCGAAGAAAACGGCCGCATAAAGTGTCGTAATAACTCTTACAGACGGATGAATCATTCTTAATCCATTTCTCTCGTGCCTATAACGGCACTGCCGTGAGCATACGAGAGATTTTATATTTTTGTTTGTTAAGAACCCTCCCCCAGTATAGAATTCATATTTAGCGGTGTCCGACGAGCTTCCGATCGTGTCATTAAACTGTCGTTTCACGCTACGTTTGAGGCCATCGGGAATGACAGATTCGTACCGAAAGTTTTCGACCGCCGCGGACGCTTTTGGGTACAAAGGGGGCTGTTTAAGAAGCGGCTGGAAGTTGAATTCCTCGCGGAACACCCTGTACGTGCATGAGTTCAGTCCACGACGGCAGTTATAGTTCTTTTTATCGCTTCGAAACTGGTAGTCCGCGCGCACCATCCCGCTCAACCCGTTCTCGTACTGCCACCCCCTACTACCCCCCCTTTACTTTTCGTCCCTCCATCGGCATAACGAGCAAACATTCTTCGCGATCGTTTTTAAGTCCGCCCGGATATGCCGCCCGGATAATACTGCACCTGTAGTAAAGAGCAGTTTTAGTTCCGTGCGTTCTAAATGTGCCCGACGCGTTCGTCCCGATATGGGCTCTAGGGCGAGATACGCTCGGGGCTTTTCATCTTCGGGCATAATAGAGTTGTTTCGGACAAATGTACTTCTGGCAGTCGTTTACGAGCCGATCGGCAAGGGGAACTGACGTTTATCGACTCGCGATGTTTATTCCTATGATTACGAGTAACTATTCCACACCGGAGAGCACGTAAGTACAACACCGAACTCTGTCAGAAGCATAAAGATTGGAATGGTTTTCTACGTTTAATTGAAAATGCATAAAAAGTTTGTAAATATGGACTATATTAGAATTGCGTAACAATATTCTTACTGTATTACATGTAGAACGGAATTTAAAAGACAATATTCTGAGATATTCTCGTCCAATTTTTTTATTTCTATAACGAATAACTATATACCATTCAAATTTCATCACCCAAAGTTACTCTTCGGAAATATTAGGGATTTGTTTGTTTTGCGAAGTCACCGTCGAAAATATGTCTTCCAACTTTCCCTCATTTGGTGAGCTGTAGGTCGCGGCACTTTATCGTAATTCTCGGCATTTCCTCGCTCGGTCGCGCGAGACACAGGATCTGTGGATGTACACTTGAAAACAAGCAGGAGTCTCCGCGTATTAACATAGCTCCCGCACGCCTGGGCTCCGACGATGTTGGCGGGGGCTGGGGAACGTTAATAATCACTTAACGGGCCTTAAAGTTGCATCGCGCGCAGGGTTGGCGGGAGCTTAGTTTTGTTCCAGATTTATGGGAGTGTAGTTTCTGAGAGCCTGGCCCCGCCGTTGTATCACCTACCTACTGGGTGAGGTACTTGAAATCATCGCAATGATTCACCTAGCTATCACAGTCACTTCTAAACAAACAACCTTAGGTGACAATATAAAAATTGTACGTCACTGTTATACGGAAAGTTAACATAATATCCAAAATTGCTGTTTTATGAATTTTTCAATTTGTCTCCTTTGAAATCGAGTATCAATGTTGTCCGTTAAATACAATAATTTGCAAGTAACAAGTCCATGATCCGATTAATAAATTCATGCTTTCAAAAAAAATCGGTTAGTTCAGAAAAACCGATTTATTTCGTACGTCGTTGCGAGAAGTGGAATTTAAAGTGCCCCACCCTGTATGCACCGTATATAGGCAGTTATGCAGCGCCGCCATTTTGTGGGGTAGAGCCTGGTTTTCAGCGTGCCTCTCCACTGCGCGTCGTAACATCCATCGAGATTACTACTGCCAGAGCCATGTGTACCTACTTGTGGAAACGTAAATATATAAATTATCGCACCGCTCGCTACTTAGCGCGCCACGGAAGAAATTTCCGACGTATCACGGGCTTTGAATCTGCTTCTTCTCCTTCCGCCACCCCGTCCACTCTTTCCCGCCGTTTCCCCTCCCGCATTACCCCCGTTTAATCGCGACACTTGCCTGATATAATTGTTTGTTCGCCATTAACTTACGCGAAGGTATAACTCGGCAACCGCTCCGCTAGTTTTGATGCTACGCTCCCTAATGGTTTCCCTCGCTGATATTCCACCGCCGAACTGTACGATAATTGCCAAGGTAACATCATCATAATTCGCCTTCAGCTAATTCGTCGTTCGAATAGCTGGCAAGCCGTTGCATTACTCGCCGAGCACGTAACGTACAATTGTTTCCTTCTTCCTCGTTTTGTTTCCAATTGCGACTTTCGTTCCTGCTCTGCATGCGAATTATTCCCGTCCACCGTTTCCCATTGCGCATTCTTGGCAAAATTTGTCTCAGCTCGCCGCGATGTGACGCGACGCGCGGCGTGAATTATAGTCACGGTCCACCGGCCAGATCGATCATCCCAACGCTCTGCTCGTCCAGGTCGCGATCGCGCAGCGCTCTCAGAATTCACGTTTATACGAGCTAGGAATTCCCATGGACGGCATTCGCATCCGAAGAAAGTCGCCTCTGTCTTAGGTTCAACGTTTCGCATGGATGTGAGATGATGCATTGCAGGCCGGTTAGGTAAACGTTGCATTTGCATCTAAAAGAGTCTGCCAGTAGTTTATATGAAAATGTAAAATGAAACAGTATTTCACATTGGATCCCTTCCTGCCTCTCTCTCTCTCTCTCTCTCTCTCTCTTTCTCTTTCTCTTTCTCACTCTATCTCTGTCTCTCTCATTTCCCGTCCTCGTCTGTCGTCTCCTTTTACCTTTCTAAGCTGCTGAGCAAGTATTGTCTGCACGAACCGTACCATAAACGCAACGGCGGAGAATCAATTTCCCTTCCGTAGTACGTGGCGGAGAAATTGGAAGGTTACCACAAATATTTGCTCAGACATATTAAAGGCATGCAAGGTGCTCCAGGATGCCGATCGCGGTGAGAGGGGAAAAAAAAGTGGGGGATCGGCTCGTTTGCGATCGATTATCGTGGGCGATCGGCACTTTCCCCGCGATAATGCTCAGCTACCGCTTTGCAACCTGCCAGCAAATTGATTCGCTGCTCGGGCTAATCAAAATCGAGGATCCCTCGACTCTGCTCGATGTCACGGTAGACTTCGAATTCCGACAGTTCGACTTTAACCCCGATGCCTCGATCAGCTTCGAAGAACGCGCGAAGTGCCAGAATTGATAGTCGGGTGTCGGATCTCGAATTCGGCAAACGTTCCCTCGGAAAAGCATCGTTTCCAGAAATTGTGCCGAGAAAATGGCTGTCGGCGAGCGGGGAGAGGCATTATGAGCGGGCAGTACGACGACCCTGGCAAAGGTTGTTGGCGGTCATATAGCACCCGCGGTAAATCCACCGCTTCGTTGGGCGCTACCTGATCCGGACCAAGTGGCGGATTTACTCCAGTACTCTAAGAGGCGATAACTTGCGGTTATGTTATCGGAATTCGACTTTAACGCGCGACCGTCGAATCCCTACCTCGATTCCTCCGTAATGGAAAGTGTGTTTCGAATCATTTTTACCCCCCCTCTCCTCTGTTTAACACCTACGCACATCGTTACCTGCGGCGATGAAAAAGTCAATATTTAATACTTCACACTTTTAATCCGCGTATTATTCCGTACGCGATGCGCTTCAGGGCGGAAGCTGCCAAGCGCAGGCGAATTTCGACCGGAGCAAAAATGATTTTGGCCGAAGTGCTGCGCAGCGAAGGGGTTATCGGGACGGCGTGTGTGTGCGTCGGGTGTTTAAAATTTATTCGCCCGACGGCGGCTCATCATAGAGGAGAAGCCGGTGGGGGCTGGGCCGGTATGCGCACTTTAAGCGTAATTGGAGGCTCGTGCAAGGAGAATGGCCGACGAAACGAGGTCGGAATCGTGGGATTTCTGCGGCGTGCCCTACTCGTCCGTAGGAGAAATGACCCTCTATTACCCCCCCTGGTGCGAGCCAGCCGCTAGTGGCCGGTGCTCTAGAGCGCGATGGAGAGAGGAGGAAGATGGACAATGGGCGGAGGGAGAGAGAGGGCCAGACTTTGATAACGCGCTTAACTAAGCGACTAAACGGATGTAAATCTATGCAGATTGCCTGCTGACAAAAATCTCGCGTTCCCGTCGTGCAGTCTGCTCATTCCCCGTCTCCCCGGAGGGGTGGCGCTCGAGGAGGAGGGAGTGGGGGTGGAGCCCGCCCGTTGGCCTCTCTCTCTCTCTCTCTCTCTCTCTCTCTCTCTCTCTCTCTCTCTCTCCTCTTCGCCGGGCCAGAATAGCACTTAAAGGACACCCGTGGGACGAATTAGGTCGCTAATGGCGTCTCGACGTTGCCGCGCGATAGCTACCAACTTCGAAATGCTCGTTGTTTAACTGCACGTCTGTTCCGCGCCTCGGGAGAGCCCGACGACGACCCTTCTCCCCTGCCAGCCAACCCCTTCGTGATCTTTCAACCCTCGGCGTATTCGTCTTGTCGCCTCGAACGAACTCCGCCCGCTCAGGAATTTGTCTATGGATTTATCGGGTTAAGATTTTTCTTCGCTGCGGAGCACGGTGGCGCAGTCGTTTTGGGCTCTTACGGTACGGCGTCGGTGCGTTTAAAGCTAATTTTTCCCGTCCTGCACGTGTGTTATCGTTTAATATCTAGACTTACGTCATATCCCATCTCGGCACGGTTTTCATACCGTGCGCAGCGTGTGTACATGCACCGCGCGTCAACGGTATCTAATATCTGGCCGTCGCAGACACGTAGAACGTTCCTTCATCAAAAGTGTCCCGCTTTCGTTTTGACACTTAACACGTTCCCGAAGCTTGTAACACGTCCCTGCGATGTCGTTAGGGACATTATCGTCCTCTCGCACGCTCGCCGCGAATTTTCGACGCGAAGAAAATAGCCCGGCACGCAAACGCTTCGCGCACGCGCGCGCGCGCGTCCCTTTCCCTCTTCCTGTCATCGCCCGGTTGGATTCGATTCAACGAATTAATTTCTTCACGCCTATTTTCGTCGCAAAAGGCCATCGGCCGCCGACGCCGGCGAGCGTCGAAATTCTGCGCAACATCCGATATAGAGCCGGACAATTGAGCGTATTAAAGTTAACGCTGTCGTTCGGAGCGAAATCAATTTCAACTATTGTCATACAGCGGGTACCGCGAAAATCGTCTCCATATCAATTTTTGAGAGAGAGTATCGAAAAACGTCCGCACCGATTCTCGCTGAACCTCTGATATGCCGCGCATGAATAGTATCGAAATAATTCCGCGGCCGGGGAAAAAGGGATCGAAAATAGCGGGGTGCGCGGAAGAATAAAAGGAAAGGGTGGAACGAGGTGGAGGGTAGCAGGTGTTCCGTAGACGGTCAGTTTCCCGTGGGACGAAGATCCTAGGTGATCGTTTAATTGGCGGCTTCGTGCCGAGGGAAGACGAAGGGGGTTGTCGGAGGGCAGGGGGCTGAGTTCGAAAAACGTGGGGGTGGGGTGATGAAGGAGGGAGAGAAAGAGATCGGCGGGGCAGTGCATCGTCAAAATAAATCGGCCGACGGCAAGCGCAGATACTGACACCTAGCCCAACTCGACGGCTCGTTCGGATTGGTTCGCGAGAGAGACAGAGAACGAGAGAGAGAGAGAGAGAGAGAGAGAGAGAGAGAGAGAGAGTTCGACACAGAAGAAGACCGAAAGGGACAGAGAGCGAGACGCGAAGAGAGTCGGGGTGCACGGTAACAAAACCCGTGCAATGTAAATGTATGTAGATTGGTCGCCCTTTTTGCTGCGCTGTGTGCGCAGTCTAGAACCGTCCGTCTCTCTTTACGGCACCTCTCTCCCTCTCTCTCTCTCTCTCTCTCTCCCCCCTCTTTCTCTCTTGCACCGTTCGTCTCCTTCTCTCGCCCCCTGTCGCCCTTTCTCTCTTTCGGCCGGTGATCTCCGTTCTCCTCACTTCTCGAATAATCACCCCGCCAGTAATTACACCCCCTGTCTGCCGTTGACCCAAGCCTGATTTATGCCGGCTCGCCCGCTGACGTCTAACGACTCCGAGCGCGCCCCCTCTAACGTTACATATCGGGATTTGGCCGCGTTTCCACTCTCCGTCGAGATCAGGTTCCCTACCCCCACCCACCGCCACCCCCCCTCTCTCTCTCTCTCTCTCTCGCCCGTCCATGCCCGGGCAGTCGCTACTGTCGTCGTTCCTATCGGAATGCGATTATTCATCCGGGTAGCTGAACGCGCGCAACCGGACAACCCCCGGACTCGCTACTTTATGCCTTTTCCCGAGCGATGCCGGGAGTGACTCGTCGCGTAATGAAAATGCCGCCGGCGCTGCCTCGACACGGTAAACAACGTCGGATTCGATAATGCCGAGAGGAGACGGCCACGTTCGACTCTGCAATCCGCCTGAGTGTCGCGCACCGAATTGTAGGAAGTCAGTTTCGACTCTCACGCAGATATCTTCGCGTCGATCTAATTTTCCGGAATGTTCGAAGCCGTTCTGTCAATCTACGTTTCGCGATTATCTGCTTTGGAATGGGAAATCTACACTGGTCAATGGCTGTTTGATTTTTCCTCTCACGGATACACGAGCCGTTCGCACGTGTCCGTTAAAAGTAGTAAAAAATTGTGAGTCTGGGTAGCGGGTCGAGGCCGAATAAAAGGGAGAGAGGGAGACAGAGAGAGACGAATGGCTGGCGAGTGAGAGGAAAACTTTTGTTTGTCCGGTACGTTTAAATGCCGCTTTAACGAGCTTCGCGGAGAGTCGCGTTTCCGGGTGTAAGTCTCAAAGGAAACGGGGAGTCATTAGGAGAAGGGACACGGCCTTAGGAGGACAACCTTATCCAACGGCAATAGGCAGCGCGTTCTACTCCTGCTCCTCATCCTCATCCTCCCCCTCCTGCTTCTCCGCCTTCTCCTCCTCTTTTCCTCTCCTTGGCCATCGATTTTTCGACGCTCAAGACTAACGAGCGCTGCGCGTGACATGAAAATAAGTCGTCCAAGGTTCTGCAGCCCGCCAGGTAGGCAGAGATCGGTAAGTGATCGTCTTGCCCGTGTCTCCTCCTCCACGGCCCCTCCCTCCGCCTCCCCCTACTCCTCCATTTTCTCTCATCATCGTCCCCTGACCTCGCCCACGTCTTCCTTCCCTGCGAGCCATCAACTCCGAGTGCTGATTATAAAGTTACGGTTCAAAATGATCAACTCCGATTGCTCTAATTATAAAGTTGCATTCGAAAGTTATTAATTCGTCTCAAGACCCGCGGACGTACTTGACGGACACTCGTTAGCCATCGCGCTGGGCGCGTCGTAATTTCGAAAAATTCCCTCCTCCGCCCTCGGATACTTCGGTTAACACGAGTTCATTAATAAAAACCTCGGCAGCGCGAAGTTCGATGATGAACGGCCAGGTAAAATCGAAAGGCGACCGATTAGTCTGCGAACAAACGGGAGAGACGACCGTCGGGCCCGTAATAACGTGTAAGTGGGTTAATCCATCATTGATATGGGCGTAAGGTAATATTAATGCGCGGGGCACTCCCGCGCTTTTCGAGCCGGTAAAAAACGATCGTAATGAAGTAAGTGGCACGCGATAGAGCGGCGCGCGCCGCCGCCAGAGGAATCATTAATCACGGATTACCCGGGCATGAATTGTCGATCTCCATCGTCGTTCGCCTCACTCGCGCCGCGAACGATATTCGTCCTCGGGGCAGTTCTCAGAACGTATCGCTGCTCATCGTTGTCCCACTTTAATTACTGTAGGATGAGCACCCTGACCGGTTCGTTTACGTATGCGGAAGTGGAAGGGATAGGTCTGACGATTCGGCGCGAGACAGAATTATGCGAAGTTAGTCATAGCCGTATCCGTGAATAAGGAAACACCTAGCGATCTTTTGTAACATAATCAACTTTTTATAATAAAACACGTTATTCAAGAAATTCCTACATTACCCAGCCGTCTCTCGTCCGGCCTGTACGACTTCCCAGGGGGTCAACATTTTCGTAAATCTGTCGCTTTTTTCAGCGTTTGTCGTCTCGATTTAATCGTTTCATTTCCAACCACCGGCTTTTGTTCAGCGTTACAGCGTCGTGCTCATAAATCGTTACGCCGATGTAAAATGGAAATTAAAGTTCGCGGTAATGCGAGCTGTTTCCGATCGAGATTTATGGTCCGAGTACTGGACGATCTTATTATAGATTTACGCTCGCTCCGGTGTCTGTTAACATTTTTATCCTGCAATATCTCAGAACTTGTTCCTATATCCTCCTTTTCCGACGCCGAATTTTTGCGCGGAAAGTTTGCGTTCGACGCGATCGCTTCGCATTCGCCAACTGGTTCCCCGGGATCGGGTCCAAGAGTCTCGGTCGGAATGGCGTCACGGGATTGGAGAAAAGTCCGTTTTCAAGCCACGGCGTCCATCTTAAAGCGAGGCCGCGGAATTCATCGTCGAATCGCCACCTCCCTGAACGAGACGTCCGTGTCACGTGTATAGAAACGCCCGATGCTCGGGAGCGGGGGGGGGGGGGGGGGGGGTAGTTTAACTCTGACGTCGTTTCGCGGAATACGTGCGTGATAAAACGTCGCGAGCAAGTTGCGGAGGGGGTGGGGAGGGCTACAAATTGGGTTCGGTCGATTGCGCGACGAACGTGCCGCTCATTCTTCAAACGCTGTTGAAAGAGAGTTCGGATTACGCGAGTCGGGCCAGGCCGAGATTCGTCGGGTGGCCTTAAACTGTTTCCGCCCGACTGCCGACCTCCAAAGCAGTAACCCTTCAAATTTCCCATTTTCCCTTACAGTTTCAGCCAGAGATCGTTGTCGCTCGACCTCGACGAATCGTTCTTCGTTCCAGGATCACAATCATATTGCGTCTTGATGGTAGCGTAGTTAGAGGTTCGATACGACGAAAAATGGATACTGCGTCTTAAGTGGGGGATGTCTAGCGATCAGCTCGTTGCCACCGTGCGGGGGTGAGGGAGAGGGTTAAAAGGACTAAGCGTGTTTGCGTAATGGCGTTACCGGCTGAGAAGCTTGCCGTCGACGCCCTCACGCTCGCTCCGCGGTTTTCCGCCATAGTCCCGTGGCATCCGGGAGTGTGTCTAGGATGCAATTCGGTCCTAGGAAACTCCATCAATCAGTCGTGGCGCAGACGGTTTAAAAGCAGTCACTTTCCCGGCCCCGACATTACCAGCTCGTACTTCACTCCACTCGCCACCTTTCCCCCCCGTCTGCTACTCTCACCCCTTCGCTCCTCTCGCTCCAGCCCCCTCTCCCATTTTCCGACCCCCTTATCGCTCGACCCGCTCTCTTCCTCGTTCCGTTTCGCGCACTCACGCTCTCTCTTTTTCCCCTTTTTCGACCGGGCTCTCCATTTCACACTTCTGTCTCAGCCTCTCTCGCCGAGTTTCTTTCTCGCCCCCTCTCGCCCCCTCTCGCCCTCTCTCGCTTCGTCGCATCGTGAGAAAACGGGCGAGCGGCGAGGGAAGAGATGCCAATATCGGCTCTTTCTTGACAACGTCGCTGAAACGGCTGTAATGCAATCTCGGAATGGGCGCTGACAGTTTTTTGCTTAACGCGGAATTACGAAGGTTGAGGGCTCGGATCTGAGCGTGATTGAGCTCGTGCCTTTCCTGCGATTTTCAGAGATTCGAATTTTTTCACGGTACCTCGGAACACATTGTAACATACTCGCAGAGTGAGGTTCATACTTGCCGGAGAACGCGTACTTCTCCGATTTCTCCGACTACCCTACTTATCGGGACGTAATTTTCTGATAAAGTTCTTTCGAGTCGCTCTCAGTACGTTTCCATGAAATTTCTATGCAACTTTCGAATAATCCGACGTTCGCGAGGGTAATAGGGTCGTTATAATGGCCGTCACGCAACTTCAATCCTTTCCCCCTGTCAACGAGACCCGACACAGGACGCTCGCGATTGTTAAGCGCGTGCGTGAGCTCTCGCATTCTTACCGTCGGCCTACCTTCTCGCAAAAAACGTCTTCATCGCGCGAACTTCAATTACCGCCGATTCCGTCGTAATACGGCGAGTCTCGCCCGGCATCCCTTTTTGCTCGGAATAAATTTTCCTAAAATTCCTTCGCGCCCACGTCGGCACAGCCAGCCCGGAGGGAAACTTGACGCGACAGTGACAATTTTTTCGCGAGCCGCCGGGACGGAAAGGCGGGGGGAGAGAGGTGCGCCTCATTTTCCGAAACGTCACAATCAATTCGATCCCTCGCCCGCGAAACGTTGGGCGCGCGTACACGACTCGCTAGGCACCCGACAGGCTCGCGCAATTTTCAGAGTCTTCGCCTTTCTCGTCTTCTATACCGACGAGAGCGTGTGCTCCTTCCCCTGATCGGAAATAATTTTCGCACGTCTATTTACTTCGCGCGAGGCAACGCGTTTCGTGGGTTGTTCGTGGGCTGTTCGTGTTCTGTTCGTGTGTGTTCGTGTTCCGCTCGTGTGCTATTCACGCAATGTTCGTGTGCCGTTCGTGTGCTATTCCATCTTTCTCGAGGCGTGTCTCCTCTTCCTCCCACCCACGCCGCGTCTGTATCTCCATCTATCTCCGCGCAGACACTCTCCACGCCGTCCTGAAAACGGCGGGTTGAAAACGTAGCTCGTTGCAGGCGACGGGGATGACGACGACAGGAGGACGAGCCAATATTGGTGGCCTGCCGCTGACGTGCGAGACTGCATCTTCGAGACTTTAGCTCTCGGCCGCGTCAGGGCGCGAGAGAGTCTGCCTTGACGTTTCGCGCACACTCGCCAAACGTGGGAAAAAAAAGTGAGCTTTTTAATGAGCTCGGTTTCGCCTCTCGCTGATTGCCACCTTTTCGATTCGCTTCCGGTTGCGACGGGACGTGCGTCTGGCAATTATCAGCGTTAAAGCTTCACGCTTAATTCCCACGCACGCCTTTGTGTGCCGATTCGCGTGCGCGCGTCGCCCGTTTGGCGCCGACTCGAATGGGTAGTTAATTCCCGCGCGGCAAGCGATCGCTTGAAACGTTTCGTCGTTAAGAGTTTGCCGGCCGTGAATGCCGAGCCCTCTTTTTCTTCGTTCGCGCCTCGCACCCTGCACATTTGCCACTGACATCCGGCGCCGAGCGGAGTCGCAATTGAGAATCGACGAGCGGCAGCGCTGAAACGTTAATTGCCGTTAAGAGTGAGCGGGCGTTAACGAAAAATAATGAAGGCCGAGAGCTCGGGCGACGGGGGGCGGGCGGAAAAACGTCAGTTTAACCGGTAAAGGGGCCATAAGGTGTGTACAAAGAGGTGAAAGAAGAGAACGCTCGCAAAGTTGGATAGTCACCTGTTGGCGGCGCCTTGTGCAAGTGTAAAAGCTCGCCGTATAGAGGGAGGGAGATTGGACGGAGAGAGACGGAGAAACAGAGAAAGACAGGGAGCGAGAGTAGAGGACCTGTGTTCTCGTTAAATTTTGTGCAGTAATTAAATTTTCCAAAAGATGAAAAGCAGCCTCCACGTCTCTCTCTCTCTCCGTCTCACTCCATTTCTCCCCACCCGTCATCTTGCTCTTTTTGTATCCTTCACTCGGCCGCTTTATCTCTTTATGCCGTTTAAGGAGGGACACGCACAATCGGCTTGTGCCATCGAAGTAATTAGTTCCTCGGCGCAAATGGTATTATGGCGTGGCATGCGTTGAAGAGATAAAATGCGGGTCTGTCGTGGAAAAGGAACGACTCCGATTCCGCGTACGAGATATAAGCATTACGCGCGACGTAAGGAAATGAATGCCCACCCTCCCCCCACCCCCGGCGGCCGACGAGTTGGCTAATTCAAAGCGCGCCAGCTTCATTCTACCCCGAAGTGGATTCCGAAAGAAGTGTGGAGCCCACCGCACGCTGCCTTTCTTTCACTCAGACACCCTTCCCCTTTGCCCGCCGTCCCAATTAAGTGCTGACACTCGCGCTCGTTTTTAGGGTAATTCCTTTTCGCGAGAAAACCTACCGCTCACGATGCAGCCGCGATACGCCTTTCCTACCTTCAGGACGTCGCATGTCGTCTGCCTTCCTTCTCTAATTATTGCACTCGAAGAAAGTGGATCGACCTTCGTCGGACGATGAATAAGACTCTAATAAGAAAATCTTGAGCTTTTTTCGAACTTCAACGACAAAAGGGTCCGGTGACACTTCGTGCGGCCCTATTTTGAGCATGGCGGGGGTAGGAAAGTTAAATCAGGGCGATATTATTCAAGATCGCATCAGCGGAATTTAATTCGCGATCGCAAACAGAGTTCGCGCTGACCCGGCGGAGAGTCGGTAGATTTCTAGCCAGGATCGTCGCGTTTGCCGCGATTTTCCACCGTCAAGAGTGTCCTGCGAGACGTTGGAATATCCCAAACTGCCGTATATCTTCCTGCGCAGGCCGCGCGTCCCTTTCTCTTTACCATCCGTCGCGGCAAGATTCGAGTGGAATTAAGGATCGCGGGCTCACAATAGAGACGGTCGCCGCTGGTCCGTCGCTATCCCGATCCTTACAATAGATGTAAGATAGCGCCGGATCCTTTCTCTATTCCTGGGAGCCGTAGGAGTGTCCCGCCGATAGATTTATCGTGCTTTTCTTGCCGGGGAGTTCCTACTTCCTTTCGTCTGTGGCTATCTGCAATCTATACCTCGACCCACACCCCCCACCTTCCTCCCCTTTGACCGCTATCGCTACCGTAGCCTCTCTGTGCCTCTCTCTTTCTTCCGCCATTTTCCTCTCCTTTCCGCCTCCAGTCGTCCCTCCTTCCTTCCCCCCATCGCGTCCTACGCCGTCTCTCTTCAACGTCGCTGAACGAAATCCGAAAGCCCTCGGTCCAGGGAAAGAGATCTATAGAATTGACAACTTGCAGCTTTCGTATTCCGCGCTCGTGTGCTTCTTCTTCTTCTTCTTCTCGGTATCGCTCTCTCTCTCTCTCTTTCTTTCACTCGTCTCTTCCTCCCTCTCAGCGGCCACCTCGCTCTCTGTCGCGCCAACTTTGTCAGATTTCGTTCGTCCGGGCGTTGTTTTTTTCTTCTGCGTCCTGCCCACCCTTCGGCAAGGTCCACCTTCGGGGGGTAGATGCAGGCTGATTTCTGTACTTCTTTCGGCCCCGCTCCTTTTTCTCTCCCGTCCGCCGTCCACCCGCCCAGTCGTCGTTCGCCGGGGTCGGAGATTTATCTCGTCCCGAGTTTTATAGCTTATGCGCGCCCGATCTGTCGGCGAGATATTACCGAGCTGATCGTGCGAGATTCGTCGAAAAAGGAGTCGGATAGGGTGCGATATCGACGCGATCGCGCCGCTCGAACGTAAAAATTGAATAGTCAACAAATATGTCTTACGCCGGCGACGGATCGGCGAGTCCGATCGACAGACTCCTGCATTTATTCATTAAAACTCGATACACTTCGCGACTTCGTCGAAAGCTCGAAGTTCTTTTTCCAACGTTGAGTACCTTCCATGCGGATCGGGTCGCTAAAGCCTTTAAATTATATATTGTTAGAGAGACGTCATGAGTTTCGTGCTCGGTTCGGGTTCAGGCGAAGGGCTCAATTAGTCGGAACTGCGGTTTAGCCGGAAGAAAATGTCGATCGAATAATCGGTCCGTGGGTGCGAGGCGGAAAATTATCGCCCGGCACGTTCTCGCGAGACTCCTGGAGTTCGACAAGGATGATTTAATATCCGGCAGCTTAAATCGCGTAATTACGAAAGTGTACGGCCGTGGGGGCGTTCCGCCCGAAATTGGTTTCCAGTCAAATTGTCCACGAATCCGCATAAATGCGGCATGCACTCATTCCGCAATGTGGCTCTGCGAAATGCTGGCGCCCGCTGCCGCTGCAATATGTTCATTATGCGCGTCCATTGTCCATTCATACGTCCAGCAATATGTAATTGCTTTTGTTGCTGCCCCTCCCCGCCCGCGACTAGAGTAATGCAGTCCTATAAGCTCGTATTTATCTCGAACGTACACGGTCCCCTCCTCTTTCTCCCAGTTTCTCTTTGTCTCTCTTTGTTTCTCTTCATTCCGATTCTCTCTAATTAACGCAGTCACTTTGATTCCCGATTTTATTGCCACGGTGCGCAGTAGGGCAACGCTGAGACGATCAGCGTCTCGGCAGAAGTGGGAGGAGTCTCGAACGTCGTTTCATTCGGCCGCTGCCACTTTCGCATTCAAGTAGTACAGGTCAACGTCTAATACGGCCACTCCGGCCGTCCGCCGAAAGTTTCCGATACGCCCGGCGCATATTTCCCTGGCAAACGATACGATCGAGGCCCGGCTAAGAGAATTGCGCACCGACGGTAAGCAACGATCCTTACCCAGCCCACCCGCCCACCTTTTTAATCCTTTCCTCCGGCCGCACGACCTCGTACCGTTATCAGAGAGGAAGGCGGAAGACAGCCGACAATAACGAGCGGCCAACGATTCCGTGCGGAAAGTTTCGCAGCCCGCGGGTCCTCGCGTCCTGCAGGACTCGTACGTACACGCCTCCGTACCGGGAAGCAGGCCGCTTCGAGACTGCTCTCTCAATAACAGCTCGAAAGCAAAAATCGTTTTACCGCGCTGCGCCCGGTGCTATTTACGGTGTGCTGGAAACTTCTGCAGTCTTTTATAGGCGACTCTACCCCACGCCGACACTCGGCCACGCATACAGACGCGCAGCGGGGTCGCAAACGAACGCACGCGCGCGCGCGCGCGCGGACCCTCCCATCTCTGTTCGCCTCGACGGCTTGCCGCGTGTTTCGAAAAATCCAGCTATAAATTCGCCGGGGCGTAGCGAATGTTGCGGAACAAGTCGAGGGACTGCTTAGCAAAGGACTTATCCGACGACCCTTTGGAAAACTTACCCGGCGAGTGAAAGAGTCCACCACCCCTCCTTTCTCTGCACTCTCTGCCGAAGCAGCCCACCCCCGACCGCCGGCAGATTAATGGCGCTCCACTTTCGGAGGCTATGGAAAGAAGCTATCTCGCGGATCGAAGGTGAAAGATTGTGGAGCTAGGTGATCGTTCGCGGTGTTCGTAGTGGTAGCCGGCGATGCTGGTGGTGTGCCAGTGATGGGGACGGTGCTGGTGGTGGCGGTGGCGCAGGGAGGTCGCTTGTAACGTATATTAAAATTCCAATATCCAGACTTCGGATAACTTCTGTCGTATATCACGCCAAAGCAGCGCTTGCGAACTAACCTGGCCCGAGGCTTCGAACACGGCTGGAGAGAGAGCTTTTCGTTCGAGCGAATACGATCGCCCGATTTCGAGACGGGAAATTAAGTGAATTCGCGGGAGCCGGCGTCTACCTTCGATCGCCCGTTGTCTTGACACAGTCGGGCCAAAAGATTGAGCCCAGCCGTGCGTTCTCTGAATCCTGGTAGCCACTGAAGTTCGAATGTCGAATATAATATGTCTATCTCGTAATGGAGGATTTAAATAAATTTTTAATATTGAAAATAATTGTAAGAGCGTTTATTTTGGCGGAGGATAGTTATTTATGTCTGACAAATATTTTTGGCTTTAGCTCGGAAAACGTTCGTTTAGATCGCCTTCCAACGTTGGGTGTGAGCTTTTCTATTTATCGAAAAGGAGGGCGGTTTATTTCAGCTATAAATCAATTGTCCATGCATGCGATGCATCTGAATGGGTCGGCATACATTCGATATGCATAAAACGGTTCTGGCCACGGCACCCTCGCGTACCAAACCCCATTTCCACCATTCCCCGCCACCAACCCCTGTCGCACCCTTCCCACCCACAATTGATTCAACGTTCCAGGCGACAAGACTTGTTATGTTGGACCCTATTACGTTCGCATTCGACGTTCATGACCACCATGATTTCTGCCGACTACATATTTCCTACATTACGCGCAATTCGTTTGCCTCCAGTCGGAAGTTCAAGGAAATACAGCGGTTGAAGCAAAATTTCCTTTTCTCATAATTTATCACGACGAAACGAATATTTTGCATATATTGCGGCAATGCTATTAACGATGCGAATTAAAAAATATCGTCGTCAGCGAACTGGATGTAATAACATTGTGGCTTAACGGTTTTCCATTAATCTCTATACTTACAATTATCATTATTACTCATCATCGCTATCGTATCATTACTATTTGCTACCACCACCGCCGTCGTCATAGTAATCTATTACCGCATTACGACGGTCATTTCGGCGCGGTCATTATTACGTGGTACCAACGTGCAAACCCGAGGGGCTTTACTATGGTGTGTATCATTACCGAAACTGGTCACAGCAAACGACCAAACAAATGTCATTTGCAAAGTGCACCTAGCCAGATGGTGATTTTTCACGACGCTGCCGTATGCCACATGTCAATTCCAAACACTAAACACACAAATTACGGCTCACAATCCTACATTAAATGTTCAAAAGCCGAGCTTCCAACAGGGTAAATTCAATCTGCCATCCGAAAGTACTTATAATATTGAACATTCTGCGCTTATCTGTAGACCCATATAACTTCGCTAACATATACTCTTACACTTACTTTCTTTTAAACAATCCGATTTCCAGCCACAGAGATATTTGAAGCTTCCGATTTTTCATAGTCTTACAATTCGCTCTGTAGACGGTTATAAAGAGTGTAGATAAGCGATCGAGCGCCGTAAGAAAGGTTGCGAAATTTGGGAGGGCATTTTAAGCTGGGCCTTCGATAGTCGGTCGATACGTTCGCAAGGTGCGTGTCGAGGCGTCGTGAATTACGAGCATAATAACGCCCGACGCCGTTAGAGGAGCGTACGTAGGAGGAATAAATGTTATCGTCCCCGTATACGCTGCCGGCGTATATCATCGGACACGCGGCCCACCTTGCAGCGGGGATCGGCCACTGGGCCATGGCCGTACATCATCTCGGGATACAATAAGCAAATGCGGGTTTGATGCCCTCCTCTCGGCTGGCCTAGCCGTCGGGCGCATCCCTGAAACGCGTCGTTCCAGCTATTATGATTAGCACGCCTCCGCTCTCTCTCTCCCTCCCTCTCTCTCTCTCTCTCTCTCTCTCTGCACGCCAGGGAATGCAATATCTGCCCATTCGTTTGACCTACAAGATCGCAAACTCGAACAAGCACAGCATTCAGTGCGGATTTCATTTTTCCGTCGACAATCGCTTGCTGTTGTACTACAATAAAATTCCACGTTGTTATACCTCTTTTCATTTACTCTTGTTGACGTAATAAAATAAATTCTATTCTTGGAATAGAGAGGTTGGAGTTGAAATTCAACCTTAATCGGAATTAAAGTTACATTCTGCTTCAGTCATAATTCATTGCATTTCAGACGGAAATGTAATCGGCGAAAACCTTCGAATTATACATCACTTTGACGGTCAAGAACTTATTAATTTTAAATGTAATCGATGTATTCGGAAAATAGTGGTTGGTACTTTGATCCTCGAAACTGGCGAGACAGCGAATTGACGAGATAAGGATGCATTTGAGTGAGACGAGAGTCGGAACGCGGCGGTGCGATTAACCGAGTAGTTCGAGACGAAATTCGAGGCCTGCCGACTGCAGGGGCATTTTTCCGGTTAAGTACGTTTTAAAAATAGCGGATCCGGGAAGCTTGCGCCCAATGCTCGCTGCCGCTGGCGCACGTACGGTCTCGCCTTTTCGCGTCGTTAGCCGCGGGAATCGCGCGAAACTTTCGACAACGCTCTGAAGTACAGTTCGCGATGGGCTTTTCAGCAATGCCTCCCATTAGGGAAAACGGGAAAGAAGACCGAAGAGCCTCGTTCAATTTCGCGCGGATCCGGCATAAATTCGCGTTCGCTCGCTCTTCGCATTCGTTTCACTCCCCCCCTCCCCCGCCCCTTGCGAAGGGGTCGCGCGGCAGCATTGTGGACGGTGCGTACAACGGTTAATAGCCGCTGTTCATTAGCAAGTGGAGCTTTACGAGCGGAGGAGAGCACTTGCCGGGGCTTTTGGCCTGGCGAAAAAAAAAGAAGTGGGGGGTGAGCAACCGCAGCACTTTGAGAATCATGCCCGGAAACGATGATTTGCGCAGCGAGCCCGAGGATCGCGATGGCGGGCGATCGCTGTCAAAGGATTCTTTTCCACTCGAATTTCGTATACTTCGGCGCATCGACACAAATCACTGTTTTTTTTTTTTCGTCGAGAGAGCGGTTGCAAAGGCCTGTGATGACGTTTAAGAGAACGTTTGCGCGAAACAATGAGAGTGTCGGCAAATAGAACGATGGCTTCCCATTGGGAGTGCCATGACACGTAAGTACCGCCGGCGCGAAATTCTCATCGGAGCATCTATGACGAGGCGTCGCGAGGAAATGTTTTCCCTATTCGGAATTTGGTGCATCGTGGAATTTCAGGTGGACGAGAGGGAATGGTGGGTAGAAGGAAGGGACGGTTGCTCGCGACCGTTCGGGGAAGCAGGAAATATAAGTCGAGGCAAAGGACGCTGCAAGGAGCGTAGATTATAATGGAGGTATAATGAGTTTTCTTCCCGAGCATTGTTTTGCCCGGAGTAATTTCGTCCCGGTGCACCGTGTAGACTGTAGCGCATCCGTGTTGGTCCTTCCACGCGCACACTGGCACGGCCGTGCGCGCAGACACGCCGAAACGGAACTGCGCACACCGAAGGAAAGGCATGTACATTGTTTGAGTAGGTGTAAGTACGCCCACGCGACACAAATACAAACACCGACACAGAGTCGTGCGCGGTTACCGTGCGTGTATTCTGTGTATGTGCACGAGGGGACGGAGGATGTGAGAGAGAGAAAGAGAGAGAGAGAGAGAGGGAGGGAGAGGCAGAGGTGCAAGTAGGTAAAGGACCAAAAACGTGGAATTGCTGGTAGCGGCTGGTCCGGCAGTGCAGTAAAACCAGAAACCCACCGCCGGCGCTGGGTTATACCTAATGAGTAATGCAGGTAATCACCATTATTTTTAAATCTCATTAACGCCTCCGTGTGTACATTATTCTCCGCGGCTGAGCAAACACACATGGGGCCAGTTTGCCCCTTCCCAACTTGCCCACGCTCTCCCTTCCTGTCTCTCTACCTTTCCCCTTTTCTCGCACTCTGTCCATGTACCCTACCATCCCTCTCCTTCTCTCGTTTTCTCTCTCTCTCTCTCTCTCTATCTCTCTCTCTGTTTCTCTCTCTCCATGCATTTCTGTCCTTTCGCCACAACATGCCTGTCCGTCTTTTTCTATTCCAAGCCCTGCGCCCAGGATATTGGAAGTGGAGCGGGCTGGGCTTTGAATCCGGTTGTTAAGTACGGTGCAGCGATATTAAGCGCATAAATCGCGATAATGAGTAACCGGTGCCCGACCAATAAAGACAGCCGAGGCCGATCGGGTAATCCGAAAATTGGCCGGCGCCGAAACTGAAACTAAATAAAATCCGAATACAGCCACTCCGACGCGAGAGTGACTTTGGCGGAGGGCCGAGGCGGAGTTCGGCGAAGTGTAACTTTCGAGACAGACGTCCCAGAGCCCTCGTTCTTTCTCCTCCTCCTTTAATTTTAAAGCTCCCGACGTCCGTTCCCGTACGTCGTTCAGCGGCCTACCGGCAACCGTTCGTCGAGTTTAGCCCGAGTCTCGGTCAATCAGGCGGAAGCGAGGTCCGGCTACCCATGGGAGGCGCGAGTCTGTTTATTGGATGGAATTTTGTTTGATCTGGACTAAGACCCTCGACTTCTCACATCTCGGGGATCGGATGGGGAGTGACGTTGGATCCTGGGACGACGACGGGCAAGAATTTCAATTTGTCAATCGGCGATCGGGACAGGATAACTCGCAGTGTGATTTCATCCTTTGTGAGGTTTTACGTGTATCTTGTAATGCGACGTCTATCACTTTTTAAGTGAATAATTATTTATTCTTCCCCGGTCGTATATCGAAGCAAGATCGCCAGCTCTTTCCGATCCTTGAAGCGTACGCACGATTCGCCAACCGCGATTTCGAGTGAAGGATCAACATGAGATCCAGATAGAGAGAGACAGGAAGAGATAGAGGGAGAGGGGAGAGGAATGGAGAGGATCGAGAGAGGGGGAGGGGAGAGGGATGGAGAGGATCGAGAGAGGGAGAAAGTGCATGAGAGCGTTTCCGATGTTCGAGCAGTCTGGAGTGCTTGCCAGGTGACCAAACAGGAGCCGGGGCAGGGCAAGTAACAAGGATCAGCGTGAATGCCTGCTACGCGGCGAAGCTTTATCCGGTTAATTAACTGCCCGGCATTGTCGGGAGCGATACGCGCCCGAGTTTACCGGCAATTTCCACCAATATTCTCGATTAGGATTGGACGCCGCGCGAATTGTCGCGTTCCGCGACTCAATCACGCCACGTGAGAATCGTACCTCCGATTGGCAATCCGCATCCATTGCCGATTAATGCGCGCCCCGCTCTTAATCCGCGAGCTGATAAATATTCCGCATCGCGCCACTGAACTTTAACGGATTTACGTTTCGGAGCCAGTCAGGGTAATTCGCCGGATTCCGTAACGAAGATAGGTTTACTTAGATGGATTCGCCGGAGGATCCCGATTTAGCGATTCGACGGGGGTGGGCCAGATTGTTGGCCACTCGCCGCTCCGAAAGTTTCCCGGCTGCAGCTTTGACCCAGATACGGAAATTAAACGACGCTCTGTTTCGACGACCGGCACGAACACACTTTCTCGCAAAATCGCATTGACTCTCTCCCATCGGTTTCGAGTCTCTCTGACGACGGAATGTCGAAAAATAGATTTCGATCGCGCTGTCGCGCTGCTCTGTTTTTATCCGTTTCATTAAAGTCGTATTTCTGCGCCAGCGGTGTCTTTTCGCGAAGGTCGTTGAGCGTGGCCATTCCAAGAGTACACCGAATAACGTTACCGGTCCTCGAGACACTCGTACCGGTCGTAAGAATGTACTTAACAGACGGTAGTCGCGATAATCGGCGGCTTTTTACGCCAGCCAGGAAATTTCCAGGCCCGCATCATCCCCGTCGTTCCTCGCTCGTGTCGTCGGCACGCCAACTGCGGAAACTGCCGGGCAGCTCTGGCTGACGTCCGGATAATATACGGAAGGCGGCGGTAAATACTAAAAATTGCAACTCGGTAAAAAGCTCTAAGTGGAAAGTTTGCGAGCTGGGAGCAGTGTCGGTGCACGGCCGCGCGCGCGCGCGAACGCACCCTTCCCCCTCTCTCTTCTTTCACTCCTTCTCACCCTTTGCCACCCCCTCTCGCCCTTGTTATACCTGCTCCACCTCCCGCCAGCACCACCGGTAAGTTCTGCTGCTACCACCACCACGACCACCACCACCACCACCACCACCACCACCACCACCACTACCACCACTGACTTTACTGTCGTCAGTGAAAACGCGCTGCGAGAAAGCCCACCCCGCGAGTGCAGCGGCTGTTGAGGGGTGGCTGGATAAATATAAACAACTCAACTTCCGAGACCGTCTGCGCCCCTACACTATGACGTAATTTAATACACACCGCTCCAAGTTTCGCGCTTAGCCACCGACGCCAGAGATTTGTATTTAGGTTAGTCCCATGGAACTACTTCGTCGCGGACGACTTCGGGACAATTTCTCTCCGCGGCTCTGAGCCTCTTTTGCCCGCTCGGCCCTCTTCGCCCCCTTTTTTTCCCCTCCCTTTATCAGCCTCGGTCGCGTCTTCTCAGTTTCGCCCGGACTGAAATTTGCGGACCCTTCTCGCTGATCCTCTTCACACCTTCCGTCGGTTTGACGTTTTCACTTTTCACGCTCTTATCGTCTCCTCCCACTCTTCATCCCTGCTCCCCTCACCCTCGAGGTGGGATATATTTGTACAACATTTTTTCCCTGTTTGCCACTCGGTCGCGAGTGTCGTTCCTGTTTATGGAACGCGTATAACGTTCGACCTTCCAGGGTCGGCCAGGGGTCTATTTCTATAAGAAGGCGGGTCAACTCGGATACGCAGTAAAGCGACACTCGAGCGCGCTAGAGGGTTTTAAACACAGTGCGGACATTCAATTCGAACGGTCGAATATCTTGACGACCCCGTCCTACAGTTCTGTTTACACAAGGAGCGAGTGACTTAACCCAGTTACGCGGGATAAAGCGACACTCGAACGGAAGGGTTAGCACGGTGCAGACTTTTTATCGCCGAGCTTCGAGTGCCTACCACCACCCCCAAGCCATCCCTTCCGCCGTGACGTTTCCCACCCCCTGCCGTCGTTTCGTTTCGAAGCTCTCGCCATTCCTCAACGCGATTACTCACGCGCGATATGCTTTACGGCTCCGTCGCCGAACAACCGGCGCGAATTCGAATACGTCGTCCGGTTATACGCAAAATTTCTCTGCCCACCCCTCGCCGACTTTTGGCCTCCCCTATCCCCACCCCCCGCAGCCAGTCCCTCTCTCACGCGGGGCATCAAAAGTATTAGGTCGTTCAAACTGTTGTGCCGGAGTTTCGAAGCCAACTTTCGCGAACTGTCGTGCCAGCCGAGTAATCTTGGCCTCCGCCCCTCCCCGTCCACCGCCAACTCGCCCTTTCCTCCCATTCCATCCCCACCCCCCTCCCGGCCTCCGAGCGAGTCGAAGCCGCGCGATCGAGAAAGTAAGGATTTTGCGGATTAAAGGTGGAAACTTCGCGATCCTTTGGACACCGTACGGAGCTTTCCTTGCCTCGCAGCCGGAAGAAAGCGACGGCGGGGTGCGGTTAGGGGCTGGAAGGGGGTGGGCTGGCAAGGGGAGAGGCGGAAGACGCACGGGCAACGACGGGGCCGCAAAGAGAATCGTGCTCCGCGAAGCGAGGAGAGATACTGCTCTCGCGATCGGAAGGGCTCGCGGTAACGGTTATAACGCTTCTAACTTTCGGCCCGCGAATTATGCTCGGCAATGTTGGCAGCGATGGGCGGAGCTTATGTGGCGGAAGTCGATCTGAATTCTTTCGGATTAACCGCGCGCGCGCGCGCGCGTGCTCGCCTTCGTGGCACGAGCAGCGTCCGGAGGAACCGGATGCGGAACGTATTTAATTGACGGGCTAATAAAGATGTGTTCTACACAGTGGGTACGATCAATTTTTTGTTTCGTTAATGAGGGTATATGTTGCGAAAGTTGACGGAACGGGAGGAACTTGTTCTTCGTAGCGGAGCTGAGGTTGAAAGAAGGGAAGGTGGGACAGAGATAGAGGCTGTTTCTCGTCATTTTTTTCACGTCTTCCCGGATAATCGCAGCGCTGTCGCGACGGGCTGGCGAGCATAACGAGAACGAGGGAAACAGAAAGCGAAAAAAGGAACGGGAGAGTCGAAAGGTCCGGAATGAACGATAGTCGGAGTTGGGCGCGGAGGTGTGGGGGGGTGGGCGAGGCGATAGAAGCGAAACTGTAGACAGAGAGCGAGGCCGTCATTTTTCTTTACTGCCGTTTAAGCACGTAGAGCCATTAATTTGAAGCTTTTTTAAAGCGCCAACGATAGAGCGAAGGACGATCGTCGAACATCGCCGACGAGGCCGGCGCGAGAGCGGAATTTCCGATTTTTAAACGGAAAATATGAGCGAGGGTGAAATCCGTGAGCGAGGAAGCTAGGGGCGGCGGGAGGGGGGGGGGGGTGGAAGAAATATTCGTAACGAGGCGGCACTCGACTTCCTTCATGAATCTACAATTACCGCAATTATACGAGTTCGAGTGCGTTTCCGAAGCTATACGGGGCGAGTGGTTGGGCCGAGTTCAGGGCATGTTCCCGAATGAAGGTTTTATTTCTTGCTCTATAGAATCCTTTGTTCGGGGAGCCGAATACTTGCCCGGCTAAAATTCTGCGGAAAGTTTCGCGTCGGCGCGAGTGTCGATGAACTGAAAGAGGCCGATGTTGCCGGGGGAATAAATGTCGGAATTTGATCTCTAATCCGGCACATTCCTTCGGATTAATTTCGTTTCAAAATAGAAAGGATTTCCATCCCCCCCATACCGTGAACTCTCGAGACTCGCCGACGCTTAGGCTATCTCCGCTTTTTCCGGAGCTTTATTCCGATCATTAATATCGTACAGGCTAATTCCGTTCTATTTTATTCCGTCAATTGGCTTAAAATCATGAGACCCGTTTTTGTATTCGAAAAGTGCTTGAGCGAGAGCAGAATTTGAATGGGGAGTCGTACACATACGCGCTCGTTTGTCGCACGTGTGCCAGCCTGTCCCGTTGTGTGTACACCGTTTCATGCATATGTATTTGCATAATAGACGGTCGTCCACAAAGCTCCGCTCGCCTTCCCGGCGTGACACGCGTGCGTGCGCGTATGCATGTAAATGGACGCGTGCAGTGTGCATCGTTGCCCGACGTTTTTGAGCCTGTCGCGTGTTCGACGCTCCAAAACTGTGCGACGCGCGGAAAGGAAATGAGTTGACTCTCACTTCGGAGTTCGAATACCGCCAAAATTCCAACATTCGCAGCTAGAACATTCTGTGAGTCCTTGGACACCGAGATCTCGTAACTCGTTTCGTTCCAAGACTGTCGAGGAAGGTCGAGCGAACAATTAAAATTTAATTCCGCATAAATCCGATCGACTTATCCGAGTATCTGTCCCATTGGCCTATTCGTCCGGACGTAGGCGCATAAAGCGAAACACTCTCCGAAGTAAGAGAGACAGGCTGGGCGGCTATCGACGATACGCTCAGGCGTGAAAATGTGTCGGGCATTCGGGCTACGAGTATGGAATAAGGGGGTGGGAGGGACGCCTACCCGTTTCCAACCGTCGTCCCCTCCTTTTTCCCGCGTACACAGCCCGAGTCCTGTGTATTAGGACACGGCGAGAAGTTTAGTCACTTCAGGAAGCAGGCAATCGTCCGAGGAGTCCTCTCTTACGCATGGTAACTTTAAATTGTGGCATTTTCTTTTATCGCCCTCGTAACCGTTAAAGAAGCGTCGGTCTCGCTGTGAGGACACTTCTTTATTCCTCTCTTTTTATTCCGAGCCCCCCCCCCCCCCCTTCCCCGCCCGGTACTGCCGCCGGGGACGGCGTGTGCTTCCTCGAGTGAGACGTTGCAGGAAATCGTGAAACGTCCGTGAAACGCGCTCAAAGTGGCTCGATATTAACACCCCCGTGATAATTGGGGCCGTCGTTGCCCGCGGAAATTCCGAATTATCGTTTATTGTCGACAACTTTCTTCGTCCCGTTCCACCACCCGAAGCGTATAAGCGAGCCAGGCTGATCGTCACTTGACGCTGTATAATAATATCGCTAAAATAGGGTTGAGAAAAACATCTTAATGACCATCAGTGTAATGTATAAATGTGCCTTTCGGACGATTTGGTCAATGAAAACTTGAGAGTGGGGGAATTAATGATAAAAAAAATCCGCCAAAATTTTATCGTTTCGTCCTGGATCCACTGACGGACTGTGACGTAGGGCTATGCCTGCGGATCCTGCCCTAGACGATATTGCCGGTGTTTGGGCAATTGTTAATTGTTTAATCCCCCCCTCTCCTGCCCCTCTCAAGTCTTCATTGACCGATATGGCCGAAAGGCATGTTTATACAATAATAACGCTGATCTATTACCGCCTCACCTACTGCCACTTTTGTTACGATTCCGTACACGAAATATCAAGACCACGATACTCTAACTTCGCACACACGCATCGCCCACCCCCTATCCCAATATCACAATTTCTCCCCCCGTAGCATTATCGCGGCAATACTCTAAACATCTCCTCGCAGCCTCGGCCGTTTTCATATTTCATTTTTTTCCCGCCCTCCACTTACGCGCGATACAGCTTCCTCACTTTCACGCTCGGCATCCCTCGCGCCGAATTTCCACCTCGGCCATTCGGTACCCTCGTAAGACCCCGAGACAGGCCACTCTCGAGATCGAAACATAATCCGGCGCAAAGTAGCGAGTCGGGAGGCGTTGCCTCGCGGAAGGGTGCCATGATCAGTCACGGAAGCGTTAAAAACTGCCTCCATCGCGTTTGGCCATCGTCGGGGCGTTACACTTGTACGCGTAGCATTCGGCGAGGACTGCAGGATCCTGGGCGGGTGGAGGAGAAGCCTCGGGGTGGGGCAACTTTCCACCCCCGGTCGTCCGTGGGGTTTAGTACCGCGAAGAATAACAACTCCCGAGGCTTTACGACGGGCGGCGGCCTGCCAGGCAGGAAAAACTTTCCTATATTAGTGCGGCGAAATGAGTTGCCGCTGTTTCTCGACGGGAATGCGATCGGCATTGCAGTCGGATCGAAGGGGGGCTCCAAACAATTCTTCCTGCCTCGAGGCTAATGTCTCGTTTCTAGCCGCCTGTTCAACTTCCTTTCAGGAGGTAGCGATAAGATTTCCTCCGTTTATTTCTCGAAAGATTTATATTTGCTCGGAGTATAGATGTATTAATAACAGGTATTTTACTGAAATAACGTTCGTAAGCGTTAATATTTTGCGTGCTCCGTTTATTTCTTGAAAAATTTATATTTGTTCGGAGTATAGATGTATTAATAACAGGAATTTTTCTGAAATAACGTTCGTAAGCGTTATTATTTTGCGTGATCAGAGTCACGAGGGTGGGAAGTTTGTGTACGTGATAACGTTGGAATATAGTGGTGCGGATGGTTGGGAGATGAAGTCAGCGGATCCAAGTATTTTTGCCCTGCGATCCTACCCGAATTAGATCTCGCAAGTTAATCGATCGACCTCGACCCTTGACTCCGACACATTAATCGGCTCCCGCTTCCTCGCCCGGCGCGAGGGAGGAAATTTTAACTCGTCGCAATTTAATTACTCGACGGCGAAATACCCCTTTTTCCCCGGTGCCAGTTAATTCGAAGACCGTACGAGTGGGGTGTGACGAGAGAGACACACGGCGCGGCCGGAATGGAGGAAAAGACCTTAAACGCAAGACGAATTTTGGTGGATTTAAATTTAACACGGTTAACGACCTTACGGCGCACTTTGCTACCCTCGGAGCTGCTTTAACATTTCTCTCTCTCTCTCTCTCTCTCTCTCCCTCCCTCCCTCTCTATCTGGATCTATGTCGTTCTTTCTTCTTATTCCCTCTTTTTCTGTGTCCATCTGTCTGTCTCTGCACTTCTTGCTCTCTCAACGCTGCCCTGTTCCTCTCTCTTTCTCTTTTTCACTCAAACTTCCCCTCTTCACCCAGCCACCGCGCATATACATAAGCGCCTACACAGGGTGTTCGAGAAATTAGTGCAGAACAAGTTAAAAGATGAGGGCGAAAAGTGAGTCGAGGACGTCGTGAGATATCATGAAAACGTGCCAATTGCTTTCTGCTAATGCTAACCTTTTTATTTCCTTCACTTCAATTTCAGCCGAATTAAGTTTTACCTCCTGTATCTTTAACTTGCTAATGTAATAACCTGTTTTTTTGCTCACAATGCGGTTGAACGCCGAGCAACAATTTTTCCCTTTCTTCGAATAAAGTGTCGCAGCTGATATTCGATTCAGCTTCCGGGGTGGAAAAAGTCAGCCTTCCCCGTCGGCCACATTTTACCGAGCACCCTGTATACGTGGCACATCAGCCCCACCCTCTCATTCTCTCTACCTTTCGGGGGACTCACGCCCCATAGAATTTATACGGTCTTCCGCATCAGCACTTTGGGACATTTTGCAGATTAGGACATTTCGCAAGCGACGTATTCGCCAAGGCGAAACGAAACAGCAGCTACTTTGGATTCATTAAAGAGACCCTCCCAGCTCTCTCGCCCTCTCACATAGACGACGCGTGCGTGCCGGTCGACGTGCACACTCATACTCCCCCCATGGCGACTGCACCCTTCCCTGTCCCGTTTTTCCTCCCCTTTCCTTGCCTGCGATCTGTCCGTCACCAGGCTTACAGTTTTCCCAGGGTCGAAAAGGCGAACGACTATGGACGGATGTCGATTAAGACCTCGTCGATTCAGTTGCGAGTTAATCGTAGGATAACGAAAAATGCGAACAAATATTACAATTCGCGAGAATCCGCCGGAAATCGGTGTAAAACGGCAGCAGAGAAAAAGAAAACTACCACCTACGCCGAACACCGTTCTCGGAACGGCGAATTCAATTATTCGCGAGAAAAACGCGAACGTAATATCGGCGTAATTAAATCCGGAGTAATCTTTACTAAACGGGCTAAAAAAAAGGGGGTGGGTAGGAGGATGGGAGGGTGAGAACGGAAAGGGTGCGTGGCGAGTTTAATCGCGTGTCCCAGTGGCGGGTTCGGTCAGTGTTTCGATTTAATTGCGAGTACCGCCAACTGATTCGTTATATGCCGATACGTAAGGCGATCTCATTAATCGACATCCCTAATGCACCGTTTTAATCCAATGAAAATGGGCGCCGAGCTAACGAGATGCCGTTGTAGACGAAATTTTTCCTGTAACGCGTCCTTTTTTTTTCTCTCTCCACCCTCTCCTGTTATCCTATCCGCGTGTGCTTTCTTGATTCTTGCGCAAAAATTACGCTTTACACCCGTGTACCTCGTCCGAACGCCACCGACATTTTTATGTATATTCATTATTTTTATGCTCGCTGGTTAAGCTCGAATATATGAATTTAAAGATGGGACGTCGAGCATCGGCGGACTAGGAAAGGAGGACGAATAGTCAACGATGGAAGGGGTTGCGGAGCCTGGGGGTAGTTTGGTCTTCGAGCAGGTGAGAGTGGCTACGGTGCGGAGGTGGTGGTGGGGGGGTCGGTTAAAATTTTAATCAAGACTTTTATGTCCGCCGAGCTGCGGCGGTGTCTCGACGCTGAAAACAAGATGCGAGAAAAAGGGCGGGGGGGTGCTGGCTGCCGGTGCAGGGGGTTGCGGGAGGCAAAGAAACGGTCGAGAGGGTTCCTCGAGTCCTGGACGCTTCTTTTCCTCGTAAAATGCATATTGGATATTTTTACGAGGGTCCAGAGGGGACTCGGCGGGCGATTAGCTGTTTTTAGCGGCATCAACTTCGAGTGGGAGAGATATCGTCCCTCCGACTTCCGCTCGAATAACCATCCCCCCACCCTTCACGCACGGGCTGGATGGCAGAAATCGGCCTGCCGCTTACAGCCGAAACAATCTTCCTTCGCTTCTCGCGCTCACCGTTTTCTTCGCATTCCGGACGCGGAAAATTATTTCTACTCCTGATTCTCCTTAACATTTCGAGAACTGGAAAAAGTTCGCGAATCTTGATTCTGGCGCGGATCAGCTTCGCGCTCTATTAGGACGAAAGCGCTGGCGCGGTGACGGGGTCGCTTAAAAATTCTTCGCCTAAAAACTGTTGACTACCTAAATTCTCCTACTAACGAGCGTAACGAGATTAAGAGTCGCGTAACTCGAAATAGTAAACCCCCCACTCTCGGGAAGTTTTATCGCCGCGCCAGCGATAAAGTACTCTCCTTTCGCCTTGGAGAGAAGGTAGGTAGGTAGGTGGGAGTCGCGGGATGAGTAGGTGTCAACTATTTTTTTTTTTCGCCCGACGCCGCCTAATGCGCTAAGAAAGACGCACCGACGCGCGTCTTCTTTATTTATCCGCACCGGCGACACTTAATTCTCAGTCCGCGTCGTCCGCCAGAACGATGTAACGATGCTTTATGTCGACGTTAGCGCGTTACACCGAATGAAACATGTTGGCACACGCTGCCCTCGTACCTGTGCACGCTCACGCGCGTATTTGCCCACCGTGTAGATGTACATGTACGTACGTGTATGTATACGCGCGCAGACTCTCACCACCACCCGGCCGCGGCTACCATTTTATACGACGTCGTCGAGTTTATTTTACACGGCGGGCTTGACAATACGTGACCACCGTCGACTTGCTAATATCAAAGCACTTTATGTGCGCCGATGAACAAAGGCTCCGAAGAATAGGGGGGGTGAGGCTAAGGGATGAAAAAACGGCGGAGTGTCGTACGTGACGGCGGGAAGTACCCAGGGCACGAAGGATTACCGCTTTATTATGAAAGTCCACTCTTAAAGGCTGCTCGAACGACGAATTCTTCGATGGCCTTGTAAGCCGGCACTTTTCCGCTGTTTCCCAGAAAAGCGTTACAGTTTAACTCGCCGGATTCAGACTTCTCCTTACGGCGAAATCTGCCGTTACGTTCCTTTTACTATTCTTGCGTTAGCGCCAGAATCCGAGTGTTCTACCTTTTCTTCTCTGCGCACTCGTTTTTCCTCTGCCATACGTTTTCACTGTACAGTAATACTAAATGTCTGAAAATGCTTCGAGCCAAGTGTGAAGTCAGCGTATTAGGTAAAATGTTCGGATTATTAATATCGATAATTCTTTATTTAAATAATATCATCCGCGGTCAATAATTTATCTCGATTACATTTTCTAAACTTTCTTTTAGTTTCGTTTGGTAAACTTTTCGCGCGAAGGCGGACTTCATTTTTTAGAGGCATCAAATAAATGTCCCCGCAGTAGGTCAATGTCCGATGTACAGGGTGTACCGGGCTCGTTCCTCACCGTTGCCGCATTTTACGTCCATCCGGAAGGGACTCCGGCAAAAATGATGCAAGTTTAACGTCGCCACTTATTAGATACGGCGTTTTTATCTCACCCTCGACGAGAGGCCGAGTATCTCCGCCTCGCCCCGGCTGGAAACTGCCCTTAAAGTTGACGCTCCTGACTTGCCCGGTGACAATGAAAGGCCGTCTCTCCATCTTTTTTTTATGAACTCCCCCGAGCTTCTTCATCCGACGGCTCACTTTAATCGGGCCTTTCATAATTTTCGGCAGGTCTTCGAAATTTGTTCGATGCCTCCACTCCGAGCCACCCAATATCCCTATAGGGTGGGCAAAAAATCTTTGGCCTCCGCTTATGAACGGAAGCGACACACAGGCACGCAGGGCTTCCATTTTGGCGTGTGCGTCAGCCAGATGAGGAAACGGGCGCGAGCGTCGGTAGGAAACGCTGTCTTGGCCTCGGCTGTTTCCCGCTTTTCCGGCGCGATGCACCAACAGTTCAGGCTGCGTTTAATCAACTGAGCATCGCACCCCAATTGTGCGGCTGCCGGCTACACGACGTTTCGCTCCGCGAGATAGATTAAACTTTTGAGATATGTGCAAGTTGTTTCGCCCGGCGATATAATTACACGCACCACCGCCGGAGCCACCGGCAGCCACCCCTTCCCCCTCCTCTCCGCACGCGAGGGGGAAAATTAATTATGGCGACTTCGGGCGGAACTTAGCCTTCCGGCCCGCTTACGTCATTCATTTCTGCCCGTTTCGTCCTGCTTTCGTCCTCCTTTCGTCCCCGTTTCGCTTTCCGCCGCTATTCGACGTCCTCGTCGTCGACGCAAATTGTCAAGTCCGAGATAGGTAATCAGTCCGAATGGGGAAAGAATGAAAAAGGAACGTCGCCGCGACCGATAAGCATTTGACATTTTAATTGTCGCTACCCCTCTCCTCCATTGTCCCGGTTTAAAGGGATCACATATCTCATTAAGCATTTTCGTTCGCCGTACGCTCGACCGGCCACGAACGATCAATTGCGCGACCCTGTAATTTCGCGGAATATTTCGCATATCGTTCCCGCTCGGACATTTTATCGCTCGGTCTAATTTCGCGGACAAAAATATCTGACGCGCTCATTAATCGCGTTAACGTTTTCTGATCAACGACGCGCCGATGCTCTACGTACCCCTCGGGGGGGTGTGGACGCGATGGGTGGTGGCAGCAGGGGAGGGGGTGTCCGCTGGAATTGCGTTTGAATTTGCATTTTTATCAGACCGCCCGAAACTCGCCCGGCCTTGTAATGTAAATTCGCGCTTGTTTATTTTAACCCTTTCGGCGCATGTAGGGCGAGCTGAAATTATCGCGTCCGGGACTGCTGGCCGTGTGTTGGCGGCGTGTAGGTGTACGGCCAACCGGTTGTTACAAAACAACTTTCTCGGGGTCTTTCGTGCCTCCCGTCCCGTATAAACGGGCGTACAAATTAACGCTAACTTACTCGCCAACGCGATTTAATAAAAGACTCTGCCGGGCACAATGTCCGGCCGACAGGCGGCGGCGGAAAATTTCGGAAAATTCCACGCCGCCCTCGCGGTGATCACAGTCGCGACGAATACTTTATGTCGGTTGCGTTGGCAATACTTCGATTGAGTTGAGGAGCGGGAGAGCATTTGTGCGAGTCGCTCGAATATGGGGGTGGTAAATTCGAATTGTTAGTAATGATAGCGCGTCAAAGCACTGTCTTGGAAGTTTGTCCCTTGCGACGGTAACAACGTGTGGGAGAATTTTTCCTGCGTTTCTACCCCCTTCGTTACTTTTTGGCCGTCCACTCGTAGGACGAAACGGATCTTCGCTCCGAATATCCTTGCCGAGCTTTAACCCCTTCCGGTGCGCGCCGCGACAAACGCTTTAGCACCACTGGCACGGAAAAGTAATTAAATCTCGTTTTCATTTCTTGCGCTTTGCATTTTACATTTTTAACGACAAGTTGGAAAAAGGGAAAGCGTCATAACTACTTCATTGCGACGGGTCAGTTTTGTCAAGGAACCCTATTCATTCTGCCCGGTTTATAAAATTTTTCATTAAGATTTGCGATCTTCGTGGCTGAGTATGGATATAGAATTTAACGTGAAAATTGTGATGTGAAAAATTGTTCTGCTCGAAGGAGTTAAACAAGCAATCGCCCGCGGCGGAATCGCACAGGTGGCGGTCAGAAGCAGGATGACTGTCCGGCAATAAAGGTTCGCGTTCTGGGACTCGAGCAGGGGGTGCGAAGGGATGGAATTGTATGGGGGTGCGAGTGCAGGGGGCGAGAAAGGTGGCCGAAGGGTGCGGGAGACGGACAGATCTGAGGGCGGGGAACTTTTCAGCCGAGCCCGAGATACTTTTGCGGTAAATCAAATCTGAAGAGGGTGTTTCATGAACAAAAAAAAGCATATTGGCAAAATTGCTGGCCGCGTTGGAATTGCTGTGTAGAAGGGGAAACCGGTATAAAGGGCATAGCCGAATAAGATGGTCAAAAGTGCTGCTAAAGCGATTGAAATTCTGAATGAGCCATTCGACAGCTTTTAAAGACAAGGATTTATTTGAATCCTCTTAGGTGCTGTTTTTTGCCATGAATTGTTGTTATGTTTTAACTGAATACTTAAGGTAACAGACATCATACCCCACAGGACCGGAAAAATATCAATTTTTTTTATCATTTTTCTACTATTTTCTCACATTTTCTTGGCCATATCTCAGAAACTATTGCACTTGGAAATCTCGGGTTGCGATTTTTGTAATCCTCTTCCGATCCTCTTTCAGCATGCACATCCACAAGTCGATTTGAAGACTTTCATTTTTTGGCCCATTTTTCGACCCCCATTTTTCGATGGTTTTTTGGCTGTAACTTCGAAAGTAATACGAATTTCGAAATGTTCGTGAAATGTGTTGACAATATTTTTATCAAGGGAAACGACGATCTTATTCGGCAATGCCCTTTGATTTGAATACAGTGCTCCCTCGACATTCACAATTCTGCGCATTTGCGTGTTCGTGGATCGTGATAAAATCAATGTTTGAGTTATGCCAATGTTTTGCTCTGCACAGAACGCTACAGTGACGAATCCCGTACAGGTATGAATATTCGGAATGCGAGGAGAACGCAAGACCTTTGACTTCTTCTCCCAATTTATCACATCGACGCAACTTACCGGCACTCGCGTTAGGTTCAAAGAGAGCGGAGGAAAAAAAAGGCATATCGCCGTGTATCGTGCCTAGCGTGAGACGGAAATTGTCTCTCTGGCGAAATTTCGGTCGGAAGAGCAAATAGGTCCCGCCGCAATTTACCTTTCCATCTTGTTACTCGGAACGAGTATCCTCCCCCGGCGTTCTCTCTCTCCCCCCTCCTGTCCCTCTTCATCCCTCTCTCTCTCCGTTTCCTTACCCTAACGCCGACCACGCGAAGAGTTTGGATGCCACGAGGAACATTCAATCCTCCGAATTATCCGCACGTTCTGCTCCATTCGTTTCTTTTCCCGCTGTATAGACATATATATATATAGACTCCACTCAGAACTGATCCGTTCGTTATCCGTCAGACCAGAATGCAGAAAATGGAGAAGCCTCCGGATACTGTTCCCGGCTGTCGATGGCTATTAGTCATTATTTACACAGAGCGCAGTCTTCAGTTCCTCCATTCAACCCCTGTCCAGGTTCCTTCGTCCAAGCTCCTCTTCCTTCTGTCTGCTCTTCTCGCCACCGGAAAGACGTCGGCTTTCCGGTGTACTCAGGCGTCCCACTTAAATTACCGCCGGAATTATCTTGAGGGAGAACGATTATTGTTTCGAAGGGAGGCAGGTCGGCGAAAGTGTGAGAGGGTAGGCGGTTTTCGACTGGCGGGGCGGAAAGGGTTGGCCGTTGAGAAAGGAAGGAAAGGATTGCGCGATTAGTCTCGCGCTCGAACAATTAATGCTGTCTCTCCGGCGAGCAGGATCTTTGCCATTCATTGACTCGTTCGAATTCTAACTTGCCGACCACGGGCTCACGCTCAGATTTCCTTAAAATTATCATCGCGTTCACCGCAATCCCTGCCATTTAATACGAACTTATCGCCCAGGAGATAACATGTTTATTCTCCATTTGCCAGCGGTAATTGTCCGTATAAAGCGTAACAAAAAAAGAGCCCGTAACTTCTATTAGCGAGTGCCTCGTAAACGTCAACGGTGCCGATGCCAAAACACCGGACGCCATTATAAATATGCGCGTTAACGCGGAAACTTTTAAATGCCATCGTTTCGCTCTGTTCCGGGCGGGTAAGCAGTAAAAGCTCAAACAGTCCGGCTCCCACTCGTTATTCTGATACGCATCTTTATAACAATGGGTTCTTAACCCCCGGCCCATACATCATGCCGTTTATTAACGCGTCGATCAAAAAGTACACACGCCGGTCCCGTCCCACCTTTTGTCCTTCCATTATTTTGCCCTCCCCATCCCCCCCGCCAGCCCGGAGGTCAAGCGCGGCACTGATTAAAATCGTTTCCTCTTCAAAACGAACAACCGTACAAAGTGGCTCAACGTGGGAAGATTAAATACAGTCCGGGTCTCGCACGCTCCTTTCCGCCCTCCAACGATTTAACGCTCATCGCCGGGGGTTGATAGGGGGGGTGGGGGCAGAAATGCAATATCGACGGTAAGTACGTGAAAAAAAATCCGTCAAAGCCCACTCGACAGACTAATGCGCGCGAATCGGCGCCGGTTGGCGAGCGATAATTTCTCCGCAAGCCTGCTCGTTGTAAATAACGCTCTCGCGGCGCGATGCGCGCGAAAGTGCGAGAGAAATGGCGGTCGGCGCGCCGGTAATTTTTGCATTTGCGAGAGTTACGGTAATGGCCGCGAGCCCGCGATACGTGCCCGTTTCCCTCCGCCGCCCTTTTTTTTTCTCCTGTTCGCCCTGTTTTTCGTTCCCCCCTTTAACGAATGCCCGGCGTTACAGGTACGCGATAACCGGGGGGCCCGCTCGCCCACGCCGGAATTGCGACGGCAATTATAACGACGCCGAGCGCGTCGAGACTGCACGATCGGATGAGCTTGACACATTTTGACCCTAGGAGCGCGCGTCGAGCGGCAAAAATCGGGCGCAATCGATAGTTTCGCGGAACATTAATCCTGGCCGCCGATGTACGGCCGTTTAAGCTGGCTGCAGACTCGATTTGATCGTCAATCGTGTCTAACCTGCTAGAATAGCGTAAGAGAGCAGAAAGGTTTGCTGAATGCCGATTCAGTATTTCTATCTCCACCCCGTGAATTAACACGTCGAACGCCACATCATCCGTACTTGGATGTAGCCCCTGTGGCTATGTTTCCCGGATGACAAATGAAATTACTGTAAACTACCTACAAAATCCAGTTTCAATTGAACGAAGGAGAGTGTCATCTTTCCATTTGTTAATATTTCCAATCTGTTTATTTTGTATATGCGTGCTCGTCATTATTGTGATACAAATGAAATTATTGTAAGCTACCTACAAAATCCTGGTTCAATTGAACAAAGGAGAGTGTCATCCGGGAAACATAGCCACAGGGGCCGTCACCCATGTACGGGTGACGTGGACGTTCAATCTGTTAACTGACGTTAAAGACTGTCCCCGAAACAGCGGTTTCCAAAAGTCGCTCACACGCCGTTCGAACGTATGCCCGCGAAAACGCGATTATTACACAGGACAATTCCGCGTACGAGACATTTCGCGCCGATAATCCGATTATCTCGTTATCACGTGAGCAACTCGCATTGTGCCCCGAGATCGAATGAATATCATATTGCGTGCGCGGCGCGAGAATCGAAATGCCGATGATCCCTTAATGCGAATTCCGCTCGACAATGGGCCCCGGAGCATTCGTCCGCGGAAGTAATTTGCCGCGAGATCCGTCGCCATTGAATCGCCGGACATCGGGTGTACATCGGGGGGTTGGGTACAGGGCCGAGGACGACGAGATTTCCGATCGTTGCCGAGGATCCCCGCGAAATAAAGGCCTTTCCTGCCGATCGGGGAACAGTGGAAAAAGTGATCACCCGACCGGCGTTGGCTGGCCGGGGGTTGGGGGTGGGGGCGGGAGGGACGTCGTCGACCGCGAAACAGAAAGGCAAGGCCTCCTTTTTTTTCCTCCTCGTCCCTCGTTGCCGCTCGTTCTTCCTTTTTTCTTCTTCTTACCTCTCGCGGGGGCGGCATAATTATAGATTTTTAATCAGTCGATTGAAATGCAAATACTCGCTGCGGGTCGGTCAGAGGGAGGGCTGGGGGTGGAGAAAAAGGGCATGAGAGAGAGAGAGAGAGGGGGGGGGGGGGGCAGGGTAGAAGTGGAGTGAGAGGGGTTGGAAGGTGGAGAGGAGGCATGAAATCCGTAATGCCGGCATAAACTTTCCAGGGAGAGGAACGAAATCAATACTTCAATATCCGCAGTAACAGCAGCTGGAGTTAACAAGGGTCTGATTGAGCCAGAGCCGGTTGCTAAGTTAGCGGGTTTCGGGCTTCACGATCCAAGGAATCGAATTTGTACATGTTCGCCATTCGTATCCCTTCCGCTTTTCCTCTCTCTCTCTCTCTCTCTCTCTTTCTCTCTTCTCTCTCTCTCCCACCATTTCTCTGTCTTTCACGTTCGCCCCGACTTTTTCCGCACGCAATCGCCCGCGATTGTTCGTACATTTCCCTTATCGATCATTTTAGGTGCCTTTAATTCGAAAAAGGAGGCTCGCACACATCTACCCGGGGGAATGTATGCATTCGGGCAACAATTCCTCTACGTCCCACAGTTACATCGCGTACAACCCTGCCCTGTTCGCTGTACTTCCGGCTAATGCCGTGCACTTCATTATTGTTGCGCGGACGGACGCCATTGACGCCGGGTCGCACATAATCATGTATCGCCTGAGAGGCTCATATATCGGCCGTAGGTAAACCGTTCGGGTTACAATTTCGAAAAGGCTCTAACGAGATTGGGTTCGCCGAGCGTCGTAATCTGCCGAACTGCCATGGGGTGGGGGTCCAAAACGAAAGTTAACAAAGACCGCGACCATTCAGCAACAGCGAGAAAACGAGCGGAACGAAGCGAGTAGTCGGGGCCGCTCGGCTTCGGGGGCGAAGCATTCAGGAAGCAGCGCTTTTGAACGACCGAATTCTCATTGACGAGTTAACTTTGCCCGCGCAATGGACGGCGTTCGTTCGCTGAAAGGGTCGTTGCGTGCCCGAGTGAATAGCGAGCCTCGCCGAGGAGCCCGAGAGTCGAGGCCGGGGGGGAAGAAACGGCGAAGAGTTCCCTCGACGAAATAAGACCGGATTGCGCATCTTCCGTCGACGACCTTCTCGTTAGAGGATACTTCGCCAATGATGCCTGCCGCTCCATAATGTTGATATCCACCGCGTATCATGTCGCTGTCTGTACGCTTCTGACGCGAGGCAGAAAGAGAATAATTCTTTGGCTTCTCGAAATCTATTTCTAAGAATGTGTCGAAACAATACTAACACGGTTCGTGTTACGAGTCGCAGAAATTCGCGTACTCCACTTTCGTTCCGAGAGGAAAAGAAATAGTGCTGAGAAACTCTTGGACCAGCCATAGAGAAGTGGAGTGGAGACGAGGAGGATACAAGGGTGGGATTGAGGTCGAACAGGTTCATTGGATAATGCGAGTGATAGCGAGCAGCGGACGAGCGGCGATAAGCGAGAACCACTCGTCGACCGGGTGTCTCGTTAATTTGAAAAATATCCCTTTCACAACCGGCGCCAAATCCCTTTTACACGAGATCCGAGATTCATCAATCTGGGTCTGTGAGAGAGAGAGAGAGAGAGAGAGAGAGAGAGAGAGAGAGAGAGAGAGTCGAACTGAAAAAGAAGCCACGACACTCTCCTCGGAGGGAACGGACGGGGTCGAAGAAAGGAACGCGCAGGGAAGGAGCACGGATTCGGAGACGAAGTACGAGAAACAGGGGATGAAAGAGGGGGGAGGGGGTGAAACGACGTTGGAGCGAATCTCGGGTGAGTGTACGGCAGAGGATGGAAGGTAGCGGGAAGGAGAACGGAAGAGAGATTCCTTCGTGATTCCGGAGTACGTTTTTTCGGCACTGTAATTATGTGAAACAATACGGGTGTCCGTAAAGAGAGGAAGCGGGCCAGAGAGCGGGGAGGGGGGGGGGGGGGCGAGAAAAAGGAAGACAGGCGATGCGGGGCATAGGTATATTGAAAAATTCCAAAGTCCCTTCCTCCCCGCCGCCGCCATCCGCCCTCATCCAGGAGCCCGTCCACCACCCCCCATCTACCGCCTACCTTCGGCAAGCAACCCGCCGCGCCTCGTCGACAGAGATTGATGCGGGGAATGCAATTTCCTCAAGCTCGGGCGCGTTTATCCTCCGGTGCACCTTTTCCGTACGTCCCGACGATCTCTCCTCTCGTGCCTCTCTCTCGTGCTCCTCCCCTGCTCCTCCCGTGCCTCTCTCGCGCTCCTCTCGCGCCAACTTGCGCATTTGTATTAATACGATCAGCGGGTCGGCGGCCGGGGGGGGGGGGGGCTGCGAATTCGAGAGGAAATTCTTCGGGGTCGGAGGATGCTAAGCTCGCGGAAGTGTGCCTGCAATCCTATTATCTTCCGAAGCGGGGAAGCGCGATTGTTGCCAGTCGCCGCCGAGATCACAGTCGGAATCTTCGATATTGATTAGGCCAGACGTAAGAAACGTTTGATGCGCCGTTCGGCGGAGCCCGCTCGAAACTTTCTTTGACGGCTGTTGCCGATGGCTCGCCAGTTCTCGCCTAACAGCGGATTGGCTCCCGGTAAGGCCAGTGCCGCTCTATGTAATTGGATCTATGGTTTTATCGGATTCTAATTGGAATCCGACGTTATTGATTTCGACTGTCAGGCCTGAGAGTGTGGGCACGGACTGAATGTATGTCAGTGTACGCTATGTTGTCGTACTTTAATCATGCGGAAACGTCAATTTCTTATTTCCCGCTATCTGTCATTCGACGGTGGAGCGTACGCGGGAAAGAATGCGCTCATGCCAAGTTCCGGACTGCCTGAAGGGTGGCTTCACGCGTTGCGATCGGCCAATTATCGTTCTCCGCCGTTCACTTCCACCGCCTCCGATGCCTTCGCTTTTCGACGTCGAGTCGGAGGCGGCATTGAAAGGACGGACGGCGATGGCTTCGCAATTAGCTCGTCAACACGCCACATTGTTCGCCATGTTTGCCAAGGCGATGAATCGGTAAACAAGCGATGCAAATGCGCGAGACGAGAGACTGGGACTCCAATTTCCTTTTCTTTTCCTTTCCTTTCTTCCGATCGCACCTACGTCACTGAATCTGCCGCATTATTCTCTCTCGGCACTTTCGTACATGGCGATCAAATTATTAATCCAATTTATAAACGACGCAGGACGTATGAAAATAGATTAAAATCGATAGCGAATCAAGTTACGTAGGTAGTGTTGCAGTCAGTGTCGATAGGAAGGACTAATATCGTAATTAGGTTAATAATATCCGAACGTACGCAACAGTCTCGATACACTAATTAGCTGTTAATAATGTAGTACTCTAGCGGCGATTTAAATTTTTTCCTCGCAAATATTGGTGATCGATAATGCATTATAATTAATTATTCGCAATTATGTCGTTATCCTTTTAAATCCGACGCGGCCCGCCGCCGGCGAGAGAGACATTCTAGATGCATAATCCGATCTAGGAGGACAAAATTTCGAGCTCGTTTCGCTATATTACAAAATCACGTTCGCTCACGTTTTTCCCCCGACAAGCTGCGAAGGGCGCCGGAGTTGGCCGCCTTCTTTCCCAGGGAAGCAACGAGCGAGAGACAGCACCTGGCGCTCCATCTTTTCTTCGCGATCTCCGGAGTTGGAACGGAAAATAGCGTCGGAACTCGGAGGAAAGTGTGCGGGCGTAGGAATTAAAAGGGCGGACAACCGTGAAGAGGCAAGCGGGCGTTGAAAGTGCGCCCGATACCGAAGCGAGGTTCTCGAGAAGAGCGTGGGAAAAGAGGAAGCGTAGAAGTAGAAGAAACAAGAAGAAGAAAGAGGAGGAGGAAGAGGGGGGGGGGGAGGAAATCGGTAGGGGACGGAAGAAAACGACGGAATGGCTGGTGTGCCGCGTGCAATATGGTGGGGGGGGGGGGGGACAGAGTTCAATATCGGCACACGTACACGCGCACGTTGCGTAGGGCCTACACACGCACACGGACGGATCTACACGCACGCAACGTCACGTACATAGACGAGGCGGCACAGTTTGCTCTTATTGTAATGTGTCGCGGCGATTATTGAAGAGTGCGCAGGCGGGGGGTGGGCTTTCCAGTCGTCGCTCGTAGCTGCGGGGGTGGCGGGAGGGTCGGGCGAAGTTATTGGCTGTGTTTCTTCTTAACGCCGTCCAATATCAAAGTTAATATTGCCGGCAACAACTCCTTGAGCCCCGGTCCGCGTGATTAGGCGAGACCGTCGTTCTCCTTCTCTCTCTCCCCCTCTCTGACACGGACACACACGCGCGTTGAGTTTCTCGTTCTCTCTCGTGCTTTCTGCCCTTTCGTCTCCCTTCGTTCTTACGGGTCTGTACTTCTCTCTCTCTCTCGCTCTCGATTTTTCTCGATCGGCCTCCTTCTCCTGCGACTTTCCTCAAAGCCCTCCGGGCGAAACTTTGCCGAGTGATGTGTTACCTTCCACCCTTCGACGGCGCGAGGGTCGAAAGGTTCTTTGACGCCACGTATCGACGTCTATATATCGACGGGTGTTCATCAGTCAAACCTTAACTCTCGCGACCGCCGGAATTATTGGCTTATTTGTCGCGCGGACGTGCGACCTGTCGGGGTAATTTTCGAGAGTGCTCCGAATGGAATATCGGCGCGAGGGGTCGCTACCGATTTCGCTGGCATTGATCTACTTTCTGACACTTTCGTTATCAACCACGGCATTAGCCGTAACGTGACGAAATGAAGCTTATTCCCCGTTTACTTTATCGATGTGCAATAAAGGGTCATTGGACGCAAAGATTCGGAACGGTATTAAATTCGACCGAAGCGCAAACTTTTTCGTTCTAATGACCCTCTGTCGCTTCTTTTCTGTCCTTTTTGGAATTCCTCGGAAACATTGGACGCCGCGGCGAGAAAGGGAGAGTGGGCTGCGGTTATAATGAGAGGCCATAAGCACGTAGCGGCGTGAGGCCGCGCAAAGCCGCAGCGGGGCCTTATGTTACGACTTACCATGTTAAGGCACGTGCTTACGGCTTACCATTACGATCGCGGCTTAAGGCGCGGCTAAGCTAAGCGCGCGACGACCGGGCACGTACATCAACAATTCTTGTAACAGGTTGTTCACGCGCGAATGCACCCTCCCCCCCGGCATCTCGACTATTACACTGACTTCCGGCGTACGTCACATTGCCGTCCAGTCGTTATTTCATCGTTCGGTCGAAACCTCTTCCTCGACATTCGAGAGGTGTCTGTCGCGGATCGATTCGTCAGGATTGCCGGGCTGATCGAATGGCCATCAGAAGTCGCGTAAGAAACGTGTGTAATCTGGCCGAGATAAAATTCGCGTGTCGCGACAGTTTCGGGCGCAAAAATGCAAAGCGGGGAAAGAGAGTCGGATGTCAGGCGGAAGGACGTTTCCGGGCATAACAAGAAACTGCGAAGCGGTGGGAGTTGAGGTCTCCGAGCGGAAAGGTGGAACTTTATTTAAGAGCGGAGGAGTGTCCCGTGATGAATCACTGCCAGATTCAGACGACGTCTTGCCGCCCGGGTTAGGTGGGATATCCACCCACGGAGATCACCGCGAATTCCTCGAAGAGCCATTCTCATCCGGCAGATAAGCGATAACAACTCGCTTCGCAGAAGTGTCTCGCGGTCTATTTCCATGACTTGGGAGGGAGTGGGGGGGTAAGTACAGTTGACCCGTAGCCGGAAAAGTATCGTCCCTCCATCGCTCTCGTCCGTTTTCACGGGGAATTCACACTATACTGCTGGTCTGAACTTTCGATTCACCGATCTCGACGAAGTTCCGGTAAACATTTACCCTACTGCCATTAGCATCGAAGTTCGGCAGTCTTCGGTTATGCCAACATTACGAATTCCGATATAAATCCACGAATATTGTGATTTGAGCTTTACTCGGGATTAACTCGTTAGTTTGATCACTCCCAGTGGGTATCTAAGAGCAATTTCCATTCATCCTCGGGTATCCTGCGAAACAGCGGGGCTTTTTCACTTAACGGGAGCTCCTCTTCAATCCTTTTATTCTCCTCCGACGCCTCGATTCGATCGCTTTCGGCCGGCCGAAAATTTCGCCGTAATTATGAGCGCGCCCGGGCGAGCGACGTTATTTTACCGGCGCCGACTCATTTCGTCCTGTCCGAGAGACTGTCTCTGAACGTGACCGCGGTAGCGTCGGCAGGGGAGGGGAGGGGGAAGGGCTGGCTGCTCGGCGACGAGGAGTTGGCGAGCCAGAGGGAGAGGGCGAACTCTAAAACCAGCCCCGGAGGTTGGCGCGTGAACCAAGAGGGACGCTGAGCCATTTCCGACTGACGTACGAGTATTACCCGCCGGCATAATTGCCCCGTAACTCAACGCACCGCCAGCCCGACCCACCCCCCCTTCGCACCCCCATTCGCCACCCCACCCCCTCGGGCGACTGTCCTAATAATTATGATATTGTACTCTCGGCTCCCGCGGCGTTTTTAAACCACGCCCAAGAATTTTTCGAGCTCTTCCTAAAACGGCCTGGCTCCGCCATTCTCCCTTTTTGGGGGCAAAAATGAAGATTGACCAATTTCTTTTTTCGGCTCATTCGCTCCCACTATCCTTTGACCGGTGAGCGATGAGAGAGAGAGAGAGAGGGAGGAAGGAGCGAAGGGAGAGTATGTGTGTCTGCGAAAAAAAGTGGAAAGTTTCGGGCGTGGGCTCTCTTAATGGAAAGCAGAATGGCCGAAGTTCCGACCTTTTTGCGGAAATTATTACCGGCACCAAGTTTTCGCGGACATATATACTCCCGCTCTCTCGTGCGTTCCGTTCTCTCTCTCTCTCTCTCTCTCTCTCATCTTTCCTCCCTTTATCACGGCCAGTTCCTCGCGCTGTCCTTCTCCCCGCCCTGCGCCCAGGGGGGTGGACAGAATGTAAGGGGCGACTTGGGAAAAATAACGACGATAAAAGGCCGATCGCTCTCCCGTGAGCTACGCTCCTCTTCCATGTCTTACCCCCGTGCCACTCCCATCCCACTGCCACCCTATCCGACATACCCCCCTCCTCCCTCCATCGCCGTTCTTCGTCTTCTCCGGGCGACATTCTTCAAGGCGGAATCCGGCGCGTGTAAATCTCGGCTGTCGTTTCGGGGTATCAGATTCGACGGAAGTTACGTGACAGCGAAATGGTCGAGCTCCTTCTTCTGCTCGGAATTCAGCGATATTCCCTCTCCCTTCCCTCCCCCTTCCCTCCCCTCAACGACGCCCGCTGACCGCCGGAATTAAACTCTCCACGGCATGGTTACTCCGAATACTTCGAACGTGGCTCTTTCGGAGAACGCTCGCGTTATTCTTAATTTCCTTGCTTATTGACTTGACCGCAAAAGTTTCGTTCGACTTGCTATCGATAGCCGGAACTACGATGCCTAACTATCGAGCTTTATCGTTTTGCCGAAGATCCGCAAAAATCGTCGAACGGAAGCAATATTTTTCGCAAAACGCGAACTTCGGCAAGTTCGGCCAAGTTACTCGCGTAACTGTTACGAAAGTTCGATAAATTTCGGAAGGTGAGCGCCGGTAGTTTTCGTTGGCGCATACATCGGAGCCGGGGGATCGCAACAATTTTTGGAAGAAACGCGCGATCGCCACTGCATCGATCAGTATCCAATTGCGTGTAACTGGGTCAATGGGCTTCCAGCTAACCTCTCTGTTTTCGACCGCGTTTCGTCGAATCGCGGAAAGTAGTTCGGCAAATAGTGACCGAGCAAGAAGTTCTGCAAATAGTTACACAGAGCGAGAGGGAGAGAAAGAGACGCGGGGTGGGGTGGGGAGAGGGTGTAAGCGAGAGGAAGAATCGGAGTTCTTGCGTTTTCAAGAGAGAAATAGTACGGACTCTGATTTACGGACGAACGATGCCGCAGCATGAAATCCTCGGCTCGAGCGAGTTTTCTTAACATTCCACCGTATTTACGAACCTCCGATGCCATTCATTGATTCGTACTTTCGCGAAATTGTCCGCACTCGCCGCGCGGATAGCTGTCCGGGGATCGAAATATTACTCAGACATCCCGACTTTTAACGACCGCTCAATAATTCAAGCTCCTTCGCTCTCATCTGCATTCTCAGTCTCCGTCATAATGCAAATGTTATCCGATGATCGGCGCTCGTAACGCGTTCGACGGTCCGAAATTACACCCAATTAAATCGGCGATCCCGGGTCGTAATGGTCGCGGATTCTCGAAATTCCGCAGATTTCGAATTCCGCGCACGATGACGACCGGTTCGCCCTCGTTCCCGAAACAGATCGCGCGATCGTGTTTCGAGCCGTAGCTTCGTAACGCGATCAATAATCCGCGGACTCAAAGGGGAGGCCGCGATCAAAGAACGGGCAAAGTTTCATGAACTTTAGCGCCGAGTGCTACCAACTGCAAAAAGGTACGTCACGTACGCGGCACCTGACTACAGCGCCGGGACGTATCCGGCGCCATCAGCGTCTCTCCTTCAGGAGTCGTTTCCACCCCATCGAGATCACGGCGAAAGTACCGCGCCGCTAGTCGGCTAATTCCAGCCGCCTTCACCACCCCTTCGGCCGACCCACCCCTCCTCAGCGAGCCATCATCACCCCCGTCGCGTCCGTTCGTTCGTCTGTAAAGTATCTCGCTACGTGACATTGGCCCTTCTACGGGCAGCTAAAGAAACGGTCATTGAACTCGGCAGATTGCGGCTGCCATTGCAGACTTGCATCGGAGGCTTGCATGAAAAATTGTTAAAAATTATGCTGTTCGAAGCAAAGTTTTAGCTGACGTACTTTACGCCTTCGTTTATTCGCGAATATAAGCCTATGGATACAGACTGATTTGGGTTGTCGACACTGGCCGGTGTATTATTACACATTAAACATTATACTCTCCTATTGAATATATTATAGATTGCGACCGCAACTTGGGCCGAAGTGCATAATTTCGTGTGCAAATTACAGACCGTTCGCGGAGAGTTTCCGCGAATATCGATTCGCGGCCATCGATCGTGCGAGGGAGCACGCACGGGGCGTGCACAAGAAACGCCGTCACTAATTTTCAGCCCCGGCGAATACATCCGGCGCAAAGTTCGCGCAATGTATTACAGCGTAAACTCCTCTGACCGCGCATAATTTTAGCGTCGTCTGCAAATGGACGCCCGCCGAGGATCAAAGTGGCAAAGAGCGTCTCTGCAAAGTTACTCTTTCGACTGGCGCGCGCGAATCCTCGCCAATTGTCCGTGCCACTCTGCCAACTTGGCCTTCTCTCTCTCTCTCCCTCTCTTCCTCTCTTCCTCTCTTCCGCGCGCAGCGAGTTTCGCAGAAATTCATTCCTCTGCGGCGGATTAAAAGAGTCCCCAATTTGACTTCAGAATTAATTCGTCGGCACCACTACCGTCTCCCATCATCGCTACCCACTTCCATTTCCTCCCCGTCCTTCCGACGCCGTTCGCAACTTTCGGAATTAATCCACCAATTCTTCGACATGCATGTCAATGGGCGGAAAGCTCTCGCCCCCCCCCCCCCCCCTCGCGCCACTCTTTTCCCCCGGTAATGGGGTTGGACCAGTTCGAGGGTTTTATTCTCGGCCCCGTGCGAGACGCGTAGCCTGAATTGCAGTAGTCCGGCATGGCCGCTCGTCTTCGGATGTTCTCTAGACGGTATCTTCCCTCGCGAAGCTCCTCTCGCTGTTTTATAAGCCTGATGAATGTGGATTAGACTTCTCCTCCGTTTCCATCCGCTCCTTTTCTTCTCCGCCTCTTCCCGTCTCTTACCGTCTCTTCCCGCCCTCTTGTTCTTCGTCTTCTCCGTCCCCTTCCCACTGCTTCTCCTTCACCTCCACCTCCAGGTCTCCTCCTTCTCTGCAGCCCCCCAGCCCCTTTTCTCATCCCGGAACTCCTTCGAGATTATGCAGATCCGACATCCTCGCCACCGTTTTCTTGCGACCGGTCTCGCGAGAAGCTAATTTTTGCGCTAACCATCCGGCTCCCTCTCCCCATCCTCCGACCTCTCTCGTCTACCTTGGCCTCCCTTCAGACTCGATCTTCCGCTCGTCGAAGATAAATGTTAGCCGACGGCACTTCATTCCGAACTCCTTCGCTCAGCGAGAGCTCGGAGCTCGATCGTATTCTGATATTGAACAGCCATCGGACGAGGCTGGTAGCCGATAATGGCGACGTTCAGCGGGGGGGAGGGGATGGTTGAGGGTTGGGGGGCTGCACGGGTGGCTCGGGATCCGTTTTGCGCTCACGAGGTGTCTCGATAATTACGCCTCGGCCGTAACGAGGAATAACGAGCGCATTAACGATCGCGTTAATATAATGGGGGCGTTCCGGATATTGCTGACGCGACTTTCGTGCGCTGATGATGGAAAATTGGGGACATTTTTGCGATCGGCGGTTCGATCGTGGCCCCGTCTGCGGCTTTCGGATCGTGACTCCGCGAGAGTGAGTACATTTTTACCCGTTTGCGGTTCGCGTTAGGGACGTGCACGATTTTTGTTCACATTTACCTACTATTTCAACGGCGCCGCAAACCGTCGCATAAAAGAGAGAGAGAGAGAGAGAGACAGAGTTTGCTGTAAATCAATTTTCGCGGTGAATACGAAGCTTGAGAAATGCAGGGAATTTTTTCCTGCACGATTCTTCGTAATTTTCTGCGCTCGCCGTTTCGAAGGAAGTTAGCGATGCTCTGCTTGATTTGATTACATGCCCGTTAAATGGTACTCCAAGTCTACGGCGGTGCCCAGGCTCCCTGCTCGTTTGAGAGTCTAAGCGTTCTTGAACGTAAAATATTCATCGATGAGTTTCAAGAGTGTAGCGAGAGCGCTTTCTTGAGTAAGCAAGATCGATCGCCACCCCCCCCCCCCCACTCCTCCACCTTCTCCTCCTCTCCTTCTCTCTCCGCGTCCCTTTTCGTTTTCCCTCTCGTTCGTTCCAAATTGAATACGCTCCGCAGCAAATTACTATTCCGCAAACGAATTTCAAGTCAGGCGAGAGCGACTGTTTGCCCTCGAGAGCCGGCATCGACGCTTTTGATACAGATTTAACCGAACTGCGAGCTCGCAGGAGAGAAGATCGAGGATTAAGGAAACATGGATAGCTGTTCAGCGTGGATTGGACGTCGGGAGTGAAAAATGTTGGCTGAATGGTAAATTAAGAAGCGGCGAATGAATTATTTCTATCTACTACTTCCATTTGTATCTGTTCTCTTACTGGTTCTCCTGATTACGTATACTGTAAAAAAATCCACTTCGAAGGAATACAGATCGATAATCCTCTTCGGTTGACCCAAATCGGTATTAATCCAGGATTTATAGATTGATCAACCTGAAGTCTGATGAATCGACTCGTCGCCGACATTCTGCGACATAAATACGCCCCGCGCAAACAATTCCGCTGCTACGCGCGATCGTCCTTAGCCCCGTGTAACTTCGTTCTCGAAGCAACACCCCCCCCCCCCCCCGCCCGCGCTCCCCCCACCCGCCTGACCCGGTTTCCAACATCGAGTTAATTGCATTTACGTGTAATCGAGCCCGGGCGCAGTCAGTTAAGACGTCGCGCGACGACATTTTTCCACCTTCACACGTCCCCCGACGCGTCCAGACGCCTCATCACTCCCATTTAGCGCCAAACCGAATCAGGACTCCCGACAATCGACGAGCAACGAGCTCGGGCAAAAATACTCTCCCTTCATCGCGTCGACGCCTAAGTCCGAGGAAACTGATTACGCTCCGGCGCGGGCGTCGTCAGACATCTCTTCTTTAAGCTGACTGTGAAAAGCCGGACTAAATTGCCTACTTACTCCAGGACGCACCTTCGGCCAATTAGAAGTATTACGGGGACGGGCGGGCCGGATTTCGAACGAGCCACGCTCGCCCGGCCGTTAATACACATATTCTCGGGTCCACTCACGAGGATTCGCGTTCTTGGGGCACGTTCAGAATTCCGAAGGCTCATCCTGGCCGAGAATGGAGAGCGGTAGTCGGCGGTTCGGCGGAAGGGTCGGGAGAAGAGAGGAGAGAGAGAGAGCGAGAGAGAGAGAGAGAGAGAGAGAGAGAGAGGGCCGTGTAGGTGAGCCACGGCGTCTCGCAGTAATTAGGGAGGCTAATCATCCCCGGCCACGTTATCTTAATGGCGGCCGTTATGCCGTGACATCACAACTACCCCTGTCTGCCGGCGGTTTAATTGCTCCGATAGGTTCGTGTGCCACCCGGCACGGGCGAATATCAGGCCGACGTCGATGGCGCCTTCTCTTCTGGCTTCACAATGGGCACCGGGCACGGGCTGGGTACCTTCCGGCTTCCCGGTTCCCGGTATCTGAGAGCGAAAACGCGTCCGCAGGATTTACCTCGTACGTGGGCCGCCGTCGACGAGGTTGCCGAGGTTTGCGGCGGTTGCAGAGGTTGCCTCGCCCGTCCCGACGACGAGGACGTCGAGGACGACGACGACGACGTCATAACCGCGAACGATCGGTCTCCAGAGTCGGGAACCTCCGGCTATGAGGCGTCGTTTGATCCTTTTGTAATTGAGCGCGATGTCGCCGAAACGGAATCGTGAGCACGGCCCTTGTTAGGGATGAAACGCTGTCGGGAAATTGGAGGGCGTCACGTTTGATTCTCGAGGAGAGATGGCAGGCGTGGCGCGAGAGTGAAAAGTTAAGGTCCGAGGTAAAGTATTTTATGGAATTGATATCGAAGGTTGATCACGGTGCTATTCTCGGTGTTTTGGCGCTCGGCACGGCGGGTCGTTGATTAGAAACGTTCGAAGTTTCGCTCCGATGGCGGGCGAGGGGGGTGTGGGCGGCGTTGCGGGGATATCGGGGAAAAATCGAACGGAATATCTCGGCGTCCAGACGCGGCGGGGGCTTTTCGGGCGATCGCCAAGCGATAAAGTCGCAAATTTATGAACGGCCAATAGCTTTAATTGGATAACCGACGGTCGGAGCGCGAGCGTAGTCGGGGAATTTTATAAATGAATAGGAAAAAGGGCGCCACTCCCGGTGCGAGCGGAGCGGGGGGAGAAGGGGGGGGGGGTGATTTTTCAATTACCATTTGCCGATTTTATCGTCGCCGACTGTTGATCATAACTTTCGGGGTCGACGGCGCTGCTGTCGAGAGCGAGTAGGTCTGCGAAGGGGACCTGGGGAACGAGAAAACTGTGGAAAACAGACGAGGACGAGAAATGTTGTGCAGCGTTACCGGGGGCTGGCGGGGGGGGGGGGGGGGGGGTTGGAGGAAAGGGGCGAAGCCGACAATTCCGCAAAATTACGAGCAGGTGGGCGGGCCGCGTCATGCGACCAATTAATTACACTTTACAATCGGCGACAGTTATTCATTGATAGACGGCTTGTTAATTAATTGAAGTGGGCAAACAATTAGCATCTGGAGCTGGGTCCCTATCGCCGGGTTGATAGGAGCCATCACTCACTGCACACTGTCCTTCTCCCTCCATCCCCCCCCCCCCCCCCCCCCCCCGCCACCCCTCATTCGTCTCTCCATTAGCGGGAGCCAATTCGGCGCTCGCGTACGGCATGTAAATTAATTAGTCGGGAAAGTAAAGTCGGCCTTTTCCAACGCTCGTTTACTCTTCCGACGTTCGGCAATCGGTGGCCGTTTGAACGTTCGCGGAAATTGTCTTTGCGCAAGACGAAGGATATGCAACACGGTTTGCGAACCTTCGTTCGATACCGCAGGTACGTAAATCGGCCATTTTAGTTCGATACGTAATTTCTGTCATTCCGTACCTGCGAACGGTACCTTGATCGATGCTTCAGTCGCGGGCAACACATTTTCAGCGCATCTCGCCCACTTTACATCCCATTAGAGCCGCGAACTTTTTCGCGCATTTCTAAAAGCGGCATCGCCGATCCGGACCTCCTTAAGTGTCAATTCGATATTTTACTCATTGATTTTTCGGATTTCATTTCTTTGCCAGTTGGATTTTTCATGTAAAAATCTGAAAAAATATGTGGAATGTGCGCACTATTACCAGATGTAGGTCTGATTTTTTTTCAAATTCTTTTGTTCACTGGACTCCGAGAAAATTGTGAGAGAAACGGACAGTACATCTCACCCTCCGCCGCCCTCCACGTTCGGGATACAAACTTTAAAATCCACAAAAATGTTTATTTTTTCATAAGCTGTCGAATAGCTCATTCAGAATTTCAATCGGTTTTGGGGCCACTTTTGACTGTCTTAATCGGCTATGCCCTTTCCGCGAGCAACCGAGTTATCGGAGGCAGTTATACCGGGAGTTCGGGTAGTTCGGGAAAAAAATCGCACTTCGCGTTCGACGAATTTCACGGGGCGCCTCGTTAGTCGGAACTTCGTCGAAACTCCCGGGACACGGTTAGTCTCGGTGGAAACTGGAATTCGACTCGGATTAGCGCGAATGCTCGAGCTGGGTCGTGGGCGTGCGGGCCGCGATGGGTGGGCGGGCGATCAATTTTGAAATAGCCGCGCGTCCATGCCCGGGACAACCGGCCGAGTTCCTAATGCTCCTAAGGCCATGTCTAATGCGCGCTATATTATCGCCGCGAGTCTGAGATAAGTCGGCATTAATTATTGACGATAACGCGGTAAACTAACCCTGCGTCGCCGCCGACGCCGACGTCGACGCCGCTGGCATTAATTATGCTAATCATTATGCTAATGATTATACAACCGGCACTTAGCCACTTCATGCATCTATGCATGAGTCACTGACAAGTAATCGTACTTAATCGTTCGTTTCCTTAATCGCTCCGGCTAATAACGTAACAATGTGAGCCGACGAATTCCCGGCCAAGTAGAATTGACGCACTGCGAGCGAGGTGAAAATCGGGTTACCGAGAGTAACGTTAATTGATCTGTTTCCAAGTATCTGCCGTAGAAGTATTAAAAAGTCAGTCAGATACCGAGACACTGTGCCGATCGAACGTTGCTTGTTAGTGGGAAGGAAAGTCGACTGTTCAACGTTTGAAAATATTCGATACCGGACAACAGAGATACATCAACGGAGCCAGTTGGCGAGTTTTGCACGTGCGGCAAGATTGGATTCTCGTTTTGCGCTAAATTTCGATTTCATTGCACGCAGGAGAGCCTCTGTGACGTCCTGCCGCGCGCACACTCTCGCACATGTCCCTCCCATTCACGGACACGGCGAAGGCTGACAACCGTCCCGCGAAGTACTCAAAGAAGTGAAAGAGCGAGCCAAGAGAAATTTCACCGCACTGTCCCGACTATTTCTATTTCCGGTCCACTTTTCTACATCACGTTTTCCTTCCATATGTACGTTAAATGCGTATATATTTCTCTTCCCGCGGCCGTAATTTCGGGACATTCACCTTTTCCCCGCTTCTCCTCCGCCCCCTGCCCGTCCCAGTTTCTCACGGCGACACAGAAGGGGAAGAGCTTCCAACAACAGAGCAACATGGCGTCACAGCACGTCCGAGAAGGGTGGCGCGCGGCCTGTAACGCGTCAGCAATTCCGCACTGAATATTTGGTGATTTTCGCATTCAGCCCGAGCGGGGACGAGAGAAGCGTAAAAGCGGACACGCGAGCGCGCGGAAGAGGGTCGGCCGAGAGGAGCGAGATCGGGAGAGAGAGATAGGGCGAGTGAGACACGTCGCGAGAGGAGAGGAGAGGAGTGAGGAAGCGGAGCGAGACAGGAGTCCGCCGGAGCGGGAATGATGTAATTACGTAGTTAGCGGGACCTCACGTAACGGCTTGACATCTGTCTTCTGCCTCGAAAGTCGTTCTAACCGGCATCTGCCGGTGTCGCCCACTTCGTGTTTCAAGGAGCATTTTTCATCCAGCCGGATACCCGGTCCCTCGTTATTTCACGGAAAGATTAGAGAGAGGGGCGGCGGACTGCGCCGGAGAGAGAAAAAGAGTGTCGGTGAGAGAGGGGGGTGGATGAGAGGGGGTGGGGGATGGAGAAGGGATGTTTCAGGTGGGTCGCTAATTACGTCGCGAGCATCAAGCGTTTCGTGAAGCGTGGCGAGTGGACGGTTATTGCGCGTCTTTTATTGTTGCCTCTACACGCTCGGGCTTCCTTCTTTATCTCTGTCTTTCTCCCCGCTATGCGACTCCTCGCAAGGGCTGTCCTTTTTTCTCGGATCCTCGCCTCTCGCCGGCGTGGCTCTATTTAGCTCTCGACTCCTCTTCTCCGCCCCCCACCCCCTTCCTCCTCCTCCGCTGCTCGCCTTTTCTTCCAGACCCGACGACGTCACTCGCTTGGAAATTGTTGAATTTAACTGTCCGCCTCGTAGCGGCAGATGCGTTTAAGAAATTATTACGTTACCGGCATTAGCTACGTTTTCTCGCTCTATTCGGCGGCCTCGAGCGTAATTCTGCGCGTCGGCGGCAATTTTGTCGGGGACGTTGATGATTTTTAATAACGAAGCAGAATGCGCGCGTGCTGCGTGTAACGTAAGAACGGTTTCGGATGAAATTATTACGTTGTCGGCATTAGCCACGTTTTCTCGCTCTATTCGGCGGCCTCGAGCGTAATTCTGCGCGTCGGCGGCAATTTTGTCGGGGACGTTGATGATTTTTAATAACGAAGCAGGATGCGCGCGTGCTGCGTGTAACGTAAGAATGTTTCGGATGAAATTTGTGTATCGGTAACAGTAGGTACTGCTATCTGGCAGAAAATCGCACTGTACACCGGTTGCGCTAAAATCTCATGTTCACTGCAGACCCCTGTTAGAACCTTGTTACTCCGAGGTGCCAATTTGGTGAGACGTTTCATTCTCTCGTTTCCCTCACGCCTCCGTCTAGCTCTTGACACACATGTACAGACTTCCAGTTTTTCCGCTTTGTTCCCCGTCCGCAGTATACGCATTCTCGTCCTAATTCGCACTTTCCACCGGCGTGCGTTCAGGCGAGCGTGTTAATTCTGGAAATAATTCCGCGAATGCGTCTCATCAAGATTTGCAGACTGATACATTAAAATTCTCCTCGTTTAACTTGATAATTATGATACGCGCTGTCTGAAAGGGGACAAAACCGAAAATTTGACCGAATCCAGTTACATCGTTCAGTGTCTCGCTGTACCGTAACTGTTGCATTTAACGCGTCGGCGACGTTGCATTTTCCCGGATCACAGTCGAAAAATCGTCCGCCGCTCGCGGAACTTTCCGCGCCCCTTTGTTCGGCCGAGGGATGGCGGGCGAAAATGTTTTCGAAACTCCAGAAGCGGCCACCCTTCCGCCCAGGTGTGCAACGGATGCAGGTGTGGCGTGCACGTATACGACGCCTGCACTCCGGCGCGCTTTCTGCCGCGTGGCGATGCAACGGCTCGTAATAATTTCGCGAAATTTAAACGGGAAATTTAATTTTCATAATGTCAGGACCGAGCGGCACGGCGGCCGTGGACTCGGGATGGCGCCAGCACGCGACCGGAAAATGGAAGGCCGCCCCGGTGAAACACTTTTTTTGCTACCGAGCATTAATAGTGGCTCGACGAGTTCCCGAGCTTGCGCGGACTGGATTTCCTACGGCGATACGCTCGGCGACCGGCTTTTTCTCCTTTCGTCATTGTCGTCACCCCCCCCCTTTTTTTTTGCCGCCCTCCAGCTTCAAGTGAAAACTCACCCCTTTTTGACGATCGAAAACGAGCGACGCTCGTCGCGATCGAGGATTCTCATTGCGATTCGCAACTTTCGGTCGCTTTCGTGGCAACTGATCTGTTTGCCGAGTTTCAATTGGTTAAATTGTACGCAGTAGAAATGGTGCAAGAACGAAAATCTTACAGTCAAATGTAATGTTCGAATAATTTAATGCCAATTGTCTATTTTGCATTAAATTCTTGCTTATCTTATTTACATAATTATATAAGATTTATTTAAATGAGAGCAGACGGCAATTTGCGGTTACAATAGAAATGAATCAATTAACCGATACCACCGTCAGCTATATTTATAGGTATATCCTTACGCAGGAAAATAATCGTTGAAACGTGATTCCGTGTATCGGCGTTTCTTTTCCGCGTATCGACTTTCGATATCCCGTTGTTTTCATCGCGAAGCGAGGAAGGGATAAAAGTTATCCCGTCCCGTTTCTTATCCTCCCCGAAACGGCCGGCCGTAAGTTTTCTCGCACACATTTTCAGTACGATCGGCCCGCGTACAGCTTCCGGCGACAATTCGCTCCCATCTCGGACAAAACGCGCATTACGAGAATAATAACGGTTTCCCGGGCGCGAGTTTGGATTTCATTTTGGGAGAACAGATTTTCCGACCGGATTGCCCGGGATATCCTGTCGAGTGAGAATATTTGCGGCCCTTTTTCCGAACTGCTGCTCACTAGCGCCCGGCTTCCATCCGGATTTACGGTATTTCCCGTTCGTTGTTCTTCCGGAAATGCGCTCGTATTAGTTCCCATTGACGGGGCCCATTTTGGCCCTACCCGGAATTATTGCAGTCGGCGGGTAATTACAAATCGCGATACGATATAGTTCCCCCCCCCCCCCCCTCTTTTTTTTTCACCTACGAACGGCGAACGTTTCTCGGATTCCGTGGAAAAAACGTGCAATAACGTAACTTCCCTATCAGCGTTTCCGGGCTGTTTCGAAGCTTGCGCGCTTCGGGCCCGGGCCACCTATTTTCCAGGATTGCACTTCGGGAAAGTGCGCAGCGGATAAAATGTAATATTTACCCCCACGCCAGAAGAGATTCCGGAATTATATGATTATGACGTAGTGGCGCCACTACCTTTTGCCCGCGCTTCGAAAAAGAATGTGCGAGCGAAAGAAATATTATTCCGGCGGCGAGAATTTTTATCGCGAAAATGCGCATTGACGCCCGACGCTCTGCCGCCTATCGTTTTTCGCGGAACGAGAAGTCGACTGTTGCCGGCAGCTTCGAATTTCTCGAAATTTTGCCGGCGCATTGTCCGGCCGTCCCGACGCCGGAAGCGCGTTTGTATTACTTGACGAAATCTATTTGCGGACGAGCTGCATTCGCGCGTAATTGCGAGCCGGGGCGTGTGTGTCGCTGCCGCACGAAGGAGGGTAGAAGTATATATCCAGAGGGTGGGGGGGGGGTAGTGGAAGTGAGAGGGTCGGACGCGTTTCAGTCGGAACGTTGCTTTCAATTAAGCGACGGGCTTGCGCCCGCCGGTCGGGTCCAATTTTCATTTCGGCTAATTACGAGCGCCGCGTATAAATCCGTGGAAAATTTTCCGCTCGCCGCGGCAAGAAAAGTCGTTTTGTATGTCCTGTGTCCCCCCCCCCGCTCGTTGTCCTGAGCTCGACACTTTCGACCCTGGGACCCGTCCCCGCTTCTCTCCCATTCTGACCCGCGCGCGCGCGACCCCCTTTTCCCGCCTTTTCCACTTAACCGTCCTTACATGCTCGCCCGGGCGACGACGCGAGAACGCTCTTTTGAGATCAAATTTTCCGTGTCCTACATCCGCCGAGGCTACGGCACTAGTTTACGGCCACCCCTTTCCCTCCCCCCTCCCCCCTCATCCTGACACCGCTTCCGTCCATTCACGGACTACGCGCCTGAGACAGCGAGTCCGGTTAGCGCGTACTCTTCAACTAATTAGCGCCATACCTTTCACCGGCGAGACAAAGATCGAGAGGTTCGCAGTCGGGTCTTCCTGACCCTCTCAAAAAAAAATTCTTCGTCACCGTCGTGCGTAATTGAAAGTCAAGAGGCCGGTGCCATCGAGCAGTCGCTTCCTCGTCCGATTCCATTTCGCTTTATCTCCGTCGCATTTCTTTCCGCCTACTCTCCACCTCCTCCTCCCCCTACCTCCCTCCCTCCCTCTTCCACAAGCTCCGGCTCCTATCCCCCCTGCCCGTGAGCTATTTTAATGGCTGAAATAATGATTGAACATTACGGTAACGGTATTTAACTTCTACCGTGGAACGGCCGGCCGTGGGAGAGGGCTGTTAGAGATGAGAAAAGTTGAAATGGGAAATGGAATTGGATGCATAACCCGGGCGAGCGAGGAACGAAGCAAAACCGGGCGGGGGGGGGGGGGGGGTTCCGCGGTGGCTCACTTTCCTCCTCCATTCTCTCCTCCTCATTCTCATCCTCATCCACTTCTCCTCCCTTTTCTTCCTTTTCGCCCGGACTCTCTTTTTCCCCGGGACGGTTTGTCCCCGCGCAAGCCTCCTCCTTTTTCCCTCATCCCTTCTCCAACCTCCCTACCCCTCCCTCCTGCTTCCAGCGTTGGCCCGACCATTTTCCCGTCGACCAGACCTCGCCCCGCTAATCTCGTCCTTCGCCTGCCGCGCGAAACGCCGCCTTCGGCTTTAACGAACGTTAATTGAAGACGCCGTCGACGTCGATTCGAGCCAGATTTTTTCCGCGAATCCTTCCCGCTGGCAGCGGAATCGTCGACGCTGAAAGAACGACTCGAAGTGGATCGTAAGAATATCGCCGGTGCTGTTGATTCTGTTTGCGCTCGGTACGGTAGGGGGAGGAAGGGAGAGGGGGGTTGGATGTTCAGAGATTGCGAGCCGGACTCCGGTTCGCTTCTTTAAAATCAGAGAACGTCGTCCGTCGCGTCACGGCTTTCGAAAGGTTCGAAAGCTTCGAAAGCTTCGAGAGTCGACAATGAGTGAGAGGACGTGGATAGCTCTTGTCGAGGCGGATAAAGGAATCGAAACACTCCACTCCGCACTCTCGGCGCTCACCTCTTCTGTTCCCCGACGATCGCAGCTTCGTTCACTCGTCTACGTACGTAGGGGTATAGTCTAGGCTCTGGCAGGCAGCTAGCAGGCAGCTAGCAGGCAGCCAGCGTCGGCCTGCAAAATTCTCTCTTAACAACGGCCGGTCTAAATAAATTGATTCCGGCGAACGTCGACGGCGCGGCGTCGGAGTGATAACAGTTCGGCAAAGAATACGAACTTCCGCGAACTCTCGGGCGAAATTTAATTACAAACTTACAGGATATAACGAATCCCCCACCACCCCCCTCAGCCCTGCTACGCCGGTCGGGGCCTTTAATTCGCGCGAATCTCGACGGGGGAATAAAGGATGAGGAGTGCGCGCGCAGGAGAGCGCGAGGAAACGGTATTGAAGGCAATTATTCCTCTCGCTTCCTACGGCCTTGAGCGCGTTTCCAGAGCCTTTGAGAGCGCTAAGAAAAATTCTCGCGGAAGGGATCGACGGTAATTCGGACGTCGGGGCCGTCGTTAATTAACCGACCGCTCGCGGAATCGAGTCAGTCAGCGGACGTGTCGAGCGTGGAACGCGATTAGCGTTGGACGAATGCTTTCTAGGTAGGCTGAAGGTAACAGCTTCTCTGTCGGATTCGACTTTCGTCGATCCGTCGCCGCGGAACTTCCAGCGAACATTTCTGGACCGCATCGATACTTCGGCATAGTCGAAGAATTGATTTTCATAAAGATTTTCAGGTAACGCGGTAAGAATGTAGTTAGGCTGAAGCTAACAGCTTCTGTGTCGGATTCGATTTTTGTCCATCGCGTCGCCACTGATCGATCAGTGAACATTTTCTGGAACGCATCGATACTTCGGCATAGTCGAAGGATTGACATTCATAAAGATTTTCAGGTAACGCGGTAAGAATGTAGTAAGGCCGAAGCTAACAGCTTCTGTGTCGGATTCGATTTTTGTCCATCACGTCGCCGCGGAACTTCTCGCGAACATTTTCTGGAACGCATCGATACTTCGGCGTAGTCGAAGGATTGATATTCACAAGATTTTCAGGTAACGCGGTAAGAATGCCTCCTGCGATAAGTGAGCAGTGTAATTCTTCTTGAGCTGCACTCCGTCTCTCTCCCCCCGTCTCTCACTTTTCCTCCATTTCCTTCCCAGCGATATCGATGCCACTTTCGCAGACAGCCTCCGTGTCCTGGCATATTAATGCTTTATGGTAATACGGCGGCGCGCTTTCGCGAAACCAGTATCGGCCTTTCGAACGTACAAAGGGAAATACATTCATCATTCCCGTCACGCGTATAGATCTCCCGGTAACGCGAAACGTCCGGAAGTTAAATTCGAACTTTCCTTTTGAAGGATGCTGATGATGCGCGATGAGAGACAAGGACGGAGGTACGGCGCGAGAGGGAAGGGAGAGACGGAAGGAACGGAATGAACAGAGGAGTCATGAAAAGGGGTACCTTCGACTCAGTCAATTAACGCTGCGCGCTCTCGAAACTTTCGTCGGGACGATGCGTAAATTTGCAATTCATGCGGCAACTGTTAATCGTATAATCCGGCTAAATTTTGGGTCCGACTAATCGCAAGGTGTGTGCCCCGAGATTGCGTGCGACACATCTTATCAGTCGTAAGGCCTGTTACCTTAATTCGCTGGCGACTAACCCAGCGAGCTCGAGGCAGCTTCGTTTCACTGGCATTACCTCAAGCTGAAAGTTGCCGATTTCGAGCGTGAAATCGTTTGTCCAATTCTTTCCTTTCCACGATCGTTTGACTTTCGTCCGAAGCTGCCTAGCTGCGTTTCCGTGCGTGGCATCCGAAATTAGTCCCACTCGCATTATCGCAACGCGGCGGCGAGTTCGTAATAGGGGCTGAATGCGTTGGGAAGGGGTGGCCGGGTAGGTTCGCCTTGCCGTCGGGGTAGTGTGTAAAGGAGGCACCGGTGTTAGCGGTGTTTTAATCCCCGCTGAGCCAGTCGGTAAGTCAGCAAGAGCCTCGGCATAACTCTTCATTCGCGGGGTTAGCCCGTATAACTGTAACTTACTTCCTCCAACTTTATCACGCGTGCGCCATACCGGCACTCCTCGCGCTTACGCTCGTCCTCCAACTATTTCGCGTTACTAAACCTCCCTGGCTGGAGGAGAGAGCGGCTAAAAGGAGAGAATGATCATCGCCCGGAAGGGCAACGAGGAGGGAAGAGTGGGAAGTAACGAAGGAGAGAGTCGAGATAGTCAATAATTCCGCTTCTTTGAATAATTACACTGACTTTGCGGAAGTCGTCTGTTACTGGGCGGAGCTTGGCAAAAAAATAAGACAAACAGGAAGGTAGGGCAGTGAGGGTGGAGTACTGTGAGAATACTGGGAGAATATACATCGTATATTCTCTCTTATTTACCGAGATTCGAAAACGATTCATTCCAAGTATTCGTTAGCAGATGTTAGTCAACCGAGTTCCTCTCGAATCGCTTCTTGATCTTACCTTAATCCCTGAATCCTTCCGTTTGTTTATCCCGTTGTAATGATAGTCATAACCGTGATGTAGCCACGTTACGTATCCGTCAGCTTTGTCCGTGCGTCCCGGTGAAAAGCGTCGATAAGCGGGCCGCTGCAACGAGCGCGCCCGCGTATCGGCCAGACGATTATCAGTAACGGCCTCGCATTTCGAAATTCGGAACGAGCATTGTTCTCTCGCTGCTCGGTTCTGGATCTCGAAGATTAACCATGTAGCATGGTAATTAGGGCTCTCCTGCGTCGAGTAAGTGCGGGGGTGGGAGGATGGACGGGACAGATGTAGACGGATACAGGGATGTAGAATGGAGCGAATGTGGGAAGGGTAGGGGGAGAGAGAGGGGGGAGAGAGAGATAGAGAGAGAGAGAGAGAGAGTCAGGTTTCGTCCTGGTCCAGCATGACGCCAGTCGGGACACTCCTGGTGCTCCATCGTCATCGAGACACACTGGCACGGTTGTATATCAGCGGAGACGCTAGTCTGTCCTCTGCCTTTGCCACAATGCGCCATTGTTGTCCGTCCGACGCTACCGTTTCCCCAGTTACCGCTCATCGGAGACAAAGCTTGCCCGTCGTCCTCTCGTTCGCGTCCTCCTTCCCTGCACGCTCGTCTCGCCATTCCCTGTCTTCTCCATTCTTCGCCCCGTGGCCACGTCCCACCCCACTCCGCCCCTTCCCGCAACTTTCGATCTGCGCGCTAATTACTTTGCGCCACTATTTTAGGATTTTCGTGCTGAGCGCCCGTGCGTTATACGCGCTTTAATTGTTCTCGTCGCTAGTAGGAACGAGCAGTGCGATAGTGTCCGGGGAAAAAAAGGCCACCTGATAGATGGCTCGGAGGCGGAATGCGAGAGGCATTCGATAAATTTGGGGAATATAAGCCCCGGAAAGCAATTTGCGAGCTAATACTATTAATGGAAAGACAATTGAGCCGATCGGCGCGCGTAAAAACAATTGAAAGGGATTTGTCCCCGCGAGTTACGCGGTTTAAGTTCCACGTTCGGCGCGAACGCTGGGTGGGAGAAAATTCTGGAACGCGGCCAAACGTCGTCCATTTCGCCCGAAAACTGCTATCCTCCTCCCCCCCCGTCATGCTCTCGGTGGGAAGGAAATTTACGCGAGCGTAATTGAAAATCTGCGCGGCAACGGACGCGATCGGGTTCGGTGGAATGGACGCTCTTTGGGTAACATTCGCGTTTTTGGTTAAAAAAAAATATCCCATGCCCGATGCCCAACTGGCAACGTCATGTCACGTCGAGCGAGCGGAGCCGATGAAACGAGTACGGGTTTCCGCGGGGGTAAAATCTACTTCGCACGCGCCCCGAATTCAACGAGGGGTGCGACGAACGAGGCGGCGAACTTTCCGCGCCTCAAATTGTACGCCCAAATTTCCGTAATCACGGCCCGCATTCATATTGACTATTTGAGAACGCCGAGTGCCACTCTCAACGTTTATAGCAATGTATTTTACGCTCTTCCCCGTCTCTGTCGCGCCTATCTTATATCACGGTTTATTCGACTCTGTCGTTCTCGCTCCCGCTTATGTCATGCTCGCGTCTCTATCTGTCGCCTTCTCATCTATTCATTTTATGCCCGCTACTCGTCGCACCACACAGATCTGTCTAAACGTCCTGTGACTCTCTCTCTTTCACTGTCTCTTTCCCGGACTCTCGCTCTATCCCACTCTCGTCCCCGGTCGCTCTCAGTTTTGAGCTTTCAGCGTTACGCCAGCCGGGCCATTATACGGTTTTCGTGAATTTTCGCACTTTTAGCGCGTCCGGACGGGTGCCGAGCGCGCGTCCATTTCACGCTCCATTTATGCAAACGCATTCGGGCGCGGAAGTGCTGATGGTGACCCAGAACGATCACGTGGAATTATGTGATAGTCCATAATTCAACGTGATTTAATACGTCGATGTAAATTTCAAAAGATCCACTCCCGGAGCCGACGCTGATACAGTCAGGCCGTCGGCGGTGCGCAGATGCGAGAGGCGTCCGTTTCCGAGACAGGGACAGACCGTGCGAGAAGGATGAGAGAAGTACGGGAGAGAATGAGAGCGTTAAATCGGATCAGACTGATCGACGATGCGATCCGCTCGCCGGAAACTTGCGTTTTACTTCTATGGAGTTGCGCAAAAATATTTGGAGCGAGGCTGAGCCGGCCAGGAGGGGGGGGGGGGGGGAGAATAAATAATGAGTCTGTAAGCGGCATTGATCATGCGATGCGTTCGAACAATGCGCCGGATTAAAGGCAATTGTGCCGGAGTGGTAAAAAATGGCGCGCCATTCAGAATAATGCGAAATAACGAGTAAGCGCAATAATTTAGGAGAGCGACGATGATTTTCTTCGCTTACGCAATTTGCCCAGGTGGAAAATGAAGTTCGCGGAATTTACGATGGGGCTCGTGCGAATTATCGAGCCGGCCGCATGCAATTTACGGCCATTCGATACTTTGCAAATTGTCAGCTGAGGGGCAGCGGGGGACTGGTGGGAGCAAAAAAGAAGGATCGTGGCAGTGCGATGCGAAACTTCTTCCGTCGCCTTCTCTCTCTCTCTCTCTCTCTCTCTCTCGACGTTTTCTCCCCTTTTTTTCCCACTCTGGCCCGACGCGAGAGGTCGTTATGTCGAACGATATACAGCGCACGTATTGCCGCGACTAAATTTATGGGAACTTTCGATACTTCGAAATAAGTCGTTCGACTCGCGAATCTGCGAGTGGAAAAGAGAGAGAGAGAGAGAGAGAGAGAGAGAGAGAAACGTAACAAAAAAGGCAAAAGTCAACGCGGTAGGAGTTGCCCAACCACGCAACAGCCATCGATAAAATTGTTTTATCCGTTCATCCAAAACTCCGGCGACGAGCTAACTGCGCAGCTTTTTCGTCAAAATCGAGAATGTTCCTTCTTCTGGGCGGCATAAATCTTTTCTCGCCTTGAGGAAACTTTGACGGGCTGGATTTTACAGAAAGAATGGCTCAAGGGTGCTATACAACAGTTATGGTCGAATGTTCCGACGCTTTCGCTGAGTGCACGTTGATCTTCAGATTTTGTTTCGAAAACGGGCGCTTCCTTCGCGCGAGAGAAGGCGGAGAAACGGATGTCCGCGGATCTTGGCTTACGTCACGGAAGTTTCTCCGTGCGGCAATATTGTCCGCGGCAGGTCAAGTTGAAGTTATATTGGGATAAGGAAAAGCGTAAAGGAGTCGTGGCTGGCGTGGCTGCCGGTTGTTAAATACATAATCCCGCCTTATCTCCTATCTCATCCTCTCGGACGTTAAAGCGATGCTGCCGACGATTCCCTGATCCCTCCCACGGCCGCCTCTGAATTCCTGTGAATTTACTGTTAACCCTAGCTGTTCCGCATAATCTAGGGGCTGGAGCGGCGGAAAATGAACGCGGAAAAAAGCTGATTTTCTACGCGGGCACAGAATCTCCGTTCATATCAGCTTTTTGTTTCTCTCTCTCTCTCTCTCTCTCTCTCTCTCTCTCTCTCTCTATCTCTATCTCTATCCCAATATTACACTAACTGGAAATATAATCCTACACGATGCAAGCATATATTAAAAGAATATCGTTATTCTTGATATATCTTAGATTCAACTCGAAATTTGTCGTTCGTGAAACTCGGTCATGGTACAGCATAATCAGGTTTCTTGCGATATGCGCATCTATATGCGAAAATATCTGAGAGGGGATGTCCGGAGATTAGCTGCGTAGGGTGAGGCATATCCTTCTATTCCGTGGAAGGTCCGAAACTAATCTGAGCCAAGTTTCGGGGCCAATCGCAGTCCTACAATGCGTTGGCGGACGGCACCTCGACCGTCTTCTAAAGATATCAAGGGCTAATGATCCTTGACGATGTATGGAATTAATACGCCCACGCGGGTTAAGGTGGACCCTGCCTTTCCTTTAGCCTCATAAAGCGAATAAGGAGAAGGGACCCTTCTGCGGCTTAGTCATTCACTAACTTGCCGGTTCGGAAGTTTTGATGGAGTTTACCGACACCTTAAAGCAGCCCTACGCCCTTGGTACGTCGGGCTAATTATTTTTTAATGAAGCGATAGAGTCCATAGCAATCTGCAACCTTGTAAATGTTTCCTGCATTTTCTCTGATCGACCATAATCGGAATTTCGGTCGACACTCGGTGTATAGAATGTAGTGGCAATTGATTGCGGCTTATTCCGCAACTGTATTCCTACTTAAGAAGTTGGAAAACAGCTGCGGAATAAGCCGCAATCAATAAATTCTTCACATCGCGCCCTCCTCAATGTACGAAATCTCAAGCCATTCAGCCGCAACTTTCGGCGCGGCGAAAGATTTTCGATCAACGGCACGGGAAGTGGCTGGAAATTTGGCAGGTGTGCATTGTCGCGGTCTCAAATCATCTCGCGCCCGGCGAAGTAGAAGTTGAAGGGCCCTCCAGCCTTCGATCGGCCCTTTTTCACACGCCGCCTCGATATTGTGCGAAATGCATCTTTCCTACCCACGATTGTGCATTGAATTTTTTACTCGCCTTAACAGCGGATTTTACGACGGCCCTCTTCGATCTCTCTAACCGTTTGAATCAATTTATTCAGCGTACTTTTAATGTACGAAATGGTCGAAAGCACTTATTTCTCAAATCCATTTAAATGCATTTACATACTTCATATTTCTTAACAATAGACCGACCGAAAACAGGTTGCTCAAATTGAGTAGAGTATCTAAGAGTAGTTCATCATTCAGCTAACATACTATATTCTGTGATTCTGTTTAGTACAATTTTTTGTCGGTAACATACTTCGCAGACCACATCGACAGAGTCGAATGCCTTTCAACTCATTTATTAGTATTATAACCTGATATCTACCGCGACTGAGAGATCAATCATTATCTTACGTCGCACATAACATTGTTCCCAAACTACCTCATCCCCCCAAATATCCGATCCCGGAACTTATCTCCGTCCTCCTCTCGATATAAATGCACGCCAGTGCCGCATCTCTCGCCTTTCGCGAGATGGAATGAATTTGTCAGCTGACGCCGAAGATATCGTCGGGGTGACTGGATCGTTTCCGGCGAGCAGTCGCCGCAGGACTAGTCCTTCGGCGTTCCCCGCATATCCTTCCGCGTCCTTCTTCCCTTCCCCGACCTCCTCGCATGCCGTTCGCGTCCGTAAAGAGGAAAAGGGGAGATTGATCCTCGTGATAACGCTCTCCGCGAACGGATCGAAGAATGAATTTGGTGACGGAAGGTATGGCGCTCGTAGAGATGGCAGTGGGGGGGGGGAGGGGGGGGAGAATTATGATCGGGTGCGGACGATGATGGCGGCCAATTTATTGGGTTGCCGGATAACGGTGGGAAAAACGATGTATAGCGTGGATGGCTAGTTAAGTTTCGCTGCGGTCGAATAGATTGTACAATGACTGGTACTGAGTGCTGCTTCGGAATTGGTACCGTACGGAACTCGTTTCCCGACCGATCTAATCGATTGCGGAACGATGAGAGAAACAGCAATTTTTCTGAGTGAGCGCGAAATACGCGCCAAAAGGAAGCTGCCAAAGGTCGGTCGGGAGAGAAAGGCGGGGAGGCTAATTTTCCTGGAAAGTTACGTATCACTGGATTGCGAGAGCGAGGAGCTGGAACTCTCGTCGCTATCTCACTTATCGGGATGAACCTCGCTCTCGTTCGGTTCCTACATCCCTCACCCCCTTGAGCATCGAGGGTGGATGCAGGCCGGATGGTGGCACGGGGGAGGGGGGGAGGGTGATGTTCGGCAAGAGGCCGGAGAACTCGCGGGAATGAAAAGTAATTGCGCGAAATGGAGAAGCTGGTGGTGCGTTATGAGACCCCTCGCAGGATTTCTGGGGCTCTCGCAAATTGAATCTATCAAATTATCGGCCCACCCTCACCATCCACTGTGTGCCTCTACCACCTATCAAAGTGGCTTGGCGAGATATTACGTTACAATCCACCCATTGTCAAGAGACAAAGTCTATCCTAACACCTTAATTTAAATAGTTAATTTTCGGTTATTACGCGAGCGGGCCGATAAATGCAGGGTGGCAAATATTTACGGGTCGGAAGATGCAGCTCGTCGGGCAACGAAGATTATTGCAGCCGGCATCGAGGCCGTAAGTCGTCGATCCGGAGGGAAAAGCCGTTCGGAAACTCTCTCCGGCAAACGTGGCGGATTTGGCCAACGGCCGCGAGTCTGGCTCTGATCCCGAAGACTCGGCAAGACTCTCTCCCTCTGCCCCAAAATATTCTCCCCGAAAACGTCGAATCCCTTTTAACCGCTCTCGGCAATAAACCGTTCGCAGTAATCCAGTTCGAAGTTCGGTCGCGAGATCCAATAAAATCCCGACGATCCCGGTATTAGCGGACCCATTGTAGAGTCCTTCAGAAATCGTCCTTCTCTGGCCGAACGTCACATTTCCCAATGACCGAGCCCTGTGTTCGACGGTGCATAGGTGGATTCTGGATTGGGATCGATTCGGATGCTTTGACTTCTTCGCGGAATATTCGCCTTTGATCTTCGCGTACCATTGTTAATTGAATTCATACTTATCAATCACCGCCACATATTATTTTTGGCCGCCACCGTGCTCTCTTTCCAAACTTTATCTTCCTTTGTCCGAACGAGCGCAATGCGCATCTGGTTTTTCGTATGTCCGTCACGGCGTAGGATTTTTTTGTAACCGGATGACAGATTTCGGGGGCGAGGTGGTCGGAGGTTTGTCGGGAATCGCGTAAAACGTGGGTCATGTATCGTGTAATAATAGATTCGATTCTAACGCCATTTATTGGAGCAAGCTGACATTCGCGCATTCGCCACGCTCGCTGCGCAGAAAAAGGGATATTCCCCCCGGAGAGCGAGAGGGAGAGGGGAGGGCGGGTGGGGGTTTCGGTGGGAAAAACTGCGAAAGTGCGGTTAACGTTAAAAATAAAATAACTGAATGGGTGAAAAAAAGGGGTGGAATGGATAAAACCGCGGCGTACACACGAAAATGCTGATAACGGAGGGGTGGGCGAGCCGCGGGGGATCGTGTATCATGTAATAATAGATCAAAACCTAACTCTCTACTATTTATTAAAGCGAACCACGAATATATCGCCCTAGGCTGGCCGAAAGATAATCATTTCGCTGTAGCAAATTTCGTCGAGAAAATCTAAACTTCATGTCTGGATTTGGCGACGATCCGTGACAGTCCGTGATGAATGAAGTCGTCCAGAGGAAATTGTCGGCGAGCACAATGAACGACGTTGAGCAAGAGAGAGAGAGAGAGAGAGAGAGAGAGAGAGAGAGAGGGAGAGAGAGGAAGGGAAGGAGAGAGAGCATGACGAGAGGATGTCAAGCAAGGCGCATAAATCGTTCCGATACATTTGATCCCGTCCTCGCGCCTTGGCTGACGCGAGGAAGGATAGGGAGAGGGAGTGAAACGGAGGGAAAGGGAGGGAAGTGAGAAAGTCTCGGAGAGGAGAGAGAAGGATTCGAAGGCGCGAGGGTAGACGGGCGATATCCAGTGAAGCAAGCCGAAAGGATGGCACGAGCGAATGCCGGTCCGCTGGAAGATTTCGAATGTCACCGGAACGGAAGAGAGTGCCATATGCAGAATGCCGAGGTCGACGGGATATCGCGCGGAGGAAGCCGCGAAATGGCGCATAAACACGCCGACCCGGGCCGGCACCTCGGCCGATCCGGCTGGAAAAAGGACGAATGTCCGCCTTCGGCAACCTCCGCTCTTCCGCCTTTATGGACCAACGAGATCCTTGATGGGCCGGCCGATGACGGGTGAAATCCTCGAATCCGATTTTGCGGATTCACAGATGACGGCTGGGAAGGAGGGGGTGACTTTGATTTCTCTCCCCGTGACATTGGGATCGTATATTAATTTCTTATACGACGTAATGTTGCCCTGACATCGATGGAGCGGTGTTTTATTGTATATCGGGTAGCGATATCGAAACGTCAAAGTTTCGCTCACCGAGTGCAACGACCCTTCGACGCCGGCGACAAATCGCAACAAATCATTCGGCTACCCCATCGTCACCGAAAACAACCCCCTACCGCCCTCCCCTCGACGCATTCTCGGCGAGAGCTCACTCCTACGGCAACAACCCCCGTTGGCAAGTTTCGAAGTGGAACGCGAGATGAACGCCGGGCGTGCAGCGCGGAGGGAGAGAAAGAGAGAAGCAAAGAGAGAAAGAGAAAGAGAGAGAGAGAGAAACGAGGCTCCGCAGTTAAGGCAGGGGACGCGTGATGATTTAGTTGACACTTTTATGGAAGGCGTATAACACCGGCAACGATGATAAGTAGGGCGCGAATGAAAGGAGCCCACCCTCCGCGCACTGGCAAATAAAGCCAGCCCTCTACCCTCTTTTTCTTTCCTCTCCTTCTGTCTCCTTCTTTCTGCCTCCACTTTTTGCCCCTCCCTCCGTCTTTCCCCTTCACCTTCTCCTCCTCCTCCTCCTCCTCGTCCTCCTCCTCCTCTCTAATTCTCTCTCTACTCCGCCAACGTTCAACCCTCCCAGTTCCACCTACCTCGGAGCAACTTCTCGCGCTGATGAATTTCGCTGTCTCCGGCAACGTCGCGTTTCCGTGCATGCTTCGGTTACATGCGCCTGCATCCTTCGCCGTTGTGTCGGACAATACCGAATCTCGTGAATATACGGGGTGATACCCGCCCGGGATGAAGGAAGACGTTTCAGGAGTTTACCGGATACCGCCGGTGTAAAGTATCGGACCGTAAAGTATCGGCACCCCCCCCCCCCCCCCCACCCCTACCTTCCTCTTCCCCACCATTCCTTCGCGCATGTCGACGCTGTGCATCGGCTTACGCTGCAGTTTGCATTATGCGATCGTGATATTGTCTTCCTGGGACGGCGGGTGCGCTGAATTTTCGGAGATCCGCGCGTGATTCGTGCCCAGGGACGAAATTGAAACTGTTGCGTCCTGGCCGGACGTGGACGATGCAAGACGGTATGCCAAAATTTACGGCAATAATCTGGGAGATAAATGCTACGAGTTGTCCCCGATGCAAAAATTGCAGAGACCGTAACATGTGGAGTGAGGTGGAAAATAGAATGGGCATATGATTATATGAACTAACGCATGCACGTTTAAGTTTAATAACATATACGTAATAGAATACGAGAATATTTGAATGTCACTTGTATTCAATTTCTTTAACCAGTCAGCTGTGGCGGCCTCTTTTCAGAGCAGCTCTCAGTTTGATTTATTTCGTATTTATCTCAACAAATTCTAAACATATGAAAATTTACGAATATACATTTAGTTTTCACTAAAATTACAGTTTAAATAGCAGGGGTAACTGTATTTTACGGATGACGGATATATTATCATGACACAAAATTACAAAATGCAATTTGTCCGTGACTGGTATAGTCGTCAAACACAGCCGACTGATTAATACTCACCTGACATTAGGAAATATCACGATGTGCGCGTGCTTCATTCAATCGTTCAGTTCTTGAAGCGTAAGCCCGAGCGTAATTTCATGAACGTAAACAAGCGAAAAAGTTCGTGCCCTCCCGTGCCGACAATGCAGGCAGCCGCCTTTCCACGTACTCGCGTCACTGGCCGCCGGACAAAGGAAGACAGTGGAGGATCCTCGAGCCGGCTCTGGAATCTCAAATGAAAATTAGCCACCGGCCGCGGGCTAATTGCGCAAGACGGGGGTAGGACGATGGTCGTTAAGCGGTTCCACCTTAAAAATGCCCTGTTAAATGGCACGTGGACTGAAGCCCTCGCGTCGTCGGGACGTCAGGGTGGCGCGCGCGCCGTCCGGGAAACTCGTCTGATTTACGATGGCCGACCGGAGTTAATTATCTGCCGCTACGGCGAGCGCGAAATAATTACGGCGCCCGACGTCGTCGTTATGAACGAGGCCGCGGCGGATCGGAAAGATCTTTGACAGAACGTAGGTAGACTGCTTCCGCATCGCGTGCTCTCTCCCACAATTTGTCACTACGGCGAAGTGAAAGCTGAAAGTCTCAACGACGCTCGCTATTCATATCGTTAATGCATTAAATCCTCTTCTTCTGCCGGTCTAATACCTTTTATCCGAAAATTCCTTTTGCCTTTGACTCTCTTGCCTGTTTCGTCCGTCCCTAAAAGTTCCTCCTTCTCCTTCCCGTAACGTCTTCCCCTCACTTCCGTGCAACCCCTTCCCACCCCCCTGAGCTCGCCCCGCCGTCCTAGCCCTGTGGCCTACCGTCGTTCGAAACATCCCTGCGGATCCCAACGTTCCTGGCGTCTGGTTACGCCCTCATGGGCAATAGGAATTAAAGGATTCCGTTAATGGGGTTACTCTGCCGCACCGTTATGGGGTCGTAACCGCTTCCTACGCCCGGGTCGAACTCGTGCAGTCTCGTCGACCCTAATCAATGGTCGAGTCTTTTCCTACGGCTGCTGGAAGACGCGGAGAGAGGGGGGGGGGGGGGGCGACGCTGGTCTCTTCAGTGTGCGACTCGTTAGGGCGCCAGCTTTGAAGAGACGGCTCCTTTGAAATTTACCGTTCGCTGGGTTGAGACGGTTTAATTCTGACGATTGATCGAATTGCGACTTGGTTTTGAGGGAGGGGGCGTGCCTTTCAATTCGGGCGGGTCCCGTTGTAAGATCGGCACGGAAATTGGCGACGGACGCCGATTGAGGGTATCGCAATTTCTGAACGTGCGAGGCCTGTCCTGCATCGTTCGATCGTTCGCTTACCGTCCGTCCGTGGATCGTCAGACCACGAATGCGAGTCGAAAGGACAGGCAAAGACTGGGAACGTGCCGAGTGAGGAAGAAGCGAGTAAGGAGCGAGTAAGGAGCGAGTAAGGAGCGAGTAAGGAGCGAGTAAGGAGCGAGTAAGGAGCCAGTGCGCGGTACGCCTGGGAGTAGACACATAAATTTCTCTATCTCAGCGCTCATTACAATTTTATCTTTGCTCTGTTTGATTTATTCCGAAAGTTCAGCAACTCCGCCATTGTGCCCGCGAACCCGGGGAAGATTGCATTGTGCGCGGTGCGCGCACATCAAGGGGGGCGAGGAGACCAAGTTTCGCGGACGATATGCTCGAGACTCGTAAGAACATTCCGCTCTCTCGTACTCCGAAGATTTTTCTTTCCCCGCCACCCTCTCATTCCCGAGCCACCCCCCGCATCCTCTCCTCTCGCTCCGCTGGCGTTTAATTAAAGGCCCCGGGATGGAAGAAACGCATCCGCGCGCGAGAAAGTTGTAGTTTCTTACCGCATCGGTCGAGAGGTTGTGCTCGCGAGTGCATTACCGGCCGGGCGAGGGGTGAGGGGGCGGTTTTGGGTACTCGCCATGGGAATGAGTGATGCGCGGAATGCGCTCTTGTAATTAGCCGAGGTTTGTTTTATTAAAGGGTCGTTTGGAATCGGGATGTTTAAGGCGGCCGCGGTTTCAGGAGGGAGTGCTGCGGCTTGCGCTGGAAGCGTGTTCTTTGTACCGATGCCACGGCTTGAGGCTTTGAATACTTCATTTTAATCCGAACCGCTGGATGCCAGTGTCACGCTTGGTCTTCGCCCCGAGCTATTGCCGAAAAATAAATTTATATTTACGAACCGTTCATCGTCCGTGACAGACGAAAACATTAAAAATCCTCTACCTCAAGATTCATCCTTGATTAATGTTCTTTTGCATATATCAACTATCTCTCATTTTGATAACGTCCATCACTCAATATAATAAGTACTACTAAGCCGTCGTTATTGCCACTGTCTCCAATTAGAGTTCAATTACGATCATCGGCTAATTAACTTCCTTCGCAAAGAAAATTGAAAAGCGGTCGCCTCGTCGTTTGCAGCAACACTCCAGGTCGCAATGCCACCAATCGAATCGAAGAGGGTCGGATCGATCGCGTGCCGTAAACCCGGATCGCCACGAAGACCCGCACTTAAACCGGACCGACACGTCATCTTTAACGATTCCGCGGTCGTAAAACCGTGTCACTGTTACTTTCCATTCCAGCCCGGGCGAAACAATTCTTGCCCTCCGCTTTCCCTCCCACCCTCCCGCTCCTTCCCCTTCGACCGAGCTGCTACATTCGGACGGCGAGTAACGTAACGTACGACGCCAGATATGAATGCTGTACGCTTTCTCCGCGCGCGGATTAAAGTGAGGCTGAGTCACTCGTTAGCGTTGGCGCTAAAATACGACGTGGCATCAATACAGTTTGGGCAACAAGGATACGGGCCGGCAGGGGTTGAAACTCTTCTTTGCTCGGGCCGTTTGTGGATTACAGTGCCTATTAATTACCGCAGTCAACGGAGACGTTGATACCTCGAGACCCCTCATCGCTCATGGCCATTAAACCGGGCCGGCCAACCTGCTAATTGTTTACACCGAAAACTCATGGCTCGCTATATATCACGTTAATATGTTCCTCCTTTTTGTCTGTTGCAGGTAATGTATCAGTGTTATTCCATTGTTGAATTCGCCGCGGGTACCGGCTGACGCTGATAAACGCATTGACTGTTACGTCAGTCGCATCTGGCGTGTGACGTGAGTACCTTAAAAAGTCCTCGTGCGTCTTGTAGCTGTTCCACCATTGAGGTCGCGTTGGTTTACTTGTTATTTACAACCTGTACATTAATCTGATTACGTACCAAGAAAAATTGTGCGTAAACGATTTTATGATACGATAAATTATTCTGCCAATAATTTCAGAAGCTGTTAAGAAGTAAGCCATTTCATACTGAACAATGCACAATATTATTTACAATAACGTTCATGACAGAATTTTAACTGAAAAAACATTCACAACAAATGTACGCTGAATTTACGCGTCAAGACTGACAGAAACTTTTAAGGGATTTTACATTTTATATTGAAAAATTGAAATGTTTCGACCAGGTACGTCGATGCGTTCATTGGAAATAATTCTGAAAGATATCTCTGTGAAAAAGTGAAAAATATGATTTATTGTGATAAATCAGTGATTGTGATGCGCTATAATGATTTAATATCGCACCAGTGAAAATCAGCAGCATTTATAATAGAACGTGATTCACAGCTTCCAACCGAGTAAATAAAATATTACCTACATATATCAAGACAAAATGACCGCAGTGATCCTACCATTTAGATTTTTGACATTATTCTTTTACACTCTACAAGAATGCACATTGAAAACCAATGGTAACAATAATGTAAGAAATAGCAAACCATTACCATAATCGTTAACTATACATCAACATAAAGGAGAACGTCTAATAGGTTAAAAAGTAGCAACAAATTTCCACACTGCTGACTCAGAGATCAAGAATAAAGTCTTTTATCATCGCGTATTAGCATTGATTCTCTCCAAAATCAAACGTCGCACAAAGCTCAATTCCCTCAAAACGCCTACACCTTCAATTATGAAAGCTCGAGCAAACAGACATTTCTCGTGTCTCCCCCCCAATCGTCTCCTACTTTCGCCCGGCCGTCAAAACTTTTCCAAATCTCAGCGGGAACGGCGACGACAACAGCGTAATCAACGATCGCGCAACTTTTCGCCGCGTCACCCCGCAATATCCGGTATCGTCCTTCAGCCGGCAGGATCCCGTTCGTGGAAAACAATCCTCTCCTCCGCTTCTCCCGCCGGCCGACCTCTCCAAGTCATTACGGCCCACGAGGTCCGGCGCTATTTTTTCCGACCTCGCGGCGTCGGTTATCCGCAGCGCGAATCAACCGAGATCGATATCCACCAATGAGGAAGCAGCTTTCGCGACCGGAAACTTTGTCAGCCCACATCCTGCCAAGGGCTGATCCAATTCCAGCGCGTTCCGCGTCCGTGTTCTCTGGTGGAACGGGAGAAAGGTATCGTAGAGAAGAGAGAGGGAGAGAGAGAGAGAGAGAAAGAGAGAGTGAGAGAGAGCGCGGGGAAGGGGGGTGAGAGGTAAAGAGGACGAGAGCGACAATTGTCGCTCGTTCCTGAAATACCTCTGTCAGATATTGCGTGTCTAACAATAGAGGGCCGCGCGCGCGATAGTCGGGCGTCAGAAACGAGGAGAGTATTCGAGGCGTTCCCGTTCTGATCCGGCGAGAATGGGGGAGGCCATTCTGTCTGGCCCCCACCATGCCTCTTACCATCTCAGAGCCATTCCCGCCTCTCTATCTCGACCCATCTGTCTCTGTCTACGGGTTTAACTATCCGCGCATTTGCCCCCCGCGTGGATTCGGCCGACCGCGGTGCCGAGGGAGTGGATTTTTCCGGGTGGCGATTTTCCACCATCGAGATTGTCTTCCGAGATGTTGTCTAAATGGGCGTGGGGCGGGGTTGTTGATGGAGTTCGAGATAGGCGCATTTCGGTCGTCGGAATAAAAGTCGGTCAGTATCGTTGGTTTGATTGCGAAACGGTAGGTTTTCAGTATTTGACGCTGTTTTCTTCGGATATATGCACCGTTTTTGGTAATTTATTTTTAAAAGCAGATTTTGGGATTGCATTAGCAGACTTATGTATTACACATTTTATTTTTTACGGCCAAGTTAAATCGATTTTCAGTCAATGTACGAACAGCGTCTGACAAACATGTATTACAACAGTTTTCTTGAATCTGTTGTTGATCAGCGCTGCATTTGCACGGGGCTCGTATACAACTTCAACAAGTTGCGTTCGGAACAACAAGGGCGCAACTGGCGTGCCTTAGAAGAGAGCGATTCAGACCGAAATTGCGCAGAAAATTCGTAGCAGCCTGTCGTTTCGTTCCGTGCGACACTGAAATGTGCATGCAAACCTCGAACTACGCTCGCATTTCCTTCTCCTTCCCGCGGCCTCTTCTTCCAGCGACCGCATCCTGAATCCTGCCAGGAGTGTCTTGACGTCGTTATGGCCCCTTCTCCTTTCTTCCGTCTCGGCGTCCTTTCCGTCTCTTATTCCCCCCTCTCTCTCTCTCTCTCCAGTATACACTCTTCTGAGCGACGCATACATATTCGCCGGGCGACAAATCTAGGACACCATCTGTTGTTAGTGAGCTACGAGAAGTGGAGAAGGAGGCCCGTAGGAGTGCCGTTGACATAATTATGATTAATTATAATACCCTACGTGCCGAATACCCAACACAGACTGAGAACGTGAGCCTCGAACATAGTCCGTTTCCTGGAGAAGGTGCATGTACGGGGGCGTCATTAGTTCGTGAGCGTGAACGAATGAGCTTGCGAACGTGTACGACACACCTTCGTATACGTCTGCGTGTGTGTCGTAGGTGAATGCCTCGCTGCATAAGTCTGCGCGATGGTAATGCCGCTGTGGCGGGCTTTTGCAACTTATACGAAACAGTGAATATCGCCTTCCAACTTGCTTGACCTGCGAGACTCGTAATACACGCGAAATGGGATAGAGAGGTCGGTGATTATGATGTCACTCGGAGTGTGGATTTCCGTGGGACTTTGCCACCTGGGATGTTGCGGCGCTCAGAAACGGATGGCTTGCGGTTTTTCGAGACAGACGTCACGACGAACCTCTTCTCCGTATCATATTTTTGTTCCTTGCTCAGTTCATTTTAATTTGACGAGTAGAGCCGTGCTCGTAGAATTTTTAGTCGGGTCAAATCTGTTTGGGGAGGTACGTTCGTTTAGAATCCAGTATTTTAGGACGGTATAAACAACGATTCGTTATGCTTTCGTAGAGAATGGGCTTAAGGTCCTCCGATTCTATGGATTAAGATAGCCACGGTTCTAAGACGCTGTAATCCATGGATCCATTATCGTGAGATCCCATTGACTCAAGTCCCATTGTCCTCTGATCCGATGAACTGCACTTCCATTGCCCTAAATTCAATAAACTATGATTTCGCGTATTACTTCATAATTGCTGAACTACGGAAAATTTCGCGATCCGGAAATCTCGTGAAAACCCGATGCGAGCCCGTACACTATCGATTTCACATTCCGAAGCGTTCATGGGGTAATGACTACGTTAAAATTGTGCATTCCCACGCAAATTCCGTAAACGAATCATTCAGCCGCCCATAATTCTACGAATTCACAGTTGACAAGTTGCGCGTGATTTTGCGCCGCTTACAAATTCCGCATATTAACTCGGAAAATCGTCTTAGGCCTTCCGGTTCGAACTCCGGTCCGTAGTTACACGTTCGAGTTCGGTAATCTGTCGGTCGTCGTCGCTGCAACCGCTGGCGGGTACCAGCATATTTAGACCTTTGATTAGGGATGGGCTTAGGTCGCCAATTCGCTCCCGCGAACTCCGATACAATCGCGTCAGTCATCGACTGTTAATCCCAGTGTTTAAGTTTTCCCCCGACCTCGAATATATCGGTACCGCTCAAAATACTTCATCGACGGCCATTAATTCTGCCGTCGAGCGGCTTGATATTATTTCATCGAGAATTCCCTACACGCTCTCCGCGATCGACCTGCATTCTGAAAAACAGACGCAGTCGGACTCTTCCGCGCGACACGTTAATTCATTTAACCCGACGGCCGTGCAGCGAAAGTCTGATTCGACGCGTGAACGTCAGCGAATTTATTTAGACCCGTTGACGAGAGATGCACTGGGAAACTGTAATTTTCGCTCGCTGCGGCGTGCGAGACCGAGAGGGTTAGTTTAATTTTCCAAAGGGACGTTCGCCGAGCCTCCGCTAGACGTAATTCGAGAATCGTGTATTCTGAGAACGTGGCCCCTACGGAGTGCGAACGAAAATTCCCGATCATGGCTGGAGGACAAAGGAGTCAATACCATAGATTAGCTCATTAGCAGAGCGCTTGTCTCGTAATACAATTAATTCCTCCTGTGGCGACGCCTCTCGCGTGTACCGCGTCGCGTACCGACGGCAGGCGTATCTTGTCGTCCAAAGGGTGGGCCCATTATACTCTCGAGCCCGATAAAACGCCCTGCCGATGGTCGGCACTCGATAATTGAATGAAGCTTGACGACCGACTTCGCCGCGGCCCTCTATTATGGCGTCTGCAATCTCTTTTTATGCCCACCCGCGTCTCTCTCTCTCGGACAGTGTTGAACTTTCAGTTTACTGCCCTTTTCTATACGATCGTACACAAGGGCACTTTGCGAGTCAACCGTAGACGCGAAATGGAATCTTTGAGCGGAAGGATAAATATTTCGCGGAACGCATTTCATTCCCGCGACGCGTTCGCGTTCATCCGGATGAGAACGTCTTGCCGCTACTTTTTGCCGATTCGCCCCAATTTCTCGCAACATCGAATACATTCGGCGAAACGAACGGATACGTTCGAGCGAGAGAGCGAGTCGTCTGGGAAGGCAAGCGCAGTACAATTAGTCAGCGGTTGATGTACCCCGCTCGGTTTAGTATTATTGCACCTTGTACAATATCCTGCCCTCTTCTCCCCTCCTCCATCCCCCCGTGCCACTTTCGACGGCAGCTCGCTTCTCTCGATATTGCTTACGCTCCCCGCGCCGAAATGCATTTCTCCGGAGACCCTTGTCGGATTATAGACGATTAAATTTCGTCAGACACTTGCAGCGCGCGCTGCGGATGAGGGCTGAATGGGGGGGGGGGGAGGGTAATTATATTGTTGCGCAGCCTCTGATCGTGCCGTTTGACGAGATAGGCGAGATATCGCGAACGTTTCCCCGTTACGGCGGAAAATGGTCTACGATAGTCGGGACGATATGCGGAGAAACGGTCATCTCGATATTTATCCGACGCGACGTTCGTTAATCCTTCGCCCGACAATTTTTCCGCAATTTACGAAAGGTAATCGAGGATACTCGTATCCCTATTCCATCGATTGTCGCCGCTTTATTAGCTTTCCGATAAAATGGCCACGCTAACGTTCGTTCTCCCGCGGGCTTCGGGGGATCCCGACTCGGATTTTACATCCAATAGCTCGCCCCGACAAGCGTCCTCGTAAAATCTTAATACTCGACGCGATCCGCAAGAAACAGCGGGACAGGGGAATCAGTAGTTAAAATCTCGTAATAACCTCCCGTTACGCGCAACTGACTCCGTCTAGCCGTCGGGGCGGAGAGAGTCGGAGGGGGATTAAAATCAGTGCGCTCATAGCTTGCTTAGCGAAGGAAAGAGATCATGAGAGCTTGTCCGAAACCGAGAGAGGAGGACGCGGAGAGATAGAGAGTCGGAGAGACTCGGAGAGAGAAAGAGAGCAGAAGCAGAACGAGACATCGTCGCGGCGAAACGAGCATCTGGTTATCTCGATTATTTATTGGCTCGTTGTTGCCGCGTAACCATCCAGAAGTAAGAGAATCACGGTATTGTTTTTCCCGTTCCGCGAGCTGCGTCTTTCGCCGTCCGCCTCTCCAAACACGCCAATTTCTCTCCCGCCAGCCCCCCCCCCCCTTCGGCCATCCACCGGCCCCCCCGCCGACTCTGTCCAAACGATCCTTAATATCCCGGCGCGGAGGGCGAGGAACGTTTACTGCGAAGGTATTCCGGGATGCTTTTTTAAGTCCGAACATTAAAAACATCGTTAGCCCGTTCCAGGCAGGAGCGTCGACCAGGGCCGGACTCGTTCCTGGGGTTACAGGGGGAGGTGGGTTGGGGGAGGGTTGAAGTGGGTTGAGCGAGTCTTCGGGCGGGGGGTGGTTAGCGAAGGTGTGTACGTGTATGCGTGCGAGGGTGTGAGTGGGCGGTATGGGTCGGAGAAGGTTGGCTGGGAATGTAATTAAGTGCAGTCCAAGATTTAGTGCCCTTGCCTCGTTGCCGGGGCGCAGTCTTAGCGGGAGACTCTCGAGTGCCCTTTTAAGGGCGCGGGTTATGAATTTAGCGAAGCACGCGCGATGATAGGAATTATTCGCCAAACTCGCCGCCTTACGCTCGCTCGTCCGCACGGCCGTGCGCTTCTGCCCCCTCCTCCACCTCCACCTCCTTCTCCTCCACCCCACCCTCCTTGTCCGCGTGTCCCAGTCGGCGTTGACTCTCATTTTACCTCGGACGGGAATTTATCGGCCGTGGAGAGGGACGCCACGCGTGCAAAGTGGACGACGAACTCATAATCCTCGGGCATAATTATGTCTGTTGAGCGGAGCGGAGGACGACGACGGCGACGGCTCGTTGGTACCGATTTAGAGGGGGGTGGATTGTTATACCGGGGGTGATCCTTCGTTAGGGGCCGCTCTCGCGATTGTTCGTTGGGCCAGTTTCGCAAATTAAATACTTGCAGCGCAACAATACAATATTTCGCTGCATGTTCTATTATTGCGATAATTATTAATCGAACCTATGGCCTCATGAAGAGACCAGAATCGCGTTTAGGATAATACATCTCCTTTGACAGGAATTTGTCAATCCGCCGCGGATCGCGCGGATGCCCGACTGAGAAGGAAGTGCGGCAAAAGTGCCTGACAGCGTCCCGAGGATCTATGATCCCGAACTTCGGCTCACTTCTCCGCCCTCCATCCTCCCCCCGCGCCGACCCTCCATCGCCACTTTGAAAGTTGTAACACATGCCAGTTCCCCGCTTGCTGCGGGAGTGAGCCCGGTGTCGGCCGCGGGGGCGTGAAGTCAGCGGGGCCTTGAGCCGGTCATAAATCGAGAAAGAAATTCCGAAAGTGTCGCCGTTACCGGCGGTCGACGTCGCCGTTGTTCGCCGTCGTTCGCCGTCACGGTCCGTTTTCGCATCGCAAGGGAAATCGGTCTCGCGGTAAATACCGGGATGGCCGCGAGACGATAACAACGTCACGACAGACGGTGGTCGCGAAGCGGGGAAGGAAGCGGGACAGGGAGGAAAGTAACGCTGCCATAACCGTTATCCAGTTATTGCCAGCGAGCTCCCCCCTCCCCCTCTCTTTCTTCCCATCTCACACTTCTCATCCCCTGGCTTCATTTCTTCGGGCTCGAACCCTTTTTTCACAACCTTCCGCCTTCTTTCCATCTCGAAGTATTCCGGCAAAAGTGGGGAGTCTTGCATGTGCATGTCTCGTGTCCTTCTTTGTCCTTCCTTGTCCTTTCGTTTCTTCCCTTTACCTCCTATACTCCTGCGGCGCTCGCTATTGGCGACGCCTGAATTTACATGCTCGTCGTAAACTCGCCGCACGTCTCGCCGGTAAGTGCGAACGCGAGACGTCTCGCAGGGTCCATTCGCGTTTGAATATGGGAACCCTGGGAACGGGAATGTAACTGGGCTGGCTGCCTGGAATTGTGGCCCCGCTGCTTTACGAGCCGCGGCGACTGTGAAAAACAGTGCTCGCCGATTGTAATACTCCACTTAAAGCGATATCGCGCTAACGCAATTTGTCTCGCCTAAGCGACCGCCATTCGTCACTTCTGCCCGAACGAAAACAGTACATTCCGCGGACCGCCACCCCCCTTTCACTCCCTTCCTTACAAGCCCGCGCGGCCAACCTACTTCCCGATGCTTCGGCGAAGGTCGTCGAGAAATTCTAAAATGATCGTCGTTACAACTTTAACGCCTTCATTAAAACTCCATTAACGAATCTAACAAGGGCGAGGATGAAAATGCGCCATCGAGCTCGGCCGGTCGTCGAATTCTCGGCGAGCATCGGCACTCGACGTTTAATTGCGCGAAATGAATTTCCGATCGCCGTTTCCGCAGCCTTCGCCCAAGTGCGGCCGTCCTCGCGAAGGTTGTAGCTTGCGGGCGATTGTGGGAGGCTGCGGGAGGTTGTGGGAGGTTGTCGGAGGTTGTGAGAGGCTGCGGCCCCCCACGTAGAATGGGCTCTCGTAGGTGTGCATCTGCGTCGTCCTCGTCCTCGTCCTCGTCCTCGGCAACTGCTCGCCCGATATGCAGTTTCGCGCATCCGCGCGGCCACACGTCATGCAACTTTGGCCACTATTTACCGGGAGCGGCTTTGGTTGGGCCGCTATCGCACCGTAGACGCCGTCGTTGCCATCCACGTCGCCGTTATATCTCGAGAAACGTTGCGCCCCGCGGTTAACGGCCGTTCTTCATGTCTGCTCGGCCGCCGTTGGCCCAAACTGCTGTCCGGACGCCCGGAGCTTGACGATTAATCCGCGAAAACTACGTGTAATTGGGACTGTCGACGGCCTTGTACCGAAACGTAACTGCAATTGGCCGGAGAATCGGAAATGAGCCTCGCATGGAACACGCGAGATTTTCCAGCTTGGATTTGGTTAATCTCAGTGGTTCATGTTAGTTCTTTACATAAAACATAGACCTTAATATTCTTTGTTTGAATAATAAAGAGTACGAGGTGTAATAGAATGGTTTTACATTTTTATCTGTTAAAGTACCTCTTTCCTGACTTAGACTTTTTCCATTGTAAACCAGAAGTATTTGCGACACGCAGGATGCTATAAAATGGATACTTATCACGCGTAATTTAACGTGTGACTTTATGGAGGAACAATTTGTGCGCTCTCAATTTATGGATGTTAGTTCGCGAACTTTTCATTAGATTATAGAGTTTTCGGGCTGAGCGCTGAGTATAATGATGGATCCTCGAGAATGTGTGTAATTGGGGAGCCGGCGTCTCTTGCGGATGCGTAACGAGAACGCAATTTCAAAGGGAAGCGTAGAACGACGTGCGTTCGCAGTAGTTAGAGTCAATCACAAAGGCGGGCGGAGATGGCAGTAGTCCAGGTCGATCACAAAGAAGGACCCGCCGTGGCTGCGGTCACAGTAGTCGTAGTCAATGATAAAGGAGGACGTGTATTACCGGCGGTGGCAGTAGTCCAAGCCAATTACAAAGGAGACGCATATTACTCGACTCTCACAGTAACCGTAGTCGATCACAAGGAAGACGTTGGCTATGTAACAGTGATTGGGATCGATATAAGTCAACGGCATATACTGCACGACTAACGGAATTACTTAATTCTCCAATTTTCACAGCTCCACACACGTTACCTTTACATTTTCATACGCAAATATAAACAAATATTTTAATTTAAATTCTGTTACTCCCGCTGCGCGAACGCGAGCGTTTCTGAACGATCGACTCAACAATTCTCAGCGTTGCAAAATTTCCAATTTCGGCGCGCTCAATTCCGAAAAACGGGGAGCCCGACGTTCGTGCAGACAGACTTAAACGATACTCGGGCAAAAGCGTGGAAGACTGGCTCCTGCCCCGTTGCGGTTCGCAAGGAGTGCGAAAGAGGGTTGCAAAGGGGTTGCGAAGGGCGTGCGAAGGGAGTGCAACCGCACGTCGGCGAAAAGAAAGGAGACAGCGGAAAGACAGAAACCGTCGAGGGTGGTGCGCGAAAGGGGGACGAAGGGTGGGTCGGTCGGGGGGGTGGGGGTGGGGTTGAGAACGAGTGGAGGAGCTGTTTTCACGACCCAGTTGCCGCGATTTATGCGGACACTTTGCGAATTTCCGTAACGCCGACGCACGACTTGCACGTCCGGGGTTAAGGCGAAGTGTGTACGGTTACGGGGGAGTGTCGGAGGGCTGAAACTGGGTGGAGAATGGCGGAGATGCTCTCGTGGGCCGAGCACAGAGACAGCGCCCTTACGGTGATATAGGGACGTTCGCTGTTCCGCCGTACGTAAGCGTGTATACGTATACGTCTCTATATACACCCCCTGTACACGGTTTCCTGTATTCCAGCCTGTGATGTAGCTGGCGTAGGTGATACGGGCACTTTCGCGATGGAGGCTTTCGAAAATTTGCGATCCTGATCTCCGGCTGATGCGTTCACACTTCGGATAATCGCGAATAATATTTGCGCAGAGATCGTTCCGGGCGGAGAATAACACTCGCAGGTCGGATGACGTAGAATACGAAGAAAATGCAGGCACGCGAGAAGGTCTTTGGAGTCTTGCGTTGAAGTCATCGAGGAGTGGGAGGGCAGGGGAGGAAGATTGGAGTTAGACGAAGAGATAGGAGGGAAGTAGGAGTGAGCGGAGGTCGGAGGATGATGGAAGGTGAGAGGTGGGAGAGCGGAGAACGCGGAACACATCCGAGCGAGGGCAGAATCGGTGGTTTATGGCAAAAGTTCGTACCATCGACGGCAGGAATTCTTTACACGCGGCTAGTCGCACCCGGTATCCCGCTTTTCAACCGTTCCCTCGCGCCTTCTTCCGGGCACCCTCTCACCCTCCTCCCACCCCCTCGCCCATCCCTATTCCACCCGCTAACCGCCATTCTCGAACCCCGTTGCGAGCCGTGTCATAGGGTGGTTTATGCGGGAAGTACGCACCAGACAGTCGCTCGGCAAGGCACCTCCTTCTTCCGTCTCGCGCCACTCTTTGTTTCTTTAACGTTTTCACCTTCTCGCATCTTCGATCCTCGAGCCCTAGGGCAGCGCGCAGAATCGGCGAAATTTCGAATGTCGTCTCCGTTTTCGTCGCATAGTTACGATACGCGGACGTTAATGTTAACCCGGGTGAAGTTTCGGACGCCACCCATTCCTATTCACTGCGTTACTTAGGAAATTGACGATAACGGGTAATGTCAGCGAAATTTCGGATGTTATCACTGTTTCGTGAGGTAGGTACCGTATCAGGACGATAATGTTAATGTCAGCGGAATTTTCGACTTTATCTTTATTCGGGGCGATACTTACTGCGCGAGGTCGTCGCGGTCGCAGTAGTCGTAGTCGGCGAAATTTCGATTCATGCTACGTCGAGTTGCGTGGCGCGGGCCGGAATGAATGTAGGTACGAAGGCGTACCTCGCGCCAAAAACAATCGAGCGAGGAGGGAATCGCTGGTTTATGGCGAAAGTTGCCATCGTCGACGGGGCGAAATTCTTTACACGCGGCTAGTCACCGTTTCAACTGTTACCAGACTTCCGTCGTTCCTTCGCGCCGAGCTCATTTTCCTCCGAAACTCCGAACGTAAGTTGAATCTCACTCTTTCCGCAAAAGCGTCCCTGACATCGTCGAAGCCATTACAGCGTCCGAACAGTTCCCGCGAACCTCTCTGCCGATTACGGAACTCACCGTTGAAAATTCACGCACGACATTGTAGCCCGAACCGTCAATTTATCATTTATCCGTCACACTGGCCGTTAAACGAATATTCGAAAAACAAGATATACGGTCGGCGAACAATCGTAATTCGTCAGTGCCGGTGTTAAAATCACGCCACTCAGCCGGATCAACATATTTGCGATTAAAATCCGTCCACCGTGTTCGCAGCGGAAATTTGGCAGGAACATCCGCCGCTGGCGTAAAAATTCACGGCGCGTCAATTACAGGCGGAACATCGGAGCGTCTAGTTTTTTTTTGTTCTACGCCGCGACGTCGGCTACTAACAACTTCTCATCCCCGCCAAGTCCGTCGCGGCGGCCCACGGCTCCTTTTTTTCGGGCTCGCCGAGCGATTCAGCCCGGGGAAATATGTGACGCGGCCGAGAGGACGGTTAATGCGTTTTATTGCGGGCCCCCGTCAGTAATATAAAAGTCTGTTTCGCGCCAGTTAGTTGCTTTTTAAATGGCGCTTCCCTCGCCGCGGCGTATCGGCGGCAATAAAACGAAATTGCGGCCGGGGATGCTCGTTCCCGTCTATTATTTCCTCGGCTTCCATGGACCGGCCGACTCTCATTCTCTCTCTCTCTCTCTCTCTCTCTCTCTCTCTCTCTCTCCCTCTCTCTCTTTCCCTCCCTGCTGCCGGCGATACGCGCCACTCCTCGATTCGATTGTCGCCGCCGAAAAATTGCACTGACCGCGCCGCGGGAATCAGGAGCTTCGTATTTTCGATGCTTGTCCGTCTGTGGTACCTTTCTACCTACATCCGGTGCCCTGATGTAACGCGGACCGGTCGTTACGTCACCATTATGTAACAATTGCATTCTTTTTCTGGCATCGGTATGGTAGATTGTGATAATGAACGCTTTTCTTCTATTTTTAATTTCATATGTTCTGTTCGAAGTGTTTCGATACAAATATCTGAATGTACGAAATGTCTGATAGCCTTCATTGAAGTCGTTGTCTTGTTTGTTTTACTTTGGTCAATATCACGTTAAAACTTTCTGCGCGTTTAAATTAAGGGAATATGTAACGAAGGCACGTTTGAGTCCGTGGATTACAGAGGCGAATTTGTCATGTAGTGGAAAGGACGACCATTTCGATCTTTGACAGATCAGAAAGTCGGATTATTGCCGACGCCTCGGAGTCCGTGCAAATTGGATTAATTTATAGAAATTCGTCTTGGCTTTGCGCTAACCGGACTTATTGCGTGGTCGGCGGGAAATAAGGGAAATAAAAGAGATCTATATGTGTAGCCCGGGAAAAGACAGAATGGTTGAGAGGGAAGAGGGTGGGAGGGAGAGAGCGTTGGCGAGCGGGGTAGAAGGACGAGACGCGAAAAAGAGAACGATGAGAGAAGGAACGAGAGGCTGGGGGAAGGAGGGAAGGAGTAAAAGGGATGAGAGCAAAACCATCGGAAAATGGACCAGTTGAGCAGAACGAGAAGGAACGACGTGGTTCGTTAACGCTTTCATTGGAGAGCGATTCTTCACAAAGCCAATATCACGGGCTCCTGTTCTCATTTACCGTGCAGCCCAGCTGTACATAGATATACAGGGTGCCGCAAAATTTGCCAGCTAACTTCTGCTCGCGATATCTGCGAATCGTGAGTGGACGGAACAGCTGGCTGCCTAAGTTTTCACCGAAATCTTTCGATTTCCGAAACCTAAGCCACAATTTTTTTATCACAATCTCTTGGTTCCTGCTCGGATTTTTACTTCACCTTTAATTTTCATTGTTTTAAAAATCATCATGATAACAAATTGACACATAAGTTCCTATCCTCCAACCAATCAACATCCCAAACGCAGTCTACCTTCTTCATCATCTCTGACATATTTTGTTCATCCTTAAGACTTAACGCCAGAAACAAAATTCAGTCAAACGATTCTGAGACACGCTATAGACGGAGCCAGGCTCCGTTTATCTGGTACGAACTCCTGCAGGCCGTATGATTCGTTTAAACCGTCGATGAGTCCGGCATCGCGATACGTTAATACCTTTTCGAGGTAATTTTTCTACGCGCCCTCCGTTGTCGTTCCCGGTTGCCGTTGCCGCTCGATCGGAATAAACTGCTGGGCTCTCTGCCTGGCAGATACCGTCGGGAACCAGAAATTCCGAGTTCGAACCCGTCCCCGTTCCCCAGCTCCGAACCCCGCCTGGCCTCTACGCTAACGGAATTACCTCGTTAAAATTACGCTAGCCCACCCGGTAATGACACCGCTGAAAAAACTGGCCTCGACCTCCACACTCGCGAACGAATGGTAGCCCGGCGATATTAAGCGTAATAAAAGGTATGATTATTAAATTAACCGTTGGCCACCCGACAAGCCACTTCAATTGGAGGTGTAATTAACTTTTCCTGATTTTTTTCTCGCTCCCTAATACATGCGCCCGCGAGCTTTCGAACAGATTAATGGTTTTGTTGGCCGGCGTAGAGTAGTGTGCCGCTGAAATATTGAACGTTTAACTGGTAATTATGCGCTTTCGTGTGTGGTCCCGACAGCGGTTGCAATCAGAGTGTGCCTTTTATGGAGTTAGTTGCACTTTATTATCGTTTCGAATCAACTAGATGATCTGTTGAAAGCTTTGGTACATCTGAGTTGCGCAAAACAGTATTGACGCAAACAGTCGGAGGTCCTAGGTTCTTTTCTGTGCAAATGTTGTTACGTAGTTCAATAATTCACAGGAAAAACAGTCATCGTTGCATGTGATAAATTTTGGAAGTTTCCGAATAAAAGTTGAAATAAATCCATTAAAGAATCCTTTGAAAATATTAAATTTGAATTACGTAATTTTATGCTCTCGAAAGACATACTTCAGTAGTAAAACAGTTAACTGAAAAGGTAAAATCGAAAAGGTAGTGTTTTAATGAACCAACGTGAGAGATGCACACAAGTCCGACTCAACTTCCTCTCGCACGTCGATTTTTCGTTTTCCAAGCATGCGCCGCATTTAGCGGATCCTTGAATACGGCATTAAGGCGTAAATTCTCGGCTCTGCCTTTTCGAGCTCTGGGGCTCTCTCGACTTTCTTACGATTTACCGTGGAATCGTGCCCGGCACGCGCCATAATCGCAGGCGATATCGACGTGGAAATAGGCCGACGCGGAATCTATATCCAAGCAACGACGGTACGTTACGGCAGTCGGTAGTCACATTACGACGCCGCGATGGCCGTAACATTATTCATAAGTCGCCGGCTATGTACACTTCGTAAACATAATACGTTAGGCCATCCATAGACCACGAGTCTCTCCACCTCCGAAACCCCTATCGACTGCATCGCGATAATGTGCACGGCATGCAGAAAGTGGGAGGGAGGAAGGTGGGGTGAGAGAGTGAGAGAGAGAGAGAGAGAAGGCCAGTTCGAAAGATCGATGATATGTGCCTTGAACACCGACCGGAGCTCACTGTGTCATTTTCTAGGCGGACTTTTACGATTAGACTGTTTTCTGATCGCTTCGATTAGACGCTGATTTATAAGCGGAGATTTAGTTCGTGCTCCTTCTACGTTGACCTTTTTTCCATCCCTTTTTTTTAGACTGCCGTTCGCGAAACGTATTCGACCGTTGCGTTTACGGGATGAAATATGGCCGTTTCATTGAAGACTGATTTACGCGCTGGGATTTTCATCAGTGTGCTTTCGATATTTCGTTCCTTTTTTTTTTGGAGTGCTTTAATTAAAATTTATTTGATATCCGTATTGTAGGAGAAGCGGTTTCAGTGGGTATCAAATTTAGACGAAATCCCGCGATTCGCTTCGAAGCAGTAATTATATTGAGTGAGCTACGTCGCAAGAGCTCATGTAGCATTATGCGAAATTATGTTCGACCGCCTCGTCACCTGCATTTGTTGCATTCACCACTCCGACGGATTCCTGAAAATTATTTGACGTATTTAACGCGACGCTTTGCTTTGCTACAGATTTTTATTACAGTCGTTCCGGCCGACACTTTGAGCTCACATTAATTTCCCGTTAAATGTTGACAAATGTCGAAAGTTACATTACTGCCTGTTCCTCCTTCTCTGTCTCTCCCTTTCGACATATTTTCGCACGGTAATCGAGAGTTATGCGTTCAGTAATATTCTCCGATTGCATTCACTGTCGAACGCCGGGAATGAAGCTGCAGGAGGGGCTGTTAACGGTAGCGGAAAGAATATTTAATCTCCGTCGCGCGAACGTTTACGCAGAAAATTATCAGTTTTATTTTGTTTCGTCGATATCTAAATAAGATATCGGGCCGATTGACACGATCGCTTCATTCGTTGACGATAACCCGTGCCAACGGAATATTCGATTTCTCACTCCGTCAATATTATATGCTCGCCCAGCGGAATTTTCGGTTTATCAATTTTACATTTACGATCACAAGACTGCGGACTCGAAAATCTGCGTGAACGGCTTCTGTTCGGGTTGCACGCAATTTGTTCCGGATATTTGTATCGGATCGATCTGATTATTCCGGCTTATCAGTGCTGCCCTGACGCAACTTGTACCCAGTTATTTTATGTCTCGCCGACTGAATTTCTCGGGTTCGCATCGGACCGTATCCCGTGCGCAATATCTCGGCAACGAATGGATAGAGGCATCAACCGTCGGAACGTTCTTCTGCGCAATACATAAAATATGATATCCGCAAGGCCCGGCATCCTGCATCAGGCCTAACGTGGCAGTCAGGTAAGCAAGCTTCCCTAAGCCTCTAACTTCGCAGTTTCACGAGGCTACGTCCTCCTGCGAGAAGCAACCAATGCTCCCGGGGTCCGGAAGAGTTTTCAAGCCAGTCTCGTCCCTCTTGGGTCAGGGTAAACGTTGGGTCAGAGGTCAGCCGAGCTTTCAGTCGCACCTGCCCTCCCTACATACGGTCATGTACGGGGTGTCTTCAGCTTTTGCTGGTCAGCTATCGATATCACAGGACAAAAGCGAACAATTTTCAAACTCATTCTCGATATCGAAGAAAATCTTTTCTTCTAAATAGGTCGTTATTCCAATTCGTAGGGCATGTACTTGCAATGCTTGTATAAGAGCCGAAATACTATTTTACATTTACTCTGAGCAAGAGCTGCGCCGACGCAATCATAATTAATCCTCTACAACATTACAGAACACATTCCGCCCCATAAAGCCCTTCACGTTTGGGCGCAGAAAGCGTCCGGCAGCGTTTGTCTATGAAAAACATTCGACACCCCGTATACGGCAGGCGAACACAGACGAACCCGTTCGCATTAGACTCGTCCGTGTACATAGTGCATGCGGCCGCGCATCCCGTGTACGTTTTATACATGTAATTGGGATTTATGGTTAGTTTAGCAGCTAGGTCAGCTACCATGGGATTTGGCGCACGTAGAGAGCTCGAGTGCGCGCCGGTTATAATTAGGAATTGTGTTTGCATACTCATTGCATCCGCTGCCCCCGTTGTTCCCCGTCAATGACGACGCCGCGGGTCTCGATTTAAATTTTCCCCGATTCCCGCGTATATACTGTCACTCGGCAGCGCCGATTGCCGGCCTATTAGCTTCGGCACCGAAAAGTAATTTGCGCGAACGGAAATTAGCGGCCGACGCTTCCTGCCTGCCGGAGGGTGGGAGGCGTTGGGGGAGAGGGGGGGGGGGTTGCGTAGCGCCGAGGGCTGCCGGGAGCTACCGGTACATTGGGGCTGAGGTTTGTAAGGTCCTCGGCGTTGTTTTCGAAACGGTAGATTTGTATTATTGCGTTTATGCCTCGCACACAGGGAACTTCATTTTCGATCTTTCGCAAACATCACCGGGCGTGGCCGGAATATTGTAATTTGCCGATGCGACCCGATTAACGTGTTCGCTTCGGTCAAATTATGAGCCTCGATTATCGGCACTGATCTTTGGCCGAGCATCGGGGGTTCAAATTTCATAATTTTACCCTTTGATCGGGCAGATTTTCCGATCGCAGTGGCAATTTCGTGACTTTCTTTTAATTCGGCCCTGTAACGACGGCGTATATGCAAAGTGGGACGCGGGGTCGTTGCGATTCCTATCGTGGGAGAAATTCACGTTCGGTACGGGGTACGTACCCTGCGACCCAAATGTATTTTACCGAACGGCGCTGTGGGGTAGGGCGAGCTCACTTAAGATTTGTGCAATGCCCCGGGACTAAGAATTGCCGTGCGGGCCATTTCGGAATGAATTGTCGAGGACATTACGGCGGAGAATTGTCGGCGTAACCGGCTGGAGGCGTTTCTCAAAATTATGGCCGCATCCGGCGGGCGTACGGGGAACCGCGCGAACGTTCCTGAAGAGTTCGAATAAATTTCGATGGCTTAACTCGGATCCGAACTCTTCCGTCGTAATTCGCGTGGAGGATCCTGACGGTCGTCACTCGCACTCGCCAAATTTTTCCGTTTCTTCCTATTCATTTTAATACAGAATAATCTCTGTAATTCGTGGAAAATTGTATTAGTACCGCAGTAATTTTGTGTTTCCGAATATCTGCGTCAGCGCGGAAATGTTTCCTCATTAACGTTATGCATTTTCCATTTTATGGAACTGACGGGCGATGTTTGCGGAATTCGAGGGCGCGATCAGCGAAAACATGGTCGCTGCGCGCGGGCGTAACTCATAGAAAATATCATACGTAGAAACGTCAATATTATACCTACACGAAAGCTATCCGGAATAACGTTGCCCCTGCCGCGAGAGTCAGACCTTCGCGCGGGTGGCGGAATGGTAATTGCGAGAGTGACGTCGTACCGAATTCTGGCGCAGAAATATCATAAACTTACCCGTGCCCCTCCGCCCGACGATGCTTATAATACGTGCGTGAACTTTGCGCAAAGTCATTCTCGGTCAATATTAACATGACCGATGCGCCTGGCGCGCAAACTTCGCCCGACATTAATGAGATACAATTTAAAAGTTCAACACGGCATTAGCTCTGACGGGGGCTTCTTGGCTCCGTTGTAACGAAAATAAAAGACGGGCGAAGAACAAGCGAAACTGAGAAGGCGGATCGGAAGGGAAAGAAAAGCGGGGCAGGTCGGCCGAAAAAGTGCAATTTTGACATCCGCCTATTTAATTCACGGCTGCTGTTGCCGTGCGCATGACTCGCTGCAGTTTCAATAGATTATGCCGACACGGGGTATAATATTCGAGCCGCTCTCCCTCGCTGAATTAATGACGTGCGAGCGAGTGTTTTTGACCGTCGAACATTACGAATCTCTTCATGAACATATTTACAACATGAAATTGCGTTTGATATATCCGATTCGGAATATGGTGCAAATCTGTTATGATTACAGTACATGTAAATAGCAGCCCTTCGGTATCTTCCCCTCTCGCGTGCTAGATAATTTTAATGGTCTCTTTCGTTTCCACTTCAGCCACTTACGTAACGATCAAAAAAACGAGTAACAGCTACACGGCCCGGACAATGTTTCGGGAAGATTTACATCGTCGCAGGGTATCCGGTTCATTATCGTCCGCGATATGAGCCGTATCACCCTCGCAGATCCCAATTTACTTATTCACACCCATCCCAAACTCGAGTACCGGCTCGGCGTTAACGAAAGGGGAAGGGCCGGGGGTACCTAAATCGTGCGACGATAAGATTATCATTTCCCGCTCGTCGGCTAATAGAGCCATTCTCGCGGAACAACGAGAGCCGGTCTCTCGTTCAGACGGCCGGAGCGAAAGCGATTTTACACCTAAGAGATCCACCGAACGATCGCTTCTCGTTATCTGCTTCTTTTCAGCTATTTTCGTATCCACTTGCTTATCCCGTTATCGTTGCTACATTCCGCGCTCGCTGTTTCAAATCGCACGTTATTGTGATTTTTTTTAAATAACAGTACATGTACGTTTGTATGTCTATAAAGTAGGGGTGGGTGGAATTGATTTATTTTTCTTTCTAACACAAATTGTCCATGGTGAGACTTAATTTCTATTCTGTGCAATATTTTATCTTTTAACATCAATTTTTGTGACAGTGAACAGGGTTAGTACTGAAATATACGAACTCTAATTCGAGAAATAACTACCGAATGGAAATAATGAATGATCGAGCTGGAGTTAGGGCTACAATTAATTTCTTACCATTGGTATCCGAATCGAGCTTGCCGTAAGACGGACACAGAAATTTCCGTGTGAACGACTTCCGTGGAAGTTCAACGTACCGGAGCGAAATATTGAAACATTCAGACGTCCATAGACGCCGCGAGACAGAGTCGTCCTTATTTTTGCCCCCCGTCCCACCCCGCTCAACGCAGACTCCGTCGGCAGGAACAAAGAGCGATTGTATAATGCTAATGCCAACAGGAACAAACACGTACATTGGGAATCATAAGTGATTTCCCGCGGGATGTTACATCGTCTCCGGCATTCCGATTCCCGTTGAAGAATGCAAAGAGGACTTGCCGGCGCGCAGGGTGGAGGGGTAGGTTCGGTGGGGGTGTAAGAAGCGGAGTAGAAGCGATCGGAACGTGGGGAGGAGAAACGGGGGGGGGGGGGGTGAGGATGTCCTAGTTGCGAGATAGGTAGGGCGAGGAAATAGTGACCCAGACATCAGAGAGGATCACGCGATGACGTCAAGCATTTCGTAGAAATACGAGGACTGCACAGTTTTATCTCGACGCGGACCGTACGATTGAAAATTACTTTCCGCCATCGATGAAAATTATGTCTTCCCTTCGATTTCGCTTCATTGCGGAGTCGCGTTCACTTCTTTTTATGCCGTTCCGCTCATTGGCCGGCTTCGAGAATTTCGCTGAATTCTTTTCCGCCCCCCTCCGCCGATTACACGCCGGTAACGTTTAATTCATAATAATGCCGGCTGAAAGCATGCGCCGGCTGAATGATTCATTCGCACCCGTGGTTTTGAAATATGTAGCGGGCGGGGGTGGGCGCAAAAAAAAAAGTAAACTGTGAAGCGAGGCGGGTCCCCCGCTCCGCAGGAATAAAGTTTCTCCATTCTCGTTATGAATTAATACGGGGAGGGGAGGAGGGGGCGCCGTAAGAATGGAGCCCCCGAGGTACGAATTGCAAAATTGACCGAAACATCTACATAGTGTATGCGCGCCTACGTTTGCTCTCGTACGTGTGCCTCTGTCGTCCGTGTATCGGTGCGTGTCGAGGAGCGGGCGGAAACTTATCTCCCACGAACGAACGTTGCACGTTTGAAATATATATTCGCATCCTTTATCAGGGACGAGAGCGATATAGTTCATAGCTCACGGAATGACAAGAATATTCATGACAGCGGCGACAGCTTTCAATTACTCCCATTTCTGCATGAGAATACATTTAAATCCCGCCTAGTCCGCCGTGGGCCAGAAATACGATACACGACTGACTAACAGTTATCGCGAGTGATTAGAGGTCGTCATTGGCGAGGTGTGCGGTTTATTGTTAGAAGGTCGGTGACGTATTTCATAAGCCGTTAAGGTGGTTGCTCGAGGCTAACGGGCGATACGGTCGACGATTGGCCGATCTCGTATTCTTGTATCTTTCCGGTGATATCGAGCTACGTACGCGGCCTCGAATATCACACAAGACGTTTTTCCCATTATCCCACTGTTGACTGGGCGCCGACCGCCGCCGCAGATCCGCATTTCTGCCCGGCAACGTGTCCGCAAACACGTACTTCAGGCGGCTATCATGGCCGGAACATTCCAAATTCATGGAATTTCTCGCGGAGCCGTGCTCGCCCGAAGATTGGACAGAAGCCCGATGCCATAAGTTCTGCTCTGGTTGTGCTTCTTTATGAATATTTTAAAGCGATATCAGCCGCCCCTAACCGATATTTAGATCCCATCATTTTCGTTATCATTCGCGCGACTCTCCCTTATCGCGCCGGCCGAGGGTTATCGACCTCTCGCATTGGTATTCGAATAGTATTCTACGCATCGGTAATGGAGGAAGCGAGGGGGTTGAGAATAGGAGTAAAGAAAAGCCCAACGGTAGCTCGTAGACATTGATTGTACAGAACGACCGTTGCTTGCACGGCAGACTCCGGTGTAGCACTGTCAAAAGTAGAATAAGTAATTCCAACTGGCGAAACTTCCCCTGTACTTCTTCGACTCTCCCCTCCCATCCCCCTGCGGCGCTCGAATTCATTAATATTAATAGCGGCGGAGATACGTACGGATGATAAAGTGCCTACATTTCAATATTTTAGTAACGATATTTATAATATACGCGAGCTGCACCTTCAACGTCATTCTCTCCGAAATGCATATGCGGCGACTGCTTAAAATCGAACCTTTACTTTTCGCCGACTTAATCTCTCTCCCGGTTATTGCATTTGCCTTATTGCTAACTGCGCCGTACAGACCGTAAGAGAGCGTCCGCTTCCCGGAAGGACGAAGCAGTGCCGTTCATCGGTCGCATCTCGGCGTCACATGTTCGCTAAGACCGTAACCCAGTGCTCCGTAACCGAGTGCGCATATTGCGGCACACAATGGCCACTAGCCGACGCGAGGCGGGAGACAAAATGGCCATCGAGAGCGGAATACCGCGATACAACGAGCCACCGGTTATCTTTGCCAAAGGACAACAGCCCCGACCGACGTTCCGTGGAGCGAAGAAATTGCCTCGCTGCCGCGGACCGTCTCGGCCAACATCTCGGGGCTGAGAGCAAAAGGCAGTCGGGGACACTCGAGTCCGATCGATGTCTAAATTGAACGGCTCCCCCCACCCCCGTCTCTCGGGCTACGATGAATTACGTGTACCCGCGCGACTCGTCGCTCCAGGAAATCGAGGATTATTCCTCCTTGCCGACGAACATCGACGCTCGGCGTCGCGGGCAAAGGCTTGGGGACGAGAGCGAGGCATCAAACAAGCCTTCCCAGATTGGGGAAACGGGGGAGTGGGGGGTGGGCGATATCCGGGCGCGGATAAACGTCGATTATCGCGTTTTAATTAAGTCTTTATTATCTGCCCGGCGAAAACTTGTTATTGGGTAATTATTCCGCGGCGGCTGGGGGAGTCTACTTAGCCCCGGCACTCGTTGCGGTGCCGCTCCGAGTGGGTACTTAAGGCTTCAGGGGTGGCGGTTCGGCTTGGAGGAGCCATCCGTTGTCAAAGAATTCGCCCGTACCTTCTCTGCCTCCCACTCTGAACCTATCTTCCTTCTAATTTCGCTTTCCTCCGGCCTTCGGCTGAGTAGTTGTTTGGACCGTCTACGAACTGTCCGCTCGTGAGTATTGTCACAAAAAATATTACGAAAACTTAGATGTGTAGAGGCGCATGAACGGAGAAATTCGGACTCGGGTGGGTCAGGATTCGAACCCGGCTCTCCCGATTGCAGGTCGATTGCTCTAATTTCTAATCTAACCAAGCTCTTATACGAACTCCTTCCATATCCTTTTCTTTTTGACACGTATACTCCTACAGATGTCACAATTATTCGGGCTTCTTTATCTTGATATCTGATTGTTTCTTCGAGTTTAACCTCTGCTCTACCTCCGCACCGGAGGTCTCGTTCGGAAGCCGCTACGGTTGCTTAACATCGCTGAACTTTAAATTGGCAGAGCGCATTCGAGAGTGTTAATATCGTCCCTCGGGCGCTCGTACTCTGTCCTCGCGCAAAATCCGCCCAGAACCCCCACCGCCGTCCGACGCGCCCTGATAGTCGCTCGTACCGTGAGAACGGCGGAAGTTTCTTCTTTCCTAACACCCCTCTCCACCCTTCGCCGTTCTTAACGGCGGACGTTCGGCGGACAACGACGTAAAGAGCCTGAAAAATGTCCGGTAGTTGAATGCTCAGCTTAAAGAATGGTGCGCTTGTATTTCGCGACGGTACACATTGCATTCATTAATCGACGGCATTTTTCGAGTACATTTGAAGGTACAAAAAATTGGTCAGTTCGATATACCATTGATGACAGAATCGTGGTGCTAAACGTGTCGATGACTTTGCTTGAACGCACGATGTAGTTTTTCAATAAGGAGGAAGGTCGAATGAAGGGAGAAAAAAGGTGACAGATGCGAGACTAATTTTAGGTGTAAAAGGTGTAGAGTCGACAGCGGCGGGAGCTGATTAGTCAATTCTTTCGTGCGTGCGTCATTCAGGGAGAGCGAAAGGTGGGACAGAAGGTGGGACAGAAGGTGCGACAATCCGTGCGTCAAATGCGAATTGCCGGGGTTTGTTGCTGCCATTCCGGCCAGGAACCAGCCGGTTTAATTAAGTTCCTTCGTCGGGGATAATATTTCATAGACGGGAACGAGACCGCGGAACTTTGTCGCTTCTTGTTTCTCTTAACCCGACGGGGCCGAAACTACGTGAAACATTAATTAATCACCGCCGCCGGATTCGGCTGTGCCGCCGAGAATCCCGACGGTCCGCATTTAAGATGTTCATCTCGGATTCGCGGAAATTACTTCCCCGCGAGCGTGCCAGCCTGTTTCGCGGCCTCTCTTTCAATTCGGCGGCTAATTTTTTTTTACGCGATATCTCCGCCGTGTCGACATCGCAGATTTATATAGGAAATGAAAGAGAGGTAAAGCTCTTTGAAAACAGATATTTTCGTACGTTACCTCTGACGAGAGAATAATCACGACTTTCTCAAAATCCGTTTCTGCAAAACTAAAATTACTATGTATCAATAGCAAAAATTTATATATTTGAACCGACAAAAATTGAAAATTGTGAGTGTACAGTTAGTTTGGGTACATGTACGTTCCAACGTTAACGTTATCCGTTTCTTAGGGTTTTAATATCACCGTCCACCCTGCGGTGTATCCTGTTGCCGAGAGCTCAGTTTTTTTCCCGGCGCCCGCGGTACGTACCATCGCGGCATTATACGTCGCCATTATGCACACTCGTTCCATTTCGGGCCCGGTCTTCCCTTAATTGAAGCCCATCGTCCGAACCGTAACGCTCGCACTCCTTTCATTACTCCGAATATACTTAGGTTACAATTAAAACGGGCATTAAATCACGGAGGATACTTTTTCCGCGTCGCTTCGCAGGACAAAACGAAATGCAAGGTGGAAGGGTGCTGTCCGGAGGGGAAACGAACGACGACGGGAGGAAGCGGTAGGAGAGTTGGGGAGGGGGGTGGGGCGTGAGTCGGAGAAAATGAACGTGGAGAGGAAAAATAGAGAAAGTCGCGAGCCACGGGAGAAGGCTTAAGCGCGGCTGCTTAATGTTGTATAAATTCTTGCGCCTCCTCCGTTTCCCAAAACGTCCTTGGACATTCCCCAGGAAGTGGGAGAGGCAGCAGGGGGTGGGCTGGATGAGAGCTCGAAAGAGGAGGGAAGGCGGAAGAAAGGGTAGTCGGTACGGAGGCGGGAGGGGTTGACTCTCTTTTTCCCGGGTTTGCGGGACAGAAAAATAGCGGGAGATTTTATCTGTTAATTGCCCTCCCTAAATCCCCGTGAAATAGTGCGACCCGAAGCCGATACCCCGGGCGACATAAATAAGACGGCCATAATTACTTTTAAATCGTACCGGCCGGGCGTTCTCTCGCTGTCGTACGTAATCAAGAATTATCGGGGATTCGGAATGGAGAACCGTTAGCGCGGGAGTGGGTTGGAGAAGGTGCTGGCTGGGAGAGGGTGGCAGAGGGGGGATATGGACGGTTGTCGGATTCGTTTCTCCTTTCCCTCCCTCTTCACATCCCTTCCCCTCTCAACGCCATCTCCCTTTCGGCCGATGCATTTTGGTAATCTCATAAAGTTGCGCCGCCAAACTATCCGTTCCGGTTCTAACAGGAGCGGAGGCACGTGTTTGCGAGTGGATGGCGCTTTCTGAAGGGGATGGTCATTAAAAATGGAGGGGAAAAAGAGAGGCCTCGCGTCTAATTGAGTTTGCCGACGGGGGCCGCAGCGTTGCGCCACGCCATCCAGGTGCGTCTAATGGGCCGTCTTTTGTTTTCGGCTAAATTCGCCTTCCATGTTTCAGCGGGCGTACCCGGTCATGCCGCGCTTATCAGGACTGCCCGACGTCCTAATATGCAACGGTTAAGGGATTTTTTTCCTTTTTCGAAGCTGCTCCGTTCGGTCCGCCTTTCTGCCCCGGAATAAGCTTCGTCAAAATTGCCCTCGCAAGCGGTGAACTTGCAATACTCGGACGTCGGTTACTTAGCTTGGGTTGCGGCGTATTTTCGGTCGGGCGAGTCGGATTGAGGTCGGGCAAAAATCGTCGAGTCACACACACGCTTGCGTAACATTTGACACAATGTCGGATACAGACTTATTCCCGTTCCTGCTTTGTCTCTCACGAGGCTTCGTAATGGAAAAAAAAAACGATTCGTCCGAAATAACTTTATTGGTAATTCTTTAGGCAGGGCTGTCGGATCGTATGTGGGCTTGTACTACTTTTTCGGCAGTTCGTGCGCTCGTTACGCGCCGTGGAGTGACAGTGTTCGTCAAACCGGCATTGATATGCCTCAGCCCTGCTCGCGGGGGCCTTTCTTCGGTCGACTGTGCAGCAGGAATGTGCAGCGTCCATAATTTTAGCCCACTCTCCTTCAGCTGAAGCGGACGAAACGAGGCGAGGTGCAGTTTCCTCCGACTGGAGTATCTCATTTTTGACCCACTCAAGGAATTGGAGTGGCGGAAATAGGGAAGAACGAGGCGAACGTCTCGGGGGGAGGAAGTAGTAGTAGGGGGTGGATGGCAAACGGACCGGGGAAGGATGGGAAGCGAGCGGAGGCCCGAGTTCTAGTAACGTTACGTAGTCTTGTGCCAGTTCTGCCATAACGAATAAATAATGTCGTACGGTCAATGCAAACAAGTTTGCTCAGCTCGCTGCTGATACTCGCCGGCGGAGCGAATTGTGGACTCTCCCGAGGACGTCTCTTGTAAACAAGTTACGCTCCGTCATAAGAAATTCATTGTTCCGCTGCGAGGCAATAAAATATCGTCCTCGAGTTAATGAAATTATCACTTTCCCAGCGTAGCAAAGTTTTCCCGCGCTCCGCGAATGCAAAGAAGCATCTTCAATTAGACATCTTTTTGTTGTCGCTGTAAGTCTGCGGACTCTTAAATAACCTTTTCCTGCCCGCTATACAGTATGTACGTTCTTGCCATCCGGAAAAGACTTTCTTCTCGGCCGGAAATATGTAGTATTGTCATTATTGCATTGTTGTGAATCTATTTTAACCCTCATTCAGAATATAAGGCAATAATTCAGTGAAATGCTGATGTATCCATTACAGCCACCAATTTGACCATTTTTCACAACTTTTTCGCAACTGTTTTTGGCCATATCTCCGAAACTGTTGCACCTAGAAGGCACGGGTTGCGATTTTTCTAAAGTGTTTTAACTGCTCTATCATATTATAGTCAAATAATTGTGATAAAAACTATCATATGACGAAGAGACGAAGAAATGTCAATACTTCGTCATTTTTTCGCACATTTTTGGCTGTAACTTCGAAAATATTGCACTTAGAGTTCCCAAAATGGGCGCAGTAGCAGATGTAATAATATAATATAATAGAAAATGGTATAAAGTATCGTAAAATAATGTGAAAGTATGAAGAAAGTGTCATAAGATGACGCAAAATATCGTTTAATTGAGAAAACAGCGTATATTACTAGATACCAGCCGAAACTACTTTCTTGCCAGTCGAAAACAACATACAGTAAAGTTCGACAAAATACGCACCCGTACAACGTGCCGAGAAAATTGCGATTAGTACACGTACAGCGCGCGGAAGAGTCCCGTATTACGTGTAAAATAAATGTGACATTTTCACACAGTTTCTGACTTTTTGTTTAGAAAAGCAAATGTATAAACTTACCTGTTGTTTATATATGAACAGTAAAGCTGACAGTCTAAAAAGAGTAGCGGCTAAAAAAAAATAATAATACATACAATTACACGTTTAAAGATGTAAAAGTTACAAAGAAAGGATTAGGTTACGCCTACTTGAAAATACGTCATAAAACTGTTCCGTTCGAACTTGCAAAAATTGGTCCGGTTAATGTATGTCCCGTATGACGCTATTTCCTATAACACAGAGCGTATGTCCGCGTTGTACAGGAATCCGCTGTATTGCTCTCTGTTTCGACACGATGCCAGTCGGCGAGCTCGTCGAATTTCAGGTGTTCGGCGAACGTGTTCGCATCGGCGGTCCACGTTCTTGCGTGTAAAATCTCCGGACTGATCCGGTTACGATTTTCGTGTCAGACACGCGAGGCGGGCCGGCCCGCGCCGATGCGCTCGATAAACTGCTTTCTGTAGCAACAGAAACGGGTCCGATTAGTCATTCCGGTTCCTCTCCGCGCGAGACAGCCGCCTGTGACACGGACATTGTGTACGCTGCCGGGGCCGGGCGAGAGAGAGTCGAACTCGTCGGGATGCAAATTTAAATGAAAACGTCCCCTGCTCATCGATCCCTCTCTCTCTCTCGCCGGTTGACAGTGAATCGAATCGAGCGCGTGATGCAAATTAAGCGCTTCGTGCGGCCGGGGCAAGCGATATATGCCGGAATAAAGATGCCCGAGTATGCGCAATCAGTATCTCTTTTGAATTGCATCTATCAATTCTCTCTGAATGCCCGGACTCGTATGGAGTCGACAATTAAAATCGAATGTCCGATATCAACATTTATCGCTGTATCGAATTACCACAGTTTTCGACTGATCTTGGCGTAAATTAGCTTTATCTGGGTTATATTTCGTATCTCGAGCGGATAGTAAAATTATTTTAATCGTTCGCTTTTCCGCAGTGTTGATTCTCTACATCTTTGACCTTTCAATCGTTATCAGCTTTCATTCCACATTTCGTATTTGCTTTAGCCTCATACGCATTCATTTCTTGATACAACCATTGTACAATACCAATTGTATACGTACACTGGGCACCTTACGTTTAGTTCGATCTTTCTACGTACCCAGAATTTGCCCAAGGCCAAGTCCAAATCACACGCCGACGATATCTGTTAACGACAGGGCATTCCGATGCAATCGCCGGCATAGAGGCTGCCGAGAAGGGTGAGCGGAGAGTAGGAAGGGGAATTTGAAAAAGGCCGAAAGAGAGGGCAAAAAAAAAATGGGAGGAGCGGGCAGGAAACTCGTGTCGTCGGGTCAGGACGGCGCGACGTTGGCAGGATGATCCTGCGGGATCCGGGACGAGGGCGCGAGTAGCAGCCCTAGGATTCGACGTCGGCGGGCGGGCCGGCGGGGGTGGCTCCGGGGGGGGGGGATGGGAATCGGGAAGTTCGTTGAACCCAGGTTGGCCGTGTGCCTAACCACCGTGATGGGCGCCGATTCTGTCGACGAGGGCTACGAGCGGACGGTCATTTCGACGGCAATTACCATGACGAAACTCCGCCGTCGGGGCTAAAAAGACCGCGTTCTCTGGCATTGACATCCATGAGAGGAGAGGGAGGGAGACGGGGAACGTGAGGCCGTTAAGGATAAGGGTGTCTGGTAGGGTGAGTCGGGAAGGTAAGGGAATCATTCGATCGAAAGGCTTCATCCTTGCGATCGTCCGACTGATAAAGAAGACCGATTCCACTACATTGCGAATTCATATTTATTATTCGAACTTCGGAATGTATCTAAATTTAGTCGCAAAGCAATTGGATGGTTCTAAACAGGCGATGACGTACGTCGACATCCTGTTATGCACGTGAATTATTGCGCGTAACGTTTGCGAGTCCGTAAAAATTGTGCTGGGCTCGGTCAAGAATATTGGCGAGCGTGTAAAAATATTTTCCCGATGCTTTATCGTCGGCGGGAAGGCGCTTTATCGGATCGGCAGGGACGGATCGGGGGTGGGGGGGGGGGGGGGGGCAGAGGGGGTTTATACGGGGTCATCAGCCGGTGAGACTTCCTGTTGTCCCGGATATATACGTCCTTGAGACAAATCGTCATCGTTTCGGACGGCGTTCGAGTGGACGAGAAAACGGTCGTCGCGCGAGAAACGGCGACGCATAAATCGACTGGCAAACGGGAGGAAATAGTTTTCCTCCGCTGGAGACGTACGATCGCGCTTTTTTAAACTATCCGACGGCCAGGACCCGAGTCGCTCGGCTTCGGCCGGGAACGATATCGATAGATTCCCACCGTCTCTCTTATCAATAAGAGGTCCGCACACGTCGAACTGCCACGCGTTACATATACTCCAACATTACTCGTCGAAGAATCTTCTTAAATTCTAATGAATTCAAATCGTTGAAAAAATCTGATCTTCCGAAGATCCTGATATACTTCCCTTAAGTGTTAGATGTCGTTCGTCGCGCTGATCGCATTTCGAGGCAAATAGTCCGCAAGATCCTCGGCGCGACACACGGACAAAATTCGACTGCGACCAATTCCAATTTCTGGCAGGGAATTGACGCGGCAAGAGGTCCCGGGGCCAGAACGATCTCGAAGTAACTGCACTCCAGCGGATTAGCTCGTTCGACAGCCCTTTCGTCGTTACGTATCGCGTTTCTGCGAAAGTGACAGAGCGCGGGCCATCCGGGATCCGGAGGTGGGAGGTGGGGGGGGGGGCGGGGACAGAGGTGCTATCAGGAGAGAAAGACCGAGTCAGGAATAGGGAATGAAAGGGATGACACGTGCGCGCGCGCGCGGAACGGGGTCCTTCTTTCAAATTACCTTTTTGATTTATATCCATGCGGGTGCCATATACCTGCGCCGCTTTCCCATTTACATGCAGATGCTTCCAGCGATCGGCGTAATTGTACGTATTCTGCTTATTCCCTTACACTCTCTGTCACATCCGCTCACTCTCTCTCTCTCTCTCTCGCTGCACGTCGCTCTGCACTTTGCAATCCTGCTTCGTGGAACGAATTCGCGATCTCACTCCAGCCAACCTCCGCCCCCTACCCCCGCCGACAGAGTGAAACGCGAGTATTATTAATGCACTTTTCTAAAAATCGGGGCCGCTTATTTTTAATGCCCCGCCATGAACGGTCGGCCGAGTGTTATCGACACGCCATTAAAGTGGACCTTCGAAACTCTTCGAAGCGCTCGAAATATGTCGCCCATTCGCCGAAACTGTTATCCCACGTTTATCTTATCGTTTGTCTGGGCCCGCGAGTCGCTTTTAATCTTCTTTGACGTCTTTCCCGCCCCAATTACTTAAGCGGTTACGGCTTTAACGATTCGAAAAAAATCAGAGCCAACCGGTTTGCCGTGAAATGACGACGCGCGGCTGGCAGAATTTCTGCTTATTGCCGGCTTCCGTCCGTGAAAAAAAAGCGCGCGCTTGGCAGCGCGAGAGGGGGATGAGAGCGAGAGAGAGAGAGGGGCGGAGGGGGTGGGACAGGGGGCCGCGACAGGCGGCAGTCATATAGACGAGTTTAATTTCGTTTAATTTCAGCGATGCGAGAAAAAGTCGGTCGCCCGTGTCAGTGGTGCAATTCCGCGATTCCTGCTCGCTCGTTTTCGCTTCGCCTGTAACATACGCGCGTGAATGTTTGCCATGAGCATGCCATGGATTGCCTCATTCGCGACTCGCGGGGTAATTCATTTGCGGCTAAATATGTTTCTATTCGATGATCGTCGAAAAATGCGAAAGAGCCGGAATAACTTCGGCGGCATTAGCGCTGAAACGTGAAATTTTTACTTTGCCAACGACAATTCTCGGAACGTGGATAGACGAACTATCATTTATCTTATAAACGACTTTCACATTTTTCTGCTTTTGTTCGCAAAATCTTATGAGGACATTTTTTTGCAACATTATTGCAGCAATACCATGTTATTATTCAGTTACATTGTTTGTCGAATGAGAAAAGATTTCGTTAGTAAAATCAAGAAATCTCTTGCCGTTTATTCAGGCGAAAAATATCATAAGTGAACTAAGGTGAGCAAGAGGAGCGGAATGGATATTTCGCCGAGGGGTGGGATTAACGAGTCTGAGGGGTGAACATCGAGGAAGGTGCGGTGGCGTTTGTTGGACGTGGAGTGGCGCAAACTAATATAACGGCCGCGATAAATAATAATTATTGCGACCGAGCTCGTGGCTAATGCACGCCAGCGCCCCTGAAAATATAACGCCGGCCGAGTGATAATTGCGTTTCGCGGGGTGGCCGAACAAGGGGGAAGTGTCGGGGGCGGGGGTGAATTTTGTACGCCGCTGTCACTGTTGGTCACGTTACCGTCGCCGGTGATAATGATAACGGGCCCTGATAGCGATTTCCATTACATTAAATTTTTTTCCCCCCGCCCTTCAAGGACCGCCGACGGGCGCGATAACGATTTTTGTGGAAAATCTGCCCGGCAAGCACGAAAATTAGTTGCCGCTGCGGACTAACATTAAATCATGGAGACGCCCACTGTTATTTTAATGACGGTGTCCTACTGTTTTTTTTTTAACTCTGCATTGCACTAATGCTCGTTAAAATCAACCATGTTAACATGCTGTGCCATGTAATGTAAAGGATTGTAATCTGAGTCGTATGCCTGCACGTTGAAGTTTTGTACGAAGTAATGCAAGGATTAAAACGCATCGGGGGACATTGCATACAGATTTGAGAATACGGTTAGCCGGGCCATTTTGAACGTCGTTCAATTCAGCGCATCTCATTTTGCGGGTCTTCTCTAATAACTGCCGAAGAAAGCCGCTGAAAATTAAAGCGGTAACTTCATAATGCGGCGGGGGTGGGCCTCTCCGGCCTGGCGGTATAATAACAGACTTTTTCATGGAAATCAGGCGACGTTTGGCCTAGTTCGCCGGGTATAATATCCCTGCGATCAGAATGCCTCGCCTATCTTAGGTGTCTTGCCGGGGTCATGTGAATAATGCGATCATTACGTTACGCGAGGGACGGAGATGTTAATTTTTCACGATCCTGGCTTCTTTATACTCGGGGATTCCTGAGATAGGAAACGATTGCCTCCCCGAACATGCCTCATTCGCATACTGTGCAACCCAACCTGCACTCAACGTTTTTACAGCATAATGAATTTTTTCTACTTATACCGTTATCAAATTCATTCGTTTTATCTAAGGAACTGCAGCATTCTTCCCTAAATGACAGGTTAACATTTAGCTTTAACTATTGATCTTACAAATATGAAGACAATATCATGCTCAAATTCAAAAAAGATTTTTCCAAATACTATTTCTATCGACGTGATACAAAAACTATGAATTTGTTCCTATTTCCTCGAAGCAAGATTGCATTATCGAATAAGGAATCTTCTTGCATGAGGACTGTTGCTGAGTTCCCTTCGAATTCAATATCCGTTGAAATTAAAATTCCATGGACGCTCCCGTGTTTCTTAGTGAACCCGTTCGGCATCATAATTGCAGTTCACGAACGATCATCTAAGACGCGGCGCGTTTCCACTTTCCGTCCATCTAAGAGCAACTATTCCAAATTGTTTGATCCCATCAATCCCGCCGTTTGCGTTCAAAGGCGAGACCTCTCTCGCCGTGCATAAATTCGTCGGAGATCTCCGGCCGTTAGTTCGACTCCCATCCGGGATGGTGCTCCGTAAATGGAATATTCACCCTCGCACCCACCGACTGAAGCGTCTTTCACACGAATGAACTATTTCGTTCGCGGATCAGACTCTATCTCTCTTCTCACGAAAGCCGTTCATTGTCAGTCAGTGAGAGAAAACGTGACGGCGATTAACGGAAATGGATAAAAACAGTCAACAGCCAGTTGGCATTTCTGTACTTATTATATATGTAAGGAAAGTTGAAGAGGACGTTAACACAGTGGTGGCTGATACGTCAGCTAATGTGCCTAATGATAATTGAAACGTTGACGTTTTGTATCTTTCACTACTTATGACTTGAGGTTGCTTTACTGGCATCTGGCGAGTGTTGCATCTACTGGTTCATTCAATTTCACTCTCCGCGCCACAGAAGAGCGGGTTGCCGAAGTTAACGAGCTGTGAACCTAAGATCCGCGGTTTTCCAGGCAGTTTTGCTCAAAATGCGATATAGTCATCGACAAAGAGAGAAACTAAATAACAAAATGTTCAATACCTAAAGTCTACTCTAAACAAATCGTTATTTCACAAACTTGAATTTTATTGACATTGTTAATAATTTCCCATTCTTTAAAAAAACTTTGATGGATAATCAGAACGTTATTGACCGTCAGTGAAATGTAGGTATAAACTACCTTTTCGGCTAGTTCGATCACCGTTGTACTTGAGAAATCTCTCCCCTTTCTATTTCTCAAGTACAACGGTGATCGAACTAGCTGAAAAGATAGTTTATACATAAAAAAACTTTGGTGTAATAACCTTTACGCAGTCTCCGCAGTTAAACGATCATTAACATTTTCCAATCTCCCGCAGAGGAGCGCAGTTTCCCAGCCTCTCGCCAAGCGTCTTACCCGACCTTCGGTACACACGGAACAACATAAACGTCTCTGCGCTCGAACTGTCGTCCTCAGAAGGATTTGCCGTAAGCCGCGGCTTCCTCCGGCAATAATCGCGCGCCGATTCCGTTCTCTTCCCTCTCCTCTCCCTCTCCTTCGCCGACGACCTGCCAATATATCCCGACGACTAACGAGCGAAGCGAGGTTGCGCGCGCCTTACCCGATCGCGAGGCACTCTAATGAAGCGCATTGAATATCGACTAATGCGTTACGCTTGTCCCAGCCTGCCGATTGGCTTGCCGATGTTTGACGCGTGACGCTCGACTCGCGCCGCGCACATGCGCGTCAACTGCGTCACGCGGCCGCAAACATCCGCGACGTTAATGTTTCAATCGCTCTCGGCGCACCGTAATTGTTTTAATTGCGTTGGCGGACGGGCTCGATGTCTAACGTTCGGGGCCCAAATGTTTGACGAGGTTCGGCGAGGTTCGGCAAGGTTCGGCGAGGTTCGGCCTGGTCCGTCGATCGCTTCGCGTCCGGGCGGGCGCGTCGATCGCTTTAATCAGCCTGATGGACGTTTTTGCGACGGGGCGTGACAGATGATTTGACGTCTGTCGTCAGTGTTTCGCGCGGGGGATCGATATGAGGAATGTCATGTCGCGATTGAGCGTTGTTGTAGCCGTGTCAACATCTGAGACGCCCTATATCACGACCGGCTTCGCGCGGACTCGGCGTCAATCGGTATTAGCCATCGGAAATGGGCCAAAAATTGTTCGCTGATCAGCGGACGGTTAATGGAGTTAGACGTTTGTTACCGTTTCGTTAATTCGTTCGTACGTTTTAGAACGATGTAGGATAAATTGTAGTCCGCTCGCGATACTCTGGTCGAAAAACGAAATTTCTCCCTCTTTCGCCCGCCTTCCCGCTATCCCGCTGAACTTTCGCGACGGGGCGAGTTAACGAGCTGTGAACTCATGAACCTCGACGCGGGTACAGCGTTACAAATGCAGGCCGGGGAAGGAAATGACGGTAAACTTGTCCGACTGCAGGTACCGGGGGGGGGGGGGGGGAGAGCCCCGCGCTGACAATCGGAGCGCGCGAAATTCGCGAATTCCGACTGAAATTTTCACGCCCCGTCGAATCGCCTCATCTCCGCCGCGCTAATGTCGTTCATTCGTTTAACTACATTATGCTAAAGGGTCATGTTAAGTACGACGCGCAGGTAACGCTGCGGTGTAGCGCAATTACGATGTGCTTTCAGAAGTTTGATGCCAACATTTTCGCCGAGGTGGGATCTGAATAAAGCCCATGCTATGGTCACGTTGACTTGTTTTCTTGTCTAATTTATGACCGATTAATCGACTTGTTTTCGAAGACTCTTTCAATGATTGTCAAATTGTAGATGTCTTCAGCTTTTAATTAATCATAGAGAATACGGTATAGCGCCGGTCAGTTAACTTCCGTTCTATTTGTAAAAATAAATTCTAGATGTCTTTAGTTTTTCATTCATTATAGAGATACGGTATAGTGTCGGTCAGTTAACTTCCGTACCGTATAAATGAGAAAAATCTTATATCGCCGATAACCCGCGGACGAAATCGACTAGTCTGCATTAACTGCTCGCCGTCGCTTTTTTCCTCATCTCCGGTCGTTCGCCGGGCGTCCGACAAAAGAAATCTCGAACCGTCCCCCAAACAATAAAGTCCAGAGCTTCTCCAGACAGTAAAGAGCGGTAAGAAGCAGTAAAATGCGAGTAAAATGCAAAATGTTCTGGCATGCTCCTGCGGCCGGTATAAGTTATGATCCAAGTTGTCGGTGTAGCTCGGTATAGTCGTCGGGAGCGGCACCGAGGTACAGCTTCCGGTTTTGTATGGAATTTCCTCCTGCGAGTCAGGTAAACGAGCTGTGGACTCTTGCCGGAAGTTGTTTCGACGTTGCGCGGCCAGGATTTAGCAGGAAATGGAAACTAAGACTGAGTGGAGAGTAGCGATGACAGAATCGTCGCGCGAACTGAACATCCTTACTTCGTTTCCGTGTGTGATTGCTGCATGAGTCTCGGAGTGTTCAGCATCGGAACTCGACAGTACCCAAAGAATATCTTACAATATTCGTAACATTGGTCTGTCCTTGTATGGAATGTATGACCCGAAACGTAGAAGAAACACACCGATCTTTCCTTGGTCTTACACACGCCGTAAACATCCTACATTCAATATCTTACAATTCCTAGAATTTCTACCTCCTCTGTGTCCCATTCGGAAGCCTAAATTCAGCAGTACAATTCTGTAACAGAGCGTTAGTTGACTACGTGTCCGGATGCCAACGATGACAAGCTTTCATTTAATTCTCGCCGTCAAAGCAACGGGCGTACCGCGCTCGTGACAAGACAATTTCTTTCTCCGCGTCCTCTCAGTGTACATTCAAAAATTAATCCATCCCGTTACGTTGTTCCCCGTTGTCCCGCACCGGAGCCATCCCGAAACGCTTTCACGAATATTGACACTCGCTCTTCCGGCCAGTATCCGCGGTAGAATTTCAGCCGGATTCGGCGGATAGAACTTTCGACGGACGGGGTCGACAATGGGCCCTCCGGGGAGAGCAATTGGCGGCCCTGTTAATAAGTTGAAAACGCTTCCGCGTCTAATAGTTGACAGGATTGAATGGCAACGGTGACACGAAGTTGCCACAATGACGTTGCGTCTGTCGGTTCATGCAGAATTCGCGCACAACGGGCCGGGCCTCCCGGGTTAACGAGCCGTGAACTCGTGAACGCGCCTTGGAAGTGTTACGACGTGCGGCGCGAGGAGCCGGAGGATCGAGGCAGGAAGTGAACCCTCCCCCCCCCCCCCCCCCCCCCCCTCGTGCTAAATTGCGCGTGTATAATGATAATGGCGAGAGACAAGGAATCCGTCTGCGGTGACGCGTCCCGTCAACGACCGCCGAGCGAGTAAACGACGCCGTGGGATGGGAAGGTGGCCGACGCTGAGGACGGAAAAAAATAGAAGGTAACTTGAGGGCGGATGCTGAGTACGGTAGGTTATATGTCATACTTGACAAAAATTGGGAATATCCAAACTCGTACTATGCCCCCTTTACGAGATATTCGATCTTGATACATTTGCTGAAAATGGAATAATCGTACTATTGTTCATGTCAGCGTACTTGACGTAGTACCGTTAAAGGGCGTACGTGATTCAAAGCGAAAAGTGTCACTCGGATGTAGGTCGGATTTCTAACGTATTGCCAATATCAGGGGATCGGCAGTACGTGTAAGTTATTCCACAAGGGCATCGGGTCATCTAATACCATTATGCGGTATCCGCATGATCATACACATCTGGGAGTTTCCTATTGTCCTCTGTACGTAATGTAATACCGCCTGCGCGGCCCGCCGGTCACATAAATTACGTCAGCGAAGGAAGTACCGACATTGCGCCGCAACGCCGGCTCTCCTAATTACCAAACAAACGATCAAACTTATCAATTAATCCGCAGGGCAATGCATCAAAAGCGTCCGCCAATCGGTGTCCCGCATCGATCCGAACGGGGTGACCGCATGATCAATTTTCACTTTCGTCGCTGTTTCGAGGCAAAAATCTGTCCGTCGACCTCGACTGCTAGTCCGCGGATCGATCAGGGAAGAGCGACAGACTCCCGGACAGTCATCGGGCACGGAGCCCCTAAATTTACCTGGCCACGTAAAACCCCTTTTTAGAGAGTGCCTTTCCGAGCTCGGGCGGAGTTGTACATTCGAGCGTCAGTCGGGCACCCAGGTTGAGATCGGCAGAGAGGCGCATCCCCGCTGTGATTTATCGCTCGCCTTATCGCCGTTAGCGAGAGAGACCTTCGATAGTAGTGATCGTTTCCTATATTTTACAGCGGCCGTGATTTATCGCCCGTTTTGCGAGTTTCCCCGGCGCAATTATCAGTAACTCCTGCCGTAACAGAGATTAGAAAGCCGGCTGGCGTACGTTCTCTCCCTCTCGCTATCTTCATCGAGCCCTCTCTCTCTCTCTCTCTCTCTCTCTCTCTCTCTCTCCGTCTGTCTCTGTCTCTCTCTTCTCCCGCCTCTTTCTCGCGCAGAGACGCGTTACACCGATCGCGTTACCCGACTCGCAGTTTTATCAGTTTTAACTATCGACGCAGCGGGCATTCGTTATGCTCGCGGGTGGTTCTCGGTCGGTGCGAAAAACTTTTCGAACGGCCGAGCAACCGTCGATTCTCTTACGCCCCCCATGTTACCGTCGTGTCTCGCCGGCGTTTTATTGCCGTCCGATTTTAACGCACGGTTCATTCCGATCGGGAGAGACCGTACGTCGCCTGGCGGGAGAATGATTGACGCCTGACGTCATCTGTACGATCATCCCTCCGATCATCCCCCCGATCGTTCCGTTTCAAGTACGTGCCAGACGGCTTTTACGGTGCGATTATACTCGATACTGACACCGAATAATATGGCACGAGTTTCGAGAGATGTATCGATAGACATGTCGATTGACTTTCGGTCACGAAACATCTTTCGTGCCATGACGTCCGTTCCTGATTACTCTGAATTTGGCGCGTTCGGTGGTTTTGGGCCAGGGTCGATTTGAATATGTGTAGCGCGGGTTGAATAACGAGACCGGCGTCGCATTTTCTAATAAATTGCGGCATAAATGCGACTGTCGGTGGGTGAGGCACGTCTGCGAGATTGACTCGTTCGGGGTCGTTCGCCACTTGTCACGGTATCACGCGACGGGCTCGCAGTAGTGCAATTCGGAAAAGTAACGAACGCGAAGGCACTCACTTCATATGGAAATTTCGCCCGCGCGCGGATTTCGACCGGCGTGAGCGTGCGAAGCGTGAGCAACGTGAAAGGGAGAGCCGTGCATACGTGGAAAATGAATGTGGAGAGAGGGAGAGAGAAAGAGAGAGAAGTGGTGGTGCATTCAATGTGTGCGAGGGGTATGTCGAGGAAAAGCGCTATACCGGGTGGGTCAAATAAACCTTTAACTTTTTCAAGAAATTGTTGTTCCTCAATAAATCATATTACATCGCGAAACTGCAATATCAATTAAATTTCCATCACAACGGTGGATCGAATGTACTTAATACAAGTTCCAATTGAAGAGTAAACATTTCCGTAATCTTATCGCGAGAATTATTCGAACAGACGTAATTAAACAATCCATTTCCCACCGATAAATCTCGTCCGCGATTCCTTTTTTCGCTCGCGCACTTTGTCGTCGTTCGGCGATTTTTGCTTCACCGCGTATACGGGCGGAAGAAAGAGAGAGAAGGAGAGAGCGTAGACGAGACATTATCTATGGCAAGGGGAGGAGAAGTCGTTATGGAATGGTGGTGCGCGGGTTCCCGGGTACCGCTGTACCATGGTAGAGAGAACGCTGCCTCCACCCACCAGAACCGACCACCCCTCACCGGCCCCGAACCACCCCCGTCCATCCCCCATTCGACCCAGGGAGCGGCAGGGGTCGCTTTAAAATATCTGGGTGGTGCGGCGGCGTGATGCCATGATCAGCAGGGCGGACTTACCCACCGAACGTGCAGTGGCTCTCATTCGCGGATACGATTTTATCCGCAAGGCCATCGCTGCCATTACCAGCTTCAGGCCCCCGGCACCAGGGCGACTGGATATTAGTTCCCCTTGCAGTTTACGTCATCGGACAAAATCCAGGGCGCCGAACAGCCAACGGACTCTATATCACTCGTTACCTAAAAAGCAATTATTTCACTTCCGCACAACTCTCCCTATGTCCCGTAACGCAGGCACGAGTCGCAACTGACTGAGGAGCGTCGAAATTAGAGTTCCATTTGCCCGGCAATTCGAAAATATATTGTCCCGCCCGCGCCCGAATGAAAGGAAGCGAACGGGTCGTATGCGCCGCTCGCAGCGTTCGCTTTAGCGATTTGGCAAGCGGGATAATTTCCGCCGTCGCGATTCTTTCGTCGAAACGTCACGGACAAAGCGGGGGTGTCGCGCAATTACTAGTTCGCAACTCCCGTAACAGCTTGCGCCTTTCCGTCACACTCGAGCGTGCACGTACCCGCCACCCATTTCGTCTCGATGTTCCGCTCCCCCGTCGTTGCCCTCTTCTCCTCCTCCACCTCCTCCTCTTCCTCCCCCTGGCCTGAGTGCACATCGCGTTCGTCGAAATGAGGAAGAGAAACGTTCGTAGCGGCGCGCCAAGTTATCGCCCGTTCTCGCGAACGTGTCAAGCTGGGTCAGGAGTCTTGGCACTCGACCGCTCTCCTTCCTTAAATCCTGATCAGTTGCCTCCTCCCACCCTCTCGCCGACCCCTCCCCTGCCCCCTGCCGACGAGTCTGCCGACGCTAGTCGCGACGTTACGTCACGGGGCCAGCCTAACGCAAGAGTATTGCGAAATCCCACGATAATCCATCCTTCGCGCTCGCGCGCGCGCGATTCGAACCCTTCACCCGTAGTAACAGCCTCGCAATTCTCACGATGACGAGGGAGACGACTGTCGGGTAAGAGGCGGAGGGATACGACAGCTCTTTCCTTTTGTTCTACTCGTCTCTATATTTCTGTATTTCACGTCCTCGCGCGCTGCCTCGCCGTTCCTTCTCACTCAATATAACCCACCCCTATTACCCGCGAGCTGCGGCTGTCTTTCGCGGGCGTCTCCTTTCGCCCCGTTCCGAAAGCGTCTTAGGCGGAGAAAGAGGGTGGAGAAATTAGAGAAGGCGAGCGAATGAGAGAGCGTTGGTCTGGGGTGGAAGTTCGGGCGGGAAGGAGCGGCTGGCTTGGATTATTCAGCGCGGAATGGACATCTTCTACCCCGCTACGTAATATTAATATGTCCTCCGCGAGGTGCGGCGAAGACAATGGCGGAGATTGTGTTGAATGCTGTAATCAGAGGGCAGACTCCGCGTCCTGAGGGACTTTGCCGAGGCTCCACTTCGCGCCGAACGCTGATCCTGCGGCGAGCGGAGAGCGGAGAGCACTGTGCTTCGTGCGGCAGGCTTGCTCTGCTAGCGTAGAGAGTGTGTGAGAGAGAGAGAGAGAGAGAGAGAGAGATAGATAGAGAGGGGAAGAGGGTGGATGAGAGAATAGGAGCGCGGTGCGGAGAGGAAAGAGGAGGTGAAAGGGACGCTGCCTTCCGCCCGACGCTTCCTTCCTTCCATTCGCTCCGCTTCACGTACGTTAACCCTCGCTTAAGTGGTTTCGCTCGTGGTCCGGTCATATTTCTCGCGCGCGAGACAATGGTTAATTAGCGTTGGTCCGAAGATGCGGAGCGCCAGTTTTTGGGTTGCCCGCTCTTTTGACGCCCGTCGACGCGCGCTACTTCCGATCGCGTTTGTTGCGGAACAAACGGGGATCGTCGCTTGCGCCACATTGTAAATTGGGGCCCCCTCCTGCCTCGCCCCGTCGCCCGAAATCAAAGCGGATCCTTTGAAATATTTCGCGCCCAACCGGGGGCGGGACGATAAGTAGGCGGCAATGGACGGCGTCCTAACGAGGCCGGGCCTCGGGGAAACTCGATAGTGGACAGTGGATAAATTTCATCTCTCGCGATAACTCTACACCCCACCTCCCCCGTCCCTCTGACTGCCTTTCTCTGTTCGCGATACAAAGTGGCATTCTGTACATTTTATTGATACCCCGCGGCGGCATAAATCTCTTTATCCGTCCGCCGTCTCTCGTCTCTCGTTTGCGGACACTTCTTCTTCGCCTTCGGCCTCCTCGTAGGGTCCATAAATCAGGGAAATTTAATAACGGTGATTTACGTTGCTCATTGGCCCCCCCACCCGATCGATAATGTAACGCCGGCCGAAAGCCCGGTAAATCTTATCACGTCCGCTTCGGCTCGTCCCGCGTAACTGATCGTAATCAATGGGCCTCGATGCGAGCCGCGGACTGGCAAACGAGGCGTACACCTCCCCCCTCGGGTTCCCAGGCAAATCGAGTTTCGCTCCGATTATCATCGCGATTCTCGGCGATTGACAGTTCCAGGCAGCCGGGCCTGCCGAAAGTCGTCGGCCCTCCTCTGTTCGCGCTTGCGGGAGGCGGATCTCTCAATTTCGGATGGAACGCGCGGCATCGCGCCGAGCCGATATCGCGCTCGAGCGATCGACAAGGCGCGGTAATTAACGGATTCATTGAGCAGGTGGAAAGCCATTGACGAGCGACGACGGGAATTCTCATCTTCGCGCTTTGGATTTCGAACGCGAATGCAGCCATAATGGCTAGACTTTTCCCGCTCGCGGCACTTAGAAGATGAAAAGCGGCCGTATCGGGTCGCGTTTAAAGTATATCGCCTTGCCCGCCTATAAAGAGGACGTCCGTCGACGGTATCGTCCTCGCATCTAAATTGTTAAGGGACCGTCAAAATTTTCCGTATTCAAAATGCCGCGTATCGGATCGCTAAGGTTATTCGCAGTCCGCAAACCGTTCGGCGCACCTTGGGCGTAGCTCGCGACATACGTGAACTGCAGGGGAGGTGGCCAGGGATGTCAGGAGGGTGGGGGTGGAGGAGGGTGGCGGTGGGAGGAAGAGATGGTAACGAGAACAGCCTCCGGGGAGCAGTTGGCGCCCCTCGAGGGTGGCAGCGCGACTTTATTGCTGCAATAAGAGTTATCACCCGGTGATAACTGCCCCCATAACTCCCCCGCACGATGAATACATTCTCTGCAGCTCCTGGCTCCTTCTCACTCCCTCTTTTCTCGATTTTCCTCCCCTCCCTCTCCCCCCCTGCGTCCCGCCACGTCCCTACAACGTTCCGCAGTATTCTCTGGCTCATTCGTGCCATCGTCGACATTGTGCACCGTCGACTCGCTCACACTCTCCTCTCTATCCATCTCCATCTACGTACCTCTATCTAAGCGTAACCCTACCTCCCAGGACTGTTTCACTTTTATTAGCTTCCTCGACGAATTGCTCTAATAGAGCTGATTTCGTCGAACAACATATTAAAAGTTTCGCGTTAGCGAACACGTTAATTCCGACGAGCCACCGGTAACTCGGCAGATCTCGATAAAGCCGAACTTTGTTATTTTCATAGTTGCCAACATTTCTTATCTCGCATTCCTCGCTACCGACTGCACCGGAGTTCGCCATTCCCGTGTTCCTTGTCCTCGGTCGACGACTCTGCCGGCGAGAGCCTCCTCTTTCAGTCTAGGAACCCTTTCGACGTACACCTTGCAACACGCATCTCGACTTATCCCGGGCGGGCCGAGTAACAGCTGACTGTTTCTCACATCCTTGAAAGGAGGATAAGCAAGCGCCTGAATTTGCTCAGACTACCCCCTTGCCCCGGCGCCTGGCTCTCGTTCTCGTCCTTAGTTGGCTTTACTCCCCCCACCCCACCGAAAGATCGAGGACCCTGGATTTACGACGTGGCCAACGTCACGCGCTCTCATCCCTTGCGGCTTTAATTAAGGAAACACCGTCGAACAGTGCGGCACCCTGATGAAAGGGCTCGGACCTTAAAAGCGTAAGCGTAAATGCTCGCTTACCTCTAACCTCCGACCCGTCCTCGGCTCGAGTAACTTTGGACTTTCTGGCCTCGATCGTATAACGCCGGCGTAAAAGTCGCGAGAAATCCGCCGCGGCAGATCTTTGTCGAGGAAACGGCCGTTTTCATACTTTAAAGCGATTTAAAGCGATGTAACTCCGTTGACTGGAACGCGATTAAACAACGGGTTAATTGGTCAACTCTTTCTTAAGCGCTGACTCGCTTAAACGTTACTCTCCGGTAGGTTAAAATCTTTCAAACGCGTGTAAACCAGTTTTCGAACTAGGCGCAGGTCTCTCGACTATGCGATTCATTTAAATCGCCTGCAAGTCACAGCGATCGAACTCGGCCCGATCCGCAAATCGAGCGTTTCGATGAAATTGCGCTAATTACCGGAGCGTGTAAACGTCGAAGCGAGGGCGAAATGAAACGAAACTGGTACATCGTCGTTAAGTTCTGGGGCGCGGCTGGCAGCTTTTCATTGCCCGGCGTGTGCGCGCGCGCGCGCGCGCTCGAGCGCTGACACGTGTCGGCCAGTTGTATCGATATTAACGACGACAAGTTTCGGGCCGGAGCGCGGACACGCGAGGCCGACATTCGTTGGGAGATAGCTTTTTGCATGCCAGCGCTTCGAAGTAGAGCCTGTCGCCGGCAGCAACGTTTCGTTAGAACGTACATAATTATACCCGCGAGTATTTCCACTGTATCGGATAAATAGTAATCTGACGTGTCTCGGGGATGGACGCTGATAAACGCTCGTGAATGCAGAAGTAGCTGCCGCGATAAGATCGGATTATCCGGGGGTTTGAATGTCAAAGTACACGCTGCCGGAGTAACGCGCTGGCCGAAAAGATACTTGCGTGACACACTTACCGAAACGGTATATTTTCGCTCTTCAACTTGAAATGTTCACGGTTTTTTCGCGTGCCGGACGTTAATCGGTGCGCTAATCAGCCCGTGATTCTCGTCCGATTACGTCGGTTGACCGGTGGGAGACGAATGCAGCTGAAATTATGGAATGATTAAAGAGACCTCTGATTCTCGTGTTTCGTGTTCGATAGCGATCGTTGAAACACTGAATCAACGGTCTGCTTTTTTTCGGCAAGCTTTTTTAAAGCCGAGGAACGCGTAGAGGGAAATGAGTCGGGCTGGAATTTCGTTAAGGGTTCCATTAACGTTTTTCGAAGGCGAAGCACGATCACCTGTTAACTCGGTAACGTGGAAAAAAGCTGGCATTCTCCTTTTTCTGCGTTTCTTCGTTTTTGCAGCGCGCGCGCGCTCCATCTCTTTTCATTTTCAAGCCGAGGCCACGGAATACGTGGAGTCACGCGACTGATGATCCTTCGGTGCCAGGAAAGTTAACTGCACAGGGTGTACGGAAGCGTGCACACAGGCGCGTGCCTTAAATATTCTCGACCCTGCATTTTTCAGCCTTAACCTCCGACCTCGAAACAATCGACGGTGCAATTTTTGCAACAATCGCTCTCGGCCCACCGGTCGCGTCCTTTCCTCCGGCGTAAGCTGAGCAATCGTCAGCGATTGAAACTGTTCGCCCGGTATTAACGCTGACATCGGTAAGTGAACACGCAACATTGTAATTGGATTTCATAGTCGGAGCGTTCGAAATGCGGCGATATCAGGCGCCGCGGAACAATTCGCCGGCAACGCTGTCGAGTCGTTTCAGTTTAGTCGATATTAAAGTCCGACCTTATATTGACAAAACTTCGGCTGCGGGATATGCCGCGCGTGCCATTAGCCGTTGGCTGCCAGTCGTTACGTCGGCCTATAACGGGTGTCCGCTCCGCGCGCTCATCGGGCCAACCCGAGCCTGTTTACCGGATTTCGAAGGTCGCCTCGCCACAATTTTCTTCTCCCAACGTAATCTCCAGGTTCATCGACGAAACTCGGAAGACGTTCCGATAAAAGAATAACACTCGAACAACTGCCGCTGCAAATTAAAGCTCTCGGCCCCGCGAACCCTTGGCTTCCGCTTCTTTCACGCCACCCCCGTTCCACCCCTCTTTCCCTCATCTCGCCTCCCCGCGCTCCCCTCCCCCGACGCTCCTCGTGAGAAATCTAGAAATGCAAATATTGAAGTATAATTTCCGGGATAAGAGAGTGTACACTCTCTCTCCGTCTCTCTCTCCCCCCACCTGCGAGCCGTTCGCCGGCCTCCCCCGACGCGGTGTGTGTATATAGGCCCACTTTCGCCTTAACCCCGAAAGGATAAAAAAGGCTCCGGGCGTGCTAAAGTGACTATCGCTCGACTAAACCGGCCACCTCGCACCGGCAACGCGATACATCTAATTATGCAAAAGCCCTCCCCCCCCCTCCACCCTCCACCCCCGTGCCGCGAATAACTTAGTTACTCCTCATGACGTATTTTTAGCGGGGGAAAAATTAAAGAACCTCTTGGCGGCCGATGGCTTCCGGAACGTACGGTTGCCGCCCATGGCAGGCTAATTTGCACCTATTTACTTTCATGCCCCGATAATCTTTGAACATCGTACGACGTCATTCTCGGGGTAACGTCAATCATGGCGGAGCGCGGGGGGCATAAGTTGCCGGAGCTAAATAGGGGAGGAGACAGTGGGGTAGGAGATGAAAATGTGGCCTCCATTTTTTGATACCCTTCCCGGGCTTACGTTTAAGAATTTTATGCGGGAATCGCATCGGAACCCCGCTGCGTTTGCATATAATAGAACATTTGGTAGTCTGACGACGACGGGATAAAAGGATGTGAATATCTCCTATTATACCTGTCGGGAACGGCATAAAAACCGAAGGCGCAAGAAGCGATTGAATCGCCGCGCAGAAAATGGCGCACAATGGAGATAAGGAAAGTGTAATAATAAAGCGTGCGGCAGCATTGTTTTGCCATTTCCATCGAATTACATGAAAATGTTGAGGGGAAAAAAGTATTGAGGCGCAATACGGAAAATGTGTCGGAAACACAATAAAGCGGCAGTCGGGGGCAGCGCGAGCTAAAGCAGCGTTAGCAGTAGTAGTAGTAGCTGTAGTAGCAGTAGTAGCAGTCGTAGCAGTAGCAGTAGTACCAGCAGCAGCAACGCAGCTAGCACGCCATCGGGAGAGAAAGCGAACCGAGAGCGGAGCAAAACAAAGGCCACCCCCAGAAGAGGGCAAGACAATCTTAACCCCTGAGACAAACGTTGGCACCGGGGCGAGGAGAATAAGTGCAAAGTAGATAAAGAACGAAGGTCTGCCCCTTCGGATATGCGGGCTCCTGCGAGAAGGTTCGGCAACGTTTCCCATCGGAAAGAAATGCGAGCGCGGCTGAAAACGGGAAAAGGACGGGAGGGGCGGCGAAGTTGGGGCGGGGAGTCCCAGGAACCCAGGAACAGAAGGAAAAAGGACGAGGGTGCGGGCGGGAGGTGGACGGAGAGGTTGCCAAGGACGAGAGCAGACGACGTTTAAATGATTTTCAATACAAGAGCGAGACGGAGATTTCATCAAAGCGCAAATTCCTCCGAGCTCGCGACGCGCAAAAGGATGGAGCGGGGAGAGGGGTGGCTGCCGGTGGAGAAGGGAGGGTAGGGGAAGGGGCCCTGTTCCTCACGCTGTCGAAGGAGGAGGAGGAGGTGGCGAAGAGAAGGAGCGGAGGGGTGGTTTGCTGTGGTGGCGGCATGGCTGCTGGAACCCTGGCTCCGGCTTGGAGGGAGGTTTGCCGCGCCGAGAGACGAAGAGAGAAGAAGTTCCGGCGAGGAAGGGAGGGCGAGGAGGAGAGAGAATGAGAGAGAACGCCGCGCGAAGCGAGAGGAACCGAAGCAGCGGGGGGGAAGATAGTCGACGATGGAACAAAGACGATAGTAGGCAAAGGGATGATGAGGACGGAGATAGCCTTCGGAAGGACGGAGAATGAAAGAGGGTTCATGAAGATGGTCGGCGAAAGGGGGATGCAGAAATCGCAACGGATTGGAGAGAGGAAATCGTTTGCGGCAGCGTTGGAGGGAAGGAGAAGGAGTGAGGGTGGCCGTGGAAGAGTGAGAGAGAGAGAGAGAGAGAGCGGTGCGAAAGACAGTCGTGAAACTGTGCAGAGACAAGGATGGGTAGAAACGGACCGAGAGGGAGCGAACGGTGGATGAAAGAGTGAGTGAAGGGGTGCAGCAGAAGGGGTGGATCGAGTGAGGAAAGAGACGAGAAGCGAGGAAGGTGCAACGATGACGGAGCGCGAGGTTCCTACCCTACCGACCGACTCGCTGCAAATGCGAGAGAGAGAGAGAGAGAGAGCGAAGAGCCCTGCGCGGATGGTGGAAGTCGAAAGGGGGTGAAAAAGGACGGAGCGGAGAGAGATGGAAAATCACGGCCAACGAGAGAGGGAGAGAGCGTCAAGAGGCTGGAGCGAGAAAGATAGTGGGAGTTGCGGGGGTGGGTCGGGTGCTGGTACGGTTTTCAAGAGGAAAGAGAAGGAGAGGGGTGAGCAGCGAGTGGTTGGTGCATTATTGATCCCAGTGTGTGCGGACTGGGCAAAAAGAGGAGCCTCCGGCTCGGCTCGAGAACGAGGGAGAGCGATGCATGCCAGGCGCCGGGTGCCAGAACGAGATCGAAGGGCGTGAGGGAGAGCGCGAAGGGGCGAACGTTGGCGAGAGAGAGAGAGAGAGAGAGAGAGAGTGAGGACGACGGAGGGAGAGGGGAGGAGGGCCACGCCGATCGCAGACAGATATTAGAAATGCGTTCGCCTCTTACCCGCTTGCAGAACGCGCGCGCGCGCGCGCGCGGTTGCTTGCAAACGGAATGCGAAAGAATCGAAATCATAATGCTCTAGATTTGGACGCGGACGAACAATTTTTCGAGTGGCTACTCTGATTCGCTGCTTGCTCTAGTGTTTAAACAAAGTTTTCGTTCGACGAGTCTGGTAGAAGGGTCCAAGATTTGTTGAAGACAAATAAAGATCGGTGGATAGACGGATTATTTTTAATGTTCAGAAATTATGAGGTAAACGTGACTAATGGACTGGATTTAGATTGCAACTTTTTAGTTTCATGTTTGTTGAACTCGATGCCTTTGTTTCGTGATTGTGATTCAAGTATATCCGTCCGAAAATCCTCACGGTTGCCAGCCCCAGTTGTTCTTTCGTCCGCAGGGCAGAAGAACGATACCCTGAATAACTTTCCTCCCGTTCGTCTTTCATCGATCATAATTATTCGTCGCTCGTTAACGAGCAAGCGAACTGATTTCTCCCTTCTTTTTTTCTATCTCATCGTAACTGCCAGCCTGTATCCTCTCTTATTTCCCGACTTTATGACGACCACGTACACCGGCCGTTAATAACGGGCAGCGCGCTCCGTTGCAAAGTCTATATTAATAGAATCGCACCGCCCCCGGGCTTCTTTTGTTCCCGAAGATCAGGTTCTAATCTCTCTCGCTCGATTGGAGTCTGTATCAAGTTTTCCGAGCCGCTCCATTGATCGAGCCTCGCGGTCCCGTTGCGCAATCAATCATCAATGCCAATCATGATCGCTGGCGAATGCTTTTCCCGTTCTTTCGATCGTTTATTAACCGCTGTCCCGCTACAATCGAAAATAAGTAAATTCGCGGTCGCCAGTTCGGTAAATATTAGCTCAATGCCGAAGATCGTCGATTGATTTCGACGAATAAATCGAAGCTGCACCGCGAGAGCAGGAACTTTAAGTTTGGCCCCTTTAAACTGTACGGAACTAATTCGATTCGAACCGCGCCTCCTTTAGAGGCTCTTGTCGGGAACACAGGCATAATCATAATTAACCGTCGCGCAATATTGGCACAAAAATTCGAGCGCATCCCTCACGTACCGGAAAGCTTCAATGGTAACTATCAAGTAATTATTCAATATTAGCGCGATATAAGCGCGTTAATAAATCCCGGAGGCTGGTTCACGGCAAATTTCATGTAATTAAACGACCAAATATTGAAAATATTCCAATACTTGCCGGCTCTCCGGTCGGCCCGGGAGCACATTTCTGTCTCTAATACATCATCGCGTAATACCGGAGTGTTATGCGCCAAACATTCGATGAATCGTAAGTAAGATTTGATTATAACCTATTTCATTTCGAGTAGATTACGTGTCAAATAACATCGATGACATTTAACAAGCGTGCTTTTAGCGATATTGCCCTGTTTCATAAAAGAGTCCACATTTCCAGTCCGGCCGTAATCGAGAAAACATATATTTTCCTTGGCTCTCTCAATACAGCAAATCTATCTATCTTAATTACCCTCGTACTTTTCCGCGTAAACTAGTCATCGCTTTTTTTCGAATTTCATGCTGCGTAAAAGCACGTTCGACAGCGTTCCGCGAAATTTCACCCGTAAACCCACATTTCTTTTTTCACCGTAACTTACGAACCACTCGTGCCTTCTCCGCTATCTCTCGCCTGAATTCGCAATCGGATCCGCAGTTTTCGGAAATAACCCTGGATAGCGTCGGGTCCGCGCTCATTTATCGAGCTAACGCGCACTCTATCCCACTCGAATCCTCCGCGGCAGAGTAATTCAGGCCATTAGCGTCAACGCGGCGAACGCGCTCGCGGAATTTCGGACATTCCGCTTTGAAATGCGCGCGGGGCCCGGACGATATTTCCGCAAGAGCGCGAACTGTTGCGCACGTTTCGGGGAGGGTTGGAGGGGTGGAGGAGGGGCACCTGCCCTATCTATCTGTCCATCTATCCGTCCATCTATCCGTCCGCCTATCTGTCCGGTTCGCCCTGCTCCCGAAATCCCGAATTTTCTCGGTTGACTATTCATTCGGATCCCGTCGATGTTTCACGCTAATCACGGAAATAAGCTGATCGGAAGCGTCGAGAGTGCGCGCCTAACTTTGTCAATTAATTCCACATTCCGCGTCGACGTTCGAGCGCGATAGCGATAGCTCTACACGCGAAATCGTCATACTTTTCGAGTCGCGACTTCGATCACATTGCGACTTCGGGAGACGCGGTGTCCTTCGGAAAATTCTTGCCGAGCGACGAGCTCGAAGAGTCGGGAAAATAAACGGGGCGCCGGTTGGCGGGGAAATTAAATATTACTCGTGCCGTTATAAAATCGCGGAAAAATGTGCGGCACGTTCGCAATTGTATCTCCTGATTTGCTTACTCGCGCTTATTCCTGCCACGTCCGTCCCTCCGGAGGACGTGAAATTTATTCAGAGAGAGAGAGAGAGAGAGAGAGAGAGAGAGAGGCCCCCATCCTTTCTTCGGCGTTGGCCGTCTCAAAGCAGAAGCGGCCGGGGGTGGAAGATAAAGAAAAAGAAGCGCGAAATGGAATAACGAAACGGCGAAGGCCGCATTAATCGCCGACGCGGAACTGTCCTTTGCGCATTTGCGCAAATTGCGGCCCTCCACCTTCGCTTTAATGGAATTGCGGATCGTCTTGCTCGGCTCTCGAAACTTATCGGTTGGTCGAAGAAAATAGAAGCCGCGCCGAAGACAAGAGTTTATTTCATTCTCTACCGACGTAGGTAGCTACTGCAGAACACGAATGAAGATTGAATAAATACGGTGGCTACTTGAAACGAGTCAGTAGGTATTTGCAGCCGTTCGAATGTGTACCTGGCTAATAAAAATCTTATATTCGTATTAATAAGAAGAGAGGCTCGTTTCTATCGCCAATCTGAGATCCGCAGAGTGTGCCACCGTGCTCAACTCGGTTTCACGTGCCGCGTGGACGCTCTCAAAACGTCGAGGCGCGTCACCGGCGTGGAAAGTATAACGACAGGCCCTTGTGTCAAGAAGCAAAGAGGCCTAATGAATGGGTCGAGATTTCGCGCTCGTTCTCTTTCTTTCCGCCGCGTCCTTTCCTTTCTGTTCCACTGTTTTCTCATCTCGCTCTCCTTCTCGCTCGCTCTGGCGCTCTCTCACCGTGCCTCTTCGTCTGTTATTCGTGAGGGTTAAACACAGCCCTGAGCGGCACTCGCGTTGCAACATACAATTCAACTGCGAGGATAAGAGACATAACCGTGTGTCCCTGTTACCGGAACAACGTTACGAGGAGGCTGCCGTTAGTGTCGTGTTCCTTTTAACTTAGTTTTAGTTTGCTTCGAATTTTTTTCGTTGACGCAGGGCATAACGTGGCACCTGCCTCTATTTACCGTCGAATATGATCCGGACGTAAAGGTTCAACTTTAGATGAACTATGTTATAATACGACAGTCGACAAACTCATTTCTTTGCTTCCCTGCGAGCATATATACGTTATTTGTAAGTATTACGCATCATACCTTCCGGGTATTTTTGTTTTGAGGGATAATTTTGAAGATCAGCAGGGAAAGAGTGAGAGTTCGTAACGCGGTAGTTCCGAAAACATTGGGTTCCCAGGGCCATACAGTATTTAACCCCGGCAAACCGGTCCACGCCCGTTCCACTAATTACCCCGATTTAGGGTAATGTTGTTTTTACTCCGCGGCATCTGTATCCACGGGCTAGCTTGTTTTAATGCACAGCCAGTCGTTGCAGGCACTTGCTTCCGCCGACGGTGGGCGTCGCGACGCATCTGCCGCTGCTTTTAATTTCGCCGGGCGCCCCCGCTCGTACCTCGGATGTTAGGCGAAATCTGTTCTGGCATACGGCGTCGTTGAACGAAACAAGCGGCCGGAGCTACGAACTTAATCGTCCGGCCAATTAAATCGCTGTTACGCGTCGAGTTTGCATTACGTATGTAGCTCGCGGCCTGGATCGTGAGAGTCCTCCCGAAAAGATGGCATTTCGGCGCGGAAGCGGATGTAAGTGAACTTCGGTATTGTCAGTTCGTTATGAAAACTTGGATATTTTCGTGTGACGTCGCGATGTCTGAGATGCCGTAAACAAAATTGTCTTTTCCTTCGGTTGACATCGCTTTCTTCTCTTTTTTCCCCTCAAAAATGTGAATTCGCCATCGGGTCCCGTGCGATCCGCCCGCGCATTCGTGCAAAATATTGCCGTAGGGCCAATTAAATCGCCGTTACGCGTCGAGTTTGCATTACGTATGTAGCTCGCGGTCGGGATCGTGAGAGTCCTCCCGAAAATATGGCATTTTGGCTCGGAAGCGGATGTAAGCCGTATTGTCAGTTCGACCGTTATAAAAAACTTCGATATTTTCGTGTAACGCCACGATGTCTGAGATGCCGTAAAAGTGGACGCTTCCGTCTGAGCATGAAACTCGCTGACAAACGCTGATTATTCGGTTGTAAAGGAAACGTACGGAGAGGAGTAAGGCTGTCGTGCGAAGGTCTCGGCGTAGGCAGGAAGTGAAAAGTTTACGAGGGTGGTCGGCCATGAACGACAGCCATGGCTCCGAGTGGCGGAGGATCTGCGGAATGGCGGAAGGGGTTGTTTTTACTCGCTGTACATTTACATCGCGTTCGGCCGCTCGAGTACGCGCGCGCGGGCTACTGGCAAGCGGCTGATGGGGTTGAATTTGAAAATTTTACGTTTACCATAAAAGCGCAACGCTTTTCTTTCCCTCGTCAGCCTTATGCAACGAACTACGTCCTCGTATCCCACTTGTTCGGCCGTAACTGATACATCGTTGCGAGACTCGCTCGGATGCGCGACAGTTTCGGCTGAATTTTGTCTTGGACAGCGGCAGTTTCGAGAGATTTTCGATAGGGCGCCTCAAGCGTAAAATATGGAGTTTGTACAGGACGGCATTTTACGAAGGAGTGCATAGGAGGTGTCGGATATATTTTTCCTTCTTGTCGCCGCTTCTCCTTGGCAGGTTTACGGAGCCGAACGCTTTCGACGGCGGAGCGAGATTGGCCGATGACATTGAAATATGCATGCGGGAAACCGATTAATTGAAATCGATATGCGCACGTATTAAGGATAACTGCGCGGACGAAACTTCTCAATGGCAAGAGTGACAAGCTGCATGCCAAATTTTTTTCATATGCCTTACTCCTGTTCCGCGGCCTCGCCGAGTAGTTTCAGCGGACGGTATCTGGGTCAATTTGCGAAAGCTAAAAGTTCGCGTGGCGGAAGCTTCGTCTAATTGTCAAAATTTCAATGCGCCGCGATGTTACCATTTTTCCCCGGTAATAATACGGGGAAATTTAAATGACGCACGTTCGTTTAAATTAGCGAAGTTTTTGCCGCTGTGTAGAAAACTAGAACGTGATGAAGCAAACCCCGTCAAATATAATATAATTGCATATTCCGTTATGTGCATATTGCATATCATATTGTGAGATACGCGGTCGAGCAAGCGCGTGTTAACGCGGTGTGTATTATTCACATGTTTGCATCCGTGCTTCGGGATCCGCGCCCGGGAATCTTCGAATATCCGTATCGACGTCACGCGAGATCTCATAGGGACATTTAGGCGAACGTAGGAAAGCGCCCTAAACTTCTGCAACATGAATGTCCTCCATAATTGCCGGAACCATTAGCGTTAAGTTACTGTTGCGTTGCCGCGTCACAGTGAGTTAATCGGAACGCACGCGGGAATACAATGCAGTTAGAGAGTGTAAATGAAACATACCTTGACAGAGAAAGACGGAACGTTGGCGAGAGAGCGTTGCAGAGAGAAAGAGTGAGAGTAACGACGAGAGAGAGAGAGAGAGAGAAAGACAGAGGAGGAAGAACAGAGTGTAATACTGACTGCCTGAGTGGTAGTTACTCGTTTCTGAGAGGATCTTGAGAAACCTAGGTGCGTCGGGGTAAATTAAGTTCCTCCGGGGGAAGCAGCCTTACGAAAATTCTCTCACACGGCTCGCCGAAATAATGAAAGTGCCTTCCGCTACTCCGCACTTTATAGACTCCCGCGCGTTTATGGACTTCTGTTGCCGTGCGGTGAAAATCCGCAGACGCGGTACGCTTCGCGCGCGAGCCGTGAAATTCTTAACCCCTTCGATCCTCGAAAGCCTCCGCCATTTTCGCCCACCTCCCCAGCACCAAAAAAAAAATGTGCTCGCTAAGTGCGTGGGCCACTACGAAAATTAACCGCACTCTCGGTCTCGTTACTCACTTTACTCGCTACTCGTTCTCCAATTTGCTCGCACGCCGTTCATACGTTTGTCTTGACATTCGTTCGTAAGCCTTTTTTCACTCAAATTCCGCGGAACAATCGACAACTTCAGCCGAGTGTACTCTACCTGCCGTTTAACAGAAATTCCGTACGAAATTTAACTGAGCGCTGCCACATTCCGCTGGTCTCATAAAATTTATTGCACGCCTCTCGCGATACAGGTTTTACACTCTGCCGCCTCGTGTTCTCATCTAGCCATATGCTGCGTAGGACGGGAGGTGAGGGCAAAAAAAAAACGCTGACAAACGCTGACGTCGAACAAGGCGAAACGATAAGGGCCGGAAGCGTAACGTGTAAGGCACGGGCATAGGCGGAAGTGGAGACTTTACGAGCGAGGTCTACCATGAATGACAGTTAGGAAGGTTGGTACAACATCCTGCAGGAGAGAAACTAGCCGGGATCAAAGGACAACGGGTGGCAGCCGGGTCCGTCGCGGGGGTGCAGAGAGGGTGGTAGGAGAGGGCGAAGGGTGGCGTTGGGGCTCATAAAAGATGATCAGCTCGTAAAATTGATCACTCCTCGATAACTCTGGGCGAGGAGTATACTATCCTGAAGACTTCTTGCCCCCACCCCCTCCACCCTCCTCCCCTCGCCCTGAGCCGTACCGCTCGCGCTTCTTTATCCTGCGCCTGAAAGTGGAACGCGCGGTACAACAGGTTACCCAGAATATGACTAACCTCGGCAAACCGGCGCTCCGATCTTGTCCCCCAGCCTTTTTTCCCATTCCCCTCCTCTCCCCGCCGACACTTCTCCTTCCATGCCCGCGGGGCAGAGAAACAATAACGTCGAGGTCAGCGGATACGAGTTCTCGCGCTAGACGATAAGCATCTTTACGGTCCGCTTTCAAAGTGAAAAATCTCGAAGGCATTCCTGGCGAACGGCATAAAAATTGTCTTTCCCTTCGGTCGACATCGCTTTCTTCTCTTCTTTTCCCCTCAAAATTGTGAATCCGCCATCAAGCTCCGTGCGTTCCGCGCGCGCGCCCTACGGCAAAGTTGTGCGCGCGCGCGGAAGGTGGCAATCTAACGCCGCGATCTTTCCATTTTCCATTTTACGGTAATGCAGATAAAAAAAGGAGATATCCGTTCCATTAGTAAAATATCGGGCCGCGGCCGTATATGGAGATACGATGAGGGGAGTACAATACATTATCGATTAACCCTCTCCCCTCCCCCTCCCCCGTCGGATGAAATAGATACCGGGCATTCCGTGCCCATTTACTTGATAACGACCCTCGACTGCATAAAAATACGATCGTCCCCCGTCTCTTCTGACCCCCCCCCCCCTCCCCACCCGTCGCTGCCACCACCACCAACACCCTGCCTGCCTCGTACACCCCCTCGGCACACTTCGAGTGCACTGGGCCAGAGGCACGTCGCGCGTACTTTATCGCCGTAATACGCTCGGCAAGATATTGCGCCGTGCCGAGTCCCGTCCCGGCAATTGATATGCGTGATTAAATTTTTTACGACTGTATATTTAACGCTTCCCCCCGACCGCGGAGAAAGTTCATGCGCCGGGGGTAATGGGGACGAGCCGGGGAATCTCGCCCGCCGCCTCGTCGCTTTTATTCGGCCCAGTTCTTCTTCTCCTTTTTTTTAACCGCCATCGGTGCCGCGGACGGCGGTAAATCAGGTCTCGATGCCGAACGGACGCTTCGGACGATCGAGTCACTTATTTACGTTCTGATCTGCGGAACGCTTGCCGCTGACGACATCAATTGTTCTGTAATGTTGCATGCGGGACCATGTTTAGATAGGATGTTTACTGGGATCGTTTTACGGATCGTTTAGATTATTTGGACCGTTTATTTTGAAAGCGGTGTAAGTCCATATCAAAAATAAGATATATGATTTATGATTAACGTGGTGTAAACGATTTATTAATGTGATATTTAATCTTTTTCTAATGGACTTACACCACTTTCAGATTAAACGGTTCAATTATGGTGCACGGTCAACACGTTCTCGGTTAGTATATCATGTGATTGGAGATTATAGGATAAGGCATTGGATTGAATTGATAAGATATATGACGATTGGCAGTTTTGCTCCAATACTGAAATCCATCGCGTAACATTAGTTGATTATGTTACGTTGAGTTAAGTCGGAGTGGATTGTTAGGGGGGGGAGAGAAAGTTGGGCAATCGAAATTATACGAAAGGACGATGGGAAACGAGCGTCGACAAGTGCATGAGGAAAGAGGTCTGATAATTTGGACGATAAGAAGGGGGAAGACAGTTTGACAAACGCTCGCCGGATATGCCTCTGGTACGCTCGGAGACTTCGTAAAAAAGATAACGGACGTGGCGGAGGGAAATTGTCCTTTCCCCTGTCGTTTACGTGACCTTTCACCTGCACCGCGCAGTCGAAGGAGGGGTCGTAAAGAATTTTAAAAACGGGCCAATCCGCCTGCCTCCCCCTACCCCCTCCTCGTTCTCCGCCGCGCTGGGCGAATAAATTCACGTTCGCGCGCGCGCGAACGAACGCGCCGTAGACGCGGGTAAACAAATCGGCGGATAAAATTGCAAACGTGCCCCGCGTTCCTTCGGAATTTTACAATGACTGTGTAACACTCAGCCCTTTTTACATCCACATTTCCGATGCCACATCCCAGTTTTTTCGATTCGCCTGTAGCCTCACCCGCTCATTATTTCGGAGAATAAGATAAAATCTGACATGACAATTAAACTTGAATTCGGGGTAGTTTCTCAGTAATACGAGTATAGCATTGACCCTTACGTGGGCGAGGACGTAAAGTATTCATCGCAACTCTGAAAACTTGCCACATCTCGCCGCCACTCGTCACCCTCCCGAAGCTCGGATCCTCGACCCTGGTCGTCCATTTTTCGCACTCCAATTTAAGAAAAACGAGCATCCATTCGTTCCCGCGAATGACTTCGAGTCCGACGCGCCTCGCGCCCGTAGAATTTATCGTCCTCGACGAATGTCCCCCCGCGCGCGCGCGCGCACGCTCGCGCTTATGTCGCCCGTTCCGCGTAATGTATATTGACATCGCTGAAAGATTTATGCCCGACTGTCGCTCCTTCTCTGCGGCAGCATAATGTTCGGAAGGAACGCACGCACACGCATTCCTGGCACTGATTCACGGCGCTCGGCTGGGTTGTGTACGAAGCTGCGTCCGTGTGCGTCTCCACTCGTCCGTGTACGTCCGTGCTTGCCCGCGCGCTCGCGAGCACGTTCGCACTGACACACGCCTACGTACGCTTCTGGATGTGTACACCTGCGGGCAACGTGCACGTCCTAGGCAGTGCGTCTCTCTATCAGCTATTCACTGTCTATCTCTATCCGCACGTCTCTATCGCCGGCAGATCGATACGATGTACAATCCCGCATCGCTTGTATCGAAATGCGCCAATTAACGCGGCCGAACGACGGACGAAGTTGGACATCGAGTCGGCGATCGGAATCGTATCGGGCTCCGTTTCGAAATTAAGAAACGTATATAAGGATCTTCCGAAATATAGTATTGTAGTTCGAATGTATGACAGTGTGAGTGTGTGCATGAGAGACACGTCAACGCAATGAGTGGATCGAAAGCGCAGCGAGGCGCAATTCGAGACTTTGGGTTGTCGAGTGGGAAAGGTTGTGGCCTTTTGGAAAATATAATTATCGCTTGTGCAGGAGGATTGTCTTTCTTTTTATCATCCCTCATCGGCTTGCTCTTACACGTACGTCCTTCTTTCCTGCGACGTTTCGCTGGACGTGCGTAGACGCTGACGTTTCTGGGTTAGGATGGATCGATGGCAAGTTGCTGCCTGCGTTTGAAATTCGTCCATTCGCTCCGCAAACATTCCTTCCGTCTGCAGCTTCCTCTCGCACTCAAATTAGATGCGGACAATAAGAGTCATTTCGATGTAACGCGATATTGGGACTTTTGCGGTTTCGGCGGAATAAGAATTTTTCGGATAGCCGACGTTCCTGAATGCGGAGGAGTACTCCGACGGGGGGGGATGGGTATATTCGATGCTGATGCGCGACAGCATCGGGGCCGGACATTGTACGAACGCCGAGCCGCGTTTCGTTTCCGGGCGCGTCGCTTTTTCGTTCCTACGCCTCGCGCTACAAATCGCGCACTGACATGAGATCGAATTACGACGTGCCTCGAGGAATATCTATGACATCGATCGGCCATACGTGATGTGCAACGGGGATAAACCGAAGACGCGGCCCATATATACCGACACGCGCGCGCGGCGCGATGCATACGTGACGTTTCGATATCGGGTGTTTCAGAATTGCAGCCGTAAAATACCTCAGTCGGTAATTATATCAGAGGGGGAAACTTTCGCCCCATATTGAAATACCTATTCCGTACACCTACGATCGATCGATCCTCGTTAACCGAAAATATCCTTATAGAATGTAGTTGAATCGCGATTGGCCTCGAACAAATTTCATAACCAAAAATCGATAACCTCTAACGCCTTCGCACGGCTCGGTGAACGAAAGTTTCGCGGCAAATTTATGCCGGCGCATTGTCCCGTAAGTTTTAACGATCGCGATTGATCGCGCTTGTACTTTCCGAGCACACCCTGTACGTCGGCGGAGCGGCTGGAGTCGCGAATCGACGAATATCATTCCGCGTCTACGAGACGGTTTGGCGAACGAGGTAATTTCGCACGATGACGTTCCTAGTAATCGTTCAGCTCGGGATTCCTTACTCGGCGAGCTTTAATATCGCCTACACACGACACTCCATTATCATCGCTTAAATCTCGCTCTCTGGATCGTTCGCGTAGGATTTTGCGATATCTCCTCCCTCTCTCTCTCTCTCTCTCCCTCCCTCCCTCCCTCTCTCGCTCTGACTCGCTCTCTCTCACTCGTGATATTGCGAATAAATTATCCATTGCGTTGATCAGTCACGCGTGAAATGCAAGGGAGGATATGCACCATCGCCAACGGGGCCACGTGTGCATGCCTCGGGCATATCATCGGGGCTCAGGAATGGCGATACGTTCCTTTCGAATATGATACCGCATAATGTCCGCTTATAGGCGCTCGAGCCGACGATTCCGCCCGATTTTACGGCTCGTGACGGCTGCAGCGAAATTCATGACGCTTCCCGCGTTACTTTTCTCCCGTATTCGGTTCGCCCATCTGGGCTCTCTAATTATCCCGCGTACTTCAACCAGAATGACGTCCGAAAGGCATTTACAATTCTTTGACGATGATTCGTCGGACAGGCTAAATTGATACTAGGTGCTGTTTAGTTTTTCAGTGGTGAATTGAAAAAAATTGTGTCTCGGCTAAATGGCAGGGAAACACGGTGACGCGAAGGTTGACGGTGCGGAATTAAATGATTGCATGGCGCGCTGACGTTAACATCGTCATTTTCCGCCGTCGTCAAAATCACGGCGAAAGGCCGCCGTCACGAACGTTCCCCTGCCAAGCTGGAAAGAAAGCGGGCACGTTGCTAATCTCCGCGTTATATTCCATTCGCATTATGCAGTACTTTGCTCGCACTTTACGGACCCGGCTCTTTTACGCTCGCGAATCTCCGCTTTAAATTCAAGACCCCCCCCCCCCCCCCCCCCCCCCCACGACGGCTTTCCAGGAGGGGAGGGGGGTGAGAAGGGTAGGTGGGAAGGAGCTCGCGTGCGTTTCACGGTAATGCGGTTCATTTTGCGTCTCGATGTTCGCGATACGACGGCGGATATCGAAATACGAATTGTTTCAATCGTCGCTGCCGTTCTCGCACTCGAAATCCGCCGCTATTGACTCCGATCGTCTTACTTACGGATTGTCTGCCGTCGCTGATATCCGGTTACTCTGCGATTCTGACACTGACAAATATGACAAATTCTGTCCTGTATCGGATCTGTACGATTCGCGGAGAAATAGATTGACGTTCGCCGTGAAAATTCCTGGAAGTGACCTTTAGCGTTTGATATGTAACAAACATACGTCACAGTGTATTTCACGTATTATCCTTGGCAATCTGAAAAGTACGAACTGAGGATAAACGAATGTAGCTAATTATATTTTTCATGAGAGTAGTTGCGAGCGCTGCCTAAAATCTGTAAGTCGCGATGTGTGTGCTACGCAAGCCGATGCGATCCTTTTGCGCATTAGTCGGCAAGCGTCATACCCAGACGTTCTTGTTAGGAATACTCGACGTGCGTTCCGTGTAACTACCGAACATTTCCAAAGTGCGCGCATCCTTTGCCATTCAAACGCGGCCCGCAGTTAGACTTACATGAGAGTTACCGAGTCTCACGTTGCATGCTTCTGCGCGTCGCTATACCTCAGAGAGAAGTACCTTCATATCCCTACGTAGCCCTTTGTCCCTCCGGCCGCGCCTAAGTAGCTCTTTCCCTTTTTATATTTCTAGAATTCGTTCCGACATTTCTTCCAACGTCGCGCTCTCCTTTCTGTTCCGCCAGCACTCTCGGTCGACTTTCCTTTATCCGATACACCCATATACACAGATCAGTATCATCCCGATTTCGAAACATTTCGCTGCGATGCGAATCGAGCTTTCAGCTAATATTTTAACAAAGTTGAAATTCGAGTGTATGCAGAATCGCTGTCAGAGCTTAACGGAATGAGATGTTAAGCCCGGCGCGTCTCATAATTCTGGATTACGTTAATACCGGGGCCGGTATCGAACAATAAGTCACGGGCGATTAACTCGATTTTTCGAAAATGTCGAAAATTTCGACTTACCACCGCTCTCACCATCGGCAACATGTAATTATTCCGTGCCATTGGAATACGGATTCATCTTGCCATAACAGTTCGGCTCATTAGCAATTTGGTCCGAGGCACCATATATCTCCCTCTTCATTCCCGCCGGCTCTTCTCTTTCTCCGCGTCCGAACCCGTGCACTTGCGTGCGTAAATTTATGCAGCGCACGCGTATACAGTCTCGCAGGGCCCGATCTGCGCGGATTGATTACGAACGATTAACGTGGGCCGTGGGGGGGAGGGTGGGGAACGGTCAAGCGTCGGTAGGGAAAGGGTAAGGGTGCGGGAAAAGGGTCGGGATCGAAGCGCGCGCGGCAGAGATTACAATGTGCCAATTATCGCTTGCGCGGCGTTTTATGGTCCTATCATTACGTGCAGAGTTTCGCTTCGCGGATTATAGTGCAGGAATGATGGAAAATCGCGAGGAGGCTTTGCCGGCCACCGGCAGGAAGTTCCAGATCGAGCCGGTTGAGCTTCCTACATTTTTAACCGCTCAATATTACTCCCGTAAGCAAAGCGAAAAGCTTCTCTGAATCGTCCCTTGACAAAAAAACAGTCGTTCATCGGCTTACCGCGTTACGTCAATTTTTTTTCTGTATAATTCCGCCTGGCACCGGCTCGAGATGGGAAGAGTCAAAAGGGTCGTGAAAAGCGAATCGATACCGGGTGCATCAAAACGACCGTGAGCGAAACTCGTTACGCCATTCATACCACGCACCGGGTCGCGTATCGATGTACCTCGCGATAAGGCCGAGTTTATGGCTCCGAGTGAGTTAGGTATCTTATTCCGCCTAGAAGAGTTTCTTCTACGCCGCGTGCAGGATTCTCCGGGCGCCATTTCGTTCGAGGATCGATACTTCTCGCTCACCCCCGCCTCACTTCCGCGCCATACCATCCAACTCCGTCTCATTCTCTTTGCGGCCGCGATAAGACGCCTCGGCCGATAGAATATCACTTTTGATAGATTAATCGGGCAGCTAGCCCCGTCTCTCTTATCCGACCGGCGTAATGCAGCGACCGACCTGGCTTCGGATTGTTAAGCCGAACGAACTGATGGAAGATATCAACGCGTTATAGGCTTCCGTCGAATCCGACATACCTTCAGTCCCGTCTGGCGTCTGCGTGTTCTATTCATTTTCCTCGAACGTGATCCAGCTCCCACTGAATCCCGAATTATTCGAGTGATCAGCTGTCGGCTTCGTTAACATTCATTTTCTGCAGGTTGTAGATTACCTTGTTCAGCGTGTCCTTGCACCGAACAGCAAGGAGCACATTTGCTCACTTGCAGACTTGTAGCAAGGAGCGCATTTCCATACTTGCTCATCATTGTGTCAGAATGGAAGCCAGTCAATTGTCAGCACGGTTCACAGTCCCTCGACATTACTCGCCGTACAAAACGTACCTGTCGCGACTTATTCAATCGTAAGACGGCAACGCATCGTATCTTCCGCGTCCGCGACACTCAACCTGACTCTTAACCCTGCGCATCCAGGGCCGAGCCTTCGAATGGCGTCGGATAATCCGTTCACATCCTGAACTCGTATACCAGGGAGCCTGCGGATAAGTATATAATAAGGTAGTAGAAGGGGTCCTCGTATTCCCATCTCATAAATTGCTGCTTATCTCGCTCAACGTGATCCACACGGGCCATTATCATGCTAATTCACGATTACCTGTCCTCACCGCGCTTCCACCGCCCTCTCACCTCCTCCCCTCTGCGTCCTACGAGCCTTTGCCGACCCCTTCACCGCCCCCCCTCGCCGCACCGGCCAACCCTTCCGCAACCCTACAAACCCCGTCGCGGCCATACCTGACTGCGGCCATGGTCGGCTGCCCGGTTATGTTAAATTGGGATTGATGCTGCAACCGTGATCCGGTCTACCGAACATACGACACCCCTTCTACTCCCCCATCAGCCACCCCCCTCCCTCTCTCACACTCTTCTGCGCTCCCGTGCAAACCGCCTACGCCATTAAATTGGCACTCTCAAATACGCGATGCAATTAAACAGCCTCGCTCGCCCCGCTGACGCGCATTTCTACGAGGTAGGCCGGTTCAGAATCGAGCTTTTGACGCGGCGAAAATCTAAACCAGTACTAATCGCCGCTTTTTACATTGCGTCCAGCAAAGGGTAAAGTCGAATAAGATCGTCAAAAGAGAGTAAACTGATTGAAATTCTGAATGAGCTATTCGGTAGCTTTTAAAAATGGAACTATTTATTTGAATCCTTTTAGGTGCTGTTGTTTACCACTATTTTTTTCATGTTTTAATCAAATATTTAAGGTAAGAGGCATCATACGCCACAGGGCCGGAAATAACGATTCTTGACAATCTTTTCTCTATTTTCTCACCTTTTCTTGACCATATCTCGGAAAATATTGCACTTAGAAGGCTCGGGTTGCGATTTTTGTGATCCTCTTTTGATTCTCTATCGACATGCAAAGCCACAAGTCGATCTGAAGACTTTCATTTTTTGGCCCATTTTTCGGTCCCAATTTTTCGATGGTTTTTGGCTGAAACTCCGAAACTAATGCGAATTTTGACAAACGCCAAACGGCTCTCTCAGTTATCATTGATCCCCTACCACGTAGCAAAAGGGCGATCCGACCCGTCGACCTTCGATTTTTCGCAAAAATGAGAAGGGCATAAATGAGAAATACATGAATTCTTAGCATGGTCAGTTCTCGTTCGTGGAGCTATGATATTATACGGCGTATGGGTTGGACGATGCGCACGATATTGTTTACCTGAGCATTCGTAGACGGCAATCAAGGCCGCGGAATCAGTTTACCGGCCTCGTTCTGTGTGCCGATGCCTCTCGTGACATTTCGTCCTCGCCGGTTTTCGCCTCTCGCGAATATGTAATACCGTGAGGAAGATGGGTCTGCGCTAGATAGGCGTCACGATTACACGCCAATGAGGAGATATTTATATTAGAGCCCATCTGGCGTCAGCTCGACCTCGAGGTCTCTCTCACCGCTCTCAATGCCTCTCGCTTCCTCCACCGTGGAATTCGATTTAAATTTCACTGCGCAAGCCCCGCGGGCTGCAATTTCCGAACGAGTAATATCGCCGATGCGATGGCTCGCGATATATCGAAATTGCGTCAACGCTTTTTGTTGGCGACGTCTTGGGAACCTTGCGCCTCGCCTCGAATTAACCTTCTCGCCAGTGTTCGTCACCTTCATCCTACGAACGTGGCAGAACACGGACAATCTTTTCGTTGCCTCGATTGTATCTACTTAAAAACTCAGAATTTACCCTTAATCGTTCTGCAACTTATCAATCGACAGAGTAATTTGCAGCCTCATCAAATATTTGGACTACAGAGGATTAATATAAATCCTCTGTTAGAGCTTATGTTGTTACAACTTGAGATATTATAAATCGGCACCTACAGCCTCGTCCGGTAAGCGTACCGCAAAAATTGTTGCAATTTCGCGAAGCGCGGGTAACATTCGCCGTATAGAGGGCAAAAAGAGCGGCATAAAATTGGGTGGCGGGCGCGAAACGGGTGAGAACCTCGGCAGCCGGGGTCCGGCAGTATTTCCCGGCTCCCCCTAAATCCCCGAATCGCCGAGCGATTTCTGAGCGCGATCTTTACGAGTGTCGCGGCTAGAGGGTGGTCACGGGAAAAAAGAGTAAAACGGCGAGAGAGCGAGAGTGCCGGAGAGATGAAGAGAAAGCGCACGCTCGACAGAGCTCGAGAGAAAGAGAGAGAGCGAGAGAGAGAGAGAGAGAGAGAAAGAGACAGAGAGAGGGAACGGTCCGAAATCCGCAAGGAAATTCTACGTTGACATTGAATTACGGAAAGCAGGCAATCTCGCCCGGACTCCATACTCGGCCGTCGGTCCGGGTTAGTTTCGAGAGTGCGGGAAAGAGGAACGAAGAGGCGGAAAGCGGGACAAGAGGACCGACGGAGTCGGAGGAGGAGTGGGAAGAGGTCGGTCTGATACGCGCAAAAAGTGCAGCCAGCGGGACGACAAATCAAATTTTCGCTCCGCCTGCACGGGGCCGAGGCCCATTGTTGCTTTTTATATGCAAAGCAGGGTTAAATTATAGCGGGGCATGGCCGGGGAAAGGGAGGGGACAGGGTGGCGGGGGGGCTGGAAGCAGAGAAAGGAGGAGGCTGCCGGGCTCGTCCCATTGTGGTACTTGCTGACCGGAAGCATCATTGTACTACCACCGCAGACGAGTGGTAGCCTCTATTTAAATGTATTTCATCCACTGCCTTCCGTACTCTCGCCCTTCTCGACCGGGGCGAGAACCTTGCCGGGTCCTTCTCCCGCCGATGCCTGGACTCAGCCGCACTTCGGGAAAGTTAGTTTCCCGTCTCGGCGGCGCCGAAGTCTTTGTCGCGTGCAAAACCGAATTTTCGCTCGAGCGTCAATCGCCATCGCTGACAATTATCCGGAGCCTCAAACCTTCCCGATCTTGATGGTTCTCGCGCAAGTAGTACGGACAGTTATTGAGCCGACATCAATCCGACTGACACTTAATACGCATCGCACGTATATGTAGTCACCGATATATCGGGTGGACAGAATCATTTCGGAAAATTGCTTCAATAATCTGTACCTTTTATCGGTCCGCTCGCGGTACTTCCCACATTGACGGAAAGTATTGCGACCCTTCGTACGCGAAGCTAATGACAGACGGTGAAACATTTAGGGCCCGGCGAGCGTCGATGCGAAACGTTCGGCGTCAAAGTAATAACAGGTTCGATCATGAAGCGTTGGATGTTGCCGTTGTTCATTCGGTCACTTTGCGCTCGCGCGTTCTCTGCCCATCACGCAAACTTCGTGTGCGCGTATCATCCTGTGCGGTCGCGATCATCATCGTCATCACGCTCGTTATTATCCGTGTCCTTGTTATCGTTCGTGACGATCGCCGTCATCGTCGTCGTCATCGCGATCGTCATCCTCCTCCTCCTCCTCCTCCTCCTCCTCCTCCAACCCCCAACCTCCAACCTCCAACATCCGCATGCCGATTAACGGTCAGCGTCGACGATCATTGCCGATTGAATTTAGCATAATCCGGCATTTCTGCCGGCAACATAATCCGGCCACAATTCCGTCACGCCATTCCACGCAGCCGACGCGTGCGTCACACTGGCTCGAGGAAGACTTCTGTCATCCGTGTTACGTCTACAGCTGCAAATGACCCACTAATGGCCGCGGACGTGCCTCGTAATTTCCCATTCATAGCTTCCGCACCGCTGGACCTTTATTAGAGAGGCCGGACGACGTCGGCCGTGACGAAAGTCGACGCACATTTTGCAAATTACCCTGTGCGTATCCGACGTCCCCCCCCCCCTCTCTTTCGCTGACCCGCTCTCCTCCCTGCTTTGTCTCGATATTTATTTATTGTGACAACGGGCCCGTGGAAAATTTGAAAGCATCGTCGTAGCACGTTTTTTCAAATTCTACACCGGACTCTGGATAACGTTCTAAAAGTTTTATGTCGTAAAAAATGTCATTATTTTATCGTTTAATTTTATTAGTTTCATGGAGTAGGATATTTTTTACCAGTGGACAGTACCGATAATAATCAAGATAGCATGATGATGAGTCAAAATTGAAATTTTTGATCCTCAATCTTCTGTAGACGAAAATCCCTTCGTGAATTCGTTATATTAAGGCTACTTTTTTTAATTATAAAAGTAAGTTCGGTTTGCGAAGGTGAGCGGGTTTGTCTTTTTGGGGAAGGAAATTTGGTGGGAATTGATCGTAATTAATATTGTAAGCAGGTGAGCGAGACAGGCTGAAAGCTCGTCACACTTTCCTCGGTTCTAATTCGACCCATTGAGGCGTATCGTTAACAAACTTGTTACCTACCAACGCGTCCAATCGCCTCGTTCCAGGTTTCTACCCCTTTCCATCCTCCCTCCACCCCTCTTCCTCTCGCCTGATTTCTGCGCTCGTATGTGTGTCTCCGTGAGAGGCTTCCGATCATTTCACGTTGCACCGCAGCCAATATCGCGTCAAAGGACATCATTACATCGATAATGCGTGTATGGCGAGCGTTCTAGCTGTATGTAACTAGCTGTATTTGCCAACTAACTTATGGCGTGGGCCCTGTACAGAGAAAGCGAGACTGTGAAACGCGGAAAGGTGTGCGCGCGGCCATCTACATTCCCACTCGAAACACATCTTTACACTGCCAATATTATACCGATCACTTTGCAGCGTAATTCATTTCTATAAATGTCAAACGGCCTCTGTCAAATACATTGTCGTCGCAAATACCGTTTATTTTCCGCCGATCCGTGTAGCATTTCTCCCCTTGGGTAGCGGCACGAAAGTCGGATAATAAAATTACGATCCACTATAGTGCGAGCGAGAGAGAGAGAGAGCGAGAGAGAGAGAGAGACGGGGAAATACAGCCGCATAGGAAATGAGAGTGGGAGGAATAGTGTGTACAGGGATGAAAGTTGGGTGGGAGAGGCAGAATAAACGGGGAGTCGAAAAAATCGCTCCTGCACGATTGAAATACGATGAACGGTTTGATCGGGTTTCCGATGGACGGACGGAATTCGACGTAAAGTTAATACCGGCGCGGTTGCCGTTCGCGCGTCCGCGTCCGAAACGAATGCGTCGGGAGAAGCACACATCTGCCAGCCTCTGTGCGCGACCCGTCGCTTTTCTCACGGAATTTTCCAGTTTCGAAAGGGAAGTCGGCCGAATCGCTTTTTTTCGCCTCCTGTTCCCACGTCGAAGTCGTCCCAGATCGACTGTCAGCGAAGGTTCGACGTAATTTCGATCGTTCCACCTTGACAACAGAATGCGTCAATGAAACATGAGTACGATACGAGCGATCGTGCAGAAATTCCGATTACGTAATGACGAAGAGACGAATGACTTCTGGGAAACGCTCATCTCGTCGGGAGAAACTTTTATGAGAGGAGTGGCTGACTCGAATAAAGGTCAGAAGTGTTTCGAGTCCTTTGACGCGCGTTCGCTGACATAACGACCGTCGCATCGCTGACGTATTCCGGTTGAGTAGCGAGTAACAACGAAACTTATTAGAGCACGTGACAGCGTTTGAGGGGTATTACTCGCACGGCTTGTTCTCCGCTTTCGACGCGGCAGGGAGAGAGAGAGAGAAAGATAGAGGCTGTAGAGGTATGGCGGCGCATGATCGTTGCGAACCTGCCGGAAAACTTGTAGCTCATCAAACCGTTGATCCGGATGAAACTGTCGTCAGGGTCTCCGTTCTTACCTCAGACCTTCGGGTCAATTCGTTATTTTCCGGAATGTACGGTTAAATCTCCATTGAATGACGAAAGTGTCCTCAGGGTCTCTGCTCTTACTTCAGACCTTCGAGTCAATTCGTTACTTGCCGGAATGATCGTTCAGTTAAATTTCCATTTCTCTACTCGTCTAGTTGAATCTCTGAGTTCGAAACTGCACTGTTTCCTTCGGAAAAAGCGAACAGTTGGACGCATTGGAACGTCGGACCGAAGACCCTGTCCGTCTCCCGTCATTAAGCGACGCCCTATAAAAACTAGACGCGATCCATTTCTGTGCGACGTGACGTCGAATGCGTTAAGCGTGCCCAAAATCCCCGCCGCCCCCCCTCCTTTCGTCCTGGAAACTTGTCAGCTCAGCCATCCCGTTTCGCCGTTCAGCGATCCATCGAATTTCGCTCGCTCCCGCTCAGGCCGGCAATCCGTAACGCGCGCGCGGCGTATGTACATAAACGCGAAATCCATTAACGACCCGACATCGGGGGCGCTTTAACGCACACGAACGTAAAAGGCCCGCCCCGACGCGAGAAAGAGAGGAGAGGGTCCGTGTTGATCGGCGAAAACACACGCGCGCACGTGTGCAAACAAGAATTTCACCGGATCCGACTCGCGATCCACGGGCCCCCGCGCATTTAAAAGCCTCTAGCGAAAATCAAAGTTCCAGCGGTGGGCGAGGAGTGCAAAGTGAACGGAATAGTTCGCCGTTCTTGGTGCGTCTGTAAAAATATTGCCGAACGGCACTCTCGACAGCGACGGCCGGGGGGCGGAGAACTTTTACCGTGCGCTCCTCTCAAATCGGATTACGCGTTCAAAGTTTTATACAAATGAAAAATATATATTAGGAGATAGGCGGAATTATAATTATTCTTCTCCGCGTCACGTTCGCCGCGTATAAAATCATTCCATCGCTCCAATTTCCGATGATTAATATACATGTTTTAATTCGATTCTTGGCAACGAAGTTAACGCACCGAAATGCAAAATATTGAATTATTTGTATACTAATCCGAATCTAGCGCGTGAGCTCGAATAAAACGGATGGGAGCCGTCACTTTGACAGTTTCGCTAATTCTCGTGTTAACCGCACGTAGAGAATTTCTCCCATCGGCACATGGAGTGCCTTCGATACCTTCGTATTTCTCCCTCGTCCGAGTTCCGGGGAAATACTTATCCGTCAGCCTAGTAGCGAAATCCTCCTGCGAGTCCGAGCCGAGTGCAGTCGATGCGAAGCATGCCTTTCATCGATCCGCGATTGAAACCTAGCGCAGTTAACGTACTGAAATGCAAAATATTGAATTATTTGTATACTAATCCGTACCTAGCGCGTGAGTTTGAATAAAACGGATCGGAACCGTCACTTTGACAGTTTCGCTAATTCTCGTGTTAACCGCACGTAGAGAATTTCTCCCATCGGCACATGGAGTGCCTTCGATACCTTCGTATTTCTCCCTCGTCCGAGTTCCGGGGAAATACTTATCCGACCGCCTAGTAGCGAAATCCTCCTGCGAGTCCGAGCCGAGTGCAGCCGATGCGCGAAGCGTGCCTTTCATCGATCCGCGATTGAAACCCAGCCGAGAGCCCGCTAATTCGAAGCGCAGGCCGCAACGAGCGCGTCGGTAGAGCAGTATCGGCCCCTGCGACCACTTGGATGCGATTCGAGTGACTGACAGCTCGAGCACGCGCGACTACCGCTTCATACGTCGAGAGCGAGAGTGAGTGGACGGAAAATAGCAGTCCCGACGTCGTTACACCGCCGATGCGAACCGTTGCACCGGCTTCATTCTCGATGCGCTAATGTTGTCCGCTCGGCTCGTCGCGATTTTATTCCCCTCCATAAATCCTCCGACCACCACCACCGTCGCCACCACCGAACCTACCCTCGATGCCCCGCGAATTTTCGCGCGATCGAACGAGTCCCACTCTCCTGCGACTCGTGCCATTTCGGCAGCGTCTGAAAAATAGTCGCAGTCCTTGAGGAATTTGCTTCGTTTGTCAAGGTGACAAGTGCTTCTAGTAATGTACTTTGATCCCCGCCTCCGGGATGGAGGTTGAAACTCGAGAAAGTATCAGCGTGATCGTAGTTCGATCGAAAGGTGGATAAGAGATTCTCGCGTGTCTGATCGAAAAGCGGAAAACTCTCCCGATGTGACCTTGGTCTATCCAGGTACTACCACTGTATCGGAGGATTCCACAGTGGCATTTGGCGACAGCGATCGCGCCCGGACGTACCGTCCGCTCGAAAGTGTACTTGTTATCGATCGACACGCGTACCGGCTACCGATCGGTCGGCTACTACAACGTATTAATCCTGGAGCCGAGGCTGTAACAAGCGCGCCCGACCGGTGCCGGGCAGTGACCACTTGGGCTGCGTTTGAGTGACTGACAGGTTGCGCACACGCGACTGCACCGCTCCGCGTTTCGAGAGGAAGACAGAGACGGAAGCGGAGATTGGAAAGGGATAGATTAACGGGACGATAGCTGGAGAAAGCGAGAAGTAAGGCAACCGAAAAACAGGAACATCAACAGACACTGATATCTCAATCTTCATCAAGGACGCAAAAACCGATCAACTTTGCAACTCCATCGTTCTCAAACCGTGAATGAGCCATTGAATCAACAATACCAACGCATAATAAAAGATTTACCGGTGCTCAGGAAATCAAGGCCGTATCATTCGCCGTATACTATCGATCCGTCCAATTATTACGTTGTAAATGGCGCGATGAAACGGGCCGACAGGCGCGTTTTACCGAAACTATCGTCGGGGGAGCCTGGCACGCCATCGGCCCGACGTTTTCAGGGGTGGAGTCCGGACCCGACGGGACATCGTTTTGTATCGATAAGCCCTGTACGCGCACCGGGAGACGCACAATACGACGATGCGCTGCTCTGCGCGCAGCGCTCATCCCGCGCGCGCGCGCGCATGCTAATATGTAACCGGGCGCGATACGGTATATTATACCGCCGCGGTTTCATATTTGCATTGCCGGCTGTTGCAATGATGTTATCTTCGCTGTTGCCGGGGCTAAAATTGTACGTAGACCGGCCCCCGTTCGCGAATTTATATGCGCCTCCCCCGCGCCACCTCCCGCACCACCCTCTCTCGCGTCCCATCTGTATAATAAATGTAGCAGTGGCACTCTCGCGGAGGTCGGAGGGATAGAAAAGGAAGCGGCGAGAATGCGGTCGCGACGTGTGCAGGGTCGGATCAGCAACCGTCGAAAAAGTAAATTTTATTGACCCTTAGTCGACTAAGACTCAGATACTGATTGACGTATGGTTGACTGGTTTATCGTAGATGAGATTTGTGAGATTTTTTTCCAGTCTGCTTTTTGAATGTAATTTCTTACGCTGCTCGACGCGTTTCGGCCGCTGTATCCAAGCTATCAGGAACTGTCGCAGTTTAAAACTGGAGACAAGATAGGAGCGCTGTGACGAATGTCATATCTCCCTGAAGACTGAGATACGTTTGCCCAGGGGTCGCTGAGTTACGTAGATCGGCCAAATTCTGAGACTCACTTGAATCCTGACAGCTGCATCGGAATTGCAGAGGTGAGAATCCGAACGTACTGTTCGGGAAAATGCAAATATTGCTGTGATATTAATAGAAATAGAACTCGAACGCAGACACTGCCCGGCTAGAACATGGCCAATTTATGAACGAACTTTCCGACCGGCATTCGTCACGCTCGACGCTCGATTTATCCAAGAGTCCCGCATAGAACGAGTTCCGCGAACGATTCAATCTGCGCTAGGGGATGTCGCGCGCGCGCGCGCGCAAAACTAGTTTAACAATCGTCCGTGCCGATCGGTTTTTCCCCTGTCGGCCGATCGCGGCCACTCCCCGCGCGTTCGTCCGTGGATCGATCGAATTAACCTCCGCCGTCATTTTTGCGTTCGGCCAGGCTGAATTTCATCCGCAATTTACGCTCTTCGAGCCTTTGGCGGAAAAAAAGAGTGCTCAAATTGACCGTCGACGAATGAACCCGCGTCGGCCCGTTTATCGCGCAAGTTCCGCGCGCGCGCGCGCCTCTCATTTAAAATGTATGGGACTAAATCGATTTCTCGCGCTCGATAACCGGTTGCGCTCGATCAAATCGATCGGTCGGCGAAAATAATTCTTCCCATCGCGCCACGTTAATTTGCCCCCCTCCCAACAAGCCTCCACCCCGCTAATTCTGCCTTTCGTTAGCCGCCGTTATCGTTCGAAACTTCGTCACGCGCCTGCTCGTTTGCCGGTCGCCACTGCGACTTCATTGAATCGCTTCGACAATTCGCAGCGACGAGCGATTCATTACGGGAAATTAGATTTCCATCGGCCCCAATCCTTAACCGGCGAAAAACACAAAGGCGAGCGGTCGGTCGAACACAAAGCCCTGATAAGCTGTTATCGCAGAATTCTCGCTAACTTCCCGACAGAATTAATCCTTCCGATCCTAATCCTCGGCCCGGTCGTTCCCGTTCACGGAATCCGCCCCTGGCTCACGTTCGGTATATATATATATACGCGTATGAGAGTGTACGTGCGCGAAGTATATACGCGTACGCACGTAAACGCGCACGTATCGCAGAGCGCATACCGGGTGCCCGCTGCGCGATAAGTGCACACTGCATTTTATTCGGCGCTTATAACTTACGCATTAGTTTTGCAGCCGCACGAACGTGGCTTGGAGCCTTGGAACGATTTGTTGGAAGCGGATCGGAATGGTGAAAAATCTCAAAGGGTTCTATGCCCTTTTAACACAACGGCATGACCAGTATAATTCTAAATTATTAATAATAAACCAGTATTAAGCCGGCAAATTGAGTAGTAGAAGGAACAATACGCTGTGCAAGTAGTACAACACTGATATTAGTCAGCCATCTCCTGAAATCGACGTAAACGCTTACTTTTCGAACAATTTTCGAAAACTATCGTGCCCTACACTCGGCATACTGACAGTAGACAGCGGCGGAAGCAATCTCGCATCCAGGTATGGCCGGGGCAGTGTCTAGGGTCGGCGTCAGGCCGGCCATGAGATCTGTCGGATTAACGTTAGCGTTATTTATGAGCGTGGCCGTTCGTTTTGAATAATATTACGTGCCGGCTCCGAGTGCAGCGAACAGGTTCGTTGGTTTTCACTCCTGTTTCGGATCGATAACGGCGCGGCAGAAATGCGTGGCTGCGTTTAGAAAAAAAAATATAGGCGGAGGTCGGGGGAGGGAGTTGGAGTCAGAGAGAGTAGAGAGAATAAAACGAGTATAGGCCGTCGTTCCGGTAACGCGAATCCGTTCTCGTTGGTGATAGTGAGAGGAGGATGGGGGAGAGAGGGAGAGAGGGAGAGAGAGAAAAAGAGAGAGAGAGAGAGGCGATTGTGTTTGCGTGAAAGAGAGAGAGGGCGTGGAACGAGAAGGGGCGGTGGATTGGATTTATTGCAACTGCAGCAGAATCCGGGCAACCGTTTCCGGCAACGAGCGCATGTAGGTTAATACGGGCATAGGTATTGTTTATAATTGTTTTTGGTACGGAGGACATCGCGCCGTTAAGTCCGGCTTCGTTGTTGATACGATCGCGATACCGTGTAGATCCAGCTGTACCAGATATAGTTTACCTGGCCATACGTCTTTGCATGTGTACGCATGAGCCTGTGTAGACATATGTACGCGCGTAAATGGTTGCATTCTCGTATGTGCCTTCGTGCGTGCGCGAATAGTTACATTCGGTTTGCATACACGCGTATACGTACGTATACGTACGATATGCACACGATGTCGGCTGTCCGTATGTGTGCGAACGACGCGTTTCGTCGTATTTACGCGTTTACGTCAGGATTCTGTACATGCACCGCCCTGTTTGCGCACATTAGAAAGAATCCGTAATAGATCGTAGGTAGATTCTTGCGAGGCGAGCCAAAGCGCGGTATATCGAATTTCCATTAAATCTTGCAAATGGCATTCGATTAAGCCCACGTTTTTCGAGCCGTGCCAAAGGTTGTAGCGGAGAGCGGTGTCAATTTTGGTACACTGGGCGGCTACCTTCGTTTGGCCCCGTACAGTGCCGAATCCGCGGTTACGTAATCTGTGTGACGCTGCCAAAGGAAATGGCGCCGATGCATCGATGGATTTTGCGACTGATGTCATCAGTTTCGCGCCAACGTACCGGCGTAAAAGGGCACTATGCGTTTTTTGTCGGCTGTCCGCGACTGAACAACCGAAGCATCCACAGTTCTCATAACGCGGACTATCCGTTGCCATAAATCTATCGAATACGATTTTCGAAGGCATTGACGCTCAACCTGAGACGGTTAACAAGGCGTAACGAACGATGAACCGATATCGTTCGCTGCGCATCGATCCCTGAATGAGTGCGACCGGACGAAGACAGACAGAGAGAGGGAAGCCGGAAAACAGTGGAGAAGCGTGGCGTGCGCGATTGCTCTGTGATGGTTTTTCCTGTTTATCGAAGGTAAACTGACGGTGGCGCGGCGTCAAAGAGTAAAGAGCCCCTTCCCTCCCTTTATCCCTGTCCCATCATTCGCCCTCTCTTTCAAGCCACCCCAGGCCGCATCTTTCTCTGTCTTTCTCTCTCTCTCTCTCTCTCTCTCTCTCTCTCTCTCTCTCTTCTCTCTCTCTCTCTCTTCGTGTGCGTCAGCCACCCCACAGCGCCACCCCCTACCCCTTATTTCATCCCTGTCTCCCGACAGTCGTGTGCGTCACACGGACATCATACTCCGCCATCGTCGTGCGTGTCTCTGGCAAGGTGTACGTGTCATGTGTACCCGATCACCGCGAACCAGTGTGCACAGAGGCGGACCTGATACGCAGGACGTACGCCCAAGTGTGTCGCCTGCATTTCTTCTTTCATCCTCCCTCCGACCGCGATCCTCCCCTCCCCCTCACTCCGACTTTAGCGTGTCGCTTTTTACGGGTACGATCACCTGGATGGAAGAGAGTCTTTCATGCCCGAGGTCTTTTCGGAAGTCGCGCATCGCGCCGCACCGGAAACGATCGAATTTATCTGGCGCATTCGTGCGTAAAATGGACGACGATGATTACCCTTTCGGCAGTGCGGCAAATCTTTGGACTAGGTCTGGTGAGGCGCGACGGATTAGATTCGAGTGTAAGGGTAATCGTTGACGGATGAGCGGGATGTTCGAATTCGCGGCCGATGCCCAGAATTCGCAGGATGCCGAGCGACACTGAGGCGCGCGTTACGCGTTTCGGCGAAGCGTAGGAATATATTTTCGGCCTGAGAGGAGCATTAATTGAATGAGACGCGTTAATACACCGTACCTTAACGCGTTTCAGCAGCTGTCAGGCGCATCGGTCAATATCATCCGAGTAATTTCGCCACGCACGTGCACCGTCAGCTACGCCGAGCCGTTACTCAGACGGTTTTCCGCGTACGCACACACACGCACACACATACACACACACGGTCGTTCGGCTCGACTTAAATTCCATCCGGCAACGATTCCGCGAGGCCTTCCCCGTCCCGATAATGCGATTTCCGCCCGTTCCGCCGAAGATTCAGACCGTGAAGACGAACATCTTCACCCCCCCACCCCCCGCCCCCCACTCCGCCGCCACTGTGGCGGCATTATGAATTTCGCCGGGGAAAGTAGCTACACTCCGAGTGACACCCGATGCATGAGAGCTAACACCTGTCGCGGACGTACATGCGAACCTCCGATGTATATGTATACGTATCATTACGCAATTCGCAGTAAGGTATTGACACAGTCATAGAATACATAATCTGCACCCACGTACCTCTCGCTCTATCTCTAAGCGTCTCTCTCTCTCTCTCTCTCTCTCTCCTTCTATCTCTCGCACTCGCCCCCCACACAGACACCTACGCACATGTACATCTATCCTTCTGTCGTTCTCTAACGTCGTCTCTACCCCCCCCCCCCTCGCCAGCCCCTCCCATCCCCCTGAAACTCCTTCCACAGGGTGTACTTGGTTCGAGCGCTGCCAGATATCCTGCGAGAGTCAATATTTGCCAACACCGTGGAATTTCTGCTACTACAGCGCCGTATAACCAGGTACCCAATAGGTACGCGAGTGTGCACTCACTTTGCCGGGGAGTACACATTCGCCGCGGAAACGATGTCCCGTGAACTGTGTAAGACGATCAGGGCCGGGCACATAATCGAGTGCGCCGGGAGAGAGGGCCTTCGCAGATTGGTCGAATTGATGATCGGGGAGATTCGTTGCGCGGAAAAGGGCTGATTCCCTCCTCGAGCGCCACCATTCGCGACCGGCGAAGAATACGAATGGGCGATCGTAAACTGTAATGGAGTGTGTATCGGGCAGGATACGGGGAGCGGAGGGCGAGAATGCATTTTCTACGTGTCATATTGCGTTACGATGCTAAGATGACGATCGGGGAATAAGGTTGATAATTGGGGTTACGATCTCTTCTACGTGATGAAGATGAAAAATTAACGAAAGTATATACGGAGAATCTGCCCTGATGATGCAAACGATAACGTTTGCGAAACGTCGGCAAGCAGCTGATCCCAACCGCGGCGACCATCCGGAAGCCTATACGTTCAGTAATAATGGCCGTGGAAGCCTTAAATCTCGAAGGAGAAATTAACATTGATTCGAAAGCAGAATATTGGATCATCCTTGTAATGGTTTTGGACATCTTTGTTGGTTCATTTTTGAGTTTGATAGAAAAGATTCGAATACTGACAAACTTCTAATTCTGCAACCCCACGTCCTCGTACGGATATTGTGAGAGGCACATGTGGCATGCTGCGATCTCGCATCGAAATTGCCTGTTTTATGTGCGTACTTTGTATTACGAGTCCTATGATACATACGCTATATATCATTTATATCCGGCCTTGAGTCTAAAGCTTACGACGCGTGCGCGCTCTCCACCGTCCTTTATTTCTACAATGCACATTTTCAGCGAATTCCCGAAATTCGTAGAATGTATTTGCGTTCGCTTCGTCGACCCTGTTCGTCCTGTCGTCGGGTTGTTACTGACCCTGGTTAATCGATTTAAAGCGCAATGAAATCTTTCCGAAAATAGTGGCGCACGGTGGATAATTAAATCAACCTCGCGTTCTAAAGTTAACCGAGGCGGTGTAGTCGATATTTCGGCAAACTACCCTCTTTCCATCCGCCGCTGATTCTCTGGCGAAGAGATTACCGACGTCGAGCGGTAGAAGAGAGAGAGAGAGAAAAAAAAAACGGTAAGAGTGCAACGAGCGTAGGAAAATAATTCCGCCGCCACTTCCAGAACTATCACTTTTCCGCCCAGATAAGGGAGAAACATGCGCCGTATTCAAATGTTCTCCGCTTCGCATCCGCTGCGTACGCTCGTGAATGCATTTCATGCGGGTTCACACGTACCTGCGCACGGAACCGGCGCGCGTTCCCCTGGCCAACATACGCTGTGTGCCGTTTAACACCGCACTCAAACGCCAACTAAACGCGGCCGAGGAATAAAACTGCGGAAAGAATTCCGTGTACAAATAACGCCGCGACGGCGTCTGCGCGGTTCGGCGCAATCATTTTCAGCCGCTCTCCCATTTCCGCGGAATAATAACCGGAATCGTCATTTTAAGAGGCCACAGGTCGACGCCTCACTTGCCGAATACGTGGCCGCGCATTAAACGACTGCCACGGGAACGAAATGCAATCTCGCGTTCGTCATAATAAGCGCAGCCCGGGTTTCGTCCAAGATTCAGTTCCCTGCGTCTACGGTGAGGATTCGAACAACCTACTGACGTAATCTACCTTCAGATTCGCTACAGTGACACACTGTAGTCAGTTTACCTTTCCGACGCTGCCAGATAATTGTTCAGTTCTCATTATTCGTACATAAATTACGGTATGAGTGCGGAGGAATCGTTTATCTTCCTCAGATCCGAATAGTGCGCCCTCCACGTTTTCCATGAGACACCCGCTATGCGGTGGCGACGGTTCTTACCCGAAATTTACATATTGTTGCTCCTCGCCCGTCTCTCCCCCCCGCAGCCGGGGAAACATCGTTTCTCGCCTGAAGCTGGCATTTTTGCGAATATCATCGTGAAAAGTTTGCGCCCAGACTTCCGCCCACCTCTCAGCTACTCCACCCACCTCCTTCTATCCCCACCACCCTTCCGGCCCGGGGGTTGCCCAATGCGAGACTTCCTCATCGATATGCCGAGGCAATCGTCTTCTCGCTCGTACGATCGCCCCGGCGCCTCTCCGCTGATTTCTCGAGACGACGGCGTAGGCAGTCGCGAGAAAAATCGCGGGGGGGGGGGGGGGTGCGCGAGAGACTGCATGCTCTCGCTTGGGATTGGGGGGAGGCGGGGGTGAGCGAAATATTCGCGACGAGGCTTTATGAAGTTTCGGAATATTTTCCGGCCGATATCGCCCACCGCTGTTTACGGTGACACCCCCTGACGGATGGAGCATAATATATCGGCGATCCTCTCGTCGATAGGCCACGTGATGCACACTCGACGCCACGATTTGCCATTCCCGACGATCAATCCTGCTACGCGTCTCAGACGCATCGTCGCCCGAGAGAAATGATGATTAACGATAAGTGCAGCTAAGGTATATCTTATGTTTCCGTCTCGAAAGTGTTGGGGTTGAAGAAGTCAGTGGCGATTCTTGTTTCAATTTTTCGCTTAAACCGTCGGTCACTGACAGGAATCTATCCGAGTTGAGAACTCATAATCTTATAAATGGATCAAACGCAGACACTCGTGAGTCAAGAAACGAACCCGGTAAGCTGTTGAACCCAGTCCGGCCTCTCTCCCCCCTGTCCGACTGCGCTTTGTAAATGTTTAACGAGGGCCCCGGCAGCCGGGGTTATCGCGTTACGTTGCAAATTCACGCCCCCCTCTCCTCTCGAAGTGCGTGTCGAAACGGCCGATGAAAAGGAGGGCTCGCAGGGGGTTGCGCGCTTTTTTTCCTTCCTATCTCCCAGATCCCGTTTGACTTTTCACCGCGTCACCTATCCCCTTTGTCTCTCTCCCTCTCTCTCTCTCCCCCCCTCTTTTTCACTTTCTCGCTTCTCTCTCTCCCTCTCTCTCTCTCTCTCTCTCTGTCTCTTTCTCGCTTCTCTCCCTCCCTCCCCCTTTCTCTTTTTCTCGCTGCTCTCTCTCTCTCTCTCTTCCCTTCGCCACTCTCCGCGCAACGGCCCCCTCTTCTCCGCACTCGTAATCCAACAAAAGAAGCGAGGTGGCCTTTAAGTAAAGAGAAACATTAATCTAAGCGAGGGGCTGGAGGCTGGTTTGAGGGCAGAAACGCGCGAAGGGTGTCAGCTGTGAATGACGCACCTTCAGCCCGTCGCCACCGCAGTCATCCCTTCCGTGCGGTAACTCCCACCCTTCCCCTCCTGAATCCAAGCCTACCCCCCGTCCGGCCACCCCCGCCGACCTCGCGGACAAGTATTCCCGTCAACCTACGGCGTGCAACACTTTGCCTCTCGCAGTGGCAATGCGCGATCTCCCGCTCGCAGAGCAGCCCCCTTCTCTACCCTGCAACCCCTTGCTTCACCCCCTCAACCCCCCGCGCCACCCCTCGGCAGCCACCCCCTCGCTCCCACGACCCCGCTCGCCGCGCTCGACTCCCTTTCGACGTTCCCCGACTTTCTTTTCCCTTCGAGGCTCGTGCCACCCCTTTGGCAGAATGTAAAGCTTTTGTCGGTGTCAGGATCGCTGGCATTTTTCAGCGCGGGAGAAAAAAGGGAATGCAGCGGCGCGTGATACACGCTCGCCTCGCCCGCGATTCTAGGCGCCTGTCTCCGCCTTTGCCTCGCGATCCCGCTCGGCTTCCGATGACGGGAGTTCAGATGTTTGCGGTAAGCCTTGATTGTGGAAATCGATGCGCCGATACTGACTTTTTTTCAGTGATCGAAATCTGACGTCTCGCAAAGAATGATTCTTTCGAAACGATTTAATAGGTCTGTACGTTTGGCTGGATCAAGGTCAATATAGAGTTAGGTATTGACTTTGGTAAAGAGGGTGTTGAATTTGTAGGTCATCAAGGTATGATGTTGGTCAAGTTGATTCTGTACTTGGTTCTCTATGTGACGTTACGTTTGGTGCTTGCATTCGATATTTTCATTAATCATCGCTTTATAGAAATATTAAATGCAATGATCCGTAATGTTAATTAAAATAGGAACGTCGGATCAACATGGTTGGTAGAACTCATTACTGGATGTGTTATTCTACATGAAATATGTACGGATACATTATGCAGTATGCACACGACCGCTACGCGTGAATATTTAGGCCCTTAGTTAGAGCACAGGCGCACTCGGATGCCTGGAACCACTATTTTAAAACTAGCCATGGAACGGCCGTGGCGGAATGTTATCCTAGCCAATCCGGTGTACATTTAAGTACCACTGTAACGCAACCTGGCCTCCTTAATTGAATTACGTTACATAGCCACCGCGACGGCAGTCGTATCACCCTTACCTGACATCGGTCTCACTTACTCCAGCGGCCCTCCCGGCAACTTTAACCTCATCGTATCCGCGTTACGCCGCAAATGTTCGCCGCAGCATCCCTTTGCTCGCCGGGCGAACGTCGCAACATTCGTTTCAATGTCGGGAAAATTGTAAAAAATACCTCGAGTCCAAAATTCTCGGCTTTCCCCATACCGTCGGAAGTTCGCCCCGTATCTGGGTCAGCTTCGATCTTCTCAACTCTCGCGAAATACGTTCGAGACGCTCGCGTGCTCGTTTCAATACGCGTAAAATTGAACGAAATATTCCGAGGCGAGAGCGAGGCTCACCTTTTCGCGAGCCACGACTGCCGGTAGACGAAAAGTTCAGCGGGCGCCTAACAATCTGTTTCTGTCTTTTCAGGTGAGTAAAGAGAGAGTACCGCCTAGGCGACTTCGTCTCGGCGCCATTGACGTCACGCGGCCGACACATGGTGAGTGCAGTGAAAAAGAGAGGAGGTGGTGAGAGAGAGAGAGAGAGAGAGAGAGAGAGAGAGAGAGAGAGAGAGAGAAAGAAAGAGAGAGACAGAGAGGTGAGGCAAAAATAATGTGCACGCGAAGTTTACTGCGCTCTTTCGCCGACAATGGAGACGCATTATTGAACGCGTCCCCTTCCGTGGGTAGGCATTGACGTTGGCGTAGACGATCCCGAGCGAGCGTGAAAATAGTCGTCTGCCGATTCGCTGGCGCATTAATGGCCATGCGTAAAGGTCATCCCGAGGCGAGCGAAAAATGCCGAGCTCCTATTCGCATTTAACGACAATGTGGCTCGAAATGGTAATTCGCAACAGACAAACCTTCGGATATGCCTTCCCACAGAATGTTCCGCATCAGCAATTAACACCTGTACCTCAGGCAAATTTTATTGCCAATTCACGCTGGCGACCGAATACATCGAGGATCCAGTATTTGTTTAGTTCGCTATGATGGATCGCTGGAAGGTCGAAGTTGCTCTTTGTTGCTTCAAATTTAATACGGCTCGGAGGACGTATTTTGTTGGTTTTGAAGAGCAGGCTTGGCCGGAGGGTTCGTGCGTCGGATGGATATCGGCGAGTGTCAAGGAAGGGAACGGCGCATTGATTGAGTTAGCTTGATATCGCGGCCGGCCACCTGCTGGCAAGGGCTCTTCGTGTCGGTTTTAAGCGACCGACTCCGAGCATCGGGACGCGGAAGGAACGATCCTCCTTAGCGGACGACCTCGGATCTCTCGTGTTCCGCAGTCCGCGTCGTAAAGCTCGTAATTGAACGCGTGTCGACCGCCGTAACCGACACAACAAATTGCGATAACTGGCAGGACTTAAGAACGCGTAAAAATACGAAACTGTTCTCGCAAGTCGTCAAACTCGGAGCCATTTGGAAGGAAAGTTCGTAGGGCGTAGCGAGGAAATTTTTCCACGGTTGATCATTTTGATAATTGGCCCGAGTATGAGAACTAGACTTCCGTTTAGCGTACGCTTGTTAAAACAGCGCGCGACTCGCTCGATCTGTTTAGCCGTCGGCGTCGGATTTATTACCGGCTCGAGGACACGAGCGAGGCAACGGTCTAAAACCCATTCTATTCTATTCCATTCTATTGGTCCGGATTGCCATCCAAACTATTTGGAAAGCATCAGTCGCAGTAAAGTCCATAAAAGGATACCCGGGGGACGCAGGTTGCCTTTCGATCTGCGGAGAAAGGGAATGGAGAGTTGTTTGGCCTGGCAGATAGAATGGGGGGTGGCAGGGTAGCGGGGGGTGGGATGGCCTGCGAGGAGAGGGCGGAAAGGGGGTGTGCAACGGAGGTGCATGCGATCGGTGCAAATGGACGGATGACAATGTCGAGAATGCGAGAAGGGAGCAGCTGCTTCGGCTCCGATTCGATTCTGACAATTTTTTAATTGTTCTCGCAAATACCCTGCCACAATAATCTTCATAATTGGGACTTTGTTTATAGCGCACCGACGCAGCGTATTTCTGACAGTACTTAAGTTCTTCAACTTGCACGCAATTCTTACAATTACACACGATTTTGACTGGTTCAGCAGGAAGTAGGGAATTCGGAAGCTAGGAAGCTTCTTCCCGGTCCTATCCTCGACTTTTGCGTCAGCGAGGAGCGTCGAGGCTAAGGTTTCGCGGCAAAGGACGGCGCCGGCGTCTCGCATTGCATTCGCAACGAAGTCTGGAGGACTCAATTCGGGGCGAGTTCGGGGCGGAGGTTGTAAATGCCGACGTATTTAGGGAACCGATTCGACGCTCAAGGCCCTGGGGTTGGGCTGGCAGGCAAGCAAGCTCGCGTGTCTAGACCGGAAGTGGTTCTCGTGCTAGGCGTGGCTCCTTGATATACAACCCCTTGTATCTCACGCAGCAACCGACTACTAGCTACTGCCGCTAGTCCGCCTTGGTATGTATCCGCACATATACGGGGTGTCCAATAACTTTTGCCTAGCTAACTCCCTCGGCCCCTTAGGCGGAACGAAGTCGATCGATCCTTGTCTTGACTCCGCAAAACTTGCCTACACTGATTTCCTCCCGCAGATACATGTCGCCTGCTACTATCCTCGCTTAATTCCCACCTTGTATACGCTGTGATCTCAGTTTCGACGATTGCCTCTAGTTTTTGTAAAACGTTCCCTTTACCGTAGACGATCAATATCCAGGCTTACGTCTAGCAATATCTTACGCAACCCTTAATTCCTCGAGGTTTGCTCAGCTTCGACAAATGCACACAATTCGAAAGATCGTGAACCATTTGGCGCGAGTGTGTAACAATCCAAACTCCTTGCCGAAACTTTCGACCATGTACTAATATCGGCCATGTACAATTTGAAACCTCACTGACGATCCACTCCGCGCTAATTCTACAACACTGTGCAGCGAGCTAAATTGAACGTGAATTCCCGCAGTCAGTGCGGTCGCGCAACGAGATGCATTTAAGGGTTAAACGACGTCAATAACCGTCCACCTCCGGCCACGTTAATTCAATCTATATGAATCTGCCCCCCCCCCCCCCCCCTCCGGACGACGAGTGGCCGATAACTTAATTTTTCAATAATCACGCGCACCGCAGAGCATTCAGAGGTATCCTCTGCCAACATGGCGGGACACGAGTCCACTGACCGCCGATATCGATGTTCTTAGACGCCATTTGGTTGGCATTAACTGCCCTTAGTCCGCGGTATACGCCCGTTCGTTATTGGTCGATTCGGGGGCGACCCTCCTGGACGGAGGCTTTGCCGAGCCACAACGTTTTGAGACCCTTGAATACCTACCGGGAGCACCTGCAGGACGCAACCGAAATACGTACTTGTGGGCTCCACCAAATTGGCTAGCCACTTGCAACTTCGACGAGTCCGCCTCTCTACGTTCGTTCGTCTGGCTCTCCTGCCGGTTCTGTCTATATGTCTTTCTCACATTTACTGTCCCCACCCTCTTCGTGGACCGACACACCTTCGCTTCTTCGTCTTGCGCTCTCGTTCGCAATCGTCCGCATTTGTCGCGTTCAAGTATCTCTGTCTCTCAGTCTCCCGGTCGAAAGCCGCCGTGTAATTTGGCGCACAACGGCTTTGATACTCTGTCGCACTGGCTGCTACTCGAGACCGGTCTCCAGCATCGTGCTCAGGGATGTAGGTGTCGCATATTCGATGCTACTGGTGCGGGATTGGGTCGATAGATCGATTCGGAGGTGGACGCGAATGACGGTCGTCATTGCGTTACACTCAAGGATGACGGTCGTGGCAATGATAGGACGACCTGATTGGAAGCGTGAATTCGTCTTGAACTACCGTAGGAATAGCACAGTATGCGATACGAGCTGATTTATTCGTGTGGAATGAATTACTGGAGGTTTGCGTTGGAATTTACGTATTTCAGATCTATTGTAACGTATTGAAAATGAAATAACGTGTAGTATAATTAGAGATGGTTCAGTTCTCGTATGCGTTTAATAATATGTGTTTTATAACGTTGTCGTGATGGAAGAGAAGAACGTCGATACCTTTTAGCGGTAACTTGGAGGTTGGCTAAAGGAGATGAAGAATTATTAGATTAGCCGGGATGAGCGTTGTAGGGTTAGTTTCATTATTTCCTGCGGCAGTGCTGAATTTGTATCCACGGTATCAGGCCGTTGGCAGGAACCGTTGGCACTTATCATTATTTCCGTCTCTAATACCCTCCTAACAAGCGTGTCTTCTGATCTTCGTCCGCTTTTGACGAACAAGGTATTTCGCGTGAGAGCGACAGTCTCGACGACGGAACGGCAAAGAGGGTCGAGGAAATTTAACGAAGATCCGCCGTTTGCGTGCTGTCAGCGTTCAGCGAAGAACGTCACTGCGAAAAATGTAGACATCAATTACGAATTCCAATGATCACATCATATTCCGCACGAAAGTTCGCCGAAAGCTTCGCTTACATCAACGTCATCTTTTATTGATAGCGGATGAAGGGAATCTTTCTGTGAATTTTACATGAAAACTGAATCGAGGCCGTGAATAATAGAAGAATTGGGGAGTTTCCTCTTAATTCGCAATACCAACTTGCGGAAGGAAACGAGTCACTCAATTATATTACGCGCCGACTGTATGGCACGCATATCACGTTATTCATGTATAATTTTATTTTCTCGATTAACATAACAAATTCACTGGTGGTTGGCGTCAATTTTCGAAACTGCACGATTTGACGACAATGCCGAATCGAATTTGATGCGAATTGAAGATTTCTTTTGGCGCTGTGCGCAACTTCGAAAATTGCAGAAGATGCACCGAACTGGGTCAGCGCATATCACGTTATTCATATATCATTTTATTTCCCCGATTAACATAAGAAATCCATGTTGCCGTTAACCTATCAAAATGCACCATGTCACGATAATACCGTATCGAATGTGGTGCGAATTGAGTTTTCTTTGGCGCCGTGCGCAACTTCCAAAATTGTGGAAGTTGCGCCGAACTGGGTCAACGCATATCACGTTATTCGTATATAATTTTACTTCCCCGATTAACATAAGAAGTCCATGTTGCCGTCAACCTATAAAAATGCACCATTTCACGACAATACCGAATCGAATGTGGTGCGAATTGAAAGTTTGCTTTGGCGCTGTGCGCAGCTTCCAAAATTGCGGAAGATGCGTCGAACTGGGCCAACGGGAGGTAGCGCGAGCGAGGACGTTGCGCTCGCCTTCTTCTGGGCTCCGCACGTAGCCGACACCAGGAACGCGGTGTGTTAGGCAGCGTCGTCGGGCGAACGACGAAACCACTACCGGCAGCGACATCACCGCCGACGAGATTACATTACTTCGAGGCACCTACTTTGCGGTCTCGTGAAATGCACTCAAACTAATTTGTACCCGCCGACTCTTTTCCCTTGTGTATCCGTCCACCGTCCCTCCTCCACCCTCCCCACCCTTCCCCATCCCTCGCCATCCCTGTCCCCCATCTTTTCCTTCGACAACTCAACCCCCATTTCTTTTTCTCTCATTCATTTTTTCTTTAACTTTCTCAGCTTCACCCCTCCTCGAACGTTGCCGGTACGGAATATAGGTTGAGTGGCATAATTTGTCTTTGCCGATTGTTTCGGAGGCGAGATCTCTTTGTGCCCGGGTAGAGATGCTCTCCATTTTGCGCGCGCGTTCTCTCCTCTTTTTACTCTCGATTCGGCCGCTTTCATTCCGAGCTCTCGTCGCGTTCCGGCGGATTCTCCCTTTTAAAATGCGCCGATCCGCTGTTGCTCTCGGGATCATTCCGAGCTGTTGACGGCGGAGAGTCAGAGTTATTGTGTTCGAGGGCTTTGTGCGGGTCAGATGGTATCAATTGAGCGAGCGGAGTCCGTTCGATTTTTGTCATCGCTATGCAACCGGTCGTCGCTCGCTTCACTCTTCGCTTTTTCGAACTTCTCGCGCTGTCACTGTTCTGCGTGGGTGTGCATGTGTGTGTGTGTGCGAACGAGCGGACGCACGGCTTGAGAATTTCTTTCGGTGCAGCAAATTCTCGGGTCTTTTAATTGCGATTCTGATCAGAGCCGCGAGACGCGGTTACTGCAATGTAGAATGGCCGCGAACTCGTACACTCGAGATTCAATCAATTTCCACTTAAATTGGCGCCCGACGTAAAGCAACGCTCGCGATCGCGGCGGGCGGATAATATTTCCGATATCATTAATTTTCGCCCGACAGGCTCTCGTTACCGGCATTTTCTCAGAATCGACGCCGTTAACGATGTTTCGCGAAATCGTTAAGCAACAATTTTGTTCGGCGACTGCCGATGTACCGCTGTAACTGGCACGCTTTAATCGAGTCTCTAGCCTTCCATCAATTAGCCGCAGCCATTGACGCGATGCGATCCGATCTTGTGACAGTGATCGAGTTCCACGAGTCACTGGGTCACGTACTTAAACATCTTTAAACGTGATGTTATATTTGAAAAAGAAAAAGAATGCCGTCGTCTCTACCGCGCACCGATGCCGAGAATTTCCCGCAAAATTCGCTTCGGTCTCCGGCAAAATGCAACACGCACAGTGGGTCAAAAACCTTAAAGCGGCAGAGCTCGTGTAATTCCGCCCCTGACGTTTGGCCGGATTGACTGAAGTTTTCCGCCCAGAGGGAGAAAATGTTTATCTTTCGCGCGCGCAAGAGGATGCCAGTCGGCGCGAAAAAGAGAATCAGGAGGCACTTCAAACGCTCGCCGAAACTCTCGCGCGGAATTCTGCCGGCCGCCTCGGCATTCCGCATGCCAGGACACGCGTGACGGGCGTCCTCGAAGGATGTTCCAGGATTCGATCCTGGGAATGGGTGCCCCAGACATGCAATTGGCGCATTCGCGATCAATTTCGCCCCACGCTATTTCCCCGCGGATGGGCGAGGCGGGGGATGGTGAGAGGGTGGCGGCGGAAAAATTTCAATGCATTACGTGCGAACGATCGATCGTTCAGGCGGAGTCCTTCGCCAAAGACTTCGGAGTCCTCGCTCGGAGCCTTCCTCGCAGCAGTTTCCTCGCGGCAGTTTTCTCAGCAGTTTTCTCAGCCGTTCTCGCAGCAGTTTTCTCGGCAGTTTTCTCAGCCGTTCTCGCAGCAGTTTTCGCAAGCCAGACACCGAGAGGCCGAGGGCTCCGAGCGAAATGAACTCTGTCCGGCGCACTCTTCCACTCTCGATGCCAAGTATCGAGCGGCGGAAAAAAGTCGGAAATTATCCTCAGTCTCCTTTTCGCCGGCCAGCCCATCCCAGACTCGACCCACATCGGGGTGAATTTTTTTGCGGCTTCGCCTTTTTTCCCCTCCGCCTCCGAGCCCGCCGTCCTTCCGAGGGGATGTTAAATGTCGAATATTAATTATGCCTATAATTGGTCGATTTTAATTAGCCGACGTTCGATGGAAGTTTCGGCCAAGAGGAATTTGGGTCGATTGTGCAGTGGGCCGCTGTTATAGTTCGAGTCTTGGGGAGGGCGCGCTATTTTGAAGTGGCCGGCTGTTTCGAAAGCCTTTTACCGTAATTTATGCGTGTTTAGGACGGTAATCGTGAAGTATGTGGGGTTTTATTATGTTGACCTAATTGTTGAGACGGTCGAGTTCTCGGTGCGGCGGAAAGCGTCGAAAATTTAGATGCCCGTTGACACGAATTTTCGACATGCTACGAAGGTAGAATTTGACGATAACGGTCCGCTTTTGTCGCACGGAGGGGTCGTTCGTGCCCCATCCCTCGTCGACGCAGAATTTCGTTCTTGCCCGATGAGGACTTGACGGCGCGAGTTATTGATGGCCGTTAATTATGCCCTTTTTATCGCGCATCCGCGGTTGTCTGTTCGCAGCGTCACGCGGGGTCACCCCTTCGGGAAATTGGCCCGGCAACAGTTGACAACTATTCGCGCTCATCCCTTAGGGGTCGAAAGAGCATGTTAACGAGAACTGTTAACGGAACGCGTGACCGCCATAAAGTTTGCCAAGTCGTCGGCGAGCGACTAACGATTAAACTTCGTAACTGACGTAGCCCGCTTAACCGACTTGACTGATTATCCGCAAATTAACGGGCGAGTACATTCGAACGGCCGAAACGATCCCGATGTCTGCAAATCGGTCGCCTAACGAGCTCTTTAAAATCTTCACTTTCAGCCCTCCCTCCCTCCCCCTCCAGGCGTCGTCGACGTCATGTCCGAGAAACGGGACGGTTTCGAGCAAATTTATACAATTAAACGTTAACAGTCCGCGCGGATAATTAGTGGCGTAATTGTTGCATCGCCGACGAACACTTCAGATATAATTGCGAGCCTCTCTTCTTTTCCCGCGAGCGGAGTGCTCCTGCGAGTGTCGCGAGCGAGAATATTGCGAGGCAGGCGCCTCGACGCGAATAATTTTGTCGCCTCACTCTCGTCCGCCAGTCGCGAACAGATGATTCAGGGGTGTTTTCGAATGGGATGACGCGCGGGTTTCCTGAGATGAACCGATTTAGCGACACTCTTCGCGTCATTCATCTCCCGTTAATGGATTGGTAAAATGAAATTCACGAATGAAACTATGGCGTACGATAATGCTTCAAACGAATAATTTGTTTTAATTCGATTAGCTAAATTCTTTTGACTACCGTCTCAACAGAGATTACTTGATATATTTCGTCAATTTTAATAAAAATTATTGCATAATTTTTTACGATCGCGAAATATATTAGTCTCACTTTGTTAGAAGAGAGTCACGAACGGATCAGTTTGGCGTTTCCCGCGATTCGGATTGGGGTAAAATTCAGAAGGTCGATTTAGCAAATTTTTCCCGCTGACAGTCGAACGAGGAAAGGGTGCGCCTTGCTCGTACAGACCCGACGCAATTTGCCGCACGTAAGGCGTACACCACGGGTAAGAAATCGTGTGTGTATCGGGCGGCCCTCGGGTGGCTCGTAGAGTTTCGAGGCAAGAAGTGCCGGCCACAAAAGGGGATTTAACGACGAAATCCGGATTTAGTGACGCGATTCCCTCCGATATACGTGTATAAGTACCGCGAGAGTCGTAAGATCGTTTATACGAGCCCGGTCGTTACTCGCGGACTTAACTTTTATGCAGGTGGTCATCGTGAGGAACTGCGCCGTTCGAGTGTACGGCCAAACCCGGTATCACCCTTCCCCCGCCGTCTTACCACCCACCCTATTTCGCGGCCCATGTCGCCGAAGGGGGTGTAATAACGCGCGTTACCTCGAACTTGGCCGTTCGCGTGTAATTGTCGTTAAAGAAGGCAATGGAGAAGAGGAACGACGCCCGATGACGGCCGATTACGCGAGAAACACGCGGGCAATTTTTTTTTACTTAACGGCCCCTTTCAGAATTCGGCGTTACGGCCCCAGGACGAAGGTTGAATCGTATTTCTGTTGAGCGGACGTTTTTCTCATTACCGGATGCCGATATGCGGATTTTTATATGTCGTTTTCTGTACGAGGCACTGTAGGTTTAAACGCGTTTAAATTCCGTTAAGTTTTTGGTGTTCACCGCTTTAGATGCGCCTTTTGTACAGTTGTCACGTTTAATGATGCATGGAGAACTGCACTCGCGAGTACACGGCACCGAGGGTTGATAATTATTTTTTAACGCGTTACGTAACTGTACTCCCGTCCGGTTCGTTAATCTTCTTAGAACGAACGTTTCCGTTCCGCGCGCCGCACTGAAGTTACGAGCCCTGAAACTTTAAGCTTGCAGAACAGGAAGAAGCTTTAAGAGTACAATGAGCATACGAGTGTTTGTCGTATATACGACAGTGCCTCTTGAATCGCCGTGTACGTCAAGATGTACACGCTTTGCAACGTCTGAATGTACCGGCGGAATATAGTGGTCCAATTATCTCACCGAAAACTCCACTGCTATTCCCTTTTGCAAACATCCAACTTCCGTCCCGAATTCTACACATTGACAGGCTAATGACACGAGACCGGAGAAGCTGAACGAAAATGTCGGAACTCGAACGAGGAACAGACTGTCAAGCAGCGTGGAAAAGCGTACGGTAGGTAGCAACATCGAAGCCGACCGCAATTTTTGCCGCAAACATCAAACACTCGCCACTTTCGCACATCGAGCACGCTACGTTACAGTCACATATAAGAAAAACTGTCATTACCAACGTACGGTCAGGAACGATGCGACGATATCCAGAATAAAAAAAATCCATCAATATCCAGCAAAGACGGACGAAAATCCTCCGCAATCGGCGAAACTGGTGGCAAAACTGTAAAATTCACCAAACGTCACGTTACATCTCCCAGCTCAACCCTCAGAATCACCACCATCATCTCACCTCAATCATTCTCACATTCTAAAACTACTACCACCGATCTATCCAACTCCCGTGTCACCTGGAAAGCGCGTCAATAATCATACATCAACCACACACGCATTCACTATAATCTCACAAATTTCAACTGGCGTGCAATATATTGCTATCTTGATGTTCGGCGAACTCCCACGTCGAATCGTTGAACTCTAATGTCAACTAAAGCTGGTTGAAGGGGACCAAATGCGTCAATCGTGCAGTATATTTGACCCGTGTTCAACCAGCTAAGCTTAACATTACGTCTGGCGTCCGCACTGTGCAGTCCGATTCGCGAAGTTGCGAGCAGGAACTGTCAGGATCGTCCTCGGCAAACACGGGGAGCGTCTAATTCCGATCCGGGTGCCGAGGATCAACTGTCCCGAAGTCTTCCAGGATCCGGGGGAGGACTCGTGCGCCGTAGTAGCGGCAGCGACTGCGGTGGTGGTAGTAGTAGTCGTAGTAGCAGTTGCAGGAGGCAGGATGGGCAGCACTGGCAGCGGCACTGGCAGCAGCACTGGCAGCGGCGGAGGATCGCGGACGGTCGAAGAGTGGAAGGACTCTGCGCGCTCGCACAGCATCCTCCTCCTCCGCCCCAAGGACTCGTGAATCCTGTTGGTCCTTCGCTACCGCGGGGGACCTTCCCAGCGTGAATGTCGGGCGCAGAAATGTTGCCCCCCCTCGGTTGACTCGCCACGCTTGCCGATGACATTTAATGCTTGCCGATCCGTGACAGCCGCTGGCCGACGTTGTACAGCTATGCCGTTATGTCACAGCTAATTACTGCCCTTTACATCCGCCCCGTATATCTCTCCGTCCATCTGTCCTTCTCTGTCCTCACTGCCGCTCTCCGTCTCTCTCTCTCTCTCTCTCTCTCTCTCTCTCTCTCTCTCTTTCCGTGCGTGGACCGTGCGCAGCGCTCCCCCTTTCGCTCGGCGCATCCCTCTGTGAAAATATCAAAGACTCGCCCCCAATGGCGGACGGCGCACTCGAGAACGGGGAGATCGGCTGAGTCGCGCGATACCGTGTATCGTTTTCCCTACTGTTTTCCTTTCCGGCCAGCGTTTCGCTCGACGTCGAAATTGAATTTCTACCGTAATCGGAAAAGGACGGAAGAAAGCGACGATCGGGAGGGGTGGATTAAGCCGGCGCGAGCAACGCACACGGGAATCGTATCGTTTCATTATTATTTTGTTCGACCGTACTTCCGAACGATCGATGACGTACAGGACCTAACGGGTGAGACGGGGGGTGTTCGAGATTGGTCGGTAGATCGCGTGCGGGATCGGACGAGCGAATCGAGTCACTTTTCCTCTCTGTCTCTGTTTCTGTATCAACAATGGAAAAGTTATACAATCGCGTTTTGGGGAAGTTCGTCCCTGTTTCTCGGCATGCGACGGGGTGGCGAGGGTGTACTTTAAGGAAGAGTGCGGAATGTGGACCGATCGAGATGCCGCCCCTAACGAGTAATCGATTTCGGCATCGTCGATGTGTAGAGGGTAGACATGAGAAACAATGGGGAGCGTCTCACGTACACGCGACGCTGGCGTTCGACTCTTGGCAAGAAGGAAAGGCACGGTTCCGCGTTAAAGCCTCCGACGGTCGCCTTCATGGGCGGCCATTAAGGGTGTCATTGTGTGCGGGGGGGTTATTGGCAGGAAGAGGGGCATTAAGGCGGTAACAATGGACCCTGGCCCGATCCCTCGGCAACCCCCGAACCCACCCCCTCCCCTCGCCCGGCAACACTATTCTCTACCCAAGTGCCACTGGAATCTATCCTCATCTCTTTCGAATCGCGGCAGGAATTTTTAAAGTACGAGCTCTTGCTGCGGATTGAGACGTTCGCGTCTGCCGGTGTCTCTTTAATTGCAAATCGCGTAAACTGCGGATATCGGGTAAGGTGTTACCCCGGAACGTCGTTGAGAACGCGAGTATAGCTCGCGAAATGGACTCCGACGGATTTAGAGGAATGTGCCGACAGAGTATAGCCGTATCGTCGGATGAGTGGCTGTTTTGCATAAGACGGGAGAACGAAAATCCGCGAAAGAGAAAGAATGAGAGTAAAGGGAGAAAGACGGACAGAGCGAGTGAGAGAACCGGAGTAAGAGAGAGAGAGAGAGAGAAAGAGTGGAAGAGAGAGAGAGAGCGTGTAACTATTCTCGGCGCGGTGTGATGCGCGCGTAACACGAGACGCGTGCGTTTAAATATATCCGTACGGGCTACCGTGGAGAGTCTGTCGCTCGATCGCCATCTCGTAGTTCTCGCCGAGTCTGTACGATTATGGGTGTGAGAGCCGAAAGTCGGCGCGGTATCGAGAATCGGAAAACTTCGCGGCCTCTCACCGCCGATGGAACTTCCGGCCTCGCGAGGACCTGATTCCTTCGAGTTCCCCCGAACCGGCACCTTATATCCTCGTTCGATCCCGCGAGAAACGTGACGTTCCGCCGCCCATTGCCGGGGACAAAAGTCAAACATGGTCAAGAAGGCCTCTAGCCCTCCTCCCTCCTCCCCGCTCGAAGGAGCCACTCCTCGAATATAGCAGCGACAAGTATTTTCTTTGTTATCATACCTCTTGCTCGCCTCGCGTCGTCCGGATTTTCTCTTCACGCGATCCGGACCAAGAAGGAGACCGCATCCAACTCGGACTTATTCACCCACTCTCCCCGGTAACACTGAAACTCCGACACTCGAGACTCACTTTTTTTCTTTTCTCCGCGGTCTCGGCACCGCTTCTCTGTCCTCGTTCGTTTCACTGGCCGAGCGGCTCGCGGCATCGTCGACGCGCGCGTTCGACGCGTGCGGCGCGTACTGATCGGAATGTCTCGCTGGATCCGCTGTGCTTTATCGCGGACACTGTTTTGGGCAGCTATCGGGACCGTGCGATTTACCCGTCGGGTACCGACAGCGGCCCGACGTCGTACCTCGAATATTTCTGCTGGCGAGCGCGCGATCCCGAGTTGCCCGCACGATACCCAGTTTTCGCGTATTTTTAGGAAAATTATGCAACTCCGAATCCGCTTACTCGCCCCGACCGTTCGCGTTCGAACTTTCGCGCTCGCGCCTGTCAGTCGCACGGTGCAAGACTCTTCGGGTCCCTCCTCCGATCGAATCGATTCAGCTTGACGTCCCACCGTCAATGAATATCGGATGCCGAGGTGGGAGACAGAACGAGAGAGTGAGAGAGAATGAGAGAGTGAGAGAGGGAGCGAGAGAGAGCCGTTTCACTCTGCGACTAGCGGTCGAAGCTTTACCGGCGTCTTTGCTCCGATATCAACGACACGGAGGACGAAACGGATCTTTGACGTTAGACGAGAGACGAGAGAGATCCCAGACGATCGCTACGAAGTTCCCAGTTCCGACGGACGATTCCGCGGCACTCCGCTCTCGTTCCTTCGCTCCGTCGATGATATTTTCGTCGACGCTCGCTCTACGCTGCCAGCGTGTGCGTGAGAATACGAGACTAACGGCGGTAGAGAGAGAAACAGAGAGAGAGAAAGATAGAGAGAGAGCGAAAGAGAGAGAGAGAGAGACCGAGCCGACGACGGAGAGAGAAAGAGGGATCGGAGTCCGGGAGAGGAAGACGGACGATATCCAGTGGTCGGCCTATATCCGGAGCGACTCTTCTCCTAAGTTTACCCCGTCTGCACGCGGTATTCAGTGTCAATATCTCCCGGCAAGCTACGATCACGTGGCACATTTTCCGACCGGGGCGAAACGATGAAATAATCTCGACCGACCTTGACGTTCGATTCGGTCCGGAGAGGACAAAGAGAGGCGGAGAGGATCGCGGTGAGAGGTCGGAAAATGTATTCCGGCCGAGCGAATCGATAAGGAGGGAAGAGTTATCGGGATATACCGTATTTCCTAGCGAGCGATTTTTCTGTCGGCCTGTCGATGCCGGGAGAATGGAAAGCGAGGCGACGGGGCGATTTTTCAACGTCGTCGGGAACCGGCCGTTCTCTAACACGTCGACGTGGCTCATTTCTCCGGTGACAGGGGGGGAGCAGAGGGAGGAGGAGGGGGTGAACTTAATGATCGGAACGTAGCAGGGACGTAGACGAGAGTATCGGTCTGTCCCCGGGGCTTTGATGGATAGGAGCGCGAATGCGAGAGGGAGAGAGAGAGAGAGAGAGTGAGAGAGGCTGACGAAGCTTAAAAATAGACGTGCTCTCAGATCGTCGTGCTAATTCTAACGAGTGTCCGTCACCTTCGACCGTGAACACGTAAAGAGGCTTCCGTCTGACAGGCTCTTCTCAACGGGACGTTTGAGTACCTTTAGCTGGGAGTCACAGAAATAATCCGATGAATCGCGAGAATTTTTCGTCAACGTTAATGCGGATGATGGGAATTCACTGGAGGATGCGTCGGTCAATGGTTGTAATGGATTTTAAGAGAGCTTCAGAATCGAGATGGGTAATTTGATGTTCGGCGTATTAATAGCGCTTGTCGCGAATCGCACGAGTTTTCGTAACTGTGCGTTAGTCCGTGGAAATAATTTGCGAAGAATACGGTGGACGAGGTTGAGAGGGTCAAAGTTGAATTGACTTCTCTCTACCGGGTTCCACCCAGTACTCTCTCCGCTTTTTGTCTCTCCTTCGCTCTCGGCCGCTTAATTTTTGCCCTAACAAGAAAAGTTTCGCGCCGCTAATGAAGTTAACTTGAAATTATATTCGTAGCAAAGCAAGCCGGCAAAGATTAAGAATTCAGGCTTTACCCGTCTTCTTGCCACGTCCTGACATGGGGCGAGCAAGTGTTCGGGCAAAGAATGAAAACTCTCGGGATGTAAAAAGTTTTCGGCATCGGAAATGGATACCGGCGAGAACTGATAAAAGTGGAATTACCCTTCGCAGACGGTAAAACTCTGTTAATCCACCGATCATTTGATAAACCCGATAATTTTAGAACTGTACCGATATTCCGGAAGAAAATTTCACTATCTCGTGAATCACCCCCTTTAAAGTTTAAATCTTCTATTTCCGGTAGGGAGAGATTCGCAAGCTGACCGAAGATCGTATTCTTCGAGTTCAGTCGGCAAAGCAATTCCCAAACCGATCGTTAAAAATTCCGTTGTAACGTAACGAAAGTTTCTTTAAACCTTCTATGAAAATCCGTTCAGCCCTCCAGCTCGGCGCAGAAATCCGGAGATGAGCGGAGTTCACTCCGCATACGATGTGAGACCGCTCGGCTCTTCGACTTTAAAAAAAAAAGGGGGGGTGCTCGAGCCTCGAAAATAGTAGAACGACCCATCGCGAGGCCAGCCTCGGTCGGCCCGTAACGAACGCGCCCCTTTAAGAGCCTCGAGGACCGTCCCTGGAAAAGGTGACGTACTCCCGTCGAGCGCTTTTTTTTTGCACCTTTCTCGCGCTCTTCAGAAAAAAATTTCGTGCCCCCCAAAAATGAAAAAACCCTCGCCCTTCCCCCACTTCTTCCCCGCCAATTGCCAAGGAGGCCTCTCATCTCTGCCCCCGTCCTTCCACCTTCCTCCTCCTCCACCTCCTCCTCTTCCTCCTCCTCGATCTCTCGCCTGCTCGACACCTTCGATCGCGGTTTCACAGTACTTCTCGATTCCGACTGCCGAAAGTGTTCGACTCCTACCTCGCCGAATTCTCGCGCGAACTTCCCGAAACTTCGCGACTCGTCGTCGTCGCTCGTCGTAGACTAACGCGGATGCTGAGCTCCTTCCGAGTCCGTCAGCTTCGCGTATCGAGAGGTAGACCGCGCGCACGACTTCGCCAATTCTCGACGCGGCACTCTGCCGCAGTGCCGGAAAATTCAGTGACGTGACTCGAGTTCGGAAACGGAGTGCATCTCGGCCGTGGGAGCTTAGCCGAGAATGCGCGCTGCGGACTGAAAAGCTACCAGACTGTACGAGGAGGTCCGATAGCAGGATTAAAGATAGAAAGCAGCGGGGTACTGGATAAAAATTGAAAATTCGGAGAGAGGATCGGAATGAGCAGAGCAAGAGAGAGAGAGTGAGAGAAAGAGAGAAAGAGAGAGAGAGAGACGGACAGAGAGAAGAGAGAGAGAGAGAGGATGAGGTACGAGATGAAACGGGAGATTCGACGCGGAGCCGTGAGGAGGACAGAGGCCTGTGGAAAGAGAGAGGAATCGTAGGGAAGCTGGCGAGAAGGAGGAAGAGGGAGTGCAGCGGCGGTGAGGTCGAACGGTCCGACCAGAACGTGAACGTACTACTTGGTGGGCGTCCGGGCCCGCACTGTGCAGCCGACGGCAGGCGTCGCGACGCTTCCCCGCCCGCACGGGCTGTGCACACGGGTGGCGCGGGGAGGGGGCAGGGCTCCTGGCGAGGGTGGGAGTCCTGGCGCCGGCGCCCCGCACGCCTGCGCCAGCCAGTATCACGACCCTTTTCGTGCGAACGCACCAACCCCGTCCTATCCCCCGAATAACCCACCCCTTCCACACGCAGCACCCCCTTCGAGCGGTCCCTCTCCTCGCCACCCTTCGCGGCAACCCTCCGCGCCACCCCCGCCCGGCCCCTTCCCACTCCCCTCGCTACCCCTCTCGTCACCCCTCCGCTCCTCCCTCCCCTCCTCGCCCAGCCGCCACCTCGCTCCTCGCGATTCCGCTCAGGCCGACCTACCACCCAGCTATCCACATCTCTCATTCCCTCTCTCTCTCTCTCTCTTTCTCTCTCGTTTGCTCGCTCTCGTGCTCCTTTCCTCCTCGCTACCCTCGATCTCTTTTTCCTTCGCTCCCTCCGTCTGAGTCGCTCTCTTTCCTTCCCGGCCGTCTCCTCCTCTGTCCGATTAATAGACGAGACTCCCTACCACGGCTCTGTGGCTGTCTTTGTCCTTCGGATCCTCCCCTCTACCTGCGTCCCTTCGGCCGACTCTGTCCTTTTCCGTGTCTGCGTCTCTGTCCGCTCCTCCGTCTTTCTCCTCCCAACCGTTTCTCCGTCTCGCCGTCTATCTGGCTCCCCGTCTTTCTCTCCCACTACTTCCCTTCCTTCCTCCCTCTGTCTCTCTCCCTCTCCCTCTCTTCTTCTCGTCTCTCTCTCTCTCTCTCTCTCTCTCTCTCTCTCCTCCCAGACCCCTGCACCCCACGCCCGTCACTATGGAAAATATGAATTTGGGTCAGATACCAGCCGCCGTGCCCTAATGAACCTTTAATGTGACCCATTTCTTTTTACCGTCCCCCACCACCCCCTCGCCGGGAGTCCCGCGGATACTCCCGCCTACACCCCCTACCAGAGACTGTCCCTTTTCCCATCTCCACTCTTGTTTCGCCGCCTGCTACGCACGAAATTTCTGTGTCGCCCCCACCCTCCCACCCTCCCCGTCTTTCTATTTTTCCGTCCTTATCGCCGCCCATCCTCCACCACCCGGTCCTTCGTTCCCCTCTTGTTTCTTTCGGTCTTCCTCCTTTTTTTCGCCTCATCTAACCCATCGTTCTTCACCGTTCGTTGTCCACCCCCTTTGCGAGAGCCCTGAGGGTCGTCGTCACGGACGGGTTTGTTGGCACCACTGGACGCGCTGCTCTCTGCCTCTCCCTCGTTCCTTCTGCCTCCAGTCTATGTCTCCCCCCCCCCCCCCCCCCCGACGGCGATTACGACGTCGTGCAACATCTAGCGCCCCGCTATCGTCCACGGTACACACGTTAAATTCTCGACGGCCACTTTTCCCGCGCCGGACTTTGTGCGCGCTTCTGGTCGGCGGACGCAGGGGTAGGAAATGCGATTAAACGATCCCACACCCCCCCTTCCCGCTCCGAGCGCGATTTTAAGGCGGACGATGGGGCTCCTCTACGAGCCTGACGCGGTTGAGAATTTTTTTACAACCCTTTCAGCCGCTCTGGGGAGACTGCAGGAGTTACGGCCGATTAAGGGATGTTTCGATTCCTGAAGGAATTCTGTCTTTGCGCTTGCGATCGTTTAGGTGATCAGTGGCCGGATTTGTTTTTATGAGACGAAGGGTTGATTGTCTGAATTTTGATTGAAATTCTCGCGGCCGGCGACTCGCGTTTTCTTTTACAGAGTCGGCGATGGGGGTGCGCGGAAGGGTTGAACATCTCGGCGAAAGCTTACTCTACCATTGACGATCGTCAATCACAGCCTCGATCAGGGGGCTGCGATTATCGCGAAGGGTGCGAAGGTAACGTCTCGCAGCGGATCGATGAACGCTCCCACGAGCCTCGTGAGAAATATTCCTGGAAATCCAGATTGCGCCTTCCAATTGCGCGATCGCCTACTACGTGACACGCCTCGCGGGCAAAGTGCACGCTTAGCGGGGTATAGGGGTGTTAGACGGGGGGGGGGGGGGGGAGTTTAATACGCGGTTAAATGTGCGTCGCGTGATTCCCGGGCGGACAATTATCATTTAGATATACGTAACGTTTAGCTCGCCTTACAGATAGTCGACACTCACGACCCTCGTCTTCGACTCGACTTCGCACCTTCGGCGTTAGGGGTGCAAACTATGAACACTTGTGAAACATCGTTGAATTTTTATCAAGTCGCCATTTCTAGGCGCATTAAATTCTGCCTTATATACGAGTCGAATAAATCTGAAAATGAACGTGTATAAATTTTTGGTGACCGTGTAGTGAAATGTAAGTATATATAGTTGCGATGTTAGGGTTGCAAAATCTGAAAAATTGTGAAACATCTTCGTTAAATTTTTATCAAGTCGCCATTTCTAGCTGTACTAAATTCTGCCTTCTATGCGATCCGAATAAATTTGAAAATGAACCTAAACAAATTCTTGGCGACCGCGTGATAAAAATAACTTATTTTCGAAGTACGACATTTGTCAAACATGCAGTAACGCAACAATTTTATGTACGGGGCCGTAGAGGTCAGCTTTAACGCAACTGAGATTTATTTTTAATCAGAGATTCCGAGATCTGGCTCGCTTCTCAGATTTCGTACCGTGACGCGCATAAATCATCCCACGAAACTCGGCCCGGGAGACTTCTGCCTCGAACACAATAAACATCGTCACTCGACGTTATCGGAATCCCGCGTCGATCGTAATCGGACTTTCAACGCGATCCAGGTTCGCAGTCTATATCGAGCGACGGGATCTAATGTAAATTACATGCAATTACGCGGCGAGCGCGGCGAACGCGTGTATTATAAACGGCATAAGCATTCCGCGGCACGCCAACTCGTCGACTCGGGTTAAAAGTGCCGACTACCCCTCCCGACGAGAGGGTGGGAAACAGTACCGGGGGTAGAGAAACCTGTCACGGTCGATTACCGCGATAGCCGGCTAACAATCGGGAGCGCCGAGGGAAATTAATTACGGAGAAAGGAGGTGGGGGGTGGTCTACCCTGCCGATCGTACGGAGTTCACCCTTATGGAAGCACGGTGTAGCTCGCACGGCACACTTTTCACTGTCACGACGTCCTGCCACGATACGCAGCGGTGCTTAACGCTGTTGGCAGATTTTCATGAATCATGCGTGGCAAATGATGCTTCCACGAAGGCGTTCAGACAAATAAGCCTGAACTGATGAAAGACTTGAAAAAAGTAATGCGAATCAGTCTTCCGATGTCTGGTGACAGGTTCGAGCCGCGTGTAATCGCGTAATGCGACGTAATTTTAGTCCGACTCGCACATTTTGCGACTATGTGTGCGGAGTCTGATTCGTTTACGAGACTGAGCGATAACGCGAGCGGGACAAATGATTGTCGGCGTCGTCGGGTAAATGCGATTATTCCGAAAGACTTACCTGTCGTCGGCGCCTATAAATACCCCGGGCCGTTGTTCGAGTTTCCACCTAGACGCGGTTAATTTCGCGGGCGCTATTTAATCGGTCGCCCCGTCGTCGCGAGCCTTAATTATCATTTTATCGGCGTCGGCCCGACGAGAGAACGGAAGCGATCGATTCGATCGAAAAGGACAGTGTTGCGGCTTATTTATAAACGACCTCGACCGGTTCGTTCCACCGAGCTACCTAATCGAATCTCGTCGCCAAAATCGAACCTAACGACATCGACCGTCCATCATGCAGCCGCAAAAACAAATGAACTCCACGCTTCTGCGTCGTGAAGAAACAGTGAACCCGAAGGAAACAACCGCCCTCCCTCGTTACCTGAATTTCGTCCGCAAGAATGCAAACGGCGGAGAGAGTGCGCGGACGCGAGACGATTGTAACGAGTCCATAAATAATTGATTCGCAAACTTGCAAACAAAACCGTCGGCATCCCTTATTACTGGCTAATGCAGCCCCTTACCCAAATCCACCCCTTTCGAACCCTCAGCATCGGCCAACGTCGGACCCAACCCGCAAGCACCGTCTCTTTGTCATCCTCCGCCACCTCCCCCCGCCTTCTCACATCTCTCGGCCGGCGTCAAAGCGGCTTGTAAAATCCATTATCTCGCGCGGAATAAATATTAAAGCTCTCTCACTCCCTTTTCGCTTTCGTTGCCGCGCGCTGAAAATTGCTCCGTTCGCTCGTTAATGGCCTTGTTATCGATTCGCTCGCTCGCCCAAGGAAGGCACGCGAAATCGAAATGGTGAGTCGGGCACACCCTTTCGTGCTCAAAAACGGCCAACCCCCCTCCCTCCCCCGTCACACCGCCGGAGGTTCATCTTTTCAATCCGTTCAATGCGCCAGCTTTAATTAACGCCTCATTGACGAACCTTCAATCGAGCCGACACACTAAGCGCTGACCGTCACTCGAAGCATGTCCAATGACGTAGCTATACGCTGTATTTACCCCGACCATGCCCTCCTCCCACGCGAACGAAATTGGCACCGGCAATGTTCCGATATTTATATTTTCACCGAGACGGTTTTTCGTCCTTTTTTCCATGCCGCGTTATTTTAATCCAGCGCGTCCGCCTGCGCACGCCCGCTTCCCTTACTTCCCGTTATTTGCTCCCGTTTTTAATTGGAAATTGAAAGTTACGCCAGCGACAGCTGTAGGTCCGTTTTCTCCTTTTATTTCGCCCGCTATCGTTTTGCGTTTTTTAATACCTACCGATATTGCGACCGACCGACTACTGGCATTGTTTCTCGAGTCGCAACCGTAAGGAAGACATCCGCTTCTTCGTCCTTCTTCGTCCTTCTCGCCCTGGTGGCCGCTTAAGCCGCGACGATATTTTCCAGCTTTTTACGAGCGGCCACGCAAACGAACTTCCCGCGCCTCTCTTCATTCCGCGCGGATTGTCACGCGGTTGAGAATATTCTCGGTCGGGTCGGTTAATAATCGTCGATGTCCGTCCTTAATCACGACCGTCGTTTTCGGTCGACCGCGGGTCGTTGGCGCCGAATATTGTCCGACAATTTATCATCGAACGTTTGACATTTATTGCAACTCTCCCGTACATTCGTTACATTCGCGGCCAGGTGGGCGAGGGACGGCGACAGGGTGGGACGAGGGCGAGACAGAGAGGGATGGTCCTTGCACCGTGAGTAATTATGAGTCTGGCTATCACTGTCTATCCTCGGACTCCTCTCATTTCTACGCGTCGACGCAAAAACTCCGAAAGCTGCAGCATGAAATATGCATCGGTCGCATTGATAATTACGCGGCCTAATAACGTGCCCAGCTACGAGCCGACTTCCGTTTCTCCCTTATTAAAAATAAATACATACCCCTCCTCCGTCTACTCGCTCGTCGCTCCCGTTTCCACTTTCAATCCTTTGGTCTTTTTTTTCCTACATCTATCACGTCTCGACGCTGGCCCCGTTTCCGTTCGTTCGCTTTCGTTTGTCTGGCAGCATCGGATCCGGGTATTCCGCCAATTTGAATACGACCACGGACGCGACCGCTTTAATACCCTTTTTTTCCCCCCGCAATGAGCCGCGGAATAAGAGGATTGGCCGAAGGGAGGGTTTGTTACGAAATTATTGCGGTGATTACGTCGGGCGCAAACTGTCCTCACTCCGTCGAATTCGCCCTCCGGGCAGACATTGTCCGCGTTATCTGGCTCATTCTTACCCGCCGGTGTGTCTTTCTTACGGCCTCTTACCGGCCCCTAATACATACGCCAGGCCACGTACCAATACATGCGCGAAGCCGCGCTCGTTGAATCGTTTTATCGCCCGGCAGGAGAACGTTTTCCGCAGTCGTAACTTCAATTCAATCGCGGGGCGTATGTTCGGCGCTAGAATGTATACGGAACGAGCACGACACCGAGCCAGCGACAGCTTTATCCGCGACACGTTCGTTACTCTAATGGCTTCATTGTTCGTCGGCCGTTTTTATTAATTTTTTTTCCCCCCGTAACGATCGCGAGAGCGAGGAACGTCGAGCGGAACGGGCCGGAAAAGGGTTGAGACGGAAGAGGGAACGTTCGCGGGGTAGAAAAGAAATGCAGGGTAACGAACGCGCATGTTCTTGTGATCTATGAATCGTAATACATCTGCCTACGTGCAAGATGGCTGCCTTGCACGACGCGATCGTCAGCGACCCCATTCTTCGGTCTTACAGTAAAGCGTCCTTTCGTGGACAGATGATCGTAGGTCGAACATTGATTTTTGAATCCCCGAGGTTACTGGCCATTAAGAGAGGGATTTCTTGACGACCCGCAAGGCCGATCACGAGCGCGGCGGATACAAAAGGGTCGTAGTTCGAGCCATTAACTCAGGTTAGCAACGTCGGTACACACCCTCTAGGAATCAGGTGGGGACGTGTTCCTGCCCGACTGATAAACGGGAGGAGCAGCTCCTACTGGCTGAACTGGCTGACTGGATGAGTGGCTGGCTGACTGGCGTGATTAGCTAAGTGATTGGAACCCCACCCTACCGGTTAAGGGTGCCCGTACCCATAACCCATTACGTCCTTAATCGCGAGTCCCACGATTCTCTTTCTTTGCTCTTCCTTCGGCTGGGCAAACCGAAGGATCACCTTCCCGGCGCTTCGCGTCCGTTCCGCTCGATTCCTAATTACGGCAAATTAACGGGCCCGGCCCCCCTTGTTGACAGAGGCGGCGAGAACAGCGAGGCAGCGCACACGCTGTAACGTCTAATTATTACTTGGAATATTTACGCATCAATTCCCATTGATCCTAATCCCGATAGTTTCCGCCGACTCGCCAATTACCGGTAATTAATTACTAGGCACAATGACGACGAAGAGTGAAAAGCACCGCAAATTCCGCGAACAGAGCGCGTACACGGGCGTCGTATTACATAAAACTTCGTTCGCGCATTGTCGCGCAGTGATTAACCGTGACACCCGGCGAATAATTGCCAGTGGCAACAATGCGTCGACGAGCAATCTTTCTCGCTGGCAATGATCGGTCGCTACATTCTGCCAATACGCGGACGCGAGCGTTATGCGCGGCCATCTTGCTGTCATAATTAATGACTATAACGAGTCGGCGATTGATCGACGAGCGCGCGTCCTCGGGAGGACGATGAGAGGGTCGATCGGGGATGAGGAAAGGAGACGGTAACGGGACCTTCTTCGATCTAGTTTCATTCATCCCCGTACATCCCCTTTAGAGAATCACGTTACGAACGGCCGCTTCCACTTCGACTCCGCACGCTCGGCAACCCGATATGTAGCGACAGCCCGACACTTTTCTGTTGGGCTGATAACGTCGCGCATAAACTCGCGCGAAATCGGAGAGGTAGGAGCGGGTGGGGTTGCTGAGGATATAAACTGCTAGTCGACTAGCTAGCTACCTAGCTGCTTAGCTAGCCGCCTAGCTGCTTAGCTAGCCACCTAGCTAGCCACCTAGCTACCTAGCTACCTAGCTTGCAACCTAGCTACCTAGCTAGCTGCCTACCTGACTGCCTGACCGTCTACCTATCCACCTCAAGAGAGAGCCCGGTCATTTGAATCGCTCGGCACGGGGTTGAGTCGCAGGCGTCGCTCGTGTCAAAAGGTCGTCAATCAGATAGATAGATGGGCGAGCGGATAAAGTCGCAGATGGGGAGATAAATATGAAGGCGGGTAATGGCGTACGACGAAACGGGTCAATGGGTATGTGGAGTGGTGGAAGGGCCCGCTGAAGGCTCGAGGGACGTTGCACGAATTGAAGTGTCGGGGGGGGGGTTGAGGGGAGAGGCGAATTGCGGCTGCTGCCACGTAAAATGCAATTAGCGTAAGTGTACGTTGGAATTTGGAAGAAATGTTAAGTGGAAATTTTGTAGCTGGCGGAATTTAGTTGAATTATTGGAGCGCGAAGGGGATGAGGTGTCTGGGTCAGGTACGATATAGGGAGTTCGAAAGAAGTGGGCGGTTAGAAGCTTTTAGAGGCAGGTAAGATGTTGGGGGGTTAAATTATTTTATCTCGAATTATTTTTCGAAGGATTAACTACGACGCTACCTAGCCCCGCCGAGTCCTCCGCCGTCCAATTAGCACATTTCCCCGGGAATCGAAGCCTCTATTATCAGATTTACCGCGCTATCAATTACGCCCCCCGGGCATTATCATCTTCCGCCTATTGCGCTAATAACGCGTCGTTCATAATCTGCATAACGTCGATGCGCGATTCGAACCTCCGTCTCTATCTCCCACGTAGTATGAAGTGCAAACCGATAAATCAGACAATCCCACGATAAACCCTTAACAACGAGGCACACTTCGTCCCTAATCATCTTGGCTCCGCGCTTGAATATATTTTAGGTATCATCGCAGTTTCATTAAGCCCTACTTCATCACGGCTATGACAACCTATACTTCACGATTACCTTAACAATCTTGCCACCCCTATTCCGAACTCACTTACCGACTCTTCCCTAAATCAAGTCGAAATTTTCTTTAAAACTCGTACTCAGTATCTGCGCAAAGTACAAAGAACGGACAGCCTTCAACTGAACGAAATCGCTGTTCTACCATATTTAGCCGAGTGGCGCGAGTAGGGTTCGGTTAATGGCGCTAATTTTCGAACATCGTACGCGAGCTGGCGTCACTTGGGACGAGCGAGGTTTTGCCGTGTTACGAGAGGGGTTTACCGCGTTGCGACGAGTGGCGAGGTTCTGGTGCGGGGTTGAAGAGCCTCAGGGGGGGTCGAGAATGAGCGGTCGGGAGCTCGGCAGAAGTTGCACGTAGGTGCAGCTGTCCGGGGGGGGGTCGCGTGGGTGGACGCGAGCGAGGCCGTTCTGGGTCGCGGCATAGACGTCGGCCGTTTTGAAAGATACGCTTAATAAAGCCCTGCGCAACGTTCTGCCTCTGCCGGCGTTGGCGGCGGTCTAATATCAACGCAAATGCGACTGTTTTGTATGCTAATTGACTCATATACATACATATGCTACTCGTCCTGCATTGCTACCCACTAAATAGATAGACTCGATGTCGAGGGCTCGAGTGAGAGCGGGAGGGAGGGTGAAAAGGAGGCGGTGTGTGTGTGACTCTGTGTGTCGCGTGTGAGAAGGAGAGAACGGATGGCTGCGTCCCGCTGTACTCACAAACACGACAACCTGCGGAATGGAGTCCATTTGTGTCAGTGGCGCTTGTAAGCTCGCGTCAGGACCGCGTTCCTGCCTTTCGTCGATGCGTAAGTTTAACAGATTCGGCGTCATCGGTAAAATGAATTTTCGCGCCGGAAATCGTCGATTACCGCTTCTTTTCCGACAGCCGTGCGATTTTCGACTGGTTGTGAGCAGAATAATTTCATTCGTACGATCGAACATATATAAAAGGATCACCCAGTCCTTTCGGATGTTCAGCTATTGACTTTAAATTCAGCTATCCGTCTTCATCCCTTCTCCCCCACTCGCGTCATTTCCCGAAATTGACCCCTAAGGCGTCGCATCAAATATCCGCCGCCTTTACGGCAATATTTTATCGGGCAACAGAGGTTGAACTTCATCGGCGAGCGGCGAATGATTTACTTCGTGCAAATATGGCGTCCATGCAGCGTTACATACCTCTGCCAAGAATCGTCGACTCCCTTAACGTCTCATTGCAAGGTCATTAGGCGTCCGTTAGCTCGAGACGCTTCCCTTTTTCGTTCCCCTCCGCGAAAGTCGGCGTAACGCGGATCGTCACGTGGATCGCGATAGGGAACGTTCGCGATTTACTGCCCTTGGAGGGATACGGTATCCTGGCGGCTTGATAGCCACCGGGGGTTGTTGCATTCCTTCGAGTCACGTCGCCGAGCTACTCCCGCGATAACGCACGGAACGAAACGTACGGCCCCTTGGCCCGCAACTAAATCAACACGATAATACGCTCAGCATATTATTACAGGCTAACGGATTGGCCCGCGGGCTGATAATTGCGAACTGCCCTCCCGAGCGCGCGCTCGCGCGCAGGGTTTATCTATCATTAACGAAACGCAACGTTGTTGGCGGAATTGTTCGGCATCGCGCAATTATCGGGTCTACCCGAGTCGACGTTCGCTTTTCGTACCCTCGCCGGCCGGCTGGAAAATCGAAAAAGCGCGGCTCGGAAATCGAAATGCTCTCGTACGTACGGATGGGAGCCGGCCGATGGGAAAGGGCGTTCTTTTCTGAATAGGGACACGATGCACGAAAATACGCTCGGCGCACTGGCCGTTTGATCATCGCTGAATATTCGCGGTTTTGCTACGCTTTCGGGCGGTAGTATTGCGATGGTAATCTTTGACAGCCGGAGAGCGGTAAGGTGTAGGCGGTCTACCCTGTATCGGATACTATTCGGAAGGAATAAAAATTCCGCTGGAACCACTAAGTCTTTGTATCAAAGTCGTGTAATAAACTCAACCTCGTTGGCATGAACTCTACTGAACTTTCAGTATCTAATATCAATTCTGACATCTAATGATCAGTATCTGAAATAAATAGTGAAATAAATACTGAAATCAATACTGTAATAAATACTCAAATAAATAGAGCGAAATGTTTAAGCTTCCCATTCTGAAATCTTTCAAGGTATAAATAATTCGAGAACTCCGCCGTGCTCAAATCCGCTGCCAACCTCCCTTCAGGCCCGCGACATTGGCAGACCTGCATCCCGTCGAATGGCCGCGACTTTTCCCTGCTGCTCGCCACGTGCCGTCGACGGATCCCGACGCGCTCAAAGTTCTCGCATCGCCTGCCGAAATCCTGTTTTCCACTTCCCGAGGGCAGGCAGCCGTCGGTGGGGGTTGGTGCGCGTGACTCATCCAGCCCCGTCGACATTAAGTTTTTGCCATCGAGCCGGCTCCCGCATTCGCCGGTACACACGCCGCTGCCACGGCACGTGATCCTTCCGCGACTCACCTTCGCTCACCTCCGGCTAACCTCCGGCACCAACCTCCGGCACCAACCTCTGGCTCACCTGTTTACCGCCCCCGTCCACTCTCTTTCCCGTTGGAACCTCGGCACACTCGCGTTCGGCAAGCAGCCCCACTCTAAGTGACGGCACTCTGCTTCGCTTCAATGGTCACATTCGCTATCGTTCGACCACCAACTCGGCCAGTCTAACCTCCGGTTCCGTCGTGTCAAGACGTTCGTCGACGACGCGAAGAGTGTGTTTGTGTGTGTGGCCGCGTGGCTACGTGCGGGGGTGTGGGTGAGGGTGAGGGTGGCGTGTCGATATTTAAGGGTTCGATAGTGTAGAATTTTGACAGTGTCGGTGGTAGCTGCTTTCGGATTATGGTTCCAGAGTGCACGGTTCTACTTCAATTTGTATCACCGTGTCAATTGTTGATAAATTAATCTTGGAGAATTGTAGGTTGGCGCAGGGGCGTCGTGAATAGCCTGGGAGAAAGGAGGGTAAATGTTATTTAACAGCGACACGCCACCGAGCGCCACAAGTGTGAGTCCCGTTTGTTTGATTTAGCGTGCGTAACCGTGGGGCGGGTTTAATTTGATATTCTTATGTTTGGGCCGCAATCAACGGGGCGAATGTGACTTCTATTCGGTATTTTGTTTCTAGTTTGCGCCGCAAGTGATATTCGGTATTGCCAGGCAGGCCAGGTTAAATATTGCGAGCTGTTATTAAATCCGTTAATCACGCCGTATTACGTTTCGTTTCGTCGAAAACGTTTCGTCGGACTAATTGATCCTGGGTCGGGGAAGTGTTGGCGAGTATTGTGCTTTTTTTGTCCGAAGAGGTTAATTGGACAATGGCGCGAAAGAGGTTATTCGGCAGTTGCGTACATCGCCGAACAGTTTCCTGCCGTGAATGCTGTGGTATGTATGCATGTGCATGTGCATGCGCGAGTGTATTGTTATCGATATCATGCATTCTTTTATGCGATGCTTGTCGTACGCACGGAAACGCTCCCTACTCGACATTCCGACGCTTATGCATTTGACGATTATTTTACGACTGTCATGCCCCTGTTTTTCTCGAATTTATCATGCCGGCTTATGAATACGCTATTTTCATGCTCCCATCAAACTTCGGAAATGCGCTCGTCGCGCGTTATGGCACTTCATGACGTTTCTATTTACGATAGTTCGTCAACCTCAGTATTACCTTGACATCAAACGCTTTAATTTACCCTCATAATTTAGCTCGCGTCCTCTTTTAATGCGACACAGTCTCTCGCTTTATTTATTTATTTCAACATTTAACCGTGCTCCGCCTGGAAATACAAACAGACTGAATGACCGCGAAAAAGGCTTCTGAAAGCATTTTTGTCTCTCAAGAGTTTGTTTCCACTTCCACGCACGGCTGTTTCTCCTTCCACGCACCGGAAAAAAAAAGGAGAGGAGGTAAACCGCGCGTCGAGCACGACAATATTTCTTGCTTTATTCATGCCGAACCCGTTCCATTGTGCGTCGTTGAGACGCTCGGCGAACTCGAGCGCGATGAAAACAAGCGTGTCAGCACGACGGCTGGAGGGTCGCTTTCTCATTTTACATCCCAATAAACCGGCATTAGCCAGCCCGCAATAAATACTCGCGGATTGTTTGCGTCGATAGTGGAGAGTCTCATCCGTCCGCCGATTAAAGCCGACGTTGGCACACACACGCTGGCGAGTTAATGCCGAGGAAACGCGAGAGTACGTGCAGATCTCTGCATTCGCCCAGTCCGGCGAGTCTTGCAGGAATCTGCAACGAATTAAGGCGCTGCACTCCGTTATTCCGCCCTTTCGGTCCCTCCCCTCTTTCGAATGATCGACCGCGCTCGCTTATCGCGTGTGATTTTAACCCCGGCGAAGAAAGATTCTTTTTTTTAGCCTCCAGCGACGAGGTATTCATAACGGTTGATTTTTCCGGAACGCTTCGCATATGCCGGGAACGTGATTCCGCAACTGAATCGCTGGAACTCTTGTCTCGGGATAGTATTCATTGTACTTACCGGATGTGGATATAACAAAATGGGAGATGGATGTTTGCTGATGCGATTTATTTGTACAGACGATTTAATGCACGGGCAGGACTCGTTTTGCGCCGATTTTGTACGGTGCTGTTGTTTGTACTTACCGGGTGCGAGAATAGCGTGACATTTTAAAATTCGTATACCTAAATATAAGCGCGATACATATTTCAGCGGACGGTGCTCGGAAATCGTACCAAATTGACCGTGTCCCAGCCATTTCACACGTTTCACATTTTTGAACGAAAAAATTTTACTGTCGATGTATCACTGCTGCAGGTTTCATTACTGATGCTATTTTGATCCTGCACAAAAGATCCTCGTAAACATATCGATCGTGTCCTATAGCAATGAAATATGTAAACATACGATAATTCCTAAATCTCTGCAATACTTCGGTATCTTTTATTCGCCTGGTTATAAAGCTCTTCCGCCCTCTTGTCAAATGTCCAACTCGAGCCCACCGCATTGTCCGCATTCTTTATCGGTCCCTCAAAGCAGCCGCCGCCCTCGCACTCCCGTCCAACTGCCGGCTCCCGCTTCCTGTTTTGACATGACGTAAACACTCTCCTCCACTCCACAAAAGAACATCAACATACATATCCTACTCCTCCATTATCTCTGCGAACATACTCCCAATTACAAACATGATTTAACTCCAGATTTTAGCACAATCTACCCAGTACTGTACCAAAAGTTGAAACCTCGTACTGAACAACTCTGTACCAACAATTGAAAACTGGTACTTAGCAAGTGCGTACCAAAAGTTTAAAAATCGTACTTAGCAACAGTGTACCAAAAATTAAAATATTCGTGCTTATTAATTCTGTACCAAAAATTGAAAATTCGTACTCAGCAACTCTGTACCAAATATTGAAAACCCGTACTTATCAACTCTGTACCAAAAATCGAAACCTCGTACTTAGCCAACCCACCGAGGACAACTTCAGCCGCATACCCGTTGAACCCAAAAGGGTGAAATTTCAATCGGTCCCGGTCCGTCGGTCCGATCGGGCCTCGCGGACAGGCGCGCAACATCCTGGAAGCGTGGGCGTCCCGTAAAGAGGTACGCGCGATAGGTGGTCGAGAATCGACGGACATTGTACGGCATGGCGTGCGGTCGGACGTGCGACGCGGTCTACCGCGACGGAGTGTAGCTACACAGCGAACGTCCCTTACCCGACCACTCTATAAATTAGGATCGTACTGCGCTACAGTGGGCGCGATAGCTCGTTAAAGCCGACACAAGCGGAGCAAGCGCGCAACGGGTAACGAGAATGAAATTGCCGTGAGCTAATTGTATGAAACAACGATAGACGTGTGCGCCGGGGATACCTCGATGGGACTTGGGGAGGGTGAGTGAGGACTGCGCACGGGGTGGAGGGAGGGAGGGGGGGGGGGGGCAAGTGTGCACATGCGTGCAATCTGCCGACCGTGCTATCGGCCCATTTCCACTAACCGCTCTCTTGTCAATGGTGTCGTCTTCGGGGCCGGGATTATCGGTCGGGCAAACATTCGTAATGTACGACGCGCGCGCGCGCTCAGGCTTTGGATGGATGCTATAGCGGTCGATGTCGGACTTACGGACGGTACTGATACTCGCGAGGTAGAGATATTATGTTGTTGTTGGGTAAGGGGGTAATGGTAAATTTAATGCTAATGTAACTGGTGATTGTTGGTTGTCGGAGGATGTTGACGAGAGTTTAGTCGACTAGTGCTATTATATTTCAGCCTACGGTCTAATCCGGTCTCTTAGGGTACAACACTGATATTGCTGTCGAGTAATACTGAACTCCGATACCTGTCCTCGAGAGACCTTGAAAATCTGAAATAAAACCCTCTCTCAGCGTTTTTACCGTGTTCTAATTCTCTGTTAATGTGATTCTGTCTGGCAAGAAGCACGTCGTCAATCCCACGTGCATCTAAGTATTTACCCTTACACTTTCACACACCCCTCTTGTATTTCCTTATCATTCCCACCTCTCATGTGTCATGTCAGTTCCACATGTACTCTGTTCTCTCTATTTTTCAAGTCCACTCTCTACTTCTCGCGTACAATTCCTCATCTCTGCTAATCCTGCGTTCACTCTCCCATGCGAGCTCCCACAATTCTCGGAATTGTGTCACCACATAACCTTGACGGCCAATGCTCCTCTCGTGCCATCGACCGAGGCTTCCCGTATGAAGAATCGCGTCGTATTGGATCGCAGGGTATTGGCCAGGCGCGGCCGACATTTGTTGCGTTTCGAGCGACGGGCGACATCGCACTGTTAGAAGTCCGCAGCCTCTAGCCTCGGAGTGCCCCAGGTCGACGCCTACGCCCTGCTGCGCAGACTCTCGCGTCCCAGAGAGAGCCTGAAACGCGAGCGGCTCGTGTCCCTGAACGCTTTTGAGCTCGCCGCAAGCGTAAACCCCGCACCCTACCGCGTCCTGCCCTCCCAGCCCTTCCGAGCCCTTCCCGCTTCTGCTCCTCCTGTTACGCCTGCCCTTCCTACCCTTCCCACCCTTCCCACCCTTCCTACCCTTCATACCCTTCCTATCCTTCCTATCCTTCCTACCCTTCTTCCTACCCTCGAAACCCAGACCGCCGACACCGCCAACCCTTCAGCCTTCGAGACGAAGCTAACACCCTTTGGATTCTTCCCGCACGGCATCCGGTTGCAGGGTGCGCAACCTGAATGCGTGCACTTTGAAAATTGTCCTACCTCACTGACGCGCTGCTCGCTCGCGTTGTCTTTGGGCTTGGGGCTTGAGGATGTCAAGTGTCATCTGTTGAAGATGCGAAATACCGTGGATATTTTGTACTGCCGCGAAGGGAAGATTCGTATTTTAAAATGGGCCGTAGAAGGGCAGTTTATTGTAATCCGTAGAACTTAATCGCAGTGAAACGTTATCAGGAAGTAGATAACCGAGCTGCTGCAAGGCAAATTTTTGGGTTGGCTGTCCGGAATATTTAATGCGCGAAGGGTTAACGATATGAAAGTACCTCTTCCGCGAGTCGCACACCGATACGTCGGGTAGTAGAATTTTACGTCGTCGGATAGCGATCCTTTCTTTCGTTCATTACTATTTGCCGCAGTCTTTGCTTTCAAAATTCCCTTCCATTCCATTTTCATAGTGAACCTCACCCCGTTCCCCCGGCTCCCACCCTTTATCTCTCTCACTATCTATTCTGCGGCGCATCCCGCCCTATCTTCCGCTTTCCTAGCCCTTGGCAAGAGCCACCGACCGTTCCGTCGTACTTTCATTAACGTCCTCTTCGCGGTCCCCGGGCAAAGGAATATACGCGAGGGCAGCTCCGGAGAGCGGCCAACTTTCGTCGGTTCCCTCCCAGATACGTTTACAATCTTTCCTTTCATTGTCCTTCCCAGCACGCGAATCAAATACCCCATCCCCGCCGACGAGAGCTCGCGTTTATTTGGATAAGACCGGAGATTATTTTTCGCGGTCTGACTCTTGAAAATCGTCTACTCCCCGACGTGGACCACAAACGCGTCTGCTGCGAAAGTAGCCGTCGAAAATGATAAAACAGACTTACTCGAAATCGCAGAAAATTGTATGAACTCCCCCGGACAATTAATTATGAAATACTCTTCCTACCCGGGCAACTCGGGGCCGAGAAAGTTGACCGAACGAAATTAATCGTTACGCGCTAATTATTCCACCGCATTCGTCCGGCTACGAACGCAATAACAGTTCGTACATATTTGAATGGCGCGTACGTTTCCCCGGCAATTCGAGTGTAAAACGCAGAAAGATGCCCTGCTTTCATTGCCGGCGATACAGTTCGCGGGAGCGTGGAATCGAGGTAGGTTCGACCGAAGTAAAATAGTGCGTCGCGCGAAATTCCGGCTTCCCTCTCGAACGATAATCGTGCGGTGCCCACGGTGCCCGCCCCCGCGCCTTTATGACTGCGAATCAACAAGGAAGCGGGACCGGAGGACCGTGCTCGCCACGGTTCGTTTCGTTTCCAACGGGACCGGCCGCAAATTTACGCCCGCCTCTCTGGCCTCCTTCGACGGGCAGTAACTTTCGCCGGCGGCGCGGGCCAGGATCTTTGTGGATTCGCCGCTCGGTCATCCAATTAGCGGCGCACCCCCGCCGAAACCGCGACAGCGGTTTTTGGGTACAGCGCCCGAGAGCGGGAGGGGTGAAAATTGGAAGGAGAGGGAGTCTGCGATCGTCCGCAACCGGTGGACGGCCGAGGCGAAGAAAGAGAATTGTCCGAGTCGTTGAAAAGCCCCTCGAGGCCCGGCAAGCTTTGCCATCGTGCCTTGGCCCGTGCTTTGCCAAAGAACTCCGTCGAGCGGACAATGCGGTCTATTTATAATTCGCGACCGTTCCCGCTCGTTAGCGACACATTTTACCGACCACTTGCCGCTACCGAGATATCGGCCTGGCGTGGAAAATCTACAGTGGGATCCTTTCTAATTGTATCTGTTTGCCAGGTAGTGATAAGCGGTCGTGGGATAAAGTTGAAACTCGATAGAATTCGAGCGGTAGTCTTAGCCATTCGCAGGCATTCAACGTGCGAATATGTATTCTACCCGAGTCGCCCCGGCTGAGGGCAGTGAAAGAAGCTAATCGCGAAGTGGCGCAAAATCTACCCCAGTTCCTTACGCGGAACTCCCGGGGTAGAATGCAATTTAACTTATGCAGAATTTCTATATCGGCTCGAATATCGTGCCGCGCGAGTTCATATTCCGGGGGAACTTTGCCTTTGCGAAGTCCATCCCTATCGTGGCTCAAGTTCCGACTGGGAACAGGGCGGGAAAGACGACAGTCATTCGCAGTGGGATTAACCCCGGAGACTCGAGTGCCATTTCTCAGCGCTATCGCGAGAAATAACTTTGCCATCTCGGTCTCTCTCTCTCTCTCTCTCTCTCTCTCTCTCTCACTCTCTCTTTCTTAGCGAGGAACGGAAGAAGCACTGGACACGTTACAACGCCAACTTTCGCCATTGCGGAACGTTACACGATCCGCTCCACGTTCTCTTTCTCTCCTACCCTCGGTAAACAGAACGGATGTGCAAAAGTGGGGGGGGGGGGGGTGGAAAGGAGCAAAAGAGAGGGATGCACTTCGCCGGATATCGATGTACCACGGTCGACAGCTTTTGATCCCTTCCCGCGAGCGTTTTCGGCGTGAACGAAAAGAGTAAACGACGAGGGTAAAGAAAACAACGGGCGGAAGGAGAGAGGGGGTGGATGACAAGACGGGGGAGAGAAGAACGAAAGGGAGAAGGGTTGTTCGACAGGAGGGGGCTGCGTGGGAGGCGAAGAGATGGTGGGAAAGGAATAACATAAAAATGTTGGCTCCACTCCAAAGAGCTTGCCAACTCTCAAACGACTACTAAATCAAAATACTCGGGGCGGCGGCGGCGGTACCAGCCGAGCTAAATTTTATTCCAAATCCTTTTATCGCAAAACCTATTTCCGCGGAAAATGTAAATCTTGGTTACCGCCGTGTCGTCGTCGTCCACCTTCGCAAATCGTACACGTACACGCAGCCAGTCGTTTCTTCTTCCGTAACTGTCCAATCCCCACCCTCCTACCTCCCCCCCCCTCCCCCTCCACTAGCACGTACGCGTACGCAGACGTCCGTACGCGTTGTCCGTGTATTGCCTCGAATTTCTCTTGCAACCACCGGCGAGTTATCCAACGACGAAACTGTCTACAGACACGGCCCTGTGTGTTAGCATTATGTGCGACGCACGGCAATGCTTCAAGCGAAGCTTTTGACTTGTTCCTGTTGCGTTCGGCTAGCGGGGAACGATAAATATGAGCGGGCAGACAGCGAAATTGTGGAAATTCTGGAAATGGAAAATCGTGATTTCTCGCCAGTTGTTCCCGGGGATTTTGCATCGACGTGACCGATAAATGCGAATCGTTCGAAGCTTGCCTCGTGCTTTTTTCAGGAGTGTCGACCGTCGTGCGAACTAATGACTTTGGGGGAGGTGGGGGCGAGCAAGGGTAGTAAAAGTAATACGTTGCGTCGATCCGTTAAAAAATGATGACTCAACGACGTGCGGACGCCCCGCGTTGTATATCAAATTTGACGACTTACAACTATCCAATATTGAGTGTCCCGGAACTTTTTTACGGCGCCGTAAAGCAAGTTCCTCTCTGTATTCCGCTTTACGCGGACCTCGCGCCGCAGGGATCGCGTTAAATAAGGATTATCGAACGGTATGAGTCATTAAATCTTTGTTAGGGAAGACGTCAAATCGCTACTGCGGCTGGACGTGATTGTCATCAGCAATTTTCCACATTACGCAAGATTTACACGTCGAAATCATGACACGGACAAAACGTGTTTTACTACAGTCCCATATGGAGTCACATTAGACTCTTCAGCGAATTTAATTATTTTTCCGTTATCGCAATTCTCTTAGGAGCCGTGAATTTCCCGGGAGTTTTCATTAACCCTTACGATGTTTATTGAAATCCTTTTGCCGTTCGTTTCGACCCCCCCCCCCCCCCCCCCCAGCGAATCCGCAGCCCTCGCAATTCCCGAATTCTCCCATTTCGCCGAGTATAAATTCCGCGCGCGGGCCAATGAGAGAGCCGGGGCCCGATCTCCGTCGGCGTCTCGCGCTCAGTGTTTTGCGATCCGCAATTTCGTTTTCGATAGGCTCCCCACCCCTCCCCACCTCCTCCTCCCCCTTCCCTCATCGTTCGACCGTGTAGGTTGAATGCAAATTCGCGCGGAAAGTTCCGGGTGCCGTGGAAAGGAACTTCCGAGCACAATGCCAGGGCACCGAGAGTGCTTTTGGCACGACAGCGTGGAAGCAAATTATAGGAGAAAGGTGTATAAAAGAGGGAGCGAGAGAGGAGAGGGCCGGCGGGGAGGCGAGCGGAGGAGGAGGGTGGCTGGAAGGGTGGAATGAATGGAAAGAGAAAGGAACTGGGAGAAGCTTACGGCAAAGAAGCCGGCACAGACGTTAGAAGTGTAGCGAGCGAACGAAGGACGATGGGAGAGAGAACGAGAGAGAGAGAGAGGACGAAGGAGCCGATGAATTTTTAATAAATTATTCATTAGGCCGGAGGGGGTGTGGGGCGAATTGCTCGGCGAACGAACCGATCGAGCGAGCGGCCATTAATCGGATACAAAGATGTAAGGAGCTGCGCCTGGCTCCTTATCGCTCTGGCAAAAGAGACGAAATAGATTGAGAGCGAGGCGGCACGAAGGGTGGGACGCGAAGGGAGGGAGGGAAGAGAACGGCTTTCGACGGAGCGGGCGAGAGAGGTCAGAGGGCGGAAGGGATAAAGGAGAAGAATACATCCTGCCCATCCATTTTGGCTCCCCTTCGAGCAGCTATCTTGATGGATTCCATTCATGCGCGATGATTAATTAATCGTGTCGTATTGAAAAATGGGCGCCGATCAGCCTGATGACCTTGTTCGGGTACGCTGTTTGTTTCCCACCCCCTCGAATGCGTTCCGTCGCTCTTGCCTCTGTTCGACGTCTCGTTAGGTGGTCATGTCACTTTTTTTGCACTCAGCTTGTTCATCTCGCCGTCGATCTTGTATCTCCTTTTTGCGCGCCGTAGTGTCGGGTGGGAATATTTCAGCCATCGATTTTTCCCCTCCACGCGCGGGGCGGACTACTTTTCGAAAAACACGGGCTAACTGGCGGGGGAAAAGTGAAAAAAAATATCGAGAACCCCCAGGAGCTTAGTCGAACGATCCCCGAAGATTCTCACTGCCAGGACGAAGTTCTTCCACTCACTGTCGGTTCGAAGTTTTCCACCCGACGACAGGATGGGGGAGGGCGGCTGTACGCGGTTCCGGGATGCGAAAAGTGCCCCAACGGCGGAAACTTCGAAAATGAAAACTCTCCGGCTTACTCGATTTCGCATTTTCCTTTCCCGCGAAACCCGCGGGAACAAAGTAATTTATTGAGCGCGGTTGCAGGATTAAGTATCCAATTTCTCCCTTTTCGGTTGCATTATAATCGAATAACCCATCCGGGGCAGCGACGCAAGGCAAATTTTGCCCCAGGATGAAGAGTAAAACGTATTAACTTACAGATTCAGTTACAATCGAATACTTCCCACAGACATAATGTGTAACGTCAAAATTAGAAGACTCATTCCAGCGTACGATCAACCGTCCCCAATTATGAATACCTTCTGTCGAGGACGCGTCCGACTATCTGCGAGTCCTTCCACCCCTCACCCCTCACCCCTCACCCCGAAGAATCCCCCGCGGAGCTAGAAACGCCGAGAAGCCCCCGAGCTCCGTGGCACACGATGCGAGAGAGAGCCCGTTGCCCGGGTTGGCGCGCAAGTCGGCCATTCATCAGCCGTGAAATATTTTATTAAACAACCTGCCCGCGTCTCCCTTTTTGCCTCGCGGCGCGCGAGCGGGCATACAAATTCGAAGAGCGGCAGCCTCGATTCATCACGACTTTGCGCGCCGGTAGGTAGGACCCGAGCCGAAAACTTTGTATCCCATGACGCGTCCCGTGACGCGCACTACGGGACGCCTCGCGATCCATCTTCGGCCCTCCGGCCAGAAGGCGCGCTTCTAGCCCTTAATTCCGTTGTCGTTTTAAATTTCCATCGTTAATTCTGTCACAACTGGGCGCGGGTCATAATTTCGCCGCGTCGAAAAAGCCGGCGGCCAGGCAAGACGTAGATGGAGAGGGGTCGGGTGGGTGGGACGGGCCTGGAAGCTGTTTAAAGCGTAGATTATTCCCGGGCGATCCTCGAAATTTGCACGGATCTTTTTGTGCCACCCCGTACCAATACCCGCGCGCGCGCGCGCGGGATTTATGCGAATTGTTCTTGTTCGGCGTTAAACGCCGGATTTCGGAATCCTGGACGTTTGATAGTCGGGCTTCGAAGACCGAGTGTGCATATTTTGCGTCCCCGTGATTTGTGACCTTTGACTGGAAGATGAAGTGAGCGGGACACGACTGGCCGAGATACCTTTCGCCCGTTCAGAGAGCTTAATCAGAACGCTTAGGCAGTGACTTCTGATCGGAAGCGAGGTACGAGAGCGGGACGAGAGGGGAAGGGTGGAGCATCCGTTCGGATACTCGTTAGCGAGTCGCGAGCAGAAATAATTGACCGAGGGTGGGCGCACTTTTTTGCGCGCGACCAATTTGATTCGCACCCTCCTCCGGATCGAGTGTAAAAAGGGAAGAATTGGCGGAGGTGCGATAACAATCGGGGTGAAAGCGAGGGTACACGCTGGGAGAAAGGGAGACGAAGGATGAAAACGAGCGAAGAGAAAGAAAGAAAGAAAGAAAGAAAGAGTGAAGGAGACGAAAAAGGAAGAAAGCGTTGACACAATTACACGATGCTGCCTGATAGATGGAGACTGAAATAGGGAGGATAGTAAGAAACAGGTTGAAGGCTCTGAAGCGGAGAGGGTGTTCCTGAAGAAGGAGGAGGGAGGCCCGAGAAGAAAGAAATGGTTAAACCTGCGGAGATTAGGTGCGAAGGGATCGAGGAGGAGGCGAGCGCCGGCCGGAATAAGATTGATGCCGCCGAGTAAATTGAACGTTACGAGTGACGACAGTGCGACAAAGCCCGCAAATAATTCTCACCCCCCCACCACTGCCGCCCGGAAGCCCTGTAATTTATTTCGAGAAAATCACGTCCTCTCCTCATTCTCCTGCCTGGAAATTCGGGTAATGCTCGCGCGCCGCTACGAATTTCCAACATCGGCTCTAAATACAGAATCTGTGTCGGGCTTATGACGCGGGAGCCATACGCGGCGCGCACGGCGTTACGTAAAGTGCAGCGAGTAGGAAAACGGTGAATTTACACCGTCTACATCGTAGTAGAACGAAATTCTCGCCGACATTTCGGCGCTGAGAGATCGACCCAAAGCCCGAGAGAAGCTTCGCTGACCGCGTCGATTTTAACCGTGGACTCAATCAGCCTGCCATCGCCATTATTCCCGAGCCAAGAAGAATCCTCGATCCGGCATTTGGTGTCCGACCCCGGTCTCGTTAAGGGACGAGTGGTGGTCCTCGGAAGACGATTCGCGACGATTCGTGCGGCGACGAAATCTGGTAGACCGAGCTAAGAGCGGAAAAAGATCGGGCAAGATGCGCGGAAGGCGGTCGTACATTAAGCGACCTAAAGCCGAACTCTCTCGAGTACTTTTATCGCCGCGTTCTACCCATTCCGCGGATCGGCATCAGCATCTTTCCGTAAGTAGCTATTTCAATAGCAATAGAAAAATAACCTGCTCCCTATACCGTTTCTGGCCGACGAGAGGGTACGAGGAAGATACACTGACGGAGAAAGACAGAAGGTGAAGGCGAGAGAGAGAGAGAGAGAGAGAGAGAGAGAGAGAGAAGCGAACTGAAGGTGGAGGACGTCCGCAGAGAAGGAAAAAGGACGAAGAGGCAATAGGCGAGCAATAGGGGGTGGAGAACGGCTCGCGGGTAAAGGGGTCTGTGGAGTGGGGCAATAAAAGCAACTTTCTCAATTCCAGATACTTTTATCGGCGTCGTGTTTCCCCGCGACTGGGATATCCGGATATACGTAACGAGCGTATCATCCGTCGTCCCCGTTTCGGGCCGACTAACAAAAAAAAAAAAAGGAAAACTTACACCGTCCCGGGAGAGAGTCGGGAGTGCGTCGTTAAACTCATTTATAAAAAAGAAGGAAGGAGCCATGGGAGGGGTGGTGGGGAGATGGGGGCAGTGGGAGAGAAGGGTGAAGGAAGTTAGACGCGCTTGGATAAACCGACATCAGCCGCTGGACCGGAACGAGCGTTCATTTAGATTAGAAATCTTAATACAGCAGTTATCTAGCGACGTCCCTCTTCCTTTGCCGCCCCCACCCCCTCCTCCCCCTCAATCCGAGGCTCCTTCCATCCTCAACGTCCTCGTCGTCTTTCTTTCTGGCCCTCGTCGGTAATTCTCTTCGATTCTCGTCCTCCTTTATTCCGTGGACTTTTCTTCTCTCCTCGCCCCGCTCTCTCCTGACTCTCTATCGTCCAGGGCCCCATCCAGATAAGGAGAGTCGCCCTTATTTCTCGGTTTAAAGGAGTCCTCACCCTGCGACGCTGCGTTCTTCGTCCTCGGCGTGGCACGTCATTCTCGTCGCTGGATAGGAAGAATGTGGAACGGAAATCGTGGCGCTTCTCATTAAAAACGTGATTTCTACGTTGTTTGAGACGTTTCTTCGTCGATTGGCTGTGGCGCATTCTGGTCGGCGTTTGAATGTTCTATGACGGTCTTACCTATTTGCTGTGACGATGAAGGACTGCGCAGCGGTACTTTGGTACTACTCGCACCTAATAAAACAGGATAGAACCGTAGTAATAGTAGAAAAAATTGATTTTTGGCTTATTTGTTGTGGTTTTGGGGGATAAAGAGCGTTTTAGCTCCAATTTAATACATGTTTCACTGGCTTCTCGTTCTAATACGACGTTGGGCGATCAAAAATGGGTACTTTGGCTTAACTTACACGTGGTTAAGGACAGTACCACCATCCCAATGGCTTTTATGGGATTTTGCTCAACAAAGGCCCATGTTAGCTCCATTTTGAAGCATGTTTGAGTAGTTTATGCTTATAATATGACATTTGGCGACCACTGGAGGGTACTTTGGCATCATTTGAACCTACCTAAACGCGATAGAACCTTCAAAATGGGCAAAAAACGTCAAAAATTCTTCGTCTTATTTTCGATTCTTTACCACCCTATCCCATGGATTTTAACTCGCCCTGAAAGTTGGTCGCAAGCAAAATTTCGAATTTCCAACACTTTCGGAGATACAGCCAAAAATTTGTCCAAAAACGGTAGAAAATTTACATTTTTCCGACTGTACCCCCATAAATCATCTATGTCGAATTATTTCTTAACTGGGCAACAGGAAATTCAATCTAAATCCGAAGAAACCGTAAGCGGAAGCTTCTAAGTACAATACTTTCAAGGATACGGTCAGAAACGTCAGAAAATCCCTGTAAATTTAGTCTTTTGCCGGCTGCACGGAGCCAAGCTTAATTTAACTGAATTATTACTCTGTCCGGAGAAAGAGGAGTTCATCCGTTTTCAGAAAATCGCTTCCGGGCTAAAACAATAGCTTCCGCTATTGTTACATAAATTACCCATTAGACTCAGCGGACAGTAATTTCCTATGCTCTATTCGTTGCACCTGCACGGAGGATCAAAGTTAATGATATTTGGAAGGCTTCGGCCCCAATCGATTCCACTCTCGATTTTCGTGGCGTTACCGACGTCCGATACAAGGGCCGCGGAAGATAAAGGTATATCCCTTCGCCGGGATCCGCTCGATATTCCCGTAATTACGCGGAACTTTTACTCCCTTCCGCGTCCGTCTACCATCCCCGGTCCTATCCTCGGCACACTCGCACAGCCGTAATTTGCGCTAACAAAGGGCGTACGTGAGGCTGGCGGGTGTTACGTGGATTTAATACAAGCCGCGAATGTGTGCGCGCGCGCGCGCGCGCGTTAATTATCGCGGCCTTTCGGATTTGCGGGATTAGCCTCGAGTCGACGAGCGTAGAAGTCGGTTTTGCCGAGGGCCAGAGGCCCTTCCTAAAAGCCACCCCCCCCCCCCCTGCGAGAATGAAGGGCGGCAGGGTGATGGTTAGCCAAGCGCCAGGGACAGGGTCGATGAAAAATTGCGACCGAATTGCGCTAATTGCACTGTCGCGATTGCCTCGTTAATACGCCTGGCCTGTCGATATTTTTGATTCATGCGACGGGGGCCAAGCCGGACAGTATATTACGTCCGAACGATGCCGAGTAGATTACTGTCCGAATATGTAGAATATTAAAATGTGACGGACGCGCGCCGTACGATTTTCGAATTGACTCGTGACTCGGAGGCTTGTTCCTACTTTCATGATGTTTCGAATATCGAGTTTGTGCGTGAGGGTTCGAACTGTGAAAATTGTTAATCCCGATAGCATGTAGGACAAGAACGGTCATTCGTTACGATGGCAAGTACGAGGACCGTACGGTGTAAAAGTGGTGAATTTCCTTTCGATCGGGGAAACAAAATGGCTAAATTGTGTAACGGGGCCACGAACAGAGAGCGAGGCGTAATTTAGTTCGAACCGTACAACAAGGACATACGGAAAGAATTCTCAGAATAAGTCTGACGATCGGAACGAGAATCTGAAACGTAATTTCGCATTAGCGGCGGAATAAAGTACGGCCACCCCCTCGACCGAGCACGTACCCTTCGTCTCCGTTGTTTTATTACATTTCCCCTCCCTTATCGGGACGCGTCATTAGACTCCTTTCGTTCGGCATACAAGATTAATTTCCGCGATAGGGCACAGCCTGCAGAACTGCCGTTTTACGAGCGCCAATAAACATCCGGCACGTTAATTTCTTGCTTGGGGAGATTTTCGTGACCCCCCCCCCCCCTCTGATCACCTCACTCATTTCTGTACATCTTGCCGAATGCACGATCGTGTCGTTGATACGCCTAATGTCTTTGCCCCCAAAATCTAGTAACCAGCACGCATAAACCGTTTCGTTCGCATTCCTTTTTGAAAGTCCTTGAAACACATTCGATATCGACTCCATCGAATGCGTCATTTTTTTCAACTTCACGTTCAGTCAAGACAAGCCCGAACGCAGTCCTCTCCGTCCGTGCAAAACTCTTTTTGCTCGATCCCATCCGCGAACTTCAATTTTTTATCTATAGCCGTGCTCGGTATTTGAACGGATCGAGTACCGTATGTCAGGCTTTATCAGTGAAAACTGGATTGAATGCCGTGCGTTTTGTGAAGGGAACGGGGGGCCGGGAGGGGAAGGGGGTGAAAGAGTGCGACAGTCGATGGGATAGGCAAAGGATGGCTGGGTGGTGGAGGGGTGGAGTTTGGACAAAAAATTGTCCGACGTGGAGACGTCCCAAATCCCGGCGATGCCGAGCTGGCGTATCGATCAATCCGACAGTCGAACGAGTGATTTCGGTCGTACTAAGCTCACCGTGTTCTTCGCGGCCAGATTTTAATGGTTTCATAATCACCGACTGTTTTCCTACCCGATCCGCGGTTTTTCATCGACCCACTGAAGTAACACCCTTTCATAAGCAGGACAAGGAAAAAATCCCTCAAAAAATTGTAGAACGTCAACAGAAATTTCGTTCATCAGTTCCGACGCGTCCGCCTTATTAGCGTAAACGCGAAATTCGTAAAATATCGAAAATTCGGAAAATATCGGAAATCGACTAGCCTCTCCCCCCTATTCAGCCCCCCGTTACAACGCTCCTACCGCACGGCGCGGACGTGCCATATTATTATCAGAATACACGCTCGCCAGCGCTCCGCGCCCACACCCCCGCGAAGGGCCAGCGTGCGCCATAGCTGGGAATGGCGAAAATAAATTCCAAGCGTTTGCGCGCCGCGAATCGTTTAATCCCGCGAAAACGCGGATCGGCGAAAACTTAATCCGTTCGGTGCACGCGCTCGGCACGGTCGAAATTCAAATATTCGAAACGTTTTAGAGGAACGATTTAATTGAATTTAGATGTGACCGAGCCCCCCCCCCCCCTCTCCCTCTCACTCTCCACCCGCCCTCCTTCTCCCCGCGCCCCGATAGCGACGCTCTCACGGTCCGTCGGTCGAGCTCTCTCCCACCTTCGGGATGGGAGCGGACGTCCGATCGCTTTCTAGCCCGTCGCGTCTCTCTGTCAGCCGTTGAAAATGCCACATCGATGACCCGTTCGTGCGAGAGCAGTTGCGCGGCCGACAATTCGCTCGGCGGGCTATTAAATCCGGCGCACGGGCGCGCTCGGCTTCAATTTCGCACGCGCGTTTCGCAGCCCTCCCCTCCCCTCCCCACCCCTCCCCCTTGCCCCTCTTTCCTCCCGCTTCCCGCTCGGACGGAATTGCCCGGTGACAGAAAGGAGTGCCACCTGCCTCGTCGCCTGCCTCCCAGTTTGCCCACCCCCGCTTCCTTCCCCGCCGCCGCCTGCGCCGAATAATTTGCCCGGGTGCCGATGACGGATACACGGCCGACGGAAGTTGGCGGGCCAAATACGGTTCCGAATCGGTGAAATTAATTCTTTCGGCCGATTCCTTCGCCTCGCTGAGACGCTTCGTTTCCCGCTTGGCGCTTTCATATTTCGTATTCGGTCGATGGAATTCGACGCGGAGGCGGATTTGGTCCGCGCGATGCGTGCGGGATGATAGCTGGATCGTGACTGTAGGGAAGTTATCGAATTTTGGCATGTTCGGTAGATTGATCGTTCGGAGGTTAGCTTCGATTATGCACGGTTCGTGTTCCTCCGCTGCGGCTTGTTGAGCTGCCCCCGGAATGGCGATCGGCTTTTATTAGCGCGAAATGCACCATTTGTCGGCGAGTAACGATTACGGATCCCTCAAGCATGCTTATCGTTACGACTGCGTATTTTTCTTCCTGCCCCCGGCCGCGTTTGTCAGCGGAGTTTACGGCAGCCGGCGTCGGTCGCGGTGGGCAAAAAAGGTTGGAAAAAAAAAGTCGGAGAGACATATCGCGGTGGACGGTTCAGTACTTACCCACCGGGCGCACGGAGCCGGACAATTCTGTAAATCGACGGAAAACCGCCCGTAAAATTGCCGAGCGGTAACGGTTCAATTTGCATTGTCGATTACAGTGCCGCCCGAAAGTGAGTAGCAGTTGGGTAGATTGACCGCGGCGATTCATGGACTAGTTAGAGCGGCGATCGATTAATGAAGCCCTCGATCGATCAAAGCACCCCCCTCACTCCTCCGCCGAAAGAGAGAAAATCGTGGAGGTGGCATACAATGGCAAAGTGAACGAAAACTGTGAACGCACGAAGCGACCGAAAGTTCAACGACTGTGGCGTAAACGTATATCACAGAGCGCAAATTACATTCGGCAACGTGGGCGCACTCGATGCCTCTTCTAAAAATAAAACAATAATCAAGGTTGGCTGAATATAGAGTAATAACGCCGATGGAAACGAAGACGTTAGAGATGGGATCAGAAGACGTGTCGTGAGGTAGGGGAAGATACTGAACGATGGAAAATTCGACATGGCAATGCAAAGGGAGAGAGAGAGAGAGAGAGAGAGAGAGAGAGAGTGAGAGAGAAAGAGAGAGAGAGAGGAACAGGGAGGATAGACTCTGTTATGAAATATAACTCAGCCGGCCGTTTTAGCCGTGGCCACCCCTGGGAAGCCGGCGTCGTTTGCCGGCACTGTATACGAGCGTCGGGACGCGCCTAATGCGGATACAATGGTCGACAGTTGTTACTGGATCTACGGCATTTCTTGCCACCAGCGCTTTTTTTTACCGCTTCTTCCCGCCGCGAAAAATTCGGATATAGACGTATGACTCTGCCTTCGCGGATCGTCGAAGATTATCTAACGTCAAGATTCTTCCCATAAGAAATCTTCGAGATAAACTTTATTCACTACTTGACCATCCGGAAGCTAACCACGATGAAGCCAGGACCGTGATTTGAACGCTTACTTCTCGCTTGAAGGTCGATCGCGAGACAAATAAGAGCGGCCTCAATGTTTTCTCATATCCAGTCGATATGAGAGATATGAATCGCACGCCACAAAGGCAGCTTTCAAAGGTGACATTCTAATTCGCCCAAAACCCATCGAGCGAATGCCTCTTAGCGCTCCAATGACCAGCCTGGCAAGCTGGCTAATCGCTTCCGTCGCTCTTAAGACGTCGCTCTCGACGAAATGCGCCGAGGAAACGTAACGTATCCGCCCGGATCTCGAACGCCTCGGCGCGCCATAGCCGTCGAAGTCGAATGGCATTTTCCTGAAAAGAATTGAATGTCTTTCCACAAAGCGCCTATCTCGCCCCGATATAGAAGCCCGGCGAGCTCGTCGGATACAATGGTGTTAGTGGAGCTCGCGCGGGAAGGAAGCGGGAGAAATGAGAAGAACGAGGCAGGAAGGGGAGGAAAAAAGAGTAAGGGAGGAGAACCTGGCCTGAAATAGAATGAGGAGAGGCGATACAGAGAGAGAGAGAGAGAGAGAGAGAGAGAGAGAGAGAGAGAGAGAGAGAGAGGATAGGCGAAAAGGAGACAGTTCGACCATATATGCCTTAGGAAGGCAGCGAAGGAAGCGGGAAAGAGAGACTCGTGGAAGCGGGCTTTAAATCAAGAAAAGCTTCGAGTATAAGTGAAACATATAAAACCATTATGGTTATCCCCGGGCTGCGCGCGCGGTAAAGCCGACTACGTCATTAGGATCCCGCCGAATGGGGCAGACTGTATCTCCTATGTATGCGTTGCAGGCATTTCTCCGTTCCCATTTCGCCGCGAACATTTTCGCCTCCTCGGTAGCTGGCGAGGCGACCTGAGAGGGTTGAAGCCGCGAGAGGGCGAGGGTAGCCCGGGCGATGCGGGGAAGAAAGAGAGGGCTTATATGTAACCCCCCCTCGCTTTATCGATAGAAGCCCACGTGCCTGCAGATCGCCTGATTACGTTCTCAGGAAAATCATCAGCGAACTTTGCTTCTCCTCCTTTGCCACCTACTTCCGCCTCCGTCCCGCATCTCCACCCTCCTGCCCAACTATGAATATAGCTGTGCGCCTGTGGAGTATATGTGTGCTTTAGGCGCCCTGAATGACCGTGTGCGTGTGTATGTGTGTAGATGCTTCTATGCTCGTACGTGAATGCGTTCGCGCACTTAGCTCGTATCCGCGGAAAGTTCCAACTGTGCAAGAAGTCGACGGTGTTGCGCTAGGCGGACTGCAAAGTAATTATATGAGGAGGGAAACGTGTAACACGATCCGCGAGCGCGGTTTTAAGGGGATAGATCCGTAGATAGACGTCGACTTGCTCCGGTGGGGTTCATTCTTATTTTCGCTCGCTTCCTCGGCGTCGAGACGAGGTTTACATTTGGGATCGATTTTTTTCGGGGGTGCGGACGGTATACGGGAGAGGGTTGCAACCTGTTACGTTGTCGGGCGAGAATTTCGGGTCTAATCTTCGTCGAACGAGTCGAACTCATGCAGTTGACTTCATTAAAAAGTACAGAATTTTTTGTTTCAATCCTTTACAAGCTATTGTGCAGTCCCAAGTCTTACGGCGGAGATTTAATTTATTTCGTATACTTTCTTCCTTTATGGGGTGTCAATAAAAGGATCTGTTCCGAATCAATCTTCTCCGATGGAAAACTCGAGCAATCCGTGTCTTAAACGTCCACGAAGCGATCCGACCCCCGGCAAAATGCGGCCACTTCCCGGCCGACAGTGGCGGCACGTTTTCACCCCGCAAAATTCGGGGGGTGGAGGAACGTTTCGCGGCACTTGTCGACAGTTCCCGTTCTCCGCGGCTCTCGGGGAGGGGTGGGAGAGTGCGCGGCGTATATTTACGGGCGGGATAAGGGACGGATTCGTGTATTGTTCGGCAGTAAAAAGCAGAAGAGCCGCGAGTGAGTGTGGGGATGGGAGAGGGGTGCGGTAAGGGGTGGAAAAGAGGAACGAGAGAGGGAGAGAAAGAGAGAGGGTGTCGACGACGGCGGATGACAGTCGTATAAAATCCGAGAGGAACGACATCGGGACGCGAGAGAAAGGAGGAGGGCAAAGAGGTTGGGCGTGTAAAGTGAGACGGACGGAAGAAAGGAGGGAGGGGTTGAGGTCGAGCGAGAAAACGAACAAAGGCAGAAAGGGAGAAGGGAGAAGAAGATAGAAGAAGAGAGATGCCGGGCGCAGGGGGGAGGGAGAGAGAAAGGAATAAAGTGCAGGAACATTCAGCGGCGACGTTCTGGCACTAACCATTGGCGATCGCGGCCGTTTTTACGGCAGCGGACCGCCGTCGACTATAAAACACCGTGTGTACGAGAGCATGCCACCGGGGCCTGTCCGCTCGCGTTTGTTTGTTCGGCCCCGCGAGTCGCAGGAGGGACGGAAAAACCGTTCTCGCATTCCCCCGCCATTTTCCGCCGCGCACCGTTTCTCATTTACAGATTCTCCGACCGCTTTTTTTGCAGCGATGTGCTGCTCTGGTTCGGTTGAGGTGTGATCGACGATTTTCAGGTTGCCACCGCTCATTGCAGCCTATCGTGGCTGACTTGTCCTATTAACGATTTTCGAAATTGGAATAAGATTAGTTCGATTTTGTTCATGGAACTATGATTGAAGATTCGTACCGATGGCGTCGAAGAAGGATAAAGCTTATTTTGGCAGGGATGTCGAGGAAATTTTTCCCTCTCGTACGAATTTCCCTGCGCTTTACGGCCCTGGCCGAGTCCCTTCGAATATATTCTGCCTCTCGCACACTTATCTTCGGCGCGACGCAGCGGCCATAACCGTTTCATTTGAATCTGTGCCTGATCGTCGCGCCCGTTAAGGATAAACCGTGCGATAAATTTTCGTACGCGCGCGGCCTCACCGGCGAAAAACAATTTCAATTTTATATTGAAATTCGACGCGCTCGTATATTCGTAGTCAAAATTGTCCGTTCCCATTAGCGCTGTTACAGCTAATCTGTGATTCATTGACTCCCGCGACATGGATCTATCGGTAACTTTCCGACACCCTGTACGAGGCCCGCAAACTGGCTCCCCGGTGTCGCGCGCGATTCTTCCGCTTTTTACCGGCGAACAATACACAGTCCTCACACCTTCGCCCTTGCCCCCCCCCCCCCCTCTCTCTCTCCTCCCTCCCTGACATCGCGAATACGCTGGGCGCGTTCAGCTTTTATATGCCGAGCGAATTGCGCGCTGCCAAGTGCCCTCCCCCCCCCTGAACGTTCATTCAGAATCTACACTTCATCGGCGTGAAGTGCGCTCCAAGAATTGTTTCGAACGCCGCCCGCGCCGTAAGAGGCAGTTTTGCTCGGCTAACTTTACGCTCCGGATACGAGGGCTTACGCAGAACGGGAGTGACGATAAATAGAGAGCGATGCGTGAGCTAATACTTCCCAGCCCTTTCCGTAGAATTGCTCTGGCGAGATTTCAGCGAAGCTTAGCTCAACTTATATCAGCTCTCACGGGATCTAATCTGTAGACTTTACTTTACGTTTGCGCAACTGAATTTGATTCAACGTTCAAATGTTTCATGGTGATGTTTATTAATCACGAATAAGTAACACAGATATAGTTTGAGTGTACTTTTATGTTAATATTGAAGGCGATGGGATGTGATTTTTTTGAGTTTCTTAACAATGTAGTCCGATTATTCTGCTCAACTTCACAGTTTCAGAGTACTGAGATTTTTGTACTCCGCAATAATGGACCTCGATCGGTATTCCCATAATCGATGTCAGTCGTTTAGTTCCAAATGCAGAGGTATGGACAACGAAAAACTCGGCGAGCGAAAATTATACCCCCGGTTTTATCCGCCGATCCCGTGAAACGCTTTTTACCTCGCCAACTCTCCTTGATCCCAATGCATTATTCCGTGCGTGTAGAGCGGGATCGAACTGACGATCAACTTTCCGCCAGCTTTTTCGCGAGCGCATTTTCCACGCGTTATCTCGGCTTTCAATGTAACGGGTGAGCATCTCTCTCTCTCTCTCTCTCTCTCTCTCTGGGCGACCGAAATCATCGTCGATAATTATTCGTACGCGACTCGGAAGAGATAGGAAGTCCTGGACCGTGATGGTCGACGATGGGATTAGAGGGAGGGTTAGGCAGAAGGCTGGTACGTGTAAGCCCCGTAAATGATAACAGACGCCAGTGCAGGCCGAGACGATAACACTTAATTGTCGGCCTAGGCCGCTTTACGCTCCCTTCTCGATGTTGAATCTCAGATATACTCGAACAAAATGTCCCATCCGTTTTGCCGACGTTAAAGTGTATACGTTTCGTTCGTATCGGTAAGACAATCGTTCCGGCCTTTCGTTGCTCTAGAATATTAAGCGGCGAATTGCTGATACGACTTTGAATATTACTCGGGTCGCCATAAATATTCGATTCGTATCGTCTAACGTAAACACAGCGTCATCCCTCTCAGCCTCCCTAACGTTCCTGCCAAATATCGTCTCGATATACAGGCAGCAACATCGCGACGGAATTACAACAATAATGGGGTCGTAAATATGTCACGGACGAAGCCGGCATGCGATTTATCAAAGTCGATAATGTACCGTACTCGCATCCGTCGACGAATGATAAGACTTAATTTGCTCCCTCCTAAAAACTTTCAGCCACCCCCCACCCCCCCTATCATCCCTCTCATAACTCTCAACCGAGAATCATCGACCCCGCCGTTAGCGCCGAAACGGAGACCGCCTTAGAATTTCGCTTGCCACTCTCCCGTCATCCGGCAAAAAGTTTCCTGCTCAAGCCGAAAAAAGTCAGGAAGGAGGCTAAAAAATGGGAGCAAAACGGTCGCCGTGAGAAGCGCAGCTCGCCGCCGGATAATTTTTCATTTGTCGCCCGCGAGACCAAAGTTGCATACTTTATCACGCATTACGCAACATCGTACCCCGTATTCCAATTAAATTAAATTGCGAACTAGCGTTGGCTTTCGCGCGTTAAATGCTTCAGTCACTTTAAAGCGTCCCCTTCTGTTGCCGTGCGCCGCCCTCCCCCCTCCCCCACCGGAGCACCCCTTTCCTGTCCCTCTTCATCTATCTCTGCCCCTCCCACTTCTCGCTTCCTCTTCCTCTCCCTCTCTCCGTCCCTCGTTCACTCTTTATTCCATTTTGCTCAGCGTCCGCGCGCTGTCCGCCCGACAATGGCACGAAACGCCTCATTGTACGGTTGTACCAATTTAAAATTAATTGCAAAAGTCGCGACGCGTGAGCCGTCTTCTCTCTTCTACCATTCTCCCGGATCCTCTCTCTCTCTTTCTCTCTCTCTCTCTCCCCCTCTCTCTCTGTCTCCCCCCCCCCCCCCCTTTCTCTCTCTCTCTCTCTCTCTCTTTCTCGAGCTGTTCGCCATCCCCGCAGAATGAAAAGCCTCTTCCCATGCGCGGCCGGAACCCGACAATATTTCCATGCCCGCGTCCTTAGTTTCGCGTTTGTTGGAATTGATGTGGAATGTTCCGCATCGGCGGCGGTTCAGTCGAATGATGGCTTTTTTCAACATACCACTCGCCGTTGTCACTTTCTCCGTCGACCGTCCCGGCGAATTTCAATTTCCAATGTGCATGTATGCAAATAGCTTAATTTGCCGGTCTGTCTCTAATATCGTAGGTATTTTATATGTGAATCTACTGGAATTGCATCCATTTCTGAGTTATGGTAGAAGTAGGCATTGACGAATATGTAAGTAGGTTTTGAAGAAGATAGAGATAAAGAGAAGAGAACTTCTTCACAGTGTAAGTAACTGTATTGTGCCATTTTAGTATTGTGCCTGATTAGCGAATTTGTACTGTGTTCGTTAGTTGTCCCATGGAAGAAGTAGCGATTGACTAGACTGAATGCAAATGCCGTAGAGAAGGAATGTGAGCAGCATGTACGACTCCTTCTCCACACGAGATTGCAATTTTCTCATACGCGCGCCGGCGTTCAAATTGCGTCCGCTCTCTTCCATCTCATTATTTTCTCCCTCCCCCGCGCCCCGGCATTCACACCGTACCGAGATTTAAAACGTTGCGTGCGAGTCGGCCGCGATCTCGTGTTTCCTAAATTGAACGTTGCGCCATGCTCACGTGATATCTCGATTCACATTCGTTATAACCCTCTGGCGTGCCGAGAAATGCACGCCTCCCGGCAACGTTGCCCGCGAAGAATGCGGCTCTGCGCGCGTGTGCCAGATTTGTGTTAATATTTTCTACGGGCGCGAAGAATTTGAATTATTCCCACCGTTCGCTTCCTTCGCCTCGAAAATCCACAAATTTCCATTGCGTCACCCTCGCTAGTGCCGAACGTCGCATGAATCCGAACGCAAAATTTCGTTTCCGTTCCCTGTGCTCTTCTACCCGTCCATCCACTCTGCAACATGCAGCCAGTCCACTGACGATGATCTGCGAGAGTGAGAGACGTCATTGGCCCCCGAGGCTCGCGGCCGTTAACGGCAGAGACAGGTCGGCCGATCCACTTGGCTAATTAATATTTACCGATGAAAATGGCGGCCTGCGCGGAAATTTGCGAGCCGCGAAATTTCGCGCCATCGAGCGGGCGGCAGTGCGGCAACTCTCTCGGCGTAATTAGGCGAAACGCGTCCGATGCGCAACGGCCGCACGTCGAACGGGTCAGCTGAGTCAACTGTAAATCAAGCTTTAGCCCAGGGGCCAAATCGCTCGGCCTCTTTCTCGTAAGTGCAATCGACGCGAGAGCGAGGCGGGACCAGCTGAGCATTCGCAATTAGCGTTACATAATAGGATCCCTACCTTTTTATCCCGTCGTTTTTCCAGAGTTCGGACGTGCGACCCGATCGGCGAACGTCGCATTCCGGAAGATTCGAACTGCAATTTGATCCAGCGCCGTCCAGGACATTAGACTCGCAATAATGAAATTGAATCTCAGCTGTCGTCGGCGGCGCGCGCGAAAGTTTTTTAATCCGACTCCCGAAGCCGTTTCTTCAGCCGTGACCCCACCCGTCGGGAAAGTCGGCCGAGTTCGACCTCGTGCCAGAGCGGAGCATATGCTAAGACAGGTTAAATTTACAGTTTGGCACTGCCGGCGATTATCCCGCATAATTTCCACCGGACGAGTTCGGGCAGAAACTTTTCGAGCTCCGTATTTTTCCCGCTGCCCGTCAAGCCGGATCGTGTTTGGCATTCGCTGGTCGTAGATCATCGTATTTAGGCGGGCGCATAAACCCTGTATCGCAGGCATGGCCAGTTAGGATCTTATCGTCTACGATTGTCGATGGGGAATTACGAGACGATAAGCTGATCGGTACCTGTGTAATTGGAAATATCTGCCGCCAAAATCCGCAATGCCGATACGCCCTGGCAAGTATACGGTGCGCGGCGTGTATTAATGCGGTGCGAGCGTGTATGCGGGCGGAGGATTGTGCGCGTATAGGTGTGCCTGTACGTGCATCGTCGACAGAGTCCTCGGTCAAGTAGTGGTTATAATCTCCGGGCCAACGATGAACTCGTTGCCCCGTCGTTACACGCTCGACTTACTTACTTTGTTTGCACGGCCAATGTCTATTCACCCCTTCAACTCTCCCCCCGCGCTCCGATTCTCACTCGGTGGCGCTTATGTTTACCGTACGTCTTGTCATATAATATGAATACGTCCTGTATGTTGAGTATATTCCCGCTCGGCCCGCGGACGCATCGGAACGAATGACGGGTTAACAAGTTTCGCCGAAGTAATTATTCAATTATCTCGATGGTCGAATAAATTTAATGACATATTCTATGAAATTATATCATTTCGATTAAGCAGCCTGCATATTACGAGCAGATTTTATTGAAAAATGTCACGGATACAGAGTGAAAGGCGCTTTTATGCGAAAAATTCGTTCGGCTGACCATACAGTTGACCATAACTACTTAATTTCTCTTTAAATACGAATATTCGTTATTTTAACGAACAATATCGTCATCGCCACAACTGTAATGCATTTCTATGGAACTTGTGATATAGGACCATGAATCTAAGTACTTATTTTCTGCCTGATCGCAATAATAAGGTTGATGTAATTACGAATTAGCATCATGGGCATCGTCATATCGCCCCCTATCGATCCTGATTGAAAATGCTGATTCCCGAGATCGTCGTGCGACTGAAGTCTTGGGAAGCGCGTCGTGTCGCGCGAATATGCTGACTGTGCCGACTTGCCGGAGGTATTTAAGGTGATCAATTACACGGGAAGTTCGTAAACTGGCTTCCCGACGCTCGCGTCGGTACAGCGCGCGCCACTTGATGCGAATCCCTTTGAACGGGTCCAGAAGAGAGGAGGCGATAATCTCCGGCGCTCTCTCCTTATTCGTCTCACAAAACGAGGGCAGGGGCGATCTAAATTACTGAGGGAATTAATTTCCCCCCCTCCACGCCCCTCGCCTACCGTACGAATTCGCGCCCGTCCATTTATTTGCGCCGATGCTTCCTTTTCGCTGCTGCTAAATTTCGCACGAGCTAGACTGATTGGCGAGATTTTTTTCAATTAAAACGCTTGGTGGCAACTCGTCCAAGCTTACATCACTGAAACGTACGACATTACGGCCTAAAATATTTAGACCAATTCCAATAGTAACACATTACATGCGGGAAGGGTATTGATACCTTTTACGGCGAGCGTTATCTGCGGGAGAGGTATTTTTATCGTTTACATAGTATGATGGTTATCGTCTGGTAAAGTATTAACCCTTTAGGCTTGAAGCCGTTTTGGTGTGGGGAAACCTTCAACTGATAATGATTACATTCGTATTGCCTTTCTACAATAAAATTCTGATATCATTATATGGGCACGCGACGCCCCGCATGTAATGCCGTAATATCCCAATGTTAATTTCCAATGAACGTTACTACACGTATACCGTATAAAACGCGATCGTAGCGAGAACTGTCATTTGTCAGCCTATCAGAATCGATCCACCCGTCGCTGCCAGTTACCAATCACATCCCATCTGGTCCCGAAGACGCATCGGAATTTATCCTCTCCCGCAAAACGGCATATCTCGCGCGCCGTTAATCACCGCGCGCGTAACGCAGGACACTTTGTCTATCTGCGAGCCGAAATGTCACGCGTCTTCGGCGTCGGCCATTACGGGCGAGGCTCGTTAAGCTTCCGAAATCATAAATCGCCGGTCACGACCCCCGGCTCGCTACTCGTCTCCCGGCTTCTAACGGCCAGAATCACGATTCATTGGCTATGCCGGAATTTCGGATTCCGGCTTACGGAGGTGCATAATTTGCCGCGCATGACGTCACAATGCGACGGGACGGATTTTGGCCCGGCATTGCGCACCGACGGACAGCGACCCAACGACGGAATGTCGGACGATCTGCTCCGCGACTTTCGACGGATGCGCCACTTTCGTTTCGTCCGTTTCACCCCACCGCGTTTGCTGGTACCCTATGTAACTTCGCCGGATCGTAAAAAGATAAAGAGAAACACGATGAGGCCAACTCCGATACGTCCATAAACGCGTTTATCGCCGGCAGTGGAACGCTCGTCTACGACGAGGTCGGGCCTCTGTAGGTACAACTGCGCAGCTGAGGTACGGGGTGATACGTAAGGAAGGAGTGCGCCTGCTTTGGCACCCTTCGAAACAGTCGCCATCGGCCAATATTCCAACAGTACTTCACGACTGTACATTTGATCGCAGATAAATATGACGGAAACTTTCGTTCCCATGAAATACCCACAATTTTTTTCCTGAGTGGAACTATCTTTTTTTTAATAATTTGTTGCATCTATGAAAGTGTTGTTTCTTTTAGTTGGTGAGTCCACGGTGCCGATTATCGACGCGGAGTATTTTTCGCGGTAACCGTGAAAAGTTGAACCAGTCGCAGCTTCTTTCGGAGCACACTGTACGTGAGAGTACACGTGCGGGAGCTCGCGAGAGAGGTTCATTAATATTCAAGAGGTACTGGATCAGATTTTATTCACACCAGCCATCATAAACCGCCTCACCCTCCTGCGCGCTCGCTCTCGCGAACCCACCCCGTTCACCCTTCAGTCACGAATTGATGTCCTGGCGATACAGATGCACAACGCGCCCATCACTACGCCCCGTACGAACTCTGCCATCTCGTACGACTGCTCTTTTAAAGCCTATGATTCCGCTGCGGTGCGATTTCAAAATTTTATTAACGACCCCCGCACGACCGTCTTCCGAACAAAGACTGTCGCTTATAAAAGTCGATCGATAGTCTTTTAGAGTTGTTACAACGATAAATATGAGCGGGAGAATAAACGTAACCCATTAAATTGATTACTTAGGTCTTTGAGAAAGAAGGTCGCGTCCAGTTAAATGACGCTAATAGCCCGCGAGCGAAATATCGGCGAAAATTGGTGCAGAAGTTACTGCGGGGCTTAATGGCTGGATTCGAAACTTAGCCGGCCCGTGGAAGATGGCATTTGCTAGATGGCGAATGAAACGAGCCCGCCGCAAGAGTGAGTGAGAGAGAGAGAGAGAGAGAGAAAGAGAGGATGAGAGAGTGCGGTAATGTTTCGCGGGCGAAGTTTAGCGTTTATTAAGCAGCGCATCGATATTCGTGGGTCCTCGCCGAGGTGGCGGGATAATGGGTTAGAAGTGAAAATGATGACAGGAGGCACGAAATAAGCAGGGCCAACCCACGGGGAACGCGACACGACCCGCAATGCCATTGGCGGCAGATTCAATTTAAGATAGCCTGCGAACTCTGGACTCTGAATGCGCCGCACTATATTAGAGTTCATAGAAGTTTACTGTACCGACACACGTAAAGGACGTGTACGCCCATGGGAGAGGAGAGAGAGAGAGAGAGAGAGAGAGAGAGAGAGTGGGGGACAGGTCTCTCTCGCGTTGAATAATGCCCTGCTACGTTAAACGACCTCGGCAGTATACGCCTAAGTTCATCACTCTGTGTAAACACGAGAATTGACGCTCGGCGACAATTCACTTTCGGACGAGTACGTACGTTAATCTAAATTTCGCGTAAATTTCGCGTAAGGACTCGTTACGTTGCTTACTGATTTACTTACATTAGAACTGCGTCAGTATCTGTTATAGTATAATTTAAAAAATGGCATTCTCAGTAGAACGAATACTCGCTCGTCTAAGATCGACTTGTATCCTGCGCTCGTGATTCATGTGTTATAGCTGCAGATCGGCCAATATCGTCTCGCATCAGAAGCTGCCAGGCATGGCAGTTATTTTTCACGCCGATGCCGCGAAGCTACTCGACCCGATTGACAATTTCAATTTGTTACCAGCGCCCGGCGCTCCATCGCGTTCTTACGCTCGCGATCCGGCAGTCGCGATATCTCGTAATCTGGGAATCCATCTTGCTCTCCTGGCGGGCGGGGGAGGGCAATGCAATCTCGTAGGTCGAATTCCTATCTTGGGGAAAGAGCCCGGTACAACGCCCGGGCGGGCGGCCATCGTCAATTTGATCAGAGTTTTAAGCCGCGCGGTTTCTCGGTAATTCCTCCCCTACTTCCGTCCGAATGAACCCTTAAGATCGCATCTCCGGGTCTGGCCCGTGACCTCTGCGTCCCGTGGCCCTTACCTTACCGGACGGCGAATCGAATCTCATTTATTTAATCGGGATCTCACTTGCGAATCACGGCCCGGAGCGACATTACGCTCGAAGACGCAACTTCCGATGGATCGTACGCTCATTCCCGGCGACCGTGTTGTTTTACGAAACTTTCCCAGACCGATCCACCTAACATCCCAGCGATCCCATCGCCGGAAGTATCTATTTCCACTGCGAGATGGAAGGTGTTTGTCGGCCGTCACTGTGCAGCCATACTACAGGCAGACGTGCGCAGTTTGCCGATCTTCGTCGTCTGACACAATATAGTGGTATACTACTGCGTGCGCTAAGACGTTAAAATCAAACACATTACTCGTGGCTGCCTAAGTCGCCCGAGATCAGCCGACCTTCGCCAAAAGCACGCACCGCAGATAAAAGTTCACTCGACTTAACAATTTCGAGTAAACTATTCGCTATTCAAACCTAAGAGTGGCGTACGTTTAACCGAGGCTCGTCTTAAGGCCGAACTTGAGGCCGAAGCAGCCACGCGCCATACATATGCCCCGGGAATGCATAATTCGCGGCCGAGCGCAAAGTCAGACTACCGCGAGGGCCATGAATGACATATCCATGAGCGTCAGAATGCACAACGCTGCCGTGGCAGCAGAAGCGGCAGCAGAAGCGGCAGCAGAAGCGACGGCAGAAGCAGCAGCAGCAAATCATTTTCAATTCTAATCCCCCCGGCGCACTCGGTATCCGGGGGTGCCATTAAAGGAGGCAAAACCCCGGCGTATCGAATCGATTGGGCTCATCGAGTCTTTCGACATCAGCCACCCCCATCCACTCTTCTACTCCTCTTACTCCTCTTACTCCTTCCTCTTCCTCCATCCTCCTCCTCCTCCGCCTCTTCCTCGAACCTCCCCCTACTCCTCCACTCACCCGCAACCTCTGGCCCAAGCCAAATACGCAGTAAGGGGCTTCGGAGGTTTGCATAGGATTCCGTTGCTGATCTAAAATTCGAAAAGGGCCGAGCAGACGATGACAGATCAATACGCGCTATCTCCTCTCGTCTAGGTCTCCGCAGCCCTCCTCCGTCCTTCTATCCTTCGATCCCGTCCTCTTTCGGCGCTCCTTCGGGAAACCTTCCGCCCTTACAGCCGATTCCTTTCGCGCACTCTCCTTCATCCTCCTCCTCCTCCTCCTCCTCCCCTTACTCCTCCTCCTCTTACTCCTCCCCCTCCTCCTCCTCTCGGGCCGCCTTCATCCGCCAGCTTCGGCATAATGGACCGCTATATAAGCGCTCTGCCTTCTTCCTCTCGCCGGCTGATCCTTTTATATGATAATTGCAACGTATTTGCCAGAGACCGTGTATAAACTGGCGGGCTTTATTGGGACGAGCCCAGCGTATTGTGTGCGTCGAGCCCTATATCGGCTGCCGGAGAACGACAGATTCGATGCGCGGCTCATCCTTTTTTGATTCCCTCCTTCCGCCGCTTCCAGGATCCACCTTCCGCGCTCCTCCATTCTTCGCCGCGGCTTCTGTCCATTCCCCGTGCCATAGTCCTCGCTTACCTCCCCCCGGTATCTTCGTTTATTCAGAGTATCGGGATGAGTCCATATGTGTGTCATGGTTATACAGCTACTTTAACGTAATTGAGACGTACGATCGAAGCCCGATACTTGCGGCTTTCGTCGTACTCTTTTCTTCTTTTATCTTCAGTCTCGCTGTAGGCGTTTGCGCGGTCCATTCAAGATGGCAGGTGAGAGAGAGAGAGAGGGGAAGAAAGAAGGTGGAAGGTGCGGACAAGGGGATGGCAGCGGAAGCGGAGAGGAGCCCGGCGCCTTTAATGAATTCGTGCCGTTACAAGAGCACTAAATATTCATACTGAGTCATCTTAGGCGAGAGAGGCCGGGCGGATAGAGCCCGATGCCCGGAGGGTTCTAAGCAATTTCGTAGAGAAGATTATGTTTCCGCGGACAGAAGCGGCCGCTGAATGAAGGCGGCAGGCGAGAAGGATAGCTTGCCAAGGAAGAAGCGTCCGATGCTGCGCCGGTCTTGGCGCTGGAGCTGGGGGACGGGAAAAAGTGAAACTAATTTTCGTTCGAGCCTGAGCTTTCACCGTTCTCTTCTCTCTCTCTCTCTCTCTCTCGCTCTCTCTCTCTCTCTCTCTTTTTCTCTCTCTTTCTATATATATATATGTATTTCTCTCTTCGTCTCTCTTTTCCTTCCTCTGCACGCCCGTGTCTCTCTTCTCACCGCTCATCTCCCCACCAAGCGTCCCTTCGAAAACTTTCCTCTGCTTACCTAGCAGGAAGTTGGTACCCCTGGTACGTTAATCCTGCAAATAGATGACTTTACGAAATGGTATGGAGGAGGCTGTCTGGGAAGCGGGACCGTATTCCACGGCAAAAAGGATAAGCTCTCGCGGGAGAGCGAGAAAGAGAGTGAAAAAGAGGGAATGAGAATGTGAGGAAGAGGTGAGATGTGGAAAGAGAGAGAGAGAGAGAGAGATTCGTCGTATTCCTCTTTACTGGCAGAGGCCGATATCTCGCGGATTACTGTTTTCACGTCATTATCTTCCGCCGGGGACCTCTCACGGACCTCGTTTCGACTGAAGCAACCCCGGCCGCGATCCCGTGGGATTTCACGAAAGATTTACGAGGAGGCGAGGCACGATACACGCCGTCGAATGATAGGCTGACAAGCGTGCGCGAGGACGAGATCAGCGCCTTGATTTCCGGGGAAGGCTGTTGCCGGATTCCTCGTCTGATCTCGTCCTGAACGGCCGACAAGTGTTATACTTTATCACTGAAAGCCTTTCCACTCTCTTATCTGGAAGCGCAGCAGGTGATTTATGTCTTAGCAGTGCACTTCTCACCGTGAATCTAAACATTTGTTGGTGTTGGGAATGGGATTGATTAAAAGGGTAAATGAGTGTTAGAATTCGAGTATGAATTCGGACCCTTGTGTCCAAAAATGTGGTCGCCCACTTGTTGACATGACTTCGCTTTAAATGTGATCTGTACTAATCAATTTGCAGAATTGGTGCTTCAATACACCAATTCGCTTGCGAGTAATGCAGAACTTGTCTTGTGGCTTACAGTGAAACGAAAATGAAGTGAGTGGTGATGATTATAATAATGCTTGACTTCAAAGGAATGAACGTGCGATTCTCAGGTTGGGTATTAAGCAAAAGAGGTCGAGGTCGGTGAAGAACCAGCCTCGCCGGTTAGAGATTCCCGATACGTTTTGGGATCGCACGAGATTGTCCGAAAAAGTGTTTTTATATAATTTGTGAAATAATGAGTTATGAGGTGCTGCCACTGCTGAGAGTGGCGTGAGTTAATGCGTTTCGCTGCGCAACGCTTAATATTAAACAGTTGTGATTGGCACAATTGCGAAAATGTTTTTCGCATCTTTTCATCGTTGAATATTTTCAGGATTGTTAGTTTGCGAAACTTTTAACACATGGCCCGCACGTCGGGCGTTACAGGTATTCAATGAGATATTTTATGATTTTCCATTGAGTCGAGTTTCAGAAGTTGGGATTTTATTGTTCCGACGAAAAATCATTGTTCGCTCCGGTCCGATAAATGTGTAAAGGCTCATTACCGACGTTCAAGTTTTCCGAGCGGGTCAACGGTCGGACCAGTTCGAGTACGTTCGTTAAAGCGGACTTTCATTTTAACGTCTGCCTACAATGAAAATTTATCGCTCGCATGGAAATAATTATTCGCTCCGGTCCGATGCCGTTGAAAAGGGGCTTATTATCGAGTCCATCGAAGGCCTTTCCGTGCCAATAGCCAAATATTGGAACTGTCCATTGAGAACCATTGTCAACTTCCCCCCTCCTTTTTATTTCGACAGTCAGCTGACGATTCGTAACGAAAATAATTATTTGCACTGCCCTGCCGTCCGCGACAGGGAGAAGGCACGGAATTATTACTTTCGTAGGACTTTTTTTCAGGTCAATGGTCAAATATCGGGATCACTGTCCAAGACAATCTTTTACCTCTTGATCAGAGATTCAACCACTTTCATTAAGCTAAGAAAGTATTAATTATTGCGAGAGACAGAGATATATCAAAAAGATTAAAGATTAAGACTTAAGCAAATTATGATTTGTATAATGGTTTTCTTACTTTCAAACGATACGAGAATTAATTACACTATTCACAGATTATTGAATGTAATAATCTTTCGAAGAGAAAATGATAAGTCATTTAACTTTATGCGTCTTTTCAGATGTTTTTGCATCGCACGAGACATTAGTATGATACCACAGAATTCTCCATTCTGTCCGCAAGATGCAGAAGGCGTGTGTGCCGATGTCGAGGGAGTTACAGTTGCCAAAACGAGCGTAGAAAAGGTCGAGCACTTTCACAGTCACTTAGTTCGTGGAGTGCGAAGGTGCGGAAGGGTTCGCCGACGAAAAGACGTGGCTTCGGTGAGGGATGAAGGAGGGCGGAGAGTGCACTTAAGCACTCTGACAGTTAAATTTAAACTGCCCCCGACTATCATTTCGGGATCCCGATGTGCGCAAACTTCGAAATCGGCCACCCTCCGCCTCGGCAAACATGTATCCTCAACTTCTACCTCACCCCCGAACAAGAAACGTCTATTTCATCATTCCCTCGTTCTAACCCACCCCGTTATAAAACTCAGATTCACCGTCATTTTTCACTCCGCGCCCATCGATCAAGACAACTGCCGAAACATTCCACCCCCGCCTCCGTTCTCATCAACCAAACCACCCTCTCACCTGCGTTAAAGCGCGCGAGTCATTTATTCTAAACGCGAACCGGCTCATATAGCTCGTTTACATGTTTATTGTTGTAGCTACGTCTATCATTGTCACATTCCCCGCACTTCCGACCCTCCCTCGTTCTCTCTTCATTTCCAATTCCCGCCACCACCCCCCACTCCCCCTCACGTCTCACTATCTCATCCCCAGCGTCCAATTTACATACAATCCTACCTGTGTTCATTAACCCATACATGTTTATGGGGCATTTGAGCGGTCGCATTTGAGGGTCGGTCGCGCGCGCGCGCGCTCGCGCGCTCACACGACGTCATAAACGCTTAAGCATTACTGTCGGGAGATACCGTTCGGAGTTTGCCCCGGCATCACGGGAAATCCGATAGCCGATGGTACCGCTGGGCCGCCCCTTAAGAATCGTTTGTAATCGACGCTCGCGGATCCTTCGGAACCGCTCGGCAGAGTTCGAACGCGTTGCGACACTCCTGGGGGGCCTGATAATCTGACGACCCTGTCAGGATGACAGTGCCGATCCTTTTTCGCCGATTTCGAATTACGATAAAAGCTGGCCTACTTGATCAGCATTTTTCGTGGTACTAGGTACGACATACTGATTTTTCGAATTCTTATGCTTTTCAGGGGATGATAACAGAGTATGGTATGAGTGCAATTTTGTGAGGATATGTGTGTTTTGACGGTTGGAATTTTTATATTACAGGGTTGATGTACTCAGTGGTGGGACAGGTACTGATGTGTTGTTTTCTTTGTTCTGTTACAGGTGAGTACATACAGTATATGGAAACGTCGGATTTTAATGCAGCTCTGGTGAGTAGGTAGTTATGGTTTTCAAGGTAGTCCTTTGACATCTTCTATACTGATTAAGAATATGATAACAATAATTCTGAATTATATATCAACTCTAACTGAGCGATGAACTAGTAGAAACATATGATACTGTTTCTATCGTGAAATTCTAGTCTATCCATTTTTCTTCGTGGCATACACCTAAGATTATTTTATCTTTGCATAAAACGTGAATTATTTGATAACATCTTCCCACCAGAATCTTTTATGTACCCCAATAGCCAACGAATTCGACTTTGACAACGGTAGGTGTAAATTAAAAATCTCACGGTAATCGCTGTTAAGGTGCTGGGTGCAAATGAAAGATTTCACGTAGATTAATGTTTCAACAACGTTCTACCGCTACACCCACACAAACAGAGCGCGTGTACATTTGCTCTTCGCGTCTACACGCGATTCAACTTGTCAACGCGCAGCTCCACGCATCTGTGCTCTCCGTAGATTACTATCTCTATTACTGTCTCTGCGCACACAGCCTTAAAGTCGCGCGACTATTCCGGAACAAAGAGTCCAGAAGCGATATAATAATCGTCATATATTTCCATACCTTCCCACGCGACTGTACGCTTCATCGCGCGCCTATATTTCCTCGCCGACGTCTCCACGTCTCCCGACGCCGCTCAGCGCCTCACCGTATCCACCGAGCATGTGCCTTATTCAGTCCAGGTGATTCATCCCATCTCCAGACGCTTACGCCGCGTCCCATCGCGGAGATCTTCCTGATGGCGCTGAATTCCATTCCTCCGGCGCTCCTCTCCAATTTGATTAGCGTAATAATGCCGGTGCACTTTAATGATTAACCTCCTTTCCCGCGGCCGTCCTCCCCTTTTCATTTCCCCGCCGTCCTCCGTCTCGCCTCGCTTCGTCACTTCAATTACAATTATAAAATCAGCGGCCCGCTCACAAAGCAACAATGGGAATGCGTCGCCAGAACGTGAAAGTAGGCGGGAAGTGGGTTGGAAAGTGAGGGATCAATGGAGCAGGAAAGGGAGAAAGCTGGCTTGGGGAAGAAAGGAGAGAGAGATTGGGTGAAAGGATGAGGGCGGGCGAACGGGAGGAGGGATGAAGGGTGGATGAAAGAGGAAACGCGTGCCTTGTTAAATTAAGTACCGCAGTTTCGAGAGACCGCTCACATACAAAGAGCTCGATAAGACCCGCCCCATCCGGGCGCTAGCGAGATACAAAGTAACGAGATAATTAAAAAACCGCCGCGGCTATTTCCAAGCGGCAAAATGCTTGGGCAGCGTGCGGAGCTGGAAAGATGGCGAGAGAGGGACGGAAAGAGGGAACGAGCATGAAAACCCTGAGCTGCCGCTAGAACTCGCGTCTTTCGTACACGCCACCGACTGAAACTAAGAGTCTAGATGGCACGAGGGGGGGGGGGGGGGGGTGAGAAATGAAATTGAGAAACGGATCGCACAGTTCGGCACCTGCGGCCAGTAAAAATTCGCTCTAATTACGGCTTACCGGGCTTGACAAATCTTCGATCCTATCTCGCGAAACTTTTCGGCCGAAAACCAACGGCTCGTTTCGCGTATCTGGCGGATCTCGCGTCGAAATATTACACGTTTCTCATCCGGGATCGCGGTAGCTCTGACAATGAAACATTTGAACATTCGTTAAGATCCTCGAAATACGAGTCCGCAGCGATAAAAAACGTTCGCGCGCCGGTATCGACGACCGACCGCCGATGAGTTACGCGGGTTTACAAATCAGCGGCGGGGGTTGCTGCGATGGAAAGAGGGTTCGTGGCAGCGGCGGGAAGGGGGGAGGGGGTGTGAGGGACAGTCGTTACAAATCAGGAACCTCTCTCCCCCTTCGCAATGGCGTGGCGCACGATCCGCATTTGTGCTTTCAGAGTTTACATCCGGTGACATATGCGCACCAGTAGTTACTTCCTCTTCGCTCCCGAACGATAGCGAATTCGAACATCCCCCTCCTGCCACCCCCTCTCATCCCCCTGTGACATTCAAACCCCTTCCAGCGGAGTGTCAGGTACCTGCCCCCCTCGAAAATGCCGGCACCGCGAGCAGCCACTCGATTTTCTCCGCGGATACATTTGCATTAGTATCACGCCTGTAAAACAGGCCGCGCGTATAAAATATTTAATGGCCCACCCCTCCACCCCCGACTCGAAACGGAAGGCAAGACGCACACGATGGCCGCGTACGTCTCATAAATACGTCTACCGGCGCGGCAGATAGGAGTCTTGTCACGTGAGATGTTGAAAAAAGAATACGAGGAGATGACTGGGAGAGAAAATTTCCGAGAGAGCGCGCGCGCGGACGAGAGTGAAAAGGTGTTTGGGTGGAGGAAAATGGTAAACGAGATAGGAACCGGTAGTAAAGAAGACAATAATGGAACGAGCAGAACGAGATCTGGCGCAGTAATAAACAAGAGAGTAACAAAGAGGAGGCAGAGGCAAAGATCACGGAGTGGGGGGGGGGGGGAAGGTTGGTGCAACAAAATAATGCCGAAAGCAAGAGAACGCAAGAGAGAATTGTGAAGGAGAAGGGGGCGGGCAGCGGCGAACGGGCGAAAAATAAATCCGAAAAAGAATAAGAGAGGGCGACATAACGAATAATCCTGCGCATGGCAAAGGAGGGTGGGGGAGGGTGGTGGAGAGGGTGCGGAGAAGGAGAGGGTAGATAAAGGCGAAGGAAAAATCCGGGACGAAAGAGAGAAGGAAACGGTGAGCCGTATGTCGTGCCTCACACCAGAAACCTCGTGCCATTGTAAATTTTGCGGCAACCCCCCCGCCACCCCACCCCGCGATGTTTCTTTTAAAGTTCCGCGACGCGCGAGGAATACCTTTGTCTTGCCGATAAACGTTAACCCGGGAACACTTGCGGGTCGACTTGAAATAGTGCCCGGCTGGCTGTGTGTGTGTGTTCCTGCCGTTGAATAATAGCGAGGGACAGCGGCCATTGCACACGCTTGCGATACGTTTTTAATAGGCCGCATAGGGGTAGATGTCGGTCTGAATTCAGGTCGCTGATGGCTGTAAAATCTGGACATTTTTTTTGGTCATATAAAATCATTATATGTTTCTGTTATATTAAGGCAGGTTCTTAGTAAGGGTTGAATTATAGTACATTGAAAAAATTATTAAATTTTTTTTTTAATATGTGGTGGGATGATATGGAGTTGGTCTTCTTCACACAACACTCGACGCAGAGTGTTCCCTCTGGCGTGGCCTTTTGTTTGACTTCCACATGACCGACAATGCTCTAAGGGTAGGTTGCTCTCCTACTTCCACCCTCACCGTCTCCTATCAGTTATTCAATCTACAGCTCTTCTCCGTATTCTCGCCCGCTCCTCGCCTATCCCTTTACGTGCACTCGCTCATACGTGTCCATATTCCCAAGAAGCGTGCATTCGCGGTATTTTCAGCCAACCTTCCTCACCTTTCCACGACTCTACTCATCTCCGACGCCAAACGTTGGCCGGAAATCAAACTCCCGCGAAACTTTATCCCCCCCTTCCGCCGACCGAACCTGTTTAATCGCGCTACGTGCACGTCCAGAAAGAAGTTACACCGAACTGACATTCCATTCGCTTTCCTGCCATCCTCGTACACACGTCGGCGTACACATAGGTGTCAAGGGCTGCGGCATGAAGTATGAGGTGGATGATGCAATACTACGCTAACTTGCATCATGCCAACTCAAAAATAAGTTCAACATCCCCAGTCACCATTACCAAATGTTCCGATTATTCACGCACATACTTTTCCTGCCGCCTGGTATGCATATATCCGTATATGTAATCCATGTCCGGGGGGTAAACATTTCGGACGCAGACTTAGGACTAAGTGCGGGTCGCCATTATTCGTCGGAGAGGCCTGGCGGCCTTCCGGGAAAGAGAGAGCCCGGGAAGTCAGCTAAACCCGAGAAAAAGCCCCGGACGCCACTCGTGTCCACTCAATCACCTCGGATTACATTCGCGGCGAATGTCTTTCTTACGGCCGAGTGGACAGCCGCGGCCTGGACAAACGTCCGTCGCCAGAAAGAAACTCACGGACACGCGCGCGCGATAGTGTACAGTGTCCGCTTTGAACGCTGTCAACCCCCGTTACAACTCATTGTTTCGCCCGACTCTACGCTTTTCCATGCCAGTCTCTCGTTTTTGCCATCAAGGTATGACACTGTCATTCGCGTCGAAAGACAGAATGGGTGTTCTGTTTCTTCTTCAGCCATGTTACACAATTACCCCATTGATGAAATTGGCTTCTTCATCGATACAGAATTATTTACTAATTTAGCACTGTCATGTTTTGTGAACTGAGAGAGGAAATCTTCATTCGCGTGGAATCGACGCCACTGAGACGTGACGTTGTACGTAAACAGCGGGAGTCAGAGCTCGGCGACTAAAAGGTGCGGGCGTTGAAGGGTGGTCAAGGGATGCATCGTTGTGACGAGTCGTAAAAAAGAAAAGCTCTAAAGGTTGAAACGCACCCGACGACCGCCTCGGACGTTCCGCCGTCCCGGAATGAGTTAGAGGGAGGGAAGAAAGTGTTCGTGGACGCCTTTAGCCCGGCAAATGTGTCCCCATATGACGCCATTTGGCACTAACATCAGCCGGCAGGCCGTGAATCTTCCTCGGGATGCTTTTAAGGTCGCGTTATTTCTTTAACGAACGCGCGGAAAGCGCTTTAAGGAGGGTTAAGCGGTTTTGGATGACAGTTCGTAATCAGACATCCGAGGAAACTCTTCTTGTACTCACACACACACACACACACACACACACGATGCTTGGAACAGAACCCTGTACACGTTTGACATTGTCGCGCATTATCGCCTCTTAATGCTTAGCCATCGATTACGTCTAATAGCCAGACCTCACATCGCAGTCCCTGGGATACAATTTCGTTTAACGTCACTACAACTCAACACCGACGCGGAACAGACGGGCAAGGTTATAACTAGCAAAGTTTCAACGACAAACTATCATCACGCTAAGCCGCCCTTCACCTCACTCTTTCTCTCTCCCTCCCTCTCTCTTTCTCTCTCTTTCTCTTGCCCTCTCTATCCACCCTCGAAACATCGCGTTGCACGGAATAAAACTAACTTACCGTAACAAAATACGCAATTACCCTAACGACTGCGCCGACTTCGCCGTAGAGGCTCGCCCCTCCCCCACCACCCGGAAAACTTGCCCGAAAAAGAAGCATCCCCCAAACTTTACCGATCATAATTCCCCGGGCGTAAAACCGACAGGTACGGGTAACAGCGTCGCGAATAAAGGGTGGGATAAGAGCGGGGGCCGAAATAAGTAAGCATGACGAACAAACGGCGAGGCGGAAAAAGAGGACTGCGAAGCTGAAGTCGAATAGTCACTCTCGTGCCTCGAGCGGAGGAAAGTTCGTAATCCGTAAAAGTGACTGAAGCTACCGATTAATCGGCACATCGTACGGGACCGACGAGTTCGAGGTCGTAAAATTAGAACGACACGCGGGCCGGGACCCTGAAGCGTCCCTCGCTCCCGTCGTCGCTCTCCGCGTCGGGACGCTGTCGTCGGGACGCTCTCTCGTAGTTTGGCCTGGCGTAGTGGCCGAGAGATGAGCATCGAAGGATTACGAAGCGATGCATCGTCGGTGACGGGTCGTAAAAAAGAGTTGTTAACCTTAACGCGCGACCGTTCGCTCCGTGGTGGAGGGGTGGGAGAGGGGGGGGGGGGGAGGGTTGCGAGCGACTACGGAAGAAAAACGGTCTTCGGAGAGAGGGGGGGTGGCGGACGAAGATACCGGCTATACAAGGTGTCCCATTCGTCGGCGAAACGCGCTCGCAGCGCGCGCTGTTACTTTTAATGGACGGGGAGGACGTGCGACGAATTCTGTTTCCGTGCAGAGCGCGGAAACTCTTGCGAAGTGCGAGCCGAAAGTTTTTGATGGACCGCCGACGATTTGTTACGTTGCGGCCCGTGCTTCGCTCTGACGTCTCTTCCTTTTTTTAATACGATATTTTAGTCTCGGCTGTCGGTTAATCGGGTCGGGTACTCGTTTTTAACGTATTATGTGACTGTGTAAGTTAGCGGAATTAAATGTTGGATTTTCATAATTAGTTTGTTGAGTTTGATAATTACCTTCATAAATGATGTTATAGAAATAAATAATATAAATAGTACCAACAAAGACTGAAATCACTTGTGTCGTTTCTACGTTGACATTTTGACAAACAGTCGTGTTTCGAACTACGCTCAGAAATGCTTCGTGCTCAGAAACGGCGCCAGACGCTTCGGACGGATAAAAAGAACAGGACACCCAGTACACGGGATCTGGTACGCCTTTATACCGGGCATACATCACGGGATCGCGTGATCTCTCTTCACACCCCATGCCAAGGACACGTTGCCACTCGGAATAGAAAAGCCCTGGCGTGTACGGGCTAATTAGGATGACTGAGGGAAAGCGTTATTACAGGCCGAGCGGTGCAGTAAATTTTACGGCCAATTGCGGGGGAGGGGGAGGCCCGAGGTGGATCGACGTCGAGCCCCGGGCATAATACAGGTGTAACCGTACTTTTATCCGCGAAACGGATTTATTCTGGCGAGATAGAGCGAGATAGAGCGCGAACTCGCTACGTTCCTTCCGCTGGCCCCTAGCTGGCTTTCAACATTTTTTCGCGCTACGACTGTCGGCGATGACTATCGCAAAGAACACGTTTCGGCATTTGAGGTCCTTAATCCGGTCGGAAAGGCTCGGGATTTAACCGAGATACAACGAAATTCCGAGTACGGCGCTAGCGAAGTGAGCAAGATGGAAGATTCTCGATTCAGGTATGTCGTTTCGCTTCAACGCTTTCGCAGCTGTTATTTTAATGACTATACTTTCCATTTACCGAAGCGTTCGCTGCCGTAATGTCCCGGGGGTAGTATCATGAATCTGTGTCGGCGGATACTCTGTAACCGGTGTAGTCCGTATCGCTTGAATCCAGGCGTTATGACGGAAAGGATTAAATGGCCCCGCGATTAGAACTCTTAACACTCGGAAGCGAATATATATGACAGCCACTACTCACCGCTGAAGTCGGGCGAGGCACCGCGACACATACAAGTCGTCTCTAACGAGTACCGAGCTGCATACTAATTTATCAGCCATCCTTCGAGCCAACCCCCTTTCTCTCTCGCCCTCTCTCTCTCTATTTCTCTCTCTCTCTCTCGCACCCTCTCACACCCTCTCACTCAACCGCGCTCCCTTTTTCCCTCCTTCCGTCCCTCGCCAGCCCCCGGACGAATTTATCTTGCGCGTGCCGTATTCACGGACAGATTTCTTGCGCGGGAATAGCGTGGACAGATTCGCGTCGCGACCGTTCGATAAATCTGCGAGAGCCCCGACTCCCGATTCGGAAAGAACGGTGATTACGTGAAAAGCCAACGAAAAGAAGTGTACTTCTTTCACTCTCGGCGCTCATGATCGTCAGCTTACGTGCACTTTATATTCAATATTATATGCGGGCCGCTCGTGCACGTCAACGGCACCGTATTTCATTCCAAATATTTGCACTCGTTAGAATGATACATCTGGCACGTTATTATTCATGCATACGATCGTTCGATGCAGCAACGCAAGATTTTGCATTCGCACATGGCATTGCAAGGATTAAGTTCTGAAGTGTGAAACCTCGAATTCGAATGGGGTGAAAGAAAGGGCTGATCGGGGTATGAAATGCGACTAGGGAAAAAATGTAAGCGTGCATCGCACGATTGCATAAATGGGAATAAGACCGTCTCGATGTTGAGGCTAGCGAAGGATGGAGGGTTGGGGGGTCGGGGGTTAAACGTACACTTACGTGTGTGCACGTCGAGCGGTTTGGTGGAGGGTGAGGGGGTTGCCTCGGAAGGGGTCTATTTTCTCGCTATCGCGTGATCCGAATGTTCGCGTAACAATGTTTCGAGGACGGCGGGAGTAAAGCAATTGATTTCCACGTGGCAAAGTTCCAGACTGGCGAGAAACCAGATCGAACGCTCAGACCGAGGTTTCGCCTCCCATCTCTCTCCCTCCCCCACACCGTCGCTCGTTATATCCCGCTGACTTTCTTTTAGCGCACTTTTTCCACCCCCTCTCCCTCCTCTCCGCGTCGAAAGCAAATTTGTCACGAGCTCCCGGACAGCGCGCACGCGTCGCGTCATAATTCTTCGACATCCTTTCCAATTCGCCCCTACCTCGGAAACTAGCTTCAGGGGCGGGGGGGGGGGGGGGTGGCTTCGTCTGTTTGCGAGAATTCTCGGTCGTCGTCGCAAACAATTCCGGCTCTCGCTTACGTGACTTTCCATTGATCCTCGCTTCCGGGAATTCGGACATTCCTCGGGATAAACACGACGCTCCACTTTTCGGCTGCGTCCAGCGTGCATACTAATCGCGCGCTACGAACCCGGCGAACTTAAATATCAATCTTCATCCTAACCGTATTACGTCCGCGGCTCGAGCGTCGGCGTCACCCTTCGCGCCAGCTTGCAAAATTCCGGCGCAACAACAATCGTCCCGCTGCGCGCGCACCATCAATTTTCCCTGTCAAACGACGCGCCAGCTTCCGCCGTTAACCGATGGCAACAAAGCGACGTCTACGGGAGTCCGATTTTGCTACGAGCCGGCGCGCAGCGTCGAAAGTTGCGTCGTTGTCAAACGGGAACGACGCACGGACACGCGGACGGACGCGTGCGAACACTCGTACGTACACGCGCGCGTACACTCGCAAACACGACGGATAATGATATCAGGAGTATACCGAGCTGCGGAAAGTTGGTCGAGCGTCGATCGGTATAGCTTGGCTAATTGTTAAGCCGAGCGGAACGGGCAGCGCACGTGAAATCGCGCGGTCGATCCGCGAGGAGAAGCACGCTGCGAGGCTCGCGCGCGAGTGTGTGGCGAATGGGCGAGCGTGTTACAGCGGACGCGGGGCGAGAGCGAGAGGGATAGGCCGGGAAACTTGGAATCCTGGAATGGTTGGCAAACCGTGGATAGTTTGTTATAATTAGCGGTCGACGCGGTCACCGCTATACCGGCGCCGCCGTTTTGGTCTACTGTGCCTGACGATGAGGCTAATGTTCGCATTCAGACACTAATTTCGCGCGGATTAGGCCGTGGATTCTGCGTTTGCGCGACCTTTGCGTCGATTCTTCTTCTTCTTTGACTTATTTTGGGAAACTTGACGTTTAGGGTAGAAATATGCGAATGATGAGCCTAGAGTGAGGAATAGATTCGGAAGGTAATCCAAGAAATGGGGAGGTCTTGAAATCGGTAAGCTGAAAACTGGCGAAAACGACCGTGTACTTGAAAGTTCTTTGTTTGGCAAGAATTAACTGGCTCGATTAGGTCGGATGATCTGAAACGCACACTTTTCAACGTTTCAGGGAAGGAATGAAACTCGTGGGACATTGATAAAGCGCGCAGAATTCGACCGCGTTCATTCGGCAGTCAAACAGCGAACTCTCTCTCTCTCTCTCTCTCTCTCCCTCCTCTTCCTCGAACTCTGGGCTTAATTAACCGTTGCGCGAAACTTTTCGTTAAACCGCGCTCGTAAATCAACTTCGAGGAATTCTCGCCGCTTCCGGCCTCCTCCAAAAAATCTTACGTCACCGGCCGGCAATCTCCCGTCATTCGTCGGACATTAATCATCGACGTTCCGCGAAACTTTTCCGCGTTCCGTGACAGGCTGAAAAACAAGAAAACAGAGGGGGCGGAAAAAAGAGGCCGGCAGAGGAGCCTCCGAAGTAAAAGTCGGCCGGAACGAAAAAAAGGCCACGAAACGGCCGAAGTTTTTCAGTTTCGCCGGTAAGGCATCGGTAAACATTAATTAGTAAAATTGGCCGTCCGTTCGTCTTGCCTCATTGGCAGGTAGACTCGAAAACACGGTAATTTGCACTCGACTCGGCTCACCATCCGTACCCGGCGACCACTCCTCCCTCTCCACCTCCTCTTTTTCCCATCCCCGAAGGAAACGGCATCGGCTAGGTGCCACTGGCGTTGGCCGCCGAAGAAATTGACAAATTGTACTTTTAAATGATCGGCCCACTAAGCGGAGAGAAGGAGATAGAGCGGCTGAAAGAACTTTAAATAAGGGTCAGAGCTTTCTTCGAGAGCAGCTGGATGCGGAGGGAGTCGGAGTTTGTGAATGAGGGAGAAAGGAAGAGAGAGAGGGAGGGAGAGGGGAAGAGAAGGATGACGATGAGGAACTCTCCGTTCTTCCTGCGGAACAGAGACAGAGAGTTCGGTAAGGAGAGATGAAAGGAAAGGGAGAGGCTGAAGAAAATTAAATGACGGAGGGAGAACTTTTAGCGGCCAAGTTTTAGATTAATATTGTTACGCGCGCTGGTAATCGTGATAAGCTGCTCGTCTCTCGCCTTCCATCCTTCTCTCTCTCTCTCTCTCTCTCTCTCTCTCTCTCTCTCTTTCTCCCGTTCTTCTGAGCAGAAATTGCTCGACTGCGACTCCTCCGCTCTCTCTCTCTCTTCGTCCAATTCAACCGACATTCTCTCTCATCGAATGAATCTTCCTTCTTCACTCCCAGGTGACGCTAACTTTCCGCACTCTGTTCCATCTCGTCTTCGCACTCGCCGCATCCTCGATCTCGACCGTGCATCAGAAAACAGAAAACAGTCAAGTCCGTCATTGAAATTTTACCTCTCGGCCCGATCTAATTTTCTTAATAACCTACTCACTCTGCCCCGTCCAGGAAACGATTTGCGAAAGTTGACCGTCGATGGCCATAATTAGCCGGACTCGATTCCCTTTGACGTTTGGCGATTGCCGGTTCAAAGGGCACGCCTAAAATATCGGGCAAAGCGCGCCGGGCCGAGCCGGCACGAAATCACAGATGTGACATTACCTAATTGCACGTCCTTCTTTCGCGATGGGCGGCCGTAACGAGAGCGCGGGAGTTCCGCTCGGCATATACCGTTCGCCGATCAGGAATTTAATTGACCCGATTAATTACAACGTTCGCCGACGGTACACGGCGAATCGGCATGCCGCGAATTTAATCGCTTCCCCCCCAAAATATCGAAGCTACGCGTCGTTCGTCGAATTGCAGAACTCTGACTCGCCATAGTTCTTTCATCGGCGGTATTTCATGACGCAATTTTACAATTTCTATTTGCTCAATGATAGATCGAGGAGCGCGCGCGCGTCCGAAATGGACTTTAATTCGCGGGGGCCGCCTGCTTTGTTGGCTCTGCCTCGAATAGAATTTGACGGTTTTCGAAATGCGGACAGTGTCGGGATGAATATGAGGGTTGGTCAGGATGCGGGTTTTCGGAGTAAAAATTTCAATATTTTCTCCTCCATTTTTCCCATGCATTTTTATTTGGAAATTCGAAACTATGGCAATTCAAACATTTCGCTTTGGGATTCGCTGAAAGCTTCTAGATTTACGCTTCATAGCGTGGACGAATTAATTTGATAAAGCCGTCTAGGTGCGGTAATAATAGTAACGAACATCGAGCGAATTATCGAAAATTCGGAGAGAAAATTCGAAGTGTTCGCCGCGGCGGTCGGAGGCAGCGACCACTCGTGATCCGCGAGTAAATTTACCGTCGGCGAATGGGGTGGCCATGTAATAGGTGGAAAAGAGAAAAGGGTGCGAGGGTGGGCAGGGAGAGGGTTGGGAACGGCGTCGAGGACCGGCGGAATGGAGGGTTGAACTTACCGACGTAAACTTACTAACCGGCGTCGCTGGACGACCATAAATTTCAAATCACTGCCTCTCGGCCTCTTTTTCCCTCTCCCCTCTCCTCTCCTCTCTTCCCCTCCCCTTCCAACCTCCTCCTCGCCTACCGACATTGGCAGAAATTACGTGAAAAGCCACCCCTTCTCTCTTCCGTCCACTCTTCGTCCTCCTCCCCCTCACTTATTTTTCTTCCCCACAGATTGCCCTCTCTCTTCAGCTTCTCCTCTCTCCCACTTTCCTTCGGCTATTTTCTTTCCCTCACCTGAATTCGTCTTTTCCTTCTGCTTTTTCTTGCCACTGATTTATTGCACTTTATCGTTGTTTCCCCTTTCTTACACAATGAGCTCGTTCTCATCCATTCTGATTCGTCGCCGGTGGATTTGTCTCTCCCAGTTTGACCGGTTCAGCTTGCTTTCATTATCACCCCTTTCATGCCTCCATCCTGTGGATCGTGTTTCATATTGATTGCGTTCTTTTGTTGGTTGCGTCGGCACGAAATTTTCGACCGCCGGCCGGAAGTTCACTTCGGTTGCATGCCTGGTCGACGGTAGTAATCAGAGAGTAAGAGGAGTATGAAGAGAACCAGGCGAGATGAGCGAATAACATCGTGGCATATAAAAGAGAAGTGAGAGAGAGAGAGAGAGAGAGAGAGAGAGAGAAACGAGCGGAAGTTTTTCCTCGTAACTTTTGTCCGTGGTTTGGACGTCGGACAGGGGGGTAGGACTGGCTGGGGGGTGGTTGAAAGGTGGGTGGGGTGCCAGCTCGTTGCACCGAGACAGAGGAGAATGAAGACGGTTGGCTAAGGAAGTTACGAGAAATTAGAGATCCGATAAAAGAGTCGGGATAAGTGGTGGACGAATTTCATTAAGTAACGCTTTGCGACGAAGATTTGCTTCCTTTCCGTGCCCGCCTTTGCTATTTCCCCCTCTCTCCCCCTCTCCTCGTTTTTCCTTCCCTGTCGCGTCTCTGATCCCTCCCGTCCACCTCCGACGCGGAAAATTCGCTGTTTGCAGGACCGGCGGCCCCGTTTTTGAGCCGCAGTTATCTTCCGGCGCAGTTTGTTCAGTCCCGGCTCGGCCGACGTGGATTTTGCAAATACAGAAATCGCAACTGCGACCGGAACTTCTCGCGGTTTTCGCGAAATGTCATCTTTTTACATCGTTCGCCGAACTCGTAACTCAAACAGCGCCGGGCTATCGCACGTTCCGCGAAGCGGTCGAGTAATTTTCGAATGTCGAGAGCCGTTCGTTTTTCTTCGTCAGTCAAGTGATTCTTCAAAGTCAACGCGGCGGTAGCGATAACGAACATCGTTAACAGACGCTTCGGGAACATTCTCATAACGTTGCCGCATAATTCCTGTCAACCCAACAAGAGCCACCCCCGCTTTGGCAGCCACCCTCCCCACGCGAACTCTTTGTTCGATCTCCCGACAAGAAGTTTCGCCCGGAAGTTCGAGCGCGAGCTCGATATAACTCTTTATCGCCGATTTTAATTTAATATCGACATCGATTCCTGGTAAATGCCGCCCCGCGTCGTCAGAGGGTGGATGAAGAGGGCAGAGGGCCGGAAGTGAAGGGGGTTGAAGAGGAACGCGGGGCTGTATTAAACCGATAATTCGTCGTTGGCATATTCCGGCGGGCAAACGAGCATGTAATTAATTTCGTTGTTTCGCCGGCGACGGAAACTTCGTGCAATGTGGTCGGTCCTGCATCAAAGTGTCAGGCGGGATGACGACAAAGACGCCAAGTTGCGACTGAGATACATGCGCGAAACTTCCGGCCGCGCGTGCGCGCGCGCGTAACTTTTTGATAACGCCGGCGGAATTATGGAAATTCTTTATTAACGCGATCCTGAAACATGACGCGCGCGCCAATTAATAATCCCGCGCGACGGGTCACGTGGGGATGAGACCCGCGGGGGTGATTGGACGAACGTTTTGACGCCAGCGTCTTAAATGATTTCGCATTTTGATCGCGAGCTTGGGAAAGACAATATTGTACTCAGTTTTACGTAATGCAGTTTTATTTATTAACGACAGCCGTTGAATACAAGTTTACAGGTTGTAAGCTAAATCTTGACACGGGGTAAACGTCCTCGTGTCACTGTTATTAATATTCCGAAGCTATGGTGGAATGACGAGAGAATTTCATTCTTTCATTATGAATAATGCGCTCCTCAATTATCGGATTCCGCTTCTTTCCGTAACGACGTTCCGAATTAACTTTCATCGAATTCTTCGGCGGATCCGCATTTCGAAATTTCATCTCGGACATTAGAAATTTCGTTCGGTCCCGAAAGCCGATCCGAAAGTTACCCCCGAAGCCTCGCTCCCACGAAAATTCAATTGACCAGTCCGGGTACGGATCGTTTCGCGGAAATTGCACGTTTTCGTACGACCGGCTAATTGCGAATTATACCGGCCTCATTATGATTCATGGAATATTCCCTAAGCGACTCGAGGCGTGTGCGCCGGTCCTCCTCTATATTCCCATGCCGGCAAAGACAGAGGCACCGCCGGGGAAAACGAGGACGAGCAGTTGCCACGGAGTTTCTCTTGTCGTTTGCGGATGTGCGGAAACATTGAAACCCTTTTACATTCCGTGCTCATGGTAATCCGCTGCCTTGCCGGATAAAGGCGGCCGTTATAAATTTCCCAAGGAATTCCCCGCCGGTTCTCTCCGCGTACCGCCGACCGTGGGGGATAGCGGGCCGCGGAGGGGGTGGGTCGCTTTAAATTCGACCTACCCCCGACTTTACGTTCGATCGTGGGAGTACGTGATATAAAGCGAACGGCCGACTCTTTCTCCCGTTCGCTGCAATTAAGTGCGATCGGTCGAAGAAACGTGTCTTTTGCGAATCGATTCGATAAAGACGAACGTGTCGCTTCTCATTTCTCGAGCAGGGGTTGTCTCTTGACGTTTTTAGGTAACACGTGATCCCTTCGGTCGAATTAACCGTCGCACGGCGAGTCTAGCGGCCGACCGTACGGCGGATACAGGGTCCGCTCGGACCCATACGAAGATGTCAGCAGTTGTAATTGATAATTAGTTTTCAAATTTAATTTTTATTTTTTCAGCTTATTAAATAACAATTTACAAATATTAATATTACTGTCTAGTTGGTAAAATATTTAATGCACTTCTGGTGTATGAGCAATATTTATTCGTCTTCAGTACATTTCACACATAAAGAATGTGATCTGTTTATTTTATGATTATTGCATATATGTATTGCACAGTTGTCGCTTGGACAATCGACTTGAGACCGCTGTCGGCGGCACCTTTGCGAAAAACACTGTTTTTCTCCATTGCTCCAGCAAGTCATAAGAGAATAAACAAACTCAAGACAACTGTCAAAGTTCGACTTTTTATAAACACAGAGTCCGAATGGACCCCGTATCCGGCCGACGAGGCTTAATAGTTTCGCGGCTCATCGAAGCTGGCCGATAGCTGTGGGATGCTAATTTCGCTTCCGGCATTTTGGGAGGGCATTGTTTTCGGGAAAACGATATTGGCGCGTGTGTACACCTACCACCTTTTACATTCCCCGTTCGTCGTGGCAAGCCAAATTTCGGCCGCGTTACACGAAGCACTCGCGTTTCGCGATGTCCAATTTAACGGGCACCTCGCGCGCAAGGCGAAACACGTAAATCGGAATGCGCAACTTGGCATAATTAACATCGTTCACCCCCCCCGTGATGAATGTATGTTAACGACGGGAGAGATGCCACTCTTTCACTTAACCGACGTTCGGCATATCTCCGTTCGTATCACGTTAATATCTCGGATACACTCTATTTAACAACAAAACATTCAGGTCATGACAAAACGCAGAAGAGTTCAGAAAAATGCTAAATTAGTACCGTATTTCTCGCGCGCGCATTATCTGCGCGAAAAAGTTAAAATTTGATAAAATAAGAACCTGCACGTTATACATTACAAAGCGACACGAAGGAAATCAAATTCAATAATAATACAATAGGCGCGCGCGTTGTCTATACAAAAAAAGAATGCCGAAAAGATAGAAGTGCGCCTAATACAATAGGTGCGCGTTATCAACCCAAAATACGGTACTGTCTATCATATGTGACTTCCAGGGTAGTGAATGCATCGTGTGCGGTTCGTGCCCGCTCAAGTTCTTTTCCGACTTCAAACGCGAGGTCCGTCATCCGAACTCAGGACTCTATCCTCATTAACGCGTGCACCTGCATCCCGCCAAAGCACATTCAGTCCGAGCGACACGCCGGTAGGGGCGCGAACGCTATGTACCGACAAAACATTGATTCGCTAAACTCATGATGTAATACGTCCATTTGAAATGAGCTTGGCCGTCGGCCAAATTCCTCGTCACAAAACAGCCTGTAGGCGCCTCGCAAACAGCTCTGACAGAGGAAATAGGTCTGCCGCCGAACCGCCAGCTTTATTCGCCGATCGATATGCCACGCTTTGGGGAAGTATCATAAGCTTCCGTCTCTCGGTCCCTCATTTCTCTATCGCCGCCCGTACCCCATTCACCTCTATCACCCTCTCTGTCCGCAGACTCCATCTGTCTCTTCGCGCACCCTCACTCTTACCACGTTCAAAACTACCCCACAAAACACCACGCTCTCCCCTTATTGCTCATTCACTTTCTCTCTGTTTCTCTTCACGCGGGTCTCTGCTTGTCGATCGGCAAATTTTTTTAGATTTGAATGATTTTAGATTTGACTGGTCTATGTCATTGTGCCTATATTGTTGGGTAGTTCCGGATTAAAAGCTGCTCATGTCCTCCGTAAACGGCACGCAAAACGTTTCCTGATTTTCGACGCACGATTCCCCTAACCGAAGCCAAACACGCAGAGGAGGTTTGAGAAAAAGATGGGAAAAGTGAGGAATGAAGGGTGAAAGGATGTTTGATCAAATTTCGACGCTGTCATTGTTACCCCGTAATTACCTAGTATTTCGTTCGGCGAATGATTATTCAGGATTTTTGCGCAGAGTCGGAAGCGGGTATATCGTTCGTCCAGGTTGGAAGCCATTGGCGCATTTTCATTGTTCCCTGAGCGGTAACCAACGGGCGCAGACATTTTTATACGCGGCGTAATTCAATTATTTTATCGCCGCCCTCATTTTTCGTCCTTTTAATTTTCGCCCGACCGCCCCGAGTCTCGGAACTAAGTTTCGAGGATGTGTTTTTTCAACTATTTTGCCGGAGAAAAAGGCTCGACGCTTTTTTTTTTTGCCCTTTACCTCGGTTCCGACCCGCTCGCCGATGAAGTTTCCATTTAATGCCGCGCATGAACTTCGGTACTTATATATTTCCTATTCAGAGGCTTAAGCCCATTGATCGGATTTTTCTGTTCCGCACTCGGTGCCCGCCCACAAACAGGCTAGAATAGCCTGAGCTGTGGGCGTGTGCGTAGGTGGACTCGCGTACGGATACCGGGCATACGTGCATACCGGCAGTCTGCGCGGGAACGTTAGAGAGTGGCCGATCGGTTACCGGCAGTATATCATCGTTTATGGGATTTATGAATGCTATACTATCGCACTGAATTACGAAAGGCGATTTACGTACATTCCCTCTCTGTACGTCGAAATATTTTCACGAAAGCTCTCCACCGCTCTTCCATCCGGCCTCTCTCTCTCTCTCCCTCTCTCTTGTTCTCGCTTGCTCCCTCTCCTCCTCTCCAGAAAGAACCTCTGGCTCTGTGTTTCCCGCTGATAAAAACGTCGAAATTCGTTATGAACCCACCCGCGCGCTTTTATGTCCCGAATATTCGCTAAACTAAAAGTGTACTAACAGGTACATCAATTCCGAGCGTCCAGTGACAGTTTTCATAATATTTCATGTAAACCGTACACCGATATTTATCCCGAAAAATATATCGCCCCTATTACACCGCGCACTCTCCACCTCGCTCCGAGAGCGCGAACATTTGACGTTCTATTATGAATTGAAAATTAGTTAGCCGATCCCGTTCGTCGGCTGGCAGCGCCCGTTCAAAAACAGTATACCCTCAACGCTCTGATTACAGCTCGACTGTATACCGTTCGGATAGTCATTACCGGAGTCCGTGCATTCGCGCAGACTCGTCGAGTCGTCGAGGCGGTGCGGCCGCGATCGTCGATCGATCAGGATCCGATCAGGATGCCGGCCAATCGAAAGCGATCTCCCTAATCAATGGCAGCCTCTTGCGGCGACTAAGTGGACACTGTTGAGCCGCGTTCCTCGCTATTCCATCGCCATTACGCTTGCTGGCGCGGGTGGGGGGTGGGTGGGGGAAGGGGGAAGGCTTCCCTATCGGCGCACAATGGCACAATCCTGGCCGGGCGTCGGTCGGAACAATCGGATCGTATCGAGCGGAGAGTCAAAACGCGATCGTCCGTGGACGGCCAGGCCCGGCCGCGTTCTGCTAATTCCAGGAATCGCCGTCGCGATGCCAGTTGTCCGCTGCCGACGCCGCATCGTCCTGTCGCGGACAGATCCGGAACGGCTGCGGTACGATCGGCCGGGATCTGTGACCGGGTCATTGTCGGCGGCAGACTTCCGAGGATGTGTGCGTCGGTGGCTCGGAATGGATCTTAGAGGTTGACGGTGGATTCTGACGTTTCCAGTACAAACAATTCTGGTTTAGACTTTTGTCCCATTTGTCGCGGACACGAAAGTGAAGCAAGGTTTATGTTGCGTATATTAATTTCGGAGAGTCAGTCAAGTCAGTCGGTGAATTAAAGCAGGTTTTCTTCGGAACGTAGTATTTGTTGAGATGGGACTAAGCGTGACTGCACGCTGGACACTATTAGAACAAGAACGAAGAAGTATAACGAAAAAGAACAGAGATAAGAAAAATAAACGAAAGATGCGACATAGATAAAATAAACAGCAGAGTGGCTCACTGGTGCCACCTATTGAATTATGTAATTTACAAAAAGAAACACCTAGCTATGAAGGACAAAGCTATTTACAATAATATTTGATATTTGATATAAATTATCAATGAAACAGTTGTATGAATTCCGTAGTTCCTGCGTTTCTGACTATTTCCGCGGAAATTCGGTGATGGTCTGGGTTAGGCATGGGTCGTACAGACAGCTCAGCTTTAAACGTCGCCGTCAGCTATTTCTCGATTTCTTCTACTTCTGCACGACCAACCAACTGTTGGTCGTCATTCGGCCTGATGGCTGGAGAACGTTGCAAGTCTCACGGTTGGACTCGCGCTCATCTGAGAAATTCTTCTCTTCGGGGTAGATACGAACGTCGTGCATTACTGATTATTAAGACGCGGCCGGAGTGAAGGATATACCATCGGTCCATCTCGTTCCCCGTCCAAGCTGACGTACGCCCAACACTACCCTCTGATTGTTTCGCTCGGCATTTCTTTGTGCGCGTCTCTTTATGCGCTCTCCGCGCGTTTTCCGTCCTGACGCCGACGAACGACGCCAGCGTCGAACACACTCCGCCGACAATGCGAAATTACGAAGCGGTGCCCGTCGTCCTCGTTTCTAACCTTAACGAATGACGGCCGCGCGAATTTAATTGCGAGCCAGCGTCGGAAAAAAAGGACGAGCGTAAGTGTTACGCGCACTCTCGTGTTCGGGCTGTTTTTATCAGATTGGAAGGATTAATTTTTAGGAACTCGTGTCATTACGCTGAAGAGTCGGTGTTGCTCGGGATCGATCGAATAGATAATAGGAATAGTTTCCATATCCCTGGGGGCCTGAGGAGATATTTTGCGTATGCTGCGTTCGTGAGAGACTCATAGCGGGAGGAGCGGATCAGAATAAGATAGAGAGAGCATCTAAGATGTCAGCGTGAGAGTGAGAAAGGCATAGCGAGGTTATTGTTCCCGGAAACTTCTCGATATCCTTCCAGAACGGGTTCCTACGGGTCTGGCCAACTTCCGGACATGATCGTCCGCAGGTCTCTCGCTTCCGTGAAAATCCACTTCCACCGAATTCCTCCGGATGCGATGGAGGTGCGCAAAAGTCGAAACGGGGTCGAGTGCTCGGACGAATTTCACGACATCCGAGCGTGCCGAACTGAACTCGTTAGACTCCTCAGGCGATAATTTCATAATGAAGATTGCCGGACTTATACGACGCTCTAGAAAGAAGCTAGATAAATGATTCGTAATTTTTCCGACCACGTGTAATGTAGCGGAACATTTATTCTCAACATTTTCAAAGGTATATTTAGGATTGTATTTCGTTTAATACTGTTGACTGAAAAGTTGTGACGCCGTAACGAGTGCAATTAATTTGCCGAGAATGTTACATAGGAAAGTTCCGGTCTGTTTGACAAAGCTGGAACGGCATCGACGCAATTTAAGACCCCGCGTTAACATTCGAAGCGCAGAACGGTGGCGTGCCGAAGGTCGTTTTAATTCCACCGACGGCGCGTCCTTTGAACAAGTCAAACTCTTCACTCGCCCCAAACCTACTTTATTCCCACCGTTCGCGCAAACAAGGCCGCAACAATTGCGCTCGCGCATCCGAACACTTCCGCCCGAGCGAGCCGCGCGACGACGTCGTCGGAATAATGTTTAGATAAGGAAATTACGCTCTTCGATTATACTCGTCTACCTTGAATTCGCAGCCGTCTTCTTCCACACGCTCGTACATGGCTGGATAGGTGCGGCAAGGAGGGGGAGGCGAAGGAAGAGGGGTACGCCGTTGGGTAGAGGACCGAGAGGGTGAGAGAACATTCCGGCTGATCAGGATTCGGGAGATTGGTTGCATTCTGTTTCGGCGAACGGGGAAAAGTAAACCGGGACCGGAAGGATGAATTGGACCGCGTAACAATGTCGCCTTACCGTTAATTACTATTTCCAACAAGTTCCCGCGCGCCTCAGTCTCAAAAAAGAGGGTACGGAGAGAGAGAGAGAGAGAGAGGCATAGAGAGGATCCGAAAATCGAGAATAGAGACTGAGGGAGGCGGCGGACAAAGGCGGCGGATAGAGCTGCGGCTGCGGAGTGGAGGAAGGAAAGAGGGAGAAAGACGGGAGCGTAGAGGAACTAATGAGACTCTGCCTCGTGGCAACGTATTTACATTGGGCTGCCGATCAAAATTTGATCGAAGTATAATCAAGCCCGACTGTTCAATCAATTCGCGAACATCAAAGGGGACCGGGCGAAAGGAGCAATTATTTCGCGCCGCGCTTCGGATCAGAAGTCAGACGTTTCTGTGTATGCAGGCCCTCTCCTGCAGCTCGCTCTATTTCCTTTTAGTCGGTCGTGCCTTTCGGCCCCCCACCCCCCTTTCTCGCTCCCTCTTTCGGTCCCTCTTTCGGGCTGATGACGAAACGATCGGACACGCGCCGCTGAATTTGCCGGATAGAGCGGCGAAACGAGAGTTCTCGGACCCTTCGAGGTCGGGGATCGCGGCCAATGGCGGGATATCGAAAATATGAAATAAAGATGAGTACGAACTTTCCAGACTGAGTGCTCGATTGTTTGGTTTCGCATAACTTTTTTTTTGGCGGACAGCGCGCGCTCCTGACGCACGAAACATTCGGAGGGATCGTATCTTTCGCTCATCTTTACGGTATCCGGCTAACGAGATAAGGCCAGTATCGGCGGAGATATATTAATGACCGTTACGCGCGTAGGTATGATAAAGCGGATCCTGTGTTATTGAGACGGGAGAGAAATTTTCGTTCTAACGGCGCGTAATATCGATGAAACGAGATTTCATGCAGGCAAATAAGGTACTCCGCGACGCAGCGCACGTATCACGCACAAAATGCCCTTCGATATCATCAAAGCACGGAACGAGATTACGAGTCCACTCGATTTCGTTCGGAGAAACAAGAACGTTACTCTGCCCCTCCCTTCGAACCACCCGCTCCTAGCTTTCTCTGTTGCCCTTATCGCTTCCCTTCGATTCTCGATTCTCGTTCTTTCATAAACGTTGCAGCGCCACTTTGATTCGACGTCCCCCCTCCCCCCACTCCCTGAGCATCGACGCACACGGTAATTCTATTTCTTTGACAGATGGAATAACAGATGCGAATGCGAGTTTGTCGAAGGTACTCTCCGAGGTCGCGGAAGGGAAACTTTCTTCCACCGACGTCTCCGCTCGCGTCTTCCTCCTGCCATCCGTCTCTACTTCGTTACCCCTCTTCCTGTTCCCTCTCTCTTTTTTTTTTTTTTTTTTTTTCTTAAGTCGACAGATGTGAGCTGCGTTTTATCGTAACGCGGCCGTCGAAAGTGGAGCGGGCACTTTACAGGCAAGCCCCGAGTGGTACTTCGACGTTCTAAGCGACACTACGTAGATCGTTCTCCTTGGCTGTGCGAATTCTCAAAGGCAGCCTCTGGCCCTCCTCCTCCTCCTCCTCCTCTTCTCTTTTAAAGATCGGCAAACGATCCCTGGCGCGCGCCCACCTCATCCTCGAGGCACGCGCTCTTCAGGCTCTAGAGGATCGACATTATCTTCATCAAATTTCCGACATTTTTCTACCCTCCCAACAACCTCACGCTCCCGTCACTCTAATTTCTCTTAGCGACCTTGCAATTTATAATCTGCGTTCGAGGTTGAAAGAAAACGAAAATGTTCGACAGCACCGAAAGTGCGAACGATAGAAAATAGATTTTCTTTCACAGCGCGAGCCGTTCGGCCGTCGAAAATTTCTCACCTCTCCCCCGAAAGAGCCAGACACCCCTCCCCACATTTGGCACCCCTGCCCGCTCGCGCTCGCGCTCGCGCGCGCGCGCAACACGGAACGCGTGCATGCCCCGACGCATTCTTTCGCCGCGATTCTCCGCGTCGTCCGGCAGAATGAAATTATACATTCACCATCGGAATCGAGTTTGCGCCCGGCGACGGGCCGGCCAGCCACGCTGCCGCGCGTTTCTGTTTGTTTCGTTGATTTATGAAGCATGGCGGGGACACAAAACACAACAACCCGCCGCGCGCGTAACGTCCCTACCCCGCGCCGTGCCTCTGTCTTCCTCCGATTCGAATCCTCCTCCCCGCCCTCCCCAACCCCCCCCCCCCTGCGCCCGCACCCCCTTCAACTCCCCCTGGCGCCCCCCTGCCCCGTTCCCGAGCTGCTGCCCATCCCTGTTCCCGCTCCGGCAAAATAGAACAACGGGGGCAATGACGTCACGTGTAACCACGCCTACGCTCTCTCCTCCGCCAGGGCTCCGGATTCCCCTCAGCATCCCGCCCACGCGACCCCCCGTGCTACCCCCCTTTCGACTCCCTTCGGCTCCCTTCGAGCCCCTCCACCCCCTCGCGCAGGCACTCGACGCGCGCGCGTCCCGCACACGCCGCCACCAATTCACTTTGCGCACTTTTATGCATATTCATTCGGCTTCGTAATAGCTCCCGCCATTAATTCGAACCGGCCTACCCCCCCCCCCTCTCGGTACATGTAAATTCAATATGTTGCCTCGTGTAACCCGACTTGGCCTCTGTCTCATTTCGCATCTCTTTCGGTCTCGCTCTCTCTGTTCGTTTCCCTGATTCTCTTCGATTCCGTCTTTCTTTTCTTCGTTCGATCTCTCTTCCCGCTTCCTCGAGTCTCTCGCCGCAAATTTATCGTCCCTCCCTTTGCCCTGAGTGTACTTTGCTTTGGGCGTGCTCTTTTTGTCGCCGTCTCGTTCTTCTCGATTACGGTCGGCAAAAAAAAGCGGCGCGCCACGGGGATTGTTTAATGAATAAGACGATTTACCGAGCGCGGGCTGTATATCAGGATTTCGGTCGGTCGCGGGAGCGTAGGGGTTTAGGGTTGACAGGGTTTTTCTCTTTTCTTTTTTCTTTTTTCTTTTTTTTATTCTGTTCCTCTTGGGGGAGGCAGAAGACGCGGTTTCGGTCGCGACCGCGTGCCGCCCTCAAGGATTATTCCGCGTAAACGCCAATAATTCCGTCTGCCGGCCGAGGGAGGGTGGGAAGTGCGCGGCGGTTATTCTATTTTCTTCGGGAAATATGTAGGCGGCCGAATGCGAAATGCGGACAAGGATTACCGGGGGATTACTCCCGAAGTCTTTCGAGACGGGTTTTTGTTTGCCGGATCGCGTTGATCTTTTCAGCGCGGACAAAGGAGAGGGGGTGGGAGAGGGTGTCGGGAGATGAGTAAGGAAAAATGGCATTGTTCTCCTTTTGCCGGTCGGGTTTCTCGCGAATTTTAAGTGGCCTGCTCGATTTCGAGGGAGGCGAAGGATCGAACATGCTAGTGACTCGCCGAAGTGTTCAGCGGTATTTATCTTTCGCGCGAAGAAAGATGGTGGATGTGAACAAAGTCTGACAGTTCTGGGCAGCGGGTTCATAGACTGTGGTCAGTGATGGATTTCGTTGTAGCAACATTTTTGTTCTCTTTCCTCGAAATTTCAATTAGATTGGTTCTTCGGTAGCAATTATTAGCTTTCAGAATTCATCGGGTTATTTATTCGGATGTTAATATATTATTATGTATAATTATGCCTTTTCGGCCAATTCGGTCACTGTAAACTTGAAAGGAAAAAGAGAACTAAACCCCTTATTATATATATTATTTATACATTGACTATTCTCCAATACCTCCCAGCAAAATTCTTAATTTCTTCATTGTACTACAGCACAAAGCTTTAACTTGGCCCAGAATCCACCATAAACCCATTAAATCTCCGGAACCATAACGGAACGAAGCAATTCCGACGCAACTGACCGAGAGTGCCGTACGATCGAAATGTTCATCGGAATCGTACGAAATCAATTCGGCACCTAGCTGAGCCATGCCGCTCGCAGCTCGAAACGAAGAAATCGAGATACACGCCAGCTCGGAAGAACTGCCAGGACAGAGACGTAGAAGTCAAAGCCGTAGGACCGTTACACGGACCATGGCCGTTCCTCGTTGTCGGTCTCGTTACTTCGAACTGGCCCCCGAAGACGGGAATGGGGACGGGGCGAGGAGTCCGCCGCGGCAAGGGTGGCCTGGAAAATTCAACGAAACAGAGAATCGATTTGGTCACGGAGCAGCTGGCCGGGGACAGAAGCAATCAGAAGTCAGGAGGAAGCTCGCGCTGGGGAATGAGGCTAGTCCTGCCCATGGTGGGGATCCTCGGGATTCTGCAGGAGAAGGAGCCGGAGTCCGATGCCGGGGCTCAAAGGGGACGGAGGAAGCGACTGCGACGGTAATCGGAAGGGAAGAGGACGCGGACGATCGAGACAAAGAGACTCCGACGCAAAGGGAAAAATCGTAGGAACTAAGCCGTAAAAGGATATGCCACCTTAAGGATATACGTAATGAACTTTTCTCTGTTGACGAAAAAAAAGTGAATTGCGCTCACGGAAGTTATTGAGCGAAGTCAAAAATCCAAGGTAGATTTTGTACTTGAAACGCTGTGTAGGTGTACGCGAAGAATGGGTGAAATTGTTAGATGGGTTGGCTCAGCTAGTTGAGATAATTGATAGCCGGAATGGTCACACATCCCCTTGCCCTATATATGCACAAATCCGTAGACGTATATGCGCATACGTATATATGCGGGCAACGCAGCTAGATGTTCACTGGAGCCAATGCAATTTCCTTCCAGCTGGACAGAGGACTGCATTAGCGATATCGGCGGAACTATTGGCGTTTCACTGTTCCTAGGCCAACCCTACTGCGGCCGAGGGGTGAATCCAGTCTCGCTCGTTCCTGCGCCGATTTTACCTTCCAGATCCGAACGGCGGACGACCGTCACGTTCTTTCGATTCGGGGGAGGTAAGGGTCGCGACAGGTGGAGAGAGAATTGCCGGAGGAATTGAAAGAGACCTCCCGTTTGATTCTCTTCCCTTTCCTCGATCGCCATGTCTCGATCCCTTTCAACTCTGCGCCGAACTTTTAACAATGCCGTCAGACTTGACAATGGTCGTTCTCGAGAAAAATAATAATTTAAGCTAATCGTTCGCGTAATTATTCTTTCTGTAATTTCGCATCTTCCTCTCGTACCATCGTCCAAAATAGAACATTCTTGATTTTCCTTCTTTCGAAAGCTTTTAACAGTTAGAGACTACCGGTTCACCGTATATGCCCTGAGAGTATAATAGTCCTAGGTACGCGAAGTAGTTAATTTCCAGCAGCGGGAACATCGACTTTCCCGTGCAACGTGCCATCAGGAGTGCAGGAGGGACGTACAGCGGCGATAATGAAACTTGAAGGGAGGGGCAGTGAGGAAAAGAACGTTTCGCGCCCGTGCGGTTGGCCGATAATTTAACGACATTATGCGTACGACGAGGGCGATTATTGCAAGCACGCACAAAGAGAGGCTCCGCGCGGCGCATGGCCGACAGGCCGTAACGAGACAAACTACTCCTAATTCCGTGGCCGCCATTGTGAGCGCTTTTCTACTCCCGTGCCTCTCTCTCTCTCTCTCTCTCTCTCTCTTTTGCATCGCACTCACGCACACTCTTTCATCCGCTCTCGTCGCTCTCTGTCTCCCTCTCTCTCTCCTTCGCCTGTATCTGTACTCCGGGCTTCTTTTCGTCCCTCTTCTTCACGCTAGGCTCTCTCTCGGTCTCTCTCGCTCTCTCTGGCGCTCTATCGCTCTCTCCCCCTGCCTGCCCCCTCCTCTGTACACTCGCCTCTTGCTTCCACCCTGTTCTGTGGGCCAGAGAACCTCGTCCGCAGCGTTCCTGCGTTACTGGATGCTGTTGGGGCGGCGAGCGGCAAATTGGATTACACCATCGACACCGCGAGTGGTAACGAGCTGCGGTGCGGTTTTTATATTCGCCACCGGGTATATTTTCGAAACTGTCAGCTCGTTAGATACCCTCCACCCTCCCCCGTCCCTCGCACGGCGCTGCGTGCCGGAAAACGCTAAAGCGCAACGAATGACGGCTCTATCGTTGCGTGCGAGTGTCAATAAACGTCGTTGCCTGTCGTTCCGAAAACATTTTTTGGCTGGATTGCTTTGTCCTCGATCGACCTGGCGCTGTTTTTTTTCCCCCCACATCCCCCGCCGCGCCCATGGAAATTTCGAAGGGATTAGAAGTGGGCGAGGGGAATCGATAAATTCGTAAATTGGTCTACGCCTAGATCGTGGATTAAACTGCGAACGCGTTCGGTTTAAAAGAAAAGGCACGTAAAGAATAATTGTGTCGTTAAAAGTGAAGTGGCGAGATTAGGGAGTCGAGGGGCCTCTTAACGTTGACACACATTCGCGAGAGACAAGTTTGACGAATTCATTCCCGCCCCTTCGCAATCAGCCGTTCTCCTCCTAACAATGGCGGAACTCGAAACGACGCCAAGAAAGTCCGTCGATCGTAAACTTAATTTGATGAACAATTTTAATGGGTCGTTGCGTATGCAACGATCTCTTTCTCTCTCTCTCTCTCTCTTCCTCTCTCTCTTCCGCTCTCTCTCTCTCTTCCTCTCTCTCTCTCTCTCTTCCTCTCTCTGTTCTCTCTAGAGTGCCACGGTGGGCCTCGCGACGCATGTTTACGAGCGTCTTTACTGTCGCTAGATTAATATTGGCCCCTCTCTTCTCTCTCACTGTCGCCAAGTTGTTCGGCTTTATTAACATTTCGCGTATATCCCTGGCCGCTCCTAACGGTACCGCGCGCTTGTAACTCGCGATGCATCATTTTCATACCTTATATCCCGCGAAACGATCCATCAACGTTCGGAAAAAATATTCATCTCGAAGCTCGGCCGCCCGTAAATGACCGAAATTTCGACGCTTGCAACCTTTTCTCAGTTCCTTCGAGATCCGGCGAACGTTAATTTCGCAAAACTCGACGAAATTGTCGGCTGTTTGTGAAACAATCTTGCGAGAAATTCGAAGGTAAACTCCCGACGCTGCCGCCGGGATTTCAATTGAAATTTATTATTTGATTAAGCGATAATCAAATAATACCGAGCGCGATTTTCGCTGCGCCGAACGTATCCGTGTCTTTCGGCGAACAATTAAGATGCAATTGCTCGCAGCCGCCTTTCGACTTCCCTTTTGATCTTCTTAATTACCCGAACGACATATATATATTCGCGTGGAAAAAGGTGATTTACGAAAGTTAAAAAGAATTGCGCAATTCCGCTGTCTGCTACCGGAATCGACGAAAAGAGTAATAGTCGATAAAATTTGTCGAACATAGAGAGCTCTAACTTCGTTTGCGAACGAAGAATCGCTATGCTCCGACGTGTAACAAGTGCAGCTTTGCTATCGACCCGTTCGCGAACTCTTTCACCGTGTCATCGATCACGGATGGGGTAACGAATGAACGAAACGTCCGTGGCACGTTTCGGAACCTCGTTTTTGGGACGCAGGCGGATGGAGTTCGCTCGCTGATGCTCTATTCAATATCCTAGCGCGGCTCGCTCTTTCTGCTCCGCATATTTTACGTCGTCATGGAAACTCTAGAGCCACTCGATCCTACGATATTAGAAAAAATGTTCAAAAATTCCCAGACGCTATTATCGCAATAAAGTACAAATGACATTGTTCAGAAATTTTCTTTGCATAAGACGATCGATTTAAAGGTAGTTTAACACTTTAATAGTCGCACGTCTACACAGTCAACCGTCAGGAGCCGGCAATTACTTTTGAAGAATTAATTAAAAATATTTAAAATTAAAAACAGGCAACAATACAGCAATCACGTAGAATGAAAGACGTGGCGATGAAATATAAAGCCAATAGCAATATCCACACTTGTTTACGTCCACCAATCATCGGACAGAGAGTGTGTTACCGGCCAGTAACCTTAGTAGTATAACACGCATATTGTGTGAGCGGCCATTAAAATGTGAATAATATTAATAATGTTTCTAACGAACAGCAAGTGCTGTTCTTTTAAAACATCAAATTGATCAGACTCTCTTTTGACTTTTGCCGAGATACAGTTTCCGCGTACTTAAAATTTTTGCACGGCGACATGCTAATCTTCGCGGAAGGTCGTGCGAGGGTCGAGATAGGGCCCTAATTCAGATAAAGGACTGGGGTGTGCGCGAACGAACAGAACTTTACTGCTCCGGTTACCGGATAACCGCGTCCGGTGGAAAGCTCGCGCGTTCTCGGGATAAGTAGACACTTGAGCGCGAGGTGGCCAGCTGTATCAGAACGACCAACTTGGATATTAAACCGCTGGCCGTGGATATGGAGGTCGAGTCGTATTTAAGGGTCGCACTCATACGCACGCATATTACCGCCCATCCCCATACGAACAGGGCACTTCATGTATGCCTCCACATGCAGCCTCCATGCACGCCCGTTCACGCGCACGACCTACTGGGTGACTTGGAAATCCTGATAAGCGTAAAAAGTTGCTCGTCCACCTGGAATCTTCGTACACCGTTCTTGATTTTTGTCGCGCTTCGAAATACTGGAATAGTAGATTTCTACAACGAATTATGATATTCTAGTAAAAATCCGTTCGCTTCGAATCTCGTCAATTTTTAAAACATATACGTTTTTGCAATTAACAAACTTCTTCATATATTATCCAAGATCGTTATGTATTGATCAACATACCTTTTGCTATTTTACTATATCTCATGCGTCATTTCACAATTTATTCGTTCAAAGGAAATCATTGTTGTCACTCCGTATACTTATGCACTCGACGTTTGCGTACAGGCAGAGTTCTCCCGGGTGTAGTATAACTTTGATTGCGTATATTAGCCCGCGAGGCAAGGTCTTGTCGTTTCCATTGAGTTATCGCCCTGGAGCAGGAGTTAAGTGCCGGCACTCGACCGGCATTGGAAGGCTCCACTCGAGGGAAGAATGCCGCTCTGCCGATCGACTGCGCGTGTTTATTCTAATGCCTGGCAAACGTTGCCCGGCTCGAGCGAACGATCGGAACAGCTGCACGGCCGTTTCGCGGTTTTCATTCGATATCGACTAACGAGAGGCCTTGCCGGCATCGATCAGCCGATTTCCTGCTGAATGCGTACTGCCAGCTCGAACACACGCGAAGATTACGACTGCGACCCGGTCTCGGAACGCACTCGGTAACAGTTCCTAATACGTATAGACAATTCTACTACTGCGGCCCAGTCTTAACCCATTACCCGCCGTAATACAAAAATACAAAAATAAAAAATAAAATTGACTGTAGAGTTAGAAGTTGCAGTCATTAAAAGAAATCAATTTGAAACTGTGTCCCAAAAATGGGACATTAGCGGATAATGGGTTAAAACGCACATAGTAACAGTTCCAAATACGTATAGACAATTCCACTACTTGGACCCAGTCTTAGAACGCACATTGCAACAATTCCAAATACGTATAGACAATTCCTTTCACTTTTTAGTATATCTAAAATGTACCGATTCATCGAACTTCTTATATTCTCCACCCGAAGGTTTAAAAGTAATGCATTAGAGGTAATTTTCCGCGTTCGATTCTTGTTCCGCGGACGTGGAGTCTTCGACATTTCAATCTGAGCGCCGTAACTCCCACGCGAGGAGTCGTTTGGCCAGCACTGAACGTTAGCCGTACAGCTCGAGTCCAGTAAAAGTCGAAACAGTGTCGGGAGAGTATGATATTGAGCATAATTTCGAAGGATCCCCGAGTATCCGGACGGGTTGTACGTCGGAATCCGGGATGATATTACCGTGGCTAGCCGGCGCGGCTCAGCTCTGAACTCGTAAAGACACATTCATACTCGGGGCACATCTTGCGAGGGGATATACGCAACGCGCGCTATCCGCCCGCAAGGAACGTCAGCATAATCTTTCGCCGGGATCCTTTTTACGAGAGCGAGGCGACTCGGTATTTCAGGCACGATCCGTCAAGTAGCTACATAAGTGTGCCTTCCAGTTGCTCGAAAATCTTCCGCCCTCCGGCGCAGGCGCGCGCGCGCCACTCGCTGCGAGCGTGAAATTTTTACCTGGCCGCGTGAAAATTTCAACCTCGGGGCGTCGTGAAATTTTTACCCCGCCCGAGGACAATCGGGGCGGGTGGAGGAGGCTGCTGGCAAGGGTGGAAGCGAGATGGGATAGCCTTGCAGGACTGTGAAGAATGTCGGGAGTCGATGTCGAATGGAAATGGCGGAGATGTTCGTCGAATTTGAAGGTGACGGTGAGGAATTTGTAAGTCCCTCTCTCTCTCCTCTTCCCGGACGTTTGTTTTACGACACGCGAAAGTGGATGTTGGATGTAATTTCGACTGAACGGCGCGGGGGGTAGTTTTTATTATTGCTCTCTTCTCTGTTTCTCTTTTTCTCTCCCCTCCCTCCTTTTTTTTCTTTTATTCGATAACGGTATTTTTACTATGGTCGTGACGCCGTGACTGCATAAACCGTTTGCTGAGAGGTGTATAAAAAGAAGGGGGGGGGGTGGATTATCGAGTGCCGTTTTGACAGTACGAGCGATAAATTTTATAGTCGTATGTTTCTTCGCGCTCGCCGACCGTTACAACATTTTTCCGCACAATCTTTGCGCAATTACGAGGCTCGTACCGATAATCCTTCGTCTCTCGCCGAACAAATCTCTATTATCGGACATTCGCTGCGCGGCAAAATTAATTTTGCGCAACCGGCGACGATTTATCGGTCGCATTAAAACGCCTCGCCGACAGCCGAAAACGCGTCAGCGTCCTACGCCCGGCGTCCGTTCTTAATGAAATCGTGCTCCTTCATTACGGGGCGGTTAGCGCTCGCCGTCCTTAATCCTCGGTAACCGAAGACGGCGTTAAGGATTCCTGGGCTGAGTATATGCGTGACCACGGGAGTCAACATTGACGCAAGCCGCACGGCATACGTTACGGTGATTATGGCTGTAACAACACCCTGGCCTATCCCACATTACCCGGGATCTCGTTACACGCACTTAGCCTGTCCCCTTTCCCAGCGCCCTCGCCATCCCCCTTAGCCACCACCCCCTGGCCACCCCTAACGCGCCCACTTCGTCATCGGGCCACGGTCCACGCGCTTTTACGAAAGCAACGGCCTTATAACGCGACAACTTCTTGCGGTCGCACACCGTAGACGCTCAAGGTCGCTAGATTAAACATAGATTGAACTTTGGAGCGGCCTCGAGGATGAGATCAGACGAAGATTGCCGCGGGTGTCTCCTACTCCGTTGTCGACCGTCTTCGGGGGTAATGAATGAAAATATTATTCCACGATCCGTGGCAATCTTCGATGCTGCGAGGACGCCGCCTACGACGGGGGTGTTTGTGCGCTCGTTGTAATTACGCACGACAACGGCGCGTTGGGCTGCCAATTTGATAATTGACACTCGGTCATTAACGTAAATTCCCGGTAATATCGCGGTGTATATGGTAATGATACCGCGCTGAACGTGTTTCGTTTCGGCTTAATGTTCAAATTCGCGCTCCTGAAATCTTTATCACAACATGATGTAATGCCTGACTATTGTCGCGTGATCCATAGATCGAACGAGGAGCTGAGAACGATGAAATAGCGCGGCAATTACATTGTACGCCGTTAACGAAGTATCGCGGGCAGAAAAAAAAAGGTATTACCTGTATCATTAGGCGAGAAAGAAGTAATTACGCAACAAAGGCCCCGGAATGCCCGACATGTTCCGGAATTACATAAACGAAAGCTCGTATCGTTCACAGAGGCTGCGGTCGTGCGGCGCAGGCTAACATTGCGCCCGAAATTCGACGCTGCTCATGAAACAGGGTTCCGGCGGCGCGAGCGTATGCGCTCGCGTTAGCCGCTTTATGCGAGTTGCATAATGCCGAGAATACCGGGCGGGTGATCCGCGGAAATTTATATGCGTTCCGAGATCAAAAGCTCTCGTTGCGGGATTGAGGCTGCGAAGGTTCAACTCCCGAGGTCGGCAGGGAAAGAAGAGGGCGGCGGTCGAGGGTCACGTGCGACGATTATTGTCCGAGCAGGCTCTCCTAAACGCAATTCCGATCGCCGGTTTAATAATAATTAACGATTAATAATTGTTACAGTCTCGCAATGAAACCGGATTGGAGTGTCGTTGGAGTGCGCTTCATGATCGATAATTGCGTCTGGATGTTCATTCGGCTGCGAACGTGACGATAATCTTTTCGCTTTACGATCTAACGCTGTCGTCAGATATTCAGTACTTAGCACTTTCTTAACCCTTTGACTGCGGCACGCTATCGGGAGAATCCATCAATATAGACGGGCGATAGTCAGTCGCTACGATTGATTGACAACTGACTAGTGCCCATTCTTAGGGTTTAGAAAAATAATAATTGCAAATAAATTAAAAATATAAAGTTTTCCTTTCATTTTTAGTTGTTTGTGAAACTGTTCACTTATTCACTTAACCCTTTCACTACGATTGACGTAAATATATGACCTGAGAAGTCCATCGATATGCACGAAAGACGTAAATATACGCTATCTGTATTTTTATACTTTGATATCTTTACTGTTTTGCTGACTCATTCAAATAGTTCTTTGGAATATACCAACTGCAGTAGTAGTGACAACTGTTTCGGGCGATTGTTTTTTAATTCTAGATTTGTTGTGACATTGCAGTTTACAAGATGCGATGAATAATTGGCATGGACGTATTCGTTGCCGACTGCATTCGTAGTGAGCAATATTAATTCGAATACTTCGTACTCAGAGCATAGATTTAGTCTTAAGTCCTACGAATGGTTTCAATGGTAGAAGGTTGTCTCTATCTCGTCCGCACTTTTCCGATGGCCGAGCGAATCATAATCGGGCAAGTGACGTGACCAGAGAATCGAGCGACTGGGAAGGCAGCCCCCGACACTAATTACTGCCTCCACGCGTCCTCTCATCGTCACGATCGTCGTCGGTGTTTAATTTCCTCGCGCGACATCCTTTATCGGCCCCCGGCCGTCTCATGAACGCTGTCCGCAGCAATTTGAGGCCTCGCAATTGGCCGATAAAATCGAAGGCGTGCCCCCGGTCGGCGAGACAAAGGCGCGTCGGGGCAAATCTAATTGCGAGAGAGATGTCAATTTCGTTAGCGCCGTTAGCGAAACACTTTTGTAAGCAAATTTGCGCGTGCCGACGTGGCGATCCATTATCGAGTTCCTTCCTCTCTCGGGTTCGCGCTCCTAGGCAGGTTTAAAGGCGAGCGGGAAATATACGAAAATTTTACCCGGCCAACATCGTTCCGATGCAACCGACGCTGACAGCTCAAACATTCCGCGAATAGTCGGGGGAACAACAGCATTATTTCTATCCTTACGCCGTTTCCGCCCAATAAATACGTTTTAATCGCTCGGAGCGGCGAGTTGAAGTTCAATCATTTCGTCGTCGACGCTCTTCCATCAGCGAGCGCGGGAAAAAAGTGCAGAAATCGTGAAGCACACTTATTTCACTCCGGCGACGGGCGAAAAGTTTCGATGGAGCAGCTGGGCGAAAATAGAATTCCCGCTGATATCGACTTAAATCGTCGACCCCTCGCCTTTGCGTCGAGTATCTGTCTCTCTCTTTCTCTCTCCTCCCTTCTCTCTCTCTCTCTCTCTCTCTCTCGACGGCCGACGGAGAAAGGGCTGAAGGGTCGTCCAATTTGAGAAAATCATTTTTGTCGCGCGCCCCGAGTTCGGGTAGACGAGCGGAGAGAGGAATGGAGAAGTTCGCTCTGGAAAGCCCGGGACGGGCGGAGGGTCTGAACTCTCGCTAATTGCTGCCATTACACGTTCGTCGCCTTCGTGTCATTTCCTGGCAGGTGATCCTTTATCAGGCTTAATGAACCCGGCAGCGATTCGAGGCGGACAATCGTGCGGCCGATAAAATCGAAGATAATCGGTCACGATTGTCGCGATCGATTCCGACTTTCGACGGTCCTGGCTGATGAACGAACTGTGGGAGGGGGGGGGGGTGAAAGAGTTGAAATTGGGGGAAATAGTCGACGTTATGTAATAAAAGGATTCGAACAGAAACGATATGAGGAAGGAAAAAGTGAAAAATGTAATGATGTAGAGAGGATTCGAAGGTGAAATGAAGGAGCGTGGGGATGAAAATAGAGAGAAACGTGGAACCTGAGCGGGAGTTACCGAATAGAAACGTGAAATTTGCAGAAACCAGAAGTGAGAGAGGGAAAAGGAGAACGGAGGAGGGAGAGCCCTCTCCAGATTCGTTGTACTGACACGATCGAGTGCACACTTCCAGTAGTACTTTCAAAGTGAATCACATCGATACCGATCGACCCGAACGCGTTCTTTAGTATACCTTACTCGAATTCGAAGCGCTTCCAGCTTCCTTCTTACTCCCAGAACCCATCGCTCTCTCCATTTCCCTCAGACTACGCCCGCTCTCTCTCCATATTTGTCCAGCGTCCACATTCCGCTCGCATCGAACACCCTGACGAACTCTTCAAATGAGCGACCGTAATTCGAAGCATCGCTAAGAACTCCATTTCCCTGAAATATAGATTTTGCCCGAATGCTCTTTCCTCCGGCTCGACAAACAATCCGCGAAACGAGCCGTAAGATCTCGCCGAATCGATGAACCGCATCTCATCGGGGGGGGGGGGGGGGGGGGGGGGGTAGCGCAAAAATATTCGTCAAACCTCTGGCCGGAGGCGAGTGATATCGTTCCGGAAGTCGAGTGCTCCTTTCAGAAAGAATCACTCGAGCAGTCACTTCGCGATTCCTCGCCCGCCGCTCGCTTTCGCCGAAGAGGGGAAAACCCCTCAGCCGGCAGGGGCGCGCGGGTAGGGGGGAGGGGGGGAGGTCGGTTGTTGCATTCGCCCCCTTGAATGGAACCGCCGCCGGAAGTGCACTACACAATGGCAGGGCGATTTAAAGGGCCGCCTGTTTTGCATGCGAATTCCCTCTGGCTGGCCGGAACGCCTCGTTCGTTCGCTCGCTCGCTCGCTCGCCGGCTCGTTCGGGCTCGCCTGAAAACGACTCGATCCCGAAACGTACTCTTTAACGGTCCCGAATTGGAGCGCGACCTCGAGCTCGGCTTACCGCTCTCTCGAGCCTTTTGGATATCCGATATCCTTCCGTTGACTCGCATCCGTCTATTTCCCTCGCGAGGCCACGCGCTTTTCGGCCGTCGGGGGTTCGTCGAAATTCGTTTTTCGCGTTTCTGCCCATTCGTCGCTCATCGAGCCTGTCTCTCTCGCTCTCTCTCCTTCCCTTTCAATCTACTCTGCCGTTCACTCTTGACAGAGATCATGCCGTCGATAAAGACCTCCGCGATCTGGGTTAAAACTCTGTCCTCGCGGGTATACGTATGTAATGCTAAGCATCGTCAGGGTAGTGATGCGTAAAAACGGACCGAACGGACAATGTAGAAATTGTCAGCGCCGTGTTGGTCGTCAGTCGGCGGGATGAGGGAGGTTAAAGAGGAAAATGAAGAGGAAGATGAACGGGTGGAGGAACGAGACTCCTCGAGATGCGAAACAAGAAATCCGGAAAGGCGTACTTATAAGGATTAGAGTAATAAAGAACGAAGCGGTAGTACATGCGACGAGGCCGACGGAAAGTCTTCCTCTTGCTCTCTCTCTCTCTCTCTCTCCTGCCTTCTCTTAGCTGTCTTTTTCCACCCTTTCTATCCCCCCGTCCCACTGGATGAGTCAGCGTAATCCGCAATAAAATCGTCGTACGAAGAAGCCGAGGGGTCGAGGAAGAGGGGGGACAAGTTAGAGGCTATCAGATCCGCGTAAATAATTCGAAAAGAGTTATTCGCTGCAGCCGCTCGATATTGGAGGTCGAGGATTATCCCCCGCGAGTCGACCCATTTTTTATGCCGGGGAGGAAGATCCCGGCGGTCAATCGTCGATCGGAGATTAAGGGAAGATGGATAATTCGAAAATGGAGCGAATAATGGAGTAGCGGCGGTACGATTGCTAAAGCGATTAACATCGAACTCTCTCAAAAACTGTGGCTCGTAAGACGGTATAACTCCTGGCGAATGAAGTCGCTTGTATGGAGGAAGAAAAGTTGTTAGCGGGGAAAAAAGGGGGAGCCGAAAGAAATTGCGTTGTCTCTTTATCGGATGCCATTAGCTTAATTAAAATTACTAAGCAACGAAGTTTCTCGTTCGACGGAACGCAGAGGCTTCCAGAAAGATCCTGGGGGTGGCTGAGTCGCCAAAATCGGAACTCTATCTCGACCTCCGGCTTCTTGTCTCTCCTTCTCGATTCTGTCGTTTGCAGAAGCATCTGTCGGATGAATGTAAATAATTGATTAACACTCCGCATACGGAATTCTTTTCGGTCAGTGCATTTTTCTGCTCGGCGTCGAACGATTCGCAGGTTGATTATCTACTGGCACGAAAGAATAACTTTTTCTATGGACGATAGTTATTTGCAGATTGCTGTCATCGACTTGGAATTGAAATGTTTCCTGGCAGAATGATGCATCGTCTACGCACTTTCAAATCATAATCGACCACAATTCAGAATTTACGTTGTGTTCGAAGCTCGCCAATTTCAATTTTCTGTACGTCTTTCGAAGCATAGATTCCGAGACACGCGATATTTGAAGATAGTACTTACCGTATCCATGCAAGTAATTCGTGGAAAATCTCAAATCTTACGGATACGTCGAGTATCGACGGACAAGGTAAAGAGATTACGTTCGCAATATCTTTCCCTTAGTATGCACCGGTCAAGAGTCGGACGCCGTAGGACAAGAAGCAGAACGTTGAATAGAACCGCGAAATGTGAGGAAACCGTACGGGAGGGATATGGAAGACGAATACGAGGAGAGACACGTAGAGGTGGAGAGTGTGGGAGAGGGGGAAGTGAACAAAGTAACGTGAGTGGCTCGTCGCCGGGATAAGCCTGGGGAACGTCGATTTTGTAGCTACGTGTAGACCTAGAGCCACGAAAGGGACCAGTAAGGATAGGTGGGATAGGTGGATAGTAGTAACCTAGGCTAGTACTACCTTCCAGAGTTACCCCGATCCGAGCGTATGGCCAGGGTTGAGTATCTACTTTGGCATACGGTCTCGCCAGTGGCATCAAGGGGCTTCGAGCTACTTTATCACTACGACCGTTGCAGCTGAGTGGAAAATTTAGTAAAGATAACCGGACGCATTAAATGGGAGCGGCGACTTTCGACGGAATTTCGAAGGCGCACCCGAACGACATCAAAAACGACGCACGGGGCAGCACTTGATCTAATTAGAACTCTGCGCCAATCGGATGTGAGTGATAATTTTGTTCAAAAGGTCTTTTCAACTGACACTCACCTTTCAACGTTTTCCATCATTTGTCGCCTTGCAACTTATTGCGATATTACTCTTTTCTCAGATCAGACAACTGTGTCGTATTTTTGTGTTGTAAAGGGCATGGCCGAATCAGATGGAAGCCAGTGCTCCTAAACCGATTGAAATTCTGAACGAGACATTCGACAGATTGTGAAGAAAGATGTATTTGTGTGCATTTTCAACTTTGTATCTTGACCGTGGGGCGGGTAAGGATAAAATGTACTGTCTGATTCTGCCAGCTTTTTCTCGGAAACTCATGGATATAAAAATTAAAAAAAAAATCGGAGCTACACCTGGTAACGGTGCGCACATTAAAGATTTTTTTTTTCATATTTTAACTGAATAAATAAGGTAACAGACGTCATACGGCACCGCGCTGGCAAAATATTGATTTTTCATCATTTTTCCAGTATTTTTTCACTTTTCTTGACCGTATCTCCGGAACTAGTGCACTTAGGAGGCTCGGGTTGCGATTTTTGTGATCCTTTTTTGATCCTCTATCAACATGCAAAGTCACAAGTCAATCTGAAGACTTTCATTTCCTGGCCGCAAATAATTCATAATAATGAGATGTAATAACGTAAAGTGATCTAAAATAGTGTAGAATAATGCGAAATAACGTCAAACCATGCAAAAAGTCTGGTTAGTCCACGCAAAACAACGTAGAAATCGAAAGAGACCGTTTTCTACGCATTTGAAAGATGTTATCATGTTTCAGTCTCGGTCTTTGAAACGCTTCACGTCTCCCTTAACTCGACAGTCCCGACGAACGCATCTCCGGCACTGATCAAAATTCCGCAAATCCCGGGGAAAAAAAGCCTCCACTATCTAAATCATCCCATCGTTCCCGGCAACACAGACTGGATCGTCCCCGTCTGAGGGAAACGTCTCTCTCTGGCCGTTATCTCGCGCATTATCGCCGCGAAAACTTGGGCCTTAAATTCCCGTTCGCCGCGGCGTCCCGTACACCGTTCCTCCCCCGTACCCCCGCCCGTCTTTGTCTTCGCCATTGTGCCCGCAAATTGTGTCGGCTGCAGGAGCCTGGATACGCGAGAGGTGTTGCTTAGGAAGCGTGGAAGAACAATTGTCTCGCTGACGGGGTCGGGGGAGGGGTGGACGAAAAAAAGTCAGCAAAACCAACTGACAAGGACGTCGCGGCGGGAGGAGGCAGGCACGTTGAAGAGGGGGGATGAAAACGAAGCGGAGAGCGACAGGACGGAGAAAGAGAGAATTGTTGGGCGGAGGGAAGATAATATTCAGCGCGTAAAGAGTCGCCGACAATGCCGACTCGTTATTGCATTCATGCCCGGTCTCATCTGCTCGCTCGTCTGGAGACGCGAGGAACCGCAAACGCGTGAGGACGCGGAACGAGAGGTTGACGGAAGGAGAGATAGCGTTGGCAAGATGAAGAAGCGGGGTGGGGGAGGCCGCGCGAGACGTCGAAGGAGGAGGGAGGAGGTGGAGGAGGAGGAGGACAACCGACGAGGCGACGTTTTTCCCTCCGTCCGTTCGTTTGCCTCTAACTTATTGAAGCAGATTGGGCTTTTTACGGGGGGATGTAAAAACATGAGATAACAACAACGTAAGCGTGTACCAGGCTTCGACGATGTCGCTTCGCAGCTCGCTCATGAGTGGTTGTAAGCTACAGTTGTCCGGCTAGCTGGCCGGGATGGTACCTGCATGTATGGTGGATGAAGTTAACGACGCGTTCCTTGCCGCTTGCCCGAACGAAGGAGGGAAAGTTGGACGGTATAAAAGTTGGCCGATTGCGCGGACGAATTTAGAATGACACCCGACGAATTGTCAAGGTAAACGACTGGACCGCGTTGCGTGAAACTCGGCTTGAGGTAAGTCCGAACGGTACGGCGATTATCTGAGACTTGTTTTTGGCTACATCGCGGTTAGAACGCTTTACAGTGGGAATTGTCTTTAATGCATTTTAAAACCTAAAGGAGTTGCACTTAAATACGAATATATGTATGGGAAAGAGAAAAGTATCGTGTTGAAACTATAAAGAGCTCTCTCTCTCTCTCTCTCTCTCTCTCTCTCTCTCTCTCTCTCTCAGAAGAAATACAAAACCGCCGGAGAGCAGAGGAATCGCCGTGCGACCCAATTTTTCCGCCATGAATGATTCAGAAGCCCTCATAATTTGCATTGTGAACGCCGACGTCCTCGGCGGCGGCGGCAGCGGAATATTTCTGTACAGGACTTTGGGACAGGCGCGCGACTTCTTAGTCTCCTTCGCGCGAGAGACCGGGGAAGCTAAGGGAGCCAGAAATGACCTCGGCCAACCCGCTGACTCCCGTCGTGAAAAAAAACGAATTTGCGAAGGGGATTTCATTTGCGCCGCGGACGAAATGAAAATGACAAATTCGCTTAAGTCAAGAATAGAAAGCCAGCGCTGTCTCTCAGCGTCTTTTGTGCCGGGACATTTATTTTTTTTTTTCTTCTCTCCGACATCGACTGTTATTTTATCGGCGACTCTCTCTCTCTCCCCCGGCCGCTCCGCCCCCCTCGTCTGTCTATTGGTTGACGCAGAAATAAGGACTTTCCTTCGACGAGAGGATGAATTCCACGGCGAGCGCTTTTCAGCGCCGAAGAAGAGGACGGCGGGAACGTCATACGTGAATACTGCATTTTTACGATTCAATTTCCCTCAAAGCCCACGGGCGCAAGCCCTCCTCGCATTTTCCTGCTATTCGCAATGTGGGAGGAGGGGGGGGGGGGGGGCGTGCGTCGTCGAGAGATTCCGATTTTTTCGTCTCTCTCTCCTTTTTTTTGGGAAGGGAAAACCGTTATCGCGAAAACGCTGAAAGTTACGCGACGTATATTTATACGATGAACCTATTTTTATTGTTTTCAAGTCGTAAATCCGTAGGCGAAACAACTGTTTCGTATCAAGCCCACCTGGATTATATTTTGCGTTTCCACGACCCGTCCGGGACGTCCGCCCGTTCAGGCAAAACGTTACCGCTTCGCGCGCGCGTACGGAAACTCTCGAATGGCAAGTAGTCGAGCCATACGTTAAGCCCGCCTAACCTCGCTACTTGCCGCGCACGTCAATTTTCGCTTTTGCCGAATTCGACTCGCTCCAGTGGACGCTACCGCCTGTCCGTTACGGAGTCAAGCTGAACCCGGGGAGGCCAGTAAATTTCCTTTTTACCGAAAGCGCAGCGTCGTAACTCGAAAGTTACACTTGGCCGACGAGTCGACCGCCTCACACGTACGCGGACAGGTTCGCCGCCCGGTATAGCGGGGCGAGGCCGTCTATTAGCCTTGCGATTTGGCGACGGGCACTGACAGGGAAAAGGACGGGACCCAAAACAACTTCGCCGCCGTGAGTATAGGTTGGCGAGGACGGGAATAAAACCGGGAGAGTAGGTCGCGGCACGGTAAACACGAGGAAATTCAGACCGCAACACCTGCTACTTAACACTCCCGACCCGCGATGGCGCTTGGCCATAAATTATTCATTCGACGGGATGCCTTGCCCTTGTTGCACTCGCCCTTCGCTGCCTCGTCCTGTGGCCTCTTCTCGTCCTGCGTCGCCATTCTTGCTCCAACGTTCTCTCTCTCTCTCTCTCTCTCTCTCTCTCTCTCTCTCTCTCTCTCTCTCGCTTCGATATAGAAGACGTTGCCCTCTTGCTCTCCATTTCACTTGATACGTCTGAATTATTTTTCTGTATTTCACTCCATGTGAAAAGGGTTACCCTTTTCGTTTTCTGTTGCTAACGGTTTTCTTGTCTATTGTTCTTTAAGTCGGCGTACTACATTTTGTTTGGGTTCTGTTTATTTAGTTGCTTGTGGGTACGTTACGGGTTACGTTTTATTTGTCATTGTAACATTTTCTCGTAAACGTTCTAATTATCGTTCGTGTGCGAATGCTTTCGAGATGCTCGTGGAACGTGCAAAATGTATCGGAGGCGCCGCTGAATGGGTTGAAACTCTCAGCGTGACCCGAAACGAATTCTGCCACCCGACAGTCGACTCCTATTCACATTTCGCAATTTTCATCGGAATAGCGTAAATTGCGTAACGTCATTAATTGTAAATTATGATGCCGAATTGTGCGCGGGAGAATATCGAGAATATGCGCCGGTTAATCTGCAGCCACGCCGATTCCGGCGTTAAAATTTACATTTTTGATTATTCGCGCGCACGCACTTAGAGCCGGGAATTCACCGGTATTAATTCGATGAATTTTCCAAAAGAGATAAAAAATTCAACGATTTACAGGCTCCCGGGCTTCGCCCATTTCCATAATCGTGTACATCCCCGCTGTATTACGCGGATATTCGCATTAATTCGCTGTTCGTTACGATTTCGAACGCGCGACAACTCGTTAACTCGCCGTCTATTTCCGGATTACAATTCTGCCACGCCTATACCTCTTGTGCAAAACATTTAGAGCGTGCTGCCGAAAAATTCACATTACCGTCCAGCGCTTTCGTTCGTCGCCATAAATAAGACCTTCGACCGAACTTACATAGCACATACATTAGCCTTATCAATCGGGCCGCGGCATGAGCAATTCGTAATAACACGCATTTGCCCGATTCGTCGTATTGCTCGTATATTGAGTGACGTCCACCAATTGGCGGACTCGCGCAGGCACGTACGCCTGTTCGGACGACAGTGCGGGGGGTGCGCAAACGGGGCATCACGATAAACCGGTCGAACGTCCATGAATAACATCCGAATATTCAGTGGGGCACGAAACCGCTCAGGCTTATTAATTGCGAGTCAATGCATGGGACGATGCTGCTTCGGCATTTCTCTTGGGAGGCTGATAACGGGCGTATAACCGTTTTACGGCGAACGCCGGATAGGAAGCCTGGGCTCGGCACGGCGCGCTACTACTGTGTGTTCGGCTAAGTAGCGCGCACGGGGCACGTAAGCGGAACCGTTTCATTATGTACATACCGGGGGCGGTTGGCAAGAAAAATGCTTCTTGGCCGTTCGGCTTTATTGAATGCCTCCGGACGTCAGGAATGTGAACGCGAATTTTTCGGAGAACGTAGCGTTCGGACGAAAGTGAATGCGCGCTCGCCGGCTTCAGAAGGTATGGTTACTACTTTCTTGCTCAGACGTATGTACTCCCTTCGTGTTGCACGAATTATTTGCGGTTTTGCGAGATGATTGTTGTCACGAGAATTTTTCTAAGTGATATGAATCAAGCCGATTGTAGAAATCCGTACGATGTTCAGTTTGCATAGTTTCCCGTCAGATTGAACTTTGAGTTCAATTGGAGCCTTGAGAAAAGTTTAGAAGCCTAGAGAGAGTGTTATAGCGCGGATTTTTCTAAGTGGCACGAATCAGGCCGATCGTAGAAATACCTACGCTCTTCATTTTTAACAGTTTCTCGTCAGATTGAACTTTGAATCCACTCAAAGCCTTGAGACAGCCAGAGGCGTGGGACGACCATCGTCCGGCGTTGGAAAAGGAAGCTGCGTCGGACGTCCATAAAATACGGCACAAAGTGAGTAGCGCAGTCGACTGCCGTCTGGCGCAGCCTCCGCGCCATTACACAGCGAAGACAATGCTTGTTTTTAACAATGCGCCCCGGGCGTGTTTGGCCATCCAGCTCGGCCAGAGGGCACGGCCGTCGCACTGGAGGCCGCGGTCCTCACCGAACACACACATACATCCATCCTGCGAACGAGTCCCCACGCGCACGCACACACACACTCTCCCGCTCCCCGGGTGATATATATTCGAGGATCGAATCGGGAGAGCGGCGAGATTCCGCGCCGGATTCCAGCCAAAGTGGAGGCGAGCGAATGATTTATTTCGCCGTTTCTCCGCGCCGACGCCCGGCACAATGAAACATCAAACGTCGCGTGAGAAATCGAAGTCCCGGAAGTGGGACAATGGCTTTACGGCGGGGGTGGGGGTGTGGGGTGGGCAGGTCGCCGTTTACGGCAGAGATGCGGGACTGCGATCGGGCTCAAACGGCGATTGATCGAGCCGAGATCGAGATGCGCGACAAACTCTGACGGCTCGACGAATGACGCCTGGCGGCACGGCTTGATTGTCGGCGATTTTCGAATCCCTGCATTTTTGAGCTCCGAAGAGGGTGTACCCAGCGAGCATCGAGAAAACTGCCCGACGTTGAGTCTGAAAACTGCACATGAAGGTCGTAGTTCGTACGGGAAATTGAGAAAGATGTAACAGCTTCGGGGAGATTTCTCTGCTATTCGACAGGGTGTGTAACGTGTCTGTGTGTGTGTGTGTGTGTGTGTGTGTAGTGCCTGGGGTTGCGAGGCGATATGAGCGTCGGGTCAGGAGCATGCTTCTAACGCACCGATAAACAGGAATTAGGTTCGTCGCAAAAACGGCCGATATATGCATTTTGCCCGTCCCGCCCTCGCTGCGACGCGGTGTACACGCCGTGAAAGAGTCATGGATATCTGGTACGTGAATGACGTCCAATTTCATGGGACAATGGTTACATAGTGTCTGCGGGGAGGTGGGAGAGAGTGAGCGAGCGGGAGACAGGGACGAATAGACAGGGGAAGGGACGGGGATGTGAGGGTTGCAAAGGGAACCAGGGAAGGGCAGGAGGGGGAGGGGGTGGTGGAGATTACCAGCGGCAGGGAATTCAGATGCTGGGACCCCGTGGACCCTGCAAAACCATGGCGCGGAGCACGAATGGCTTTTCAGAATCGGAAGGGGCGGGGTGGGGGGGGGAAGTCATTGCGTCGTGTCAACGCGATCACGTTCGATCTCGACTTTTGACACCGCGTCGTAAGAGACTTTGCGGATTTCGCCGAATTCGATTCTGACGTCCCCCAGACCGCAAGCGTTCCGCTTCTCGACCAACGCTGTTACGTAACTAGCCTTGACAGAGATGATGATTAAGGATGTTCTCGACTTTTCCATCACTTTCGATCGTTTTTGCTATCCGTGATCGACTAATTTTCAAAATTGTTTCCTGTTCACTGTCCTCGGTGGGGAAAAAGTGAGATGTGCGGAGGTCGTAAAAACTATTCGTACCGTGTACGTCCGATACAATGAAAATCCCTTCGCCGACAAATAAAGACAGTTTCATTCGGGCCGACCGTTAAACATTTGTGGCCCGCTATTTTTCCGCATACCTATGCGGAAAACGTCGTCGCACGCCTGACCGTGATTTATGGAGATCCGTCAGCCGTCACTCATTTTCCTTTCCTACTCGTTCCGCTATTGTTACGTTTCTGCCCCGCAACCCGCGTGCGCGCGCCGAAGGTCCGCGCGCGAGCTGGGTGTTGGCAGCCCTTTTTTTTTTTCCAACTCGCCCCGGCATTCTGTAAGTGCCGCTGCGAAAGCATTAATATATGTACGTTGGACCTCCGCAGCTTTTTCGCATTGCTCTGGCCGAGCGAGCGGAACAAAAACGCGGCTGCCGCGACGATCGCCATCAAAGCAAAACGAATTAAAGCTGAGCTACCGGACTGTTCGCTCCAAGATGTTCTCTCCAAAAATAGCTAACAATTGAATCCCTATGCCACTCTGATCTCACACGTGGAACATATGGACCGTTTAATTTGAAAGTGCAAGCCCACTTTTTTTTCAAATTAAGTTACGACATAAATATAAAGATTACACTACATTAATTATATTATATTAATAATATAAATATATATTTAATAATTAATATTAGGTGACATCTCATTTTTTGTTTAAATGAACTTAAACGGACCACTTTTGAAATAAACCGTCAATATTATTAAGACCGCATTTGCTTAGTCTTATATCTCTCTTTTTCCCAACCGCGATTAGTCTCGAAAATTTTCGGATTACCACTCCAACTTCCATCTCCGTCCATCCATTCTTCCAAACGGCACCTAATCTCTTTCCAATCTCATGCCACCCCGGCGCCCCGAGCCCCAGCGCTCCCCGGGCCGGCATCTCGAAGGCTCTCTGCGTGCGCGCCGGGGCCGACGTTAAAAATCGTCAGCAGTCGACGTCGAAGCATCCGCCGCCATAACGTACGAAGCGGAGAAACTCGCTCGTCTGTGTGCGACGTCTGCGACGTGCGAGACGTACCATCCGAGGACGTATGGGCTCCGTGTGCGTGAGAGGACACGCGCGAGGGTGCCGGGGGGGTGGAGGAGGAAGGGTGGAAGAGGAAGGGTTGATGCATCGCCGTGGCAGACGTGTGCACACGTACTCGTTGTTACTCGTCCTCTTCGTCCTCCTCGTCGTCGTCGGCGTCGGCGTCGGCGTCGTCGTCGACGGCGTCGTAGCTCGTGCTGCCCGGCTTGCGGAGGCCTCCGACGCTGTGTGCTGCCGGGCAAGGCATGTGTCGGTGGCATCGTACGTCGCGCTGCATCGTTCACGTACACCTCGCAGCCAGGCTCGTTCATCACGACGATCTAATAACCCCCCCACGCACATCCTATGCCGACACCCCTGCCGCCGACGAACACGACGGCGAGATGGACGGCTCGCTTTGTTGCAGAAATTACGGGATTCCAGGCAGCTACGAGTTCGGCGGAGGCGAAGGGTAGGGTAGGGGGGAGGGGGGCTTGCTCCTTGTGCGACGGAATTGTCTTTCTTCGACGGTGATTCTCCGCCCTTCGTTTTCGCCTCCTCGCGCGAGAATTGGCTCCGCAACGCCGGCGTCAGCCCAGGAATTCCGACCGGTCTGATTTAGTCCTTATGCACTGACTCGCGGTAATTGCGTTCTGTTCATTCTTACCGAGGCTTTATCTCTCGGTTTCAGTTTTTAGGAAGCTCTTTGCGGGGTGAATTGCGCGGAAACTTGTACTTTTGTCGTTTTCGTACCGCTGCCCTCGTTACGTTGCCAGTCTAATTTTCCCGATTTCCACCTGCCGACCTTTTTTGATCATTTTCCCTAACTCGCTGGTTGCGATCCTTTCTTTTTGTCTTCCTCTCTCTCTCTCTCTCTCTCTCTTTTTGTCTTTCTCTCTCTGTACTTCTGTGATACTTCAGTTTTTCTGACCCGATCTCTCCCATACGGCCGCCCGCACCTTTGTCTCCGCTCCTTTGTCTACGATCCAATGACCCCGGTGTCGTCTAGTTTTCGAAAGGACCGCGCGGAATGGTTTCAGTATTTGTTCAGGCCGAACGGAAGCGGAAAGAAAGTCCGCGGTCGCCCGCAATGTGTGGGACTCGCGAACTCGACTCGACTTTCTCTCCCCCGGGCTTTGCCGTCGCTCGCTGCCGCGGAAATTCGAGAGGTCTTTAAGCGAAAACTCCCTTCAGAAGTCGCAAATTCGACGTGGCACATGGCGTATCCGCCTTCTTCAAAAATAAAAAGTCGAAAAGTCATCCCGAGTCCAATTTTAACGCCGACAATTTTGCATCTGCCGCGACCTGCGCTAATTCCCTCTTTTATTCCGAATTTATTTATCCGAATATCAAGCGAGGAGTTTGACAAATTATTTTCGATTCACGTCATCCCGTTGATCCGTCTAGCGATCGTCTTCGAGGACGCGCTACCTGCTAGGCTGGAGACAGGCGGAGTGCATAAGATAGACCGAGTCGGATTTCACTCGAAACAAGTGCGCACTTTGCGCAAAAGGGAAATTTCCTCGAATGGGAACGTAAGCCGATTTAGCCTCGCGATTCTCTTATCAGTCGCGAGCGGTACCCGATGCAAGCGTTCGTCCACCGGCGTCGTCTCCGCTTCCATCTTCGGGATCGAGAGGAATCAGGTAGCGGGACGATGCATTTTTTCTATCGGCCCTAACCGGAATGCACGATTCGCGGAATAAGTAGAATAAGTGGAATAAGCGATTCCCGGCTCCGGGAAGTTGGATTTCGCCCCTTTGATTCTTTCCACAGGACGCTGACTGAGCTTGCAATCGGATCAGAAGCTATGCCGCATTGCGGGGTATACCAACTGTCTCGCCCCCCCCCTCCCCCTCTCCACCCTCCCCCGCACTCTACCTACCCTTTTTGTCCCTCTGCTTGCCTCCTGCATTCTCTTGGGCTCTCGTTTCGCTTTCCGCGGATCTGCTTTTTCTTCCCTGTTTGCGGTCAACTTTTCCTTCGCGGCATGCATAGTCATCTGGGCCATTCCTATTTTCAATCCCGCTATGTAAACATTTCTATTCGACTCTCCCGATTTAGCGAAGGCAAATACGATTGTTTCCCCGCTGTATGTTTTGCGAACGTATTGCAAAATATGTGCGATGTTAGTACGAGAGACGAGGAAAGATTAGAAATATTATTTTTCGACAGGTTCGCGCGCTGGCAGCTAATTACACTTTGCGCAGTCTAATTATCCTTGTAAGGTCAGATTTTTAAAGTATGTTCATCCTGGGCAGGCGCCGATGCCTTTTAGCGTCTCACTTCTATGTTCCTTTCTCTATCTCGCTTCAATCGTCATGGCTCCTCTTTCTTTCGCTTTCATGCACCCACACTGACGCACACCGAGACACAGAGACTAGAACGTTTTGCCGCATCCTTTCAGCCTCCCTTCGTTACTCGTCCTTTGCCCCGTAATTACCAGGAGGAAGGAATCGTCGTCGGTTCGTCTTCAAAAGACGAGGAGAACGGAATGAAAGGATACCGTCTTCCCGTAAGAGAAGTTTTGTGTTCTTACTGGAGAGGCAAGGTGGGGGAGGGCGGGGGGACGTACGAGAAAGGAGACGATCAAAGATAGAGGGACGGAGGCGTGAAGGGGAGGGATGAGAAAGCAAAGAGAAAAGGGAGGGATTAAACTGTGAATTTAACTGTTTAGCTCTTCAAACGCTTAATTTGAAGTCTTGGTGACCGATAGAAGTCAGCGAATAAATCTTACGCGCGTTCCCACGGTCGTGAAATATTCTCACGCTTATCTTAATTCATATTCGTGAAATATTCTCACGCGTTCTTAATTCATATTCGGCGTTAACGAAAGTTCGATTCGCAAACAGCGTACGCAGAGCTGGATGGGAGATTCCGTGAGAGCAGAATGTAGTCGAATACGTTCCGTCAACTTTGTTTCTCTTTGCTATATGAATTGTATTTCCGATACTTCCGAAAGAGAAAGGAGACGATCAAAGTTAGATGGACGGGGGCATGAAGAAGGGAGGTGAGAAAGCAAAGAGAAAAGGGAGGGATTAAACTGTGAATTTAACTGTTTAGCTCTTCAAACGCTTAATTTGAGGTCTTGGTGACCGATAGAAGTCAGCGAATAAATCCTACGCGCGTTCCGACGCTCGTGAAATATTCTCACGCTTATCTTAATTCATATGCGTAAAATATTCTCACACGTTCTTAATTCGTATTCGGCGTTAACGAAAGTTCGATTCGCAAACAGCGTACGCAGAGCTGGATGGGAGATTCCGCGAGAGCGGAATGCAGTCGAATACGTTCCGTCAACTTTGTTTCTCTTTGTTATATGAATTGTATTTCCGATACTTGCCGGGGCCCCGGCGCCGAGAATGTACGTACGCTTTCAGTGAAAAGCGCGGATTCCGGGCGGAATACGAGAAAAGGGAATGGCGGGGAAGATCATGAAGTCAGGAACGGGTCGGAATAGCTGTCGCTAAAGCAACAGTTACTGCGCTTCGCGTGCATCTGACATTTATAAGCTATCTCTTTACGTCGTTTCGAGTATTTCCACCTGGGAACTCGTCTGGCTCGTCTTCGCTTTGAATCCCCGTTCACGCTTTCCTTTGCTTGAGAGGCTTACGCAGCGTTGCAATAAGAGGCTTATGACTCGAATTGAAAGCGGGCATTATATTTTTGCGCTCCCTCCTCCCCCCCCCCCCCCCTGAGTTAAACGTGTCAGTCGGACAATTGTCGGCGAGATGAATGACGTGCGGGAACGTTGAATGAAGAACACGAGTGTCGAACATCGCAAAGGTGAACGATGAACAGTTTACGCTTTCGCATTAAAGATTTCTACATCGTCGCTGTATTCCGATTCTCGATTATTTCCGACGCAAGCGCATTCTGCGCATTTGTGTTTCGTTTATCGAGGTGTACAATTACTCTTTTGAAAGGGCACATTTTTTTCAGTCCGTGCAACTGGCCTACGCGCGTTCGATAGCATCGAATCGTCGGACTTTTTTTATATAAAGCCCAATCAGTACTCGCGGGCCAGCTATCTGCGAATATCACTAGGACTCCGTAAAGCGATCCATAAATCCTGCCCGCGTATATGGGATGAGCATCGGCGGCCGATCGATGAACCACTTCGATAACTCGGTTTCCATAAATCCTCTCGATGCCCCTGCAATAGCCGAGGCCGTGGCATCGCGTCTCGAATTCCAGCCGCACTTCGGCTTCCACCCCCAGCTCACCCTCCGCAGCCCTCAGCTCTCACCCCCATAGGCCCCCATCCGGGCGGCAGCGCATTTGAAAATTTATGCCCGTACGCATCGAGAGAGCTCGAACGATGACAAATCATTTTTGAGCACACCTTTTCCGGCCGCACGCGCGCGTTTCGTGCGTATTGACGCGCGCTTCCAGTCACCCTCTCTTTCCGTCTCGTCCCCCTTCCACCCCCCTGTTCGGACGCTTCTCTCTCGCTCCTTACCGCCGACGGATGACTGATGAAAATCCGGACGGACGTTTGTCACTGGCCGTTCGGCGGCGCGTTCCGAAGGGTAGGCGCGCGTGAGAAGCGAAATGTACAGGGTGGCGGACAATGTGGGAGTCGAGTCCGAGGTAGACGCGCGTTGAGAAGGCTCGTGAGCGAGTTCGAAAAAGAGCTTTCGAGAGAAAAAACTGAAAGGGGTAAAGAGAGTCCGAGTATGTAAGCAGGACAAGAGAATGTCTGCAAAATAGCGGCAGGGAGGCAGGAGAGGGTTGCGACCCCAATTTTTTAGCGCTGCGTTCGCGCGATTTTACATATCGAGCATGACTGCCATTCGAAAAATAGCGATGTTATACGCGCCAAAAAGTGACTTGTAAAATTAACAATGGCAACCCACCGCAACCCCCGAATCAATCTCTCCCCTCCCCTTCGTCACCTTTTCCCTCCCTTCCCCTTCCCGAGATCGAGCTTTTTTTTTACTTGTCTCTCTTTCTTTGTCGGGCTGCCTCTCTCTGTCTCTCTGCGGCGGTCAATTTTTTTGCCCCATGTTTTTCGAGCCGCGAACACAGCGGCGTTTTATCGGGGCGACTTTTTACGAGTGCCGCTCGACATTGCGAATCCCGGAACGATTCGTCATGAGCAAAAACGCGCGTAGGGATGTAGGACAAAAAGGGTGGAAGGGGGTGCGGAGGGGGTGGAGAGTCGAGAGAGCCGGTTACGCCTGATTGGGACCGCAATGAGACTATCTTTCATGCGCGATCGAAAATGAACGGGGAAGTTAGCCGGACGCGGCCGGTAAATAGACAGTCGCGCTACTTCATTATCGTCGTTAATCTTTACGAGGAACGTAAAGGGTCTCGATGATAAAGGGTGAACTACTGGGTCATCGTGATTGAAGCGAAACTTCTTATTGCGCGCCGTACTCTCGCGCGTTTCCTACGGACCGGTCGCAACAAACGATTTTGCCGTGCGACGCGAAGGTCATCGCGATTTTTGTGACGCAAGAGGACGTCGCTTTGAAAATCGATCGAGCGATACTCGCCTCGTTCCCGGACTGCGGGGCCGAAATAATAATGTTTCCGCGACGTTTGTCATTCGCGCCCGACGACAATGGCGCTCGTCAGGCGTGAAGAATGTTTCCTTCTAGGCGAATAGAGCCGATGAGTGTCGGGCGAGTAGGACGATGGGGGGTGGATGAGGGGTGAAGGGGTAGGGGTGAAAGTGAGCGACGGTTGTTGGCGAGGCACTAGACGAGGTGAAGAGAAACGAAAGGAGCCAGAAATGGTGAGGAAAGGGGTTGTTCGGCAAGGGGGTGGAGCGCTCTTCCGACAAGAAACTTCCCTTTCACGATATTGCATCGCCCGGCCTAACATCCGTCACCGCTTTCATCCAATAAGAGCTTCAAGAATTATTGATTAGTCGGAATTTATCGGCCGCGCCGATGTACCTACGATTTTCGCTTTGGCGGTATAGAGGGGCGGGAGGTGCAAAAAAGAGGCGGGGAGGGCTGACTGTTAAGGGTGGAGAACGGTCGACGTCGCGGCGCCGACTCTCAGGCTCGTTCGTCAGACCGCGGAACGTGACCGAAATTTTAGTCCCTCGTCCTGGCGTCCCTCTTTGCGACGAAACGAGCTGCGTGGGAGGAGGGAGGAAGTTTGGCACGCTTTGCTGAATATTTCCTATTTGACGAGCGTCCGACTGCCAATCAGTCACTAAATTTACCGATCGATCGTACAACATACTCCGTACACATGAACAAAACCATAGTCGCGTATGCTGATTGCTAAGTATGCTGGTAGCCTCGCCAGCGATGGCAAGAATTCGATTCTGAGCAAGCAAGCAGCTGGCCGAGTTTCGCGAATTCGTTCAATTTTCAAATGTGCCGAATTGCCGGCGAGAACGTTCGCGCGTCAGGGATCAGATCAATCTTCGGCGCCTGAAAGTCGGCCGACCTCCACCTTCACCTCCACCTCCTCCTCCTCCTCCCATGCGACCGTTCGTCCCGTGGTTCTTCTCAGCCGACGTGTATGTATAACTAGAAGTACCTCATCTCCCTGCAGGCGTAGTTTGTGGTGAGGCGGTGTTGGCCCCACGAGTGCCACAACTCAATTCTCCAGCATTTCGGTTGATTTACAGACCCGGCTAAGGCAAGTTTCCCACCCTCTTTCTCGCCACCTCTCTCTCTCTCTCTCTCTCTCTCGTTCTCTCGCTCTATTTCGCTATCTCTCTCTCCCACTTCCCTCGCGACTTCCCGACAGCGCGTTTTAACTCGCCCAGAAGCCATTTTCTTCTGCGCGCGGCATATCTTCGCCGCTCTTTCATCCTGAGAACTCGTTTCTCGAGAGTATTTTCTCGGAATGTTTCACCGCACAGGCCCTCCCGCCCTCTATCGGCGAGAGACTCGCCTTGTCTTTTGTGCGGAATGCCGGGTAATTAGCGGTTTAATTCCTCAGCGGCCTCGGACTTTCGCCGCGAATTCGTCTTTTTGCGGCGGGCGGCAAAAAAAAAGAGAGGAGAGGCTACTTACGGGAAGCCGCCGAGGGGTGGAAGTGAAACTCGAGTGGGAAGGGGTTGCTTTGATCGCTCGCCCCGTTGGCGGATTTTGGCGAGACCTTGGCGCGCGGCCGGGACGTCGAGAGGATCGAGTCGCTACGTAATTTGTTTCCCTCGCAAACGAAGATATTGATAATTCGAACTTCTCGATTGGATCGATACATAGGTATATATTTGATCAGCAATTTAGCTCGAACCTAGGATATTCTCCGTTGGCTTTCCGCGGGAGGGAAACTTAAGCGAATCGGTATACAACCGACGCGATGACTCGGAATACCGTGCGATTTGTCTAATTTTGCGTATTAAGAGCGCAATTTAAGATGCAACCGTTCTCCGACAGAATGTATCCTCGCGCGGAATCGCTCATAAAACGGCGCCATCCGCCTCGATTATCCGCAGCGGCAACAAATACTAACGGCACGGCGCTACCAGACCGCCCTATCCCAATAAACTACGAGTTATCCACCCCCCCTGACTTCTCCGGGCAAACTCGGGACAAGAACGCCCAATGCGAGCCCGGCGAGAAATACCTGGCAGCCGCAAACGCTTAATGTCTCCTCCGCTCATCGGGCAAGTCAGATTCCGTCGGCGGTGTAAGTTTCGTCTCGCTGCGCTGTCGGAAGCAATTTATCGCGCTCAATGAAGGGTGGAAAGGGGGTAGCTCTTACACGGTAAAACCGGCGTGCAGTGGACCCACGCCGGTGGCAAGCTGGGTTAGTTTAGTTCGGCGCCGTAAACGTTACCGAGAGTGAGTGAGAGAGAAAGATGTCGGGAGAGAGAGAGAGAGGTAGTCTGGTATATACGGATAGATGTAAGCGCAATTGGGATGGGCAGACTAACGTAACGGAAACAGAAATGTCTGGGGATCCAGGGGGAATGACGGCTACGTAGACAGAAATGCAGGCAAAAGACAATTGCGCCGGTCGAAGCGCGAGACAGGGCCGAGATAAGAACCCAGCGAGACAATTACTGAAAGATAGGAGGGCAGGAAAGAAGGGGGGAGGGTTTTATGGAGACAAACGTCGGAGAATGCCTCGCGGAAAAGATGCAAGTGCATGACGAGAAACGATGGGGAAGTGGGAATACACGGGGAGAATTTTGAAAGGAGGGAGAGGTGGGGTAGGAGGAGTCGCAGGAGAGAAAGGTGAAGGTGGGGCGCAGGACGAAGGACAAAGGCAGGGGTTGGCGTACCGGGACAGCGTGGCACCCCACCCTTCCGACTCCAACCCCTTCGACCGGCCACCCTCTGATCCCACGCTCAATACTCACCGGCCCAGAGCCGAGCCGCGCCGGCTGGTACCGCTGCACAGTTGTGTGCAACCCCGGATATGCGCCGATTGCAAACCCCGAATCTACGGGGTGACAATTCCGATGTTACCTTCGGCCGGCCCCCGCATCGGCGCAGTCGATGCCGAATCGTCGACGGATAGTCGGTAGATTTCAACGTCGAACTATTCACCCGTGGTTTTGCAACATTGTCCTTTTCGATTCTGCGCTGAAATACTGCTTCGGCAGAAGGGTTTAGGTTTTAGGTATTATCTTGTGTGTGTTCGATAATGTATTACGGAGCGTAAATACACGGCGCCGATAACGCAAGGTAGACAGGAATCGCCTGAAATTATCTGTAATTGGAGTCTCTCGATATTGCATCATTTATCTGGATTCAATACGAATACCGATACGCACATCCGTACTGCAGCGGGAAGTGAAAAAGAGAGGATCTACCTGCGGGATTGAAAGAGGCAGCGATCGAAGCGGGTCGCATTAAATCGTTAGAATATATTAACGCGGACGGCTGGCGACCATCCGAAACTGGTTCAACCGTTTCTCCGGCCCCGGGTCGTGTTCGTTAATTGTCGAATCGGCGATCGAGTCCCGGGCTCTCCCGACGCTTCGGAAGCAGGAAACTGGATCGTTGCGGCTGTTTCCGGTCTAATTGGAAGTCGAGCGACCGGCGATTCGGGCCGATCGGTCGAAACGACGATCATTTATAACGAGCCCGCCGACGAGAGCCGAAACGCACGAAGCGGACTCGCCCCCCCCCCCCCCCCCCCCCCCGTCCCTCCGTCTGTCCGATCGTTGTAAATATTTCGGCGCATTACCCCGGCGAGCGCAAGCGTGTAAATCCTGTCGGGTCTAACGTTTCAAAAAACGGAAGCGCGGCTAACCCGCTCGTCGCGCCCAACAAAGGACAGTTAAAACATATCCGGAGTTGGCAGTAAATCTCCAGGGCTGGCGCTGACAAACTGTCGTAAATCGTGCGCGCGCGAGAACGATCGATTCGGAGCCTTCCGTTCGGCGAGCGCGCGAAAGTTCATGGCGTCGGCTCGATGGCTGAAATTTCAAGGCGGAACCTTCGGATGCGGAAGTGTGCCTCCCCCCCCCCCCCCACTCCTCCTCCTCCGGTAATCGTTGCAGCGCGGCTAATCGAAAATCGAACGGGGCGCACGCTCGTCGGATCGAGATCGCTTATAAGCGGGACGTAATCGTTAGCGCCGGCGCGACCGAATTTTCCCCACGTCGGTCGTTGAGGTCCGAAAGTTTGCGCTTCCAGGGTGGAAAGTCGGACGAATTTGGATTGCTGCGCAAAATGAGAAATATATAAGTTACGGTAAATGTCAAATAATTCACATATTGTGAAATATAATTGTACTAATATTTCTTTATTTGGTTAAAGAGATGGGTAATAAGAAAGATTTATATAAGGAATCTTTTCAAAATTGTAGGTATCTCTCATGCTTATGAAAGGATGTCAATCACATTTACCGTAACATACATAACAATCTTCTAATGTTCTTTAATTGCCTTCATGTTAGAATTTGACGTCCTTTGAATTTATTGTCTCTTGATTACCGTAACCGTTGATCGTATCTTTCCGTGCAGCCCGACGGAGTGTAACGAGCGGTTGACAAAGTAGTCAACAGTTGCAACTGCGACTGGTACTGGTCGGCGAAGTCGCTTTACGATCCAATTCCGACCAAAGCAGCATCGCTAGTAGCACAAAAATATTGGTTTAATATATTTTTCGAATGTAAAAACAATATTTTTTTTGCGCATATTTTAATATTCAGGAAATATTAGATCTCAATATTCGGAGAATATAGAACAGATATTCAAAACATATCAAATAAATATTTAAATCATATAAAATAGATATTTAAAACATATAAAATAGATATTCAAAACATATAAAACAGATATTAACGGTCGCTATCACTTACGATTAGCTGTCGAGCGATGAAAAATTCGGACTAACCGCCGCCGAGCGTCCCCGACCGCGGGGCCGTAACTAAAGCGATTCGCACATCCACGCTGTTTATCGCGGGCCTCGTACGCGTCAGCGGAAACAATGTTGCGCGGAAATCGAAACGGCCGCATTATCGTTCGTCGAACTCGCGCGAACCGTCGGAATTATTGCAGCATAGGGACGTAAACTGCTCGTGATAATTGCACAGTTATTATTATTGGACGGAAGAGCGGCTCCATGTAATTTTGCTGCCGTCGCCGTGTACAGGGTGCCCTCCTAATCGCGCTGAACCAGCAAACGGAAGCTAGAAAGGTTCGATAAAAGCTGGGAACTGTATTCTTAGGTTGTTTTTAACCGCTGCGCTACAACGCTATAAAAGCGTTCACGATACAAGAGTTTGCACGGGGTGAAATCAGCTGATTCTCGATTGCGGCACGCTTATTGGAGCACTGTGTATATTTTGCGAGCAACAGTATTAACCGTGCCGGGATTTACGGCGCCCTCTTTACTCCTAACTCACTAAGCCCGACTGTAAAGTATCGTTCGGCGGATCGGCGGTGGAAATGAATCCCTCCCCATTTTCTGCGATTCCTGGCCCGAGCCACGGATTTGTTTTATCGCGGCCGCGTGATTGTTTAGTTTATTCGAGACAGTCGGCGCTAATTTGTTCCGCGACTTTATTACCAGCCTCTGATCGCCAACAGCGCAAAACCGTGAATTCTCTTCTCGCCCAGGCCGAAAACTCTCGGATTTTCCGGACACATTAAATTAAATAGGCTTTGCGATAAATACCCGGCAAAATGAAATGCGAACGTTGGCACTATCGTAAATCCTGTCCAAATTGATTCGCAAAATAAATACGGAACTTTTAACCTCCGCCGTCGACAATCCGTATTAAACTGACTATAATCAATTTTCCGGAAAGTCGGATGAAACGGGCAGTTACAACGGTTACATCGGCGACGTTGGCTCGGTTCAAGGTGAACTCGTCCCTCTACCGTAAGATATCGTTTCATCCTCCTCCCCGCCCACCCCGTCGGTTTCGCCTACGAAAACACCGGAAGCGCCGGCGCTCGCTGTGACATTCGATTTGATTACGCGACCGTTTCGAAGTGGCAATTCGTCGAAAAACCGGCCGGAATAACGGCCGGCACGCTGCAGGGGGGCAGGGGGTGGTTAACGAAAGAGGGGGTTGAGGTAGGAAAAGAGCGTCGCACTCGAGTTGCGTCAGGAGCAAAAATCAATCATTTTTGCCGTAGCCTCCACATTCGAACGCTCGCATTTTCCGCAGTACGTCCTCTCGAGCACGTTCATATCCGGCGGGACGAGGCTCGCACCCTGACGGCCGTGGACGACTTCCTCCATGGGAACAATGCACCACGAAGATGGTGCCCTGTTTACCGTACTCCCACCACCCACCTTCCGCAGGCCGTATTCACCTTTCCCTCACGCCGAACGATTCACAGACCTCCGTCTAAATTCTAAAAATTATCTTTCCGAACTTTACTCCGGCCAACGTACAAGGCCTTAATATTCATCGTTTCTGAGACAATACTAGACTCCGAGTGTCCAGGTTACACGATGTACCCTTCCCTGCTGGCAGTCGACAATTTTTCGCAGCCCCGGAGTCGCATAATGGCGCCTCTCCACCTCCGCAAGGTAAATCCTATCAAAATTCAAAGCACTCTTCTGGCGCCGGGTGGAATTTGCGAAAAACGGCGCCGGAGAGAATGGACAGTAAGGAGGAGCCGTGAGTAGAGCGGAGGAAGTGCGAGGCAGTGCGAGGAAGTGAATTACGGGCGAGAGAGGGGGGAGGGATGGGTCGAGAGGGTTGAAGGAAGGGTCGGAGGAAGAAAGGGATCGAGGGAGAGCGAGATAGATAGGAGGAGGCGGGGGAGGATAGTGAGGCGGGGTGGGTGTGGGGGGGGGGGGGGTGAGAGAGTATCGTACCATGGTCATGGAGCACAGCTGATGCTGAAGCTCTAATATTTGCTCGTCTCTCTCCGGATCCACTCCGCTGCTGCACAGACCGACTTCCTGCCTGCTTTTCGTGTACATTCTGCCGACGGACGCACACAGGCCACCGTGTCCGTGCACGTCCACGCACACGTAGCGCGCCCGGGCTCCGGAGCCTCTAATACGAGCGCGCGAAAGACCTCCGGTTACACCGGTTGTACAACGGCAAACTTCGACGGCGCTCGTTTCTACTATGAATTAATGTTCCTCTTTGACCGACACCGTTCTCCCTTCGTCAGACCGCCGCTGTAACGGACGGCTTTCAAAAAATTCTCCACCCACCCCTCCCCTCCCGGTCCCAGGCGCGACCGAGCGTATAAATCTTTCGAAACGGTCGAAAGCGTATCGAAATACTCGAAACGCTGTTTCGTCCGGCCGTGTACGGATTAACCCAGAAAATTGTCGCGAAATCTCGTATCGGTACTATACGGGGAGTATACTGCGGCGGGAAAGGATGCGTTTGCCCGGTTCTAATGTAAAAACGGGACGATATCCGTTCACCGTAATTTAGGGTATTGGAAGTGCGGGGGAGAAGCGAGTTGTAAATGCCTAGGCACAACCGGTCGCGACGATAAATTACGAGAGCGCGCGCGCGCGCGCGCGCGGATCGGGGCCGATAGAGGATCCGAAACAGCATCGATATGTGGAAATCGGCGCGGTATCGCGCGGAATCGCGCTTATCGAGCCGATCGCGATCCCCCGATATCCCCTTTATTTCTACGCTCGACTAATTCGTGGATCCTCGATTACGCGATACACAGCCCGTGAAACCTGCTCGTCCCGGTTACAGCGGCAGGGGGTGGGCGGAGAGGGGGTGGGATGGGGTGGGACGGAGGTGAACAGCGCCGGCTGGGAACGTTGGCAGTGATGAATCACGGTAAATTATCGTCGAGCGCGGGGGGGTGACAATGCACACCACCCCCTTCACCACCCCCTGCCACGGCCGATCTCGCTGGCCTGCGATAAGCGGGGAAAAAAAATTAATTTCTCCCGACCCCGTGAGATGAAACAGTCGGACCTCCCGTTGCATTTTCCTGCAGTGTCACTGGGCGGCAGGGGTAGAAAAAAAGAGGTATAGACATCACTGTCCCTGGGAGATACGTCTAACGACAACGATTCCCGACGTCTCACCTGTCGGCGAGACCATTCATCTTCCCAGATGTTCGGCGGAATGCAGTTCATTTAATCTTTCGCCGAGCCTTCCCAGAAGCCATTAGCCGACGCGAATTTCCAACCCTCGGCAATACTCGCGAAGTCGACGTAACTACGAAAAAGCGGGAGTTTGTTATTCGAGCGCCATCTTTCCCGACTCCTACGACACGCTGGCAATCTATACGCCGAGAATTGTGGGTGGGAAAAATGGCGATGCATAAGGGGTCGAAGTGACGGCATCCATGGGGGTGGCGGGGATGGCCGGGCATGTGGCTCGGTGCGGCCAGAATAGCAAAAGTTCCGTCGAGACACTAATCTGCAGAATGCGGTCGTAATTCCGAGCAAGTTCCGTAATACCCGCGCCCGGGACTTTAACGTTCCCGTTAACGTTTCCGCCGTTCTTACTACGGCCATTATCGCCTCTGTCGCGCGGTGTCGCGCCCGATCGTGTCTCCGGCGAAGAGTCGGAAGGCGCGTGAAACTTACGAAAGTTCCGGTAATTCCGGTGGACGCTGGAAAAGCGATCCTGCACGCTCGTCCTCCGATCCCTCCTCCTGATCCTCGCGCGATCCTTCCACGATCCTCGAGATCTCGGTCGAGCTGGATCGACCACTTCTGTGACGCGTACGATGATCCTTCTAAGCGGACTCGTTCGAACGTACTGAGTGGGAGTGGCCGGAGAAAAAGATGACGAAACGAAGGGAAGAAACTTGAGAGTAAAGAATTTGGAGACACTTTAGGAGTGACGCAATGCATTCGACGGTATTTAATTCAGGAAGCCGACGCGAAGTGTAGATCAGGACGAAAAAGTATGCTTGATTTATTGGAATGGTTCGAAGGCACGGGTGTCTGGAATTGCATATTGCTGGCTTTATTGCAGATCTACGGCGGATTCGAGTATCTCTCAATCGTTTACGTACTGCAGTCCACATCAATATGCAACGTCCACACCGACACCTACCTACATTTCCCGTTCGCAGCCGCGCAAAATCCACTATCCCACCTTACGTCCGTCCCATCGTAAATAGTCTGGAACTCAGGGTAGCCAACCGCACAAAATTCGATCCAAGAATTGTCGATTCGCTCTGATTACGGCTGCGAACGAAATTCGCCCAATCGTGTTCGGTAATTACTGGCCTCGTACCGACTCCTGTTATTTTTGCGGGTTTGCGGAAACACAGACACGGACACACACAAACACACGGGCGAACGTCTATGGCCGGCCGTGAGGATGTGTCGGTGGCACAAAAGAGGTACACGTTCGGGGCACACGGTCGTACGCACACACACGCGGATATATTGAACCCTTATGCATAATGCATTAAGGGATGACGGGAAGTATGGATATATTACTCGCCAGAGGCCAATGTTATTCTCCCTGGCGTCTCACTGGCTAATGTTGATAAGGAACCTACGCAGAGCCTCGACGAGTGTACACGACTGAGACGACCTGCGTTCATTAAGGGCGAGCCCTGAGGGCGCCGATCGTCGTTTCTTCCTTCCGCCCTTACCTACTCCTACTCCTACCCACCTTCCTTCCTTCCTTCCTTCCTTCCACGAGAGGCCTTCCTTAAAAACAGCCGTCGCCGAAATTACTTCGTTAAGAGCAACTTTCGCGCTCGGCGTAAATAAAAGTTTCGCATGGCTCGTGAATTTTCGCATTAGCGGGCCGTGTACTTTGCAGAACGATCTTGGGGAGGATCAGCAGTTCGGAAAGTTCGACGCTTCGAATGTCTTCTGACATTAGATCGCGAGGTATCGTTATGAGGCGAAACGGAGCGGACTCGAAAGTTAATTAAAGCACCGTGAGAAATTCTGAGTCGTTTCGAGGGTAGAAAGAAACTACATTGCCAGTGTTGGCTTATCCGAACGCGAAGCGTTAAAAATTGCGTCAACTGGCCAACAACTACCTTCGAAGCAGTTGCCCGCGATAACCGTCGCAGCGATTCTCGCAAAACCGCGCTCGTCGAATATCCGACGACAAAAAAAAAAAGGGTCATTGGCAGCGTCGAATGCCTTTACAGAAACAGCGCCGACGACAATGGCCGGACGCACCGCATGAAATTAGTCGTTGCCTCCGGAGCTCGCGCGCGCGCGCCCTCCGCGAATCGTATCCGGTTGAAGAGCCATTAGAAAGTGGGCAAAAGTGCATGAAAAGCTTTAACGCCGATCTCCTCGCGGGCGAGGTGGTCTCTGGCCAGTCACAATTCATCGTTAACACCTAACGCGCTCCCCCGCTTTCCCACGGACAAAAGCGTACCCTGTACGTTTTGGTGCATGCGACCCTCTTTCTCTTTCCACTCGCCCGCCTCTCGTCCCATTTCATCCCCTTTGTCCCTTTTCTGTACATCTCTCTTCACCCCCCCCCCCCCACCGCCTCTCACCTTTACTTTCTCTTTCTCTCTCGCCTTCTCTCTTACTCCTCTTTTCTGTCATTCTCACTCCTCAGCTCTTTCTCTCTCACTTTCTCTGTCTCTCTGTCTCTCTTTCTCCCTCTCTCTGTCTCTCTTTCTCTCTCTCCCTCTCTCCCTCTCTCCCTCTCTCTCTCCCTCTCTCCCTCTCTCCCTCTCTCTCTCCCTCTCTCCCTCTCTCCCTCTCTCTCTCGCCCCGCTACGAACTCGTACACAAATCGCGTACACACGGGATGGCACGGTCGAATTTGAACAAGGGAGCGAAAAGCCCCGGTTTCCATAGCTGGCCACCCTCCCACCCCACCTCGCTCACCCCCCGCGATAGGTTTTACAGGTCCAATCTGCGTCGATCTTCGTTTCTCGTTTTATCGTCGCGCATACATTTCACTGAACAAACGCAATGTTATGCAATTACAATGCGCGCCCGGATTGATTGGCATGTAAGGCCGCTGTCGAAACCCGAACGCCTGCGGTTAAAGGGCCGATCGCCTCTGTCAGTGCGCGCGTCTTTTTACCCGGAATTATGCGGCTGTCTTTATCGTTATTGTCATTCAAAATGAGAGATGCACTTTATCGGCTATTGTTAGCCCACTGACATTGTCAGGTCGTGAGAACGTTAAGCGTTAAACGTATGCATTGTTCTTCGCCAGTACATCTTGCACTTTATTTCCGGCTCACTGTGTATTGTGAGGATCAGTGAAACAATTAAACGTTGGAGAGAAACTTAGATATCCCGAACGACGACGATACGGGCGCGGAACACGCCGATGGCGAACGAGTGAGCGTGAAACGAACGGCAGACAGCGGTTGCATCCGAATGGCTGGAAATTTGCCTTAATAACTGACGTGCCTCGGGATTAATAACCGTTCGCCTACCGTTGATTGGTAGTTCGGGGCTAGATTGAGCGCGGCACTTAAGTTCAGTGGCGCTTAAACACATCGATCCCCCCCGCATTCCGCGATAGAGGCGGCCGTGTACATCGCGTATTGGATTGTAATTTCGTCATTTGCGTGATTCTGGGAATCCGCCCGATCGTCACCGTGTCATCCGGCAAAGGGAAATTACGCTTTTCGGGGCTTGTCCATACAGCCAGGTCGTCGGCCATTTATTAGTTATCACTGCTGTCGGTCGGCGAGTGTCTATGATACTTTCTCGTTCGGGCCCGATCGAAAGGACGAATACGAATCCAGCGCTGTCAACAGGGAAACGACAGTGTCGTACGTTAACCCATTATCCGCCAATATCCCATTTTTGAGACACAGTTTCAAATTGTTTTCTTTCAAGGACTGCAACTTCTAAATTTACAGTTAATTTCATTTTTTATTTTCGTATTACGGCGGGTAATGGGTTAAAACTGAATTCTTTGTATACTCGATCTTGTGTACGTTCGTCAAACATCTCCGCGGCGTAAGATATCAGCTGTTTGTGCAGCCGTTACGTAATTAAAGTATCCGTCGCCCATTGAGGAGCCTCGAAATCTGAATCCGTCGCAGGACGGACGCGTCCCGGGCGTTGACAGGGACGCATTATACTGCCCCGACGCGAGCGTGTTTGTCAAACGCCCGGTAGCGCTCGCCTTACCGAATGCGCCGTCGGAGGAATCCACGGTTTGCGCGACAGTAAACTCCGTCGTATAACTGTCACATTATCAAATAATGCGAATCTACGGCGGATTGTAAAGTAGGCGGTCGTGAATCGCGCGTACAAATGGTACAAACCGGTGGAGGCAATAAAGACGGGCCTCGGTTATTAAAGGGGATTCGCATTGTCAGTTGCGGCTACCGTAAATCTCTCCCGGCAGCGCGAAATTGCGAGAGTAAGCCGCGGATCAGAATAGCTGGGTAACTATTGATCAAAGAAGCCACCCGCGTCCCACCCCCGTCCGCCTTCGGCCCCAGCCCGGTAAAATACGCTTCGGACGATAATTATCTAAGGAGGGCGAGATGAAGGTACACGGGGTCCCGGTCGAATGAATGATTAATAATCGAATCCGATCGTCCGCCCCAGTGGCGCATGGATGATAATCGGGGCGTAAATCAAGAAAAAATCTGGGAAAATCGAAAGTGTTTTGCGGCTTGGGTATTTTGATGTTTTCCGGGTGAACGAGGCCGTGCGCCTGGAAAGTGACATTTAATACGGGAAGCAAACACGATCGGGGCGCCCCACTTCCCAAACGACGTCCATCAAAGATTCATCATAATAAATTACGCCGGCCAAAATGGCGCGTAGCCGGCGGGGGACGATATTCCGGTTGATGAATGCCTTAATACCGAAACTCCCGTCCGTCATTGGCTAAGATCGGTCGATGGCGAACGAAAGGAGAGGCCTCCTCTCCGCTCGTCGGATCCTTTTAATATTCCCCCGCGTAATAACCGAACGCCACTCATTCCTCGACTTCCGGGTTCAAAGTTGAGACCGCGTCGAAAATACGACTGTTCATTATGCACGCTTAAGCGTACGCGCGTTACTGCTCAAACGAGTTTTACGCTCTTGCATAAAATCTGCATTACGAGGCAACCAATTTATTTCCGCTCAATTAATGCATCGAACTCGTGAAATCAAACAAATATGGCCTGCACTCATAGTTTTGGGAAATTCGAATACAGTTCGGTCGGAATGAACGTACGAGTCGTTGAAATGATTGAAAATTGTTCGGTGAATTGATTCGGCGAGGAGCGGAAAGTTTTGGGAGGGTTAACGAAAATAATCTGTGACGTATTGAATTTGTCGTCTTCAGTTGGGCGTCGGAGTTTCGCCGGATGGGAACAAAATGTCGAATAAAATCCGAGCACGGGGGCAACGGACGTGGCGCTGAAGTTTCAACTCCGACCGTCGAGAGTTGAACTATGGCCTTGCATAGAGGGGTGGCTAGGATTTCACAGGTGAAACCATGAAAGCTTCTGGGTCCAGAGGGGCAGCCTGCGAGAGAGAAAGAGAGAGCGAGAGAGAGAGAGAGATATGTGCCGGCTATTAACGTCCCCCCGAACGGGCGGAACTTTTGCGAATAATGGATTGCATTAAAATGCCGGGAAACGAAAAGTTTCCGACCGAAAAATCCTCCCTCGGCCGGGACTGCTCAAGGTAAACGACGTCGTCGACGGGAATTCCGCGGGATTAGTTGTAATTAGGTGTAATTTAATGCCCGGCGAAGTTTTACCGGCGGTCTCCCTCTAAGTGTCTGTTCTGTTCTCATTACGTGACAATGAAATTGTGAATAGATAATGACGCCTCGCGGAGAGGCAAATCCTGATTAAATGCCCCCCCGCCTTACTGACATTCGAACGAGATTCGCATAATTCATAAATCTCAACAGTTCCTCCCTTGACGTCTGCCCATTAGCCCTCGTCGTTACTCACCATTTACAGAGATATCCGCCAATTTTTTTCTTCCACCCTTCGCCGCGTCGTATCTCGCGGCCTGCCTTAATCTTCCCTCGGATGAACTTTTCCAAACGTAAAATAATGACTCTGCCCGGGATAAGTGGAAAGTATTCATTGTTGCTTCTCGCGCGAACGGTCAGCGCCGATTGGCGGGCGGGGAAGAATGGTTGTTGAACATTTTATAGGAACCCATGGCGCCTTCATCCACTTGCCGGCGCGATTGCAGGACGGCCAACGGGCTCCTTTTATTTTTCGTTCACGATCGTCCGCAGCTGTCGCAGCCACTGTAAAGCGAGCCGACGCCCAATGGCCTTTCGGGCACCGGGACGTTTCGTCGATTCAGCAGGCGACTGCTGGTTGGTATGCCATCGACACGTCGTCAATGCCTCGAAACAGGCAATAAATCGGAGCAAAGACCGTAACTCGGAAGTGAGGTGGCGAGGGAACACGGAGTTGGCTGCCGGCGAAACTTGAAGCGGACACGCCGTGATGAGTTTCTTTAGCGAGATTGTCCTAACCGATCCGAAGCGGGTCGATCGAATTATCCGGTTGAAGAGGTAGAAAAATTTCTTGCCAGACATCATTTTCGAACTTTTAAATCTGAACTGATTTTTGAACGTAGCTGTCACATTGACAGTTCCATTTTACAGTCATGTGGGTCGTTTGTTTTAAAAGTGAAATCCGTTGAAAGAAAACTTAGATATCTCAAATTTTGTGACTGATTTAGTGTAATCTTTATTTATGTAATATTTAATTTTAAGAAAAATGGAATTACACCATGTTCAAAATAAATGGTCTATATAATAACTTTTCCGATATTTGATAATATACTGACTCTGTTCAGTACTGCTTTCTTTCTGTGCAACCGAGACATGCACTGAGGCTCGCTAACGTCAGGCCTGTAAGAACGCAAAAGCGGGACGACGCATCCAGCGAAGACGAAGGAAACGAGTCGGCGGAACGTACTTCCCCCCCCCCCCCTCTCTCTCCTCCTTCATCCTCATTCACGTAGCATCCCCCGCGCCGCAGTTTACGGCCAGAGCCGTAATCGAACTGGCGGGCCCCGACTCCTTTCATTGCCCGCGTAAAACGTTTCGATTAGCAATTTCCCCGCTTAACTGCCGTGCTGTCTTCCGAAGCAGTTTAGATAGAGGAGGTATGTTCCGTCGGATCAGTCGTCCCTGCGCCAACCCACGGCCCCACCCCCCGACCCTTGTCCCCCCCTTCTGATTCTCATCCTTCCTACGTCCCGATCGCTCGCCCGGAGAGAAGTCGGCGGAGAAATCCTCAAACGCGATGTACATCTGTCGATTCTAATGGATCCGATCGTCCTCGGAGCGCTAAAAGTATATTACGATCACCCACGGACGACAGGGTGCGTCCTTGGACTCGGCCGTGTGTCGCACGACCGTGCACGACCGCTCAAACCAATGTAATCATCGTCCGACGATCAATCCCACGTACGTAACCGATTCCCGTCCATTTTTTTTCGTCCAAGAAATCTTCGGAAGACTTCTGGCCTCTTATTCTATAAGAATATCATATATTATTCTTGCGCGAGGCCAGGGTATGTCAGATACCGACTCTCGTCCTACGCCAAGGTCGGTACTGCGTGCTTGAGACAAAGGAGAGGCTCGTAGGGTGGGAACTTTAACCAGCGATAGTTACGCAGAATTGATTCCCTGATTTGCGGGAACCGTGCGAGCATTCGATTCAAGCTGCGTGCGTGTAGGTCGGAGTCGAGGTTTCGACCCGGCGTAAGAAAGCGTTTGCTCGGGAAATAATTTCCGCGGATCTTCGCCGAGCTCCGAGCTCTTAATTGGAAACGAAATAATTGCTTTCCCGTGCGTCGCTCCAGGATCGGAGAACATGGTTTCCCGGTTCGTAAGCGGAGCCAGAAACGGGGGCGGATCGTCGGAATGTAGGGCTTCGGACTGACGGATCCGCGACGGTTTGGCCAGGACAAAAAGTCAAACGACAGACTCTTCCCGTTGGCACCGGGTTCCCGCCGACGACGTACGTAGCTCACGGGAAGTTACCCCGCTGGGACACGTTCATTTTCACTCGATCTGCGCCAGAGCTGCCGGGTCAAAGGAATCGACGTTCCGGGGAAGTCCGACGAAGGATCAATCAGCCCGTAAGATCGTATCTCATTCGGTCCCGATATCGTCGTTCCACCGCGTTCATCGTAAAAGGCAACAGCCCGTGGAACCGTAGCGCAGTTCGCCGCCCCGGTCCACCCCTTTCATCCGGGGCCACCCTTAGAATCCAACCAACCCCCTCCTCCTCCTCCTCCTCCTACTCCTCTGCGCTCGTTTGACAGTGTCCGGTCGGTCATTTTGCGTCCAGCGCGATAAAAGTGCAACATATCGTGAATTTTGTCGCGAAACGTCTTCCCGGCCCTCGTTCGCCAGACGAGGCCTTATCGGATATTCGTATAACCGTAAAGATGATAGCGGGGATTACGCAATCGCTCACGGGCGGTAGGGGTAGGTAAGGGGTGGGAGGGGGCGAGGGAAGAAGCGGAGTTCGAATTGCCCCGTCACAGGGAATGGACCCTCGTCTCGTTTCTCTCGTTGTAACGGTCCCTCGCCACGATCGATTTCGTCTCTGCAATTACTGCGACCCGCTGAGGGTGGATATGAGACGAAGAGAGGTAGAGAGAGAGAGAGAAATGCGGACTCGTGGGATGGAAGGAGGTAAGTGCAGAGGGACATACGTTCCGAACCAACTTGCAAGATTGAAAATTTTAAGTTTGCTAATGGAAAGAATGTGACGAAGAGAAGGAGCGAGATATTTCGATAAAACGCAAAAGATGCCACGTGATCAACGCAAGGATAATGAAGAGGGAAGCTGAGGGAAATATTTGAGAAGTTGACGAGGGAGAAGGTTGGGGGTAGAGGGAAGATCGAGTCGATGGAAGCGCTCCTTGATTTCGTGGGAGCCATTCCGTAGGAACTATCGAGCGGGACGAACGTAACTCGGCACACTAACCGAAAACTCAGCCAGACTACGAGACGCCTGGCCGAGACAGTGAAGCGCCACGGAACCGAGGGCAAACGGAGATGGCAGCGACGGAAGGCGGAACAACCCCCGATCAGCGCCCACCCCCTTCCACCCCTCTCGCAGACAGAGAAGCGCGTCGACTCGCTTGCCGCTTTTTCTGTCGCTGCCACGCTTTTTGCCCCTGAGCCCTGATTATTCCGCGTGACGTTCTAATTGAACTGCTAATTACGAGCCTAAGTCAAACAGTCGCAATTGCAAGGAACAATCTTGTTTTTACATTACGGATAAGAAAACAATTGTAGGTATAATAAAGGATAGGTTTGTAATGAATGCTGAGTTTTGCTGCATCGTCGGTGGCACCGCTGCAGTGTAGAATTTTTGGAAAATTCCGCGATTACGTTTGAGCGTCGTGTTATTCGTACTGTACGAATTTTTCCGGATCATCGAAACGCGCGAAATTTACGCCACCGCGCATTCCTGCGGCCAAGAATAATTCCGTTTGAAGGTACGTTCGGTTCGCGCTATTTTAAAAATACGAGCGTTTCGCAAAGAGGCCCGGCTAGATTTTTCCTTTCCCATTTTGCTCTTTCTTTCTGTCCAATGCCCGAACACGGCCACGCGGCCCGATAAATTTCACTCCCCAAGGCCGCTATGGCGCGAAAGTACGCCCACGCGCCAGACTGCCGCACGACATTGACTTTATACTCGCCAACAGGCCATACTGTCCGCGAGCCGCGGCCGCTCGATATATATGCCTGCGCGTAGATGCGCGTATGTACTGCCCGCGAGACCAATTTAGAAATGCGGAGAACGATGGTACCCGCCGCGAATTTATTTCACGCCGGACATCGATTTGCGCGACCCTTTTTCCTCGAAATCAGACGGTGGCCATCGGTCGAATTCAAAATGACACTTCAAGATTTGGGCGTCCAATCCTGCGTCAGTTACGCAGAATGTGACATGAGTCGGAAGCCGTGAGAAACTTGTTGAGAGTCGAATGCTTCCTTTTCTGTTCAGTTCAAGCCGTATCAATGGGCTTTGGGAAATAATCTTACCCAGAAACTGCCATTAAAGGCGTAAAACAGGATAAACGAGCCGGGGACAGATTGATCAGCCCCGACGAAACTTCACTATCCCACCCTCCCGTCGGGAGCAAATCGTCGACGGGGAGGAAAAAAATAATGGACAGAATTCTTAAGTGCGAAGTTTACCGGGGGGCTCCCGGCAGGATCTTCGCTCGGCGAGGCTCTGCTCTTTATCGATTTAGCCGTAGAAGATCACCATTACTGTCGTCGTATCTAAGTCCAGCGAAGAGATACGGAGTGCAGCGCGAGAACGTCCGTGAACGGGAAGAGGCTGATGGTAGCTTTCGAGAGAGGGGGGCGAGAGAGGGAAGAAGCGAGGGGGTGGCCTCCAGGGGTCGCCGAAGGGGCGGATGGGGCAGAAAGGGGAGGCCACCCCCGCCCGATTTCGGGGGAATCGTGATCGTTTACGTGGCCTCCTAAATTCCCGCGCGGAATTGCTCGGCAGACAAATGGCGGTCTTGCAAAAACTCGCAGTTCCAAAGCGCTGCTGGCGGGGCCATTACGATTTAAATTAGTTTCCCGCGGACACGAAGGGGCGGGCCCGCTAACCGAGAATGAGAGGGACGAATGAGGGTAGCGAGGGCAAGGACGCTGAATGGATAAGGACGAAGAAATCTTAGCATTTTTCTCGCGAGACTCGCGAGTTGGGAATAAAAATGTGAAGGGCGGAGGACAGCGAAGAGTCAACGGCAAGAAGGTTCCGTATTCTGACGGGCCGCTTCTCAAAATCCGGCAGGCGGAATTCTCGTCCAGGCAGAGTTTCGCAGCTTCTACGGGGCGAGAACACTAAAATTAATCGAGCGACTAATTAGTGCGGTGCCGCCCGTTCGCTCGCACAAACCCGACGACCCCGAAGAGTGGCATGCACGGGGAGCGAGGCGGCAAAGGGAGGTCCATGGAGTTGATGAGAGAGAGGCTTGAAGCGTGGCACAGGCTGTACGTGCCTGCCGGCGATTTGCATCGTCGATCTGTCCACGTGTCGAAAATTGACGCCTACGGTGCCGCGCGCAGAACGACGGTGTTTACGTTCAATTCGTGATACGGAACCTTTACGCACTGTGACCGTCGGATTTCCAGAGCGTTCTCTGCTGAATCGGCCCGAAATGCTCCCATCTTTTCGCCGTTCTGTCGAATAAAAGGCTGTCAAGAGTTTTCATCGTAGCGTGTCCTTTGACATTGTCAATTTATCCCAAACGAGCCATCCACGCTGATTGCGCGTCATAAAATGTCCCATACTGAGGAACCGGAATCGTATTAACGACACATTAGTCGCAATACGCGATCGCTATGAGCGTCAAGCGAAACTTATAATACATCGCGCCGCTCGCAATCTATACCGCTTCACGGCAAATTAGCCGCAGTGCGAGTTTCATAATGCACGACCGTTATAGCGTGTGCCCGCCGCCGTGTATAACGCAAAGTGAAACTTATCGGACATATCAGCGTACTTCGTAAACTGCGCGGCGGGAGCTTCGACGAACTCAAACAACGAGCGAGATTGCGAGCAATCATTACCGTGATCATTACCGTTACAATCGCAATCATCCTTATATTAAAGTTTCCTACTACCCGCGGCCGAGCGAGATTCGAGTCCGCGGCCGAGGGAAATGTTCGAATGTTAATGGGTCGAGAGAAGCCCGGGGAATAGTTAGGCGTGCGCCCGATGCGCAAACTCGATCTTCGAGTAGTTACAGTCCGCCTGTAGAACCCCGGGCGATGTCCACGTGTCGAAAACGATCGTCAGCGCTGAAGGGGGGTTGGCGGGCAAGTGGCGTTGAAATGCAAGGGGGGGATGCAAAATGATTGATGCAGGTGTTCGATTTGATGGATGCAGGATCGCCGATTTTTTCGTCTCGCATAAGCGACCGACTGTCAGCGATGCTTTGAGGGATTGTTTTGCCCAATGCGAGCGCTATCGATCGATAATAACGTTTAAAACTGTCGTACGGCCATCATCATGTTCGAAACGCTTCCCCACGCGCTATTACCGAAGACGTTAAAAATTCATAAAAAATGCTGAAAATACCTAAAGCCGGCTTTTAGCGCGCGGCGGGCTCGCTTTAAGGTATATTAGTATTTTGTTCTATTGCCGCTGTTATCGCTAAACGCGTCATATCACATACCCGCGTGCAGTTTATCGCGGCAGTTTACTTATTCACCGGCCACCTTCGCTTTAGCAACGCTTTTATTATCACCCCCCCCCCCCCCCCCCGCCTCTTCACCCTACCTTCGACCTACCCCTGCGCAAAACCGTGTGCGTTAACCGACCGCTTTTATTGCTCTCCCCGCGATTAAACAGTAGTTTGGATAATGTCGTAGGTGAAATATGACGGCGGCAGGCGGGGGTAAGGTGGGGGCGATCCATTTTATTGCGGCTTAATTTATGTTCTGTCGTCTCTGCAGCGCACCTTTGCTCTCTCTTTCCCTCTCTTTCTCTCTCTCTCTCCTCGCTTCCATGAAACTCTGGCTTTCCGTCCTCCGCCTCTCCTCCTTTTCCTTCCTTTTTCTTTACGCCACCCCCCACCCTCGTTCGCCACTTTAAATCAGCTCCTACGATATTTCACGAGGCCGAAATGCCAGCCAGGTGGGTGGTCCGGGGCGTTACGATAAATCACGAGGTCGCTAAGACTGGGCGATGCTTTAAACTCGTCTTCGCAAATCCTCGAGGAATCCGGCGCGCTAAGATCGCTGCATCCTTCGTCATAATCCCCGCTACGGAGCTTCCGTTTGCCGTGTAACTTTTTTCCACCCCGCTAACCAACACCCCCCAGCCGCGGTGGCCCTCGCGAGCTTTTAACCCCATCCGCAAATACCGCCGCGGATCGCGTTTGAGAGAGAGAGAGAGAGAGAGAGAGAGAGAGAGAGAGAGAGAGAGAGAGAGAGAAGAAGCCGCAAACAACGGAAAAACTGTAAACCGATTTTATCTCCACCTCTCTTCCGTAAAGAGATGACGGACTTTGAACTGGGTACGAAAAACGATCGCACTCCAATCCTTAACTATGCATTATAACATTGGTGAGTCCTGCACATTGGTCTTGCAACCAAATGGTTTATTAGGAGCGTCGCTGACTTCAAAATTCTCCTAACAATTCTTTCCACATCGCCACCCATTCGGACTTCCGCCTCATTCACAGAAGAAGAATTCAAACTGTAATCCGCACGAGGAGGCTCAAACGACACAACTTGGAACTCCGAACTTCGTGCAATTCCTCTTCTGGCTTGGGGAGGGGAGGGGAGGGGGGGCAGGATTAACGAAGCGCTATTGCACGGCATTTTATACACATTAAATCTCAATTGGATCCGGCTCTCTCGCGATTCCCGGCAACGATCCCGCCAACCTAATCGCGACCCTATCCGCCGCCCAACTTTCCCGCCGGACGATCATGGCGCGAAGTTCGCATCGAGCCGAGAAAGAAAGACGGCGAGAGAGAGCAGGAGAGGACGGGAGGAGAGAAAAAAGGAACGCGGAGCAGATGGCGAGAAAGCAATTTAAATCGTAATAGCCGTGAGTTTTCCCGCCTTTGAAAAAAGCGCGCATTTTATCCTTCACCCCTGCGCCTACTTTGCCCCCCTCCCTCCCTCCTTCGCTATCTCGCCTTTTCTCTCGCTTTTGATCTTTCGCGCAGGAGGGGGGGAGAACGCGTGGTAGTAACGTTACGACCATCGTTAATTACCGTCCAATTAACCTCTCCCGGGTGCCCCCGGGGGTCAACAGAAGGGGGAGAGATAGAGTCGGCGGAGGAGCAGGCCGAGGGGGGTTGCGAGGGGGTTGCGAGGGCTGAAGAGAATCAGCGGAAGAGAAGGACGGCGATGCTCGGTGGTTTGGAGAGACAGTTAGAGAGAGAGAGAGAGAGAGAGAGAGAGCGAGGAGGGGTGGTTCAGCGGACGTTAAGGGAGGACAAGGAGGGAGCATCGTGATTTTCTCTCGAGCGCTATCGCCGGCGAGCGGGGAGAGCGCATAAATAACGTGGAAACTGGCCTTTAGCCCTAACGACGCTGTCGTGTAACGAGGAAAGCCCCCCCTAACCACCCCTCGCGCCCTGTCGTCGAATGCGGACTTAATGGCGGAGCTCGTATAGATCGCACTCGCGCGCGCGCGCGCGCGCCCCGGCGTCTTCCTTTTTCGGGGCCAAACGGGGAAGTCGTTATCCCTTTTGCGCCGCGGCGAGAGACTTCGAATTGATATCTTCGGAGGAGGAAGTGGATTTCTGATGTTAACGATGCTCGGTATAATTCGCCGCGCCGGGAATGGGGTTGGCCTAACTTTATTTAGTGGCGCGGCCGATGGGATTGACGCTGAAGCGCTATAATAACGCCGTTAGCGGCTCTCTCGTGAGCCTGGAGTACCGGCGTGTGTAACGTCGTTGTCACGCGGTCAGTGAAGGTTAGACCTTAACGCAATCACGATCTTACGTAATTCGAGGCTAGCAGCTATAGTAATGTAAACTCGAGAGTCGTACGAGACCGTAAATATAGGACGAAGCCATAAACGTAAGCTTTGAATACGGACCTACATCGATACATTAGAGTAATACCTCAATGCGCCGGTCCTGAAATAACGTAACATTAGCATAACCCATAATGAAGAGCGAAAAATAAAGCGTAGCCACCCCATTACTCTACCCCTCGTTTCGCGCGTTCAGCCAGCTCCCCCTGCCTCGGCAATCGGCCCCCGCTGTCCTCGGGAACCCCTCCTGCGAGCCAATAGTTATAATTCACGGCGGATGCCAACTTCAAGTCCGCCGCGGAGCGGCCGCAAGCCCAGTAATAGATGGTACCGCGAGTCGCATTCGAAGTAGCGTAAACGTTCGATTCGATTCCGTTCCCCTTTATACCGTTGGCCGTTGCAGGGTCGCGCGCGCCACGCTCTGCATGAAAATGCGGCCCGGGACTCTATAAAATTTCATCCCCCCTCTGCCGCACACCTATCGCTTAATGAACAATCGCCCCTCCCCTCCTGCCGGTCGCGCTTCCTCCTTTTCGCCCGAGCGAACGGCGCGACTGTAAATTCTCCCTTTATCTATTCCGCCACTAAATCCCGACGCCGCGACGTGACACCCTGCAGAAACTTCTGCGAAACGCGTGTGCGGAGATACGGGCTCGAAAACGCGGAAAGTTCGGTAATTGCCTCGCAGAAACAATATCGCTCCGGTCTATTTTTGCGGCCGGCATCCGAACAAATATGACCGTTTAGGGGGTGGTGGGCGGTCGGTGGCCGAACTTCGCATAAATACGGGATTCTCGTTTGTAAGGTTCCGATAATTAGCCGGCAGGCGATGTTGATTCTCGGATGTTGCAAATGTTAACTGTTCGTCCGTCCAATTAGATTTAATGAAATTGGCATTTGCGCGAGGGGGGCCGTTCAATATTCAGTGTTTAGTTATCCTACTTTCAGCGTAGGCCCGTACTTTGCCTCGCGCAGGCTACCCAGCCTGCTTCGCGGTACTTTTCGTTAGATAAACTAGTCGTCGTCGAGAGTAAACGAAGGTATAGGCGCGGGTGGATCGCGAGCGCGACCAAGACTTCCGCGTAGGTTGGGGGGACGGGGGGGGCGGAGTTTCGTTGCAATTTGGCCTGCGGCAAAAATTGGTCATCAATTATTCGGCTTTCGACCGGCGCCGATTGCGGAGGCTCTACTTTCGAAAGCTCGAGAGCATTCGGCGCACAGCGCTGTCGTCCGCGTTTCGCTTAAAAATTAACGCTGACACAGAGAGGGAGCGAGGGACAGAGGGTGGGAAGGGACAGGAGGAAGAGAACGGATAGAGGGGGTGGAGTGTACACCGGTCCGCATTTATTCGATTGTCCCTGCTGCATCCGAAACCGAGTACGGCGAGTTATTCAAATCCGTGTCGGTAGTCCGACATCGCGTTCTCCGTTATACTTTCCGACCGATATTTTGCCTCCGAGTCTCTCCTCATGAAGCTTTGATTCGCCGGCCGTCGGCATTTCACCGAAGTTTCGCGGCGCGGGCGCGAATTCGCATTAATATCCCAGTAATTGGCCCACTTCGCACGATTTTATTTCTCGACACACTTCTAGGTTCAAGCGGAGTTTTAAATACGATAGATTTTGCGCAGAATTTCATCGCGAGGTCAGCGAACGCTTGGTACGCCTTTCGAGATTCCGCCGTTACAGCGTTAAAGATTCACTCCCATCCAATTTTAATCGAACAAAAAACCGGAATTCCCGTTTCGTCCCGTTTTGGTCGCTCTGACTACCGGAGCCATTTCACTTTCCCGAGAAGCGACCGTCGAGTCGAAATTTCCATCGATAGCGTCCGGAGCTTCGGGATTTCCGTCTTCGCTGGAGCGTGGAACGTAAAGGCCGGGCTTTAAGTCGCTCGGCCACGATTCTCAATCGCGGTTTCCCGCGGGTATTTCGTGCGATCAATCGCCCCGCGACTTCCTCGAATTTTCGCCCATTTCGAACGATCGGGGGGATGGCGGCCATGCTCAGCCGGGCGTGCACTTCCCCGGGCGCAAAGAAGGCCGGACAGGTGCGAGCGGCATCTTTGATGATCGCCGATAGATTCCTGAAACGGGTCAGAGGCGATTTCGAGGATTTTCGAGCGAGCGGAGATCATCCGCGACGATCGTGAATTTCTAACTGACCGGAAGGAGATCTCCTTTCGACCGGACGTTCCACCGAGATATTTCCTTTGAACCTCCCGCCTTTGACTCTCGACCGTCTCCCGGTCGACGGTCTCGGATAATCGCGGGAACGTTCGGCGAATTCGAAAGCGGTTATGTAGATTTTACGAAATTGACCGAGGTCGAAATTCGGCAAGAATTCATGAGCGCCCGGGATGAGTCATCGCAGTTACCCTTAAGTTCGCCGAACTTCGCGAAGCTGGCACAACGGCGAAATTGGATAATGAGATTGAGGGATGAGAGTAATTTATCGTAGTTCGCTCGGATTAAAGTTTTCCCGCAGCCTTGGCGACGGTCGTGGCCAGGCTTCGCTGTATCGGTACATTCTCTTTAACCAGTCGTATGCGACGCTTGACAGTTATGGGTATATTGGTATCATCGACCGTTGGCCGTTCGACATCCACCCGGGAAAGGGTTTGTTCCCAGAAGGGAAATTGGAAAAAAACTGAACGAAAATTCGTTCAGAAATATCATCCTTTCTTGATAGGATCGTCCCGCCGACTACGCTTTTTTCGAGAGTGACGCCGAGCTTTTTGTCCCAGGGTGGCTCACGTTTACCTTCCCTCCCCCCCCCAGTCGAGTTGTCGTCCGGGTAACACGGTAATTCGCTCTGGCTCGCATCGGATTAAACGGCCAATCCGATTTCTTTCGGGACGTCGCGTCGAAAGTCGCCGCGCATTTTCGGAGGAGCGTCCGTCCCGAATTCTCGAGCGGGTCCGATCAAAATGACGATCGAGCGCGCATCTGCAAATCCGATTCTTAGAATATTCGACCAAGCCCGAAAATACGTTGAGCGAGGACAAATCTTGGTTCACTCGTTGATTTCCACGTTTTAGGCCAAACTGTTTGCTCCGCCTGAGAAATGCGATCTCTAGTTTGCTTTAAATTTTTGATAGAACAGCATTGGAGTGAAAGAAAGTTAGAAGGGTGAGCAATTAGAAATTGTGCGAATTTCTTTATATCATAAAACATCTACCTTTATGAAATCTCGATATTGTTCGTCATATCCGGCTGACATGGCAGTCAGCGTGTTAATCATGCCTTTGTCATCTGGCGAACAAAACGCGTCGAAATATGGAATCATGCGCGCTTCACGATGCCAGCCATGTAACGCACTGCCGGTACGTGTAACGGGTACGGGCAGAGATCAAATGTGAAGTGGAACGCAACACACGATACGCTCGATAAAGTCCCTGTACGATCCCTCTCATTTGTGCAAATTATAGTTCGCATCGGCCGGCTCCAATTTCCCGTTAGTGTATCAGTTCGCGAATCATTGTTCCGGCCGTGGAGTGCGCACTAAAATTCGGAAAATGACGATCGTCCCAATTCAATCGTGCGACGTCACGATTTCGTCTTTTGTCATTAGGCAGAAACGAAATCACAGGGACCGAGTTGGTTTCTTCGAAAACCGATGCAAGCAAAACAGTGCCGCCATTGTGTTCTACCCAGTGCCGGCGGTAGAAACGTTATCGAGCTTTCCATTGACAGTCAATCGTGCGGAACGGTTCTATTATTGCAACGTTAGCGATTGATTCGTCATAGATGCGAAACCTGGACGATACTCGTCAGGTTTCGATGTTTTAGGAAATTGGCCCTGCGCTCGCTTCTGCGGGCCACTTTTCGAGAATGTAGTATAGGACCGAACCGGATGCCGGAGCACTCGTTTACGAGCTCTCGCGCATTTGTAATCCATCGATACCTATATATATATCGAAACGGCCGACTCGGCACGCTCGGTCGGACCGAACGGGCAGCATTTTCGCCGCGGCAAAAATTTCTTTGTCCGCCCGCCGAATTGTATCGCGCGGTCTGCCCTTTAATCTCGGACATTTCCTCTGGCAAATCGAACGGCGCGACGCGTCGCGTGAAATCCCAATTTGCCATTCATTCACAGCCGGCACTGGCGCATCTGCATTCGGCGGTTTTTAAAAGTTCGTTAGAGGCAAAAAAGCGTGAGCCGCCGCGTTTGCGTCGGAATTAGAGGCATGCTGCGTCATGGATTACTAATTCGCCGCCGGTCGTGGTAAGCAGTTGAAAAAATCACTCCGTGCTTCATGCGCAAATCGACAACTTAATAAAATCCCTAACACTATATACTACCTTGACATTAAAAACAACTCAGAAGCGTAAGAATAGTCAAAACTTCTACGTTAAGAAGAATATTAATACAACCATCCAGAAAATGAGAGAATCAGATTTGAATCCTAGCTCATCAATTGTTTTCACGTGCAGATCCTATCAAAGATCATATCTAACTCCCCTGATACGAATGTCTAGCTCTACCCTCAAAATCGACTCCCGTAACAAGGTGACCTCCTGCACCTCCAAAAACTGGCCCCACCCCCACCCAAAAAGAGAACTCTTCATCCCCTCCGCATTTATGGCCGATCACCGATCCGCAATCCCAGGCAGGCCGCGTTAATTGCAGCACATGCGGAAGTTCCGAATCCGCGATGCGCGCGGACGAGAGCCCCGCTTCGGCTTCAGTAGAGAAGCAGGCGGTGCATGCGAGTGCAGTTGCACGCAGCCAGCCATCCTGCTGGCCATGCAGCCAGCTGGGGAATTTCGCGGAACGCAATCGGCCGTTCGGCGACTCAGCATCGATCCTCTTCTTTCCCCTCGTCCTTGCGTCAAGGCCTGAATCGAGGTCCGCATCGAGACCTGCCGGCAATCCGCGTCCAATGGCATCTAATTAATGCGCTTCCGGTGATCGTGCAGTTTTGCGAACGACGGTCCATCCGATTGGCCGAGTCCCACCCTCGAAACAGGGCCAACTGCCGCGATGCATATCAATCTTAAGCCGAGCGAGTACGAGATTATCGTCACACTGGCCTGTCGTCGTTCATCAGCGATGAGCAAACGTCCTCGGGAAGCCGTTCGTCGCCCCGATATGCGTGACTTATAGGCCGAAGGGCGAATCTTCGTTTCGTTCGCCTCGTGTTTCTGCTTACGTCTTCAATCGAGACGCGATCGTGCGATCGTGCCAAGCCACCAACGCTGACCAGTTCATAGGCCAAAGAGGAATGCACAGGTATATATCAATGAACGTCAAAATTTTCCGCGTCCATAGCGCGAGGAGCTTGAAACTAGCCGCAGACAAAACCTGGCTATTAATCGGCTCGCGCGGAGGAGCGTCAAAATTGGCGGCTCGCCCTTCGAATGGAAAATTGATTTTCCGTTCGAGTCACGGCCGCCGCAAGTGCTGCGCTCCAATTTATCGCGATTGTGCGCGATGTATCTACGCGGGGAGCTAAAAAAAAAAGGAGGCCACGAACGAAAACAGGCCGAAGCGCCAGAGTTCGACAGAGACATTCCGAATAAAAAAAGAGCGAGGGAAAAAGATTTCGGACCGTGCCACTGGCTTTTTTCGATATGCTCGTGGATCGCTGACTCGCAAAGCTGATGGCGGGGCTCGCGATCGTAATTGTGGAAATGGCCGACGACGCGTCCGTCTCGGTATCTCGGCCCATTGCTCGCCAACTCGATTGCATCGCTGATTTTAATGTGTCCGCGGTTCCTGCCTCGTTCCCAGGCCACGGCCGCACACTCTCCGCCTGCTGACTGACCCCCGCGAATGCCGGGTCGAACATGGCCCTCCTCTGTCTCGTCCTGGCCGCAGACTCGCACGCATCGATAATGACGCAGCGCACGCAAAATCAATTAAATCAATTAGCGGCGCTTAGCGGCCGTGCCTCGAAATCTGGGCTAGAAACTTGTCGCCTAATCTGAGCGTATCTGATTTCTATCCTTGGGCTTGGAAATCTACTTGAGGAAACTTGATTTTTATCTGAGGCATTTTTGGATCGAGTGTGAGTCGATATCTGGTTCTAGGATGACATTTTGAAAATAGCAGCGGTTGGTTTAATTATATTTCATTTCTCATTGTGTAATCCGGTAAGGAAGATAAGAGCCAATGCTGTATTCTTGTACATTACAATTTGGATTTGCTTCTGGAACAGAGATATTTAGTACTGCTATCGTCACATTGTAATTCGAGCAAATAACGTAAATCTGCGTAATGTATATGTAATGGTTACGTATATGATCAACATCCCGTTCATATTTCAGTGTCCCTAAACGCTGATAATCCTTCCGACAAATTATTTCCCTAGACGTCACAATGTCGACAGTCCCGCGTATAATCCCGTCATTTCTATCAATTAGATTTAATCGGTTGATCGGATTGGTGGAAAATTGCTCGGGAGTGAGACCCGGTGAGACGGTCGAACGGTCAAGAATCACTCCGGTTCCGAATGGCGGCGGATCGTCGTTAACGTTCTGAAAACACATAGCACGGTTGGCGACCCTGCCGAGGCAAGAACTAATTTATACCCCCAGGATTTCGTATTAGTAGCAGACAGCGCCTACAGCGAGAAACCTCCCGTAACTCCGTGCCGTAGGTTAGGAGTCTCGCAGGAGTGCCGTCGTGCTTGCCGAGCACTTGGATGACGTCCTTGAGCAAATGCAGGTCCTTCGGGGAGCGCCAGGTGGTCCTTGTGACGGTGCACGGAGCGTACAGCTTCTGGATAGGGCATGCCCATCCGCCGTGGCGAGAATTTTCATCCCTGAATCGATCACCTCCAAATTTTGTTATACCACCCCGCCCCGTTCGAAAATATACGACTCTACGCAGATTCGGTCACGTAAATTAGTACCGTGGCACAGCGTGTATCAGCGAGTTAACGGGAAAAGAATTCTTCGACGCTATTATCCAGACGCCGTAATTCGGAGAATGGGATCAATTTTCAGCGTTCCCCCTCCGCGCGACGGAAAATGAGGCATCGGGCTCGCTTTTCACATCAGGCCGCCATAACTCGATAACAATCGGCGCTCTTTTCAAATTAGCCTCCTTCCTCCGCGACTCTCGCGACAGGGCCTGCAACCTATTCGACCGGGTGTATCCATCTGGATCAACTGAACCGGGACACATCTGGGATGGATGCTCTGGGCTCCGGCTGCGTCAGCTCAAGTAACGTCGTTACCGCTATCGTCGTAATCATATTTCGCCCTTGCAAGACCGCCGCCACCCCCACCCCTCTCGCCAAATGAGATTACACCACTGTGGCGGCAGGGGTGGTGGCGGTTGGCAGAGACGAAAAAGAGAGCGAGGCGAAAGGGATAAAAAGCGACAGCGAGGTAGGAAGAAAGGTACGACGAGCCAGCGGAAGCTGAGGGTGGAGGAGGGTGGGGGTGGCAGAACAAGGGAGGAGAATATTGAAATAAAAAAGAGGGACCGAGAGCAGGACGTAGCGCGGAGGCCAGCTTACCTTTGCCTCTCATTTACATCGACATTATGCATTCCGACCTCACGTGCGTTAACCCGGCCATACCGGCTTGATTCAATCTCGCAAAACGACCTGCGAGGCACTTCTAACCGCTTCGCGGAATATTCCTCGACCGACCGCCGACGCTTCTTCCGAGTCCGCGTACCCGACGTCGTTTTCTCCCCCCCAAGCTTCTGCATCGACGTCGAGGGGGAGGGAGGGTGGGCAAACGGGGATGCTGCCGTGGAAATTACAAGGCCATCCCGCAACATCGTTTTTTTCCGGCCCGCATCGGCAGTCTCCCGGTTCGCCCGTTTACGGTTATCCCAATTTCCTGCCCGGAAAACACGACGCTGCCCGGGCTCGAAACGCGCGCACCGGCACCGAATTTAAGGCTAACGAATACGGCGTGCCGACAATCTTTCGCCGCGAAATTTCATTCCGTCGGTGTCATTACACATTCAACACGTTGGCCTTCCGCGCCTGAGCGTGTAGTCGAGTCTTGCCGACCTCCGCCGAGAGCCAGTTTTACGAATGGCTAGGCCACCCTGGCGCGAGTGGCTTTCATTCTCGGGGAAAGAGGCGGGGGGGGGGGAGAGAAAAAAGAGATTGACATCAAATTGTGTCGATGAAGGGAAGCGAAAGTGGATCGATCGTCGGCGAAATTCATTCCGCTCGCGGAAGACGCTGCGCGTCGATTCTCCGACGATTTTCCCTAGCGTCGAGAATAGCGATCGTGGGGGAGTGTAGCGGAAGGGTAGGTTCCAAGGGGGGTAGGGAAGGGTCCCGTGGAAATCACGCTCGTCGAGGCACTCGAGCGCGAATGAGGCGAGAGAAGAAGCCTCGGGAGAGGACTCCCCATTCGTCGTTCGCCTTCGAAGGGGGGTGGAAGTCGTGCAAGGGGGGTGCAAGGGGGAGTCGAGCGGTTGCATAGGTGGCGAAGTAGGGGGTGGGTGGGGTGCTCTATATCGCGGTAAAGGACACCGAGGTGTATCAAGGGTGCAGGGAGACGCAAAAGGGGTAATTTGATTACCGAGAGATCTGTGGACACCGATTTTGTTGTTTACTTTTGCCCCTTCTCCTTCGCCCTGCTTAAAATGCATTGCCCCAACCCCTTCTGCGTCGACACCCCCCCCCCCCCCCCCCCGCCTCCATCGTCCGCCGCAAGAGCACCCTAGCTACCGGTCGCGTATGGCTGAGCTATCTGGCAAAAACATTTGCTTTGCATAATTGCGTCGGCTAAAATTGATAATGCCGTTTCCGCGTCGCGAGTCTCGCCGGCGAAACTGATGCTTCCGGTTTTACTATAACCGCGATTAACGGGGATTGACGTCACAACCTAACGGGCCCAGAGATGCAACCCCTTTCGAGCTGCGATTCTAGATACCGATTTTAGATCCTGACTCTTCTCAGCGTCGAAGAATCCACCGGGGACCAAACAAAAATAGCCGAAACGTAATTACTACTCGCGAAGGGGAAGAGTTAATCGAAGATTATAATCGTGACGTATTTATTAACGGGAGCGGGTTCGACTTCAATTGCGATGCGCCGCCAAAATCGGTAAACACGGAAATACTGGCGCGGTCTTAATTAAAGTGAATAATTCGACGTCGCTGCGCGGCCGGCCGCCGCCCGATCGTCCGATACTGATATTTTCAGTGGTATCACTGATACACCGCATTTCCGTCGGCCGAAAATTTATAAGTCGACCCCGCCGACCCCGGGCGCCATTTTACGACGAGTCCCGCTGCCCGGGGCCGCAAATTACCGAGCGAACGTATTCTCGTCCGTGCGATCAGAAATTCTCAGATAACGCGGCCCATTCTGCCGATGTTGGCAATGATTTTCACCAGATATTCCTGGAACACGCGACAGTTTTTTTTTCTTCCCCATCGTCAGGAGATCTTTATGAATGGTTCGGATATTGATTTAACGTGACGCGCGAACGGTCAAGCGGAATACGCTTTGCGGTGTCCCACCCCCTCAAATTCCGGCGCAGACAAATACTTCACGGGAACGACATCGTCACCCCCGTACACCCCCATGGAGACCGTAGCCCTCGTCTATCGTTACTTCAATAAAGCGATCAAATATTTTACGCGACGTCGTCTTCATCCTTTCGTCGTCTGTGATCTTCGATCTAGAATCCTTCATATATCCCGACGGGCTCTATTGGCGGTAGTGATCGACGGAAAGAGTGGAATTAAAATTTTGTACGTTTTCAACCCCTTGCAATAGGCATTATACAATATATTATACACTACTTCCACAAAAGTTTTTACATCATGTAAACAAATTGTACGATTAATAGCTGAAGAGGACTCGAATAAAGTGAGTCGAAACGTACGAAGAGGAATTTCCTATAACCGATCCTTCCATCGCCGAATAATCCCAGATGGCATTATACAATATTTAACGTTGCAACAGTTTTATTTGGAGGAAGACTGTACGCGGAACTTTACTTCGACAATTTCTGCCGCTGCTTCCGAAGATTCCGAAGATTCCGTAGCGTCTATTCCTTTGCTTAGGCCCCATTTAACAGTTCTCAGCGGGAAGACTGTAAGGGTGGAGGGGTGGTGGCGAGGAAGTTTCGGGCGGAAAGCTTGGCCGTAGAAAAATCCGCGATCGAGAGCAAGGTGCAGGGTGCATATAAACCGGATGTCCCAGCCTTCCCTGGGCATCGGCGTAATATCGTAAAGCCGATTTCTCCGGGAAAGAGGGTGGCACGTGAGCGTGTACGTACGCGCGTGGCACACCCCTCCACTCGCGCAACGGCAAGGTGGTGTGCGCGCGAGCGCCTCGTATAGGTAGAATAAATTTCGCGGTAACAATTCGACAATCCCGCTCCAATCGGAAGGGATACACAAGCGGAGATCTTCCAACCCTTGGACGCGACCGTCCTCGTACCCCCCCTCGAACCCCTTTCAACCCCCCGCGTGGCAGGTCCCAAACGATCCTCCTTTATCGAGGATCCCGGCTGATGGATTCGGCACCATTCTGCCCCAAATCTATTCCGTTTTATTGCCTTTCTGATACATAAATTTTTATTCAATTTGATTTGCCGCCATTGCTATGGTAATAGGGGGTTGAAAATGAAGGGAGTGAAGAGAAGGAGGGATGCAGCGGCTCTTCCACGCGATCCCACGGAAAGCCCTTCCGGCCCTCCCGACTCCCACTCGAATCGTCGACAATCGAGGCGTCACATTGCCAATAAACGGCTTGTTAATAGAATTACTTCCGCGGCAAGTGTTTCGCAGAGTGGGGGCCCGCTAATTATTCTTGGCGCTCTTAGCGCCGGCAAATCGCGTTGTTTGCTGAGACCACATCGAGGCTCGTTCCTCGCCCGAAATTAAGCGCCGTCCGCTCATTAACGGGCATTATCATTTCACGGACGGCGAGAGGAGGGGGTGGGGGGGGGGGAGGGGGTCGATTCTTTTATAACTGCGCGCCGAGTTCGTCCGGCAAATATCGTCGCTCGTAAAGACGGCGGATAATATTTGCTCTATTCTCGTCCTACGCTCTCCTACTCCCCTCCCTCCCCTACCCCACCCCACCCTGTCTTTTTTCCTCCTGTCCTCCCTGGCCGGAGACATACTGCAGGCTACGTCACTTCCCCGAGATTCGAGCGACGCGGAGCACCCTTGTGGAAGGTAGTGCGCCATAACGGGTAACGGACTTTCATAATTGCCCATCAGAAAACTTATTGCCGGTAACGTTCGTTCGTAGCTACTCGAGTGCCACCCCTCGGCGTCTAGTGCGGTGGGGCTGTACAAGGTGTCCAATAAGGAAGCGTCGAGCGAGCCCTCGAGAAGCTAACTTTCCCAGTAAACGTTCCCATTGTCGAATCATCGACCGTTGATTTTCATCCGCGACGAGGGCCGATTTTTTTTCAATTAACCGACGGTTTCTGTTAATTATCGAAAAGGTGACCTTTGGTATCCCGTTTCAACGGTAGAGCAGGATTCCCTTTGATGATTGAATTGGGTGATTGATTTTCGAAGACGACAGATATCGCATTGTTCGATCTGTCGACGTAAGAGGATATCAGGTGTGCTTAGGGTGACGCCTGTGTTTCGGATACCCGGTATGTGTCCGCCACACATTCGCTTCGTCAAGTACCGTTGACAAACAAACTTGTCGCAATCTCAGTTCTTTGCCGTGGGGCAATAAACGCTGCAGAAACTCACTTCCTGCCCGTGCTACTGCGATACACGTGTCATGCTTGCAGGAAAACGTTGCCGGATAGTTCGGAATGGCCGAGAAATCGTTCCCTCATTCCGAACACATCAACTCCTCGAATTCGGCAAAATCAGAATGGTCCCATCAACTCGCCCTACGATCGCCCTCTTACGTCATTCGCAACGATCCGAACTAAAGGTACACAAAAATAAAAATGTCGCCATCCTCCGTCTTATCTCTCCTCAAACAAGAACCTTTAATTACCCGAAACTTGACCTCCGGCTACGCCGCACTCGGCCCCGGCCCTTTCCCTGCGCCAAAAATAAACCGAACCGTCCCGCGCCCTTTCAATCTCCCCCTCGGCCACCCCCTGCCACCCCGTCACGTCCGTCTGCTGCGACAGCGACGCGAACATATCTCGCCGGCGCGTCGATTGGAGAAAGAGAGTAACGTCTCGAGAAGAAGATCGAGTTTGGATAGGTGCCCGTGAAAATTCGTGGCCTCTGCGGAAGCGACTCCCTTCTTTTTCCCTCCCACCTCTTACCACCCATCTCCGCACTCCACTCTCTCCCCTTTCTATCTCCCACCCGCGGTCCCTCCATTTTCGGTAGTCGGCATCGGCAGTGTTTATCAGACGGCAGCGACGCTCGCTATGCCGCTCACGAACTCACCCCCCCCCCCCTCTGGCACCCCCTCTGGCACCCCCCCTGAGCAACCCCTCAACCCTTGACGCGCAGCACGTGACCCGTGCCCCCGGAAGGACTGTAGACGGCATGGCACCGAAGTGGTGGAATGGCGAGGCGGAGGGTCGAAGGGAATTGGTGAGACTGAAGGGAGTCCGAGGGGGGTTGAAGGGGGGTGGCCGGGTACTGGGACCTGATCGGCTGGAAGGAAGGGAAGCGCCATCGAGCACGTGACACACATATTGCCTACCCTTCGAGATTCTCGAGCCAAAAGGCTTCCTCTCCCCCCCCCCCTCACCCCTCCGCGCCCTTCCTGCCTCTCAGCTCGCTCCTGCACTCCGAACTCCATCTCTGTCTCACTTCCACCCTCGCAAAGGAATGATAGAAAAACTAATCTCGCAGATTAAATCTAATTCGCGCCCGTTCGCGGTCCGCCCAGAGAGGTGTTCATCGAAGGGAGAGAGTGAAAAAATTGAATGCAGACCTCTCTCGCGAGAAGACACGAAGCTCTCTTGACGCTCGCCAAAGCTTTACGTAAGACTCGCGTGTAACCCGACCGTAGAAATATCGCGCATGAGAGGCAAGGAACCGCCAAAAAATTCAATTACGCCGTCTCATCTTTAATTCAGCCCCGTCTTCATGCATAAACCCGATAAATATTGAATCGGAATTACGCGATCGCGTAAGGAGCGCTAGCGGGCTTTCCCATTAAAAAAAAAAAAAAAAAAAAAAAAAAAATCCCCGATTTCGAGTGAGGTCAGTGGGCGATGGACGGGGGGAGGGGAGGCGGGGATGGAAGTAGTAGGAGGATCGTACGTTTCTCGGATGGAATCGGAACCCGGAGTCCATTCGATGTCGGGTGGACGAGGGTCACGCGGCCGGTGGGTTATGCATAACGCGCATGCATATATGCAACAGGGATGTGTATCGGATGATATCGGGGCGACAGGTGCGACGTACGGATTTTCGAAATGCAAGCCAACGTTTCGAGTGGGCCCCCGTTGGCTCCCATCCCCCACTCCACTCCTCCCCTCCCCAGCCGGACGTGCGTCGATCGCGATCGGAAGCTTTACATTTGACGTCGTCCAAGATTTGCGCCCGTATCGACCGACCGGCCACCCGGTATAATTAGTTGGACGCACTAATTTGCCCGGCCGCCCGGCCCGCGCCCTCCCCAGCCAATTTGCACGTGTACTTATATCTGTAAATCTAGTAATTCCGCGCCGATAATGCCTGTAAACTCGTAAATTAGCCCGCTCAGCGTATCTCGCCCGGGCAACGAGACAATTTACGTATCCATACGTTGCGTAAATAATGTTTACAATCATAAATCGCTTGCCGCGGCGTCCGTACCGAAATCGGGTTTTCCATTATCAAATAGCCGCCGCTGCCGGCGAGCCAAGTATCGGCCTTCTTTTTTTCTAATCAAAGTGATACGTATCTAAAGCCACATCAGGCGCGCTCAGCATTTTCGACCTCTCAAACACCCCTGCCGAAAAGGGGTGAAGAGGGAGGAGGGCGGGAGACGGAGGAGGAGGAGGTGGAGGAGGAAATGTGAAAAAAGCAAAACTCGCAAAGCCTTGACAAACAGACAGAAATCCTCGACGCGGAGAGAGAGGTTGACCGGACGCGCGCGGGAGGGCGGCAGAGGGCAGCGTGAGAAATGGAAATAGAAAGAGGGCGAGAGCGTGGGGTGAGCACGGGGGGATGGGCAGGGGGTAGGGTCGTGGCTCGGGCAATGTAAAGCGGAATGGAGAGTAGTGGCAAGGAGTATTAGATGGCCCCGCGCCAACGTGCGCCTTAACGTTCTGCATCCCTCCTTGCAGCGGCCCTCCCTCTTCTCCACCTCCCCCCGCCCTCTTCCCTGCCCCCGTCCTACCCCTCTGCCGCAACCTCGCGCAGGGTTTGCCTACATTACGGGGCACTCGACCGGGACCCGACGAATATTATACCGGGTAACGTATTTAATGCGAGCGCTTCGCTGTCAGTCGACTATTTGGAGAGGACTCCTGCCCCTGTAATTTCGTACCTTATTAACCGGCCCCCGAGGGCTGATATATTTTATTCGAAATTTTCCACCGAGAGCTACTCCAGGTACGATGCACCTTGGAGCTTCAGTCTCTACGTTTCACTGACTTTTCGGATTAACGACGTCAATAAACCTAGCTCGGTGATAGATAATTTTGAAAAAATTATCATTATCGTCTACTGGCCTATGCAGCTACTAATCATTATAAGAACCTGAATAGCTGCGATATTAGGTTCAGGAGTACCGTATTTTTCAGTTTCCTCAATCATTGTCCTTGATCATTCAATTCAGTGCCGAATTGCATCCCTCCGCCATCTACGAGTCCTGAGCCACACTCAGGACTCCGGCTGCTAATGTTAATTCAGCGTTGGGCATCCGCCGCGGAAAGACCTGTCGCAGGATATATTCGGCGCAACCTATTCAAGGAAATAGTTCCAGGACACGTTGACACATAAATTCCCGTCAGGCTCCTCTCGTCACCTCGAGTTCGTCTGAGCCGCCGACGCGCCGAACGACAGATAGACACATCGACGCGTAAATCTGCCAATACTTCCGCATCAATTATTCGCTATCGGCTCGCCCAGCGGAGAACGCCGAAAGACGACAGTGAGAAAGCTTCTGGTCGATTTCATCCCCCTAACCCCCGGCGCCTCTCCCCAATTCCTCCGACAGCCGCCCCCCCTCGTACCCTCTCGGGCATTAACCCCCTCCTCCCCAGGCCGAGCTTCCCCCGATACGTCGATGGATTTAATTGAATCGCCGGGGCCTTTCATCCGGATAAATAATTCGGGGCGACTGGCGTATTTTAATGAAAAACACAATATTCGGCGGGCGGATAATGCGTTTCGCGTCGCGTACGTCAACGGAAGCCGAGACCGTAGAAACGCAATACGCGGAGGAACGCGCACGCACAATGCTTCGCCGTTCCTGTATATTTTCCGTACACAACGGCTCTCTCTCTCTCTCTCTCTCTCTCTCTCTCTCTCTCTCTCACTCTCACTCTCACTCTCTCACTCCCTCTCTCTCTCTCTCTCTCTCTCTCTCTCACTCTCACTCTCACTCTCTCACTCCCTCTCTCTCTCTCTCTCGGAACTAACACGCGTGTACCTCACGATCGGCCGGCACGCTCGTGTGTTCGTATACACGCGTCCCGTGTACGCTTTCCGTTCATATGGGACGCTTTTACTATCGGCATCGGCCGATATCGGGTTCGCATTTGTTTTCGCGCACTTTGCATTCCGTTAGCAATTAATTCAATAACATTGAGTTCTTCGCGGCTTGTATCCGATGTCGAGCAGCTCGAATTTCCGGTATCGGATGGCCGAGCGCCGCGGCAAAATCGGCCAATTGAATTTGGCGCAGGTGGAGGAGGGTGGATGTACGTTGTTCGTCGATGGGATCTGAAAAATTGACGCCCAGCCTCGGACGATTCTTACGTGTATCAGCGAATTGGACGGCGTCAGGCTCGCGGCATCTGCGAACGTGGCCGGAAATCCCATGGATTAGAGAGTGCCTCCTGTTTACACGTATTAACGCTAAACCTAACCGTATAAGGCGGCCTCCACCGCCAAAGTGGCAGCCGAGCGCGAACCGCAAACCGCTCGTAATTCCTTCATACGCGAAGACAATACCGCAGGAGAGCTGCTTGGCTCCCATTCAATTCCCACATCCGTGCCTAAGTCATGCCCATTCTTCTAATCACCTCAAGCGTACGCACTCTCCACCGCCCCCTCCTCCACCGTCCCCGCCCCGTCGCACGTCAATCCTCGCCCGGCAAAGAGTCAGCGGCAGCGTCAAATAAAGTTAATCGCGAACTCCTCGACAGGAAATGAAGCTCGCCGAAAAGCGAGGAAAAAGAATGTGCGGACGAGAAGGAGGGAAGAGTGAATAGCGCAGATCCCGTCGATGGTGTTTCTATAGGGCCGGCTCCTTTGGCCATTGGCGATTGGGCCAAGATATATATGGAGAGGAAGAAGGAGACATATACGTGGAATAAGGGAGGTGGAGCGGGCAAGAACAATTCAATAAGGCCGACGAAGTGTGGATTTTTCTGATTAGCCGAGAAAGTTGGACGGGTCGGTCGCGCGTGATCGTCCTGCTGAAACGAGAAGGAGGTGGGGTGGTAGGAGGCGGAGGAGGACAAGGGTAGTGGAAGATGGCGTCCGTGGAGGGAAAAGGGGAAGTGTTCCGACTCCGGAGACCAGTTTGGCCCCGGCACCCTTTTGTCTTATTTTAAAACATCAAACGCGCCCCCCGCTTCCGACTCGATCAACCTCTGCTCGGCCATTCGCGTCATGCGCGCGAAAATGCACTCAACACTTTCGCCCGAGTTTCAATCGGTGTCGAAGCGTCGCTCCGTGAGCTGCCTACGAGTCCTTCCTTCGGACGGCAGGATGTGCCGATCCGGAGGATCGATCCGCTGTTCGGGGGAGGCGAACCCTGGGCGGTGACGAGTCAATATTAGTCCATGGCGATGAGTCTGAAAGAAAGGTAATTTAGTGCTATGCGAGTGCGGGCTTTCAAATATAGTTGCACTGTTATAGGTATTACAGTTTCAATTAGGTCCCGTTTCATGAATCCGTGTCCTTCCTCAGTAACGAATAAGGTGCTAAAAGTCGCATAATTGTGGCGATCTCAGTTTTTCTGAAACAATGACTCAAACTATACTGATTCGAGCCCCTTACCAAACTGCCATCCAGACCGTCAACGAAGAACAATAATTACGTAACCCGAGAATCGTACATTTGTCCATGGCGATGAGTCTGAAAGAAAGGTAATTTAGTACTATGCGAGTACGGGCTTTCAAATATGGTTGCACCGTTACAGGTATTACAGTTTAAATTAGGTCCCATTTCATGAATCCGTGTCCTTCCTCAGTAACTAATAAGGTGCTAAAAGCCGCATAATTGTAACGATCTCAGCAGAATTGCTGAAACAATGACTCAAACTATACCGAACCCCTTACCAAGCTGGCATCCAGAACGTCAACGACGAACAATAATTACGTAACCTGAGAATCGGTACGGAGCCGAAGCCCAGCGAAAATAGACAAGTCCGCCAGCATTGCGTTAAGATGCATCCCGCAGCACGTGCATCCGAGCCAAATGCCACGGCCCTTCGTGTTCTGCTGTCGTTGCCGGCGCTCGTTGGCTCCCGTCCGTTTCATTCTCTCCCCCCCCCCTTCCGCCAGCCCCTGCCACCCGTCCAATTTTCGCTGTTTTCAATGGACTCTCGATGCTCACTTGATAAATCCATCCAGACCGTCGAATGTGTCCCCCGTCTGCTAGTTCCCGCACGTAAGCGAAACGTCAGCTTTTCGACTTCCTCCGAGTTGAGTTTCCGCCACCTACCGCGCCCGACCTACCTACTCTAACCTTCCGTTCCTTATCCTCGCCCTCTGCCCATTCCGCGCCGTGCAGCCTCCGACCTCCGACCTCCAGCCTCCAGCCTCCGGCTCGCTTGTTCTTCCTCTCGAGATCACCCCGTGTCATCGTCCGCCGTCGACTGCGGCCAGACCCCCTTCACGGACGTTTTTCCGCAAGAACGGGAAGCGACGTTCGTTAGTCCGAGTCAGCAGTTGACGCGCGTCGAATGAGCATACGATGAAGAATCGCGACCCATCGCCGAGACGATATCACTCGAGATTGTATCTGGCCTTCGAACGCTTAGCGAGTCGACTCTTCAGTTTTGGCGAGAGCAGACGAAGGGGTTTTGTAGAAGGGAAGACGATGAAGGAGGGGCTGTAGACTCTTTGGGCGAAATGAGGAAGATGAGGAGTCGACTCTTATGAGGTAATAGGAATTGATTCCGGTGGGAAGACGGAGACGGATTCGGGACGCTGGATGCTGTTGATGGTTAACTGATCGGAGTTCCGGTAAGGAAGATCGATGGGAGCTCAGTTGTCCTTATGCGCTCTGGGTACGTTGGCTGTACCTTGATGAGTGTCAAAGTTCAGGAGTTGTCGAATTCTCGTTCTTTGCCTAGAATCAAGAAATAATATGAGCAGTATGCTGTATAAATCTGCATATTATGCGGACGCGTATAAAACAGTATATTTATGCATACCACTCCTGTCGTATCTCTCGCGTACAGGACATATAGTCCTGCACCTTGGTGCCCTTTCGTCTCTGCGACTCGTTCATCCGGACACGCGCCGCAGATGGGGCACGAAAAATGCTGTTCGTGACTCAATCTAGGATCGTCCAGTCGTTGACTTTGATAAACGGACGCCAGGCAAGAGAGCATTTGCCGCGAGAGCAGTTCATCCCGTCGGCCCATTCCTCTCGTCTCGTCTCGTCTCGCAAACCTGGCGCTTTTGAAAGATGAAGAAACACGCCGATTATCCGACCTGGAACACGAGTATTCTCTGTTTCCTTCACGTGCGATTCGCCGGACGAATCGTGATATCGCCCAGACATCTCTTGATATACGAAGGTTTAACTGCAAATCCAATTAAAAAGAGGGCTGCCGCAAAAGGGAAGGCCACACTGTCCTAGTTCAACACCCCCCGACTCTCCCTGATTTTAGCCATCCCGTTTACAAGCAATTACAAAGCGTCAGTAATTAAAATCGCAACGCCGACATATCGGCATATTTAGCTGGCAACAGGCGGTTCGATAATTAAAAATATCCCGCGGCATTGGACGTATACTCGGTGCAATGGCAGCTGAAAAATGCGCTCAATTAACGCGTGGCCTCCTTTCCCGCATTTTTCTTTTTATTTATTTTAATCTCCGTCACACGCCGCGGCAAATTTATTCGCTGTCGGGCTGCGCGACGTCAACTGACAAAGGCTCGACTGAAATAGACGTGAAAGAACTACGATATAGATACACCCCGATACACTAAAATACACTGACAGAACCCAAAATGTCTTGTCCCTCATTCAAGACATACTCGATGAATCGAAACATTAAACCACCCTCATCGACCTGCTCGACTGTCCTAGAAACAGGCTTTATTTTCATTGATGCCGTCCCGAAAGCACGATCAACGTTGAAAATTCGTATTGATTAAACGTCTCCCGTCATATTTTCAACCCTCATCTCCGAGACTCCGGGTCCTTTGATATTACGTACGAGCAATCGTCGGGTTTCTTCGTTATCGCGGCTGATATTCCGCCTCCCTGATGGGTCACCCTTTCCAGGTTGGAAGGTGAGCAAGAGAGAGAGAGAGAGGGAGGGATAGAGAGACGGAGAGAGGCCAAGAGAAGGCTCTCCTCTCCTACAGCCAAGGGGCGAGGTCTCGGATTACGCGTACCCTGCTGTATAATTATTTCATCAAGCCGGAGGCGCATATTATTTCATTACACGACTACGGAAGGGCTATTGCACCCGTTCCTGAGCGGGGGTGGAGGGAAGCACCTGGGGGAGCGTTCGTCGTCTCTCGCTCGCCGGAGTCGTCCTGGCAGTCGAGCGAAGGACGAAGGGACCCGACGACGTAAGTCCCGCCAAACGACGGCGGCAAATCCGAAATGAAATCACGCGCTCAGGGCACGGAAAACGAACGAGCTGGAAATATAGCGAGCACTCGTCGGATGACTGGAGTGAGGCACTGGGGGCGGGGGGGGGGGGGGGGGTGAGCTGGGAACAGGATGAGAGAGAGGGGCCAGGAGAGAAAATGCAACGAAGCTGACGGAGACACGGAGGATGGCTCTGCCGTGGGTTTTGCGCGCAAAATGTGGCGAACGTTACGTCGAAATTGGATAATACAAATTGACACTTGATACTCGGCCTGAACGTACGATAATTAATTACGAATATTATCGGTATAATACGTGCGCGCGTCGGCTGACGGGACTTTAATTGTTGCGACGATCGATCCTGACCATATCGGGTCACGTGCTTGAAATCCAATTGATTATCGATGCCTTGTTCGCAATTTTTCCGTTCTTTCCCATATCGTAGTTTTGCCATGGCGCCTAAATAGGAGCCCACTTCGTCGAGCACGACGACCGCCGGAAACGTAAATTCAATATGACCCAGTGTGAGGTGAACGAGGCTCCGGGCGCAGGGGGAGGGGGTCGGACGCAAAAAGAGAGGGAGATCGCCGATAGTGGTTTTTTTACGCGCGCGCACTCGCCGATATCGATGCCGACTAAAATCCAGGCCATTTGTAAATTCAGCCCGCGCTCCCACAGCGGGACGGGGAGGAAAAGAGTAACACTGCCATCGGTCGTTCGGTAATGTAAATGCACAATTCTTTCCGTCGATCGTCCACCCTCCCTCTTCCCTACCTCCCCTCCGCCCCTCCGCCGAGCGACTAGTCTCTCTTTCCGACCTTTCGGTTTTCTTTTTCTACCGAGCGACGATCCAATAAAATTGCGCCTCTCCCCGCCCCCCCCCCTCGCTCTTTCTCCTTTCACTCACCCCTCGACCGACCCTCGGCCACCCCTCGGCCCACCCCCGCCTTTACGGTGCTCCCTTAACGATGTACCCCCCTCCGACGAGGTACAGATGCACTCAACTCCGGCGAAAAGTTATCCGTAGATTTTCTGTTGCTCGTTACGGCGAGCATCGTCAGAGCAATCGACGTCTATCGAATTAAATGCAAATGTTGTTAAGAGGCAGGGAACTTCGAGACTCTCTCCCTCGCTCTCTTTCTCTCTCTCTCTCTCCCTCGCTCTCTTTCTCTCTCGTTCTATCCCATGCAACGTTTTGAGTCGCACGCAAGTCCGCTTTCTTGTGCCTCGAATACTCGGATACTTGGATACTCGGATACTTGAGGAGGCATACTCCCTCGCGATAACGCGAATAATGCGTCGAATTACCAACGAACTGCTGTCCGATGAATAGGTTCAGATTCTGCGGTCAGTATAACGTAATTCTTTAGATTCGACACGCGAGATACAGAATCAGCGTTAGAAGTATAATTCTTGAGTCCGAGAGTCTGATGTAACCCTGAGATTCGGATCCATTTTCAAATTTTCGTCCCGCCGAGGATCTATGTCGCGTTCCAAATACTTTATGTCGGAACGTTATAAAGAGGAAGGATTGGTAACGTGCAATTGATGACGTGCATTCGTGTCAGGCAGTACTCGGCTGACGTTGCGATAAAACTGAACGTTTCCACCACCCACCCCCACCCCCTCTTTCGCGGAGATCCCGTTCCTCTTTCTCGGCCGAGTCGCGTTTCCCGTTAACGACGCCTATAGACACGTCCCGAGTCGGTGAAAAGTTATTAGCGAATTCAATATCATTCGCTCCTAAAGGCATTGCCTAACGAAGGTGCCTTCTATCGAATTACGCGGAATCGCGCGAAAATCGAGCATCGAGCGAGAGCAGCCGCATCCTTGCCCCGAAAACGTATATAACCGAGAGCGGGAACTTTAGGCAAAATCAGCGAAAGCGAAGAGTTTCCCGGTGCCCGCTTTTGTTGCCGAGTTGCGAAGAAGTCGACCGACGAGGGGGGCGTGGAAATTAACGGAAGAGAGAGGGAGAGTGAGTTAGAAAGTAGTTAATTAAATTACTTACTAGCTACTTAATTAGACGGTGTACCTTAACCGAAATGCGCTCACCATAAATCACCGCTAAACAAATTACGGTGTCGGGGTGGAACGTTGCGTCCGAGACGAGCACCCTGTATCTTGTAGAAAGGTAAGCAAGATTCAAGCATAATAAATGTGAAATATAAAAAGATCGCAGAGTCTCCGGGAGCTTGCAAAGTAACGTTATCGCAATCTCGGCGTAAGAATCTGTCACTTGTCAAGAATCGAACGGCCCTGGCGTGCTTCGGCCAATGATTGATCATGGTCGAAGCTTCTTCGAAGTGTGGAAACTCGAGGGAGCCAGGCCAAGAGGAGAATCGCGATCCCGGAGCAAATATTCATCCTGGCCACATGGTCTCCATGTGTCACACGGTTTTCATTAACTATCAGACATGCCCCCGCCCCCTGGGCGCGGAGGGTTAGTTAGACTCGCACACCCCCTGGCCAGGCAATACGCTGGCCATTCCGGCATGTGCGAGTGCCCCGTGGTCGCACATGCGACCGTCCCAGGGACGTATCTAGAAAATTTATTTCCGCCCGAGAGTGGGCGCGGCAGGGCGAAAATTAAAAACAAGCGCGCACTCGCGGTATGGGTCGCAGGCGGGTGGGGGTGGTGGGGGGGAATGGAAGGAAACGCCTTCGAGTTTACGAGTGCTCTTTGAATCGGGGCGAGCCGCGTAAATCGCTACGTCGACGTTATTGTTCGCGAAACGTGGCTGAACGAAACTGCGCCAGGGATTCGATCGACGCCTGCCAGAATTTCACTCCGGCTGTACGTTGCGATTTTAATTCGGCTCTAGACGATTGCTTCGGCGGGCGCTCGGATATTTGCTCAAAATTCGGTACACTTGTGCTCCCGCTGGAAACCGGCTGGCTGAGAAATGCTAGGCACGGCAGGAGTGGAAATTGCGAAGTTCAGATTTATACGGATAGACGTAGAAGAAGCGGAGAGCTTGGTTGTGAGCGTCGCGTACGAGTTCCAAAAATGGCAACTGCAAAGTCTAAGGGCCAGAAAATTACGAAATTGCCTTCTTCGTTATGCGAGCCAACGCGAGACGTCTCTTAATCCGGCGCTCGTTTGGCAAGAGCTCGCTGAAGTGTACGTATGCCACTGGGCGTCTTCGGGCGGCATCGCACTACGAAGATGCGGCAGGCAGAAGGACGAGCTCGTTACAGGGCTCGAGACACGCAATTCGTTCGAGGGTGAAATTCCGTTAGCTACGTTATTGGTACACGAGACAGTAAACTGGAGCGAGAGAGTCGGGCATAGTGCGGGCATTGACGAGGCAGGAACGTTGGCAATTAATGGGAGGTCGACTTAATTAGTACAATCTCGGCGGTGTTCCAACTCCCTCCGCCGCATTGAGTCTCGCGCGCTTACGTCCATCGAGTCCTCCCAATTCTCCCTCTCTCTCTCTCTCTCGCTCTCTCTCCCACCCTGTTTCCCTTCTTCCTTCGCCCTCTCCCCCTATCTCTCCCGTCGCTGTCACAGCCCCGACCCCCTTGCTCGCTCCTGTGCGCACCCTAAATACCGACCTGTACCGCGACGGGAATAAGGTATGTCCTGATCGAATCCGCATTCAGCCCGGAGGCCCTTATCAAACGACCACGATGGAATACCGATAAGATATACGGGCAAGACGTACGGCCCGGTTTTGAGGGCGAAAAAGCGGCTAACTTAATATGGCGAATAAGAACGATGGTCCCATCTCGTCGGTCAGCCTTCGCGTTCAGGTAGGTAGAGGCTCGGAGAGGATTTATAATAGTACGGAAGCGAACGCTAAGGTCCCAAATATATCGTAGGGTTATAGATCTTTTTTATTCTAACAATTTTTTTTTAACGGTATTTTTCGGACGAACTGAAAAAATTCCAACTGCGACAGAGACAGTTTTTTGGGAGGATTGCAGAGGTCAAAAGTGCAGTGGTCGAAATTTCTATTCCCGTACATGTCACGGAGCGAGCGACGAATAGGAATTTTCCAGAATCAGATTCTCTGCGCCGGCGATAATTGAATGCGACATTTCGGCATATCTCAATTTCTATCCAATGGACTCCCAATTCGGCCCGGTGAACGGTCATCAAGAAACTAATCCGCAGGAATTAACATTACATTGGCTCCTGATCATGGCTGATGTTAAATCCTGCAAATACGCCGCGCTCTCACCCTTACGCTATCATATGGAACGCCCACTCCCCGGCATCGTATTAAACCGTCATGCCAGTACACACACACACACTCGCATTCGCAAACACTCCCAGACGCGCACATGCATGCACACACGCTCGCATTAATCCAGATACCGCGCTCTGCGTTCTGCTCATTAGCAACGAAATTCATTACCAATATGACGAGCTTTTGATACCGGGAGTTAAGGATCCCGATACGCGTGACACGTTTATCGTTGCCCGGTTCGTCCCTCGCCTGCAAAGCCCGCGCCAGTATGTTTGCTCATTACCCGATGACGTTGCTCTTTAACCGTCCGTACGCCTCATTTTTGACGTCCGCGATTATAACGCGCGAAACATCCGTCGAAAATTACGTTCAACCGCTATCGCACCGTTCGCCATCTCTCTTTCTCTCTCTCGCTCGCCTCGCACTCATTACGACCGCGAAGCTCGGATCGGCGACCCCCGAGTAAGGAGAGCAAGGAAGGCCGACTAACGAGTGGCGAGCAGTCGGGAAATCAATATCAGAAATTTTGCGGCCGGCGAAATTCTCGGCGTCATCTCGGCTCTCTCCCCCCGGCTTCATTACCGGTTCGGCGCACGGCCCCGAATCCTTTTTCACGCTTCTCCTTAATTGAACTAGTTTGGCAAGGTGTCCCGCGCCGGCCTTTAGTAGTCCGGGGCCGTTACGCGAACGTATAACGGCGGCCGAACTGGCCGCTATTCCAATCGTCATAAATTGTCGCGGCGCACGTGACACTCGTACAGAGCGGCCAATGGATGTGGACCCTGTCATTCGACCCTTGTAGCCACCGCCGGCAGCATCCGCCGTTCCCTGTCCTCTTCCGCCCCTCCCAGCACCCCTCCTCTTCCCATTTACTCCCACCCTCTCTAGATACCCAACCATCCTCCGTTCCGTTCAGTCTCTATCCTCGTCCGACCGCCTAGCTTCCCATCTTCGTTTCGCCGAGCCTTTCGTTCGTTTCGACTCTGCCACCCCATCCCTCTATCCGTCTCCACCCTCTCTTTCCCGATGCCTCTGACTGCCGATTCGTCTCCGCCGGCACGTTTATCGACCTGCTAAAACGTAGCCGGACCGTAATCCAAGATTCGGTACATAAACTAACCCCCGTCCGATTCCGGTGCAACGGCCCGAGTTCGATCGTGTCGGATGCGACCGGTAATTCCGACCTCGATTCTTTTGACAATGTCCAACTTTACGACGGTTACCACGGTTAGGACAGTTGGTCGTCCGTCCTCAGGCGTCGGCCGCCATACCTGGAACTACCTGGGCGAAGATAATTTCGCGTTAATCCTTTTAACGCGTACGGCCGAAAATTTTATGCGGCCGCGACCGTAAATTACGTTTTTCGTACACGTGCTTCTTCCCCTTTTTTGTCCGGCAGGGACGACCGTGACGTTCGCCCAAAATTTCGGGCTGCGGTGCAGCGACTCGGGTGCAGGTCACGTGTTGACCCAGGTTCGGTGCAACGCGCCATATTTCTTGGTGTGGAGGACCGGCGCGTTACGGGGCAATTCTGGTCCGGGCGCCGTTACGTTTATCAAGTCGCTAAAACGTGTCGAGCCTATAATCCGAGATTCGGTCGCGTGTAAACTGGCGCGCGTCGTTCGCCGAGGGACGGAAATTGCCATGATTTTGAGATGACTGTCATGTACGCCGTTTCATATATCGTCATGTGCCGTACCGGCGGCGTGCCGCCATGTTTCGGCCGTGCGTACTGCGCCGCGGCGTAACATATTCCGACCCTGTAACATGTATCATCATACAGTGCCCATCATCATATACAGCGTACCATCCTTGTACCTAACGATCTTATGCGGAACGCGTCACGGACGCTACACCGATACACATCGCCATATTCCAACCCTATTACATCATCGTCCTAACGCTATCATGTACGCAATCATCATACCAAACATGTCCCGTCACTCGAGCACACGCCATTCCATATGGCCAAACTCAATCCCATCAGCAGTGTCTAACATAGTCTTACATGTACCGTCAGGTACAGCAGCTCATTACCTACAGCACCGTATAGAGTCGTACCACCTAACGTGACAGGAGCAGGGCTCCAGTATCAAAACGATTCGGCACAAATCGTATGCGGCAGCTGGGTTCGTGCCCATTGTCTTTCGGCCAGTAATTCAGGACGCGCGCCTCGCGTTCGTCATGTCCCGATCGTAAATCGTGACGTCCCGGGTAGAGCCCGGACACCTTCGCGCGCGAATTGTAAATCAGGATCGGCGGAGCCCGGGAATATTTCAAAGCGTCGACAGGGCGTAGCTTCGACGCTGATGCCGTAAAATTACACAGTATTAATATTGCCCCCCCCCCCCCCACCCCCCTCCACTTCCTCCCTGTCGAGTTGGGAGATATTACGATTGGCGAGAAGTTGACGGGAGCGCTTTCGGATTTTAACGCCCTCTCTCGCTTGGCCTGCCCTTATTATTCCTGCGCTCTGATTTGTTACCACCGGACACGGGACGATTTTCAGCGCACAAAAAAGCTCCGACGAGCTCTCTCTCTCATTGGCTCTCGCGAGTACCCGTACCTTTCTCGCAAACCTCGCGCTCTTTCATAATCGTCCCAACCTACCGTAACGTATCGCCCTAGAGCCTTCCGTATTTTTAACGGGAGATTAAACAAAATTTTTATACTCCCGTAGCGCGTGCCTACCCGATCAAATTTAATCTTAGCAGTGAGCGCTATTTTTACAACGGTAACTGCTGACAAGCCTGCCGGCGTGACATAAACCGTTATTAGCCGCGACAAATTTTTCATAACCACCCCCCGCCCCTGTCGGCGTCAACAAACTCGTCCGCTCGCGCACACATATAATTCACTCCCTCCTGCAGCATTCACGTCACTCCTTCATGGGCCATTACGCAAATTCGCAGCCTGGCCTCGCTCTCGGTGGCAGAAACGAGTAGACCTCTTGTCGTAAAAACCTGGAAAGCGTCGCCTGCTCGGACATCGGATCCGCGATCGGCCAAAATCATCCGACTTTCCGTGTACGGCCCTATAACCGTACATCTACGAGCGCGTCCCTCCTCTACCGACGAAGAGGGTGGCATTCAGCCGGCGTACGGCATTCCTAATTACGTACTTTTTCGCCAACGGGAGGGGTGTAGTGGGGGGTGGGCAACGTCGACAGCCATCCGCATCCCCGTCACGTATCCGTAATGGCCGCCAAGGGAGAGGGCCGCAAATATTTTACATTCGACGGCGCTGCCTTTTTCGAAAATTGAATTAGTCAGCTCCGACGGGCCGCCGCCGATTCTGGCGGTCATGCACATTCGAGTTATGCGCGTTACGCTGGGTTAAAATCGTCGTAACGAGACTGGGCCAACCCCCCCTCTCCCCTCTCTCTCCCCTGTTCGAGCATTGGGTTTACGGGGCATGAACCCGACATCGGCTCTAAGCAGACAAAACGCAGGGAGGCAGTGCGTCAATTAGCGGAAAAGGGTCGACGCGACTAGGTGTTAGGGGGGTGGGACGGAGAGGGAAGAGGGTCGAAAATGCGCGAGAACGCGCGCGCGCGCGCTCTGTCTCTCTCTCGACATTAACGCAAATGGCGGCATTAGCCGATAATACGGCCGACTAATATTATTATTTTACGCGGCGAACAATATCAGCGTAATTCGTTCGGCTTAATCAAGAGCATTACTGTCACGTTACGCAAACCTATTTTGGCCTCGACAAATTTAATGTCACACCCCTCCGCCACCCTCCGCCCCCCGGTACTCGCTGGTGTACCTTCCAACCCCCCCCCCCCCCTTGCCACCCAACCCTGTGTCAGGCCCTCTCGCCAGGTTCTATTCAACCCCATGCCTGGTTCGATGGCGAACCCTTCCCTCTTAACCTCCCTTCCTCCCCTCCCGCTCCCTCCACCCCCTTGCTTTCTGCCCCGACTCATCACGTGCGCAGCGTACTACTACCTGGCACTCTCCTGAATTGTTCGTGAAATCGAACGGTGCAAATTCGTCCCGCGTTCAATCCTTCAACGCCAGCGTGTCAGCGGCGTGCTAGATGCGACATTTCTGCCGCGCATTCCGACATTGTCGCTGCCTCTAATGCATATGGATAATAAAGCGGGCATATACGTAGAGAGGCTGAGAGGCGGGCTGCTCGATTGAATCTGGCCCTGGCGGAATGGAAAATAATTTGCGCGCAAAGGACAGGATACACAGCGTAGATGCCTTCCGCTGCTAATGGCCTTCAAGATTTAGGCTAACATTTTGGCAAAATCCTTGGCCGCAGCCACAGGTGGCGAGCGCAGCCTGGCGGCGCGGTAACGGCGTGAAAATTCCGACTCCGAGACCGAAAGTCGACCTCCAGATTTGCGGCCTGCGACACATTCGATGGAAAACGCGCCCGTTAGCCTCACGGAACCGGTAATTACCGTACGTGCCCGGTATTTGCAGTGTCCCCTGGGAATCAATTGACTATGGCCATCGTCCTGCCGATATTTATATCCAAACTCATCACGGCGTCATACATATTCCGGCCACGTAAAGCCCCCGACGTACGGTATATTCCGTAGAAGCCATATACATTAATAATAACCCCGCTAACCGTGCCTCGTAATATAACTTTATCGTCAAAGAGAGGGCCGCGCGCCAGAAGAGGAGAGCGCCAGCCAGAGGTGGGGAGGGATCAGGCTTTGCATAGAACGTTCCCCGATTATGTCACTGATGCTCACTGACGTCACTGATTACGCTCGTACGTTCGGCCCGCGAAGTCGCGAATTATTATCGTTCGAAGCGTACGATTACTCCCTTACGTATCTTTGGAATGCAACGCACGGCTTCGAGCAACGTCTCTACCGAGCAAAATTCTCCTCTCCCCTTCCGGCCGAGCTCGCCTCCGCGCGGGTCACATCGCGATCGGTCGCCGTTCCGAGACCGGAAATAGACCCTGTAACCGGAGAACTTATTTCTGGAAATATGGCGGGGCGATTGTGCGTCCGTCCTATTTTTGACTTCGCCCCGAGCGGCTCCCAGGCCGAGAGAGTCTTCCGCTCGCTCGTTGACCGACGCGCTTCCCTCGACGTTGGCATCCCTGCGGGAGAGATGCCTCGGCCAGAAATACCGTCTCACGTTACCCATCGTCGAATGCCTGCAATAAGACAAGTCGTAATTCCGCCCTACGCTCGACCTGGCTCGACAAGAATTAATGGTTAAAATTATACAAAATTTTCCCTGCGACTACGCTCGACTCGCCGACATCTGCCGAAGGGCTAAGACTAAGGGTTACGGTACTCTTCGCGGCATTGCGATGAAGAAATTGGACGGGTCGGCGAGAGAGTCCAGAAACGGTTGAGACGGCGACGGTCGCTCGGCCTCCGAAGGGAAAAACGGCCGGGATTAGGTCTAAAAACAATGGCTGCGTTTCGTCGATTTAATAAAGGTGGCGGCCACATGGTTACTGCGCCCGGGGATCATAAATAGAGGAAGAAAAGGACCATATGGACGTTGAGCGATGCCCGGCCCTTGGATACACGGAACCGTTCTATTTCTGGCCTCTAGCTAGCTGTCCCAGGAATATCCGGTCGATGCAGTCGTTTGTCTTCGATCCTTACCGTTTCGGGCTTGCGATCATGGTCCGCGGACAGGTTCGCTAAAAGACTGTCCTTTAATATTCCCAACGCAGTCATCATGACCACGACTCTTCGTCAATCTTCGCGCATTTCTTCCGTCCGTCGAGTAGTCCGAATTTTCGTTAAACTCCAGCATACGTGGAGCACATATTCACGTGGATAGTTACTCTTCATTTCCGTGTCCGATGAACCGTCGACGCACCTGAACGCAGCTCCATACTTCTTTACATTCCATACGTCACATTCACTATGGGAAGTAAGGAAGCACGGAACAGACGCCCGGTCTCCAGATAAGATGGTGACCTCCGCGAGTACTCCTCGTCGCACCATTGATCCGAAAAAACTCCAGTCGATGATCGTTCCTCTCACGATTACGTAATCCACTGATCGATCGAGCCATTTCACGTCGACCTTCTCTCTCTCTCTCAGGATATCCCTAAGTTAGGCCGTGGACTATCTGAACAATTCTCGACTGGTAACATAGCCGGGCAAATCCCGATCCGACGGTCCCAATCATAAATACAGCTGTCGTAATGTTCCACCGAGAAAAACTACTACCTGCGCGATACTCATTCTCGCAAACGATTCAAAGAATCCGTCAGCAGATTCCTTCCTATCCTGCCGTCCACTTGCCCCATTAATCTCGGTTCTCAGCGAGAACCGGCGAACTCTTCGACGGTATAATCAGGATCGGGCGTCGATCTCGAGGCCGGTCGGAGGGGCGGCGCAGCGGGGTAAAATCTGCTAGATCCGAATATCGGGCTGGATCCTCCTGCCCGGCTGGCTGCTTGAGACTGAATGCTGCCAAAGCTTTGAGCACCGGCGTGCTTCAACGAGCCCTCTAAAAATGGCCGCACAGATCTCATTGGCCTCTCCTCTCCTCGTCGTCTTGTTCGTTGTGGCCGACACTCTCTCTCTCTCTCTCTCTCTTTCTTGCTCTCTTGTCGTTTCATCCTCCTCCTCCTCCACCTCCCCCTCCTCCTGCCATGTCCCTCTCCCCGTCGAAGCCCTGCTTGCGGCATGTGTAAGCTTACACTTGAGTCTACCACGAGGCTCCCTCGCGTGGAGCGGCTCGCGCCAAATTTGTCTTTACCCGAAAATAGTCAGTCCCACGGCTGCCACCACATGGCGACTATTCCTGGTCCAGACTCGAGTGATAACTTACCCAGTCCCTCTGTCTCGTTCCTTCTTCTTCTCCGTGCGTGTGCCTCCTCCTCCCGTCTCTCTCCCTACCCTGCGTCTTCCGTCTCGTTTCTTCTCGTCGCAGCGAACTACTTCTTCTTCTTCTTCTTCTTCCTCCTCCTCTTCTTTTTTCTTCTTCTACGGGTGACGCTTTGACAAAGGCGTACGTGCACTTTTTCATTACCCGTGACAATGGCGCGATGCGTCCGGCACGGCCGACTCTCGGAAGAGACGATGAGAGTGGGACTCGGAGGAGGTCCTCCAGCTCGAAGATGCGCACTGAAACGATGAGACTAGGATCCGGACTAATCTGCGAACGGTTTATATAATAGGCGGAGTTCGCATGTTGCTCCGCGATGGAGAGAAGCGGGATGGCGGTGGCCCGAGGATAGTGACGTTGGCATTCGCTCGGATGACAACGCGTATGTTAACCGTAGACTCTAGATATCTGGGTGTAGATCGATTCGGAGGAAGTAGGGTTTAAATTTAAACGTGATGTATAGATAGGCTGGAACTGTTCGGCGCGTGGCGGTCCTCAGTGCAGCGCAAGGTCCTCCGGGATTTTAACCTGCGCTTCGCGATATGCAAAGAACACCCTAACCCAGTTACAGCTTCCATGTAAATTGCGAATTAATAAAATTAGCTCCGCCGCCGGAAGTCCGGTAACCGTAGACGTTGTAGGGCGCTGACGATATATGCTCGCTCGACCGATTCGTTCAATTTTGCCCCGAACCGGGAACCGGGCCGAGATTGTAACGCAATGTAACTGATCAAATGTGCACGAGGAGGAGCCGGAGGTGGTGACTTAGTTATTCACGCGGCCGGCAGGAGGAAGTTTCGTGACGATTTTGACTGAAGCTTAGTTTGCATGTAAACGAACTCCACCCCGCACCCCTCCACTCCTCATCCTCATCCTCCCCTACATCCTCGTCCACCGATCGTGCCACCCTTCGGCCTCCCGGCGAGGAATGCAGCGATGGCCAACATTCTGAGACTGACGTACGCTCGTTCGTACATTCGTTCGTTACACGCGATGGAGATTACTTTTGTGATATTTTTGGGTCGGCCATCGGACGTTCCCTTGGCAAACGAACAAGATCCTCTCTTTGGCATTTCCCAACTCCGTCTCTCCGAATGCGCTCTCTCCCTTATCCGCTTCCTCTCGCAATCCCTTCCCACCCCTGCAGTCCGTTCGGTTCATGCACGAAGGATGCGCAACTCGAATGTGTGTCTGTCGGAGGAAAAGTTGCGAAAGTGCATCGATCGGCTAGCTTCGAATCTACGCTCGACATTTGCATCATGGCCGTCCGTTGGTTCGCTGTTTTCGAAAGCGGTTCCCGACCCATTCCCGACCCATTCCCGACCCATTCCCGACCGCGGCGGACTTCGCGAAGACGTTGATTCAGAAGGTGGCGAGGAAAGGGAATGAATGGGTCCACGGGAGGGAAGACAGGGAACGGGGCGCGAACCGGACCGGCGAAGGTTGATTTAGAGGAAGACAACGGGCGTAACGGGCGGTTATCTTAGAAAACAGTCGCTTTTATTAAGCGCCGACGAATTTTTGGACGCCGACCAACGGATGTGGGTCAGATACGACGCTGTCCGGCCCGTAATTTGCGAGCACCCGCTCTCGTGGCGGTCTCGTATTCCCGAACCTCGGCTTCGAACGAAATAATGCCTAACAAGAGCCTCTACCATAAATTATCCTCCGAACTCGATGTCGAACTTCCGGTATCGAAGAGCGAACCTAGCGAAGTGCTCGAAGTGGTTCCTTATATAATTTGCCTGGTACGCCGACCTTTCGCGTACTTCGCGACGACGTGTCGGGCAATTTCTCAAAATGAGTGCTGCTCTGTAAATTGAAGATGCGTGGGCGACGCCAGAAGCGAAAATTTACGAAAATATACGAAAGTCGGGCGCTCGCTCCGTGAAGATCGGCGATGCAGGAAGAATTTATCGCGATATCCGTGCCTCTTCGCCGTCAGCTGGACTGGCTGGCTGGCCGGGAGCGAGAGAGGCGAAGAAGTTGGGGACGCGGGCGTCGCGACGTCTCCAGGTCTAAAATTACTGGCTGCCGGAGACGATGCATCCGCGAGTCGACGCGGTCCGGTGAGCCGTGCAAAACGAGTCTACACGTTAATACGGCCCCTATTTTTGGGCGTCGTCGTCGTCGTCGTCGTCATGATAGTCGTCGTGGCCGTCGTCGTCGTCGGCGTCGTGACGCCGCGACGGAAACAACTCGCCGGACAAAAGCGAGAAAATCGACCCTCAGAAGCGGACACGCCTTTCTCCTTGTCCTTTTCCCTTTCCGCCCTTGACGCCGGGCTCTCGCCAGATTTTTTGCCCAAACGTTTGTGGAGCGCACTTTACGCTGAAATACGTTGCGCACCGCCGTATATTTCATTGCATTTTGCTCCTGGAGGGCTGCGAACTTAATTAGAACGACTGGATTATTTGCTGAATATTAAACTTGTCACACGTACCAATTGTGTTAGCCGTGATAAGGTTCGTTTTATCGCGCGAATCGTATTTCTTCGCCCTCCACAATATTCCGCCAAACTAGATAAATAAAATTATTGTATTGTATTTATTATATGTTCCCTTGCGGGTTACATCTTATCCCACAGTCCCTCCTTTTTCCTTCTTAGCCTATCTTATTTCTTCATTCTACTTATCCTACTCAACCTATCTTAGTTTATCTTACATAAATAAAATCACTTTACCCATTCTTCTATCGACCGCTTCAGTCCATTACCAGCACCGCGTTCATTACGACGCAGCGTGGTCAGCCGGAAATTGTCGATCAATATGTATCTTCGACCGCCGAAGTTTGCCGTCCGACACCCGGTAGATGATCCGCATCGACCGCAGGAGTCCTGCGCGTCCTGCCGTCTTCATCTACCGTCCCGGAGGAAGACGCAAACAGACCGACGGCAACGGATCGCTCCTGATGACGATCATTCATTGAAGCGGGCCGCACCGAAGATTGTGCACCGACGTGACACCGTTAACTTTTCGCAAATGCAAACTCGAACGGCTGGCGAGCAGGGGCGGGCGAGGGCTGCGGAAGACGTAACGAGCAGGGCTGTTTTCGCTCGGTGCAATCCTCTCGAGTGCAGAAACTAGTTTGGCAGGGTGGCAACATTGGCGGGACCGAAGGGGGTGAGGAGGCAGAGAACGTAAGACAAGGACAGAGAGAGAGAGAGAGAGAAAGAGACAGAGAGAAGAGAGTGGGTGGCGAACTTTAACTGTCGACAGTGTAAAGAGCGACCCTGGCTTAGTAAACAGTCCTGAATTGAACTATATCGCATCATAGGGACATCGTGGGGTAGGTGGGGGGAAGAGAATGCTTTACGATCGCGACAAACACTCCGGCGGACGCTGTTTGCCCAGGCAAACAATCAGCTCGTTCCCGAGCCCTTGGAAGTCGACGACTGCTCATCCGAGCAAGAACGAGGCGGGACGATTCGTCATCTCGCTATGCGATTGCGATCCCGAAACGTGCGCGCGAGCGCACCTCTCCCCGGATACCCGAAGATCCGCCCTCCCCCACCCCCGTCCTTGGCATTGTAATTTACGATTTATTTTCGACGGGACCGTCTGCGATCCGGTGCTTTTCTCTCCCCCCCCCCCCCCAGCCCCGCGGGCGAATTTATTCGAAAACCCGCCCGCAACCTGTCGACCGTACATTTTCCGGGATGGACTTCGCGGAATTTCGAATTCCGCCGGCGCAGAGAGCCACTGTTCCTGTCAGCGTAACGCGAACGCCCTGACTTTCAGTTATTACGTATAAATTTGCCTGCCCGTAACGGCCGGGTGGCGCTGGCAAGTTATTTTTAGCCCGGGGAGAAATGTTATCGTTATCTTCATCCATATTAATAGCATACTTATCCGTCGGCGCGCGAAGCGTCTGCTCTCTGATACGGGCCAGCGTACGTTAATCTTTGAGCGTTTAATCCCAGTTCGGGGGTTTTATCAATCGTTCGGACTGCTCGGGCGCAGAAATTGATCGGGATCGTGCCCATCGATGCAAGTTCACGTGGGATGTCGCCTGGTAGAGACCCCGTGTAACGCCTACCCCCCGCTCGGCCTGTATCGGGTTACGAGTTCAGCCCGTTGAAAATAGCCTTTACTCCCGTACTCGCGGCAAAGACTTAAAGTAACCTCGTGTCCGCATCAGTTGCGAGGAGGTCGGCCGCTTTGAGCGTGCTAGAGAGAGAGGTGTGTGTGTGAGAGAGAGGGAGAGAGAGAGAGAGAGAGAGAGAGAGTACGTAAGAAGATGCGAGACAGATATGGTATGGAAGCGAGAGCGAGCGAGAGGGTGGGACGGGATAAGCGAGTGATCCGATGCGGACCCACGCGACGAAAACGGGTAGCGCTGTTAATCAAGAAAACTCGGCGGGGTCTGTTTTTTCCTCAGTTATCCGCCGAGTAATTATCATCCTTAATGGGGTTCAAGAAAATGAAGCTCCGCGCTCTAACGTGAAGCGCGGCAGCGCTCCGCCATGTTTTTGCTCCCTTTCTTCTTCCTCGCCGAAGAATAGCAAGTAGCCCTCTGCCGAGGAAAATGTCGCACGGGAAAGTAGAGGGCTGCTCGGGGTGGGATAGAGGGGTAGGGAGGTCGGGGAGGAAAGTCATTTACTTAGTCGCGGGAAGGCAGCGGTAGTCGGCGACCGCAGGGCGACGTTAGACATTCGACAAAAGATAAGCAAACACGTATTTGATGAAGTCCCCCATCAAAGGGGAATCTTTCGCACCCTGGACCGACAGCCGGTCCTCGCACGAAACAGAGTCTCTTCGTTTTAATTGAATGACCCTCGGAACACACCCTCCCTACCTTCGATAGTTCAAAGTATAATCTATCCGTCCATCGTTCTCGACGTCTGGCAAAGATAGTTGGCAGGCTTCAAAAATGTCTGCGCAAGGTCATGGAATATTCGAAACGACGGTAAAAACGAACGTTGAAGCGTCAACACTGGAGGATTCACGAATCCGCACGTGCGGCTACAAATTGGAAGGAATAACGATGCGTACGAAACTTCATAACATATCCCAGAAATCGCTCGAAGACCAAAGAGGAGCAGAAAGAGGGAGAGAGAGAGAGAGAAAGAGAAAGAGAGAAAGCGTGGGCGTCGGAGTGCACTCGCATCGAAAGCGGCGCACGATCGGCACGTAAACTGACTAACCCGGGGCTTCAAGTTCAAGAAAATATTCCGCGGCAGCGCAGGGGCAGCATTTCGGGCTGAACAAATTCAGCGAATCGTTCCTCCATCCAGTCCCACCTACCGTAGCGGCCACATTATTATACAAGCGCGCGCACACCTCGGGGGAAAAATAGTGGGGAAGACGTACGGAGGCATAAGTTTCCCTCGCCTTTTTCCCGGCATCGCGCGTATCATTCTACAGTCCCTTCACGCCGCACTCCCGCATGCGGCGTCCTTCGACGAGGGCGTCCCGACGCTTCCGATGGTGTCTCGGATCGTCGAAATCTTATGTGCGATTCGAGACGAGGAAGCGAAATGGGACGGGGAATATTTTAAAACAATGCATAGTGCGCGCGCGATTTTGCGCTGGCGTACATGAACACGGGCGTACGAAGACGCAGGCGGACGAACGCGTGTGCGTAGCTTCCGGAAGTAGGATGCATGGTACAGTCAGGATGGTAAATGCGGGTCGTGTATCCGTCGAGTGGCACTTCCTCCGCTTAGAAAGGGAAAAAGAGGCGGGCGGGCAAGAGGGGAATACGTAACCGGGAACAGGAACACGATGCGAAAAAGAGAGATGTACGGGAGAGAGAGAAAGAGACAGAGAGAGTGAGAGAGAGAGAGAGAGAGAGAGGTTCGCAGTAGCTTTCTGAATGAAGAAGAGAGACGGCAGACAGTTAGGATGCAAGAGCGGACACGCGTTGAAGTAAGTAAAAGAGAACGGGACCGCGTGAGGGAGTGTGTGAGAGTCTATGCGAAGCTACGGGAGGGTCGGGGGGGGGGGGGGGGGGGACATGGAGGGTTGAACACGGAGAGAAGCGGAGGAAGTTTTGGTGAAACAGTGAGTTGCAGGCGAGAGGAAAACATAAAGGGGCCGAAGGAAGCCACTTTTCAGGCGCCTAGGAAACTAGGAAAACTACCCGCTCCTCTCTCTCACCCCCCCCCCCTCGCCGCCCTTTCTCTCTCTTGTTCGCTCCCCTCTCTACCCTTGCCGCCCCTCTGCATTCCCCCTCCGTCCCTTCCAGCGGGGAAAGCCCGGTCGCGGGAGCGAAACGTGCCAGTTTTTGTCTCGTGACAAATCTGTGTAACTTTATTTCGAGCCAACCACCCCTTTCTTCTACCCGCTACCCCCTCCCTCCCTCCCTCCCTCCCCCCTATCTCCAGCTCCACCGATCTACCCTCCTTCGCTCACGGCTTCCGTCTTCTTCGCCCGACTCGGCTCGCGCAATTCCCTTCCTCGCAAGAAGACCACCCTCCTTTTCTTCCTTCCTTCCTTCCGCGGGAAGGGGGTTAATGCTATTTGTCTCGTGGTCGGCAAAGAGATTGCTCGAATTCCTGGCAACGCGCGTCGCAAGCCGAATTCAGACCCGAGCGAGAGCGTAACTTTCGGCGGAGAACTTTCTTACACCCCCACACCCCCACCCCACTCGAAGGGGTGGCGGCGGTGAAAGATTCTGCGGTCGGCACTGTCCGACGGCTAAAAACGCACGTTTCACCCCCTCGTCGACGCCTCCGAGGTTCGAGAAAGGGTTGTTTACCGGCCGACGCTATGCGTCTCCGGAATCTTTGCGGCGAAGAACGAAGGCATTTTTCATCATCGACTCGCGGCAACGCGATACCGGAATTCGTGAAAGCCATCCGGAGCATAGGGATAGATACGCCGGGGTCGATCTCGATCCTGATCAAGGGTCCATAGAGAGTGCTGTGCGTGTACCCACTTTGTGATATCGGCATCGCGAGGCCTGATCCTCAAAGGACCGAAACTGGAAGGCAATCTCTAAATATCCGGCGGAGCGGTAATACGAGAATCGGGATTCGAGCCACGAACCGAATATCTGCATAGTCCATGCTCTTCGGCTTGCGTCTGTGAAACGGCGAAAGGATAATTCGACATTTTGCTTCATTTCTGCCAGAGGCAGTACCGCGCTCGCAACTTAAGTCAGGCTAATTCCCGCTATCGCGATGGAAGAATTCCCCGCGTTCGCGTGGAGGCAGGGATGATAATTCGGAAGCCCAGTGGGGGGAGGGGAGGAGCGAGAATGCAATCTTGACAAACGTATGCGCCAATCTGCGCTGGGGCGGGACGTTCGCTTAAAAGAGTATAACGCCGCCGTCCAGATTCGACGATGCGACGCGAGACAAACAAGCCCATTATTCTGAGATAACGCGCAATCTTATTTCTCTTCATAACGAAAGTCGTTAAGGGGCGGGCGGTAGGTGGGTCGGGGGAGGTGGGGTTAGAGGAAAAAAATAGGTCGAGGCGAAATGAACGTTTTTAACTCTCTCGCTGCGCGGGGGTGGAACAAAGGGAGGAGGAGACGGGAGACGAGTGGAAATGGGAGGAGGGGGGGGGGGGAGGAATCTGAATGAAATATGGAGAGAAGAGGAAATACCGTAAATAGAAAGTTGGTACTGGCTGAATAAGGAGGGAGCGAGAGAGAGTGAGGGAGGAAAGTTGAACAGGGGGAGGTCGGATGTGCAGCGGTGGCTGAACTGAAATTAAGATATTACGTCACGGTGTCTCGAGGATTACTCCGGCAGAGTAGATTTTCCCGCGGTCTTATTTAACCTCGTCGTCCCCGTTGTAATCTAACTGATAACATGAGAATTGCTGTCCGCCGCCACGGAAACTCTCTTCCGATCTTTCCAGAGCGTGCGCGAGCGCGCGCGCGCGTTCTTGCCCTCTCTCTCTTCTCCTATCTTTTGGCCGGATTGCAGCGAGATAGCGGAGGATTTTAATCCGTTCGCGGCCTCAACTTTATGCGCGCTCTTCATTTCGCCGAGCCACTGCTTCAGAGGGATCTGGCTAAAGGCTCTGTCCTCGAATTCAGCGGCGATAATAACGGAAGTAACGGGAAAAAGTGTTCTGCGCCTGATAGCGAAACGTTTTGACGGGACGTTAGGTCCCAGTGGCGTCTCCATTCAACCTCTACGTCTGTTTAATGATTCTGCTCGACTACGCTATTCCTTAACAAGCTTATTGCCTTTAGTCAAATGCTAGTTATACTATTTTTTACTCCTTTTTCTAAAGAATAAGCAATCATTTGTATTCCTAATTCCCTTTAGCCAAATGATAATTATGCTATTTCTTACTCTTTTTTTCTACGGGATAAACAATCTTTTTTATCCGCCATCGAATCATTATGCCGGATAACGTTCAACGGGACAGAAAATAAATAGAACAAAAATGTAAAATTACTTAGACCGTATTTTCCTTCTGTACACCCATAGAGGAGCAATAGTGAATCACGACGATCACGACCAAAGACTTCCAAGTGCAATATCTTCGAACACATGGCCGAAGAGCGTGCGGAGGAACAGCGCATCCTCGACCTCGGCCATTTATCGAGGCTCTTCTCCCAATTAACGGCAAAGTCAATACACCCCCCCCCCCCCCGCGATTTCCGGGTAGCTCAGCGTTCTCGAACTCGCAGCCACCCTCTCCCCCCATCGCATGCGACTTCCCCCGTAACGCTCAATATGATGTACACTCGTTCGTGAAATACTGGAAAAGAATCCTCGCCCGTTAGAACCGCCGCTGCGCACTTAAATTACCGGCAGCGCACATGAGAACGACGTGAGCACGTTGGTGGGAGTGGGCGGTGGGAGGAGTGAAATTTATTAGCGAGCAATGTAAACCTGCGACCGTCTTCCTTTCTGGAAAAACGAGCATAGCGTCCGGGAAAAGGCGATATTCGATCAGCCTCAAAGCCATCTGCGAGATGCCGAGCAGGAGGAACGAGTCATAAATTCGCAGAAGGAATTCCAGTTCTCCGGCGTCATCCGCGCTCCGAGAGAATTGCGAAACGATAGGAGAGGGGCAGGGAGGCGGATGGCAGGGGTGGCAGAGTAAGAAGGCGTCGGAGAGGAAGGAGGGGGAGGAGCGGGAGCGAAAAAAGCAGATCTTGAATCTTCCCCCTTGTCGCGAGCTGGTTCAACGACGTAAGTCATCCGTCCATAGGGAGGCAACCGCGTGGAAAAATTCATTCGAACGAAACGAAGAGTTCAGCCCTGGCCCGCCGTGGGCCCGGGGGCTGAATTTAATTAATGAAAGCTGCGACCGACGATCGTTTCGTGGGGCTGGCGCCTGGCGTGTAGGCGGTGGGGTCGCTGGCGCTGGCGGGGGAGGGGGATGGGAGTCAAAAATTACGCGATCGATTATTGCGATTGTCGACTAATTTACGAGCGAGTCCGCTCGCCGGATGGCGACCCAATTAGATCGTCGCGGTTATGGAATTAGCCGAATGCGAAGGAAAAAATTGTGCACCCCCGCAGCTTATATCGTTGATCGCGCCGACGGGTGGCAACGATATAAGCTGCGGGGGTGGCAAAATTCGCCACCGCGGGATCGAACGAATTCTGGGAACGCGACGATGGTTTGAAAAGTCAAAAATCGGGCGATCGAAAAAATTCCGCATATTTTCACACGGAGAGACCTAGGCGTTAAGTCGTGACTCACCATGTGCCGGAGTTGATGGGGGGAGGGGAGTTGGCGAGAGGGCCGGGAGGCGGAGGGTGCCGGTGGTGTAACGGGTGGGGAGGGAAAAAGAGCCGGCAACTCCTACTGTTACGCAAACAGATGGGTGACAAGCCTCGTAAACGTTTGCCCCGGTCGGTGCACGTTGGTCCTGCGTCGGGCAAAAAACAATCCGATGGAACGTCGCGATGTTATCAGAGGCTCTAAAGGGGGGGCGGATATGGGGAGGAATGAGGCGACAACGGCGCGAGAGAGAGAGAGAGAGAGAGAGAGGCAGAGGGAGAGAACGAAGAGAAAAGTGGCGGGGATGGAAAAAAAAGTCGAGCGATGCAGAACGTTCAGTATGCGAGAGCCCGCGCAACCGCCAAGGGAACGATACATTTTTCATGAAATCGCAAGTTGATCGGGGGAAGGGGTAGGAGCAGGGAAGGGGGTAGGTGGGCAGGTTTCGCTGCATATTCTATTGCGCATTACCGGCCGGGAGCCGGGCAGGGAGGGTGGGTCCGATAAGTGCCGAAACGAAAATTGCGTTTCAGCGGTAATTAACTTTGAATCATTATCGGATTGTATCGATTAGAGCGGGGCAAATTACATTTTCGCTTAATCGGCCGGATCCCGCGTAGATGTTACCGTCCCGCTGCGAGCATTTTTTCGCCCCCTCCCTCGCCTTCCTCCGACGTATCTTTTCGCGGAGCGACTCCGGGGTCATCGTCGATGCGGGCAAAACGAATCGGGACGATCTGTTTCGCCGATTTCGCGGCAGCGGAGAGAAACAATATAATTACGCGTACGGCTCCATATCATGCTGTGGAATCTTCATCGACTGGCTGGTCGGCATTTGCATGAAGGATTTTCTGATCCTCTCCCACGCGCCGCATTACGGAACAGATAACCAGCAAAATGGATACTTATCCGAATAATTTTTGCGGAATTTCCGTTTTGTAGCAACATATCGGCAAACCGACGCAAATTGTTCTCTGTACGTACGGTACCTTAACACTTGGACGACCGAACGTTATCTCATGACAAACGTTTGCATAGCCGAAACGTTCGTGTGTCCAGATGCTCAGACGCGTAATCGTGTCACAGACAGTGTCGTTTCTAATGTCAAGGCCCCCCGTGATCCCGCGGGAACACATTGCTAATCAGACGTATACGATCCGGTTCGCGCGGTCCGTGCTGCCGAGATTAGTCAGGACTTTGAATTATTGCTCCCCCACCCCCTCCCCTCCCACTACCCCCACCGACAGATTGTCATTCTTCCTCGCCGAAGACACCTATTAGCCGCCGATCCGAAGCTACGAGCGGAACAATGTCGGCCATTCGGAAACACAAATCCGAATTAACGGCCATCCCAGGACTGGAAGTCCGAAAAAAGGAATCGGTCGGATATGGGGGAAGATCCATCGATTTGGGGCCATAACGGACGGGCGAAAGTTTGAAATTGAAGCCTCGCCCGCTCGGCACCCCCCGTCCTCTCTAACTACGGAAGGTAACTACTACCCCTCTATCCGACCTATCCCTTAACCGTTTCGTCTGGCCGTCCGAAAAAGGGCGCACCTGCGACTTGCCCGCCCGGGCGACGTCATATTTTATGCCGAAGTCATTTCCATCGCCGCGGAAAACTTCCACCCGCCCCCGGGCCCCCCCCCCCCCTCTTCGACCCCCTCCGATCCACCTCGCGGAGAGGGCGAGGACTCCTTTTGCAATAACTTTTAAACCGGGGCGGAACGTCGGTTCGAGGTGCAAGAGAAGAGTAGGAGAGGAAACGCGACCTGAGAGGGTGGGGGGAGTGATGGGGTAGTTGGTCGTAGGGGTCGGGGTGGGGGGAGGCTGAAGAAGGAAGGTGGCTCGGAATTAATATATTTTTTCAGGGCGAACGCCAGGGATGGCTGCTGGCTGACTACCGCCGCGGTGGTCGGGTATTGAACGCATAAATTACGCGAGTCTGTGGGGGTGAAGGGGTGTCGGCAGGAGGGTAGGGGGTGGTGGCTCGAAGTGCTGCGATTGAAGTGCTTTCTTGTCGCGCTTCTCTTTTCCCCGCTTTTTTCCACCCCCCCCCCCCCCAACCCTCCCTACCTAGGATTTCCACTATTCGTGCCACCCACGACACCCTCCCCCATCGTCACCCTTGCGTTTACCCCACACCCATCGCGCACACGTACAGAGCGCACACAGCCGTCCGTCCATACACCTACACCCCGACCCGCGCGCACCTCCCAAACCACGCTCTCTCGTTCTATTTCCACGGAATCCAAACTCCGCGAATGGAATTAGTTGGTAGTTGTGATTTAGTTTTGGTTCAGTTCACTACCTATCCCTTGCCGTCTGCATCCCCCTCCCCTCCCCCTCCCTCCTCCGCCGATCCTTCCAGCCATCGTACACCCCACCCAACATTCCTGCCATCACTGAAACCGGCTACCTTGTACCACCGCAGACCTCACCTCTTCTCACCCCCCCCTCTACCCTTCCACTCTCTTCCACCCCTTTCCACCCCCGCGCCGATCCCGTTCTAACCCCCTGGCGCAACTCCTTCGACGCAACCCCCGGGGAATTTCAATTTTCGTCACGGCGACGACTGGAGGGTGCGCCACCCCTCCCCCGGAACCGGGGGATGGGTTTTACGTTAAATCGAAGACAGATATGAATCGGTAACGGAACTCTCAGGCTCGCACGCTCTTAGCACTATCAAGCACTCCGAGCATCCAACGGCGTACTCGATTTTTCCCACCAACTGATTCAAACATTTTCCCGGCAGATCGCTGTCGATCGGACTCAAATTTTCGATCGAGTGCAATTTCGTTCGAAATATAACTATCAAGCCAGACTGGCTCATGCCACGCACTCTTGATAGAGTTCTCGGCCAGCTTCCTGGCTTGCAGAGTGCTTCCGGCCGAGTTCCGGCTATTGTCGTCCTTCAGCTACGATTGATCCGGTTTTTGGCGAACATTCACGGCATGTTTTTCGGGCCACTCCGCGAATTGGCGAGGCAGCGGCGGCAGGTTTTGATACGCGGCGCAACGATGGCCTTATCCGCGGGAAGCGTGTCAAGGCAATTCAATTTGGAGTGGCGCGGCGAGACGTGCGCGACAACGTAAACACGTGTGCGGCCTCACGGATCCGTGGCGAGCGGGAAATGGATTGGGGCTTCCGCGGGTGCGCAAACATGGAAAAAGTTCCGGCGGACTAAGTGGCTCCATCCGCGGAATATCGAATCGTCGGCGTGCGCGGGAATAAATAAGACGCGCGTCAAGGAATTATCGAAAGGATATCAAGGATTCTATGTAATCGAACGCAATCGATGCCTCTGTCAGCTTTCACTTGCATCAGCTGATCGCCGTGCAGGATGAACAGAGTAGAAGAGTAGAATGACATGTCGTCACCCATAAAGAAAACTTTGATCGCGTAACCCTCTCTTTCCATTTGCCTGTAACACAATCCGCGGAATATCGAACCGTCGGCGTTCACGGGAATAAATAAGACGCGCGCCAGGAATTATCGAAAGGATCTGCGGATTCTACATAGCCGACGCGATCGATGGCTCCGTCGGCTTCCGCCTGCGTCAGCCGATCGCCGAGCGGGATGAACATAGCAGAAGGGTAGAGTAACACGTGGTCATCCATAAAGAAAACTTCGATCGTACGCTCGCGCAACCCTCTCTTTCCATTTGCGCGTAACGACGGGAAAACGAATCGTCGGATATCAGAATTTTGCCCCTCCCCCCTCCTCACCCTCCCGCCCTCCCCTGTGCCCGGCGGCCAGAAATGGACGAATCCGGGTCATCGACAAGAGACCCGGCAGAATTGGTCAGGGCTCCTCTTTGAAGTGCACCGGCCCTATGCGGCCCCGCTGGGAGTGCCAATTCTGATAGAGGCGCCGGAAATTGCGTCATGCCAGTTGCCTGGCGTTCCTCATGGTTTCTGCATATTAGACCCTCCGCTCCTCTCTCACCCACGCCCGCACACGGACAGTCGCATACACAGGTTACGAGTTCCACTCCTTTCGCGTGCGGCCATCAAAGATCGACCGCTCATCTGAGGTTTTACGATGACTCTCCATATGCGGCTGAGCCGGAACTTCTTTCCACCTTTCCCCCTACCCTTTATTACCATTTTGCATGTAATATAGTCGACACAACGTGTAAACGGAATGCAGGCATTAGAATCACCGTAATGTTCAGAGAATAGTCGCAGCAGACTCTAACAGCAAAAGAACAGTATCGAAATCGAGACAGATCCTGTCGCTAAATTGCCAGCGACCAGACGTTGAGCCGGAAATGTCTCGTGACACGATACGCCGTACGTACTTCCGGCGGCGAAAGACTGATGGTTCGGAAGAGCGAAACGTTTTAAAGACCACAGACCTTATTTATCTTTCGCCGACGAGTAAGGAAGAAACGCGGAAGATGAGCATGCGGCAGACGTTCGAATGACTGATAGCGAATCCGTTAACTTCTCCCCGAACAATCTCTCGCCACGTGCGCGCGCGCGTTCTCTCTCTCTCTCTCTCTCTCATCCTTCGCTCGGCGAACGGGGCGAGTAGGGGAAGATAAATTGAAATTTTGCCCGGGAATTCCGGGACACGGGCTTCGTCCGCGATTTCTGCCCGTTAATTCGCGAGCGGAATCCGCCTTCCGAAAGGCGGACGCAAGTCAAACGCCGCTAACCGGATCCCCTTTGTTCATCGAACGAGTCCAGCAAACCGGGAACGCAGAGAAAGAGAGAGAGCGTGTGGAGGGGAAAAAAAGGAGCGTTAATGGGACGACATTTTTTTCCATCCGTCGCTTTTTCGTCGATCAAACACCGCAATGCGCGTATTTCTTTTCCATACTCTCCACTCCCTCTCTCTCTCTCTCTCTCTCTCTCTCTCTCTCTCTCTCTTCTCCCATTATCGAAAAATTCTGCGGTACCTGCAAATAAGACCGACGCCATTTCCATGGTAGCTTGAATCAACGCCGAATTCACCGAACCTCACTTCATCGCATTCTTCAGCATTTCTACTGCACACCCCCACCTCTTCCGAAATCGGAGACTGTACGGCTCCTAGCTTCGAATCCCACAAAACGTGCTCAGCTCACTGCCGTGTTTAGTAACCGACGCCGGACTCACTTTTGCACTGAACGAATAGACGCACCTAACTGCCGGCATGAAATCATCGACGAAGCTTCCGCGCCCGGTTCCAGCTGATCGATGACAGATCAATCTGACCGAAGAACGTCCCGAAACGTATTCCGATCCGATTTCGTCCCACGGACTCGTCCTCAACCCGTTCTCTTTCGCGAGCGGATAATTATTGTCGGTTAACGTCGCGTTAACTCGCCGCTAACTGGGCAAATTCGCGCGCGCGCGTGCACGTGAATCGCGATACAAAGCGAAACTGTCCGGGATCGGAGAGGCCTGCCCGCACGCACGCACGCACGCACGCACGTACGGCTCGTCCTTCCAACGGCCAGAGCATTATCGGCCGACCGCTAACCCGAGTTCCACCCAGATTCCCTCCGCGAACCTTTTTTTGCCCGCCGATCGCCGACCGAAATGACGCAGAGTGGCTCTTAAACGCATCGATGAGCTCCCCCTGTGCCCGGAGACTCTGACCTCCGAGACGTGTCATGCTACGGAGTGTTGAAACACAAGGCCTTTCATTGATGGTCAAGTCGAACTGTTCCTTTTCTCATTTACGCTCGATATTTCCTAACAAGTATAATATCGGCGCTATATGTACTATACGTCTCTCGTCGGAGAAGAAATAATCGTTTCGACGTTCAGGTGGCTGCATGTCGCTATACAATGTACGGTATAGTGCAGAATAGTGTATCGATAGTGGTCTATCAATCTGAATTCATTTCCCACGAGGATGACGCGCCGAACTAATTTTCCTTAATCCGACTCGCCGCTATTAAGTAATAGTTTTGTAATATTCACGGCGGGCCATTAATGATCGGTAACGAGATTTGCGCTCGAAAGTTTTAAGGCGCATTATGAAAATATCCCCCGAAACTTCTTACGCTCTCCTCGCCGTACCCCGTACCCTCCAACCTTTTAATTTTCTCGGCGAGTCTTATCTCTAAAGAGATTCTCCTGTCGCTTGTCCCACTGTCCCTCCTCGCGGAAAGTTTTTTCTCGGCAATGGCAAGGAGCGAGAATGGCGCTGAGTTCTTCATCGAATGGGGCGGTACGATGAACAAGTTTAAGTGACGTGGCATCGTGAACCTGGCCGCGAAAACAATTTCTTGAAACTGTAATACTGACCACTGCATTAGACAAAGTGCGATAATCGGAATATTCGAGATGGTAAAAAATCACAATTTTTTATTTTGACAAAAATATTGTGAACACATCTGACAGTAAAGTGTAATATGCCATTGGGCAGCCAATGACGGGTTCTTTGACGTACTTTGACTCTACTAAAACGTGATAGAACCTTCGAAATGAGCAAAAAATGTAAACAAATTTGAGGTCTTCTTTTCGATTCTTTACCACCCTATTCAGGATCCAGGGGTGGGAAAAAATGAACTGAACCGAACGACCGGGGCAAGGGGAAGGAGCAAAGAGGAGGGTGGCCCAAGACAGCGTAATAACCATCGTTACGGTGGCGCAAGCCGCAATTATCCTTCATTTATTACGCACCGCGAGGACTTAAGTAATTACGATAATTATCGACCAACGGGCATTAAATCAACGTCGCGGCCGATTTCAGTCGTAGCCGAGCCCGCTCGACAAACCGTAACAAAGCTCAACCGAACAGCGGTTTCCCCTGTCAAAAGAAACCAAATAAACGACCGCAGAGAAAACCCCATCGAAAGAGACCGCCTGGAACTGCCGCCAGAAATCGTCGAAAAAATAGAATCTACCCGATACGACCGCGAAATTCCGCGGAGACGAACCGCGAGCGACGACATGCGAGCAAAAAGGAGGAAAAATGTAGAAGGGAGACAGGTAGAAAAGCCGCATCGATAATGACGTAATAACATCGAACTGATGGGCGCCGGGCACGCGAATGTCGACATAATTGGTAAGGTAATCAATTTATAGTTATTAACGCAATAACGGCGACATCCCCCCCCCCCCTCGTCCCGCCGGTCCCCTCGGCCCAACTCCCACGCCGAGCCACCCCCCTCTACCCCCATTTGCATATTCATGGGGGAGAGCGGGGAAAAAGTCGAGAGCCGAGCTCTCTCGCCAATTCGGTCCGCTTGGCATGCTCGAGCTGCAGTCGAATGCAAAGTGTGCGAGCTCTTCTTCGCTTTCGGGCGGCAGCTAGCTGGCAAAAAGTGCGAGGAAGACGGCGCGAGACGTCGGAAACGATGGAGGGTGGGGGGGATGAAGGTGTGGGGGTGTACTAGGGGTAGGCGAATGCCTGGATCGGTCCGCACTACGATCGCGGCCGAAGGCGGGTAGGTGGTTGGAACAAGGCGGTTGGGGAGGGGGGAGGATAAAAAAAAATTGCGCGATACAGCCTCCGGCTCGTAAAAATTTTATAGCCCACCGCGGCGTAATGCATTTCCCGAAGTAATCAGAAGACAATGCCGGCCGTATTATTTATACAGGCGACCTGTCAATTATGTGCATGCGAATGACAGGGTGGGAAACTGGAGAGGATGAAACGAAAGACTGAATTTGGGCCTGATCGGTGCTCGTGACATTCAGTGGGACTTTCTGCGATGGTCTGTGATGGCATAGCCTCATAATGAATGTTTATGTTGAATCGATGTTGACTATTTTCACCCATTAACTGGCAAAGTATTTTTTTTTATTTTTTTGCCGGAGAAGTCACATATATGCACAAAACGTTGTGTAACAGTATAATTATATAAATTCCAAAATCGCCAAATGGTGATCGTGGCAGCTAATGGGTTAATGCTTATTTAACTAATGATCTACGGCGAACGTTTGTCACACTCGTCCCTATTTACAATGTTCGTTTCGGTGCATTAGAATTGTGGGAAGTTTTGTCAGGACTTGAGGTATTCGCTGGTAAGGAAAGGTTCAGGCAAGAGCGGAGAGGTCATGGGAGGCTCTCTACGTGACAATTGGGAACATGTGCGTCGTGTACACATGACAAAACACGTGCACGTCCGTCATGCCCCAGCAGTGTTTCTGCCTCGAGGAGGCCGACTGTCAGTAGACAGCTGTCTCGTCTCTCAGCGTCTCGAAGCCTCTGGGACGGTCAGATTCGACCTCTCCATGGGGTCCGGACGTTCAGGGCCGTCGTTACGTCGCAGGCCAGGACGTCAGACGCTTCGAACTTTCCTTCGGCCCTCTGATTGATCTCGGCGACCGGGGCCGGCCACCGGTCGCAAGCTCAAGTTTGATTGGCGCCGCGGAAGTTCGGATGTGCCTTCAAGTCCGATGATAAATGCGAATTTATTTTCTACCGTAAGCGCGTCATTGCGTTGATGTGCCTCGGTTCGCAGGAGGAGGTGGATTTATTTTTGGCACGTCACCGGAAGATTGGATTGGCCAATCGTTAGAGAATTGACGAACTCGAGGACTCTCGAAAGAAAAGGAGTTCGAGGAAGTCGACCGTAATCAGCGGGAAGCCGTCGGAAGAATATTGGTCCGGAAATGCAGGATTGGCCTGGCACTCGGAACGCGCGTGTGACGCTAAATATTAATGCGAAAATTCAGTCCACGGCCCACGGGGCGGGGAGGGAGGATTTCAATATCGATCAAACGTTCGTATGCACGGGCCACTGGGGCGGACGGAGAATGGGCGAAAAAAATCATTTAATATCTGTCAACGCGCTCGCGAAATCGTTCGAGCGGGCGAGATTTATGGCAATATTTTCAAAGATTTATGACATTATTTTAAAGTGGCCCCCTGCAAGATTTATGATCCTGCCGAAGAAGGACTTGTAAAAACTTCCCGATCCTACCGGAGGATCCTTAGAAAAATTGCATCCGTATCAACATTCAAATATCTAGCCCCTTATTCACCCTACGCAAAAGCGTAATTAATCCTTTCGAAAAATTCATCAACCGACTTCTTCGTGCGAGTCCATCGATCCGAGTCTATTCGAAACGCCGACGTCGCTCGTTAACAAGCGTCATTGAAATAACCGTCGATGATATAATTTTACGAGACACGCGCTAATTGACAATCATATCTGTTAATGACGTCGCGGAACATAGAGCCGGCGATAAAATTCGTAGGATCACGTCCGCGATTATACCTGAATATATGCATTCGCGTAAATAGTCAGCCCCCCCCCCCCCCTGCCCCTGCCACTTCTCCTCCACACCTCCCACGCGGCACATAACGTTCAGCACATAGCGTACAGCATATGGCGTACGACTCGCACGAGAAAATACATCGTAACGTCCTCCCCGCCGTTCCTCCGATGATTCATTTATCGGACTAGTGTGTTTTACGGCAATAACGCGCGCTACCCGTTAAATTTAAACGTTTGCCCCGCGACTTATGCACAGCGGGGCAAACGTGCCGATCCCGGACTGTAATCAATTGCCGTTTAACTCTGATTTGTTATAATCGACTGACGCATTGCCCGTTCGCGCGAATCTCGGGCGATCGTGCTCCCTGCTTTACGTTCAGCTTAGATGTGTTAGAACGAGACGGAGGAAGGAAAGTTCCCGTCTCTTCGTATAAATTTTCCTCCCGAAGCGCAAATAAGAGGTCCGTCGGACGCAAATGCGAATTGGATGCGCCGGAAATAACGGGCGGCACGTTCGACGCAAAGGTTAATGCTGGCGAACTGCTGGCAGTGCGTCCGGATGCACGGGACAGTGTGCCAGATATAATCAATTGTCGATTAATTTCGATTCCTCGGCATCGACTGACGTGTCATGCCCGTGGCCTGCGAATTTCTGCGACGCGCTTTTGGCGATAGGCGGAATGTTTCGGCGTAATTTGCTTGAGGCAAATTTGCTTCGCGTTGTAATGCGTCGTTAGGGTCGAAAGTGGCCGAAGATGGCCCAAAGTGACCGATCCGATCTGTTCAGCGATGTACTCCGTCCATAAATCATCAGGCACTCGCGAAAAGATGTCTTTCATATTTCGATAAAAAGGAAAATATAATATTTATATAACATTTTCGTTAAAAGATTGAATAAACATACTTCAAATATTCTGAACAATTAGCAAAGTTTCATTTCATAAAATGAGTGCCTCGGCAATAAGAAATTGCCCGAATTCAAATTTTAGCGAGTGCCCGGTGACTTACCGACAGGAGTGTACGTATTTAAGACAAAATTCAGATGAAATCCAGATAAAATTGAAATAAAATTATGCAAAACACTCGTTGACGAGTACTAACTAGCCTCGTCGCTTTCCGTTGCAGCGCCATGCGGATCCTGCTGTCGAAATTACCGAGACCCTGGATAGTGGACGAGAAGAAGGACGACGGATACACGGCCCTTCATCTGGCCGCTCTGAACAATCACGTAGAAGTTGCCGAACAGCTGGCACGCGCTGGAAAGGCTGACCTGGATCTGCAGAACGTCAATTTGCAAACCGCTCTGCATCTAGCGGTCGAGCGTCAGCATACGCAAATTGTCCGGGTACGATTTAATTCCCAATCCGACCCGAAAAAGAACCGACCGACGAAAGTGGATGCCTGTCGTTTGCGAACGTTTTTGCACGCGAAGGCGCGAATAAATGTTTTCTTGTACGGCTTCATAGAAACTCCTGTCCGATTGACGCATGTTCCGTCGCCAAGGCGGGCACATAACTTTCGTCAACGTTTTCCGCGTGATGGCCAGAAATAAAACTGTTGCCGTGCGACACGCTAGACCTAACATCGGTCTATAGCGCGCGTACGCTCTGCCAAGAACATGAATCAGCCGTAAATCACTCACGGTGGCAGTCGTACGGAACGCAAAGAGAACAATCGCTGAGATCAATTAGCGTTAACATTAGACAAGGTCCTGCTGAGATATTTATTGTTCGACAGCTATACGCCAGAGCAAACACACTTGAATCATGCTTGCGTAAGATACTAGCCGGGTAGTTTGTTAAAATAATGAATTTTAATTATTCAATTCTTTCGGATTCTAGCCGATATTTGTTCTTTTATTTTATTTTCCTCCGTGTCTTCATGATTCTGTTTAGGATACAGTTAGAGTAACAAATAAATAATTATATAAATAAATAATTTTGAAATTAAGTGCAGTGTAAAAGTTCAGGCGAATTTAGGCCGATAATAAAAATGATAATAAATTATATAAATGGAACTGTAGTCAGTAGTACAGTAAAACGGTAAACTTTTTCAGCTCCTCGTGCGAGAGGGTGCGAATTTGAACGTGGCCGACAAGGACGGCGACACCCCGCTGCACGAGGCTCTGAGGCATCACACCCTGTCGCAACTGCGGCAGCTGCAGGATGTCCAGGACGTCGGCCGACTCCTGATGGGCCTGGGTCCCCAAGGCCAGGACAAGAAGAGCAGTTCCTTCATCGCATGCTTCCTCGCGGCGCACGGCGCCGATCTGGAGTTGAAGAACAAGAAGGGACAGACTCCTCTGGACCTCTGCCCTGATCCGAACCTCTGCAAGACGCTGACGACTTGTCACAAGGACAAAGAATCGTCAGTACACTACTTTCCCTGCGATGAGTGCTACACATAATTAAGTGTACGGAAAGGAAACTAAATATCTTATTCATTGTTCCAGACACGACATTGAAAGAGCAGCTCCATCAGCAGCTATTGACGAGTGCCTAGTATGTTCCGACCGGAAGCGAGAGATGCTCTTCAGCCCCTGCGGCCACGTGGCCTGCTGCAATGCCTGCGCACCCAGAGTGAAGAAGTGTCTCATCTGCAGGGAGAACGTTTTGTCCAGAGTCAAGGTAACGAACGTCGAACCAGCTGACGTTCGATTTTCATTCCTGATAACAGCTACTCGCCTTCGATCAGGATGATTAAGGAGATCGATTGGGTTTCAGATCGAGGAATGCGTCGTTTGTTCCGATCGCAAGGCAGGCGTCCTGTTCCGTCCGTGCGGGCACATGTGCGCCTGCGACAGTTGCGCAGCCCTGATGAAGAAGTGCGTCCAGTGCAGGGCTCAGATTCAGCACATGGTACCGCTCTCGATCTGCTGCGGCGGAGGAGGTGATGTCACTTACGTTAAGGGGTGCAATACCTCAGGTACAAAGTGATCCCTTTGGCCAGAGTGTGTTTGCAATTAGTATTCTAGGTCGCGGGGGGCGTTCGAAATTCGGCTCGATTTCCGGTCGGATTCATTTCAGTAGACAGAGGGTAGTGTAGACCTAGCAAGTGCCATCGTTCAAATCTGACCTAACGATAATTTTGGAAATTTATAATAGGCGCATGCGGCTTCAAAATTCGGATCTGTAGAACGTTAAATATTTCTATATCTCGTAGACAGCTTTACGTTCATAGAAATCTAAATGTTACTATGTACATAGTGCTCCTGACGAATTACGTGCGATCAGAGATTGACTGACGCAGCTTTATCTCGCACGAAGTCGATCGACGCATAAATCTTTAGCCCATCGCTGCCCCGCGCGCGCGCGCCCATTAAAATTTCTCGCCGACCGGTCGACGAGAAAAGTTTCGCCGCGGGGTACGGAAATCGGGAAAGTCCTTGCGGGCGCGTAAATCATTCTGACGACACAAATATTTGTCTACACGTTCGGCCGGTTTTCGGTTAAAGCCAAGTGCACACTCTGCCTGTGTATAACGCGCGCTCATGCTTACGTACGTAGCGTAGAATCTGTGTGCAGAAAGAACGCGAGTCCATGCGAGCGAGCGAGCGAGCGCGCGCGCGCGCGCACGCTTGTCGTAAATTGTAAAAGTTTTCAGTACGTTTATGCGGGTTTGATTTATACAAGGGATTACGGTGAGGCGAAGTGGCACATAATTCCTGGCACGCAAAACGACACGCGCCTCTCTCCTTTCTGCCCCTGCTCTATTCACTTCTGACCCCTCCTCGCCCTCCCTTTCGCTTTTCCTCCCTCGCGCGTTGGCCGCGGAAGGGCCAATTTTCTCGTCGTCGAGCTTTTCTGTTCGATTTTGCGCCCCGTACCCCCCCCCCGACCCGTACGGAGTCGTTCGATTAAAAAGTTAAAGCGCGACTGATAGCTACCTTCTGCGATTCTCCGCGGCCTCGACCGATTGCCGAGACTGTAAATGACTTCCGTACTTAAGGACTGTCGAGTGTCAACCTCTGAAGCCAAATTAACGATCAATTTTCAAAACCGTACAATACGCAGCGAAGCGTCGTTGAACACTTTACATGCAATTACAAATTTTCCAGTCCACGACTCTGTCCGGGCAGCCGCGATCGAACGACTCTCGTACTCTATCCTCTCTTTTGAAAACGTTTCAATTCCCTCATTGTGTCGGCCGAAAGTAGCCACAGTACTCGAAGACGTCGTCGCTATAACAGATTTTCGCGAGCGCCATTGTCGACACTTTTACTTCATCCAATAAGAGCCGATAACTTTGTCAATCGAGCGATGCCGAGTGGCTCTATGCATGCACTTAGATACTCGGCGAACGATACTCGGTCTAGTATTCGCCGCACCTACCCTCTCGCTTCTGCCGACAATGGCGCTCTTGATTTAGCGCGTCGCTCGCTGACGAGCAGATAAGGAACTCTGACCGAATTGCGCTTCTTACGTTTGAAAAGGCACGATATCGGAGGTGAAAGCGGACCCGGAGGAGGAAACGGTGCCGCAGAATACCGTAACCGGCGGCGAGGCTCTCCTGATGAACAACGGAAGCCGAGATACGTCACACAGCGACATACAGAAACTTCAGCAGCAGCTGCAAGATATCAAGGAGCAGGTACGCGCTTCTTTATTTACGCGCGGCATCCACTCGCTGGGCAAACTGAATTCTGCCCCTAATTGCCGACTATCTACGAACCTAGCGACCTTCGTGCGATTCTCCAACATTTTTCCAAACGAATGCCATTTCCCGTGTTTTTCTATCGAGATAGTTGATACGGAGTTTCGGAGACATACGGTTTTTCGGAAGTCTGTTTTTGGAAGGAAATCGGCGCAGGCCTTATCCGCAAATAAATACGAGAGGATCGAATGTGTTTAAAGGAGAGTATCGTCTTTCTTGGACTTTTCCAGACCATGTGCCCGGTGTGTTTGGATCGGCTGAAAAACATGATCTTCCTATGCGGTCACGGTACGTGCCAAATGTGTGGGGACCGGATGTCGGAGTGCCCGATATGCCGAAAGACGGTAGACAAACGAATTCTACTCTATTGAGGAGGTCAGCCTGCGGACGGATCGAAGACTCGATGATTATTGGACGGAGTACGTGACGCCGGTGGATCGATTAAACATTGCATTGTCCGTTCGTAGATCACTTCTCGGTCCACTAATTTTTAGATTAATATTTTTCCGCCGGAAGGGGGTGGGATCAGAATTTTTTGACGTCCGGAAGATCGCGAGTTTTGCCGATCGTCCTCAAGCGTTTGTTCACTGATTTTTCACGGATTTTAATAACGATCGATGCAAGCGTGCGACGCCGAGCGCGAATACTGCAATGTTTAATCATTGCGTGCGATTTTTTATATCGAATTTAGTATCATTTAGGATCAACGTCATATTCATCCACCGAAGTTTCCGCTTGATAGCCGAATATTCTGACGCGATATTATTTTGACGCACAAATCTGTTGTCGGGTCGTACGTGTGCTGTGTGCCGAAAGTTTGTCTTTTTTAAACGAACGAAAAAATCCGAAAACCGTCGCTGCCCACGTGATGATTATTCTTTACCGAGCCTCTCAGTTTCGATATCTGCACTGTGCATGTACTTACGCAATAACTTCGTCGACTGCAAGGCAATTTGCTCAACGCTATCAAACCGAAATTGTTCACTAATCTCGAAGCGAAAGTGTAACTGTGAAGAAATTACATCGACCGCAACTACGCTACTTCCTACGACTACTCAGAGAAAAAAATACTGCCCAGCCAATTGAATCCTCGGATCGCAAACTCAATGTACGGACTGGATTGTTCGATATGTCGCTTAAAATGTATCCGTCAAGAGTGTTATCGTCAGACTCTTCGTAATAATCATTATCGAAACAATGATATCGCTTGAAACGATAAGAAAATTTGCAACGCTTAGACGGTAAGCATTCTTTAAGGATGATTTGGACCTTTTTCTATTGAATTTCTATGCAATCGAGTTTTGACAAGACATACATTTAGGAATGAAGCTGCAATCGATAGGGCAATCAAGATAGTATTTACTGTATAACGATTGCGTTTGATTATGGTGTTTCGCATGTCGAATGGTTTTCACTATAATCCGCCTTAGAAATAGCCGTTTATACAGTTCTTCGCATAGATTCTATCGCCATGTTAAATAAATAATCTCCAACATTCTCTATCCCCGACCCAGTATCCGCGACATTCTATTCGCGGAAAAAAAAAACTGTAGAATTAACAACGCGAAAACAATGCGAGAGCTAATCGAGGCAGAACCTACGCTTGCATTTCTCATTGCATTTCGAGGTACGACCACTAGAATTTAATATACGAATTAAGCTTAATTAAAATCACGTTGCGCAGCGCGTCTCTAAGTGAATGTCGCAAAGTTTCGCAGACATATTCCGCATCGCGGTGTCTGTTTCCCAACTTCTGCCGGGTAATGCTGCGAGCTATGCGACAAATTCATTGACGCACGCTGTCGAATCCATGCATTCCCATGCCTAGTATACACGGAATAGTAGGTCTAGGAATAAGTGATATAACGCATAATACGGTAGAAAAAGAAACGAAACGAAATTTGAATCTCTCGAAATGGATTGGTCGTGCCTAAAAGGAATCTTTGGCCCGCGCATCTTCAAAGTTGCGAGATTCGTAGAGTATCAGTTACCGTGCTCTTCCGTTTTCTAATGCTTTCCGAAGCAGTTTGTTATGTAAGAACGAAATGTAAATCTTACTATGTTTAAGTAGCCGCGATCGCGCTTATTCTGGAATTACCGCGATCTTCGGGGAAAGGACCTACTTCAGCGTTTCGTCGAATAATCTCGGTACTTCCGGGGTAAGCCCATCGCAACGACTATACTTTATGTAACACAAGGTGCTGGTCTATACGCATAGATCATAATTAGTTGTTGAGTTCAGTGAGTTATGCTTTGAAACTATATCTTTAATCGGGTAGTTAAATATCGTGATAAATGTATTCAACGACAGGGGGAAATGGAACTTCGAACGGAAGTGAAAGAATGAAACGTGAAACGATGCATGATTGAGAGAGTTATCGCGATGAAAAAATCAATTTTCAAAGCATTTCTTTAGTCAATTTCTCTCTAGTTCAGGACCTATTAACGCAATATTCTGGAAACGAAGGAGAAATGAGTTACTATGAAATGACATTCAGGTAGTGTAGTGTACTTAAAAAGAATACTAGATCGTCCGTAAATCGCATTATTTTATCCAGCTTTAATTACGTAACGATTTCCTTCTGACACTTTACGGACACCTATTTTTTAGCTTTTTTTCCCATCGACGGTCCTACGAAATGGCTAACAACATTAACTAGAGCGTGATGCAATAAAATCATCTTCAATTAATAATCCAATATATGATATTCGGGCTTTTCGGAAACAACTATACGTTTAACTGTCTCATCTAAGCGACTCACGTATTGTGCATATTATAAGACACTACTGTATGCAAATGAATCACCAAATAAAGACGTTTTGCAAACCTTACATGATTAAGACTAAAATAAAATCTATGACCGAATGATGTCCTCACTCCTTTTTATGAAAAATTATTTATTTTGATGAAGAACTTGTTTTGAATAAGTTTCATATACATGAAGCCACAATTTGCGTGAACCGAATGTACAAAGTATTACCATTTTTAATTCATACAATAGAAAATCCCTCTCGTCGCTTGGCCAGCGTGGAATATAACTTAATGCCACCGGAATTTACAGTCTTGTATACAAAGTTTCATATCTACCATGCATCTGAAACGCGTTTACAAATCATAACGACGCCTGTAAATTCCAAATCGAAGAGTCACATTCAAATATTGAACTTAATTACGACCGGCCGAGATTCAGATCTCACGAGTTATACTCCAAAAACATGCATATTTACGCTGGCTCTATGAATACGAGAGAGGGACAAAAGTATAGAAAAACATTTAGGCCCGACCATTACAAGCAAACGCTAGAAAATAATTTACTATGACGAGACACGCGTGTGGGCGGGGGGACATGTGCGTAAGCATAAGTCGAATTTATTATCGTTACATTATTAAATATTTAATTACATTAATTTATTAACTTCCGCTTGTTTCTTCCACTCCGTTCACGTCTATTATTTATTAATCTGCGTACAATTGCTACGGTCCTCGTGTGTGTGTGTCTGTGTCTGCGCGTGGGATGATAGTATCCTTTGCTCGCAGATCCTCCTCATCCAAAATTCTCAGCTAACGACAATAATAACTTTTACCCTCTATAGCCTCTACGATCCACTCTGACCCTATGACTTACGTCTTTACACTAAATTTACTTCGTAAAGTATCAGTTCGAAACTTTCGCGTTCAATTACACTTACGTACCACCTACGAATCCCTCTACTTCGTGAACTCTGTATTTACATCCAGTACTCACGGAATTGATATTGATGAAGCTGAGTCTTGCAATGTAAACTCGGGTTTGGGCGTAGAAAAGTTTCACGGCTGTACAAAAACTGTAACGCGCAAATGAGCGAGAGAACTAATTCGGCACTACTTATTGAATTAGTAAGTACTAAGACAGGCCCGCTTGAGGCTAATCTGCGGGCGAGACGTTACGCGATATTACGACACTGGAAATGCTAACGGAAAGAGAGTCTCATGAACACAATGCGACGTTAAACGAAATGAATCCCAACGCTAGCGATGTTACGCCGTGGACCGTTAATGGTGCACCATCGCGATCAATGAATGCTAGCTAACTGAGAGAATCGATACTATCAGCTTCCGCGATACTCATAGAGTGGGTCGCAAAGGCGTATGTCGTCGCTTTAACATTCGGACGAGGAGTTCAAATTAGGCGGCGACACTTTCTTGGTACGCGTGAGACGATCCAATTCCGCTGCCGCATCATTGCACATCGTCGCCTTGTCCACTGGCCCTCCATCTAAAAGCGAAGCGTCTTATAACGAAAGATTAATGCCCAGTTATCAAGAATTCATCGTGGAATATATATAAAATGTATAAGCAAAGTGGTGGCCTCATAACGAGATACGTGTGCATCGTATTTAACTTCATCAGATTGATATTGAAAAAAGAAACACAAACATTCTTTGCCATTTACTGTACGTAATAATGTTTTTAGTATGATTTGTAAAATGCGACATGCACCATAATAAGGTACTTTTTTCATCTACTAGTACAGTAAACGTAAAAACTGGGATAAATTCCGTTTTTTATTCATTCATGTTGCATTTAATATACTAATATGCTCAATTATCTGCGAGTACAGTCTACCACAAGGACTAATAGTAGCAAATATAATAATAATACTAGTGACTACTCACCAATTTTCATTGGACTCGACCCAGCACTGCCTGGCGATCCTGGCGCGCCGGACGGCACGCCGGTTTTCTTGTACAGGAGGGAATTAAAGAAATTAGCTAAGACACCCTCGCCTGCTGGCGTCGCGCCAGTACCCTTTAGATCCAACTTCTTGTTCGGCGACGCAACCTGTTCGCAAAACCGTTAGTCTCTACGAACTATACGATACCCCTATGACAATTGATGTCAACAGATCATACCACATAGATTAGAACATGCTTTCAAATGTTAACTGCAATAAGCACATGATGATCCTATCTGATATGGTGCTGAAAATATAAATCGCAACTGGTCTGTATAGACGATAAAACGAATTGTCATTGGACACAAAAATCGATGAAAGCTGCGTCTCAACATTTTGCTATAAATGTCTGTATGCCAGTAGCGGAACAAATGTTTAATGCTATTGGTCACCCAGTATATGATGTAGATGTTATAACTTGTCAGCAGTTGGCCTTGCAACTAGTCAACTACTGTAGCGAATTTGCTATGTTTGAAGGAAATATTTTGGAGAGTCTGCTTCGAGTATTGTGTGTGAACGTGAAATTCGATGCACTGACTCTACGTAAAAGCAATGCAAAGTACTATCCTATGAAGTGGTTCATGATATAACGGATCAATAATAGAACGGTTCGTAATGATTGACACGCACACACAATTGTTTAGCGAATTAATAAATGAGAAGCTTTGCGTTACATCACTCGGGACCGGGGCACAAAGTAGCACACATTTGGTGTATGGTCATTAAAATGAAACTGCATAACGTAATTAATCACGGCACCAACAGTGGGAATGTGCAAAAATTAGTGACAGTATGAGTACCGTCGTCAGTTACACTCAACATCAACAGCATGCTCCAATAAGAAATGGTACAACCTGTATGACTGGCCCTGCGCTTGCCTGGTTCCGCGTTGTTGGCGAACGTGTCGGATCTTTGAGTCCGGTAAGAGCAGCCTGCTGCCTTGCCAAGAAGGCTTGCTCGTCCTCTGCTTGAATTTCTGCTTCCCTAGCCACACACTGTGCGAACGAAGATCGTTACATTGTCCGTCATTTTCACAGATATATTTTGTTGAAAGCAAAAGGGTGATGTCAAGTTACCTTACGATTTGCCATTGGTTGAACAATAACGTCTCGATAATAATCGTCCGGTTTCATTGTTTGTAAATTCTCATGAAGAATGCTGATCTTTTTAATATTGTCCCAACCAGCAGGACTATAGGAAAAAAATACCATGTATACGACAACTATCGAATCAAGACTGTAAATTTCAACTTACATTAAAACAGCATCCTTCTCGACAACCAACGCCGGTGTTCTAAATGGTAACGAGTAGATTCTATGCGTAAGATACTTGTAAAGCAGATCACAGTTTTTGTCCTCCTTGGCAGACGTGTAAAAAAGACCAGCGCCATACTGCAGACAAAATCGTCTGATCCACTGCTGCATAAACTCGAAATGCTCGTCTCTGCAACAAATTATTAATACATGGAGTGTGTCGGTGCAATATTATACACGAATAACGGATACATTCGCACAACTCACTTATAGTCATGTTCTTTTTCAAGAGTTGACATAAAGTCGGTTTTCGTTATTACAACGACGACATCTATACCCAAATTTGTCGTAAGTACACCTTCCGGTAAAGGTAAATTTTCCGTGGCCTCGTCATCAAGATTCCGACTGGTTCGTCTTAAGGGACTACCCGGATCTAGCTCATCACCCGGTTTCGTGTATTCTTGCCATTTTTTGACATCTATAGTAGTTAAGTAGTAAAGTTAAAACACTAACAATTCGTCCATGTACGAGTTATCCAGTTTCTATATCATGCAGAATTATATCCAGTTTCTATATCATGCAGAATTACTTACTAAGTTGTCTGCACCTTTGTCTAGTATCATTGTCTAAGGGTAACTTGTCAATGTGATCTCCTAAAAGAGCAGCCCAATACTGAAGTTGATCTAAAATAGCCCACGGAGTAGTCATAGCTGCAACTAACATGACAAGAGTGTGCGGAAACTTTTCTGCGTTCATGGCAAATCTTAAAAGATTTGCATGACCTGGATCTCCATCTAACACCCACACAGAGAGTCTGGTTTGGTCTGCAGAAAAAATTCAATTAAAACATAATTCTTTGTTCATAAACATTCATATATATATGCAAACTATAATTCAAGATACCATCTCTATATTCATCCCTCACGTCGATATAGGCAAATTCCAAGCCTGATCCCTTTTTCGGGTCTTCCACACCTTGAAGTTTTGCAATAAGTGTTGTTTTACCACTCTCATTGTCACCTGCAAGCACAAAAGCAAACTTGTTTTCAAATTAAAAGATATACTCCAAACTAAATACAGAATATATGGCCACAGTATGAATAACAAACAGTAGAGTAGGACACAAGGATATAACCTTACAGGAGATGAAAAGCAATTGAATAAAAAATATCACAAAACCATAGTATCAAATGAATGAGAAATGAACAGTTATTCCAATTTGTACATTGACACATACTTAACCACGCATGTAGTTAATATGCATAGCACATACATACTTAGACGTGACAGAGTGAGTCAGAACCAAAGTAAAAAGTCAAGGGATGCTCACCTAAAACCAGAACATTTTTATTGGACGGCAACTTGTTGTTGCCACTATTTTGTACTTCCGCCAAAATCGAGGACCTGTAGAAGAACATGAAATAACGAGCATGTGAGAAAAAGAGCTTTTTGCAATCGTGGAAAATCGTAACGCGACTGTGACCCACGGGAAACCCACACGACAGTTATTGAAAATTACCATTTATGATTAAGAAATGAATCTCAGCCGCAAAATGTTCAGTTGCTTAAAGTAAAATAGCGTTCAAACTTACCATAAATTTTCGTTTACCGGTTCCTCTTTCTTTTTCGACTGGAACGCATTGCTCTGGGACATCGTATCAATCGCCGTCGCTGCCATTATCCATTTGACAGGAATGAAATCCGCTATCGATTGTGCGCAGAGTCCGGGTGCGGCTCTCAACTCACTTCACGTCCATTAGCGAAGAACAGAACCCACACACAAACCCGGCATTTCGCATCTTTCAATGAAAAATTGAACAAGTTCCTACTATTTCCCACTCATTTTCACCTACTGTAACAATCTCATTTATGCAAGCTGTTGCATTAAGTTACAAGTTCTATAAGGCAAACATGTAATAACAGATCATTTAAAATTTTATTTTACCACAAATGCCATCTACGTTTTGTTAGTAGTTTGCTGATACTGAAGTTTTTAAACTTGATATCAGTTCCGGCCACTAGTGGCGTTCCAGTTTAACGTTTAAACCTGCAGATAAAGTTGCATGCGACACAAAAATGGTAATTGATCCTTGAAATCGTGTGACAAAAAATTATATTGTTTGTAGATCTATTCTCTCTTCGTCCGTGGTATTCCAATTCGGGACACGTAATTATGTTACCGTTATATCGTATCCAAGCTACCGATGTTTTGACTTTTTCTTTGCATCGGTAGGCTTGATTCCTACCAGAATCCTATTGTTGTCTCACGATTATATAATGCAGGAAACGGGATTCGTGTGGGATGCACGGATCGAAGAAGCCAATCTGAGAGTGAGCAAACCGGAACGTTTCGTTCGCGGAAGGAAACCCTTTGAGAGCGCCGGCGTCTTAAATTTATGTAAATACATGTTCCTCTTAATTCACAGTTCACGTGTTACAATTTCGGAAGGCGTTGCGACACGTTCGGGCGCATTGCTCTTCCGCAACTTAATTTAGGGTTTTCGAACAGACGTTAGCCGGCCTCGGCGAAACGTGTCGGAACTTGTTGTGTGTCCAAACATTTGTTTGCTTCTATCGAGAGATCAGATGCTCGCCGCGACGTCCGCCAAAAAGGTTACGCGGAACGGCAATACATATCGAACGTGACAACCTTGACGCTCTTTTTATAGGTTTTAGGCCTTGATGCGTGCAAGACTGTATCAGCACTCTTTCCGATCTGCTTTGCCGTGCAGAAATCGTAGTCTTCTATGCGTATTGTTACTGCAATATGAACTACGCACACGCATCCGGCCATACGTTCTCATGTTAATATTTTAAATGTAATGCAGAAGCCTCTCCCGACGCGCTACGTGTAATTGCAGATCGAGAATAACGATAGTAGGTGCATAAATGCGATTACATATATAAATAATTCGTCATATCGTTCAGGATCGTAACCAGTTGCGTGTATGCACGCAATAAACATTTATATCAGCACGCTTAATTTCCTGTTACAGCGCCGCGCGTATAATGCCGCTTGCAAATTGAATCGCTCCGAAGAAATGCAGTATTAAAAACGTAAAATTCGTGTTTACGGTAAGTACGCTGTCTGCGAGAGTTAACGAAGTTAATTAAAAATACGCGTTCTAAATTTGCCCACGACAGCCAACTAAAGACAGCATATGTACATGACCTAGTTCAACTGCGAAGTGTGTTTTCTAGAAAACCGAAGGCGTTCTGTCGCTGCGAAATCCAATACATATAACCGACGAGCGGGAAGGAGGCCTCTATCTAAACATCAGCAGCAATAAAAAAGATCTATCTTTTTCTTCTAGTTTTGGCTTTATCTGCGAGGCTATTAAGCGGCACGCGCTTTACTGGATCATCGTCTGAAACGAGAACCAGTTTCTATGATGCATGTTGTAAGAGCCGGCAAATAGGAGCGAATGAGCTAGTCCATCAGCTCATTCAACGTATCATAACAGGATCGGATCGATTAACGGTACTCGGTTATGCGTCGTCCTCCTTCGCAAATCGTGATCCTGCGGATTCGTATCAATGCTCCCCTCCCATACGTAGAAGTAACACGAAGCACGAAGAAGAATAATCGCGTGGACGTTCGCGACGTGTGTAGGCAGAAAAGGCCTATGTGGATACGTAGGTACATACGAGCGGGGTATCGTTTGGACTTTGCATGCACGTCTTACCGGCACAGAGAAGCGAATTCCTAGCGCTAAAATTAACCTTTTCATTATTGCGAATCACGCCTCTCTGTCACCGTGCAGCCTGTCACGTATTTCGTGCACAGTGGCGATAAATTTTCGCGCCTGCTGCCTTGAATAGGTGAGGCGGAGTTGACGCAGAACTTATCAGTTTTAATGAACACACAATATGCATTGATACATTAAGGTCCCGCTCTAATCCAGGAAAAAATACCGTTGTTTGTGCCGATGACATTGCATCGGGAGGGAAAATAACAAGCATCGTGTGATTTAACGGTCAGAGGTATGACAACGTGCAAACAGCGACATCTCGAAATTTCGCCGGCTTATCAATCGTTTGAAAATGTTACTCAACCGAGGCACGATGAAGGACGTGCATATGTGTATGAACAATTAATCGTACGTACGCAAAAATAATTGTTAATAACCGAGAGGTTTTCGTATCGTTCCACGTTGCGCAACTCGAAACTTCCAATTAACGAGTGCATCCAGTAAGACGCATGTATTACGAATACCCTAGGGCATCTTAAATATTGCTAATAATATATATAAACATTCTTTGTTTGCAGCGAACTGCGTGATACGAGCAGGATATACCCGCAAGTCGAAAATTCTAGACTATCAGGCTTCGTCAGTGAAAATTAGGCCGGCCGCCGAAATTTCGAGAAGAATGAGTAACCGCGTTCGAGATTTCGTCAAAAGGTTGCCCCGGGACACGTAATGATCTGGCCGCAATCAATCACAGAATTTCGTGCGCCTCTCATTACGTGTCCTCTTCGCTGATCAAGTGAGGTTTTTGTTTGCGTCAGATTGCCTACGACGTAGAAGCAGAAACGACGCCGCTGATATCGGCTTCCTCTTTACCACGCCCCGTGTCGATATCCATATTCTCGCGCCGTGTGTGTACACTGACCCGCGAGTATGTGTCATCGGTGAACGTTTGTTTAACCAACAAAACATTCACCTACGTGCGCGTTCCCTTTACCGGCGTTGACGGCGGCGTTGACCAAGCAACGTTTCTAGAAATCAACACAGCTGCGTATTAGCCCGCGCGTGCGCGATCAGCTTCCTTTCGAGAGGGTCTCGTGGATTTCATGTTGACAAACATTGGACATTACCACGTGACGCGAAACAAGCGTCTCTCCACGAGAACCGGTGAAACAGAGTATGTAGGCGAATCTTGTTATCGTTGGTCGTGAAGAATCACGTATCGCGATAAGGCGCCTTTCAGAAAAACGACTTGTGCAGCAAGCGAGACGGAAAGGCGGGCGATGTAGCGAAGCCTTTCCGAAGTGCAGCTGAATATACATAATTCCAGCACTGCAGTGTCGCATCGTCAGGGCCGGCTTTACTCCGTCGGAAGTTGGTCATTGCAACACGTCGTGTAATAACACCTTTTATCCGTATCGATTATCTCCGCGTAGTCCGTAATACTCGAATTGTGTCCGAAACTCGTCCGATTAATCTGTCCGAATGACAACGTCAACGCAACGTCCGTGCCGGGAAGCGAACGTAAAGCAATAGTGCACAACACCGTGCAATGGTTATCGACTCGGACGGAGTATGGAGTCGGAGAATGCCTGTACTATTCTCGAAAGGACTTCGAGCGTCTTCCCACGACTAGAAATCCTTTCTTCCTTAATAGCGCAGATGCGTGCTCCGAACCTTGCAGCCGGCGAATGCAGCAGGTGTTTCCTTTGCCGCGAGGGGTAAACTGGGATTCAGGACTGCTTCGAAAAATGCTCCGTTCTAGAACGTTGCGTGTCACGTCAACGTAGCGAAATGATACATGATGTCATATACTAGCTCTAGGATTCTATACGACTTATCGAATGTACGTACGAGGGCAATTACGATAATGATCGGCAGTTCAGGACATAAAGACAGGATAATATTTTCTGTTCACCGGGCGACGAAACGTCTAGAGCCGCGATTGCGGCAGAGCGCATGCGTTTGCGATTTGGGGCCAGCCTATAAAAGAGGGTCGTGAAGCGAACGCGGCATAGTCGGTATTGAACCGGTGACCAACTGTTTTGCAGTAAGAGCGCATACTCCGTGCGTGTACAACTTCTCTGCGACCGAGGCCCAACGCCTTGAGCACTATTTTTCATTCCATCGTAACTGTTGACAAATCTTTGAGCATGTCCGAGCATTACGACGACGAGTACGAGCACTTCAACTACGATTACGACAAGCATATCTTCACTGGACATGGTGGTAAACAGCGGAGCAAACGAGAGGCTGACACACATACCAATCATTTCGACCCGAGCGGCCATTCCAGAAAGATTCTGACGAAGCTCATGAATTCTGAGCACAACAAGCGGCAAACGGGCAAAACCAAAGCGTAGACTGTAAGTAACGATTTCTAGAATGTTCTTTGTATTATTATTAGCGGGCAAGCGCAGAAGCCCGACGACACTGATTCTCGAGACATTTAAAATGGCCTCCTCGGCCGTTTGGAGCCGCGAATCTACGACGCAGTTTATTCGCGAATAGAAGCTTTTCTTTCTTCGAGACATTGTTCGTGCAGCGACGTTGTATTGATCTAATGCCAAAAAATATGTTTATGTAAAAATTATTACATGTCATTGATACAAACCGAGGTGAAAGCCACGTTCTGTATACGTTTTGTGTTATTGTATGCTTTGTTTTTGTTATCGGAGCGACCATCTTACAAGTGACTCATTTCTTTATGCGCAATATTTTACTGTCCTTGTCGCTCCAAGATAAACTTTTACCGAACTACGTTTTAAGTGCGGCAAAACGATTTTCCGCGTAACAATCGAAAATTGGATAATTCCATACATAACTGCGACCGTTCTATATTTACTTATGGTGTAACGTCTTACTCATGTTTCCGTGTTTTTTTACTTGTTTACAGGACAAGCTTACGTTCCTATACCCCGCGAAAGGATCATCCGCCTCCCTTTATCCTTGACGGGCCGCCTTTCGCCAGGAGTTTCGGCGTTCAAAGGAAGATTTCCACATCGTTATTATTAATACATGCATTTATTCATCGGTCATTGATTCTGCGTCGACGTAAGATTATAAACGACACAGAGTACGCGTCACGATTCATCATTTGATGTTGTGTGAATTAGATTGAGATATATCATTAACACATAGGATGATACCTGACTAAGATAACCATCATATTTCGACTACTCCCTCGTTCTATTTATCTGAACATGGAGTTTGCACGATTTGTTATTAGGTAGTTCAGCGATGCTTATATTGGTTTCGAAATTGCGGCAAGCCTAACGGTATCAGTTGTATCTCATTCGAAATTGTATGGCGCGAAAACTGATGAATGTTGATAGAGATACAGACAGCGATTATTGTAGAAAGAAAGAGCAGATCTGATAAAAATTTCGACTGCCGTGTATATTATTTGTGGAAGCAGCCACTGGATGTGCCGCTGAGAATCTTTTCAGCTCCGTAAAATAAATATGAGCGCATTGATGACTGCATTGTAACTAAGCAGATTAATTTTGAATTTCGAAAGTCGGCAGGTAGCGTTGTACCTGTAAATTGGAAATTCTATGGATCATGCGGAGAGAGTAAAGAAAAGTCGGTGAGCTGTGTACAAATTCTCTGCGTGTTTTGAATTTCCATGATAACTGCTGGCAGTGCCCCAGTGGCGGACTCACTATAAGCGTGACACTGATACGTTTCTTTCATTTTTGTAATCTAAGATAAATTCAAGTTAGCTGCGATAGAACTTTTTTTCTAAGTTTAAACGGGAAAAACTCGTTAATAGTGATGTTAAGATTAAGTCAATGGTACATGTATCGAGAGAAGCAACGGAAATAAAGGTTTCTGATTCGTAAGGTGGAGATGATTGATGTTTAATAAATGTATATGGCTTACCATTATCTCAGTACGGAATATTTTATTGTTTTTTATCAAATTTTTTTTTACAAATATAGATAAACATTAGCGATGATGCCAATTACATCGCAAATTTGTGTTTATTTAGTTGAATATACTGAACCCGTATTCGTATCGCGTTAAAGAAATTTTGAACAGCTGGCTGTTCTAATACGGAATAAGATAATTTGTTTGAATCTCACATTATTATGCTGCAGGGCTAAATATAACGCAGCATACATTAAGATCAAGACAAACACATCCTTGTTTCATTTGCTTATCAAAGTGTTGGTTTGTCATTTACGAAATTCTGTGATAAATGGTATTTAAAGAAATGGAAAATTATATTTGAATTAGATTGTGAATAAATATTTGTAAAAACAAAGTACACGTAGTTTGCACTGTTGCTAATATAAACCAGTAAATTAAACGGGTAACTATTGGTTTCTATGTTCTTAATACTGAATGTCACATATACCGGAAGAAATTATGTCTTTACGTAATTCCACATACATGTACAGTATCGCTGACTGAATGTATATGACACAAGTAAATGCATGTATTTACAGAAAGTATAACTTAGATGTACTTTTTGATACGATAAACATACGCAATACGACACAACTAAAAATACACTGTAGTAAGCTATTGAACTGCAGGATACGATTAGTATAAAAGAGAAACGAGACAAAAAATAAGAAGTACTGCTGGTACCTTGTAAAGTACACGCGCAAAATCGATTCGTATATGTACAGATTTACGTCAGTGGGATGTATAGACGCATATAAACGTAAGGATGTATGTGACAACAAAGTTCATAACAACTTGTTTTTATCAAAGTCTAGCTCTTGCCGAAGAATTCCCGTTAAAATAAACTCCGTAGACTGTACAGTAACACTGCTCGGTGCTTTCGAAAGAAACTTCTTAGCGTTACTAGTGTCTTCTTCGCGCGAAACTATAACAGTATTCGTTTTCCATTTTGCCGGCGCCCGGACTATAACTTTCCCACCGCAAGAAGTTATCATAGCTGAAATTATACAAAATCTCTCTGATAAGGCATGTAATGCAACAACAAAAAATATATAAAGAACGATGTTTTACCTTTGAACTCCGCTATAGGCGGCGGAGCTACGTTTGGCGTCAAAAGAATTGTATAGCCATCCAATAGTTTATGTTGCTTAGCTCTGTCCAAGCTTTTCCGCAATTTAAATCCGAACTTAGCTTCAGCGGCTGGATCCTTGAGTATAAAATTTTTCCATTCTAGGAGGCGCCCGGCTGATTTACTTTCCGTCAACCAAGCGACGGAAACTATTGGAATTGATCGTGCTAGCGCACAAAGGAACTTAACAGTTCGTCTTACTTTATCTGTGACAAGAACGTCACAATTGGTAGGTTCTTCCACTGCTACTCCCCCTGCAAGTTCACAGTTTCTAAATGTTATGGTTTCTATTATGAAGCGTACTAAATTGCTAAATGACTGTTCCCTCTAACTCACCCAACTTCTTAAGAATGTTGCCATATTCTGTGTCTGTTATGCCTGTGAACAATACTCGTTGCTTTGTTCTCGAAGGCGAGCCGGTGCTCATGGATGACATACTTCGGCGAACTCGAAAAGGCGAAGAGTTAAGAGCAACACTGTCTGTACTCGAATTGACACCGGAAGACATACTTTTTTCTGCCCCTGGCTCGGAAGAGACCGTAACATTTGGTGCCTTAGTTTTCCGCTTCCTACCTTTCACGTTAGTAGTTTTCACTTCCAGTTCTGTAGTAGCATTTCCACTCCCGTCTGTAGACCCTGCAGGTGAGCTGCGAGTGGAAAATTGTGTTTCTCCACTCTGTAGAGCAACACTGTCTGTACTCAAATTGACACCGGAAGACATACTTTTTTCTGCCCCTGACTCGGAAGAGACCGTAACATTTGGTGCCTTAGTTTTCCGCTTCCTACCTTTCACGTTAGTAGTTTTCACTTCCAGTTCTGTAGTAGCATTTCCACTCCCGTCTGTAGAGCCTGCAGGTGAGCTGCGAGTGGAAAATTGTGTTTCTCCACTCTGTAGAGCAACACTGTCTGTACTCAAATTGACACCGGAAGACATACTTTTTTCTGTCCCTGACTCGGAAGAGACCGTAACATTTGGTGCCTTAGCTTTCCGCTTCCTACCTTTCACGTTAGTAGTTTTCACTTCCAGTTCTGTGGTAGCATTTCCACTCCCGTCTGTAGAACCCGCAGGTGAGCTGCGAGTGGAAAATTGTGTCTCTCCACTCTGTAGTTTTATTCGCTTAATGTTCAATCGGGGTACAAGCGGTTCGTTCACTTCGGTTCTCATATTCTCAATGTTAGTCATTGATTCTAATTGTACTTTTGCAGTCTCTGGCTGAGGCATACTGATAGATTCTATACGGGAACTGGTTCGCGTTATTCGCGGGGGAGGATTTTTAGGCAAGAAGTTCAAAATGCTTTCGGATTCGCTTTTGCGATCCGTTTTCGAAACGCTTCTTGTGGTTCTGGCAGTTTCAACGGCCGCTTTCTCCTCCTTGGTCTCCAGCAATTTTAAGCGTTTCTGAGTGGTATTTTTATTTGGTTTCTCGGCAGAACTCAATGATCTCTTCCTACCGCGTACATTGTTTTCTTTAGTGCTTTCCTTGCTTTTCCCCTTCCTTCCGCCAGACTCGGCAGTAACTTTTGCAGCTGGCTTTGGATTTTCAACCTGAAAAACACGTGAATGTTCATCGTCTTTCGTGCTCGACTGTCGTGCTCTTTTGCTACTCTGTAAAATAGGACTCCTTTTTCCGGAGTTAGACTGATTGCCCGTGCTTTTCCGTCTCGATGAAGTAGCAGCTCCAATCTCTTTCGTTTCAATGTTAGAAGATTGATGAATTTCCTTCCCTACAGCGACATCGTCATCACAATCATCCATAGAAAATACACTCCCCTTATCAATATATTTCGGTTTTACAGACAGTAATCTATCGGCAATTATTTTCAATTTCTTATAGCCTTCATCATTCTTTGAGGCCATGATCTTCCCAACGTTTATTCTAGTTTTCGGACTAGTGGTTGGGTTTGAATCTCCACTTAAATACTCTTTTATAGATGGCATCTTGTTCTTTCCCATTTCTTTCTTTCCCTTTCTTTTCGCACGGTTACTCTGCACTGTCGACGTGGATGACGCGGAAGGACTTGGCGGATTAGATACAGTTCCAGATATTTTTGCCACGGGCAAACCGGCCATAAATTCATCGTCACTATCATTCGCTTTCTTTAATGTCGCAGTATCATTTTTTGTTTTCGAACTCGATTCCTTCTGCGAACTTTCTTTCCCACGTTTTCCTAAAACTGCAGTCTTGGTTTTTGTCGCAACAACCTGTGCTTTTGCAGTAGCCTTCTCTGGCTGATTCGACGCAAATTTGGATTGGTCCATGGAATCTTGAGAGTCTCTCAACACATTGCGTTTCCTTCTTGTAGTTAGTTTTACGAAATATGTGTCCGAACCTGGCGAATCAACGTTACTTTCATTAAACTTGATATCGTCTTTTAAACCTGATCTCGTCGCTCTTGTGGAAGACTTATTGGAAAGCGACGTTCTCTTTGTGGTTTTCGATCTTATGGCGTTCTTTGTTTTTTGAGCTGCTGATGTGCTACTGTCATCAGATAGCTCATTATTAGGTTCTACAGCCTCTTGTGACATTTGTAAGGCATCTTCAAGGCATTGAGTCGATATGTGCGGTGGTTCTTCCACATCTTCATTCACGTCGTCAAACATATTGATAAGGTTTTTCTCTATCGTATCGTTCAAATTTACTTTACGAGATTGGCGTCTAGTACCTGTAGTTTTGGATGGTGCTTTCGGAATAGATGCGCGTTTAGGTACATCAGAACCTCTTTTTGATGTCTTTTTTGATATATTTCCGGTACTTGAATTCGTTGGTGTAGAAGTATTTCTTTTCGGTATTGGAGTACTGTTTCCTGACGGCTGTAATCCTCTAATCAGTACCACCTTTGCATCTTTCACAGCTGATATTTTACCACTAGCTACTGCAATGTCCAGCAATTCTCGATCATCCTGGGACATTTGTAACACATCCTCAAGACACTGAGTCGACATGAGCGATGGTCTACCTGTACCAGAATCTCGTGTCGCTCCTTCAAACATATTATTTAAATTTCGTTCTAATGTATCGTCCAACATAGATTTTTGTCCTTTGGCACGTTTAGAATTTCTCAATGTTACCGTACTAATCGACTTTTGAGGTAACTCTGCTTTTGTGGAAGCCTCTTCTTTTTCGTCAAGTACCTGCGTAGTCGCCATTTCGTAGCTGATGTCTTCGATGCTGCCAAGTAAAGCAGGTGTTCGGCCCCTCTCGTCGAGAGACGATTCTGACGAAGTCTCGTCGATAAATGTCGATTGCTGTTCACTACTATCTTTTGTCGATAACATACTAGTTTTATTTGTGTCTGTTTCCCGCTTGCTATCCTTTTTTTGGTCCAATTGCAATTGATTTTCAAGGTCAGTGCTATTTTTTGGAGAATCTGTATTTATGATTTGGGTAGGTGCCATATCATCAACATCAATAGTATTTTTTTCTTGCTCGGAATTGACGTCAGACACAACATTGGAATTGTTATCTTTGCTCTTGGACGTACTATCATCAATGTCATTTAACAGTTGCGTGGGTGCCATGCTGTCGACAACGTCGTCTCGATTAGCTGTAATTTTCTGCGGCAATGATTCCCGGTCAATCTGCTTGTTAGACTCGACCTTCTCGCTCTTGGAATCTTCATCTGTCACAGTACGTTGGGTAGGCATCTCAAATATATCGTCAGATTCGACGCTGGTACTAGGATCGCTTTTGTTCTGCTCGTTGCTATCCTCCTTTCGTGAGAGTAAGCTCGAATTCTTTTCGTTACGAGTCCTCGCAAATTCACTGAATTGACCTTCTTCATCAGTCTCCGAGTCGCTATCTTGTTTCTGAATCTCACTCGGTTTCGTAGATTTCTCTGAAACTTCGGTCTGTTTAATATGAATTGCTTCATCATCAGTATCCGACTCGCTGTCTAATATGTACATTATATCTTTTCGTGAAGTGCTATTTGTTTTTCTTGAATCATTACCTTTAGACGATGGCGAATTTTTCATTTGTTGCGTGGGAGCTTCAAATATGTTTTCCTCCTCTTTACTGGATTCTTTAGAATGTGACTCCGCCTCATTTAGCGGTAAATCAACATTATCAAAGAATCCTTCTATTAAGTTTGGAGAGCCATGACAACTGCTCACATCTAATTGGTTCACGTCTTCTTCAAAGTTTGGCGTTAACGTCAATTTAACAAAATCGTTGTCATATTCATTGTCTTCATTACTTTGTCCGGCTGCAGCAACATTTTCCCCATCCTTTGATACCCCTTTTGTATCCAGTGTATTATTAGATTTATTTGCCCCATTAGACGCGCTTTGTCGTATAGATACGGCGTCGAGTCTCTGCGTTGCCATCTCATGCATATCATTTTCAGTTTCTTGCGTTTCGGCCTCATGAATGTTAACTGATGCATTTTGTGTTTCTGCGTTGAAAATATCTACTTGTTTTTGAGTTTCCATGTCGTGTATGGGATTCGAAATGTCTTGTGTTTCAAGGTCGTGAATATCTTTAGACTGACATGGATTGGAGACAGACTTCCGCCCATCCTTACCGTCAATATTCGTGCATATTCGTTGTGTTTCCATATCATAAATATCGTCGACCGAGGAACTTAAATCCGACTTTTGAGTTTCCATATCGTGAATATTTACGTCACCGCTCCGATCACCGCCAGTTGACTTTTGCACGATTGTACATACCCTGGAGTTATCCGCACTGTTGTCCAAGGAAGAATCATGTAATAGGCTTCTCCTGCTTTTTTCTTCTGAATTACGTCGGCGAGGGAGCGATGGCCGGCGGAAAACGGAGTCCGATTCGTCTGCTTGGGAGCCGGGAATTGAGGAAAGGTCCCCTTCCAAAGCAGATGAGTTATTCTATACAGAAGTATTGACAGTATAATTTTGTCCAAATGTGTGGAGACTATGAACAAATTAAGTTTGTCTAACGTCAGTGAATGAACTTACTAATGATGAATCTGGTGTGCTCGGTATAACTTGCCGGGATGCTGGCTTTCGTTCATTTAATCCTGGTGTTGCAGGGACCATTGACTTATCTTTATCCACATCCATTTCATCGTGAACTTTGAAAACAGCTCGCACCTTACCGAACTCAATGACACTGTCATGTTTTAGTTCGTAATTACGATTTGGTCGCAAAGGCGCCTTTAAACAATCAATAACATTTTTAAACGCGGCCCATTTATTTAATGTGGAGGCTTTTAAAATGAAGGACGAGTATAAAGATATAAATGCAAGTAATTGCCTACACACAATTGATGAAATTGGTCACACGGACATTTTCTTGCCCGAGTTTAGAGTTTGATGCACATGGTTAAACGCGTAATCGAAGTTGCATTATCGTATCATGATCAATTGACCTGGATTCAAAATGTACACTCTAAGTTGACGCATGTGTCTCGTTCGTAAGGTGTCGTGATGAAAGACATATTTACGTAATAGAATATAGGTGTTTAAAACGAATCCGACATCCGAGCTAATCGAAACAAGCTATAATGCTCAAATCTATTATTATCATAAAGCAAAGGTAGATTAGTAAATTACGTTGTTTAGTTTGGTTTTGTTTGACGAATTTAGATCGCAGATCCATGATGGCATCCCCTTTCCTCCTGCCTCGATCTCGGCATGCTTCTTCGATACTGTCTGCAATTGAAAACAATTGTCACAAATTATTGTTCTGCCAGGTACTATATCGATGAAATTGAAATGTCAGGCAAATGTTGTAGTACAAGACAAATTTCGAAAGCTGATATCTAAAATGACCATGGACGTTTACGAGCAGAAGTGTGTTATCTCTAGCTTCACAAAAATATTGCAGACTGCCGTCTGATAACATCAATCTGTGGTACACTTCAAAGGAACTTATCAGGACACTGACGCAAATGGGCAACTTATCGATTAATAACATTAAATATCTGAATATTTATTAACCAGCGATCAGATTGAATCAACGAAAGGCGGATTAACATTTTTCACGATACTGCTTCAACTTCAAAAATCTTTCTTATCTTGCACGCACAGTTGTATGCATAATGTATGATATGTCTGAGCTCAGTTATAATAATTTATCACGAGGTTCATGGACCCTGAGACTGCTTGCGTTTTTTTCATTAAATTGCAAAATAAACAGACTGCAGTCTGCGAGTCGATGGGACTAATTACGCTCTTCGGTCTCCGACAGGTAACAGGTGCGAGGAAGGAAGCGATAAACAAGACAGAATAAGGTGGAGCGAGCGTTTGATGCATATTCACGATGATTCCTTTGCAGATGTGTCTCCGATCTCTGTACGCTCGCCTTTCGTTTCCCCCACACTTATCTAATCCTGTCACATACCCAACAAGTCATCAAGCAAGATAGTCTCCGGCGAGTAATAAATAAGTAAAGCGGGGGAGGAACTCGCTCAGTGCACGACAGCGCATACGCGCAATTCCGTGCAAAATGTTGTTGACAAAAGTGCCTGTATTGCTGCTCCTCGTGTTTTTTGTAAGCTTCTCCAGTCAATTCGAGGATGCACCGCGAGTCAGGACTCCCTCGGGAGCTATCAAAGGATACTACAAGATATCTGCTGGAGGTAGACAGTATGAAGCCTACGAAGGTATCCCTTACGCACTCCCTCCGATTGGAAAATTAAGATTCAAGGTATGTGAATCTTGCATTGAGAAAAAATAAAATTAGCATAGGTAGATTTTCCTGGTATGTGTCATTAATGAGGAAACATGTAACGCTGTTTCTGTTTAGCCACCTCATAAACTTCCACCGTGGATGGGCGAACTTCCAGCAACGAAGTTCGGGGCTCCTTGTTTGCAGTATGAACAAATACCGACTAACCCGCCGGAAAAAGTTGTGGGTTCGGAGGACTGTCTTTATCTGAATATCTATGTGCCTGTACGTGATGAACCACGAGTGAATGCACCGTTGATGCCGGTCATTTTCTGGATCCATGGCGGCGGATTCCAGTATGGAACTGGAGCTCATATGGGAGCTAAATTCTTAATGGACCGTGATGTGGTCTTTGTTACAATCAATTATCGTCTTGGTCCACTAGGTATATCGCTAGATGCTACGATTCCTTGCGAAATATCCTTAAATAGCGAGAATAACGTTACAATAGGCAATTTTCTGTATATACAGGTTTTCTCAGTACTGAAGATGTAGTCGTACCCGGTAACATGGGTCTGAAGGATCAGAGTATGGCGTTAAGATGGATTTCTGAAAATATCGAATGGTTCCACGGTGATCCAAAGAAAGTGACTTTAACAGGCCTCAGTGCCGGTGGTGCTAGTGTTCATTATCAATATTTATCGCCGATGAGCGCTGGGCTTTTCCACGGTATGTGCATGCAACTTTGTACGAGACCGCGAACTCTTTATTACTCGGTTGTATCCTGAACCTTTGAACTTTCTTGTCTAGCCGGTATATCATTCAGTGGTACAGCATTCAATTGCTGGACTCAAACCGAACATGCCGCAGAGAAGACTAAAAAGCTGGCTGCTATAATGGGATGTCCTACCATAAATTCCAAAGAAATGATACGGTGTCTTAAGTACCGTCCAGGTCGACAACTCGTTCAAGCCACAGAACAATTCATGGTGAATAACAATTAATTTCGTGAATGGACTCTGAGTAATTTTTGACTCTCTACTATATAGTAAACAACGATCTAATTCGTTGACACTTGATTGTATGTTCATAGCCATGGCTCTACAATCCATTTACCCCATTCGGACCAGTTCCCGAAAAGTTTGGTGATATGCCATTTATAAACAGAACACCTGAAGAAATTATAGCCAGCGGTGGTGTTACGGATGTTCCGTGGATTACTGGAGTAGTTAGCGAGGAAGGACTTTTCCCTGCGGCTGGTAAAATTATAAGCAAAAACGATTCATTCTGAATTTGAATATGAGTACTGAGAGAAAGTACATGCCATTTGCAGACTTCGTCGCCAGCAATGAACTTTTGAGACAATTAGATCAAAATTGGGATGTAATCGCACCCCATTATTTGGACTACAATTTCACGTTGCCAGCAACCAGGCATACCGAAGTATCGGAACTCGTGAGAAAGCATTACTTTGGAACAAAACCAATTAATAAGGACACAATTAAAGAAATAGTCGAAATGTCCAGCGATCGATTTTTTGTAGTCGGTAGTGAAAAAGCAGCTCGAGCACAAGCTAAAGCTAATCAGAGTCCAGTCTGGTACTACTACTTCTCTTACAGAGGTGCACACAGTTTGAGCGAAGCCATGAGTGGAACTGCCAATAATTACGGTAAGAATGTCCTTTACGTTAAAGTGATTTATCTCAAAACTTTGGGGAGCCGCAGTGTTCAACCGAATTATTCTAGGAGTGTGCCATGCTGATGATACGTATTTGGTTGTTGATACTCCTTATTTCGATCCAACGACTACAACCGATGATCGTAAAATGCAGCAGGAGTTAATCGATTTTTGGGTTTCGGTCGCTACTGACGGGTAATTTATATAACTATTACAAGGTTCTGTTCTGTGGAATATTAAAGTGTTTACGATTATTTATCTTATTGTAGTGTACCACAAGTTTCTACTGGAGTGCAATGGCCGAGATTAGACCCAGCAACAAAAGAATTGCATTACATGCATATGTCTGGCCCAGGCAAGTATGCCATGGAAATGAATAACAACTTTGGCAATAAAAACTTCTGGGATAGCCTTGGTCTCAATGAAAACACAGTTGGACAAGGAACTCACAACTTGAGGGACGAATTTTAACATTTATTTCTATATCACGTGTTCCGCATTTTTGTGCATATTTTACTGAATAAAACCAAAGAAACCACCCAAACCTTTCCTGAAACAATCTTCTGTCCATATGAAAAAATTAATATCTATGTGTATGAAATCCAATTAGTAGTCTTCAGATCTTGGAACAATGTCCCACAGTAACAGGGTCAGATTATTTTCAGTTATTTAATTTAATGTTTAAAGAAATGGCCCAGAACCCAACAAGATCTTACTTTCGAACACGATACTTGTGGTAGTTGTTACATAGCATACAATCACTGATATGCACAGATGTGTGTATGTATTTTTACAAATATATGGAAGTATGTATTGCCAAGACTTACCTGATCATCTATGATAACATTGCATGCCGGATGCCTGCCAATTTTGTTGACTCCCTTACTGATTGCATGTGGAATTGAGTTAATGATCAGCACAGCAACCTAACACAATATTATAACAGTAATAGTTGAGAAAAGTTTCTGACTATATAACAATCTTCGACTCTGGATTTATGATATACAAATCAGAGTAAGTGTACTATTTACTGCACCAGCAAGCATCACATAACATAACTACTGAGTATTTATACCTCTTTCAGCTCATCATCCTGACAGGTTTGTGAATATTTCTGTGTTGGTAGATCATCTTCATCGAACACTTGTGTTGCCGGTAAATCCATTTTATTACTTTAAAGATCACTTTGAGAAACATTAAACTATAAGCTGACAACCGTCATAATACAAAAATGTAAATTTGCGTCGTACAGATCCATGTATCAAAACATAACCATTTTTGACACACAGAAAGTAAAACCTTTCATTGCGAAGGACGTAAATAAATATACGAACATATACTTAAATAAATAACATATATGTAAACATGTATCACCGAATAATGTAATTTTATTACTTGACACAATTACACGAGAGAATAAACAATTATTACGATGTAATACAAAACGTAACGACATACAGAACGAGTAGCGTTATTCCCGCCACCGGTACGTCCATGGGTACGTCAGTCCGTACAGTTAATTTGAGTTTATATTGGCAAGACTGCCACGATTCAAAAGTTATAATAGAGGGATTTGAGTGAAATTGTCAAAGTATAAAAGTAATTATTAAATATATAAGTAAGTTTGTATTATAATTGCGTAACGTAAAGACATATGTCTTGCACTTGCGCATTATTTCATGGGCGCGATATCGCATTTATTAAAAAAATCAATTTTTCTTAAGTTATACGGCAGTGTTGACTGGAGTTTTCGGTTTGTCCAACAGGACCTCGTGTCGCCCATCTTAGCAGGAAAATGTATACATTTACATCCTTGCAGTAGGGTGAACTATGTATATTATAAATTGTATTGCGGGTATGCACGATGAAAGTAATTTTATACGAATTGTAGTTGTTACAATCATAACAAATCAAATTTTAGACTTTACTGATGCAACTGGACCCACTAATTGCAAACCGGAAGTCGCTAGTGTGATGTCGGAAGAATCTTCCAGTCTGCCATTCTTGATATCGGTGTCGATGGACACAGGTTGCGAGTTCGGTTCGAATCCGTTCGTCACATAAAAATTTGGATGTGATTGTACTTCAATATGGCGAACCGCGACAAAGGACGCAGAAAGTGTGGAGGATTTTCACAAGGTATATTGAAAAAAATAGCATAACCGGGGATCCGTGTGAAAATTGTATCGTGCGGTGTGAGTTTGATGTACGCAGAAATCAGAGTTGTTCGTTTCTGCTCGACAGTGTCGTGTGTGTGCGTGAATCTAACCTCTCTAAACAAGCTAACCTAAAACATTTTCACCATTGCGATATCTGGTTTATTTTGCAAAAAGTGATATCCCATTGTGCGAGTATACCTGTTCCCGAGGCATTTATAAGTTTGTTTTTTATTGCGGCAAACGGTTTTGATTTATTTCGTATTATATAACGATTCCTACTTATTTTCAAAGCTGACTGTAGTTACTGTCAAGATTGTCAACAACTAGCTTCGTAAAGATTTGAATTTCATACTGTTGTACGTTCTATGTTATTCAGTTTGTGATTTGAAAATAAGATTCCATTTGAATAGTCACAAAATACAGCAATATATTTTCCCTTAAATGGGTTCTTTATGCTTGTACTATTTATCTATGAGGGGCAGTGCTGCTTTACTCAAATTTGTTTCATATATTTAATTGAATCTGTTGTATGACAGCAGATTGTGCAATGTTGCTTTATAATTTGCTCTCTTATGTGACAAAAACCTTATCTACTATATTTTACTTTAGAAACCTGAAACTTAGTATAAAAAATGCTTTATTATAAATGATATACTGAATTGTATCATTTTATGTTCCTCTGCTTTTACTATTTTAGAGGTTTCCAGTAATGATAGCTTGTAATTTATGTATTCTAAAATCATTTTCAGTGACTATTCAACATTGGTATTTTATGTTTGCAGACAATTTGTTAGGATCTAAATTGGATAAAGACAGATCAGCAGCAATGCGTGGAGGAGGGAATAGAGCATCACAGGCTTTGTATAGACCTGGCAGCGGACCATTAAGAAAGTCTGGTAGATCTGATGACTTTGATATTGAAAACAGTCCACAGGAAAAGCCCAAGGCAACCTCCGTCCAATATCGTTTAAAACAGTCACAGTCCAATAGGTCCAATGAAATGCAAAGCAGCCCACCATCATCGCAAATTGAAAGTTTAACTAATAAAATGAATGACATGAACGTTAACTATAGAAACAATAGCAGCACTGAACATGCGCAGGGCTCTTCCAAAAACAATCATGTTGGAGGGGACTCAAGGAGAAAAAACAAGAAACCAGAACAACAACTGTACGTACCTAAGAAAGTGAAGGAAGCATTGGCTGAACAGGATGTAGCAAATAGGTGATCTATATTATTATGAGCCTTTGGTGTTATCTTGATTTGCACAAGATCCAACAAAAAATTCTGTACATCTGCTAAAGTTAAATTAGGGTCACAATTTGCCTTTGCAAATATTACACAAAATTCGCACTTGTAAATTGTATTTCGATATAATTGAAGAAGAGCTGAAACTTTGGCTCACCTATGTAGATACATGTAAACATTTTGGTGTCGATTTTTATAGGTAATGTAGTGTATACTTCAGGATTTTGTTATTTTAGATCTCCTACTCACGGAGGATGGGATAGAGATCGGGATAGGGATATGAATCGGGATCGAGATCGTGATATAAATCGGGATCGGGATAGAGACAGAGACATGAATCGAGATCGCGAGCGGGACCGTGACAGAGACCGAGATCGAGATCGAGATCGTGATCGAGATAGAGACCGAGATAGAGATCTGAATCGTGAACGAGACAGAGACCGTGATCGAGATCGCGACAGAAATCGTGAACGAGAAGAAAGTGAAGACCGCGATTCTCATTCGAATCGCAGTCTTAGGAGTGACTCTTATCGAAATCGATCTGGCGGTCATGGAGGTCGAGAGAGTGACAGTGGAAACAGAAATCGTGATGATCACGGGAAACGCTACTCTGGTAATCGTCGAAATCGTCATGGCAATGATACAGAGGAACGATGGCGATCAGACTCACCTTTATCGGCTCGAAGCTATGGAAATCGTCGGGACAATTTACGTGAAGTACGACAGGTATATGAAATGCTTATGGAGAAACATAATTTATTTGCTGTTGTAATTAACGGTCTGCTGAACATACACATTTACATGTGAATACAGGGCTCAGAACCTCTTTTTGTAACACCTAATAACGTGAGCGATTATAATCGCACACGAGATACGCGTAGCGTGGAACCTATTGGACATCCTGAAAAGTTCCAGGGAAAACCACCGTCAGGAAGGCGCGACAAAAATATGAAATTGGAGAGTTTGCCTCCTCGGCTTCAGAAAAAATTTCTTATCGACAACGGGTTGGTGCCGCCGCCTCCTACTGCAATTGGAACATCATCTGAGGATGCTTGGAATGGAACTACCGTGACGTTTCAGGTGATCTATATGTCTTTACCAAGCAAACCAAATCGACATTGATTTGCTGTTATCCAATTTTTGACGATACCAACGTATCGCTGCAGGGCTCATCTTCTTATCACTATCCACCTGCAATGCAGCATTCACAGACCATGCAAAATTTGCCTCCATCTGGACCATTACCACCTCAACCCAGCTGGTCTAACACTGTGCCTGCAAGAAGCAGGGGCAGAGGTAGACTTAGACCCGAAGATATGGACGGTCCACCATCAGTTTTCAGACCAGTAACACCTGATCAGTATTCTGCTCCAAGTTCTAGATCTCATACACCTAGCCAAGAATACACAAATCGGTAACGCTTGACAATAATGGATGACTTCCTCTGTTTTATGCATCGTATTTAAAGAATAATTTATTAACAAAGATATAAAATCGTGTAGGACCTACGATCGTCGCGGCAGTAACAGTACTATGTACACCAGCATGGAAAGTCTAAGTCGGGCTGACAGTTTAATGATGCCACCACCATCAGTGTCACCAGCGACGTCTGTATCTAATTCTAACAGATGTCATACATCGCCGGATAATCAACGACGAGCACCATCTCCAACAGCTTCACAACATCGTACTTATCAAACGTAAAGACCCATAGAAATTTGATTACACGTTAACTGTTACAATAATACTGATCTTTAATTATGAATATATTGATACTAGACAACGTTCAACAAGTAACGTGAATGAGCGTACTACTGTACCGGAAAAGTCAAGTAATCAACAAACTACAAGTGTAAGCCCATCAAAAAGTGAGCCCTTCAGCTCTTTGACCGATCCAATATCAGAACCAATACTCGTACGTATATTTATTCTGAGTTGTACGATGTTGTATTATGTTTTTAAAACGTGACATTAAACGTGTTTAGGATTGGAGTGAAGAAGTAGAATTGCATGAAAAAATGGAAGCAGAACAGGCAAGTCGCAGTTCTTCTGTGCTTAGTTTACGTGAAACAGTGAGCGTGTCAGGTAGTCAGACTGTTCGAGAAACTAGCAAGCGACGTAAGAAGAAAGGTCACAGGCACGGCGGAGACCGGTACGAACATGATGATTTTTTTTTAAGTAATTTCCATTGATGTCAAAGCAAAATTTAATAATGAGATTATGCTTTGTCCTTTTTTAGGAGTAGTAGCAGGGACAAGGCTCGTATGAATAGTCGCGATAGACAGAATAATCAGCAGAATAGAGAGAACGACAACTACAATAACAATCAGAAGAATAACGCTGGTGGTAGAAGATATGATCACAGGAGGCCGCGGAATATTATTCAACGCAGTCGAGAATCTAGCAAAGATAGAAGCTTCCGCAGCCGAAATTACGAAGACTTTCATCGAGTCGGGTAGTTATTCGATGACCTTATGTCATGTCACGTGTAGGAAATGAGTAACACTTTCTTCCGTGTTCATAGGAGGGTTGATCGATATGCTGATGAGAATTGGAGAACAGGCAGGAAGATGTCTGCCTGCGACTCGGACGATGGCAGGCAGACACCTAAGGTGTCATCTCATTCCATCCCATTATCAAACGCAAACTCAAATTCAACAGTTCGTCAAGCTTCTCCTACAGGGTATAACAATACTCAACAGCCACCAGGTGTTCTCGTTTTACCTGATACTAGCCAATCCCCGCCTGGCCAATCAGTTCCTAGACAGCAGGGAGGACAGCAACAGCAGCAGCAGCAGCAGCAGCAACAAAGGACACTGTTCGATCCTAATAATCCTAACAAACCTATTGTAGTTACATCTCCTGGAAGTAGAGTAGCACCACAAAGGTAAGAGTCAATTCTTGCCTAATCATTAGCCAATCCAAACACACTTCCCCTCTCACTATATTTTTCTATTGCAGGGACAGTGACATGACACAAGTATCAACGGTACCTGTATTTCAATCACATACTGGACTCATCTCGTCACAAAATACGTTCCAAGGGACGCAACTGGACGGTGTACCACCGACATATATGACTGATCAATTTGGAAACATGCGACCGTCTTGGTACGACCCATATTCTGAAAGGTACGATCCATTTTCAATTGACTATGTTCACTTTTGTTCTATTAGTCACAATGTCGTAACTCGTTCGTTAATCAACAGTTTTCGGTCGGCCAAAAATCCATACTTACTATTGGATACAGAACGTGCCGATTTAGAATTGCAATGGATACTTAGCTCCGGTGGTCTGACAACAAACTGGGAGCGTGTTTCGTATGTAAGACATTTCCTTCAGGACAGTTTAAAAACGCTACTCGTGACCGATATCAAATTTTGCCAAGCTGAAAACGTTGAGCAACACTTTTGGAAAATATTGTTTTATAATATGATTGAGATGTTGAGAAAAGGCATGCCTAAGGAAAGTTCCGAGGGTCGGGAACATTACAAAAAAATATTGCTAAACATCATCGATGACGGTACTACGTACTTGGAGAGCTTATTAGTTACACTTGAGAATACGTATAAATTTAAATTGGACACATTCTTGGCATCACCAACTCTGCCTAAAGGGCTTGGAGTCTTAGGTTTAGCCTTAGTGAGTGCTCAAAAAATATATCTTTTCCTCGGCGACTTAGCAAGATATAAGGAACAAGCAAACGAAACTACTAATTATGGAAAGTCTAGGCAGTGAGTATTTATCCGTTGATCACATTGATATTGTAAGAATTTCCAAAATGTGAACGAATGGGAACAAAAATTGTTTACAGGTGGTACTTGAAAGCACAACAAATTAATCCGAAAAATGGAAGACCATACAATCAACTTGCCCTCTTAGCACATTACGCTGTAAGTATACATGTTCCGAAATGGAAGTCGAAGCGCGCAATGACATCAATTAATATTTTTGTTTACGTTTCACAGAGACGAAAGCTAGACGCGGTTTATTATTACATGCGGTCTCTGATGGCATCTAACCCATTCCATTCCGCCAGGGAAAGTTTAATAGCCCTCTTCGACGAAAACCGGAAAAAGGTAAGATCATTCCCAAACAGTCTAAATAAACCGTTTGTCGTTAAACTAACGTTAATAATATTTTACATTTTTTATTTTGCGGCCAGTATCTACATTATGTAAGTAAATTTCGATACTTGGTGTGAATCCCTTAGATATCATTCATTATCATGGTCAAGGCTTGATTAGTCTCTTTAATCTGTCGCTACTCTCACTTTTACGATGCCTTGTTTTTGTCTCGCTTATAATTTTCAATGTGTATATTCTTTGCACTTGGAAATCTTTTTACACGTAGTACTGACCGAATACGTGTACAGTACTAACGAACCGCGCACAGTTAACGCGTACTCTAAGAATATCACACTAAGCTTGTTTAAACAGTCTTGGCTGAACCTACAGTAAATGTCGGTGTACAATACCTTCGTAGCGATAATATATCCAAACGGGGACTAGTATTGATGGGGCAATAGACGACATTATTATCGAATAGTTTAATGCATTAGCCAGCCAACCCCCCCTTCGGAAAGACAGTGCATATTATCTTTCCTACTCGCTGCTGCAAACACGCACAACGCATTGGCATGCATTCTCTTTTTAGTTGCAGACAGGTACGGTGCAAAAAAGGATGCAGACATTGCTTATGTACCAAAAACAGCAATTGTTGCATCTTTTTCAAATATGTATTTGGAAGAGACAATCGGTTTATTTTTTGCACGGGTCAGATCCTTGCTACTTCTAGATGTATTTAGTAAACCGGTATCTAAGTCTCTTGATTACATTGTGCACTGTAGTGACTTATATTTAACGGTTTGTGAAAAGTCTAATAGTTGACAATAAACATTGACAGTACGAGTCCACCGAGCGTAAGCGGAAAGAAGAGAGAGAATGGAAGGAAAGAGCAAGAATGAAGGAAAAAGAAGGAGCGAACAACATCGGCGGTGGACTTAGGCGGGAAACTTGGATTCATCCTGGCGGAAGAAGAGTCAGGCGTACCACCACAGCGGCTGCTGCAAACGAGGCCAGACTGGCGCACAGCGATTTGGAAGAATTGGCGGAATTAACGAGCATCGAGGTACGTCCCTTAAATATTTAACCTATCAACATTCTCGCAATATAAGCTAAATACATCGCGACGCCGTAATTCGCGATCCACCTCATCGCTGGCAGTGATGGCAGAAGGTTATATCCACAATTTTTTGAAATTCCAGGTAAACAAGCGTTTTGTCACGTCGTACCTCCACGTACACGGCAAGCTGATCACCAAAATAGGGTGAGTTTTTTTTTCCCAACCATGTCATAATATCGTATCATAATTGATGCCGATGACAGAGAGAAATGAGCATTCTCTCATCGTACTGCCTCGTATAATTACGCGAGGCAGTCGCATAATTACGTATATGGCAATCGTAATTCCGCCGGTAAGTGATCGCTGACGATCGTTGGGACGAAATTTATTGCCGTGTTTGCGCATTGCTGCGCACCATAAAAGAGCCGTTCGTATACGCGTATCGATAGATTCCAGCGAGTCGCCGCGACAGCTGGACGTTGAAATACCGTAGGTCAGCCGTTCTTGATTTATCATTTTTCCATTATCGTGCCTAAGCGGCAGCGAGTGCTAACGCGTCCCAGGCGAACGCGAAAGGCGGAGGGAAGGGAAAAGGCTTTCGCTAGGACGGGATTGCTCGTAACGCATCAAGGATACCCATGTGACGGCATTGTGTGCAGAACAGATAGGTATTCCTGCGTCGGTTCCGGTAGCTCACCTTTTCGTACGGGAATGTACCATTTACTATTACCGGCGAGTCCGAAGATAGGCGGTGATCTTATCGCGCCCATTGCCATAAGCAGAGCGCGCGCGCAAGGCAACGAAGAACGGAAGGCGACTCATGCCAGCAAATGGTCGCTCGTCTACGTGTTTTAAGCAAATTAGACTGCCATTTCAAGTTCAGGACGGGGCGCCCTATCTGATTATTTCAGAAGTGCGCCGATCTCAATATAAGAGATACTTAAAGCCCTCTTCCTCGTTTTCTACCCCCGGTGCACGCCACGTACGATAAGTGTCGGGTAATTTATGCCGCCGGCAATATTCCCACTTACAATTGGAATGCACGAAACAGGATCAACTTTTGCTAGAGGGAGAGTCTCGCCGTAGTCGGCCGCCGGAGAGTGGAAGAAGCCAAAGCCCATTGGTTAAGGCGTTGTAAATTATGACGGAAACAATGTCTCGGATAGTCCGTGTTTCACTTTCCTCTACGCGGTGGGCTGGTCTGGCGTCGGTGGCTAGTTAAGAATGCCCCTCCTCCCCGTTACCCTTTCAACGTGCCTTCACGGAATCCTGCAGAAACCGCTCGGACACGTACGTTCCGCGCGCACGGACGCAAAATTGTAGTGTACGTCCGGTTGATAAACCTTCTGAATGGGAGACGTGTGGGGACCGGCGAAAGGGGGTGGGCGAGAAAAAAGGGCCGGAGAAAAGGGTGAAAAAAGGCGTGCGTGGACGAAACAGTGCGTCGGTCGTCGCAGTTAGACGCTCAACGACCACTTAGAACTTACGAGCTAACGCGTAAACCTCTTCCACCTTTTCGCGTTTTGCCTAACAATCTTGCCTACGTCCAGGCACGCCAATGAGTTATTCCCGGCGGTAACTGTTAACGTAGCTGAACGTAAACACTCTCCGCGCCGGGGTAGGTAAGCTCTGGGCAAAGTCAGCACGATTTTAGTGCCATTCGAGGAAGTGGTCGGTACTTTGTACGCTCGGCGAGCGACGCAACCGAGCATTGTCATGTTTGAGGAACAATGGGACCCCGCTGTTGCTCGCTTTAGCCCGTCAACCGACGGATCCTTAAGTCTCGGGTCGCCGAAGAAATCGGACGGACAAATTTACGGCGTCTACCTCGAACACTTGCGTAGAATTCGCTTCATCGAAGTTGGTCGAATCGCATAGCGGCGAGTTCAATCGCGAATCGCTGGGTTTATTTAAAAAGGAAGCATCTGGACACTTTATATCTGAATTGTTGTTCGAAGTTGACCTTAGGGTACGTTGTCAGAGAACCGTCCAGCGATAGACTTTTACTTCTGCCCGCTTCAAGTTAGATCCTCCGCGGACGCTGCAAAGTAAACCGAGCGGCCGGAAGGAAATCTACTGTAAATATCAACTCGTTAGACACCTTCGCCAGACGTAAACTTGCACGGTATTCGTTAGATTAGCGAAGTTTCAACGGCTCCCCGTTGGGCCATAACCGAGGGATTTGCATCTCGAAGGGCCAACGAACCTGGCCAACTTTGGCAAGACGCAGAGTCCCGCGACCTCCGAACGTACGCGTCTACTCTGCATCTCGCTCTATTATTAACGGCCCCACGGAGTATCCTGATTGTATTCTACATCGATAAATTTCTAATTGTCCCGAGGTGGTGCGCCGGCTCGAAATTTATTGCGCACGCCCTGTTGCTTCGTTATATCATCTCTTTCTCTCTCTCTCTCTCTCTCTCTCCTTTCTTCCTTCCCCCGTCTTTTCTCACGTCTCCCGCGTCTCGAACGTTACCGCCAGGATTTATATCGGAAGGTCGAAAACTCGGATTTGCATAATCGCTAAGCATTCAATTTGCGCCCGGCCGCGCGGTTCATTAGCCGAGTTCGTTTCAGGACTCCTCGACTCTCCCAGTCTTTCCACCTTCGAGCCACACTCGTGCAACCGACGACCACGCGTGGCTCTCGGCGCGGTACACATTCATTTCCGTGCTCTGAAACCGGTAACAAATAACGGAGATATTATCGCGGACCGGCCGCACGCTCGGATATCGACAATATTAATTGCACAATTGCCGATGATAGTAGTACTGCACACTGTGCGCCGATACCGCGTTCGTTCACTCCCCGGTGCGGAATACGTACGTAGGCAGGGGGCTCACGGGCAGGCGGGCAGGGTGAAGCTCCTCGGGACAATTAGCGATTTATCGGCTAGGTACACAATCAGGATCTCTAATGGGCAATTCATAACGGCGCGAAGAAGTCCGCGCGCGCGCGCGCGCGAGCTTATTCTCCACAGAAGTCCTGAACTGCGCTGCCTTTTTTCTCAATTCTGTTAGATCACTTCGTTCTCCTTCATCGTCAGGCATTCGTCTATTTCTCCTCCGTTGAGCCGCGAGTTTGAGGGGAGTTTTCAGAATGCGAACTCGAATTGCGCCAAGTTTGCCAACATCGTTGGCGGATGGGAACGTCAACAGTTCCTACTAGCAGTTCAACGTACCGCGACCAACTAGGGCCATTGTTATCCGCGTTCCTTCTTCCCCGGTTTCAGGGAACTGTCGTGCACCTCCGCTTTCACGACAAAGGATGTACTTAGGGGCGGCAGATCGTCGAAGATACGGGGAACCCGTCTGCGATCCCGGCGGAGTCGAACGGTGCTTCTTTGATTATGAATAGGATTCCGTCTAATCTTGATTCACCTTCGCGCTCGTCAGTCGATCAAACGGGGATAACAGTTGAGGCGAAATAGACACGTCGGAGGGCTGTGAAGCTAAGTTTCATTGACAGTATACAATTCGTTCTCCCCCCCGATGCTGGGTACTTTCCTCTTCTCGGATTGAAACGCACCGGCGTCTGTAATTTGATAGCTCAGCCTTCCAACGACTTCCTGTTTATCTTATACTCGAAGCGGACAAAAATGTTCAACTCGCCTTCTTTCCACCGGGGGAGCGTGGTAAATGGAAGCGCTCGCGACGAATTACGATGATAGAAACAAATTGCCATTACTTTGCATTAAATCGCGGCAATTAACTGCCGACTTTAAGTACTGTCCGCACACTCTCGGTTTCCGTCCGACCGCGGGCGCGCTGTTGTTTGTCAGTGACCTTCCCCTAGGCGGGGGAAGTTGGCATTATCGTTTTGCGCTCGGCAAAAGGTGAAAAGAACCGTTGAATGAGTTCAGCGCTAACCATCGGCCTGTCGCTCTGAAAATAGACCGTGCAGGAGCCGAGCATGCTGTTTTACGGTAGTTAAGTTTAATTGAATAGTAATTGTAAAGCACGGCCCGCCGTACCGAAGTTTCGCGGAATCGGATGCCAGGACGCGGGGTTTACCTACGCATGCGCGGCATGCGAAACAAACTGTTGATACCGGGAGTCGGCTGTCTAATAGAATGCGCAGGGCAAAATAAACTCCCTTTGGCGTAGGCTGACGTCTAGGCCGGACGTCTCTATTTTTGAGTCCGGCAAGGGCGGATATCGGATGAAAGAAGCTGGACGCCGAGTTCGTCGGAACGAGCCGATTTTCGGAACCTCGAATTTACCTTTCAACGCGCCACGATTCCTCGAATCACTCGTGATTTCGTCGATCACGCCACCGGATTGTGGAAGCGAAGCACCCTCTAATTTGAATCGATAACACATTAGCCCGACACTTCGAGCCGTGAAGCACCGTCGAACGCGTAAGAGGGGAGTTCTCGCAGATTGGGGGGGGAAAAAAATGATCGGCTGCAGACGGTACGTGCGCATCTTGGGCGTAGGCACTGAAAGCGATAGTTAAGCCAAGGTCTGAAAGGTAAATAGCGCCATGGCCAGACTTAATCACGACGCGCCGGTCGTGTGCAGCGCGCAACTTTGTAACCACGGCCTCTGCCTCCTGGAGGGTCCATTATTCCGGACCGCCCCGAAAAGGAGAATCGACGATGCTTAGACCTAATCCCAGGGTGGGCTATTAATTCGGCACCCCTTCGAAATTTACGAGCCGCCGATCGGATGAACAGGCAGTCGAAGCCGCGAGAACACTTTACCGGGACTCACGGTCGACTATTATTTCGCTTACCATGTCTGAGATCGATGGTATCGGCGTCAAAAAGATCCTCCTCCACCGATCGAATAGGATAACCTTATCTCAAGAGGAGCCTTAATACGACAGTTATTAATGCAGGCTTCATCACGGTATAGGATGTCAATGAAAGAACTCGATGTGCACTAAAGTACACTGCGCCAAAAAAAGTGTGAACAAAGTCAGTAGACATTCGTTCTGTTAACAAAACTGATTGCCGGACATCGTTGACATTATGCCGACCAGACGTACTCGAGGCTTCTCTCGAAGTACAGCCGCGCTCGCGATATTTACGCCCAGGTGCGGATCGGTAGCCTGGCAGGCTGTGTTCAGCGGCCATAACTTTTAGCTGCGGTTTAAAAAGCCGCCCTCTTTCGCCCGTCTTTTTCCCGTCCGGCCCGTTCCCAGAGGATGGCGAGCGGCGGCCAGACGATGAAGAAGAGGATAGGTCCTCCAGCCGGCCCGAGAAGCCTGATGCGGTCGGCTGCCTGTCCGACTGCCCGACATTTGCATCTCGCCAAAGCGAGCATCCTCTCCGTCCACCTCCGGCCCCGTGGCCGCTCTCGGGTCCCGTGTCAGATAACAGGACGACCGAGGTGGAGAGATCCGCGTCCTCACGGGGGATTTCCATGCCGCGATGACGCGAGAACTCGCATGGGGTTTCGCTTTGTTCTGCGGTCAGCTTCCATCCGGATCTCGATCGCACGAGAAATTAGCAGCTCCCGTTCTTCTCTTTAGAACATTGACGGACCTCTGGTCGAGTTGGTTATCTTGACTTAGGACCTCCCCGTGAAATATAATTGCGGCCGATCGCACGCGGCTAATGCTGTAACGCTGGGCAAGGTAGGGACTTATTTCCGTGGATGGCGTGCGAGAAGTGAGTCGCCGTCTCGATTTCGTGGAAGAAGTCGCGGATCGTTCCTTGCCCCCGAGACGTCGCGTTAGTGGTTGTCATGCTTGCCAGCGGGCGACCTCGCCGGGGTAACTCATCAGGGTGGAAGTTGCAACGGAGATACAGGTCGGATAAGGGAAGCGTCTCTAAACGAGCCTAGCTTCGCCGATTGTGCAATTTTGTTGCCGCCTTCTCTGGTCCTTATCGATCCCCGTATCAGCAAACATTAGCATTCCAATTTTCATCCCTCCGCAAACGCGTAGGCCGAGCCAATTTGCGACATATCATTCGATCGTTCGGACGTCGTTATCGCGCTCGTCGTCCATTTAGCCCGTAAGGGGAAACGTTTAAAGTTATCGTTTGGAGCATTCGCGATTGGAACGGCGTCGCGCGTCCAGCAAGGACTCGTTTCGCTAATTTAAGCGCAGCGGCCGGGACGTAAACTAGAGCGGCGCGAGCACGATGTTGCATCGAGTGCAATTTTAATCGCTCGATCGCGGCGTCGCTCGCGATCATTTTCGTCGTCCTGCAATCGACGTCCAGCGACGAGCTCCGGATATGTATGTACCTCGGTGCGAGACGAAGTTAAGTCGCGGAATATGTAAAGTCGATGTAAAACATGCAATTCCGAGAATCTTAAAATATAGCGCAGTCGGGCATGAATAGTTAACAAGGGGTGGTACGGCATAAGAGCGTCGAAATGACAGGAATGTCGGAGTGGTAGGATGAGAAGGTAAGAAATGGGTGGAGAGGAAGAGTGGGAGAGAGTGAGTGAGAGAGAGAGAGAGAGGAGGTTAAAAATGTACGTCCGTGGCATTGGAGGTCGGTCGGACGCGTGCGACTCTCGTCGTGATAAATCGAGGTCGGCGAGGAATGGGGAAAAAAAGCGAAGGTGTCCGTTAATAGCGAAACTAACTGTGCCTCGCGCCGGCCGCGGCCAGAAAAGTTGGCCGTTCCCACGGGTGAAAAACGAGCCCGGTAGACTCATAAGTCCCGGTCGTTCGCTCCCGACACGCGGCGGTCAGAGTTCGCCTACGATTAGCAATCCATTCCGCGCATAATCATAATGAAATGCATCCTCCCGCGGCTGGGCTGCCCTTCTATTTTGCTAGCCCCGCCCCCCCCTTCCTTTTTCCGCGCATCCGTCCCTTATCCCGTGTCCCCTGTCTCCCGATCCGGCGGCCGCTGGCTTCTCCTCCGATCGTCTCATTCTTCTCGGCGTCAGGAGAGTAAGGCAGACCCTCGCGCCACTTTCTCTATCGCATCGGCTCTCTATCTCCTTCCGCTGCACCGGATCTCTCCCCCCGCTCGTCTTCCTGCCGCTATCCTGCCGCTCGTCGAGACGATCCCTGGAACCCTGTTGGGCCCCGGACCGGCCCCTGGCCACGTACGCGGCACGTACCTTCGTGTTTTCTTGCACGGCGGTAAAAATCTTAATTGACAATTGCGTGGCGCCACCGGCCACCGGTCGCCTGTCTCTCTTCACTCTCTCTCCCTCTCTCTCTCTCTCTCCCTCCCTCTCTTCACAGACTCTCTCCCCAGTCTCTTCAGCCTCCCCGATCCTTTCTCGTCGTTGCACCCGAGTGCATCCACCGTGGCATCCTCCCGTCGTTGTACCCGGTGTCCCCGTACCTAACGACCTTGCCCCTACCGCGCGACCCTGCGTTTAATTGTACCGTCGATAATTCTGCGTCTTATATGGGTATCGTAAAGTCCTTCGCGATATTGCGAACCTCGGATATTTGCCGATTTATGCCTCGCTTAATGCGGACCAGCAGCGTCTACCTTTTCCGAATCTACCCCTGTCCGTCTCTCTCTCTCTCTCTCACTCTCTCTCTCTCTTTCTCTTTCTCACTCCTGCCTTCATCTTCGTCTGCCACTCATTGGCTGCCAGGCCCTTTTGCTCCGGTACTTTGTAGCGGCAGGTGGCAAATTTGTTCGCGTCACGGCGAGAGAGCGGCCATTTTTCCGGGCATTCGTTATGAGCCGGACTGATTCACGGTCGCGGGCGAATTTATCGGGCAATCAAGGAATAAGACGGCGATCGGCGCGTGTATGCTGCACTCGTTCGCAGCTACGACGACGTCTTTAAGCGTCGGCCGCAGAGACGCCCTTCCCACCCTCCTTCTCACCCTCCCTCCCTTTCCGCCACTTCTCGTCGTTAGTTACGGCGCGATTACATTGTTAACCGGTTCGCGCATCGCACCGCGTGCCACTTCGTTGTTAGCCGGACGGCGGCAGCTCTTTCAGCCGATTTTATTCCCTCACTTATTCGCGCACAGAATCGCTAAATATCCTCGTCGTCGTCTGGAGGAGACGCGAAGACTTTTTATTTTCGTCGAGATAGCTGTAAGCGAGAGGGCGCGCGCGCGCGCGTGCGGTGTCATTAATTATCCGGATAATGGACATTGTTTTACGAAACACCCGGTACCGCGTTACACGAGGGGGAGGCATTCACCCATCTGTCAACTCTCGGTAGAGCGCGCATTCACGGCCGGGGGAATTAACCGACGCATAATTATTGTTAACCGCGGACCTCTCGGCACGATATTTGCCTTTGTCCCAACGATAATGGATCGCGTTTCAGTGCCCGAGGCGTCTTTGTCCGCTGAAATGCTCATCGTTCGCGCAACGATATCCTCGTAAATTGATTCTTTACCCGCCGAACTTTCCTTCTCTCCTCTCTCTTCCCTCTCTTCGTTCCACTTCGTCCCACTCCGTCCTTCTCGGCCGCCTTGTCGAGGAAGCAAGAAAGCATCGTAACTCGGCAGGATTACACCGACCATTACTCAGTAGAATGCCGACGATCGACGGCGGTCAATGGGGTGATATAACCGGGTTTAACTATGACGAACGAGCGATCGATAAAATCTGACACCGCTCCGAATGGCTCTCGCGCATATTTTCGCGGCCCGTTAAACGGCGCTCGAGCCGATCGATCGATGAAATTCGATGCCACGCGACACAACGTGACCGATGCACACGCGTGCACGCGACTCACGCACGCTGCGCACGGCGATGGGCGTGCGCGTGGGCAAGCGTATTATGCGCCGCGGCGCAACTTTGCGCATAAAATGATCGTTTCACGGCACGACTTTGTGCAGGTTGCCTTGTCGGGAGGCAGTGAGTTATCGTCGACGCTTTGGCGTCCTGATAAAAGGATCGCGCGCGTAAATCAGCCGCGAAACTTATTTCATCGCGCGATTCCCTGACGCGATACGATAAGTTGCTTAGCGGGGCGAAATATGCGCGTAGAGGCGAGTCGTGAGCGCGCGCGCGCACGCACGCACGCACGCAAGTAAGCGAGTGTACACAGACACATGCCCCAGTACATAGGTACGTAAGAGCGCGTTAGTCTTCTCGCAGTGTCAAGCTGAGCTGAATCCGGCCAAAATTTTTCTCTCGACCTTGCGGGGGTTAAGGAGTCCATTCCTCGGCAGGCAGATTGGCGCCGCTTCCTCACTCGTTAGTAATGTTCCTACCCGGTATGATCATCAGTAAGTGCAACGGTGCCGCCGCAGGGACTGTGGGCTCGAAGTTTTCAATTTAGCCGGGGCCTCGGCTTAGCGCGCAACATAATTGGTTCCACGATCAGGAAGGGACCGGCCAGATAGATAGATAGAGAACTGGAGGAAGACAGGAACGATGAGAGCGAAACCGGGAGGGGAAGGATGGGCTCTCCTACAACTCGTAGAATATACTTACGATCTATAATTGGAATTCGTACTGAACTGGGTGCCATTGGTTAGGTGGTTGTTACCGCGGTGTACGTGCGTGGCATAGACTCGCGTATAGATCGTTCGCCGTCCGGGAGGAGAGGGGATCGGTAGGAGAGAAGAGCAGAGAGTGAGTGAGTGAGAGAGTGTAAGAGAGAGAACGACAGGGAGAGATCCGAGACTGGAGTCGGACTCGTGCTCGGGGCAAGCTTACGGTGTTGCTGCGCTGTTGCTGCTGGTGCCGTAATGGATTTGGCTCATTACCGGCCAAGCATCGTCCGGCCCTTCTGAGTTATATGCCCTCAAGGACGCCTTACTGCAACATGCACTTTCGCGGAACGTTTTTCCCTCGTTCAGCTTCTCTACCGTCGTATCGCGGCCCCCATCTACCTTTAACGATGATGTATGTAAGCCTAATTCTCGGAAGAAAAAATTATGCGCCCATCGCGCGACCCTTTTGCACCCTCTCTGTGCAAAAATTTGCCCTATTCGACACCGGGCGGCTACCGTCGTACGCTTCAACGTACTGGTAGCTGCTAGTATAGACTTCCTGCGGCATCGAAATATATCGCGGCGGCGAACGTTCTCGCCCGACAAGTTTATCCAGTCGATCAGAATGCTTTAATGCGTCGAACCTTCGTAATTCGATACCAATTCGTCGAAAGAAGGTGTCGCCGAGGTTGGCGATGGGAAGGGTAGAGCCGATGGCCGGGCTTTACGATCGCGCCGCATTCCGAAACGATCGATCGACATCGTCGACGACGTCGTTCGTCATCGGGCGAATTATCCGACGCTACCGTCGTTTTTCATCGGGCGCCTCTTTGGCAAATCGAGGAGGCGCGACGGAAAGGGGCCGAGATAAGCGGAGAGGCGGGCGGGAGGGAGAGAGAGAGAGAGAGAGAGAGAGAGAGAGAGAGGGAGAGAGTGAGAGGCAGAAAGAGAAAAACGGGAAGGGCACACGGCCGGTAATTAAACCTATAAATTGGCAGCATGAGGGAAGAAGGGAGGGACCGCCATTTCATAACACTTGTAAGGCAACAGGAGTCGCCACGGTTGGCGGATGAGGTGGATACTCTTATCCGTCGAGTACAACGCAAAACGGACAGAGAGGACGCGGCGAATGAGAGAGAAAGAGAGACAGGGAGAGAAAGCGAGTAGCAGAGTGGAAGAGAGAATAAGAAGGAGAGAGAAAGAGACTGGGAGAATGAGGCAGACGGAGAAAGGAGGAGAGGATGAGGCGCTGGGCAGCGAGGTAAGAGGAAAAAGAAGGAGAAATGAGGTAGAAGGAAGAGCTGCAGGGGCGAGAAGGACCGAGGGACAGACACGTTACATATACAGAGGCTGAAAGTTAAGTAGTACGAGTGTAAGAGTACGCTATAAGGCCCCGGCTGGTAACACACATGGGTTTCTGATGGTCGTTTACCCGCGGCCCTCGAGTGACGACCCCGCCCGCTTCAAGGACACCCTCGGACACCGCAGCCTCGGACCAGAACCCGACCATCTTCAACGACCGACTGCACGTATGCACCGTGCGCGACGACCATCTGGATTCCTCCTGCCTGTCGATGGACTCGGCTTATCTACTCTCCGCTCGCCTGCGCAACGCTCGCCGATCCGCACGCCGATCCGCACGCCGATTCGCATGCCGCTTCTCGGGATTGATCGGCCGATCTAAGCCCACTTTTCCTCCTTTTATGGGGCTGTCCCCTGTCAAAAGGTGGTGATCCGCAACCGGCGGCCCGTGAAATTATTTTATAACGACGCCGCGCGCCCCGTCTGCCGCCAGGAACTACTCGCTCCACCCTCATCGATAACTATCACTTTCGATATCGAGCCGGCAGCGCGCGGAATACGGCCAATCTGAATTACTTCCGAGACGGAAGATTACCCATCTTCTCCGGCACGTCCTCGGAGGACTGAGCTCGGCCGAAACAGGAAATAAATAAATATTTTCGCGCGACGTTTAAGGGCTCGCCTGATTAGATCTGGGCGTAAAATGTTATTGCGCGTTAACCGGCGGCGCGCGCGATTTAGAGCGCTCGTAGAATCTATTTCTAACACCGGACGTATCGTAGGGGTGCGTAAACAAATATAAAATATTATCTGCAAAAGTCGCCGTGACCTGCGCGTGAGAACGCACGCGCTGCTGCGGATTTACGATGAGCTTGGTAATGTGAAGGATGTTAGGAGCTTGCGTTATCAGATGGAGGATGTTAACGATAGCGGAACGGAATGAATGAGTCTTACGGTGACTTCCGAGCTCGTCGTACGTCTGATAGTTATGACCGGCAGCTTGCGATCAATTACGGTGACGTATCGCGAACGAGGGCCCTAATGGGCACGCTAACGACTACAATGACGCAAGGCCGCGTACGTCTTAATGACTCGGTTTGTTTGCCGGGTGTGTAAAGTACTGTTAAGCCTCGTGGTTCCCGGACCCGCTCCGATTCGGATTATGTCCGGGGTAGGTCTCGAATTAACTGCGCCGTTCGTTCTAATTTACCCCTTCGCAGTTAAATCCGACATTAGGTTTAGTTCGATGTCACGCCGGCTAGGCCGGCGGTAAATTGTCCGTTTTACTCACGGCGTTAACTCCGGGTACGTATCGGTTAAGCCGCTCGGAACTTCGTTCGAGCGGGGAGAACGCATAACGCTTTATTGCGATATTCCGTCTTAGCGAACGCCACTCCATTTCGCCAAACTGCCCGGCCAAGGGCGTCAGTTGTTTCGGAGCGACGCTTCTTTTAAAGAACTGTCTGGCAATAACTCGCGCGAGACGCTTTAAAGACGCTCATTTGACGAGTTAAACTGAATTTATTCCCGACCTCTTCCCACTCGTGCGACTACGGCCGAACACACTCCTCCCGTCTTTGTCGCGTCGTAAAACAATAATGCGATCATTGCAAATGCTCATCTTCTCGGCCAGTAGCGTTTGGCCAACGTCATTATTATTGCAATTCCCCGGTTAAATATCGGTAAGTCGGGATAATGTTAAAAGCGGGCGAGGTCGAGTTATAAAATGAAGATTAGCGGACGGGGTGTAAGGAGATAATGGAGGATGATAGACGAAAAAAGGTGGGTGGCGGACAAGAAGCCGTGGCGAGGAATGGACGGGCTGAGAAGGGGCAGGAGGGGGGGTGGGGTGGGGAAGAGGAGAACAAAGAGGAATGACGAGTGGCGCAAGGTGAGCCACAGCTGAGCCACTGATTTATATACCTGCGAGATGTTACGAAAGAAGCGCGGAGTCGCGCGCATCATGTAAAAACCTTATAAATTCTCGGATCCTAATTCCTGAAGTGCAGTTTCGGCCCAGGGACCTCGGGGATTAGGAAGAGGTGGGCTTCGCTCGTTCTTTTATTCAAAGGGCCCCCTACACTCCAGCTAGACTCGTTCTTTGCGTCCCGCCTCTTTTTTGCCCAGCCTTTTTCTATTTCACCCCCTTCGCCTGTTCTCTACTTCTCTCTCTCTCTCTCTCTCTCTCTTCCCTCTTCCGTTCGATTCAACCCCCTCGCCTCGGCCGTCTCCTCTGTCTCAGGGTACGCTGCCGCGAAATAGGATGCGCATTTTGATAGAGCGCCATCATCCCTTTTTCAGGGCCAACCCCCGGGTTGTCCCACCCGAATCCATAATGGATGCCGATGCCTCCTTATTCCCCTACGCGCCTCCTTCCGGTGGGGAGTATTTGTCTTGGCTTAATTGAAAAATCCCTCTCTCCGCGGCCGTGGGGAGTCCTCGCGGCGAGACGTCGTTGGAGGGCCCAGGATCCGGTAGCCGATTTTTTTCTCCCCCCGAACAGTATTCGGGTTTGATTTACGGCTCGGCCCCGCTTTCCGCGACTCGCGGTCGAATATTTTCGCTCCGTTTCCCATGGGGTCCTGGGTTCGGTTGCCGACGGTGTCTCTGCGAAAGCACGTTTGCACCGTTACACCGCTCGCTGACGCACAGGATATACTTAGGAGCAATAATCTCCGTTCTCTTAACGCTGATTTATGGCGGTCAATAAAGAGATCATCTATAACGCTGCGCGCGTAGCTTATTAAGCTAGCTGCCGCTGCCATAGATGTGTTTGCGAACACTGTTTGCTCCTTCGACGCAACTCTCCTACCATCCTTCGACTCCTTCGACTCCTTCGACTCCTTCGACTCCTTCGACTACTTCGACTCATTCGACTCATTCGACTCCTTCGACTTCTTCCTCTTCGTCAGGCTTCAGCCTTTTATCTTAGAAGCTGGCGCAATCTCTTGGCTTTCGCAGTCGTCGAGTTCCCAAACCGACGGCCGTCAGGCCGAGGCATTTAAATATTGATTGCTCCACCGAGTTAAACGTTATTTACTGTAAATTGAATATCCAGTATTGGAGCACGAGATCGTCGGCCGGGACGGCGAACGACGTTTATCGGATTTTACGACGAGTCTTAATGCGAGCGCCTTTTTTTTACGGACGGCTGATACGTCATCGGCTCTTGAGCGTTCGCTTACGGACACCTGTGGAATCCGTTTCGACACTTATCGCGGCGAAACTCTCCGCTCGTCTGGCCAGCGTGACGATTTGCTCGGACGGGCTATCTGCTCGAGCATCGTTCGCGCACATCGCTAGGCCGCGTACGTGTTTTCCCGAGAGCGGCGCGTACTCGCTCGCGAGCGGCGCGTCTCGATGATCGGCGTCGTCCTCTTCCTGATTAATTATTTGCATATTAAAATGGGCGTGGACGGTCGCAGATGTAGCGCCGCGGAGTTCGGCTTTTGGGGCGGGGTTTATCGTTTGCTGAAACGGAGACGATAAATTTCGAGCTAACTTATTCGCCGTTCGCGGTGCCTCCCTGTCGAATTATGGGCATTCATTTTTCGCGCGACAGACGCACGGCGCTGCCCCGGCGGGATCGATCGTAAAAAAGTCGGGTGGCGGAGGAAATTTTGGGAAGCGTAATTGCCACAGCTAATTTCCCTGTCGGAATCGGACATTTATCGTGTCACCCTGGTGGGATAAATTTTTGCCGCCGCAAGGGCGATTTTTATGATCGCGGATATTTACGAGCGCCGAGAGTGAGAGGAGGGGGAGAGGAACGACAGGTGGAATTGCCAAGAAATTTCTTCATCGAATCGAGAAGCTTTTCCCTATAAATATCTCAATATTCGACGGCCTGGATGTCGGTCGACGATTTTCGCCGACGGCGGGGGGGCAATTCTTAATTAGCGCAATTTGCACGTTGCCAGTGTCAATTTGCACGGTCTGTCATTACGGCAATTAATTCCGGAAGAAAACCCGCTCGGCCGATTAAGCATCCCATTAAGGTGAACGCCCAGTAAATTTAGATCCGTATCTCCGGATCATATCGTACTTGCACGGTTGGCCCGCGCGAAATCGAGCTCGCTCGGCCAGGCCGGGCCCGATTAATAACGATTATAATATTAATAATAATGATAACGACGTATCGGGCTTAATCGTTTTCGGTGCACCGCTGATGGCACACGTTCGCGTCTACAGATTGCGTACGGTCGTCGGCCATTTAGATTTTGTAATCTAGATAAAGGCCAGGGTCTGAATTACATTTCTATTATGGGCGCGAAGGATCTACGGGCAGATCGTCGCCGTCGATCGGGGCACTGATTAATTATCGGCCATGATCGAGGTACCGGCGAGGGAGGGGGGGGGGGGGGGGGCGAGATTCCGTACGAGTTTAGCGAACGTGCCCTCTCGGCCACCCCTCCCGCGATCGAACCACCACCTGCCCATTGTCCTTCGCATTTTGCCAGAATTTATCGGCGGATTAAGATGACTTATGGCGCGGGCCAACGCGCTAAAGCTGAATTATCGACGAACGAGCGTAATCGCCCGGCCGCATTGTAATTACGCTGATACTTCGTTTTTCGTTGGCCGAGCGCAATTTTGTCCTTTAGCCAACCGTCTGCCGATTCGCAGGATCGTCTCTCCCCTCCCGCTCGCTATTTATGCGCACCGTAACGAGGAGCGTACCGGCAATTTCGTCTGGGAAGATTAAAGGATTTGCGCTGGGCCCGGGTTCCGATGTTACCATTATTCATTTTGCGGAAGATTGATTCGAGGCAGGCCGCTTCGTATTTGGATTTCGTACCTGGGCGAAAGAAATAGAGGGATACTTCGAAATCGCGTTTGGCAGAGGCTTAGTTCCGTTCGTTAAATCCGTAGCTAGAGCCTTTCCCCCCCCCCCCCCCCCCCTCCTAATTCGCGAATTTCACTCGTTATACAGCCTACAGTGGGCTGATCCTCCTTTTCTTCGCTCGCGGCAGCGCCCTTTATAACGGATGTCTCCTATTTTTTATCACCGTCCAAGGGACGCTATAATCTTCCCGGCGTATCTAAAAATATACACAAATAATTGGCCGACGCCGCCGCGCCCATCCTTCTATTTTCTCTTCTGCCCATCCTTTCGTCCCCTCCCAAAATTCAGGAGCCAAAATATAAATGCGGCCCACATCGGGGCCAATTCCGAATAACGAGCGGTCTTCTTATTTCATGCTGGGCGTCAGCGCGTTAAATCAGGCATCGTTTACTTACTGACCTCTTTTCATAACTCGATTTCATCTTACCTCAATCTGTATAAAAGTATAATGGGAACTGCCTCGCAGAAATAGCTCAAACATTGAAAACGTTTTTTGCTTCAAAAATGACAAAAACGCACATCCCGCTCAATCTATTCCAAGGGAGCGTAATTTTGTTCGCAACATCGCTATTAATCACGCTGGAATCATTTGGCAGGACGAAATATACACTCCCCCCTAATACTCTCGGATACGTTGGGTATCAGCCATATGTGGTCGTCATGACAGTTAATGCGTTAACTTGTCAGAATAACAAATTTCCATTTTTCTCTCCCCTCCCCACGACCCGTCGAGGAAACGAGATTTTCACGGGTGCTGATGACGTCGGATGCCTCGTTATCCCCAGTGGGGTCTCTTCGTGTGGGGTACGGTGCGGTAGCGTTGGCATCCTGACCCTGAGCTCTTACCTACACGACGACCTTAGCGTGCTAAGGTGATTTCCTGATCTGCCCCTCCTCCCGACTTTACCAGTTTCTTATTGAGATCTGTGCAACAGGACGGTGCGCCGAAAGGAAAGAGAGACAGTGAGAAGGAGGAGAGAGAGGTGGGGGGGGGGGGGGGGGGGAGGTGGCTTTAGAAGTTGCAGGAAGGATTTATTGCGTTTTAAGATCCATCAATCGCCAGGAATAAACCTGTAGTAACCCGGCCGGTCGCGTCGCGAAAATTTAATCTGCCGCATGAGAAAATAATCGACGACTAATCCGCGCCGGTGACAGGTGGGTGAAAAAAAAAAAGATGACACGTTTCCCGTCGGCCGCACCGACGATCGAAGTGGGGAAAGTTCGTCGGAATCGGAGAAACGCGCTCTCGACCGACGACGATTCACTTTTACACCCCCCAGCCCCGCGACAGCGAATCCCGATAGAAAGTTACTCGACCGCCGAGGCGGCGAGCGGCTATCTCTGAATGGAACGATCCAGGACATTCTGCGATCCAGGAAGCCGAGGAGGAAGTCGGCGAGGACGATTCAGAAGCGTGGATTCGAGGGGGAAGTGGAGGTGGCAGGATCGGAGGAGGAGGGGGGTAGAAAGAAGTGGAGGCTGAGAAGGATGAAGTGGAAGGACGAGAGGGTGGGTGGGGGGTGGGGAGGGGAGGACGGAGAAGTTGGAAACTTAATGCTCGTGGTACCGTGGCCACACCGTCGCTATATCGTCGGCGAATGGTTATGGTGCCCGGCCCACGCAATCCGTGGGTCATGGACCATGATCTATGGTACACGGCGGAATGCCCCGTTATGCGCTAAAGTGCAAACTTGTTAGTCATAGACTGCGCCGGTGTCGATGGGACAACCGCTGGCCGAGGAGGCGCACGTGTGTGCGCGCGCGCGCGCGCGCCAGCTTGGCCACGGTCTGCGCGTGTGCGACTCCTTCGCGAGGAGACGTGTCTCACGAAACCGCGTCGGATGATTCGCGGTTTCCGTCTCTTCCTTCTATCATTTTCGTCGGATCCTCTCACTTTCTTTTTTCCTCGCTCCCAGATATCTCGATATCTCTCTACTTTATTATTCCCGCCGCTTCACGACTCACTCTCCCGAGGGGTCCCGGCATACGGATCGTCGTGTTCATAGTGTTTGGGAGGTATGTGTGTGTGTGTGTGAGTGTGTGCACGTGTGTCAATGCGTGGAGAGGCGCGAGTTAGAAAGGGAAGAGTACACGAACGCAGGTCCCGTCTTCATGACACGGCGACCGTAGGTCGTGCGGATGCCGTTATGCCCTAAAGTGCAATTCTCCTCCGCCGTTCCCGTTCTCTCCCCCTCCCCCGCCTCCCCTTTCATCCCAACTCGCTCTCCTTCACGCTCACCTCTCCCAGCTTCGACGTTCCGGCTTCTACTCTCTCGGAAGCCTTTCTGGACGCCTCGCAATTTTCCCGTCTCGAGGCTGGCCCGATCTCAGTGGCAAGTGCGCACTTCACTCCTTTTTCGCCAGATTCGCCGGATTTCCCAGCGAGGCCGGGCCCGGTCATTGTTCAGATTTCGACCGTCCGAGTCTCGCCTCGCCTTCTCGTAGCCGACTGCAGTCAGCTTTATGCGACGTCTCCTAACTCGCCAGCGTAGAACCGCGTTTATAAACCGCCCGATCTAACGACGTAACGTAGTACCTCGGTATCGCCTAACGGCGCATCGTTCGCGTCACATCATTCGATATTTCACGATCTGATCCACACTTCCGCGATTGGGGCATCGAGGCATAGATTACGGGACTTCATTAGCGCGAGAGGGTTTCTCGCGAATTGTTTATCGCCGCGGCGGTTCGATCCGGGGTAGAGGGACTACAAATTGACTCGCTATCGAAACGGGCATCATCGTGCATCTGGCATCGGGACGTCGGAGGTACCTACCTACCTATCTGCCCGGGCGAGCTGCGAAAGAAGCGGCCGACGAGTAAGAGAGAACGTCTTCATATAAATTCGCGGGCGGCTTGTAATCGAAGGAGGGATCGTGTCGCTCGTTTAGCTCGAACGAGTCGAGTTCGTAAAGCAGCGTGTGTCCATAGATTCGCTCCTGAGAGAGTGAGAGGGTGGGAGGGGGATGGAAGGAGGTGGATGGAAGAAGGCGGATGGAAGGATAGAGCGACGTCGAAGGTTACGGGAGAAGCGGAAAGACGTAGTGCCCTCGTGTCGTGAGAGGTCTCTCGATGCGAGGGATCGGGAAAGGCGCCTTCGATGTCTCGAACGACTCTCGTTTGACGATCGGACGGCGCCTACGGACGCGAAAGGAGGAGCCACTTAACTCCTCGCTCCTTCCTACCCCCCTCGCCGAGCGAGCCGGCATCGCGCAGGGCTTATTAAGCCCACGTAATCCTTCGTCGGCCGTATGATAATCACGTTTTTAGCGCCCATCAAAGCGCCATAAACTTAATCGGCCGTCCGACGCGCGCGCCGACTGCTCGTGTCTCTCCTGTCCTTTTTATCCGCTCAACTCGCCTGGGATTCCATCGCGGGCTGCCGTCGAGTTTTCCCGAGAAGGACGCCGCTGTCGTGAAAGCCGAGGAATTCGCGGGAAGAAGGGAAGCTAACGACGATCGTTATCGAATGAGCGCGAATGATAATACGAAGTGGCTTACCGGCGTTAATAACAGTTCGGTCGCCCTTAGCCGGACGCAAGGCCTGCCAATCGTCAGGGATTCTCCGAGATTGTGCCGTGTACGATTCCGAGACGTGTAATTCGTTCGCGCGGCTGGAAGCTGCACTCGTTCGAGCCACGTCGATCGGCTCGGTTCGCGTCCATTCTTCGGGCCGAAGTCAACTGAAGCTCGGCAGCGCAAGCCTGGCTCGGAAGTCAACGTGAACGGCGGTTGCCGGAGCGACGATGGAACGGGAACGGTGGTTACATATGAAGTATGGCAGTTGATATCTGCAATCCGCGAGGCGAGCTGTCGGCGCTCTTCTGATCGGCGAACAATCTAACGTACACTTGCCACGCCGTCTAACGAGAGACGTACGCCGCACGCGGACGATAATCTCGGGCCCGTCGTTTCTTTCCTTTGCGTACGGGCAGGGCGAACGCGGTGTAAGTGCACACTTTTCGCCGCCAATCGCTTCGGCGAACGATCCCGGTGTCGTTACTTCCTCGTTGCTGCCGACGGCGGAGTCGGAATAAAGTTATTATCGTCTAGCCCGGTAAACACGTAGCTGGACGGAGGATGAATGGATGGATGGATGGATGGATGGATGGATGGATGGATGGATGGATGGATGGAGTGGACTGGACTGCAGGCGAGCGGAAGGAATGGGATGCAGGAGGCTAAATGCGACGCTCGGCGGAGGTATTCGTTAAAACGGATTTAGCCAATCGAAGCGGCGATAAAATAAATAAGCGGCGAGCGGCCGAACGACCGGCTTTGAAGATTACACGTCCGGCCTATCGCTGAATTGGAATATCCTCGGATGTTGGCGCCGCTCGCCGAGGTGGAAGAGAGTGGTGAGAGGAGGTTTACGAGTCGGAGCTTTTACTTTGGGCTAAGGTCATCTCGTCCACCGATATACCCGAGAGTCCTGCCGCGAAGGCAAGCGTAGGGGGTGACTTAACACGTGTCCAGTTCGTCCCAGGCTCGCGGGGGCTGTCGATAATTCTGGCCAGCTGTTTTTATTGCCGCGATACGTCCGGCAAACAGCGGCCGTATAAATGCACTTTGATTCGCACCTACGGCGAAGGTGTCCGATTTCAGTAGTCACGGTAGTCCGTGGGAGAGAAAACGTGTTAATCGCCGCCGGTGGCTATATAACCGGTGGCCCGGAGCATTGGGAATCGCTCCGCTCGCCGTTTCCGGGATTTGATAGTGGCGCTAATGCTCGGCATTATATCAATTGCGCTCGCGCGCGCCTCGGCAGTCACTTTTTATTGGCGAGAATCGCGCCCGCAATTCTGCATTCTCAGGACTCTGGCGTGGAAATCGATATCGTCCCTGCGCTCGCATCCGTTTCGAGACCAGGAACTCGGAGTCTGAAATAAATGCCTCGTTATCGTAGGGGGATGGATTATTCCTCTTTTCACCGACGCACACGATCTCTTCTATGACTCTCGAACGTCTCGCCGCGCTTCGGTGCGCCGAGGCCAGCCAAGATTATCCCTAATGGTATGAAATCTTATCTGAGCGAGTACAAGGCAGAGCGAAAAGTTAATAAAGAAGCCCGGTAGCCGGTTGAATCGTGTAAATGGCGCACGGCCTGAAAGAGGCGCTCGGCGAAGATTCTCCCGCGCTTTGTCGCTCGGCTCGTCGTGCCTCGTCGAAAGGAAGGTCCGTCGCTGAAAGAAGCCAGCAGTCAAGGGGTTAAGCGCCGACGGTTCTTTACAGCCGATCGAGAGCCCGTAACGGTACGTCGACACGTCGCCACGACCAATCGCCGAGAGGTCGAAGAGATGGCAAAAGCGGCGAAGAGGCGAGGAAAGAGGCTAGGGAAGAGGCTAGGGAAGAGACTAGGGAAGAGGCAAGAGAAGAGGGTAGGGAAGAGGCCAGGCAAGAGCGGTGGAGAGAAAGCGTGAGAGACGCGCGCGAGCGCAGGGGAGAAAGATAGATTTACAGAATGCCCGGCAAGGTGGCCAGATAAAGAGGATAGATTATCGCAAGTAATTGCCGTTGCCCGCGAGACTTCCCCTCTCGCGTTATCATTCAACAGTCAGAGTTGTCAATTGTGCGCCTCCCTTCTCCCCCCCCCCCCCCCCCCCCCCCCCCCTATCGGGCCGCCTGCTGTCCGTCCTCGGCGTAATCGCAACTTGCCGAGACTTTAGTAGGACAGGATGCGCTCGCGGCCACGGACGATGCCGGTGCTTATGGTTCCACTGTCCGTGCGCCGAAGAACGCCCACAGCGTGGAGACCGTGAACATCGTGAACAGCGAACACCGAACAGCGAACGCCGCTGAACGCTGAACGCCGAACACTTCCACTCGGCACCTGCGCTTTAAGCGGGGGGCCGACAGTGACAGCGCGCGCGCGGTGGAAGGGGGTTACGTCACGAAATCGAGTGAGATGTTACTTACTGTAAATTTGCCACTGCCGTGCGCGCGATGCCACGGGGCCAGGGGAGTCAGAAAGAAAGGCTGTGGGAAAGATAGCGCCTTCGCCGCGCGCGAGGATACCATTGCCAGCTTCTTCTCCCGCGTCCTCGGCAACGAAAAAGGAAGGAATGGTATCTCGGAACGAGCTCGAAGCGATACCAGACCGACCTGAGAGTTTTCGAGTCAGGTGGGACATCGACGGTAAAGAAGCGTATATATATATGTGTATAAGGTGCAGTGGGGCAAAACCGGACCATAAATTGTAAAGTTTACTTTAACCTGATGTATTTTCTATCTATTCCACTAAAATCTAATAATTTTAGTGTTTTTATTTAGCGCATGGTTTACTCTTTAAGTTGCATTAATTTGGATTAAAAATATCTTCTGAAACTTATGATTTTCTTAATAAATTCAAAACAGTGCTGCTACGGCGTGCTTGCCCCGAACCGGGGCAAAACCGGACCATATATTGTAAAGTTTACTTAAACTGATGTATTTTCTATCTATTTCACTAAAATCTAATAATCTTAGTGTTTTTATGTAGCGCATGGTTGATTCTTTAAGTTGCATTAATTTGGATTAAAAATATCTTCTGAAACTTATGATTTTCTTAATAAATTCAAAACAGTGCTGCTACGGCGCCCGAACTGGGGCAAAACCGCACCTCACGTGAAAGTACGGTGTTTCTTCCTCGGGATTCACTTTTTTGTCCACTTTTTCCTCGGATTTGGTCACTAATTGTGTTTTTTGGTATTTTATAGTACTTACTAGCTGAATAAATATTCATTTGGCCACCTTTAATTTCTGCCCCGATGGATAGTCCGGATTTGCCCCGTGCTCAAATATTTTCATGGGTTAGGTTAGACTATTATTTTATCAAAAAATATAAAATATCCGATATATCTTATTACTATTAAGGAAACTTACCTTATTATGCTATGTGCCTATCGAAGAAAAACTCATAGATTTCTAAACTATTTGCTTAAATTATCGATTTATAATGTTTGACTCAATCTTTGCTCTGTACCTGGAAACACCATGAACATTGTCGAACGAGTTAAACGGAGGAATTAGAGAATAATTGTCGGCCACCTAGGTTGATCATTGAATACTAAACAAAGGAAGAATTCTACCTAACAGTTTGTACAATAGAACGTATATTCGAATAAATAAGGGCCTATTCCGGATTTGCCCCGTTTCCGGATTTGCCCCACTGCACCTTATATATATATCTCATGCGGGCAGGATTACTTTTTGAAGATCGCGGCAGGCTGAAGTCGGACGACCGGTGTCAGATGTCGTAAGTCCTGCGGGACAAAGTTGTATATCCGCTCCTTATACGCCTCGCGTTAGGTACTTCCATCTCACCGCAGGGGTGGAGAAGTACCTCGGCTCGTTTAAGCCGCGGCACCTTATCTCGAAGTCACACCCACGTTAAAGAGCTTCCGTTACTAATCACTGCCCACGCTCCTTGCACGCTTACGTGCCCCTTAAATATATTGCGGCAGCCGGTCGCAGGCCGCTTGCCTTCTCCAGGGCCTCTCGCGTACAGGGTTTTGCAGGGATGTTCAACGACTGCGAACCGTCGCGGATAGCGTTCCGATAATTATCGATCCCGCGCGGTGGACAATTATTTACGGCGGCGTCCGGAGTTACAAATCGGGACAACTCGGGCTTACTTTGTATAACTCCCCGCGTGCCATGAATTATACTCTTTAAATTGCCGCGCTATCTGCGCGGGCAAAAATTGGACCGGCGCTGTGTGCTCATGCGCGTGCGAGCCAGAAACATGCGGCGAGCCGAAAAAAGTGTGCGTGTAACACGGGATCGAGTCGGGGCGCGCGTTTGTCTTCGCAGATAAGTTTGACGCGGCTGATTTATCGGGGCCGATTAAATGGGAGAATTACGTGAGAAAGTATGGAAGTCAGGTATCATGTCCGGCTGAATTACCGGCGCTCAAGCGCGACTAGCCGGTGTAACTGAAGATACAAGATGGCCAGGCTAGATGACTGCCATTCGACTCGAGTCGCCCGTGGTTTATGCACGATATTTTCGATAACGAAGGAAATATATATCGAGCAACGGTACATTCGATCGTCGAGAGGTCCGCGCCGCAGCTCGGCCTTAAGAGCTCTTCTCTCTAATGTTCACCGCGTTTAACCGGCATGGCAGTTACTCGTTTGCTAGTTCGCCCCCCCTACCTCATCCCCCCGTCGGCTCGTCTACGCGACACACGGCACTGCATATCGTGCGTAATGCCTCGCGTATGCGCGAGCGAACTTGCGGGACGTTGCATTCTTCGCCGTATGGCCGCGCGAGTGACTCGTACGTCACCGGAGCCAAAAATGGACAACTTCGAATTTTTAGCCTTCAGTCTTACCTTTTGACAGACAGGTCTCACTAAGAATAGCCACTCGCTTCCTCCTCTGTCTCTATCCAGGGACAGGATAAATAGAAGAAGCTCGTCACCTTTTATTTTTCCACGCTCGCTGCTTCTAGTTTTCCCTCTGCATACTCGAGCCATAATGTGTTAGGCGATATTAGCGTTGGCCGGCCGTTATCCTAATTATAACCGGACGCTCCCTCGGCGCATCGTAAGAGTTATAGATCGAGAATCGATGCGGAGGATAGGTGGTACGGCGAGGAGGCATTCGCGAGCGAACGGAGAGGAGCGGAGCGGGACAGATGTAGAGATCGAGAGAGATCGAGAGAGATCGAGAGAGATCGAGAGAGAAAGGCTAGGCTTATAGAAGGGGAGTCATTGGGAGAGCGGAGATACGGCTTAAGTGGATCGGCGCTACCGAGGATCCGACGTTACGCCTTCTCGTTACAGCGGTTACATCGGAGTTTATCTGACGTTCGGGATCGGCAAGACACCTTACGATCGATTTCGATCTTCGGCCATCCCGCTCGGACGTTTCCTTTCCGTATCTCGTTCATCGCCTCCGCTGTCCGCAGGTGGAAAAGTGATTTGTCAAACATCGCGGCGCGATCCCACCGACAGGCAAACGGCCAATGCCGACTCTCGGAGGGTATATTGTGCGTAACGGGGCCTGGCGTTGTTACGCGCGCTGTCAAAGGCGTTCGTTACATTGATGCTTTTCGTTTTGCAATCAGGCTCGTTGCGAAAATGGTCGAAATAACGGCAGTTCATCCGACTCGAGCCGTTGGGGGTGATAAATAGCTGCCATGCATCAGAGGGGAAAACGGCTATGATAAAATGCGATGCGGCACGGCCACTGATTTATATATTTACGAGCGGATTACGAGGTCAGTCCAAAGTTGTACCTACGCTAGAGGAGCTCTCGGCCGCTCTCGGTTCATCTAGTATCGATGTATCCGGCGCTGTTTACATTGGGAAGTTAAGCGTAAATTGAGTCGGCACTCTCCCAGTCACCACAATGCGTCCGATAAATAAAGCCGAGCCAGTTTCTCGGCTCATGAGAATCTCGGCCTCGTTTGCGAGCGCTGTTAATCATCCGCGAGTCAAGTTCGTTCCGTGACAGAAGAGAGATCGCTCCTTTGAACTAGAAGCTGCGACCTGCGATGCGGCCAGGCGGCGAGGATAAGTCAGTGTCTTACAAGGACCTCTGATCCTTGACTCCAGACGATGGCCGAGAGCGAGCTTCCTGGTGGATAAACTTGGTGACCTCGTACCTTACGACCGATCAACCGGCATTATCGTAGGTGCGAACGCGAACAAGTTGTACCCGCCAACGGAGAGAAGGGGAGAGGGAGAGGGAGGGAGGGAGTCGAAGTGACTGCTTTGACCCTTTCGATCGTTTCCCTTACATTTCCCATCTCGTAATTCAATCGACCCTCTCATTTTATTAACCGGTTTATTACGGCATCGCGATAATCAGCCACGTCCTATATATCAGTACAAAGTACTGCCGCGCTCAGGCTACATATTATTGTCTCTCGGGGAGTGTTCTTAACGTAAGCGTTACACTTGATTACACGGTGAGGACGAGCGACAAATACTGGACGCGGATGCAGGTGCGTTCTCTCATCTTAATTGGATGGCATCGGCTTCCGCGAGCGGGCAGGATAGAGCGCTGAAAGGACCTAGTACGATTCGCCACCCTCCTTCGATCCTCATTATTACATCCAGTCAAAGATGCAACGTAACTTCGAGCCAGCCTGCTAGTTTGTCACAGCCGTTCTAAAAGTTCCGATCCGTGCAATCCGGTGGGTAATGACCGCGATAATGATCGGCCTCGGAAGGGTAGCACTTGCAATCCGGACTGATAATGGCGATGTACGCTCTGCAATTGGGTGGGTAATAACGAGCGCCTATCGATTGTGCTGATAAGCTGCTACCGCTGCTGCTTTAATGCCGTAATGCGGAGTGGTCACGAGGCGTGACTAAATCGCAACCCAATCCTCGCGATCCTTCATCCAGACTCCACTTTTTACACTCGCAATGACAACGTATTCGCAAGTTGACTTTTTACGCATCTCGTACCCGCTCCGGCAACGAATTCGACTCCGGTTACGGAGCTTTATTTTCTTTTTTCACCCCGCCGATCGGTCGCCTCGCGGTATTTTCGGTTTAAGTTACAGGTCAATGTCCTTATCCAGACTGAAGCGTCTGAAATATGTATATGCCATCCGGCGACTGATACCGTCCTTCACGCCGGCTCGTTACTTATTCACTCGCCCATCGCGGCGGGTCGATTTTCCGTCCGTTAAGGTTGACATTCGCGCGCCACTTCGCCGATTACGCGGAATGTCAAATTCGACGGCGTGATACGTTCAATGACACGCTCGAGATTCGGTGCTTTCATTGAGTTCCTTGCCCGATTAAATGCGTCCTGTTACTCGCCTTAATCAGGCTTCAGGACATCGATTAACGTGGAACCCTGATTTTTGATTCCAGAATGGAGACCTTCCAAGAAGCCGCCGTTCAGATGCTCAAGGAGTTCAGAGCCCTTCTTCAGCACTCGCCGCTGCCGCTTCCCGGCACACGACTTCTGCAGCTTCTAGCTCTGAACATGTTCGCTATCGAGACGACGCAGCTAAAGGGTGAGTCCTCGAACACTTACCGTACGTTAGGCTATCGCTCCATTTTCTCATACCGAGATACCATCAACATCGTACACACCCTTGCTACATCTAGTCCGATACATTTACAATGCTGCACCCCATAAATTATTTCTGGCGACCAAGGTAGATAGGCACGGAGAGTGCGGAAAATGAGGCAAATTCGTGGGATTCGAGAATAGCGCGCGCGCGCGCGCGCGAGCGCCCTCTGCCTTGATTTTACGAGATAGGTAGGTCTTCGCGGTATTAGTCGATGGTTAAACGAGCCGAGGCGCTCCATTACGGGTGCCCAGGACTCCGTCGAGCGGATACTCGCCGGGAATATTGTTTTCCCCGAGAAGTAACTGGAGTCGCGCGGAAAAAGGGCTGGAATGTTGTTTAGTGATACTTTCGAGCGGGTCATAATGTTCGCCGCTCTCTCTCGCAGAAGCCGATGGCTCTCGCTTCCACGGGGCACCGCGATAGATCGATAAAGGCCCCGGTCTTCGCGTGCGTTTCAGTACGAGGGGCCCCGGCGTGGAAACGGCCGGGAGAGAGGAAGAAGAAAGTTGTTACGACAACGTAGTAACCGGCACTTTAGATCGAATCTCTTTCACGGCCACGGCCGTCTCGTTATTTAATGTTAGTACATGAGAAGCTCGACTCTCCCGTCTGGCTTTATTGTTTCACGTCGGTTTTCTGCCGGCGTGTAATGCCGGCACGAACGGCCGCGCAGTAAATCAAAGTAACGACCCCCGGCCAGCTGCCAAAAGCCGTTTCGAATTCAATCCGAGCCCCGGTATCCGCGCGAATCTTTCCCGTTTCGGGAGCGGAACGAGACGGCGCCTGATATATTTCGGACGCACCCGTAGCCTCCCACTCTTACTTGGCCGTTTTTTTTTTTTGCCATGCTCAACGGTCCACGGAGCGTACAGTCGGGACTGCGCGTACAGCGTTCCATTGTTCGTGAGCGACGACACGCGCATTCGGATAGATGGATGAAAATAGCCTCCGCCGACGAGGCCCGATATCCACTGCGGATTGATCCGCGGATATGTGTACCGTTGACAGTTACATTATTGCTTATTCCGAGTTCGTTATTTATGTAGCTCCGGTGCTTGGCCGAGGGATTTCGATCCACTGAATACGGTTTCCCTGCCAAATGGCGCAGGTTCGTAAATTAGCGCGACTAACGTTCGCGTTTACGAGGCGGTTCGCGGAACGACAAATCACGGGTGGAAATAAAATCCGGCGCGAGCGAGGAGAGCGAGGATAGCCTAAGCGGCAGTAAAACTAATCGCCACCTGTCACGTATCTTGTCTAGTCGGGCCCGCTAATCCCGCGCTTTCGCTGACTTTGTGGTTCGGTCTAGTTTGCCGGCCGCAGCCGACGGATTGTCTTGTCACGAGGCGAGAAGTCGTAAAATTAATCGGAACGACGGGAACGTATCTGTTGGGGTTCCCGGTGCAGTGGGTTACCGGTGTTAAGGCGGACTTTACGGTTAGAAGTTCCACATCTGACCACCCACTAATGGCGATGCCCGTTCGCAGATGCCCGGGGCCCACATATCTTCTTATTCCAATTTTATGCGCATCGTTAAGTATCTCTCACCATAGTTTTCGATCTAACGTTACATCGTTTAGGATCGTTAAACATGACAGTGCAGATTTGTTACATAGAACGTGAATTGTATTCACGTCATCGTTCGATATACAATTTTTTCGTACGACTCACTATTTAGGGTACGTATTTATAGCTTCGGAGATTTTGCGGTATACACAGTCGACATGGCCGTCAGTGTGTTAACTCCGAAGCAGATTGTCATCGGTGTCCGATGCAAGGGATACTTTCGCACAAATGCACTCTGAGTCAGCCCGAGCGTGACTCACTGCGCACGACTCTTCCTCTCCGACTGCGAAGGAATAAACCCGATCGGGGCGCTGGGTTTTGCACCTGCATGCAGGTGCCAGTCCCATATAATTGTCACTAATTCCTGTGCGAGAGCGAAACCATGGTCAAGGTCTCTCCGGAATTCCCTTTGAGTCATCGCCAGCATCCTCTCGCTGTTTTATTTCCGCCACGAACCCTCTCTCGGAATCCTTTCCACTGACCTAACCGTTTCTTGTCCCTGTTTTGCCCTCGACTTCCTCTCCCGAAGCTCAAAAATTTTCGATTTCGCTGGGCAGTAGAATCTCTTACCTCCTTCACAACAAATTAGTCGATCGTTCTGCGGAGCACTCGGTCATTTTTGTCATCGTTCGCCGTGGTTCCTCCGAGAAAGATCGAACTCGAACAGCGGGAAGGAGAAAAATACCTGTCCGGTGGCAATGGCCTTTCATAAAGAAGTTCTCACCGTCGAACCTGGCCCGTGATTCATCGGAGGAGCTTGTCTTACGCGTCGTAGGGTGAAGTCACCGAGACCGCTTTCTTATTTTTCCTCCAATATTCAGCCTCCGGGGTCTCGAATAACATTGCGTCAGCTCCGTAACCCATCGTTTATTCGACCGTACCTTCTCTTCGATCGACGAAGAGGCAAGGATCGTCCCAGCGTCAGAATCCTCGACTTTTTCCCCGCTTTTCGCCTCCTAGGAGCGACCGGTCGTAAATCTCGCGAGCGCATGCGAGCCATTCCCGTCTGTTTGTCTCCGGCATGAGCAAAGTGGCAGTCTCGCGCGAAACTTTATACGGCGCTGGCGGATGTATCGACGCAGCAATTAGCGTGCGTGGCCAGTATCGGATGCCCGGAGTCTTTGCGTAATCGCCGCATTCCTTCATCGACGCGTCGTCTCCCGCGATCGGGCGGAAAAAGGTGAAAGGAGGGAAAAGCCGAGGAATGCTTCTTCGCCGAGCGGCGGCAAACTCGGGAACGTTAATTTGCAAGCGATTTTGCGCTCCGGGTGAGCGAATGTCATTTTTAACGTTAGTCGACGCCGCTCGTCGCCGCTTCTCAGCTGGGAGGAAAGCTTTCCTGCCGGAGGTCTACGGACGAACGGAATCGGCCGGATTAATATTTGATCGGCGCGGAAAGTGTTTCCTCGTTGCGATCCGATGGCCGGTCGGAGGCCGGAGAGAGGGGCACGGTCGAACAGCCGTCACACTAGATGAATACTTTATCGGCCTCTTCCAACCGGCACCTCTTTTCTTTTCCTACATACGGTATAACGCGGCCTATCGTTCGCTTATCTCGCCCCGGTGCGCGTACGTCGGCTCACTAATACATTTTACTGTTACGCGGCGCATCGCGTTAGCGTTATATAGTGGCCCGTAAATAGCGGCATTACCGCTGTTTAATGCTTATAATTGTCTGGCGGCGTGTAAATGCTAGTCGAAGGAGCTTACGCGGACCCTACCCTGACAATATCTTCGGCGGTCTCTCGCTTCCTCGCCGGTACGCTCGACCGCATTCTATCGTACTCGCCCGGCCTTAGGAGCATCTCTTCCCATGGCCGCGGGAAGATAGGCGAGGCCTTCCTCAGTTCGGGCACGAGTTCCCGAGCGATTACGAAGTTTTAGTACCCCGGGCCCCCTTAAGCTCGCGTTACCATCACACGTGCGGGCTACACACCTGGCACGACAGACGCAATATTGCACGTGCGTTAATCTCCCGCCGGAGTAACGTAGCTTCCTTCCACACGGGGCGTATAGGTTTTCGCGGTTGAATCCCTCGCACGTACGATCTTTGAACGAAATTACCGGCGAATAATCGTCGTATTCGAGCGAAATGCCCCATCCGCGCGTTGGCACGCTCCCGCGAAATTGACGCCGGGAAGAGGAGGCGGCCTTCCAACGGGCTTTACTACTTCACCTTGACCGTTTACTCCTCTGTGGCTTACTCGTTCGAACGGTATAATTCCGGCGGACGTGACGGCTCTGCCCTTCTAACGCGCCAACTATCGTCCCTCTTCCTGTTCCGTCAATTTTCGTCCGGCCCCGGAAAAGCGGAGTGCATTAGCGCGCCGACCGTTAAAAGGATCTGGCCCCCGATCTGTTCCCGCTCTATCTACCCGATCCTACTCGAGTCCGCTCGAGCACACGCTTGAATATTCTACCAGACGAGGCCAGTAGAATCGAGGCGTTCAATACGGACAGTGTCGACGGGATGACAAACCGCCGGCAGTCTTTCACTATATCATTAAAGTCCCTTTTTGTTCCGACTTCGCGGAAGACGCTAGAACATCCAATCAGCATAGAAGCTCCACTCTCGCTAACGAACCAGTCCGAGCCGGCCGGGGCCGACGTCCGCTCTCAGCTTTAATTATCCCGTTACCGACGATCGAACAATCAGACCTGCCGATCACCGCTCCTCGATCGGCCTCTCCCGATCGATCCCGATCGATCGATTCGGATCGACGCGTGTCTCGCGCCCGCCTCGAAGATGACGCTTCCGCGCGAATGAGCCTCGGCGACACGTGATGACCACCTATCAGGCAGGCAGTAATTGAAATCGTAAACACCGCCGGTAATGGCCCATTGAGTTTATGCACCCGTGTCGACACCGTCTGCGGTCGGTGTCGAGGAACGTCAGATCCTGCCTTCATCATCCTTAAACCGCCATGACACATCCCTGCGGTTTGCTCCTGTCCGGCCTCCAGTCTCGCTTTCTTCTCGTCTCCGCCGGTCTTCACTCTTGGGCGAACGGTGCGCGGCGGGTTAGAAAGTGAGAGCCCGATGTGTTACCGATACGTCGTCACGCTGATATAGTGAGCTCGGCTCCTCCTCCGCCTCCTCATCCTTCTACTTTGCTCAGCATCGAATTCCTTCGGGCGAGTACCGCACGCGATTGCGCCTCTGCATCCCAGCGCCGTTCGAGCGGCAATGACAGAAGAGATTGTCGTCATATCGCCAGCCTCGTCCGCATCGTCGAACCTTCGAGCCCGTTCGGGCGATAGTCCGCTCGATGAGATTCGATGAATCGCGGAGCAACGTCAGGCAGCCATCCGCAATCGCGCATCTTCGGAGCGAACTATCGTTTATCAGCCTATCTACCTCCCTATATTTGGCAGCGGCTCCTTTCGCGCTGCAGAGTTCTCCTCCGACCCGCCCTCCTCTTTCCCCCGCCCTGGGCGTCCGGTCAGAAGTCGAGAGTCATTCTCGAGACGGGCTCGGGTGGAATCGAGCTTTGTCGGCGATCGAATCGGAGCCGCCCGAGTCACTGTCAAGCGGTAGCCGATGATATTGCGCGCGAAGCGAGATAATCCGCGTCCGTTTGCCACTCTACGATGAAGAGATCCTCCGCGGAAATGGGTAAACGACCTTCGACGGCGTCTGGGTACGATTTCGACTCGTTACCGATTGCTGACCGGTGAGACAGCTCCGCAGACTGCCTGACGAATGTGGGAAAAAGAAAAGGATCGACCTTAGGAACCACGGACGAATCATCTTCGTCCTCGACCTCGACGCCTAGCAATTTCCTTATCGGACGACGACGGCGTTCCGATAGTCCAGTTTTACGGGACGAGCTCGGCTTAAAGAGGGATGGCTTATACTCGAAGTTATTTCCCCGATTACTCGTCGCAGTCCTCGAATTGATGATCCCGATGGCGCCTGGAACGATGGCGCGGGGTGTCGTATTGTATAAGTCATGCAACCTGCTTCCTATAAATAGCGCGTACGTTCCTCTCAGTTCGTCTCCCACTCCACGGAGGCAGGCAAGCTTCTCCGCTCCCCCTCCCCTCCCGCGACTCCTCTCCTCCCCGATTGCCTTGTCTCCCCTCTGCGTACCCTCGCGCGGTCCCACATACAATACCGGCAAGATCGGATCTCCAAAGGTGATAACCGACGGAAAGAATCGAGATTCGCTCGTACGATAAACGGTCACTCCGGCGTGGCTCCACCGCAACTTTCGACCGGCCTATCCTACGCTCCAAGGTCAAGGAACTTTTTTTCTCCCCTCCCATCTCGCGAGCGGGCGTCAGTTACACTCGGATTCGTCGAAATTACGCTCGTCGGCCGATCGAGTCGATATCGAGATCGATATCGTTGTTTGGATAATGACCCTAGGAGCGGTGGACGGTTCGAATGTGGGGATGAGGAGGGTGGGGAGGGAGGGAGGGTAGGGGGGGGGGGGTGTAGGGGAAACACGGTGGTATGGCCAACGGCGGTATGGCCATCGGAAGGATCGGCCAGCAGCCACGTCGATGTTCCTCTAATTACGCCTAACTGTACCGGATATCAGGGGAGGCACCATTTGCGATAATAAGATAGACAGAACCAGGTAATTCCCTCGTCATTTCGTAGGTAATTCTCCGTGCCCTCCCCTCGTTACGTCCGCAGCGAGGCACCCGAGCAACATATAACCCTCGGCAGCTCGCGCGCGCGCACATCGTCTTCGACGGACTATCCTAAACTACGGCTCGCTTTCCAGGAATGATTAAGAATCGGACGGCTCCGCTCGCCAGGTTCCGTCGTATATTTGCCTTTTGTTGCCGTACTTCATCGATATATCCGATAACTGTCATTCGTGGGACGTATCGCGGTGAGCGTAATTCTGATTAATTCTCCTGCGTCTCGAAGGTAAAGATATCCGCGAAGATATTCGGCGGACGCGTCTTCTTTATAGCTGCCCGGAGAATTGATTTGTCGGCAGACAATTGTGCGCCAATCCCGCGCTCGACGCTTGCCGAGAGTTGACGGAGAAAGTAGGAAATATCGGGGCTATAATCCGCGGTTTATAAATACTCCGGGAATATATGAATATCAATGGGACGATGCGTAGACGATCCTGATCGAAGATTACGTGCACGCGAGATCGGGGGAAAAATGACGGCGTGACATGGTTGAGGATGAGAAGGGGGTGGGGGGCTGGGGAAGAAGGTGAAGCGAGAAGATAAGTCAGACGAGCCGCGTGACGGGAGGATTTTTTTTGAGCTGGTCCTTAACACCTGTTAAGCGATCGAGAGTATCGGGCGAAGCTGTATTTAGAGAAAGAAGGTGAACGACGATTGCCAGGATCCTTCGAGGATCGGCGGCGCCAAGGATGTTCGTGATAGATTGGCCATCTCAAAGCGACGTCCGTCGTCTGTCCTCCGCGTATTCGCAAATGGCGCAATTTGAATCAATTTCTCACTTCGGGGAATCACACTAAATTGCGATCATTAATTTCGCTGAAAAAGTTCGATCCGACGGTAAACGCGGGAGCGAGGCTTATACGCGGTGTCGAGGACGTTTCATGCATAAACATTTACGCAAATTTTTAGTTCCCATTTTTATATTTGTCACTCGCCAACGACGCTCGTTGATGTGGGTTAGTCGCGTATACGCACGTTTATGGATATACGTACCACGGGCAAGAATCATATAACGCCGAGGCTAATGTACCTAATGTCTATAATCTCGAATCATCTGCATCCAAGCTCCGGTACCTCCCTCCACGGTTCTTCCAATGTACTCGCGTGCACGGACTCAACGGAACGACACGAACACACACTGGCACGATATTCAACAGAGTGCTTACTAAGTACAGATATTCTCCTTGAATACCTATTTCTCCAACCTTCGAAACTTTTCCCATTTACGGGATCATCCGCGTCCTTTATCTCCTCGTAACGAACTCTCCCGCCGACTTTCCGGTAAACACATAAACGACGCCTGAAAAAAAAGGGGAAGAGGGCCCTTATCGGAAATGTCCTGCGTAGCTGTGCACCGAATAAGGACGCGCGAGCCATCTTATCCTCGCCAACAGGACACGCTCGTTCGCCGTGTCCCGAAATTTCGTATCTTAATACGCGCATGGACGGGGCCGAGGGAGCGCTCATAAAATTTGTCCGAGGGCAGTTGGAGACGCCCACGCGCTGTGGACGCAAGGGCCGTTCCGAAAATTACAAAGTGTACCTTACGATCGGGGCGAAATCCGCCGGATTACGGCCGGTGGTACGTAATTCCGGCGAAAAGAAGTGTCACCGGGCGAAGCCGAAGTTATTCCCCCTGTCGGGTGCCCACCTTGATATCCCAATGCCGAGGCCGAAGGGGATCGTGGCCAGGAATCGCTTCTGAGAAACCACCGCGGAGGCTCCGGCTTGTTTGGCATAAATTATCGAAAAGTACAGCCCTCGAAAATTTACTCTCTCCCTTTTCGTGTTTGTACTCCGGGTCTACCCTTCGCTCGCATCTCCTCTCTCCTCCTCTCCTCCCTCCTCCCCAGCCTCTGTAGACCATCGCCAGCGAAATTGGCTTCCTAAAATATGAGAGTTATCGCCCGTAGCGCCGCGGTTGTTTTCCTCTTTCTCCCTCATTGGTATTCGCCTTTCGTGTTCTCTCTCTTTCTCCTTCTCCAACCTTCTCTCCTTACGCATTTCCTTTCTTCTTTCTCGGAGCCATTGATCTTTGAGTTCCTTCCTTTTTCCCCGCCAGCCTCGTCCCTTGCTCCTTCTCTCTCTCGGCGTCACGTATCCGCGGAGAGTCGCATGCATGACCCTCTGGCACGGTCGCGGTTCACTGACCTTTGAACTTTGCATATGCCTCGCATATTCAGGCCGACGTCCGAATATTGGCGGTGATTTTCGGCGCTCGTCGACCGATTTGCCGGATCCAGTCAATCCGAACAGTGCCCACCGCTCGTTCCATTGTTCCCGGCTGCCTTTTCGTTCGTTCGTTTCGTTCGTTTCGTTCGTTTCGTTCGCGGTCGTCAGCATTTCGGAATGACCGCGAGCGTCTCTCGTTACGCCGTCTCTCCTCGGTGCCTGACGCTCGGTCAATTTCACGGACGGACGTGTTTATCCCGCGCCTCGCGCCTCTCCTCTCCACGACTATTTAAACGCATATATATCCGCGCTGCGCGTGGCGTGTGGCAAATTTGACGCGGCGCGATTCATTTCAAATTGTCGCACGTCAGCGTCCGGCCGCAGGATCGTCCGACTCCCCGTACATCATCATGCACATACCTACGTTAGGTATATATCGCCTCGACCTCCCTGACGTATCAAAATCTACACCTCTCCGCGCTCTCGTATACGTCGGCCCGTATCTAACGATCCTGCCGACGCTGTAAACATCGCCTCGACGCCCGTACGCCTCTATATACCCACGCCAGTTCGCGCGATATATAGATTCCATTGTACGTCCTATAAATATATTTTCCTCGGCGTGCCCACTTTCAGTCACGGTTCACGTTAAGGACTCCGTAATACAACCTGTACACTTACGACGCACGGTAAGCATTATAAATTAAGTTCAGGCGAGAATGCCGCACGGCGGAGGAGTCGGATAAAGGAGACAGTCGTTTGTAGCCGGTCAAACGTTATCCCCGCCGCATATGTGGAAGACGCACAGTGTATAGTTCGTGCCAGTCCTCGGCGTACGCTGACGACGTCCTGGCTTTATTCAGAATTTCCCGTCGCGGCCACCTCGCCGGGGTTGAAATCAATAAATGCCGGCGCGGCGGCACTGTTATTTAATACGTCGGTGGAAACGGCCGGATGCCCTGGTCGTCGGGGCCAGGTGAAGAGTCAACGATCCGCCGGGGCCCTCTCTTCTTCCTCTTCGAGGAAATTCGAGACGCTAAGTACGGTCCGCCTTCGCGCCGCACGAGACTTCTCTTCCGTTTCCAGGAATAAAGTCGCGGACGTCTCTCTGTCTTCTCTCGTTTTCCTCTTATCCTCCTCACCTCCTCCTCTGGTCCCTCTCTCGACCTTCTCTGAGACCGATTTCAAACGATCGCCCGAAATTGGGTGGAACCGAGAAAGTTCGCCGTTCGTCCCCTTCGATTCAACGGCAATTCGAACGATTGACGCCGTCAGGGAGAAGGATGGAATCGAGGAGAAAAGTCGAGAATCGGAGTCGGGAATGTTAGTGGAAATTGGTAGCCATCGTGGCTGGAACCAGTTCACGGCCAGAATCTTTCAGGTCCGGTGGCTCTCTTCCTCCTCGCGATACGTAATCCGCAACGTTTGGTTAGAGCTCATCCGGTTCCTGTACTTAACTCGCGGGGGCTACCGTGTACTTACGCTTCCAGGAAGGCATATTTGATGAGGCCCTCCGCGAGTGATTCTATGGAATTTCACTTCCCGAGTCCGAATGTGTATCCCTCATTGTCCGTTAGCTCCCGCGTTCCTTATAGGTCGCGGCGAGGGTAAGTTCGCCGCTTCGAATTTGTTTCGAAGTATTTCCGTCTTCCCCATCTGTCGCCGGAGTAAGCTGGCGAGAATGTGCCTCGCCTGTCGGAAAGTTATCGGTCGCTGCGAAAATAGCGGGCGCTCGATCAAATTGCCGGGGCCGCTTATTCGCCCGTCACTCTGCGTGTCAGTTAACCCCTCGGGAAATTGTGTGGAAGTTACGCTATTGACCGGTCTCATCACTCCATTTGTCGGCGGCGTTTTCGCAGGCAACAGGCCACAATGTTATCTCGCGGCCATTTTTCGTCCCGCGCCCGGCGAGGATCGGGGTGGATAGAGACGATATCGCGAGGTTTGCGAAGAATCTCAATACTCGCGGATAATCATTAATTGTCCGATCATCCTTGTCGTGTGGGAAAATCTTTCGCGGCTGCGTCCTTGAGGCGGCGGGAGCACGAGGAGGTCGAAGTCGGGGCGCATCTGCCGGATCTTCTCAGTCCGTCTCTCGTCATTTCCATTCCGTTTGCACGACCTTACCGATAGTTTATCCATCTTCGTGAAACTGTCAGTGATACCTTATCAGCTTGACGTCTCGCGAGTATCTCGTCGATTATGTGTCAACGTATAAGCTACGAAAGGTTCGGCTAACGATGCATAGCACACATGCCTACCCTCGAATCTACGTACGTACGTCATCGGGACAATTTCGACGCCGTATAAAATGGAGGCGTTCAAATTCGCGAACGACGCCTCACTTCCCGTGGATTCGTATCTCCATCCGCATCGCCGTGACTCCGTAGAGGTCCCCGCGACGAGATCGTATCCGATGAGGACGATGTCGCGCCGGGGTCAGCGGGCGCGAACTTTTTCCCCCCACCGGTAGAAGCTCTCGCGGCGGCCGGAGAGGAGAGGAACGGCCGTCGACGACGAGGACGAGGACGACGACGACGACGACGACGACGACGAGGAGAATTTCGTTCTGAGCCCATGAGGCCAGAGCCAATCTGCCGCCAGTGCAACACTTTGCGAGACGCGCCGGTCATTAACACCTTCGGACGAAGGCCTTAAACGAATCTGATTGGAGACTCGTGAGCAACGGCGGCGCACGGCGCCGGCAGAAAAAGGTACGGCCAGGAGAGGAACGGAGAAAAAAGGAGGAACGACGACGAACTCTACGCAGAGAAGAATGGCCTCCCGAGATCGACCGTGGATAGCGCTTTTAAGCGAGTAAATTGCTCGCCGTGCCGGAATTACGTAAGGGTGACTTGCCGGGCTGCGCGGGGGCATACGATGACTGGGTAGAGGGCAGGAGGCGGTAGGGGGACGGCAGATTTCAGTCTCGATACCCTCCCCCTCCTCCGCCTCCGTACGTTTACCCGTCGACTTCTGTCGTCCTTTCATTAGCTACCGAGAGCTTTTTTTCTTTCACATTTTTACCGGCGTGCGAAGATACTCCGGATCCTAATGTCGCGCCTGGCAGCTTCACGCCAGTTTAGACAATGTTTCCCGTGATCAAAGATACGCCGGGCTACCGTCAGCCCGACGTTCATTAATGTCTAGCCAGCAGCACGGTGGGCTCGTAGAATTCTTTTCGAATCGCTGCTCGCGATCGCGGCTAATTTGAACGCGCCGGGAAAGAGGTACGGTCCGACTCCGGCTTCGCTCCAAAGATTTCGTCAGCGTCACTTTGTCCGGGGAGGGGGGGGGGGGGGCATCAAGTAGAGCAAATCGCGGTAGGTGGTGTCGCGTGATTAAGAATGGCGGCGTGCGGATCGCGACGTTCACGGAATTTTTCAGGCCGCCGCGCGCTAGCTCCCGATTCCGAGAAGAAGCCAGCCTTGACAAGGCCACTTAAAAAGCGCATCCGGTTTCTTTCGCGAATTCTTTCCCCGGACGGGACTCGAGCGCGCGCGCGCGCGCGCGAGTCTATAAACGACGACGACAACGACGACGACGATGACCAAGGAGATCTTCGTGTCCGGCGTCGGGAAAGGGAGTGGGGGGGAGGACTCCGTCCGCGATCTCCCGCTTTTTGCCATTCCATTTCCTGCAAATAATTTGCCGTTGGATAGGGACAATTAGGGGAAGGCAGACGGGGGGGGGGGGGGGAGCCGGGGCAAAAGGAGGAGAGGCCTTAATGCCTCTCTCGCTGGGGAATACGAAAGAAGGTGTACCACGCTGATACACCGGAACGTCGACTTTAATGACTCTGCGCGGCCCTACAGTAATTATTCCATTCCTTAATACGCGCTCCGCGAGGTGAGGCCGATATGGCGGGGGGAGTCGAGAAGTCCGCGGAATGTTTCTTTTGCCAGACTCGGGCGTCGTCGGACATTTTGATCGATCGTCGCCGCTGACCGAGTCCGATTAATGAATCGGCGATCGACTCCGGTCAACCGAAACTTCCGTCGAACTTCCTGTCCTTATCTCCGAGCTAGCCACGGATCGCGGATAAGGTCCGGCGGTTATGGTAGCCAGCCCCCGCTCGAGATCACATAATCCGCTAGCGGTGTAGAGGCCGTCGGCGTGGCTAATGTAGTGACATTCGTCATTTTCCCACCTGGCGTTTCTTCGCGCCTCTTCCCACAACTCGTATCTACCCACACACGGCGTCGAGGAGGGAGCGGAGGTGGTCGAGGGAGCCGAAGAAAGAGACGGACAGGGAAGATGCTGGGAGAGGACGAGGAAGAAGAGGTTGCGCACCTCTGGCCGCCCGTGTTCTCGTACGGCACGTCGCCGGAGATAGATGAGGGACTCTATCTTCGGTACGGAACCAGTTACGGGCTTGACGAGCTGTGTGTTTCGCGTAATGCCTCGCGATCTTATCGTCCTATTAATAATAAACCGCGAACGGCGTTACAACGCGTCGCGCTCGGAGTCTGAATCCGCTTGGGGTCTGCTCGCCGGACAGTTTACATGTCTCTCGCGGCCGTGTCCCTAGCACGTGCCCGAAACTGACAGTCTTGGCAGCGGGGAGGAATCTTGAACCCCTTCGTCCTAGTCCTGTAGGTCGGGAACTGGGGTGAACCTAAGGGGAGGTAATGAGCTTCCCTTGAAATGCTTTTAATGCTTCTACTGTCGGTTCACGTTCTTCTGCCGTCCGCGCCGCTCCTCTCCGGCGTCATTATTATCTAATTTGCCTCGTTTAATGTAACGTCCGGCGGCGAGCCGACTGAATTGTCATCGTGGGACACGCATTATCGTCCGTACATCGTCGTTATAATAAATCTCAATTTTCTCGGCGCCCCGGCATGCGCGCGCGGAATACAGTTTTCTGTCTTCTTAATTGCGAGCGCGGCACATCCGCGGTGAATAATTCATGGCGCGCATGACGCGCGTGAGACCTCTGCCGGAACAACGGGAAAAATAAATTGAAATTATGCGCATGAAAGTTCCCTTTCTGCCTGGGCAAACATTTTCATCGGCGGAGTTTATTGGCTGGATGGAGGAAGTCAGCCTTAGGAGGGTCTCGTTATACAAATTAAACGATAAGAATGATATAGGGTGAACGTTGCCGGGTTCCGCATTCTTTCACCCTTTCGAGCTCCCCTCTGCGCGTTACCACCGAAAATTATTTCCGAATTTATGCCCCGACGAGAGGATCGTAAAGTACAATTGGCCGCGAATTCGCCCCGCCATCCGGGAAGTTTCCGCTTGAAAATCGTTACCGGCGCGGAGCGTGCGTCCGTATCTCTTCCCAGCTCGCATATCCACGGACGATATTTAACCTGCCCAGTGACAGCCCAATCATTCGCGCGGCCACCTAACAGCCTCTCCTCTTAATTATCATCGGAATTACGGGCGTGATGAATGTGGCGCGTAATAATCGAATCGCTTTTGAAGCGATACGCACTCTACGGCGCACATTCCCGTAAGATTTCCCCCCTTTTGTTCCGGCCGGTGTGCGCCACTCGTTTCGCACTTGATCTCCCGCTGATCTCTTAATTAAGCGCGATGTGTGGGAGTAACGCGCGCGCGCGCACGCTCGCTAGCTCGTAATAACTGTACACGCGCCGAAAGTGATAGGCGCGCACGGCGTACTTTTACGTCAGCGAGCGTGTACTCGCGTTCTCGTCCGCGATGAGGTTCAACATTCTCTCATCCTCGGCCTCAACCTCATCCAGCGGCCGAGATTCGCCAAGCAAAAATGACACGGTCCGCGCGTATAGACTCGTCCCTTTTATCTCTGCCCTCCGGGCGGCTTTCCGTTTTATCGCTCGGACTTTTACAACTTCCCGTGCGCGCGCGCGCGCGCAAAAGCTCTCGCGATTGATGTTTACGGTCGGCCTTAAAATAATGCGCTCGGCAGCGGCGAATTTTTAAACGGAAGTAATTTCTCGCCTGAGCTTCCCTCCCTCTTTCGACAAAAGTCGTTCCCGTAACCAAACAGAACACTGGCCCGGGCCATTCGGAGTCGTTTCACCCGGAAAAGATGCCTGCCTCCTTTTTTACGACAGGGGCATTTGGCAGAGGCCGGCCAACCCTTCTTTTTCCCCCCGAGTAGCGAGTCGCCGAGCGCGCAAATTAACGAATTCCTCCGTAATCGAGGCCGTCGGCCGGCGACGTAAGAAGAGGCGCCAGGCGTTGCTGCGAGCTTGTTCCGTCTCCGCTTCCTGCAAATTCCAGCCTGTCGTACCCCAGCCGACTCGGTGAGAATTCTTCTCAGGACCCCTCCGCGCACCACACCGCCCCCTTTCGCTGCGAAGCCCAGTCGGTTCCGTCAATTCCGTCGTTTGCCGTTTGCCTTCTACGTGGGAGGACGGGAGGCAGAGAAAAACGACCTCCTCAGCGTCCTCCGTGGCCGCGGTCCGGCCATCGAGGTGTCGCGGGATACGCTTCAACTTAGGAATCCTCGGTTACGGACTCCTCGCCGGTGTAATTTATAACGGTCCGGGCTCGGGTGCGTTTCGCGGTGAAAAAAGATGGGCGCTTTTTTACGTAGCAGCTACTTAGCGAGCGCCAGGGGAGACTCGGCGTAGAAGAGCGTGGCAGGCAGGCAGGCAGGCAGGCAGGCAGGCAACCGGGCAAGTAAGCAGGCAGGCAGGCAGGCCAGCGAGGAGGCAAACAGGCAAGCCAACGAGCGGCCAGGTTGGCAGGGCCGTGCCTTTTTACGCGTCGCCCCGCGAATTAACGCATACCACCGTAAACGAGACGTAACGCCAGGGACGTAAGCGCGCGATGCCCTAATGACGGTGGCTCGTCGAGAATGCTAAATAGAATTCGAGCGACGGCGAGGGAATAAAAGGTATCATCAGCGGTCATTAGTATGACCCGCGAAAGGCACATTCCTCCGTTCCGGGGGCCGCGAACTCTCCCGGACGGACAGTTGGCCTTCTGCTTCTCATGCAGTGCCGAATTCTTCTTCTTCTTTTTTTTTTTGCTCACCTTTCGTGAGCCAGCTACGATTACAATCAATTATATCGCGTTACCGGCGAGGACGAAGGAGAAAGAAGCGTTTACCGTTTAAGCGTGCTCGGGAAGGCATGGGAAAAAGGAGGAATAGAAGGCGAGTTTTGCGAGCTTGCTCGTTACGGATGGGAGTGAAATTTTCGGAGCACCGCTCGGTGCGCCTAAGTACACACGCCCCGGGGGATCCGGCGTGTACGCGTTTGCCGCGGATAATTCCTCGCAACTCGCGAGATTCAATATGTCGGGGTTATTGACTCTCGTGGTCTGCACTGCGCTCGCGAGAGCGGCTCGAGCGCGAGGAGCTGATTCGCGGATCGCGAGCGTGTGAATGAAGCCGAATTCATGGCTTGGCAGGACGAGCTTCAAGGCTGCCGAGCTTGAGCCGTGACTCAGTGCGAGCCGCTCGATTCATCCGATGGCATCGTCGGCAGCTAATTGCATTCTAATATAAAAACCTTTATCCTCGATACAGTTAGTTCCCGTTCCGTCAGAGTCCGCGGATTCTTGAGATTTTAGCGGCGTCGTAAATGGCGCGAGATGAGGCGTAAATTATTCGGCCGGCAGGACGTTGGGTACCGGCTCGTTTCGATTATTTTCTAGTTTCCTCCCTTAGATCGACGTTCATTTATTGGCGAACGCGTCGCCGTCGATCTCGGGCGTTTATTGCCGCGCGCGGCATCGGCCGTGATCTCGCAGGAGTAAAATAATATTACAGCGCGGCGTAACGAGGCTCAATGCGAAGTATGATAAAAAGAGTATTTACTGTCGGTTAATTAATTAGCCCGATAACGGTATGCTCAAGGGTTCCTCCAATTAAGCGCGGCAGGTTTCGCGTTCCGTTATGCCTGTCAATTATAGTCTATCACTCGGTTGAACAAATCCTCGGGTCGGTATCCGGTCAATAAAGAGGAGGAGAAAAAGGCTCCTCTCGGGGCGTGCGTGCGTGCGTGCGACCGTGAACATACATTAATTTCCTTATCCTGCCGATCTCGATCGGCAATTACCCCTGCGAAGATTTCGGCTAATTGAAATTATCACCGACTCCGAGCCGAACAGGATACGTCCCTCTGTCAACTCGACGTTGCACTCTGCGCAAATCCGGCAATTTGGCAAAAGGAAAGCAATATCCTTGCACACCTATCCAGTTCATTTTTCATCTCCAGACCGTTAAAACGAAAGAAAGAATCCTTCGACTGCGAGTTTCTTCCCTATCGACGCTGGCGATCATCCGCAAACTCACGTACCTTAGGTCAGTATAATCGGGAATTGCGAGGCGTGCGAGGGCATTATCGAATATCATTAATTCGCGCGAAGGGACCCGAGACACCGACGTGGAAATCGAGTCTAAATTACGACGAGGCAAAATAGGCGGACAAGAGTCACGCGCTCACGGTTGAGCCCGGCATAACTTCCGCGGTATCTCGCGGATCTTCGAGGCTAATTATTCACATTGAAATATTCAGCCGGGCATCCTACGTCCGCGGAACCGATCGATACGCTGGATCCCGCTTATCGATCATCGTACCTCCGGCACCCAGTCGGAGTCATTAGGTGATAAACGCTTGGCTCCTGCCGCGCCTGCGGCCACCACGGAGAACCTGAGAGCATTTACGAGTCGATGATCGATGCTCCTTAGCTCGGAACACGGCAAAAGTCAATACCGGAGCGAAATGCCTCCCTCTCGCCCTTTCCTTCCACCTCGTCCTCCCTTTCTTCCTCCGACGAGGCACCGCTTCTTTTCCTCATCCCCGTTGGCCAGCCTCCTCGACTATTTTCCCGAAGGATCCTTCCGCGTGCGGTGACGGACACGGTAGCGGTACGCGAGAGAGAGAGAGAGAGAGAGCGCTGGCTGGATGATGCACCGGTTATAGGAACAGGCGTTAATGATCGCGAGGGGGCCCGATACTCGATCTTATCCGCGAGTGCCACTAAATACCCGAGGATAGCTATCCCCCCGAGGCTGCCCCCGATGCCTTCCGAGGAAGTCTTGAATTAAGCCTACTTTATGCGCCGGCTTATCGCGCCGCTTTAATTCAACGTTGTCACACAAATGAACCGTTCGCGCGCCGAGTAACATTAGGTAGGCAGCGCTCGTATTTACCTACGGGCCGACAATCGTGCATCATCGATGGGCGACGGTTCTGTTATCGGCTTCGGGCACGTCGACGGACCATTAATTCTTACTCGTTCGTTCTCCGCCGACGAAACAATTTATCGTGTAAAAGAGTCGGCTCGGTCTACGGGATAATCGGCTGAATTACCGGCGTTCGAGAATAGATTCAGGGCAGACCGTGCAAGAGTTCCTTCTTGCGAACTCCTTTTCGTTCCGTCTACTATGCGCCCGAGCCCGTTACCGTATATTCCGGAGTGTCGGTATTCATATTCCCGAGAGTGCGCGAGACGGTACCTTCCAGGCTGGTAACATTACGAGACGAGCTTACACGGGCCATTACTCGCACGTAAATTGATTCTACGGCCTATGATTCGCGTCCTGGCTAACGGCCCCGCCGCACTCTGATTATATTCGTCCGGCGAATCATAGTAATTAATTATCGATGTAACTCTAATGACTTCTCAGGGCACTGTCATTAATCCGTACCTCCCGACTATTACCCGGTCGGATAATGTCCTCTGTAATAAGTGCGGCTATAAAATGCTACTCTGATAGGCGGCCGGACGCGAAATCCGGACGACCGCGGAAGATTCGTCGTGTTCGTCCTGCGTATTTTCACGGAACGAAACTCGCGCGCGACCTTCTGCGAGTACGTGAGCTTGATACGCCCCGGTTTTTTGCCGACAAGGATCATTTCAGGTGGCACAGGTGCGCGCGGGAGAAGAGTGGACGTATGTGCTGGACATAACTGTCATTAATTTTACACCGCGTTACGCGCGGGCCCTGGCAACGAACAATCCGGTCGCCATGGTGCTCGGCTTCGATCCGCGCACGTGTGCGACGGCTTTCTGAAAATTCCCGGGCAAAACAGGTAGCCGGCGAGCGTAAAACAGGTAGAACGAGATACGTAACCGAGGCCGCGTGCATAACTGGAGCTTACCGAAAGCTCGTGCTCGTACGATCGCAATATCGAGGCTGCGTAATATGCCTTGCTACTCTTTCTCTCTCTCTCTCTCTCTCTCTCTCTCTCTCTCTCCCACCCTCTCTCCTTTTCGCTCGGGCTGCACCTATCGCTTTAGGTAGCAATCTCGAACGGCCAGCAACGAAATTGCACGTGTGCCAGCGCGCAGATGCGCCTCCTCTCCTGAAATTCATCTCTGCTTCATCATCCTCCTAGCTGTGCGTAAGCGTGCGTGCCGCAGCGCGCGCACTCGTATCCTTGTTTTTCCGGGGGGAAAAAAAGCTCCTTTCGCCGAGTTTGAACGAGCGCAAGCAAAAGCCACAGCGGCCCAAGCCGAGAACTGCAAGAAACTAGCAGGTACACTGACACTGTACAATGTTCCGCTCGGACGGTGAGAAACCCGGTAACGAACGACCGCCGTCGATCATCTTTTCAATTTCCTGCTCCTTTATGGATTCTCCCCGCTCGATTTATAATATATAATAATACCTTGCGCATTATACGAATGTCGTAAATAGCGGCTCGCGCCGCGGCGTTCGCGGATATGCGACGCTCCTCTTCCTCCCTCTTACCCACCGTCCCGAAGACAACTGCCTCGGCTCGTCCAGTAAAAAAAGTGACGTAGTTTCCGCACTCTCGGAATTTCTCTACCGATAGGCCGGGCGAGCTTAGAATGTCGACATCCGATAAGAGAAATTATAAAGGAGAAGGGCACGCGAGAGACGAGGACGCGGATGATGAGCATGTTCGTGTGGCTTGGTAGTCTGAGGACGGTCGATGGGAGGCAGAGGGGCGGTGAGGGGGGGTAGAGAGAGGAGAGAAGAGAGTAGCGGTCGCGGCATCGAATCTGGACGGTGCGCCGAGAGTGCGTACGGCCGGCGTTTGTGGCCGGACCGAGTGCGGCAGATTAATACGATAGCAGAGCGAGCGAGGCCCGCGGAGAAATTGCATGTTATAGGTAATTGGCAATTTCAGTAACGCGATACCGCTATCATCTGTCCGCGAGTGCCTCGGCCGCGGGTGTTGGCGCTACGCGACGGCGTTGGGGCGGAATATACGAATATGCCTACCTCGCCCTTGAGGGGGCCTCCTCCGCGACGTGGAACGGCCTGAGGGAGGGTGGTGAAGGAGGGGGAGGGGGCGTAGGTAGGAGGAGGGAGCGCAGGGCAAAGAGGGAAAAGAATCGTCGAGATCGGTATTCCCTAGGCACACGTAATAATGCTAACACCGTCCTGACGCACGGGCAAATTTATGTAGGCATGCAAAGTGCCTCGTGTAAGGGACACGCTGACGGTCGCGACTGTTTGGAGTGCGCAGGAATTCGAAGACGGAGGGGAATCGGCGGTTTTCCGCCGCGGTGGGGTCGGTAAATCTAAACATCTCGCGCGCGCGCGTAGGCCGCGGCTAATTTATGCGCCTCGCTGGATTTTCAATTTGGATTTTTGCGGTTATGTAGATTAGGCTCGGCCCGACGGCTATTTCCGAACCGTCTCTCTGTCGTCTCACGTCTTGCGTCCTGCGACTGTTTAAAAGAGTTTGACCGTCAGACTGCCGATGTCTGGCCAAAGATCGTCTGCCTGGCAGCCGCTCGGCCGATCCTTCGTTTTGTGTCACACCTGACGGAGTCTGCGCTTCCATTAATATCATTCGCACATCCCGCCGCGCCGGCAAATTTATGCAGATATGCCGAGTGTCGGCGCCGTACGCGGATACGCGGATGCGCGCGCGAGCGCGAGTGTTGTTTCGCGAGCCGGCGAATCGCACGGGGAGGATAGTGTAAACGGAGAGAGCGGCCGTTGCCATGAGAAAAGGGGCTAAGGTTCGTAATGAAACCGTATAACGTGATTAATTGACGCCTCGCGGGATCAAGATAGGCCCCCGGTGAGTGTGTAAGGAAGTGGCCGCGGCATTTTCCGCAAAATATCTTCGGGGAGCGGCTCTCGGCATCGAGAATTTTCCACTCGCCAACGACGGATCGTCTCACCGGCCGTACCTCCGTTACAACGACTTCTCCGTTTCCGCCGTCGGGTGACCGTAAAATCAATGTTAAATTGTGCTAATTGAATGTACGTACGTGGCGAACGAAAAGCTCACCGTCAGGGAAATTCTTTAATCCAGTCCCGGAGGGCTTTCTAATTTCGCCCGCGGACCTTCGCCGAGAGGTCTAACGAGGAAATTGGCCCGCGCTGCCCCTATCTGGGATTTAGATGAGGCTACCTGTGCGTACTGATTCGGCCGAGATCGCGATCTCGCTCCCGCTCCCGCGCCTCTCTTAATTGGCCGTATCGCATTATTTCGTGCAATGGACAGCGTTCAGCCCGCCATAACGAGGATAATAAAGATAATGATGACGTTGTAATGACGATAATGGGGCATAACAGTCGTCACTGCTACCGCGATTCTAATGAATACCGACGCTAATTACTAACATTAATGTTGCCCGTGTCGGCGCTAATGACGTTCGAGATAATGCGGAAAGCGCGAACTGCCGGTCGCCCTCTCGACTTGCGACCGGGTAGAATGCGGTTTTCTCCGACGGCCGCTCGCGGGCCCTGGCCAATAATTACGTACGCACCTGTCTGTAAGATTATTTTTAGCATTACAAAGTTGCTTCTGTAACCGCCTACGGGCTATCTCTATCTGTTATCTGGCGCGATGCGAGCCGCTCGCCGCTCGCCGATCGCACGATCGGGAGCGAGGATTAAACATAAATCCGGAAAAGATGCGCTCGCCGATTACCGGTTATGATTACCGCGCAACGTTATTTCGATCGGCCGTCGCTTGCCCACCTTTGCCGTTCTGTCCGATCGACGTGACGTACGACTTACTTTACAGCCCAGCGGGCCAGCGTTCGTATCAGGAATTATTTCGAGAACCTCTGAAAGTATAATTAGGCCTGCTTCGACATTTTCGCTTCTCCAAAGCAAACGATCCCTAGATCGCCGGAAGGGATAGATCCTTCTAGCCTCGTTATATCGAGAAAATAGATAGGGACAAGAAACGACACCGTAGGTGCGCGTGTCATAGCCATTCTATTGGCCGGGCAACGAGCGACGCGCAGGTACCTATGCCCGGCCGGTCACTTAAGGGTAAAATAAAGGAAGGCGGCGTAGGTTAGTCGTTTTTGCCGGATCCGGAGGCAGAGGCCGATGGAATTCGCCCCGTCTTACGCAGGGGACCCGGTACAATGTTAACTCCGCGCTGAAACTTAATCGCGCGCGATAAAGGCGCTGAACACGTGGCGTCGTCCCTTGTCGTCCCATAAGGGTGGCCCTGGGGTGAGAACCTTTTTTCGCCGCATCCTCCGCTCGTCTCGCCGCGCCGCGGCCCCGTAATCGTCTCGCAATTGGCGTACCGCAAGGGAGGACCGACCGGTCGCTCGGTGCATCGCGATGCACCGGCTTAATGCACCGATATAAATGCGCGTCCGGTATCTGGTTCTCCGCTCATGCTCTCCGCGGCGGACATAGCGTAATTTAACGTCCGTACTCGCGGGCCCCGATATCGAGGCCTATCCCAGGAAACTCCTTCGTGGGGCTCTAATGAACGGCTCGGTGCTCGGTTTCCGGTTAAGGGACTCTGCCGTGCGAAAAAGTCGGGGGCCTTAAAACAGGGCCCCGAGCATGTCGAAGGGATAACTTTCTCCCCGCTCGGATGCTATCGGGACGGTGGGTCCAGGCAAAATCGATGGCCGAGTTATTGTCAAGTGGACGTTGCGCACCAAGGCTGGGGAATATTTTGATGCTCGATCGGATATGGGTAATGAGTGTCGTTTTATGTGATACTGAATCGGAATTTGTGGGTTTGGCGTCGTAAAGGCGAACCATGCTACTTTCTCTGTCGGCTTGAGGAATGTTTGGTCTATGTATTCTTAGTTTTTGATAGTTGTAGTATTATTTTATGTTGGAACGGTGGGTTTTATGTTGTTTTGCGCGTACTTATGTCGTTTATGTGACTTTTAGGGGGTTTTGGTCGACAAGGGCGCATTTTAGAACCCATTTGGAGTAGGTTAGAGTGGCTTATCGGTGTTGTATGGTAATGAGCGACCAATGGAGGGTACTTTGGCACTATTTGGACCTATTGAAAAGTTATAGAACCTTCAACATCGTCGAAAAACGCGAAAAATTTTTTGGTCTTCAAATGGATTTATAAGTACCCTATCCTATCGATTTTAACTCGCCCTGAAAGTTTGTCGCACGCAAAGTTCCGAATTCTCAATCGTTTCGAAGATAGAGAATTCGGAACTAACGTAGAAAAAAATTTTTTTTAAAGATTGAATTTCACCGATAGTCCTATCTTAAAGTACGCGTCAAAAGCTTCAAGAAAATGTATGATTATAATATTTCCATCGCTGGTTCAAAAGTTACAGGCGATTTAAAAAATCGCGAATTTTTTAAGGGGTACCCCTTCTCATTTTTGCGAAAAATCGAAGGTTGGCGGATCGGATCGCCCTCTTGCTACCTTGCAGGGGGTCAAAAATAACTCAGAGAGCCGTTTGCCGTTGGTCGAAATTCGCTTTAGTTTCGGAGTTACAGCCAAACAAGCATCGAAAAAATGAGGGTCGAAAAATGGGCGAAAAATAAAAGTCTTTCGATCGACTTGAGGATATGCATACTGAAAGAGAATGAACAGAGGATCACAAAAATCGCAACCGGAGCCTTCTAAGTTCAATAGTTTCCGAGATACAGCCAAAAACGTGCCAGAAAATATTGAAAAATAGACCTTTTCCCAGCTATGCTTTACCGAATGCATATATGCAAAATTTTTACGTTACATTTCAAAAGCATGATCAAACTAGGTCACCAAAATCATAACCCCACCTTCCAAAGTCAAATATTTTCCAAGATACAGCGAAAAAACTGCCAATAAGCAGTACAAATTCATTTCACACGCCGAGAACGAAGCTTACCATTATGAGAACAGCGCCAGGCATGCGGTTAAAAACATACATAAAGTCTTCTGATGCCTCAGATGAAACGTGTCTCTAGAGACGAGCCCCAATTAACACTCAATACCCATTCCCCCGTGACAGCATCGAGATCATGAAAGAAACGTCGTCAATATCGGGAAAGTATCGGCGACGTTTCGTTCGACAACTGTCGGACGCGGTCTCGAACGGTTCGCCGATGCTCGAGGATGGGTTCGGCGATGGCTGACGATATTGAATGTGCGTCGTGTTGATGAGCGCGTCGGTGTGCGGAGGTGCAGGAAACGCGAGGCTGCCGCCGGATCCCCAGAGGGTGTCGGGAGGATCTCGGCGGAGAGAGGGCTATTATTAAAATTGATGTTGCAATGGCAATAAGCGGAATTGCCGGGTATTAAATTAAATTATTTTAATGCGGGAGCGGGGTGGCGCGCGGCGGAGGAGGCCAGGGGGGTGGGGTGGCGAGGAGGAGAGGAAGGAGGGAGGGAGGGGAGAGAGTGAGGGCGATCACTCGAAGGCGCGGCTTGTAATATCCACCGCGGATCCCGAAGATTGGACGTATACCCGGCATGGAAAGTGCAACAATTTTGTACACTTTGATATACGGTGACCCCGTCCGACCCGCAACGGCGTAGGTATCTCACGGTCTCCTCACCGGAGCATTAACGGTCGGCATTTGCAATTTTCGTCCGTAACGCGAGGCCGGCATTTTTTCGGCTTCGCCCTTAAGCGAGCGCGCGGCCCGTTCCGGCTATTCCGCGATCATTGCTTTCGTAAAGGGGGAGTCCATTTCGCGTTTACGCGATATCGGTGTTTGGGAAATGAAGTCTTCGCCATCGGGATCCGCCGTCCTGCCGTCCTCCATCCTCGCTCCTTCGTCTTCGAGCTTAGCCGGCAGCATATCTCATCGGATCCAATTAACTGCCGGCGCGCCCTGACGCGGACAGTCGGCGAACGCACGGTATGCGTCGCCTAAACGACGCCGGTTTACGTAAGGTAAATTCGGGAAAAAGAGTCACGACCAGTTTGTATCTACGCACTGGCCAGCGTAGTCGCCAGTGGCGCAGTTCTCGATCTTGTCCTTGCACGACCCCCCTCTCTCTCCCTTGCCGGCTAGGGAATCTTGCTGGGACTCGCTAGGACCCCTTATCGAAGAATAATCAAGCTGTGACTTAATGAAGATAGTAAATCAGTTGTAGGAGCGCATTCCCGAGCTCGGGCCGCGTCCAACAATTTACCCAAGTTATGTTTTGGACACGGCCGCTTTAATAGGTTGAGGAGATATTCGCGCAATTAAAATTCGCCCCGCGTCGAGAGCTTTCGCAGGAGGCAGGACGAGAGGATACGGAGGAGGAAGGAGGAGGCACGTCTGGAGGTGAAGCGCGCGCGCGCGTATCTTACTCCGGAGCAGTGCGTTGCCCGACGCAACTATGCGTTCTATAATCTTAATTGTAATTATTATCGTCCGTGCCGGCAGTAACGTATCGTCGCGTGCAAAGTCGTCGTACTTTCCTTCAACGATACGCCGGTGAACTCCCAGAGGTCTCTATTAGCGGCAAAAGTTAATTAGCCCGGCTGATTTTTGCGCGCCGTCACCCTCCTTCGGCCGCCGCCTCTTGAATATTTTTCCCTCTTCCTCCTCCTCCCCCGCTCCTCCGCCTCCTCCTCCTTCTCCTCCTTCTTCTTCTACTCTCTTTTGCTTCCGCGGCGAGACTTATCTTAATGCCGCTCTTACGGCCTCATTATCATTATCATTAGTCTCGGCGTGCAACCTTACATGAGCTCTCGGTAGACAAGGTACCTAGTTCGCAGTTCTACGACTCCGCCCGCGGGCTCAAAAATCAGGCGCGAATGAGTATTCCCTAGCCCCCGGCAATTTCGAAACCTCCCCATCCCGCCGGATATTAATGTCACGACGATCGCTTCTAATTATCCGATCGCACGCTCCGCTTTATCGCCACGCATGCGTTGAACCCGGCACGAACGCCTTCGAGTTTCGCCGACTTCCCCCTCCCATCCCTTTTTCGCATATTCACTCCGAGACCAATCGATTCGATTCCGTCTGATATCTTAATACCCGGCCGATTAAATTATTTCGATTCCTCCCGAGAGCAGTAATTGCCCTCCTCCTTCCTTCCCAGAGCCAGACGTTCGTTCCGTAACCACTAGCCTCGTACGTTTTAACGAACTAACCGGTCATTCAGGTGACTTTTTTTCGTGGCGCGCGCGCGCGCGCGCGGACGTTAATCGGCGAAGAACAAACAGAGCTGCGCCCGTGGCATATGCCGGTCGTTCGACCCGCCGCCGATGTTTGCGCCGTCTCTTTGCACACTCTTCGAAACGGCGAAACGGATCGCCCTTGGGAGAGATCCTCGCGCGCGGCCGTGAGAGTACGGAGTCTGCCTCTTTTCCGCTGCCTTCGGCGCACAACCCTCTGTTTGCCATCGAGGCGCGAATTACGACTCCCCAGTGTCAATACGGCACGGCTCGCGGATACTTTCCTCTCCTCTTCCGTTTCGTCTACATTCTAGGCCCTCCTCCTCCCCTCGCTCGACTGTCGTTCGGCGGCACGTTCTTTCGCTTCTCATTCTGCGCCACTTTTGCACATTAAGGCGAGTGCCTTTTTTTTCCTCGGCCGACTGCCGATGCGTCAAGTTTCTCGCGACGAGGACGACGTCGACGGGGATCCGCGCGTCGCGAAGACGCCGGCGACGTTTTTCAGCCGATCGGGGCGAAGTCTCGAGGACGGAAATTCTTCACGGTCGAGACCGTCGACGGCGATGCCATCTTCTGTCGGTGTCCCCGCCGGCTCAGTGTGTACGTGTTTGTGAAGCTGAAGGTTAACTAGACTGCTGTTTGTTCGACCGTTTGACAATGAGGGAAGAGCCTCTCGAGAGTCCAGACGCGCTTAAAGCTCGCCTGGCGCTCTCTCTCTCTCTCTCTCTCTCTCTCCACAATTTATTCGGCCGAACGAAATTCGTCACGCGGAATGCAGATATTACTTTATCGCCCCGTCCGCGCTGCCTTCCCCTCATCTCCCCCTCCCTGACCGCGGCCCTTTTGCCGAGATAATATCAGCATTCCCGACGCTCGGACGCCGGAGGATAAAGTAGTGCATATAAACAGCGTGTCGGACCGGCGTATAAACCCATCGCGGATTGACGTGCGCGGTAGTTACATCGCGTGAATCTCAGAACACCGTGGCACAAAGTGACAAAATCTGTCTACTCACGGCACGAAATTCTCTCCTCGGGACGAGAGGGGTTGAGCTTAGTACGGCCACACCGCGGCCACGGTACGATAATGCGGCCGTTCGACACTCGAGTATCCTTTTCAGCGACAACTGCAAGCCTCCGGTCGTCTTTACCCTTTCAAACGACTACATTTCCAGATCGTCGATCGTCCGTTTGCACTTCAATGCGCCCCTTCCCTCCTCCTCCACCTTTCCCACCTCTCCTCTTCTTGCCTCGCGGGCATCTCGCGCTCAGCTCGAAGGTAGTAACGAGATTCTTAGGCGCCTTTCGAACTATCCAGATCTACGTGTCCCAGGACTTGTATTACCTGCCCACCGTGTACCGCCTCGAAGGCAGCGGGCGCAATTCGAAGCTATTATTCGCCTTTCCCTATTCCTACTCTTCCTCCTCCCTTGCACCTCGTCCTCGTCCTCGTTCCCCGTCTAGCTGGCGGGCATTTTTCGGGCTCGACTTTCTGGAAGGCTATATCGGCGGGTCGGACGCGCACCTGTCGGAACAGCGCAACAGGCGAGCCCCCTCGAAAGGAAGACGAGAACGTCAGGCTGGACACGTCGATGAATCATTGTGGAGCGAGCATTGGAAACGTCCTCGAACCTGACGGTTGCACGTAGCCGACGTTAGGTGTGGTTAGGGTAAAAGGGGATCGTATGGTACTTGTCAGCGTGCACCACGCACGGTGGTCGATGTCATTCGATTCTCTTTTTCCTACATCCTTGCCCTTCTTCCCTCCCCCCCTCTCCTCCTCGCCACTCCTTCTTTCTCTCTCGCGCTCCGTTTCTTTCGTTCCTCTTCGTTTTTCTTCCTCCCCGGCCGGAGCCTCTCTCACCCTCCCCTCCCCTCCCCTCGAGAAAACCCGATGGGTCTCTGTTATCGGTACGTGAATCGATTTCCGATCGAGTGTACACTAGCTCCCCTCCCGCCGCTTGTCATCCGCCTCCTCCTATTCCTCCTTCACTCTTCATTCTCCCTACCCCTGTCGATAAACTATTCTCGCGTGCAAGATCGCGACGTCATGAATTATTCCAACGACTCCTGGAGCCAGGCGGCTCTCAGGGACGATCTCGTTGTCCTGCTAGAAGAAGCGAACGGTAGGCAGGCAGGCAGGCAGGCGGGCAGGCGGGCAGGCAGGCAGGCAGGCAAGCAGGCAGACAAGCAGACATGCAGGAGAAGGAGCGAAGGAAGGGTAGAACAGCATCGTCGTTTTGCTAGGCGGAACCGCTCCAACTGCAAAAGCCCAGACGTTCGAGAGCCGTGAATCGATCGATTGCCCTTACCTTCGATATTTTCGTCGAACCGAAAGATTGGATCGCTCGCCTCGATCTCTGCCCTCGTTCCGGCGAGCGAGCGAGCTCGCTCCGAAATTTCTTCGAATTCCACTCAATACGATCTCTCTCGACAGCGCCGCCGATTTAATCAAATCGACCCCGCTGCCAACGGCAGCCCCAAATTGAATACGTATAAAATTTCCGCGGCTATCGTGTTTAACGCCCGTCGGTCCGATGGCGAGGCTAATAACTATTAAATTTTATTCGCCACTAAATGAGATTACGAATGCCTTCATTTACAATCTGCCCCAAAGGTTGAGGCGCGCGAGCTCGAGCCAATTTCCTATTTTCATCTCCGGGCGCAATTTGTAGGTGGCGTATCGCGTGTGTTCGCTCTAAGTGCGTTACACGATCGAGTACGCGGTCGGACTCGATACCGAAACTGGGCCCATGCCTCGCACATGCGGAGGTAGGGGGACGTTGGGGGGGAGCCGAAAGCTATCTGACGATGCCTCCGGGTCGTAATAAGGGCGCTCGACGTTACATACGCGCGTTCTGGCGCGAGCACGGCCGCATGGGCGCGGTTTGCCGAGCTGGCCGCTTGCCTGCAGTCCTCGTCGCGGTTGATTCTGCCGGGCAGCCTCTCTAAGGCGGAGGGAATAAAAAGAATAGGATCTCCCTCGGGCGGTCGTCCTTGCCCTCACCGGTCGGCCCACGTCAAGGCCACCTCGCTCCGGGCGCAATGCACCCGCTTCTATCCTCCTCCTCCTCTCTCTCTCTCTCTCTCTCTCAACCTCTTCTCGCCTGTTCCTCCTCTCATCCCGCCTTCGATCCCTCTACCTTCCTGTCTCCCTGCCTCTTTTCCTTCTAGGAGACTCCATCTCGACGCTCCCTCCATCCTTTTCCTCCCCTCCCCGCTCTCTCTCTCTCTCTCTCTCTCTCTCTCATTCTCTCTCCCAGCATCGGCACCGCTCCATCTTCTACCTTCGCTCTCCTCGTCTAATATGCTGCATCGCTCCACTTGAACTACCCTGTGCAGGCTCCGAGGAGGCCCCCCCCCCCCCCCTCCCGGTAGCGCAGGTTGCACAGTTACAGGCGTCTCATCCGTTGCCTTCTTTCCCTCTGCGTCACGGAGGCCAGCTAGCTGTCTCTCTTCCTCTCCTCTCGCTTCCAGCCTCGTACAGCCAGCAGCAGTACGTTGCGCGACAGATATCGCCTCCGGACTCCACCTCCCTCTTTCTCGCCGAACCTTCCCTCTACGACGCTCGTCTCTTCTTTCTGCCCCCCCCCCCCCCTCCCACTGCCTCTCATTCTCTTTTTCTCCACCAACCTCCCACGGCTGTCTATAAATATCTGGCGGCGTTATTTTTAACCCGGGATTGCGACACGCACGACAACGACGACGAAGAGGACGACGTAGACGACAGCGAAGACGAGGATCGGGGTAGCGTTGCGCGGGGAGGGGCGTAGGGAGCTTCGGAGAAGGTGGACGGAGTTCGATACTTGCGATACTGCCGCTGGCGGAAACGGGTTTCCTCGCGTAATCCCGATTGCGGTTCTGCCACGCGATTGCACACGGCCCCGAATTGTCGGCTTTAGTGGAAATCGATTTTTATCTTACCCACCCCCACCCCCGTCGTACCCCCTGGATCCCTCCGCATCCATGGACTAAGTGAATTGCGAGAGGATTAGATGGTCGATTTAATCCCTCCGACTCGGCGTCGCGAAAGTTTTTTTACGGTTACGTAAGTCGTTCCGCGGCAGCGAAGGGGAAAATTTCTTCTGTCGTGAGGGCAGGAGGGCTGTCCTCCGCTGTCTCGAGATCGTCCGTTTCCGCTCGTCCCAGTGAGAGCTGTCGTTCACGTTGCCTCGCCTCTCAGGCTGGCCAATCTGGCCAGGTGCACGCTCGGCTGTTACGTTCGATTATCGAAGGAAAGTGGCTCGCGCGCCTTGGCGCCGCTCGCTCGCTCGCGGTTCGCTATAAATATCCGTGGCGATGTTATTTTTAACCCGGGCGGCACGCATAAACGACACGCAGGAAGGAGTCGAAGGGAGGCTCGCAGATCGTCGTCGACGGGCGAGGAACGGGTTTGTCCGGACCACACGTAATCTCGTATGTGCCCGTACGCTCGAATCGAAACCTCTTCGTCGTCATTGGCTTCCCTTACTGGCACCTTCCTGCCTTCGACAGTTCTTTATTTCGTGCGATTATTCCACGCGAAACCCTTGACTGTCAAGCCGCTGAAAAGTAAAATCCTCTACAACGTCAACTTTACCCTCTTCTCGATGGTTTAACGATATGCCTGGTACTGAAATTTTACCGCAAAAACGTGCGAGAGGGAGAAGTCGAACAAAGGCAGGAGCTGAATATTAAATTGACGGGGTAACAGAGGGCCTCGACGTATTGCTCTGCGTACATCCCAGGTCGAACGACGTTACACGAGGCGGGCACATGCCCGGCGATGACCATGAATATTCACACGACGAGTATAACAATGTCCCGGAATGCGTAGACGGTCGATATCCGTCCGGGCCGAGAGACGATCGACAATCTGGCCTCGGCCGAGAAGCAGACGGCCGCGCATCCTTGATTGATCGAGTGCCAGGCTCGTTCTCCTTCGTTCTCGTTCGTTCTCGTTCGTTCTCGTTCTCTCATTTCTCGCCACTTTATTCGCCCCCGCTCGCGCTCGCAGCGAGGAGAACAGGCCTCTCGCCGGTTGAGAGGAGCTCTGGGACACGGGGAAAGAGAGTAAAGTGCTTTCCGATGAGTATGGATAAGACAGATGTTGCTCCCCGTTCAGGATAATGGAACCGAAAATGCCATCAAAGTTTAATGCTCGGTAATTTTCCGAGCGCACCTTATAGCCCCCATCTCGTCTTTTGCCGGCTTACGTTCGCCTCTCGCGTCTCTCGCGCCTCTCTCGCCTCTCTTGCTTCTCTTGCTTCTCTTGCTTCTCTTGCTTCTCTCTCTCTTTCCCTCCTCTCCCTCCTCTCTCTCCTCTCTCGGCCGAGATCTCTTTTTCCTCCACTCAAGCCCATTCCGTTCGGTTACCTCTCCGTCGATCTCCTCTTCTCTCGTTCACCTTTCCTCGCATCCTTCTCCTTTGACCCTCTCCGCTCTCTATCCAGCTTCCTCTCCTTCCCTCTCCTTCCTTCCCGCGTTTTCTCTTTCTTCGTTTCTTCTTCCTGCTCGCTCCCCCCCGTTTTTTTTCTGTCCTCTCGCTGCAAGTGTTCTCTGGAGCATGACGTCGGGCGTTGATTAGACCTTCACTTCTCTTTCTCCCTCTTTCCCTTTCTTGCTCTCACGCCTCCTTTTCCCTCCTCTGCCCGCGCCTCTTTGCGCCGCGGCTCTTTCACCTTCCATGGCTTCTGCTTCCCTTCTTTTTATCCTCCGCCCCGTGACCTTGCGAAGGTCGGGTGAACGAACAGCAGATGATGCCGCAGTCGGTGCTGCCCTATCTAGACGGCGCTATACGCCTGCAACGAGAATTTACAGCGGCGAATTTTGCTGCGAGTTAGAGAAGGGAATATACGTGCCAAGGGTAGAGCCTGCTTCGCTGATGATGAGTGATTGTACTTAGGCCTACCTACGCCTTTCCATCCCTCCTCTCGTTCACCCGCACATTGTGCGGAGACAGTCCGCGGCACTCTCCGCGAGCGGTGTCCGTGCCACTCGATGCGTGAAATGCAAAATTTCTTCGCACGATAGGAATCAATCGAAGGCCTCCCTTCCGCGAAAACGAGTTTCTCACGTTCGCACCTGGTTCGCTCCTTCCGAGAAAATGCATTTGTGTAATAGAAATACTGCGCCGGCTTACTAATGCCGTGCGTCTCGCAATTAGCATACAGCAAATCGTTAGTCCCGACGTGTTTAGGAAGTTGATAATCAGTGGGTAGGGTGTCGTGGAGGATGGGGGGGGGGGGGGAGAGGTGGACGAGGAGGTTGAAGGGGAGGCGGAGGCAAAAGGTAAGGGCGAGGAGGAAGGTAAAGAGAGCGGACAGGTTCAACTGGGCGAGGGGAGGGATATCATGTTTCGTCACGCGATACACGATACGCGATACCTGGGACACATTAGCAAAGCACATCGACCTTGAAATTAAGGCCCCGCGAGAATGTAAACGATCTTACATTATGCCCTATCGTCGATGACTATCGATCGCGCCGAGCGGAAAGTATACGGCCCGGGGCCTATCATTCATCGGGTGCGTTTTAATCGGCCCACGAGGAAGAGGTCGAGTTTGAGCCGATAAATTCGAACGAGCTGCCGGTCTTCCGTCGTTTCATTAGCGATCCCCCTCTATCGCTCTCCGCCGCTTGATGTACTCCCGTCACGAATCATTCCCCCGCCAAAGTACATAAATTAGCGGGCGCGAAAAATGGTTAATAGTCGCTTTGGCGCCTGTGTAATCGTCGAAGCATCGACAGGCCGAGCTTGCCGTACTCGGCCAGCCTTGCCTGAAGTCGGCTTCCACCGGCAGCGCATCTGTTTAATTAACCGGCTCGCTCCCGCTGAAAGTCACGTTTTTGACTGCGCCCTCGGCCGTTGACCCCGCGATAAATTTCCCGCGATGGCACTCAGCGCGCGCGCGCGCGTCTTACCCCCGACGATTAATCAATTAACCCGACCGGAGGGACGCCTTACCCTCCCGCCTCGTCCTTTACGACGTCCGGTATGACGGATTACGCCGGCGAGGCTCGCGAAGTAAACGACAATTTGCAAATTAATGGCGGGGCCATTAAGCGGTCACCGCGTAAATCGCGAATGTCGGCTGGCAATCAGCAGGCAACGGGGCAAGTCCGCTGGCTCTTCCACGGCGTCGAATGCGCGCGCCCGGAATACACGATATACGTCCACCTTCGGCAAGAAAATGCCATTCCACGGGACGGCCGAAGGAACGGCCGAAGGAACGGCGAGCGAAGGAACTCGCGCGCGCGCGCGGCCCGGCCGCAAAAAGTGGGGCTCGATTGAATCTCGACGACACTTTTCCCAGGGTCAACTTATGCGCTCGGTCGTTTACCTCTCGCCTTCTCTCTCAGTCCGCTGCATTGCCCGTATGTACCAGCGTCAAATTAGTCATTTCGATGTATTACGGATTTCGTCGCGTTCGGCGATCGAAGCGGTCGGTGCCATTATCCGATGCCAGCGACTGTCTTTTTTTCGGACGGTCAATCCTCGTGACAGGACTGCCTCTTCCCTCTCCCCCCTCCTGCCTCTCCATTTTCTGCCATACGCGCACGTTACGAGCTTTTAAGAACCGTCGCCCTGCGACGCGGCCCGCTCTATCGTCCATTCGTTAACTCGTTTCTCATTAGAATCCAGGCACGCGTGTCATTACGCATCTACGGCGCGGAGCGGCGAAGGCGACGTCGAATATAAATCGCAAACTCACGGGGTTTTAACCGCGAGGAATCGACTAATGACGGTGCGCGAGCCACTCGGGGCCCGCTCGTTGACCAGTTTGCGAGCAGTGCGTTACGGACGGTGCTAGGGCTACCGTTCCTTCTCTCCGCCGGCGTCGTTACGACCTTTTTTTCCCCCCATGTCAGGACTTCGCGCAGGATTCTTCCTAGGGGTCGACACGCATTGTGCCGCTCTGATGCGCGGATATTTTCTGCCCTCCCCTGGAGACTCCTTTTGCCGCCCTCTCGGCACATCTCGCTCGTTACTAGGCGTCACTGTCGCTTCTATCATCGAGACGGACCTTTCACCCGCAGGCTCGTACAAACCGGACGACGCTTTGATACTCTCTCCCACTTTCCTCGAAAATTCCGTCGTCCGCCAGCTTCCTCGCCAGATACCATTCGTTCCCGAAGATATCGCGTACGCCTCTAATCAGCATACGACTTTACGAACTTTCCCCGTCGTACATACTCTCCGAGGCGTGTAATCCGACATTGTAGGCAGTTGCATGTCCCCGACCCTTCGCGCTCTCACAGATTCCGCTCGTCTCCTCTCCAGCCCCCCCGACCGGCAGCGGCAGCTTGTACTTGATACATACTTGTACACGTTACCCGCTCGTCCCCGATAATGATCGCCCTGAAAATTATTCCTTCACTTCCCCTGCCCGTCGCCCCGTCTACCTGTCCGCCTGTCTACCTGTCTACCCGTCCGCAATCAGTGCGTCCATCTCGTCTGGTAATCGTCGCGACGGCAATGCCGATTAGGCCCTCGCGAAAATTCCGAATTCGTCCTGACCCGGTATGCGGTTCCTCGTACTACCGACGGGCAGAATGGGTTATTTTTGGGGCCCCGTACGTGGCCTGGGAGGGCGCGAACGTACACGAGAGGGTCCCCCGACGCTGGCAAAGTGCGGCCGGCCTGGGTTACGTGATCCCGAAAAGCTCGAGGCGGGCGTGTGTCACGCACGTACGGGTCCCGAGTACATGCCACTTCGCACGATCGCGATCACGTATTGTCACGCGATATTCCCCGGCGTGTGTGCGACCCGTGGACGCCGTGCGTGCGTGCGTGCGCTCGTCGGGCACAAACCTCCGCTTCCCCCCCTGCTTCGGGGGGTCCCTGTCGCACTCCTGGGCGCCTTGGCAAAGTATGCGCACTGCCTTTCGCAGAGAGGTACGTGCACGATTATCGAGGCGAGGCGCGTCGGTACATCTTGTTTACAAGGCGACGATCTTTATAATTTTGCGCTTAAATATGAGCCAGCGTGCACGGTCCCGCCTCCGGGACTATTTCGGGGGTGAGGATTTTTATTGGAAGGATTCCCGGTGTAAATCGAGAGCGAAGGTGGGCTGTAACGCAAGAATCGGAATGGCAGATCGGATACCGAACGCTATTTTCGAGCGAGGAGGTTGTGGGAAACGGTTTTCCACTGTCAGATGAAAATAAACCGAAGTTACGATTCTTCCGATCGAACCGAACGTTTCCGAGAAGGGGAACGGAAGTTCGGTGGTGACCCGTGTAGTATCCGCTTTCGTCTCCTTTCATCCGACGTTGCGGCGGCCGTAGCCGAGGGTCGCTCGTTTCTCGCTTTTCATCCCGGCGCGCAAAATAAACGAGAGCCGGTCGCCTCGGAATAAGTCGTAATTCATTTAGTCGGGAATGGCTGGGAATAGCAAAGGCGCCCACCGAGCAAAGATCCTGCCCGCCTCTATTCTTCCTGGCGAACACAGGCCGCTCGCTTCGAGCCGCGTTTCCTATTCTCATCGACTGCCGTTCGCTCGCGCGCACAAACGAGCGATTTTTCGTCCGCGGCCGCGCGTATAAATGGTCTTACGGTACCCGCTCGGATTACATAAGGCTCGCGCGGGGCCTGTTATCAAAGAGCTGCCTTCGATATTATCCCGTGTCCGGTGATAAAGCACCCAGAAAGCCCCGGCTCAATCGCGTACCCCGTTACGTTAGGATTATGATGCTCTCGCCGGGACAGAAACTTTGCTTGAGAACTTCATTGTGGCCTCGTCGCGAGGAAATTGCCGGCATCAATGTTTCCTTTAGCAGGGTAGGACTCTCCTCGCCGTGAAGACCTAAATTGAACGGCGCAACAAAATGCGCGCACACTTTGCCTCAGCGAGATGCGCTGCCACGCGCATGATAAATGAGCCTCCCCGTGTAATCAGCTGCGCCTTTCATTCGCGGAATTTCTGAGTCAACCCGCCGGCCAGCCTCGGAAAATTGTCCATTCCCACCGATCCCTCGGCCCCCGTGCTACCTCTGCGTCGTTTACATTCGCCACTCGGACTCGGTATCGTCGTAAAATCCGAACCTTATTTACGGCGCGTCATCGGCCAATTCATCTAATATCCGCCCACGCCGAGCAATTAGGAACAACAAAGAGCGGAGTGCGCGGCGTCGAACCTCTAACGAAGTCCCATTCCGACCCATTCCGACCCATTGATTGCGTTCCCACACTCATCGCAGCCTCAACACGCGGCGTCTGTCGGTTAATGATTCCGAATGTTCCTGTCCCCTGACATACTTCGCCCCAATGGGCCCTCGAGCTTTCCGCGGACTTTTCATTTGGAAATCATCAAGGGTAATCACTGGCGTTGGGTCTCCTCCGCCAGAGAGGGGGTGAGACGGTCTCGGCCGCGGAAAATTACCCCATAAATTCATCGCGTCGGTGCGTTCCGCGTTAGAACGAATGCGAGTCTTCCCCTGGCATACCTCCACCTCCATCTCTTCCACCTTGTCCTCCTCCACCTTCGCCCAGCGCCATCGCGTTTCCCGTGGTCGTTGCACCGGTGCGCGCAGTGACACTTCTTCATAAACGCCGGTGCGGACTCCGCAATGATGAAGGGCGCAGAAAGCCAGAGAGAGTGGCGAGAGGGAAGAGTAACGCAGCCGGAGGAGGAAGAGGTGGCCAGGAGGGAGGTAGAGGAAGGAAGGAGTGGGGGGGGGGGGAAGGCTAGAGGGGGGAAGAGACGCGTTTACCTTTGTTATTTGCATGAACGCTTATAGCTTCGGGCGGGCATACACCTTTTGCCGTTCGCGGACTGGCGAGAGGGAGAGGACGAGAGACGAAGGGAGAAAGAGAGACACAGAGAGAGAGAGAGGGGAGAGAGGGAGCGCGGGCTCTTTACGACCGTTAAAATATAACTTCCTGCGAAGAAGACGCGGATAATAACTATGAATGCCTGCCATAAGGACTTGATCTGCCGCGGTGCCGGGGCCGTGGGCATTAATGACGCATTCCATCTATGTGTACCTTGGAAGTAGGGGCACCCTAACCTCCATCCCTTCGGCCCAATCCCGATCTCTCATTCTATCAGCCTGATTCGCATCCACCCACCGGGCGATCCACTCTTCGCTCCTGCGGCGCCTGAATCTCGCGGCTCGATGATGCCGGCCGAGTGTCTCCGGCGCAGGCCGTGTCCTTCGGTGATAAATCGTTATCCTCCCCGTGGCTAGCCCTCTTCTGCGCTCACGGACCGCTTCGGGGGCACCGAGAGCTTCGAGCTACACGCTTCTGGCCGGCCGCAGAGATCTTCGTTGCGCCTATCGATACGGCTGATCTCAGGGGGTTGATCGTAACAAATTGCCGCGCTGCCCTGATCGAAGGATCTTTTTCCCTGCCGGTGAAAGGCGTGCACGCGAGAGAAAGAAGAGGACCGAGGCGGGGAAGAAATGATGATAGCGCGGCGGAGAGGATAGTCTAAGCCTCTGATGAGGGTGTTTCCTAGCTACTCCCGGGTAGAGAGAATTACTTTTTATTGCATTCCTCGACTCACCTCCCTGCCCGTAGGATAGACGTAACGGACTCGTAACAGATCGGTAACGATACGATCATGCGAAAAATTCGAATCCGCCTGATTTTATGTACATAATGAGGATGTGGGGGGGTACTCTGCCTCATGCGAACGACGTTGCCGCGTTCTAATGGTACGCTGGCACGGTAGACTCGGTAGCACAATGCAAATTGCTTCATCAGCCTAATACCGCGTCGTTGCATAAATGTATCAGAGAAAACATACGTAAACGCGCTAAACGCCAGTATTCCCAGAGGCGATGGGGAGAGGCAGTGCAACGTTGTGAACCTCGTTATGGAAGCGTTATCGGGAGGAAGTTGGCGCATTATATATTTCTAGCGATCGCGTCGAGTGTTAAGAGGAAGCTTCGGCGAAAAACGAAGTCGAACGAGCCGGAGCCCGAAGTCGACTAGCTCCCGCTTGCCGGTCTTTCGAGCATTGTTGCTCGGCTATCGACCGGCTTGGTGGGTCCGGAGATCGGTCGGACGATTTAAGCTGTCCTCTCGGACGAACTTGTCTCGAGTACACGCCACGTGCGTGATCGTCTTTCAACGTGGCATGCATCCTGTCTTCGACGATGATCCATTGAATTCCGCAACCTGTGGGTCGCGCTCGCGAATGCAACGCCGAAGACGACTTAAGGCTTAAGAGCGTAAGTGAGGTTTAAATGCGTTGCGATTCTAAGCACTATCGATTTTCATCGAGATGTTAGAGCCGTCAAATCGCTTTCAATCTTCGAACATTGACACCTCTTTCGATCGCATTTTCATTATTAGCCCTTTCGATCGTTTTCACTCTCGCTGCGTCCTCGTTGAATTATTCATGGATAACTCTGTGAATTCCTGAGCTGGACACCGATAAATAGCTGTAAGGGAAGGATGTCCGTATTGTAAAGAGGCGTCGGACAGAGGTCGGACCGGTCAGGCTGTCAGGATCGAGAATAAGCGAGATCTATCAGGCTCGTTTGGCTACTGGCGTGGCTTCTCTGGCAGGCAAGAGAATCGGTATTCTCCGACTGCCACTCCTGTTGGGCCGCAGATTTTCGCGCGGTATCACGATGTTGTCGCTGCTTAAGTTCGCTCTCTTGTCTGGCGACGATACCCGGACGATCATTCATTTCTGCCCTTGTAACGTGGGCCATATGCGGTGATGAAGTGTCACCGGACAGTGGTCCTGCCATCTGATAAGCACTCCTACTCCTACTGTTATCGGACGGCGGATAATGAAGCTAGTTATTCTCCATTTATACGCTTTATTACCGCTTCTTCATCGCAGTCGACTCATTCCTCAGCCTCATGCCATACTTCTCGGGGACTTTCAACTTAACTAATACGCGCGCAATGCGTATCGGAATACTAGATTTACGTAATAAAGGCAGAACCTATTCTGGCGATCGACTAATCGTCGTTTCGGTCAGATCGAACGTCATTAGACAGGGAGGACCAGATTGATAGGCGTTCGGAATGTTCCTGCGCAGCTTCACGTTGACCTTGAGCACGCGGGGGTGATCAAACACCGGCAGACGAAGACAAACATGAGGAGGCCTGTCCGTGACACGCCTAAGCGGCTGAAGCGGAGGGCTCTCTCGCCGTTGCATTTCGGATGAATATGCATGAGTCGACGAGCGCTTCATAATATCATTCTGCCATACATCAGCCGCAGACCACCAATTTACTTTAGCCACTTACCACAGCGGTATGTGCCACGTACGTATCGACTCTCGGCCGTACCACCACCGTCTTTCATCCGGCTCTCTCTCTCTCTCTCTCTCTCTCTCTTCCTCGCCCTCTGCCTTTCATCATTCTTTTCAATCGCGACTCTTCTCCCCATTCGTACGCTTATTACTCCCTCCCCCTTCACCATTCTTCGGTGCTTTTCTCCGATTTGCCAATTTACATAAAGTGTATTTACGATAGTCGGATTTATCCTCTGCGCGATCGGAGCGACCGTCTAAGTGGCTTACGAGAAGTTTTTTCTGCCGTTTGGTAAGGACGATCAGACCGTCCGCTCTTCAGCAGTCGCGAGCCGACCGCCGGTGGTAACGACTGGTAATGGCGATGAGCCGGGGGACGACTTTATTGCCCTGTCGAGCGGGACTCGCGACCTTTGCCCCCCGCTTCCGGCCGCGATCAAAGCCGGGATATTCCCCGATCTTCGCCTTCGGGGCAATCAGGTGTCCCTTTGTTGCGGCGCAACTTCGTCCGTTTGTCTCCGGCTCTCGGCCAATCGGCGACCAAGCAACTCGGATATTGATTTCATTCGGATTCCAGACGCCCCCGATGTTATGGGGTCATCGATCGGGAAACTGTTTCCGTGCAACGCAAACGAAGCACTCCCGGAGGTCCCTGAACCTACTCATTCTCCTACTCCACCTCCTCCCTCTATCCCTTCCTCCGGCTCCTCTCACCGGTGAACCGATGGAATTTTATTAAGCGCAGTCTCCGAACGGTGCGACGATACGGCTGACATTTGCATCCGTTTCAATTTCAGCCGCGGCAGACAGAGAGTTCCGGAGAGCGCGAGACGGGAGGCTGGAAAAAAGGTTTATGTACGCTATAAGCGTGTCGGGCTCATCGTCGCGGGCATTTAAAACTCTCCTGCAGACCTTAAAACGAGTGAGAGGCTCGGGCGATAGCAATTAATTCAGCTCGATGTTCCGGCGCAAGACATACCCGCGCGAAATGCACTCCAGTTTCTCCCCGAGGCTCCTTCTCCTCCATCGTCTTCTTCTTCTTCGTCTTCACCCTCCGTCCTCATTCTCCGTCCTTTTTTCTCCTCTACGAGCTGCTGCGCGCCCGTCCAATCACACCTGCTCGATCTCGGGAGGTGCCCGCTACCGCCTGCGCCGTTCTTCTCTTTTGCCGTTTTCTCCTCCCGGGCTCTGTCGCCAGCCCGGGAGGAGAGAGCAACAACAAATCGCAGATCGTGTGCGTGAGATAGTTTGGGGTGGTCACGTCCTCTCGTCTACACGGTAGCACGGCGGACCCATCATGGCCTCCGCTCGTGCAGAAATCCCGAGAATTGAATACGCCGTCCTGCATGCCCTCGAGGAGATCGGAGGAGGGACCGAGATGAGGCTGGCAACGCCGACGCAACGAGCTCCAGAGAGGAGGAGGAGGAGGAGGAGGAGGAGGAGGAGGAGGAGGAGGTGGAGGTGAAGGGCGGGGGAAGGAAGAAAAAGAGGCAGAGTCGGAAAGGGCAAAATGAGAGGGACGCTCCGAAGAGATTTCCTTCCGGCTCTTCCCGACTTCAGAATCGGCGATCGAGAGCTGCCTCCGTCGACAGATTTCTCCCCTCTTTTTCATCCCCCCCCCCTCCCGTCGCGGCTCTTCTGCTTCTTATCCTCCTTTTTCCCCCTTTCTTCTCCTTTTCTGTTCTTCTCGCTTCTTTTCGCTCCTTTTTTCCTTATCTTCTTCCCCACGCGCGATAATGGAATTCCCACGGTAACGGTATTTTTTTCCATCGCGTCACGATGATTGATGAGGTTTTTACCGATGTTCGAAGATTGCGGAAGACACGCGTCGCGGGGAGACGCCTGGTTTCAAGTCCCGGTTCTGAGGTCTCTTCCCCGCGACGCCTGTCAACCGGGCATCGAGACAAAGGAATCCGCGGAACGTGCTGTGCGTTGTACGCGTAATAGACTCGTGTAATTCACTCGGCTCTCGCGCCCGGCGCACGTCTTTGTGCGGTAATGTGCGCAGACACTGCCCCGAACGGATAATGCCATTAGGTTTATCTATCGGCGACACGGGCCGTAAGTCGTTTAAGTGGGCGTTTACCCGCGCGAATGAGATGGGACGTGCGTTCGATCGTGGCCAGTCAACGATGGAATTCGCACAGTTCTCGCTTCGCGCCGCTCGAACCCTCGGCACGTGAATCCGCTCGCGTACACGAGCGTACGCGAGCGTACGTTCGATTCATCGCTCAGAATTCCGGTGACGCAACGCTTCCCAAGCTCATCTCCCGAATTAATGACAGGGATTCCGAACGGTTGCCGTAAGCCGTAAGAGTGGAGTAAAAGTGACGGCGGATATCGTTAACTTTTCCCGAAATTGAGAGCAGGGGCCCTTTGAACCGTTGCCGCCTGATTGGGCGACTGCCCAATCGGGGATTGAGATTTCGACACGTGTGACGCGTTTGTCACGACACACGCGGCAGTACGTGACCATTCGGAGCATTGATCCCACGGAAAGGGCCGTCCCGAGGCTGACTTCCGACGCGTTTCAATCAGGCTCCTTTTTTCGGCCCACCTTCCCACCTTCCCACCTTCCCAGCTTGCCGAGCTGCGCCCAACGGTACCGCACTTTTTTACCACCATCTCATCACACTCGTGTTTGTAGTCCTAAGATTCTTTCGCCAGGCATTGCGGAGGGAGACAGAAAGAGAGAGAGAGAGAGAGAGCGCTGGCTAACGGTACAATTTAATTGACAAAAGGTCCTCATCGCGCGTTTGATCGAGATTTCAAGATGTTGCGCGACGTGGCATTTTATTCCCGATAAAGAAACACCGACGTCTCGATGATAGTTTTTAAGGCTGCGCCTGCAGGTTCGCTCCCTCCTCGCTCATCCCTTGTCCTCTGTCCGCCTTCATTCGCCTCCTCCTCTTCTGCGTCCTCTCTCACTCTTTCTCTCCGAAGTCGTTCAGCGGACGGCTCTTCAACGGTCCCTTTCAAGGACCCTCAACAGTCGACCGTTCTCCGCGCACTCCGTCTGCGAAATCGTTTCTTCCTCTACTCGTTCCCATTTTATTTCCCGCAGCGTCTGCGTAGAGTGGGTGGAACGAAGCGGGGAATAGACGAGAGTGCAAAGTTGGTTGGCACGAGCTGAACATTGAAAAAAGGGATCTAACGCATCTAACGTTTCTTCGCCAAGTTCGCAACGCTGGAACAGTCGGAATATTAAGATTTTAGTCTCTATCAGTTTCTCGGTCCGACAATCGACGTAGGACATAAGGTGCGTGAACGAAGAATCCTCCAGGCGAACAGCCCGAAAGCCAGAAAATCCGCGAACGCTTAGCTCCGAAATTTACATCCTCCGATTATCGTATCTCTCGCACTCCCCGGAACGTTAACGCTCGCCGGAGAATTCGTCCTTACCGCCTATCTCCCACGAGCCGTCTTCCGCGTGGATCACACTCCCGTTCCCTCCTCTGGAAACGGCACACCTCGCAGAATCTATCGGACCATTACGCCCGGAACGTCTCCACATTTTCAGCTCTACGTCTCCATCCGCAGCCAATCCGCGATTCTTCCTCACCTCCGACGAGCCTGCGATTATGGCAAGCCTCTCCGTGTGCCGTCGGGTCGAAAGTAGACCTCGCGTGCTGGGGCTCATTGAATATTTTTCGCTAAGTAAAAGAAAATGAGGTCCTGTCCGAAGGGGGTGGGCGCATACGGCGTCGGCGTCGGCGCCGAGTGCCGTTTAATTGAAAGTCAAATGAGCGGTGCGCGAGGCGAGTGCCGGAAACTCTCACCCTCGCCACCGTCCGTGTAATTCCCCATTTGTTAGCGGATTATTTTCGAGGCACGTCGCTCCGCGGAATGGCTCTCTCGTGCGCGCCCGATCCGGCCCCGGACGATCCAACGCGAGCCAGCCCGGGCCCATTAGCGGGACGTGGTAATATCCACGATCATTATTATATCGGAGTATCATTTCCCGCGATGATTATAGGAAGCTCGTTCCTACCGGAGCCCGTTCCTGCGTACGACTCAGCCGAGAGGAGAGAGAGAGAGAGACAGAGTGAGCGAGAGAAAGAAAGAGAGGAGGGACGAAAGTCGAGAGAGTGAGAGAACCGACGAGATGAAGAAGACTAGGCTTGCGTGCCCCTGATGGCGTGATGCAAAACTCTTTTTTGTTCTCGCCTCCTCTCCACTCCCCTTTTTTTTCCTCGCCTCGATTAAATTCATCCGCAATTAAAGAAATACGATTGTGCGCCCCATGCGGAAGGCATCTCTCGCATGACGTGCGCCTCGGGAGCTGAGTTTGATGGATGACGTCCATCCTCGCCGATCCGGTCGCTGCGCGATCAGGTTGATTGTACGAATTTCGATGGCGAGGAGGTAGGATTGGTTCGAGTTACAGGCTGAGCACACTGTGCCGTGGACCGTATGAGCCAGTGAACGTACGTTGCCGTTTCTCCTCGCTTCTGGCACAGAGGTCCAACGGAGGGACGTTCAGCCATTAACTCCGTCGACGTAAACAGGATTTCACGGAGCTTGTTAGAGCCGGCATATAGCCGTGGCCTTAGATGCGCGCAGATTACGTATTTGCGCAGTGACGGCTTGTGGGAGATTCAGGTTGCACGAAAAGAAAGAGCTGAGGGGAGGCGGTCGGTAGTTGAGGGGGGGGGGGGAAGAAGAAGGAAGGCGTTGAAAAAAATCTTCTGGAGGCAAGCGGTAGTGGAAGACGCGCTGGATGATGATAAGAGGTGGCACCTCGCGCCCTCTCCATCATCCTCTCTCTCTCTCTCTCTCTCTCTCTCTCATTTCTTCCCTCTCCTCGCCCTCCTTCTTCGTTCCTCTCTTATCCTCCCCCCCTCCCGCCTAATCCCACCGATCTCTCGGCCGGTGGACAGGATGGAATCATGTCGGCGACCTCGCAAGGCCTCGCCAAGGTCGTACGTTGAGCTCGAGAGCTGCCAGCAGGAGGTGTTCGCCACCACCACCATAGTCTGAACTACTAGCAGAAGACTCTAACACCACCACCACCACCACCACCACCGACATCGCCGCCATCGCCATCGCCATCGTCATCATCATCCACGCCGTTGCATCGACTTCGTGACTCATTTGCCGACGAATAGACTCGCCCTCCGCCTCGCTCTCGTTACTCTTCTTCATCTTCTTCTTCTTCTTCTTCCCCACCTCGCAGCGTCTCCTTCTGCGCGGGATTAGGGACATCGATACAGACCGTTTTTACACGTCCGGACGGATGTCGGATAATGCTGGAAGAATTTCTGAGGTGCCGTGCGAAAATTGCGATAGGCGAGATCCCTCGTTGTGTACTGCGATCGAGTGGAACTTCCACTTACAGCGAGCCTTTAAAAGAGTGAGGAATGGGAATCGCTCTTGGTCGGTATCCAACTATTAACGGTATAAGCGTCGGAAGAGCAATTTCGTAAAAGTGGAGAACCCTCTATCTCTTCCTTGCTTCCTTCCTTCCTTCCTTCCTCCCTCCCACGTCTTGGTTAGTCGAATCGACTTAAGTTCGGCCACTCGACTACGGCCAATATCGGCAATCCTGTCTGGTAGACGATCCTCGGAACAGTTTCCCAACTGATTCACGCCCTGGTCCTTCCGAAACCCTTCCCGGCCATTCCGCTGGGTGGGTCATCGGCTCGGATCGTCGTTCCGCACAAATTTATCTCGCCAGTCTGGCTGGGCAAAGGGTATTACAGACTCGACCGGAATCGGCGCAGTCGGGGTAGCTATCCTAATCGGATGGCCGACGCGTCGCCATTGCGGCGCGGCGCTATTTTATTAAATCGCCCTGACACTTCTATCCCATCCCCATCCCAGCTTCTCAACAATAAACCATTTCGCAGCTTAACAGTACCTCGACTTTCCCGAAGCGAGGATTGTGGCACATATCCTGGCTGTTCTTTTCGAATGTACGCGTCGCTAGAGTCGCCAGAGCGTTGTGAACAAAGCCTTAAGGCTCATTGCCGGTACTCGGACGAAAGATACGACGAAGAAGACGACGACTCGGAAGACGGTTGACGCCGTACTCGGGCGTTCGGCGAGTTTCTTGGCGCCAGGCGCCCGTCATCCTCCCCGGCGAGGAGGCAGGACTCTCTCCTTCGTGCGCGACTTCAATTACCTTACGCTCGCGAAAACGAGCTTCGTTAATCAGATTTAATCTGCCCCGCGCTGGATATAGCCGCGGCAGCGCGAAACTGCCCGGCGATTTAGTGTTCCAGTAATAATTAATATAACCCGGTAATGGGGTTCATTAATAAAAGTCCCCTCTTTTCACGGACGGCCGGGAAATTATGATGTCGCCCCGGTTGATTGTACTCTCCGGACTGCTTTTCTCCAAAGCCCGCATATCTCATCCTCGGCTCGAGGGCAGTCATCCGCGACGAGGAATGTACAAATAACGAGAGTGAAAAAGTACACCCCATACGGCCGCCGCCGCCGCCGCCGCCGCCGCCACTTTGATTCCGTTTGCCATTATTTGCGCACGGGATTGCGCTCGCGATCGTTGTAATTAGCGAACTTAATGCCGTGTCAATTCGAACATGCGCCGGGGACCGATCTGTTAATGATCCCCCAATGCGATGCTTGGCAGGGGGAGTAAGGTTCTAAGGAAATGCGACACGGTCGTCGGATAATGAAGTAACTGTATCGAACCCGTTTAATGAGAGAGACCCATAAATTGTAAACCGGAATTGGAGGTCAGAGGAAATCGTTTAATATACAAGATCGCCTCCCATCGATCTGGGAGAAGCAACTTGAGGGTTCTTTATTCGCCAGAGTATTTTTGGAAAGTATCATTTAATTTACAGCCCGTCGCCCTCTTGTAAATCATCGGAGCCTCAACGTCAGCGCGCATAAATAGAACGTCTGAGTCAAAGCCGTGCGACGAGAAAGGTGCAAAACATCCGTTTCAGCCCGTCGACCCTTAAATCCCGATCCTTTATTCGAGCTCCCAGCCACGTCTGTCGCCGACAGGCCGGATTCCTTTCCATTCTTCGCGCGGATTCCTCGCAGTTTCATCGTAAACGTGACTCCGGTGTGCGGGCAACATAAATATCCACGGCGGACGACGCGCATCAGGCCTCGCGTTAAAGGGACGAGCGTTAAATCATAAATCCAGCAAATTGCCCCCAAGCCGCGACTTAAAGCGTTGTTCGCACCTACATAGAGAGCGAGAGTGAGGGAGGGAAGGTGTAACTCGGGAACGCAGGGAATTTCATCGCGACCTTCGAAGGATCTCACGAAGCACTCTTTCATTCGAGTTCGACGTGGAAGTATCGAGAAGGAAGGAAGGTTCGAACAAAACCCGGAATACGACAAAATCAGCATTGCCAATGACAAACTTGCTTGATGTCACTGTCACTTTCGACGGTCGCACCCTGGACGATGTAACGAACAGGAGCGAAGCGTAGAATTACGAGACGTTAGAGGCCATTAAAACGGCACATTATCAATTTGCGTATTGTCATGTAGCCTCTCGGGCGGAAGATGACTCCCGACGTAGGAAGAGCTTGAAGCTGTTATGGCAGCCTTGCTATCGACAAGGCCGCTCCCTGTCCGGATAGAGAGATCGCAGGCGATCGGGTGAGACAGTCGAAGTCATTAAAGTCACCAAGCTGCGATTCTATATTTCGCGCCACGGGTCCTGTTAGCGCGAATTATAGTTACGTTTAACGACACATAACGCTTTGCCTGACGGCCATTAAGCCGTGATTACCTTCAGACAATAGCTTTTTCATATTCCGCCAGTCGTTAGAAGCGAATGGCGTAATAACTGAATTAACGAGTTGTCTGCGTGCCTGCCCGGTGTGTCCACGTAAATTTACGAGGCTTTCCTGAAGTGGAGTTCGAGGAGGCTAGCTGCGGATAACAGCGATAAAGACGAAGAACTTAATGTACCCTGTGGCTTTTAGCCCTGACAGCTTTACGAACAGACAAGTGGAACGTTTCGCCTGACGTCTTTTTTCACCGAACGTTTCGTCACAAACTGCAGTCATTCCTTCGAAGTCTGCTAACCTCAGAAAATTTCGACCACTTCGTGTATACCACCGAATAAAATTCCAAATATTTCATAATGGATTTCGGTAAGGGGGCAAATTTGGCCTGGCCACCGAATGGGTTAAAATTGCGGGACGATTCATGAGCCCCTCACCCACACCTCGCTGCCCGGGCCTGGGTTGGGGGGCCGTTCGGCTGGCAATTTGGCATTGAAGGGTCCTCAATTTTCATCGACGAAACGAAAGTCTCGCTAAAATTCGTTATCGGTCTCTCGCGCGCGCGCGCGCCGCTGCGAATTCGGGCGAATCAGAGGCGCGCTACCAGCCAGAATCGATACTGATCGAATTAGCCGCGCAGCTGGCTAACTCAATTCCCGTCCGTTTTCGCGAGGTAATCACGTTAATATCGCTTCTGGAAACTGGAAGGCTGACCTCGCCCCACCGACTTCATTAAGCCGGCACTACCGGCCGCCCTCCGTAGTTTTACCACCTACAGCGGCTTCGAATGCCTGCCTACGCTTCCTTTTCCAACCCCCCGTCGAAGTTCGTTAGACAAGACCCCCACCCGATAAAGGAAAGGTCGAGCTATCCACTTTCCAACCCCCCCTTTTCGGCCTTTCGTCTCTTAATGACCGGTATCAAGGAGTCGACGGTCCGTTTCCAACGGCGTTAATTGTCCCGTCGTTACGAAATTCGCACGATCCCCCCCCACTCTGATGGCATCTCAAAGCCCGGGACCTCTCTCGCCTAAAGTGGGTAATTGAATTTCGTAAGGCGCTCGACTTTGTGCCATTGTGCTCCGCGCTTATGGATATTCATCGGTGCGGCAGCGTAGATTCGCCGTGAAATGAGAAGGTCCGCCAGTTTGGTTCGTAAACTCTGCCGGACAATAACGGCAGGCCGATTCGGTCGATCGAATGATAAGCCGATCGACGACGTTCGATCAATTGTCTCTTGCAGATATCGGACGAAAAAATCGGGCTCGAGGATGTCGGGAGAGCGGAAATTGAGGAGGAAGTCGACAGACGATACGTGTAATCCACGCTAATGATCGCATTGGCAATTAGTTGAGGCCTCCCTATAAATCTCCTCTAACTAATTACCCTTTACACTCCCAACCCCCGAAGAAGACCACACGGACTCTCTCTCCGGCCCGACCTCGCGGTTAAACGCTAATTATTATCCTTGTCCGCGATAAATTAAGCTGCCAGACGCCACGGTATCGTCGAGTACCTCTCGCCATACGCGCTCGTTCCTATTCCGCTCGTTCCTACTCCGCACGGTCCGCGTCGAGACAGTGGGACCTCGTTGACTTTTCACTTATTCGATTCACATCGCACGCACACGTCTCGGACTTCTGACGACAGTTCCTGATTTCGACCAGCCATTGATGGAAATTCCCTCTCCTCACGCTTTCAATCGCCATAAAACCGTATCATCCATCCTCCCAGTTCTAACGCGACGTCCGACAAGATTCTCACGCTAATCACGGGACTGGCGACCGCGATCGCCGATCGGCCCAACGCTGAATCCAGCGTTAGCTTACGCTTAATGTCATCCTAATTGGCACCGCAGCTTCCTGCTAATAAAGTCGTAGCCAATATCGGCGAGTGCCGCGTTGCCAGCGACCGGCCGTTAAGGCCGTAGAGTATTCGCAGCATTTCCAGCGAAGGGCCAGCCGCGGGTTCTGGTAGCCGGGATGAAAGGGACCGCGCAATGTCGCCCTCGTAAAGTAGCCAAGAACCCTCTCCCTCCGTCCTCGGCTGCCTTCCCTCCCCCCCTCTCCGTTTCCTCGCAAGAGTTTCGATATATACGCTATATGCCTCCGCGGCAAACTATCCCCCCCGGCCTCGTTCCTAGCCCTCCGCAAAGGACGCTGAAATGTTGGCTATGCCGATTACCGACGATGGATATACGAGATAATGAAAAGCCTCGTCTCTTGCGCGGCCTCCAACTTCCGCGTCCCTCCTTCTTCCTCCCGAGCTGCCACTGTTCCTTTGCCGTTCCCTCGCCGTGGCATCGTCGAGCGTAGCGTCGGCGAACGTAGCGTCGGCGAGAGTAGCGTCGGCCTTTTCTACCGTCCTCGGAAGATGCACGATGCCCTCCCCCCTCGTCCTTTCCCTCCTTCGGCGGCTCCTCGAGAATCCGCGGGGTGGAAACCGATCATTTCCACGAGATGCGCCCACGTAGGGCCTTCGTTATTCTCGCAAGGCTAATCGTCCGTTTCTCGGAAGGATCATGAAGGTCTCGATGGACAACTTCTGATTATGTCTCGTAAAAACTGTGTGTATGTGCGCGCAGTGGCACGATGGAGCGCGCGCGCGCGCGCGCTAATACGTTTTGTCCTAGATTCCACTTAGCGACTTTTACCGGGATCCGTACACGGACTCCGTACCACGCTGAAAGCATTAAATGGGGCATCGGCAAGTATCGCGCATCTGGTCAGCAGAAGGGAGAGTCTTCTCTGCAGGGCTCGGCAGAGACCTTCCCCCCGGACGGAATATCTTCTACTTTGATCTCCCTTTGCGTCATCGTTCGCGCACGATGCAATTCCACGAAGGAACTGAAAGGGATCCGCGCCGTGTGTAATGCCTCAGTGGCTGACTTCTGAGAACTGATCTCAGTCATCTGCTTACCACGCCGGTATCCGAAGAATTTCGCCTCTGAGCCGCATCCCCCTCCCCCCTCCACTCTCTCTCTCTCTCTCTCTCTCTCTCTCTTTTCTTCTCTACCGATCGTCTGACCGAAGGAGTACTGCCACGACCTAATTATCCCTATAACCGAGAGTCAAGCTTTAGAACCCCTAATCACGATGATTGTGCGGCGTACGAGCGATGATTGAACAAACGTCCCTCCCGGTTCCTTGATACTGCGCTCAGCTTAATCAGGAGGCCATCTTCACTTCCCCGTATCTTCATCTTCGATCAGCCCTCTTTTTACTCCCAGTTCCTGCGATTGCAACTTTGTTAAAGTGTTGTTCTAACTGTAGTTTCGTCGTAAGGCGGGAATAGGCGGCGAGCAGCAATATTCCGTTTTTCGAACGATGCATGTCGTCGGGTAGCGGGCAGGTTCGGTGGCACGAAATTGTGTCAATTCGGATGCCGGGCGTAGGGTAGTGTTAGGTGGTCGTCTCCGACCGTCTCTCCTTTGAACCCGCCGTCCGAGATTGCCGACCCGTCACGTAGCTCCTACACGACGCATAATGACCGCTCCTGTCTATTGAAAGAGAGACAGAGATCATCACCGAAACGTGACCGCTACCGGCATTCGGTCCCGAGACGTTCCCCCCCACCCCCACACGATGCAACAATAATCGCCAGATTGCCTTCCGGACATCTTCGTCTAGCCGATCGATCCCTGATCGTCCCGACTATCGTCCGGACCCGGACAAAGACCGTAATGACACGATCGTGCGATTAGTCTCGATGCAGATCCGACGGTGGTCTCTTCATTCCCGATCGTTATGCGGGAGGCGAGGAGGAAAATTGATGTTTACGACTGTTCCGCTCGTTACGAACGACCGACGTACTCACGTTCTCCGCGGATACTCTTTGTTGCAGATGCACAGATGGAGCAGGGATACAGATCGGAGGTGCAGGAGAGGGCACTGGTGGTGTCGTTGCAGATGTTTAGCTTAATTCTCGAGCGAGGGGTGCAATTACTGAAGAGTCAATTGGAGAAGAAGGAGGACCCGCGGCTGGTGGTCAGCGAGGACATGCAAGTCCTTCTACCCGCCATAAAGGTAATAAATATACGCTTCCCTGCATATCTCGCAAAAGAGTCGCCTCTCCCCCCGTTCCCCTCTCCCAGTTCTGGGATTCTACCAATATCGGGCGGAGTTAACCTTCAGCCCGAGGCGCCAGCATTTTTCTCCTCCTACTCCCCCCCCCCCCCCCCACGTGCTCGATCCGATTCCTTCTCGGCTCGTCTCTCGTTCCTCCGCGGATCCAGCATGCGAAAGCGCTTAAGCTCGACGATTTATGAAGCCACGCGAGTTTCCCACCCACGCAAGGTCCGCCGGTGGCCGGTGTCAGGACCTGGACGTGGTTCGCTCGTGTCTCGACTTATTATGCAACCGCTCCGTTCGCGATTAATGCACCTATCGCCGCGTCAGCCATGCACGCACGTTCTATCGATAAAGGTCAGCCGATGATGAGACATCGGGACCGGCAAGTCCCTTCTTCCTGGTTCTGCATCGCGGATCGATGGTCTGCGCTTAGGTACAACCTGCGTCACTGTAACGACAGCAGTCGCGGAGGAATATTTCATGTATTTTCGTTGGAATCTGTATTGATAGGGTCCTTCGCGCGGTACTTTTACTCGAAGTTCGGTAAGGAGGAGTCTTATCGGGTGCCGATTGCTGTCGGAATGCGAACTGGTGCACGTTATAACGGTTGGCAGACGCTGCTCCTTGTGACCGGGCTGCGATCATTAATATAACTGATAAAGTAGACGCGATACAAGGACGCTGGTATACGATTCACTTTCTGAGGATGGATGGAAAGACGCGGCGCGGAAAAGTTGCCCGCAGATAGACTTTCTATAAATAGAGGAATTTTTCCCTCGGCACCGTCTGACACCTATCTTTCATCTTTGTTCGCAGGTCTGGTGCGACTGGATGCTATGCCACAGTACCGTTTGGAATCCGCCACCATCTTGCACGGACTTCAGAGTTGGGTGAGTGCCTTCAAAGTTTCCCATCTTTCCCTGTGGAATTACAATACTCGCCAATATTTTTTCCATTCGTCACACGGTAAAGCATATATGCGTCATGCGTACTGTTCATTCAGGCAAACAAGCTTATCAGTAACTCACAATCGGTAGTTACAAAGCTAGAGCCTCTGTTAGTTGCAATAATTTGTCGTCGATCGTAAATTCCGTGAACAGACGTGATTTACAACATTTGAACCATAAATCTGTCTAATCCCACTTGTTTCCCGCGCGCAAACCGCCTGAAAATCGTGTCCAATCGTAATTACGCTGTGTCTTCATCTCTTCCCGTCCCTGCCGGTGCATTCGAGATGTCCGAGCGCCAATTAAAACTTTGTTCGTTAACTTTTTCGGCATCGACAGCTGCCGATATCGCGAATTAATTTCCGAGGGGTGCTCCGTTCGAATTGCTGGCTGGAAAAGGGTGTGCGCCGCTGCTATGGCGGACGTGAATTGTTCGGGAAAAGAATGTTCGATAGGTCCAACTCCGGTGATCCGACTGCGGTCTGCGGTTTTGCGGTCTCGGGAATCTGGCTTCTGCCTTTCTGGCCTTCTCTAGCGTTCTCTAGCCTTCTCCAGCCTTCTCTATCCTTCTATAGCCTTCTATAGCCTTCTCTAGCCGCACGGTAGAGAACCCGGTCGGTAACTGTGCGATACTTACTTTCGCCAGTAGATTACGCTACAGCGGCAAATTACATCCTAGAGGGGTGGAAACGGAAGGGTGGAACTGGCCTCGGAGCGCTCTGCCTAAGTTAACGGGCGGAAGGGGTGGTGCGAGATTATCTTGTAAATTGAAACGCGCTCGGCGTAGGGACGTTCGATTGATTCCATTATCAGATCGCACCCTTCGCGAGTACTCGCAGTTACCGGGCATAATTGTTTCTCTTAGATTCGGTCCGCAAGCTTCAACGACGTTAAAATTCAACGGCATGATCGAGTCAATTCAGTCTCGATTGCAGAGAATGTTTGAGTTCGGCGATCTAATGGATGCCAAATGATGTTTGCGATCCTTGACACGGATTCATTTTCGCCGGATCCTATCGCGTGGCGAGGAGTTTAAGGATCTTTTCGAAGCGGGCAGTTTAGCGAAGGACGGTATTAATTCGAGAATAACGAGCGTCCGATAGTCAGCCTCGACGATTCTTGCTCGGTATGACTCGCTCTCGCCAGTAGAGAAGGCGACGTACTTAGTGCCGAGACGTAATCTGCCTTACGCCAATCGACCTTGGTGAAAGCGCTCTTCAAAGACGAAGGATCATCAACGCGTGAAGAATCGCCGTTCCGAGGTGATGACCTTTCAGCTCGCGCCAGATCGCTGCACATTATCGACGAAAGATCTGACATAATTGATCGATGGCGTCAAATTTAATCTGATGACGTTGATAATTGATCGTGCTGTCTAACGAATTTTGTGAAGCTGTTTAACGGTTATCTACTGTTTTTCGACTTATTTTTCAGCCCATTTCGGAAACTATACAGTTAGAAAGCTCTGACTGTGTTTTTTCTAAATATTTCTTATCCTTCTTTCACCTCTTCGATGAAAAGTTCGTTGAAATTATACCTAATAAACGTCGTACAGTCGACAAAATGCCTATTTTCCACTGCTTTATCGCACGTTTTTGGCTGTATCTTGGAAACTAATGCGAATTTCGACCAACGGCAAACGGCTCTCTGAGTTATTTTCGACCCCCTACCAGGTAGCAAAAGGGCGATCCGATCCGCCGACCTTTGATTTTTCGCAAAAATGAGAAGGGGTACCCCTTAAAAAATTCGCGATTTTTTAAATCGCCTGTAACTTTTGAACCAGCGATGGAAACCTATGATAATCATACACTTTCTTGAAGCTTTTGACGCGTACTTTAAGATAGGACTATCGGCGAAAGTCAATATTTAAAAAATTTTTTTTTCTACCTCGAAAAATGGCTCTATCTTCGAAACTATTGAGAATTCGGAACTTTGCGTGCGACCAACTTCCAGGGCGAGTAAAAATCTATAGGATAGGGTACTTATAAATCCTTTTTAAGACCAAACATTTTTTCGCGTTTTTCGACGATTTTGAAGGTTCTATAACCTCTCAATAGGTCCACATAGTGCCAAAGTACCCTTCATTGGTCGCTCAGTCCCATATTATTAGGGCACGGTAGTCAAATGTACTTAAAACATGCGTTAAGACGCGCATTTGTGGCCTAAAACACCCCGAAAAGCGATAATCACCATCAATTATCACGTATAGCAACGTAAAATCATGTAAACTAACGTAAAATAGTGTAAAAGTATGAAGAAGGTCAAGACCAAGAAAGACGAAGCGGTCAAACATGCTCCAAATTGGGGTTGAATTGTCGCTTTGTTAGATACAACACCTCAAAAAGCCCAAATAACCAACTATTATTAGATATAACAATGTAAAGTAGTGTAAAGTAGTGTAAAGTAATGGAGAATAATGCAAAAGTATGGTATCAGAGATATGAAAAGGAGGCGTTAAGATAGTCGAGTAACAGTCGCCCGGTAAGGTTATGTATAACATTTTATTTGACTCAACTTTCAAAGCAAATATTCACTATAAAGCATCCTCTAATAATATAAAAGTCAATTCAACAAATCGTCCACTTTTCCTCTTACGTTGGGTAACCATTCAAGAATCAAGTAAAGCCCAGCATTTTCTCCTTCGTTTAACCGCATGACAAGAAGATGCGACAAAAACGCGTTAACTTCCGGCGTACAGAGTGAGCTAGAAATGCCACAGAGCGGTGGCGAGGTAGAAAGGGAGATCCATACCGTCGGTCATGCCTCGAGAAGCCAGAGATCGAGCAAGTTGGAGGCATTCGGTTCCGGCCCAGCTGCGCGCACGACTATTAATTCACGTTGACACTTCGCGTGTTTTGAATTATGGCTGTTGTGTTGAACTATTAATTTTGCCGGGGTGAGAAACTTCGAACTGTCCGGTGAAAACATCACGATAGTCACGACGAGCCGGGTATCTTCGCACGTGATACCGTAGTACGGATAAAGGGAGAGTGCGAGAGAACGAGAGAGTGAAAGAGTGAGTAAGAAAGCGTCTCGTAAAGTAATCTCGATCTCTGCACATTGGGCGCAACGTGCCGTAACGACTGCCTGTTACAATTTCCACAATGTACGTTACGACGCTCGCCGAATCGGCCGTAAGGTCGCTCATTACGATTCCACGTCGGAGGCGAAGTTCTCATTTCAGTTACGAAGAAGTTCGCTTGGGCTCGCTGCGGGACAGCGGAAGGTAGCCGTAAATTATATTTTATTATTCCGCGGGCCGATCGAGCAAAAGTTGGTTCGGAACTGGGCTCGCGTTAAGATAACTCTTTACGAGGGACGGAAGTTTCCTTACGGAACGGCCCGAGATGAAGTCACCTACCAGAAACCTGTTTGGCTCCACTCGAAACCTAACGAGTCCCGGCGCGGATGACTCACCGATATAATAAAAACTCTTTTAAAAAAGACAATCGCAACCAGTGAGGTATCGCGCGCGCTCGTCCAGAATCCGCAAAGAATACGGGCTGAGTTATAAGCGCGGCTTTGCTCATATTGCATTCCTGGCGATGATTGACGAAAGGCCGAGATCAATGCGGACTCATCGCCTCCTTCGTACGCCTTCCTGGAAAAGGACCGCAGCCGCGTTTAACTGACGCATTCGAGCTGGGGCAAAAAAGAGTGCGGAAACGTTATTTCCTCCCCGAGCGGAGTTGGGCCGAAGTGCGAATTAAGTTATACGCAGGATGCGAAGTATTTCGCATTACGTACAACCCCTGTCTTCGCCGATTCCCGATCATCGAGGCTTCCACTTTCCCGCACTTGGGCAAATTGCGCCTTGGCCTCAAAGGATACGGCCGCCTGCACGTCTGATGATGAATCGAGAATCGATTCGTTCGAAGCTCGGCTTTTTACTCGCGGCCTCGGCACGCCGCGGAAGGAGCGAGGGAGAGGGAAGGAGGGATGAGCGTAAAAAGGGAATGAATGCAAAAAGAAATGTTTTCGCGCGTACAAAAGGAGACATGATGTACGATGAGAGGCGAAATAATAACGCGGCTATCTGTCAAAGCCGGTGGCTCAAAGCGTTATCAGTCAAGGAACGTCACTTGAAACACGTCCCGCGCAGCCTCCCGGCAGGACATGAAAAAACGCTCTCGTCCCAGGGCCGGCCTCAAACTCGATCTCAGCGTTTGACTTGGAGTGCACGGGGCCATACGTTAGCGTGTCACTGTCACGCAGAGGAGGAGAGAGAAGTGTGCCTCCCTCCCTCCCCTCTCCCCGACATCACGGAACGTTTTGACACGGTGGAAAGGGCCGCGGGTAACAGGGCATGATTTTGTACTTTGCTCCGCACCGAAAGCTGCCGAACGGCTTTCAGCTGAGCGCGACAGAGAGGGAAAGAGATAGAGAGAGAAGCTGTATCGGGGAGTATCGTTCATCCCGTGCGATTCATCGTTAACCCTTTGATCCGACCAGAAGACTGACGTAGCCGTTTCAGAGCTCTCAAGAGCTGAACTTAATAAAAGTCGAAAGAAAGTTGCTCCTCGCGAAAGTAACAACCGAGCATTTTCGAGTCTCGTCCCTCGATCGTTGCCTCGTTCGCGCCAGCAAACCAGCAAACTTCTATCCGGCTGGATAAGTTAATTATTGTTGCTCGTTAGCGATTAACTATCTCGCGAAGCGTTTCCTTGGCAAGGACGGCACGCAGCGAGACCGATCGCATCCACGATCCTATCGAGGATCCTATCCTCGATCGCATAGTTTCTCACTCCTCATTTCTCTCCTCCTCCCCCGCTCCCCTCCCTCCCTCCGTCTCTCCCGACCGCTCACTTTGTCCTTTTCCCATGGGCACCCAACCACCCCGGCTACCCCTCGCATTTTCCGTATCTCAATATCCGCCTCTCCCTGCCATTGCGTTTCTGATTACCGCAGATAGAGTGCTTTGTCGAACGGACGTTCGCGAGACGAGTCGGGTACCCGGCGCAATTAACCGATGACCTTTAATGACGACGATCGATTATTCGCGCCGGAAACCGCGCGCGCATGCGTTTACTCTTTTAAACGTTGCCAACGATCGCCTTCGATCTCCGTCGATCGTTTCTTCCTTCTCGTCCTCCTTCTCTCTCTCTCTCCCCTCCTCTCCCACTTCCTCTCCCTCCTCCTCTCCCCCCCTCCTGGCGGCGTCGAACGAATCGCGGCAAGACAGTATCGAGTGATCGATTGCTTGGAAAACGATCCTCTTGCATTGCCATTCATCGCGGGGGAATTAATTAATCGCGCGAGCGAGCGGCCAGACTCGGCTATTTACAGTAATACGGAAGTGGCAGATGAAAACGGCGCGCGGTTATGTCGTTAATATCATTCAATTTGCTGCGCCGCATGCTAAAGGTGAATAGGCGATAGTATGCAAAGGATTCAATACGGCTGCCATTCGTTTCTTCTGTCACTCGAGCGAGGGCGAGGGTTGTTTCTTCTCTCTATTAGGAATTATCTCGTTTCCGCCGCGTCTTAATGCTGTATTTTTTCTGCCTCTACCTTGTCGCAAACAAAAGTATGAAATTAGCTGAAAAATCATTAACATTCTTTCCCTGGAAGATAACGTCTCAAAAGGTTGCCAATCCCAGCGGATAATTTCATCCCGCTCGATTCCGGTGTTGAATTTCCGCGAAGGTGGCCGAATTTAGCGCTGCTATTCGCGAGCGCCGATTTACTCTAGTGCCTACGGCGTTCCGATTCCTTCACGGCAAATTAGTGTCGAAAGTGAGATCGGACTGCATCGCGGAAAACAGTCCCGCAGCTGCGCCTCTCCTAAACTTCCTGCCTCATTGATGCTTTCCGACGTTCCGTCGATCGCCGATCGGCAACGAGAGCGGATAATCCGACCGATCGACTCCGATTCGATCGCTGGCAAACTCGACGATTCTCCTCGCTCCCGAAACGTCAATGGCATTTACTGCGATCGTAAGCCGTGTCTTTACTTTGTTACAGGCCACCGGGAGACGCCTGGGGCAGACTGGCGGCGACGGTGAATCTCTTGGAGAAGCTCAACTACTTGAAAGTAAATTTCGTCCAGGCGAAGGATGCGGAAGGACGAGAGAACGGTAAGCGACGCTTCTGCCCTCCCACCTCCCCTTGCCCGGCCTTCTTTTTGTTCGACTGGAAATTGGGAGTGTGCAGGTGGCCGATAGTGCGACAGCCCGAATATCGATACCATTGATCCCGAGGCGATGAGATATGGCGACTGCAGATAAGGCTGAACAAAACCGACGCTCTGCCGAATTGACGTTTCGCATTGAATATCGCGCCATTCGCGATCCTATCTCGTTCAACGGGCCGCCCTTGATTGCGAACGTTATTATCTCCCAGGATCGCGCGCGCGCGCGCGCGCGCTTTCCCCTTTCAATTTTCCATCCAGCATTTCAGCCGTGACGCGCTGCGTCGAGGAGCACTTTCCCAAAAGAATCGAGACGAACGCGCATCCTGGCATTAATGTTGCATTAACGTTGCATGGCCGTCGGATCGGCAATGGCACATTTAACGGTCCGGGGGCCCTTTCCGTCCGGCTGTAGGGCTCATAAATAATCGGGTCGTCCGATCGACGTAGCCTGCGGACGAGACGCGTGGATCGCTCGTTCGAATTCGTCTCGCGCCAATGGCGTAATTAGTCGATTAAGGGATTACCCGGGCAGATGCTATCGATGCGGATCGAGAGCGGCAAAGTCTCTCCTCGTCGTCGCCTCGCGGTAATCAGCACCGGGTGCCCCCATTAGTAATCATAGTAATCCGTCCGCCCCGATCGCTTTAACTCGCGAGAAAATCATGGGCCGATTTATTCTCCTCGGCGGTGGCGACGCTCGCAGGAGATGCCAGGGTGAGATGAGGGATGGAGAGAGAGGGGGGTTGGGGGGGAAGGATCGCGAGATCACGGGGATCACGGGACAAGTGGACTGGATAATCACAGTAATTGCTCGCCACTGATCGGCTGTCGTCCGTCTTGAATCCAGAAATCGAGCGGACGCGAACTTCTTGAATTACGAGCCGACCGAGATAAATGACGGGACCGATCATTTTCGGCCTTTCCGAAGCGCTCGTGGGAGAAATATATAGAGGGGAGTAGGCAATCGTTCGAAAAGCGGAGAACGTGGAAAGTGCCGATCCGCGTACCGTTACGGTTAATTTAATAGATCTCATGCGATTAATCGCTTTGAGGCGCTAATTTGAAAGTGCGCTCGAGCCCGGTGACAGTTGGGCGCATGCGTGGGAGTTGCCGTTTGGTCGTCTAGCCGAGGCCATTCCTTCCGGCCAGACGAGGAGCGACTCGATCGAAAAAGCAGAGTTCTTCGAACGGTGAAGTCTCTCCGGCCGTCTGTTGACCCGCGTATAGTCGGCGGTTGCGTAACGGTGAATTCCGTTCGATGTGACCACTGCAGTGCCATACTCTTACGACCGTTTACAAGCCGGCAGCCAATGGTCTTCCACTGTGTACCTGAGCCACGCCGTACCTTGCTACCGTCCTCTCTCTCTCTCTCTCTCTCTCTCTCTCTCTCTCTCTTCACCTCTCTCGCTCACTTACTCCGCGTGCATCTTATGAATACTCAAATTACATTGCCCCTGGAGCCCATTCACGTATGTCGACGGACAGCGCAAAGTCGACGATCTGATGACGTATGACGCTGAACTTGATCCGCCTTCTGATATCGCGTCTGCACTCCTGTCAACTACCTGTTGTCCCGTGCAGCTCGTATTTACATTCCCCGCAAACGGCGGACGATCTTCAACCCGATGCAAAACTCGTTCCGCCGTACCGTTGCCCTTTTCGCGTCGGTTCGCTGAAATTTTTGCCGGGAAATTTCATTTATGTCCGCCCGTTAACCCTTAAGAATTCCCCGGGCCTGACGCGGTCGGCCATTAGCATTGAAAGACGATCGACGATCGGCAGGAGGGGGAAACAATAGAATCGTCCAATTTTCGTAATATCAGGCAACCCGGAAGCGATCGAGGGAGTGTAATAAATAGTAGCCCTGAAACGGCACCCCTGTCGCGCGATCATGCATCACGCGTCGTCGAATCCAATCATCGGACGAACGGTGCTGAAGAGGAAGAGAGAGAGAAACAGAGAATCAAGTATTGTGCCAGCATCGCGCCAGCATTGTGCCAATGCTGTGCCAATGCTGTGCCAATGCTGTTGCGAAGCATCGTGCGGAGCATTGTGCGAGGCTTTATCGGCGCACGCGGCTGATTTTGAATCCGTGAAATTGGCCCGTGTCAAGCGTATTCTCTCGCCACGTTGCCTGGAACTGGGTCTTCCAACGGATCCGGACGACTGGAAACGAGCGTTCCAGTTTCGCCGTTGCGTCCTTGCTCGTCTGGTACACTTTAGCCGCGCGCCGAGCGTAGTTATGCCCCGCGCGACAAGAACCGCGTAACTCATAGAATACCTTTGCACGTGTCCGCCGAATGCTTGGCTGACCGGAATATCCGATGTCCTCTCTCTCTCTCTCTCACACACACACACACACACACAAAGCTCGGCCGTCTTAATTATTCCGGACGCTCTAATTGTGCCCTCCGAGTTTTGCGCAGCGTGCGGCCTTCAACCGGTTAGTCCTCTGCAGCTGAACTAAATTTGAGGACCGCGCTTCGGAGCGGTCGTCGTTAAAAACAAGACTTTTGCGTCGAGTCGAGCGAAATGGGCTCACTGACTTCTTCGGAGTTTTGCATTCTCGATATGATTTAGCGTAAAATCGGCGGACGCGCAATTTTTTTTCGCTTATCGAACGCGGAACGAACGGGCCACAATTAGTTACTGCCCGGATGATTCAGAGAACAAAGTTTGCCGACGACACGGCGAAGATACACGCTCGCGCGAGTATCTCCCGCGCGCGCGCCGTTCCTCCGATTGCTTTACAGCCCGATAAGAGTAATTGTTCCCGACCGTCCCGCGGAGATTGGTCACACGCCCACGCCGCGCCGAAGTGATAAACCACGGTGCGTTTCTGGCGGGATCCCGTATACACGGCCGGCGGACGATACTATTTCGAAAAAGAACTGAGACAGTAACGGTACCCGGCGAACAACGTGTGCCGTAACGCCAATTTGTTGGCTGCGTTTGTCCTCTCCCGCTCTCCTTCGCCGTTTCAAGTACGTATGCCCCTGTCCCTGCTTTAAACTATCTCGCTTTGGGATGTATCGCTTCCTCTTTTAATCTATCGCCCTCCCTCTCTCTGCATCTCTCTCTCTCTCTCTGTCTCTCTCTCTCTCTGTACTGAGTCATTCCCTCGTTCCTCCCTCACTCCTTTCGCCATTCGTATACCTGCACGTTACACCTGAGGCACAATGGATAAATTGGACAAAAGGTACAAGAGAACACAGTGGTGGCTGCGTTGGGCGGGCCAGGCCATTGCCAAACGTGCGCAGAGCCGAGGAGGAATGTTATTGTGAGGATCGGAGCGAGGGCTCCTCTCCTCTTCTTCCTCCTCCCTCTTCGCCTCCTCTTCTTTTTTGTCTATCCCTCTTTTTCATTCTGGCCTTCAGCCGGCTCCGAGATGATCAGTTCCTCGCTCCAGGACGGTGCGGAGCGAAGGAGGAGGCCTTCCTTCGGAGCCTGCCCGGTGAAACTGACCGGAGGATGAGAGTAAAAAAGAGAGGCCGAAGGGACGTGGAGGAGAAGAAAGAGAGAAACAGGGAGGGGGCGGGGGGGAAGGGGTATATCGAACGTTTCGTGACCGCGGCCAGAAAAGAGTCCGGCTCTACATTATCGAGTTAACGGTCTTCGCTTAACAATAAATTCCTGAGCGTAATTGCGATTTTAAGTAGGCAGTAGAGATGATTACAGTGTCCGTCAAAATTGTACTTTATCGTTGGTAAATTATTTTGCCCGGGCGTCGCGCCCATTGCCGACCACGCGCGCTCCCTCGACGGCGCGCGCACACACACATTCTTCACCTATGGAGATTTCACGTACGGCCCCCTCGCCGATGATTTAACGTCCAGACGTATTTTCGTAAACGAGACCCCTTTTATTCCGGCACGTCACTCTTACTCCGCGGTTATGCGTTATGAGTTGCCGATCCTCTCCGAGGCTTGATTATTCAATTATGGGCGCCGGCTCGAAGCTCAGCGTAGACGCCGCGTTGTCCCAGGTCGGGTTAACGCCCGGATGTTTGAAAAAGTTTACGGAAACGTGATAATAAACTTCGATCCTAAAGCGCGTAACGTAAGAGCGAAGATTGTCGCCGGTAAAGAGCTTCCTGACCATTCGCACGTGCGTCTTTACGATGTGGTCTGGATCCTTTTACGCCGTTGCCGGGGGGGGTTCGTCCGCTGCAGATGACACGTGAGATTCAAGGTCAGTACCAGCCCACTTGCGGTCGCGGATGGATATGACGTTGGTCTTCTCGAACAGGAAGCGCTGCACTTTGTGCGGCAGGTGTGCGCGTATGTCATTCGACAGGTTGAACGCACTTTGTCGGCCTTCGTGCCGAACAGTTCTCCACTTTCTTGCCAATTTTTTTCCCCTCAATTTCAATTCTGAGACCTACTCTAACCGGGTCGCGTTCTGTATCGTTTCAGAACTCGAACTGATCAAATTGGCGGAGGACTCAACGTTGGCAGGCTTTACACCGCTGATGTCGAATCCCCAGGATCCCTGCTACGTGGAGAAGACTGTGGACATGGTATGGATCCTAAACTCTGCGGAGACAAAACGTTAGAAACGCACGGCGAAGACTGTGATTGCGAACGATGAAATATGAATTGCAGGAAGTGGCGGAAGTTTGTCTGAGGATAGTGAAGATCCTCTTCTTCGGGCAAGTGTTCCTCTGCGGCCTCGAGACGCCAGTTCTGAAGCTTCAGAAGAGCGAGACCGGCATCAGCGAGTACGTCTCCGTCGTCGAGGCGTCTAGCACGAGTTCGCCGAATTCGCCGCCGGAGCAGGTAAGAGACGGCGTCGTCCTGGAAACAGTCCTATTAATTCATCGCATGCCTCCCGCACCATCGATCCCGAAATTACGCGCTCTTGACCCCGAATTAGACACGTGCGCGTGCAGACGGCCGTGCTAACGAGCCGTCGAAACTCTGACACTCGATCGAAAACTTGTTCCGATCCCGGTCTTTCCTCGAATCATCCTCATTACGGAATCAGAGATGTGGTTCGAGCTTCGGCTCATCTTTGCTTGCATTGTCCCAGAGAATCAGGGATGATGTGCATTCTTTTCAGAGTGATTCCGAACTTCTCGTGGAAAGCTATAGCGAGGGCGAGGATGAGCCGACTCCGACCCTGAAGAGACTGCCTTCGTGCAGCGAGGTGCCAGATGACAGTACAGGCGCCGTTCAGGCAGGCGAGATTAGATCGCTGATCGAGAGGAAAGAGGAACTGGAAAGGCGCAAGAGGAAACAGGATCGTCATCGGGAGCGGATTCAGGTGAGTTTTACATGAACACCTATGCGCCGAGTAGCAATCTTGTCCGGAAGTCAATCTCGATCGCTGATTGGACATGGATCCTTATCTCAGTGAGTAACCGCATCGTCATCCCGCAATGGACGATTAGCGCATAACGTTCCCATTGCGGAATGTCCACGCGGGAAAGGTAACAGTGTCAGAAGCTTGTGGCTACTTATTCTTATCTCGCTTCGATAACCTTCGCCGTCGAAACGATTCATTATCGAAGCCGCTAAACGGTCACCTTTCCTCGCCTGTCGATTGACGTGGCGCGATAACGTTCGCGATTCGCCGTGACTCGATCGATCGAAATGACTCGGTTGAAATTTTTCATATTTCACCGGCTACGTGTACGGCCGCCATCGGTGAGCGCGGCGAGAAAAAATCCGGCTCCTTTATCGTCACGCGGTGCTCTGTCAGCCGGTAAAAATGTACCGTCCCGCTTTTCCTCGCGAGGCGAGTTATTGACAGCGGCGGAACATTATCAATCGGTGGAACGGTGCAGTTCGCTCGATAGCGTCGTCCCCAATTTCGTAACGAGGAGCGTGCATTCGAGCTGTCTCCCCTTTTCCCGCCGAGAGCTGTCGCTCTTCCCAGTTCTAGCTCTATCGACTATCCCCGAGTCGATAAATAAAGCCTGGAGCCGAGAGTGCACGTACTGGAATAAAAAAGCCAGATAACGGAGGCGTTCCATTTCTCTCGCTCTATCTCTTTCTCTCTCTCCTTCACTCTCGTTCTCCTCGAATAAAGTTGCGTACGCGAAGTTACGGCGACGTGCACTCTCCACCCTCGCGATACTTTTACGGGCATGGGGCTAGGTTCGCGAAAAAGGAAGGGATTGGATCGACTCGGACACGTATAGCCGGCCGACAGAAATTCTTGGCCATCTGCGTTTTCCCGAAATGGACGACCCATTTATCGAAGTCGGGGCTATCTTCACTCGATTACTCCAAGCTTGGATCTTTCATTTCGGTATTTAGTTAGGTCTACCCTCAGATTCAGATTTTGTCCATATTAAAACCAGCGTATTCCAGCCTCTGTTAATATTGATCCGAGGGCAAGGAAGATATTCTATTTCAGCCGTTGAGCAGAAATAAAGATATTGCCGCTCACTTCGAGTCATTAAAAATCATTATCCCGGAAAAAAAATAGTCGAGCTTACCACACGGAAGGATATGTATCGCGGACTGAAAATAAATTTCCGGCTTCCTCTTAAAAGGCAATTGAACCGTGGAGATATTCTCCTCCCAACGTATCCCGACCTCTCCCCCTTCCCACTTCTGCTCGACCCTTTCATGGATTCACCTACCTCCCGAACACCCGGCAAGTGGAGGTGTCTGACCGTGCGCAGTCGAGGGGAGAATCGACATATCCAAATTTAGTCGCGCACCGACGGGCGAGCCTTCTATAAATAGAGACGTCAGGTCGATATCGCGGGCCAATGATTCTCTCGGCGCGATATCGGTCTCGTCCGCGTTCCCGAACTCTTCCTTTTTCCGCTCCCTCATCTCTCGTCCTCTTGTTCGGCAGGCCCCTGACTCTTCCTCCTGCGAAACTTCCACCTTTCAGCCTCGATAGGGCCGACAAAGTGCTCTGGCGAGACACGCTCGTAGGGCTAAGTCGAACTAAATCAAGAGATTACGGCGATGGGACCCAGTAGGTGTAGCTTCTTCTTTTCGCCTCTTCTTCTTCTTCTTCTTCTGCTGCTTCGTTTCTTCACTTTTCTCCTCCGTCTTCCAGAGGCCTCACCGCATTTTTCGCTTTTTTCACCTTGATACGTAGTATTCCTTTCTCACTAGTCTCGTCTTTCCTCGCTTTCTTCTTCTTCTTCTTCTTCTTCCCTTTCCTCTCCGCCCCCCCATCCTGTTCCTCCCCTCGCTCCTCTTTTATTTCGGCCCCAGGTCGTCGCCTCTTTTTTCCGAAACGAATCTCGAAGCACGCGAGCCTCCCTCCGCCGGTTTTTATTTACGGCATCGGTAGGGGGGTGTGGGCAGGAGGTTGCCTCGCGCGATTCTCCTTTTTGCATATTTATTATCGACCCGCCACCACGCTCGCCCCTACTCGGTTTTGCCTTTCGTGGGTACCGTCGCGATCGAATCTTCCCTCCGTCCTTCTTTCTCTGCGTTTCCTCGCCATCCACTCGCCGCTGGCCCTGCGCCCGAGGATATTTGTCTTGGGCGGGGGGGAAAAAGGGTGGCTTCTCGCACCGGGCGAGAGAGGAAAAAGGGTGGGAATCTCAAGTTTCCTCCGCGGCGAACAATTTATGCATCTCTTCGTCACCGAAGCCACTCGCCACCTGTTCGCGCTTTATTCCTCCGCCCACCTCCCTTTTTTACGCCGAGTCGATCGGCTCGATCTCTTTTCGAGGACGGAAAATGCGCCTTGGGACGAAACGAGCAACACCAACCCCCCTCGGAGGGTTGTTTCCACGCTCTATTCCGCGCCACTTCCATCCTTTGTTCTCGCCACGTCGTATCTCCGCTTATTCTGTCTCTCCTCTTTTGGTCCCTTTTTCGGTCGGTTTATTCTCTCTCGCCCGCCGAGCCACCGGACAATGGTCCGGGGTTAAACAAATTTATAGGCATAAATAAATTAGACCCGTTATCGCGTCGTCCTCTTCCACCGGACTCGTTATCGTGAAATTCGGTGGAGAAAAAATGTGCCGGGTGCGGGTGTAAAAATTCTTCCAACGGTCCTGCGAGTCGTCCTTTCCCTGGCAGGGGCAGGATCGAGGTTCCTCTTTCTGTCGAAAATAAATACGTTGCCCCCTATCAGGGCCGGTAGTTCGTTCGCCGCTGGGTGGATACAGTTTTATCGGGACTCGTTCCTCTCGCCCGATGTCCTTTGTCACGGTTTCGAGGAGTGGACTTGTCGGCAGGGATTCTTCCACCGATATCGGAGCCACGCTTCGCAGGTAGTCATCGGCGTAAATCGATCCTTAATTAAGTTACCCGCCTCGACAATGTTTCCATGCGATTACGAGAACGGGACCTGCCCGTTCTGCCGTCAGATTTAATAACTCGCTCGACTCGGAAACATTCCGCCGACGGCGGAACGTTACCCGGTACTCCTGACTCGACGAGTTCACGAAATAATTACATGTTAGACCCAGTTCCGATTTTCATGCTCGCCAGCCAACCAGTTCCGGTATCTGGAACGTTCACCTCCATTCCAAATATGTCCCATCCAGCGCGTTAAGTTTGCGATACGCAGAGTGGAATTAGCCCCTTGAATCTGGTTGAGCTGAACTGAGTTGTCCTTCCTACGCATCGAACGCTCTTCCTCCACTTTCCTTTGATCCTGCCCGCTTCGCCGGGCGATAACTCCCGAAGGCATTTAATTAGTCAAACGTTAGGCGCCCGAGCAGAAGTCGCACGTTCGGATTATAGTCGGCCGTGCCGGGAGTTTACCGCAAATCCCGAAACCGGCTCCCGGAGTCAACCTGCTAGCCGAGTGCCGACAATCGCCTTTTAATTTCGCCTTAATTCGAGTCCCCGTAACCCCGACGACCGCCGCTTCGAGCCAAAGCGACGCGGGTCAAAACGCAGTAAAGGGTCGACGTATCACGTATTCCATATGCATCCCGCTTCCTCTCCGTCTCCCGACGCACACGTACACGTCACCTCCCTATCCCTCCCTGTCCCTCCTGTCGCTAACGATTCCACGCTCTCCCGCGGACGTGATTAGAGACGACGGGACGCGAACGAGGACCCAGGATCACGCCCGCGGAGGCGTTTTCCAGTCTCCGTTTCTCGCAATTAGCCCCCTGTTACGACCCACTTACAATTAGTAGGCAGCCAGACCGATGGGTCGAATAGTCGGATCGAATTTTCGAGTTTACTAATGACCGTCGCCGCCTCTACGTTTTAATTAGACTAATTTCAGGCCTCGGGCCCGATTTCTTTTGGCCAGCTCGGGTAATGGATCGACTTCGGTACGGTTCGCGACACGAGTACGGTATCTTCCTCACGGGGACCGTATTCGGCGCGCGTACTTTATTCCGCATTAGATGTGACATTATGCCGAAATGAAATCCTAACTGTAATCCGCAGAGTCCCTCGTACGGACGACGCGAAATTGCCGTCCTTGATCCTAATTTTAACTACGATTAAGCTCCCTGCCCCCGTCGTCCATCGGGGCCTGGAGGTGGAGTGGGGAGTCTAGTTCTTGATCGAGTTCCGCGGGGTTAGCCGACTACAGGAAACGGTTCGCCTCTTCTGCCGAATGAACGGCGGACGGCCGAACGCGCGCGCGCGCGCGCCGACGCTTTTTGCGCCGAGAATTAGGCTCCTGGATATGCCGGCCGTCGAATATTCATCGGCGGAGAGGAGCCCGACGCACGTCGTACGGCTTTACCCCTCTCCGGACTCCGCTCGCGGATTCTCTCGTTTTATTCGCCGCGTATCGAGTTTTTGCGCGCGGCCCCCTTTTTTTGTCCCGGCCACCGAGCGAATAATCAAATTCGCATTTCGTGCCCGCGCTCCGCGTATTAATGCACTGTCAGAAGGGGGAGGGAGGCAGGATTGGGGAATGTAGAGGGAAGAGAGGGGAGGGGGAGGAAGCGGCCGGCGATTAAAATCATATTTCCCCGACGATGCGAGCTCTCTCGATGCCGTGCTTAGAAGGAAGGTGGGGAAAAAAGGAGCGGGATCGGTGCCGGCCGAGGCGTTTCGTAGTCGGGCAGACGGATAAAAAGTTTTCCTCGGACTCCCCGACTACCGAAAGCGACGACGACGACGACCCTGTGCCCGTGCAATGGCATCTGCCAACACCGGCCGCTCACTTTGTACGTTCGTTTGCATGCTCGTTACCCAGTTGGCGAAGGTTGCCCCCCGAGCCCGCTCGGGGAGGCCAAACACGGCTGCGGGCTGCGGGCCTGGCCGGCCTCTATGACTAATTAAATCCTACGCCTTCATTATCCGTCGTCTTTCGATAGCGATGCTTTTTTCGCGCGCCGCAGACTTTTTCCTCGCCGCGCGCCAACAAAGTCCGTCACGCTTGGTCGATGAACCTTTGCCGCATGGTGCGAGCCTCTCCCGGTCGAAGATCCGGAGCGTAGCTCGCGCAGAGATCGGCACAATGTGGCTGAAACGCGAAGCTATCCGTCCCATTGCGAATGACTCGCCTCTCCCGCGGCACAATACGCCGCGGATATATCGCACGGCCGTTCAAAGATATCTTAGCCAATTTCACTCGCAAATGAGCTGGAACGAACTCTCCTTCATTCCGCGGCTTTTGTCCGGTAGGGTGGGGGAGGGAGGGAGGGGGAGGGGGGCGATTTTTTACGCCTCGCCGAATTGTCTCTCCGGACCATGCCGAAGTTCGAGCTGATCGGGTCGCTTGCTTGCCGGGAAGCGCGACTCGAAAGATCGACCGTGCCTCTATTCAGAATCCTCCCAATTGGAATTAGCTGAACATCCTTTTCGTCGAGTCGTTAATCCTGCATAGCGAGAAATTTCTTTGAAACTTGCGAAGAACAGTAGCGTAGAATTTTGTCAATCCTCGGGCACGGTTCAATGGGCAACTTTGAATCTTTAAGTAGTTTACTCTGGTATCTGGGAATAAAGTTGATGGGAGCCTAGGTTTTCTTCAGAGACATTTTCGACGTGATCCACCTCCGTAGCCAACCGCGCTCTTGACTTTTGCGCGCGCGGGGTAGCAAGGCGAACTTATCAGATGCCGCGATCGGAGGTCAGCTGGCGGAACATCGTCCCGACAGGGTCAAACGTAACGTCCGCCCGAACAGGACGAGCAGGACGGAGAAGATGCGCACGTGTCGCGGACGTTCACGGTCGAGGTCGAAAATTCTTACGCAAGCCTCGCGCGGATCGTCGTTTTTCCCGCGAGGACGCGCCCGATATTAGGCTTTACCGACGCTTGAAGAAGAAAACGGTACGCGACACGCCACGCCCATTTCCCATTTATCGATCACCGGAGCCGTCGGGCAGCCGAGGAATGAAGCGGAATGTGGAACTAGGCACCCGAGCGGGCTCGTGTACAAACTTGTAATTGGTCATGCTCGCCTCCTCGCGGATGAAAACCAATCTCGCAGGGGCATTTGTTTATCGCCCGTTTCTTTGTACTGCCTCTGGGAGGCGGAGGCGGCGGGGGAGGTGGGATAGGAGCGGCTCGATCCGGCGCGTGATCCAGATACGGGGCTCGATCCGTTAGAGGATCCGCGGCAAGAAATTCAATAAGTTTTTTACGCCTCCGACGTGAGTCGTCCGGCGAGCCTATCGGAGACCAGTTCGTTCCTTTCGTTCGTTCCTACGCCCGCGTTCCTTCTGCCCCGCTCGACGACTCGTGTCGGGTGCAAACTTTAATCTATCAATGTAAGAGCCACTTCGCTCGCCAGCCCCCGGCAACGGTAAAACTCTCATTGTGTCCATTCTGCTTCTGTCGATTCGGTTTCGATCCGATGCTCCGTGCCGGGTGTAATGAATAAAGCGAAGGATGGATAGATAGGTAGTCATTGGCACGCTTTGATGGCGACCTTCTCTCCTGACGATCGTCGATGTTAGCCGTCGATTCAGGTGACTGGCCTTTTCTGCGATCGATGATTCCGCACCGTTTACGGGAGAGTATCGTAGTGGGATCCAATCGAAGTATCGATAAATCATATCGACGCAATATCGGTCGGGATGACAGCGAGGATGGCAACGGTGCAACTTGTCGGAGCGAAGTTCTCCCTCTGAGCGTGGCAGGTTTACACCCGCTGCGAAACAAAATCCAAGGATGGCCGACGGGTGTTTTACCGTCGTATCGAGGTATCGAACTATCGAACGGGTTCCCTCTCGTCGCGGTTGAACGGCGAAGGTGTCCGGCATTGGCAGACGTTGGAAAAAGAACGAAATGAATTCCCCGGGCGCAATCGCAAGGGCCTCCGAGCCTAACGGTATCCTGGGTGATACGTAGGACGTGGCCGACGATGAAAAGAGTTCATTCTCCGCTCCTCTCCCCGATGGCCAAGCTTTTTCTTGCCCAGCGGAGAGATCGTACGCGGGAGGATTTCTTCGGCTTCTTCGACTTAGATCCGCCCGATCTTCGGCCCGCTTTTTGACTCCCTCGTTAATCCTGTCTTTATGACGCTCGTGATGGAATTTCGTGCTCGTACGGGCGCGCGGCTCGATCAATTTACAGCCTCGACAGTTCTCACGAGACTGTGGAAACGTTTAACAGGGCAGCAATTTATGAAACAAAACCGAGCATCCACGATGTACGCCGGTTGCTCGTGCGCCATGTGCGGAACGATTCTTCGAAGCGTGGCAAGCGGCTCGGCAAGAAGGAGCGAGTACATTCTCTTCAAAGAAGCACATTTTACCTATCCTCTCATCGGACATACTTAGTTTCGCGACGAATTAATTTAGTTCGTGCTTCCCGGCGTACGATGTGCGGCGTGACATTTTTTCCCGATCTCATCGGAAACGCGCTTGGCAAATTCGACTCGCGCCAAAAGTCCCCTGTTACACGGCGCGCTCGAGGTTTTCCTTTTAATCGTCATGCTCGGCGTATGCCCTCGAATGCGTGCTCGGAACACGCTCAAGCACCGTCTAAGCTTGGCGCCGAGCCCTGAGAGCGGACGGCGGCGAGCAACGGAGGCAGAAAACGGCTCCAACGACCTCTTAACACGCCATTCGCTCCTCCGCGCGAGACTTCTATTTAAGGGTTTATTATGCCAATTAAACCCGGCTCATATACGGACTCCCAAGTTCAAGTGCTCGCCTTCGCCAGCGCCGCCTATGTCCCGGGATCCGTTCTCGCCTACTATCAGCCGACTTTCCGCCGACTTTCTGCCAACGATCGGACTGACGTCACGGGTGTGCATTATTTTCCTTCCTCGAAAAGCGCGCCAAAGCCGATCGCGATTCGCGAGCCTTACGCTCCTATTCCGCTCCGTCGGAGATAGCCGACGATTTCTACCTTCGCGAGGACTAGCTTCGCTCGCCTTCGACCGTGGTTAATTAAGAGATCTCGCCGTGAGTTAAAAACATTGAAGGGGAACTCGCGCGCGGAAAGAAGTCGGCCGGTAGTGGCAAGAAGCGGCGGGTCCGATTGAAAAGGTGACGGACCGTTTGTCTTCCGTCCTCCGTACCAATTTGCGGCCGCTTTTTTTCTCTTACCGTCCCCGCGTTAATTGGAATGCCACGCGATGACGGCGCGATGCATCATAATAAAAGTCGCCGGGACAAAAAGTTCGGACGAATGAAATTTGACGGGGTATATGTCGATGCTACGCCGTATTGTAATCTAGACGCATTACGGCTGATGGGGTACGAGATTGATGCGATAAACGATTCCCCGGCAGCTTCTACGATCTCTCATTTCGGTAGTAAAGTATCGTATTAGGCCACTATAAACCGAGGCAATTAAGTGCCGTCGAAAGATAGCGAACGGTCAGGCTCGACGTTTGGCTCGAGTTTCGAGACTGGAAATCTCGCATTTCTGGCCAGTCGGAGTGGCCTCGGACAGAGATGCCGGAAATTATCTGCGTGCAAGAAGCGCTTCTTCGCGAAGGTATTCGGCCGATCCTCGGAGGCCTGGCGATTAAAATCGTTTCCAGCGTCGACAGCCAAATTTCGCTCGTCCGCCAGAAAACCGACCGACGTCCTCGCCGGTATTTATTCCTCCGAGGGTCTTGCTCTCCGTCTCTTCTCACACAATTTCTGTACTCGTTCTCTGTTTTTTCCTTCTTCCCATTCCCCCGCTCTTCCGTCCTTCGCGAATCGCTGCAATTAGACAGACGTTTGACGACGTTTCTCGCGATCTCCCCGACTTACAAGGCGCCATCGTCCGGAATGCCTAATTGGACCCCGGGAATTTATGCGATAATTAAGACGATGTTGCCGATCTTTGCTAAAATCTAATTAAGATCCGCGACCACACGGCGTCGCGTTACCCTCCGCTCCTTCCGTCTCTAAATCTTCCCACTACCCGCCTATTACGCCTATCCTCTCACGTGAGCGAGCGCAACTTCCAGCGCTCGCTAATTGCCAGACGATCAGCGTGAACATCCGAAAATTGCCACTCCAAAAAGCTCCAGCGATCCAAATATTCCGTAGCGCTCGCTACTCCACTCTCGGCCAGAGAAAACGTTAACAGAACATTCGGCCTTCGCCGCAAGAATTTTATCCCGAACTTCCCGTCTTCTATCCGCATCCGGCGAACTTTCCACTCCGGCTTGGAAAAGTCGAGCACTTCGCAAATCCTGCCGAAGTCTTGCGGGGGGGTGAACGAGAGTGGGAGGATGGCGGCCAATTAGGGCGATCTAAATTTTACTCTCGTTCCCCCGAGTCTCCCCCTTCCTTCGAGCCACCACCCCGTCGAGCTTCCGGTTCCTTAATATTTCTTTCGGCGCCGAAAGCAGTAGATTGCCGCCCCGGGGGAGTCTTGCGCGTTGCCAGGGGTTGCGGTAAAAGGGCGAGAGCACGTAACAGGGAAGGGCAACGTACGGGAGAAGACGAGAACGACTGGAAGGAGACAGAACGGTTCGAGTCGCTTGCTGGAGGAGGTGGTGGTGGTGGAGGAGGAGGACGAGCCGTGAAATACGAGGAAGGAACGCTTTGCGGTCGATCGTCGAATTTATCGTTCGGAGGGAAGCGGAACTCGCGATGGAACTCGATTATTGGACTGTCAATTGCGACCGAGCGTCGGAATTTTTACATTCCCGAATCGTCGACGATTCCGGCTCCGATATCTCGCCACTGTCTTCCGGAGATGTTTTTTTCCCACTCGGCGGGATCCTTAGCGCGGGCCATTACGTCTTCCGCACGATGCATCGCTTTATTTCGTAAATGCCGTTTCGTCGGGGTATAATTTATAAGTGACGAGAGTAGTCTAGTCGGGACAGAAAGCAATTACGCATGCCTGTACTTCGCTCGAGATTTTCCAGGCTTATAACGCGCTCGTTTGCATACCGCTGGAAGTCGCGCGTGAGACGAAAGTCTTATTATGCTATTTCATCCGCACGTGAGGGAAAAGTGCACGAGTGAAAACTGGTCGGACGCGTAAGTTAGCCTCCGATGAGCCTTGTTAGCGCGTCATAGATCGCATCGGTCGCAGAAGAGTAAGAGGGACGGCGTTGCATCGCTGAACTTGACAAAATTAATTTTAATGATATCGCCGCGACGAGACGATTCATTCCCAGACGCTCGCTAATTCGCCGCACGACCAGAATCCGTGGAATTGTTGCGAAATTTCGCTCGCGCTACGGCAGTCGTCGCCTTAGGCGATGATGCCCAGAGGTGAACGAACGAAGTCACCTCGCTAATTGCGAATAATGTCTAAAATAAAGAGTGTCGCTCGCCGTTGGCGTAATTATTATCCATCACGTCTGTTTGCTCGGCGGATTAGAGGAATTCTTCCTGGGTCCTGTGCCGGAGGAACACAACGCGTAAGGACAGCTCGGATCATAAAGTACGGCTTCCGTACAGAATTAAACTCGTGCGCGTCGAGTCAATCGGTGTAACTCGTTCGTGTTAACTTCTCCGTATACCCGAAACTAACCTACTACCCCCCCCCCCCCTCCCCCTCCCCCCGGTTTCGAGCTATTTTTAATGGATTCTCGCACGGAGCAGGTTCACTCAAATTCCTTCGTGTCCCGCGTAATAGCAAATTCAGCGTAAGTCCGTGCGCACATTGCTCCCCATTACACCTGACGGATTTACGATCGTGAGACAACGCCCTGCTCGGTTAGGAGAGTAACGCTCCTTCAAAATTAGTCATTCCTGCGACGTGTAATCGCGTAATTGTTCCGCGTTTCCGTTCGGGGCCCCCCCTCTCCGCTCGTCGCTCGAAAGTGGACATTTTCAAGGCCGCCTAACACCCCGCGCCGCTTCGCAAATACTTGGCCGAATCGTTTGAATTCCTGCCGACATTTTCGTCGACACCCGTCCCAGCTTTGCGTCGTTCAACGAATTCCGCAATATTCATCCCGGTAACGAGTTGCGCAATTCTTCCTCACCGTTAGGTGCGAACCGGCTCGTTAAAACGACAATTACCCAAAAATCATGATGGTCCCGCTGACGTAACCAGTTTACGTAAGAGTTACCGGGTAAAAGGATTACGGAGGTCGCGTGGCAGGATGACGTTCTGATCCGTTTGCGCGCGTTCTAACGAGTTTCGGCTGTCCGATTCGCCGGGAAAGCCGAGAGTGATCCTTTGATCCGGACTCCGACGGATTGTCTTGGCTGGATCGTCTTTTACCCTCGGCGAGGCAAGAAGCCTAATTGAACCGAAGGGTAATTACGCTTTTACGGAGGATCATGCTCGACCCGCTCCTGCCAGGAGAAAATGAGAGTGTACTCGTGCGGCTTTAGGGTGGGGACGAGGAGGGGATGAGGGCGGCGAAAGTAAGAGTGGAGAACTGGACCGGCTAATTGCTCTAAACTAATTATCTTCTGTTAGCGAACGCTCTCGGCCTGACCGGATGACCGCATCGCCTTAACCTGAGGCCCTTCGGGAGGTTAAAGGGGCCAGACTTCTGGTGTAAAGTTGCGTTTTTGGCATAGCGGAACCTCTCTCCGCTTCGAGTTACATCAGGATCGTGCAAACGTTGCGACAATAGGGAAACTGGTCCGTGTTCTACGTGAGGTTACTTCAAAATTTGCAATGTTCCCCGTCTTACCTCATCTTCTCAATTTGTTAACCCGGTAATGGAGAAAGTGGTCCGAGTTAAGAGAAACAAATTGTTTTACCGAAACGAAATCTTTCAACATTTATCTTCAACCTTCCATTAGACCACTTTCACACAATGTGTCGCTTGCTGAATGAACCGCCACGGCTATGAATCAGCCCAGGGCCGTCAATTGGATCAGTGGCTCGTCTCGTTCCAATCAATTCGTTTTCGGCAAATATCCCGGCAATCCACTCTGCCCCCGCCGCCGATGAAAATTAATCGCCGCCCTTCCGCGGCACAATTAACGTGTCCACGATTGGGGTGGGCACCTTCCGCACGCCATAAGGGCGCCGTTCCCCATACGGCCAGCCATAATAATGATCATTGTTGTTGTCGGCGTTAGCCGTCGGCCACATGCTCGCACTCCCTCGCGCGTGAACGCACACACTTGTGCATACCCCCACACATGGATACCCACGCGCAGGTCCATTGTCGAAGTATTGCCGGTCCGAGATTCTGGGAAGCCTCTCTGTACGCCAATAACACAGAAGTGCCGAACTGTGGGAAGAGGCAATCGATACCTCGCAGGTCCGCGCGCATTCTCCGCATAATGGATAATTTATCGTACATTCGGCGATTCCGCGCAATCGTTTAGGCGGCCGGGGCGGCGAGCGGAATATAAATGTCGAGGCCGCGATTCCCATGTAAAATGCATGGGACGCATGGGGTAACCTACGGGCGCAGGCGATGCCCGCCGCTCTCTGCCTTTCGTTTCGCACAGGAGGGCGGCATGGAGAGAGAGAGGGCTGGAGGGGGGGGGGGGGGGGGGTTAAATGAGATCGTTAATAAACGATACGCTTTATTGTGATTTACGGCCCGCCGCTGCTCGCCTCTCGTTATTCTTCGACCTTCCGTGGGGCCCGGCGTCGACCGACGTGACGTAGGATGAATAAATCGCGCTTTCGGGGAAAATGAAGTTCGGCCCACCGGGCCGGCCCTCTCAGTTTCGGTCCGCGCAAATTGTCCGAGACACTCCGTACCCGGGCAACCACGTAATCACGGCCGCGATGGATAATTATTCCATTATTTCCCTTACGTCGCCGGACGCACAGCGGTAATTTTTTCGGCCCGTTTTTCCCCTCAATTTTTGCACGTTATTAAAGCGTCGAGTCGCTCCGGCTCGCCGATGGTAACTCGAGCGCAACAACCGGCGCTTTTTTTGTTTCCGTTTATCGCACCCTCTCCCTCCAGCCACCCCGCCCGCCCGCACTCTGTTTATTTGGCGAGCGGTGACGTGACGGCGTGTATGAATAGATTGCGGCCAGAGAGGGAATAAAATCCGCGCGATAGACGCCGGATGAACCCGGCGGCGGGGGGGTGGTGTGAGTGCGACGGACACCTGTCGTAACGACAGCCACCCTCCCTCACCGGGATAACGTTCCACGGGTGCATTTTGCATTTTCCCACCCCCCCGCCAAAAGCCGCCGCGAAAACCTTCGCGTCTCCCGTAAATTGTCGAACATATGCTCCGCATTTTGCCCCGATAAATTTCGCGCGAGCCGCCGACAGCGAGCGGCCGCGATAAATTTATACGTTACAATTTCCACCCCTCATTTTCGGAAATGCGAGTTTATTGCGGGACGGCGGGCGGGGGCGGGGGGTTAATGATAACGTATGCGGAGCCGCAATCGGGAATGGAGGTTAAGCGCGCGACGGGGTGTAGAGGGATGAAAAATGTCTGGCATATCACGACTACTAACACCCCCCCTCCCCAATCCAGCCACCCCACTCGGACATTTTGTCCGTATTTATTCAGCGCGGCCGACATAATGTTCGAGACAACTGTCGCTTATCCCTACCCCCACGACGACGAGCGTCGGCTTAACACCGACGCCGAACGGGAGTAACGAGCCACCCCCTCCGGCTATTTGCACCCAGAGTCACACACGCTGAATTTGAATGGAACGATCGGGTAACCGCGCCAGGCGAACATATACAATTAGTTGCCCTTCCGCGCGACATCCCTTCGGCAGAATTCACCCTCTCGCGCGGAAGAGGGTGCTTTCCGTTTTTCCGCCTACCTTCGCGCCGGGGATGTTGCGAGAGATCAGGCGAGGGGGATGGTAGCGCTGGCTGGAGACGGTCGAAAATTAGCGCGTGAAGATAGTGTAAGGAAAAGCCGCACGAGACCGGAATTATGCAAAGTGGCCGAGGCGAGTAAACGAAATCGTCTCCCAGCTGGGGCGGGGAGGGCAGGAGGGGTTGCGTGTAATATAGCCGACAGATGTAATGGTCTCCGCCGGCTCGATTCGCTGGCTCGATTCGCCGCCAAGAATCTCGTTAACTTTAATCGTCACGGGGCATTCTGAAAGATCCACGAGATAACGACTATATGCCCCTCGCGAGTCTGAGAACAATCAGGACGGCTACGCGCTCCAAGCGAAAGTTCCGCCTGGCGAGAGAGTGAGACAGAATGAGCTGAGATTGCGAAGGAGGGAAGGAGGAGGAAGCGACGAAGAAGGAAACGAGCCGGGCAGCCGAGCGATGCTCTCTTTCCTACCCTCCGGCAATTTAATTTCAATTAATCAACCTCTTACGGTATTTCTCGCCACCGTGGATCCTTAATGATATTTTACGTGATCTTGTCGTTCGGCCTGCGCGTACCTACTCCTATACCGGGTGTCTCTATCGGATGCCACCTATCACGCGAGTCTAACTTCGTCTTCCCTCGATCGATTTTATACTTGCCAACCCCTGATCGCAATCTTTCCCCTCCTCCGCATCGTCGCCTCGTTACACGACATGATATCCCGATCACGCGCCGAGAAATTTAAGCGTCGCATAAAGGACCCCATAATCGTCACCCTAACAGCCCGCCGTTCGCCCGTAAAAATACCTGCGCCTACCTACGTGCGCAAAAGAGGAAATTTACGCCCGCCGAGCCCGACAAAGATTTTCGTTCGTCAACGTTCGCGACGCGGGCCCTCGTATTGATGGTGATTTATTTTATACCGATACCGTGAATATTTCGTATGCCATGGCCGGTGTTCGCACGGACCGCTCGTAAAGCGCGGTGCTTAAAAGTCTCCCTGACGAAGACCCCATAAAGCCTGCGGTATGTTCCCGCATGGTGGCAATCCCGCATATTCACCCTCGCCCCGGCCATTTTTCCTCTCCTCGCCCGGCGAGAGACCCGCAACCCCTACGCGTCGTTTCGCGGGTGCCACCCTTCTCGTTCGGCGCCTCTCGACGCTTTCCGGCCGCAGACTGGCTCGAAATTCGGCTCCGCCCGAATCCACCCCCTTTCCTGCCGAACAATCGGCGCCACTCTACGATCTTTCCCGCAAAAATTTATTCATCGTCACGCCAGAGGTTCGCGGCCGTCGCCGGCTACTCTCATTTCGACACTCGCCGACCACTCTCTAGAAATGCCGCGTTATCCAAGCCAGTGCTCGCCGGGCACTCGGCGAGATGACCTTCCAAATTACATCGGCGCACAATGGACATCCGAGTGCCAGATCCACATTTCCTATTCATGTCCCGACGGCGGCCACGGCGAAGATCACAGAAGAAAGCGCGGCCTTATGAAGCTGGCGCCATCCATCCTGAATATTGCACGTGCGCACACGCGCGCGCGCGCGCGCAGGTCCTTCAGCGCTGGTGAGCTTCGTCTATCCGGCAGGGGCCCTCATATTCAAACTTTTATGGTCGAAATATTACGGGCGCCGGTCCCACGGGAGGCGCACACGTGGTCGTGGATTCACCCTCGCATCATCTGCAGGCCCGAGATAACGTTTCTCCTCTCTTCTGTCAGCCCCAACGTAAGGGGGTCTGCCGGCGACGAGAAGGACATTGTGCTCATTGTTCGCCGGGACGGTGACGCGGGTAATGGTTCGCCGGACCCGAGTGCAGAAATCTTTAATTTCCACGATATTAAGAGGACACTCCTATTCCCCGGGGTGTCGTGCGCCGTTAGCTGAAGCCTCTCTCCCGCTAGCTGAGCTCAGGCCAATCTGCTGAGGGCTGACTCATGCGGCCCCCGCAAGCTTTTCAGATTGGGGGAAGGGTGGGGGGGGGGCTGCCTTCCCGCTCCTGGCAAAGGTCGATACGCAGACCTTTGAATGCCGCGACAAACTAGTCTACCGAGCGAGTCACGCCGTTCTCTTCCTAGACTAAATGTCGCGGAACCTGTGAGAATGTCGGGGTTCGAGGGGTAGTCAAAATCGAGTACATTCCGAATCTACCCTTGTATCGAGACGTCGATTGTTGCCGATTCAGGTTCTCTCTTACTCTCTTCCGCGTCAAAGAGCGAGCTGCGCACAAAAGACACTCTCTCCTCTGTGTCTGACGTCTTCCTCAAGTAGACGAACGACCGTCTTCACGGACATTCTCCGCGCCCGGCTATGTACACATACCTCCCTTTCTTTTCCCTTTTCCGAACGGTTTTCTTTCGGGCGCAATATTTCCCGAGGAAAGACGCAAGGGCGGCAGGAAAGGCCCTTCAGATCTCGCCACTTCAAGGTCCGCCCGCGCGCATCCTTCGTTTTCATCTTTTCGCCCGATGTGTACATAGGTAACGATTTACCTTCTTCCCAACGCGCCCGGAGGCGAGACTCTGCTTTCCGATTCGGCGAGCATCGACCGTTCGGAACTATCTCGCAGTGACGTCGTATCGAATATGTACCTCCGACTTCCGCTCATGTACGCCATCTTCCGTCCTCCGTCCTTCCGCTCCGCAGAAACCTTCCGATTGACGGCTCTCGCCTCGGCTGCAAAAATATCTTCTAAATTCAGACGGCGAGAGTCGGAGCGTCTAGCGCGATCGTCAGGACTCCTCCTTATATATAGAGCCGTTCTGCGAAGATCGAACCCGGAGTTCCACGACACCTGGAATTCCTCCTCGGAGCTGGTTATATAGAGATCGTTGCTCATCGTCTCTATTAGTTCAGTCATTGAGTGTGCAAACACTCTCACTCCCTTTTCCTCGTTCTATCTCTCGCTGGATGTGCTTCAGACCGAGGATTCTCCCTTTGCGCGAGAGGAGAGACGGAAAGTGAGTGAGAAATGGAGTGAGAGATTGAGAGAGAGAGAGAGAGAGAGAGAGAGCGAGAAAGAGAAAGAGAGAAGTGAGACGGGGAAAAGGAGAGTGCAGCTCGTGACAATGTCAATGTTTGCGTCGTTGCATCCGAGCACTCTCTCGCCGGGGCTAGAGACTGAGTGTCTTCAGGTTGTACAGGAAGGACGGATTCGTGTCGAGGGTCCGTAGAACCAGTCGCTCTTTGCGGGGACTACCTCAATGAACCTCCATTAATTTCCAAGCCTTCCTCGAGCATTCGCACACACGGTTCTCCGCCCCTCGTAGGAATGTTAGGCGAGTGGTTCCCTCCTCTCCTAGCCGTCGTCATCCCTCCCCTCCCTCCACCCCCCCCCCCCCCCCCCCACCCTCGCCTCTTTCACTCTTGCCTCCCTCGTGTCGCGGCCGACTCGTTAATAAGTCCGCCGGCCATCGTTTCATATCCTGCAGGATGCGGGATCCTCTCGCATTCTACAGCTTCGCGGCTCTTGCACATGACGATACGAGGAGAACGACTCTCTCTTGTGATCTTATTACCGGCCTCCTCCCTTCGGAGATGTCTATCGGCCTGGCAGTATGAACGATGCCGGGCGTTAGCGGATTCCTCGGATCGTTCGCGGCGGTTGCCGTTGATAAAGGACAATCCTTTGCCGCGCGGCCCGCAACGACCGAGTCAACGATGCACCGCCGGCCTGCCATTGGTCGCGCGCAAATAAATTCGTAATGCCATCTGACTCACTCTCTCTCTCTCTCTCGAGCCGCATCTTAAGCTACTCGCTACACGGTGTCTTATCCCGTCGAAGTGATAGGCGCGCGGACGATCCGCGTCGAACGAGGTTGATTATCGGTACCTTCCTGTCATCAGAATTCTCGGTCGGCAGAGTCGCGGGGTGAGTTTGAGATCTAATACGATCCTGTAGCCGGCGGCAGCTCGTCAAACGAAGCAGCTGGAGATGGCGAGTGTCTTCGGGGCACGCGACGTCCTTGTCCTGTAACAGGTCCTCGTATAGGTGGCATCGGGCATCACCTGGTCGCCTCCAGCTGTTCCGGCGGTTGATCCTCACGTGGGAGTAGTTTACGGGCGACAGGGTGGCAGAGACCCGAAGGGATCGGAAGGAGAGGGCGGATTACATAGGGACAGCGTGGACGGGGAGGAGGAAGAGAAAAAAGATAAGAGAAAGAGAAAAAGAGAGAGAGAGAGAGAGTCGACTTGATCTGATTTGCGAGCGCCATTACACGCGCTCGGAAATCGCTGTAGCAGCAACTGTTGCATTTATGAATGTGATTACCCTTAATATATCGCCCGTGTAACCCGGATCGCTAATTCCGCCGACGTGGAGCCGGTAATAAAATCAGGACGAAGTTACGACTCGCCTTCTGCCCCCCCCCCTCGCGCGCGCCTTTTTGCTCCGCTCTCTCGATTCTCTCACCTCTTCCCCCCGCCCTTCTTTCGGGGCCAGGCCGCTGTCCCTTCCTTCGGGCTGCGGTCCGTCCCTTAATCGCAAATTGCGCGAATTAACGCCCGCCGAAGCGGAATGCGCCGCATGCCGGCGGCTTGTCGGAAATTCCGGGAATTTCAGCGAAAGCATCCCCGCCTGCCGGAAGCTGCGGAAAACTTCTCGACCGAGTGTCTCGGGCCCTACCCTTTTTTTTGTCCCTCCCGCCGCCCCGGCCAACGGAGGGTTCACGCGCCCGGCATTGCGACAGGTTCTTGCCGACGTCAGTGGGAGAGGAGAGAAATTTTTGCGGCCAGCGTCGGCGGGTCAAAGTTAGTCGCTCTATCGGGTGTAACGGGATTTTTGCGTTTTCCGCTCGGCGTCCCCTCTGATCTTCGCGGCGCGCAGCATTCGAGAAATGTGTAAGGAGTACCTGCAAAGAGTACAAAGAGTATGAGGAGTACGAAGCGGAATGCAATGGGGACGCGAGCGGGGACGAAGGCGCATTATTCCGCGAAGAATAAAGTTAAACTCGCGGAACGTAGGGAAGGTACGCGCGGGGAGATATATGTGTGTACGTGTCGAGTCGTCGCGACGATTATCGAAGTGATAATGATTATGGAGTAACAGTTGTAACGATTATCGAGTAACAGCTGCGTCGCGGTCCGTTCCCGATCGACCCATGTAAACCTGATTTATGGCGGCCACTATGTGCGCCGTATATCGCATATATATCGTGCATGTACCTTGCCGTCGTCGGGAAGGGAGAGTCAAGTTCAAGCGTTCACTGGAACGAACGAACGAACGAACGAACGAACTTCGGAGCTCGTCTCGATTACGTTTCGAGCCGCGTCCTCTTTATCATGCCTAATCGAGAATGCACAATAAAGGATCTGTAGATTGATTGTAACGTATTATTACGCCGCCACTGATTTATGAACGCGCGCAAGCCTGGCTCAACGATTCCGTCCCGATAAAGCGTCATCGCAGTTACTCATTCGGCCGAGCGCGAACGTTATCGAATCGAAAATTAGACGCGCGGACCGTGGATTCTCACGTCAATGGCGGATGCAGGCGTCTTAATCGAGTCGGCTCGTACGTCAGCGTACGAGGAGGCGCGCAAGTCTGGCATCTTCGTGCAAGATTGAACGTTCCCCGCGAGAACGTAGACGTATACTCGGTGCCATTTCTTTTCCGGTCGCTGATGCATTATTTCGAGGTGACTTCTTCGCGACGTTGTTCGCTATAATTTCGGGCTCGCTCGTACAGCCACTGACTTATTCACGAGCCGCGGGAGCTGAAATACCAGAATCGGCTTATCCTGACCTACTTGGGCGTCGCTATTTCTGCGCGGGCCAGCCAGATGCATTTCCAATGCAATTCCGAGACGCGATAGGGAATAGTATTGAACTTCGGTCGAACGATCGGTCCGTGGCGCGGGATTGATTTAAGCGTAATTGATTCCCGCCCATCGATTAACATCATCCTCTCGCGACGTCCCTGACACGGAATTCGGAATTTTCAGCGGCTTCGTTTCGAGTCGGCCTGAGTTTCGAGCTTAGGCGTCGATCCGAGTCCGTTACCTTGACGCTTCGAATTTTTACATGTCCGGCAGGATTGATCGACGTACCTTTCAGCGTTTCAAGCGAATCCATCGGCATACCGCTCGGAACGCTGCGACGTTTAATTGCGCAAGAGGAAATTCTTCGAGAGGTCGATCCTATTAAACGTACGTGCCTCACGGCGAGACAATAGCCTAATGGCCGGCGTGAAAATTATTCCCAACGCGCCTCGCGCAAATGGAAAGCTTCGGTAATTGTTTCGATTTATCTTAATTACGGTGCGCGCGAGCCGCTATTAAAATTTATATGACGCAAATGGTCGCACGCGAACGGTCATTCGAAGAAGCGTTGTTGGGTAATTTCAGCCACTCTCGTCCCACCGTTACCCGGTTAATTAGACAACCGTCTCCTCGGTCGAACGTCATCGTCGAAAAGTGTGAACAGCTCCAATCCCGTGGAATCCGACGATTCGCCGTTTCAAATGATTTCCGGCATTGAGATCCGTCGCGAGGAAGCGTCTGGCGATGAATCGGCAAGCGGGCGACGTCCCGTCCGTCCCGTCAATTTCGCGTCAAGGCGTACCCCCGCCCCGAGCTGTGAACCTGTCCCTAATGGCGCGAGTTACGTTTCCGTGAGCGTTGTGCATTTACAATGTTGTCGGCGCGGGTGTGCGCGGCCCGTACGTGTGCGCTTAATATGCGCAGCCGCTTTGGCATCGGAGCGCGTGGTTCAAGGCGGGTTCTCACGAGCTGGACGACTGATCCCCGATGCCCGGCAGGAGGGGGCGGAGGTGTGGGAATGGATGTGACGAGGACAAGGCGGGAGAGGAGTCGCGATCGGGCGAGAAGGGACCCGCTTCGTTTGCAGAAACGTACAACGGTACCTCGCCGTTTCGCTGCTCGTTTAGGAATTTACGAATTCCTCGCATTCGTCGAATAGGTCTGCCCGGAGGCGTTGAGTAAAAGTGTTGGAAATTTCGCGAAGTAGATAAGCCCACGATTCGACTTGGAACCGACCCTTCGACGATATTGTACATGAGGTCTGCCTAGAGCCTGACTAAGGACGATCGGGATCGACCCCTGAGTAGTAGGCTCGATTATCCGAGACCTAGTCTTATCGTTCGCTTTCCTTATCGTCCGCACAGTTTTCCCTTTCGATCCGACCCGCGCACGTGTCCCGATCGGCAGGATTATAATCGGCGTCCTTCGCCTGGCGGAACGACTCGCGCAGAACGCTTATGAATATATCCGACGTGCCCACCTGAATATCGAAGCAGGTGTCCCTATTCATTCACGAGTAGCTGTCTAGCCGAGCGAGCGCTGTCCCTAGCGAGGTATTCAAGTGTCTCGCGCGCATGATCAATCGGTCCGCGAGTCGTGATTCATTATCGTTTCGGCGGCCGAGAGCGGCGTGCATCGATTTTGCGGAAATAAATTACGGCTGGGGTACGTTATTATGGCTCGTTAATGGTCCGTACTTTGTGCGGCAGGTGTCCGAGCGCGTTGCATCACTCGATTATTGAGGATTCGTCGCACGACTCGGCACGTTTCGTGGAGTTAATGCCGAATATGTAATAGCGGAGGACCGCCAAAATCCGAGGCACATCCTCCCTTTCCCTCTCTCTCTCTCTCTGTCTCGTTCTCTTTCTCTCTCTAACGTTCACCTCTGCCATTTCGGCATTACCTCCTGCGGAATAGGAATTACGAGTAATAGTGTTCGGTAAAGGACGATGCGCCGAGAATAGTTGACAGTCGGGAAATGCCTTGAGGACTCTCGAACCTGCCACGTTCCTGGCGGACGGACAACGACACGTGTGTCACATTTGCCTATCCATCTCTCTCTCTCTCTCTCTCTCTCTCTCTCTCTCTCTCTCTCTCTCTCTCTCTCTCTCTCTCTCTCTCTCTCTCTCTCTCTCTCTCTCTCTCCTTCCCTCTATCCATCCGAGCAGCGGTCCTCGCTATTCTGTATTCCGCCGGCACACTCCCACGAGCAATTAAGCTGGTCGTCAGATTCCTCGCGTGCTTTCTGCCAATTCGAGGCAACGTGGCGTGCGTGGCGCGAACGAAATTCGCCGTCCGATCTCTCGATTTTGGATTCTTCGCGAGCGAGGACAGCCAGCGACGACGACCCTAAGGCGTTCCGCAGACTCTCGGCTGGGCAAGTTGACAACTCGACTTCCGTAAAGCGTTTAACCCCTTTGCGCCGAGTTACGACGCGCGCCGTCGCCCCGTCAGTTTTATGAAATCGTAAAGAGTACTGTTAGAGGTAGAATGGGCAGACGGCCGAGCGTACCGAAACCGCCGATTCCCTTCGCGGCTAGCTAGCGTCGGCGCGAAGTAAGAGTGCGCGCGGAAAACTTTTCTAACTGGACATTTACGATCGGCCGAGACGAACGACGGAATGAGGATTGGTCCGCTGGCGGGAATGCGCGCCTCATGACGATTCAATGATTTTCGCGGCCGTCGGCCGACCGCGAGCGCGTCATAAGTGTCCTCCGCGTTCGCTTCCGAATCGACGGATTGGCTGTATACCGGGAAGTTACCAAGGGAAGAAAAGGTAAACGAAGGGGTGGGAAATGCAAGATGACGAACCGTTCCGGCCGAGCGCGGAAAGTGGAACTTACCGACGAGCCGCACGTCATCGTTAGGTCCAGTTACGCACTCGCATCCTTCGGATGAGCGTTATCTAACCCCGAGCGCGTCATAAGTGTCCTCCACGTTCGCTTCCGAATCAACGGATTGGCCGTATACCGGGAAGTAACCAAGGGAAGAAAAGTGAAACGAAGGGGTGGGAAATGCAAGATGACGAACCGTTCCGGCCGAGCGCGGAAAGTGGAACTTACCGACGAGCCGTACGTCATCGTTAGGTCCAGTTACGCACTCGCATCCTTCGGATAAGCGTTATCTGGCCCCGAGCGCGCGGTCCGACCACAATGGTCCTGTGAGACTCGGCGGCAAAATGCGGCGGGCCCACCGTATATCGATCATCGTCCCACGAGGCGAGGCAACATTAGGGGTCTCATTACCTCTCGTATCCTTTGTTGCAACAATGGCTACTTGGCATTCGCGTTATGCCGCCAGTGCCGACATTGTTCTCCGCGTCGTGCGCGACTGTTTCGCGAAACAGCGCGCGCGCATACGTGGGATTCAATTGGGGGGTTTATGCGCCTTCCTGTCCTAAGCGCTCTCACTCTCACGAGACGCGCACGCGGCTGTGTGCGAGCCGTGTATCGCCCGTGCGCGTGTGACTTCGGAAGGGCGGAAAGTCGATCGTCGATGTGTGCGTGAGAGATAGAATGAAACAGAAAGAGAGAGAGAAAGAGGGAGAGAGAGAGAGAGAGAGAGCGGCGAGGCGAAAGGGAAACAAGTGGAGGCTGAGAAAATGAAAGAGAGAACGGGGAGAAAACGTGTAACGATCTCCCGTCAGCGATCGAGCTTCGGGAGCGGAGAGATGTAAAAGGATGCAAAAAAGAGCGGGAGAGGAGAGCGTGGCCGGCCGGGGGATTTAATCGAAACCTTCCTTTGCCTTCTTTTTTCCAGGCGATTTTACAAAAGTCCTCGGTATCGGTGGAGATCGAAGTCAGACCCAGGCAGCTTGTGCCGGACACAAATTGCTTCATCGACTACCTGCCACAGCTGCAGAGCATTACAAAGGCTACTGCCGGCGCTCAGCCGATCTACACGCTAATGGTGCCGCTAGTGGGTAAGTGCACGTGATCATTTTTATACGTCGCTCGCCCGATTGAAGCCCGCGGAGTCCTATTCGCGAATAGGTTTGAGAACATGACAGCGAAGCCTGTTACCTTCTCGGGGCCCCGATGCCGAGATTAAATCCAATAATGAATGTCTGTCGTCTCGCGTAAAGACGTTTAACGCACTCTGCCGGACGGCCGAGTTGCAAATTTTCTGACGAGCCGCGATTAAAATTCCACATTTCGCTGCCGAGGATAGAAGCAACGTACGTACAAGCATTTTTCTAAGCGATACGCTGTATTTTCGTGAAGAAACTTTAGCACGTGCAAAGTAGCGTTGTCGCTCAGGGCGGTCGGGTAAATCGAAAGGATATAAAGGATCTTAGGCACCGTGCATCCTTCGATGGCCAGAAGCCAGCTTCGGCCCGGTTGACCTCCGACCCCGGGGGTCGCATTTTTTTCCACGGAAGGTCCCCGATTATCCCGAACACGAACGACCGGGGCCCTATCTCGGCCTCGCGCCGTCCAAAATAATACCCCCGCGCCGAAAGGAACGCGCGAAATAATCGTCGATAAATAACGACGCGAGAAAGGTCGCGAGCGAAGGGCAAGAAGAAGCGACGCAAAAGTCCTGCCCTTCGTCGTTCGAGCTCCTACCTTTATTCTCCTCCTTCCACCTTTCAGCCTCCTTCGGCGAACGTTCAGCTCCGATATCTCGGACAATCATTCGAGACATTCGGTGGTCTCACGCCTCGCGAAAGGGCCGCCGCGCAAAGGGTCAGACACTTTGTTCGACTGCAGCGGAGAATTTTGGTCGGCTGCGGACGCCGCGAATCGAATAAAATGCCGCTCCGGCCGATCGTAAAATCTTCTCCGGCGTCCCACGAATTTACCGTACGACCGCTGACAATGCGTCGGTGTCCATCGTCGTCCCCGATAAAATACGACCGGGACCCCGGGGGTAGGAAATGGGATTTGCCGTGAGAAATTTCCGCCCGACCGCGTCTTTCTTCCCTTGCCGCCTGTCCCTCCTACGCTTCCCCATTGATCGCGTCCCATTTTCATCGAAACTTCGCACAATCGTGTTAGCGGATAGTTCTAATGTACTTCGTTTCCGAGCCGGACGAAGCGGGACGCGCGTCGCACTTCCTGAATGGACGTCGTCCGCTTTCGACGTCATTATTCCAAAAATAGTGTCGGCGACGAACGGGGTCGGGAAACTGAAGGCTAGTCGCTACGATTCCTTCGGGCTGTTCCACTCGTCCGCTGTCGAGACGGCGGATACGTGTTAAAAGGAAGATATGGCCCGAGGCCGATCGTGTCATTGGACGAAGAACGTCGGGAGAGGTCACATCTGAGGTTAGAGAGATCAGGATGCGCAAACACCCGACTCACCTTGCTCGCTCAATCGCCAGGATGATGACGATGATGATCGTCGTCGTCATCATCGTGATCATCGCCGCCATCATCATCATCATCGACGTCATCGGAGCGAGGCTCGATCACCGTTTCATCCATTCCAGCCTCGAAACTGAACGATAGTTCATTGGGTCAGCGCCATTACGAAGTCACCTTCCTCGTCAAAGTGGTTGCCGACCTTAACTCGAGTGTCGTCGAACGTCTCGGGCCGTCCTCCATCCTGGATATCGTCCGCGATCCCGTGAGAAATGAACAACCGGGGCTCGATTTTCAGCCCTGAGCTGTTCCGAAGGACCTCTCGATCACTTTTTCACACCCGCTCGACTCGATCCCCACCGATCATTTGCCCGGGTTGCGCCAACCACGATTCCCTGTCATTACGAGGTGTTCTCGCCTCCCTGAGAGGTGTCCTAATTAATCTTGTGCAACGCGCGCAAACGTTCGGTTGCGGTGCGCGCGATTTATCGTGAGAGGGCAACTTGCCGTGGCGTCCTGGCGAAGGAGACGATCGATTTTTACGACCGCCGGATCGTTCCACGCTCCTCATCCTTCCTGCGAGACGAGTGCCGGGATTGCTACCTTTCGAGACATGCCCATTTGAAATATGCTCGTCCAGGCTGGCTTCGCTGGCGGGTCGTCGGACGATTTCGCCTGATGACGAAGAGGTGGACTCTGTCCTTAATCCTAAGCGTTATTAAATCCTCGAACTGGGGGGGGATGGTCGAAAATAACATAGTGGCAGCTCGCCTATATGCATATCATCGATCGTTCATTATCGACGCGCCGCGGAAAGGTGGGATCGATCGTCGCGAAGGACGGCTCGGAAATAGATTCCCAATTTAATAAATTGAAAGGAGTTCGGCAACGGGCGGCGTTAAGGTGCAAAATTGATAGCTCGTAATTCTAGACGACCGCACCGTGGGTGTAGCTGCGGTTAGCAATCATCCGTCCGCGTTAGGTACGTGCCGATACAGTGATTATCCAATTACGGGCGCGGGGTATGCAAGTGTCGAATTGCTTCTCTTATTGAGCGTGAGGTGAGGAGAAACGTCGAAGGTAACGAGCCATTGCGTGGAGATCGATTAAACGATTCCAGTTCGAACTGTTCCCGACATTCGTAACCCTTGACACCGACAGACTATTAAATTACAAATTTAGTGCCGAACTCGGAATGTTTTACGATGGATCCCCATCGACTTAAAAGTCGAACTTATTCATTCCAAATCGTTCGTCCTTCCGCTTTATCCTCGTCGATGACACGTTCGCCAGCTATTTTTATTACCTCCAACGATCCATCGATACCTTAAACATGGGGATACGATCGATCGGCGATCCATGTACACCGCCGATAATCCCCCTGAGGATCAGGAGCCCGAGCGAGAGTCCTTGGTAGCCACGAATGCTCGTGACTCCGGATTGAATTCAATTACTACCCGCTCGAAGCAAACAAACAAGCGGATCAGGTGCATCGGATCGCGATAAGATGGCGGCCCGATAAGATCGAATCGTCCGTTCCCGTCAATCGCCGACTAAACTATTGACAGTTTGCCGATGACGTACGCGCCATTCGACTTCTTCTCTGCACGGTGATGCGATACGCAATCGATGATAAATTTTGCCGCTGGGTCATATACGTCGACGCCGCGTTCGCCGCGCGTCCCCATTATATTGTTGGCCGTTTCGCAGGTGTCGGGACGGGAATCGGTGCCACAATAAGTACGTTCCGCTGTATTCAGGATGCCGCGCAGCTTAAGGTGCCACCTTCGGTCCTCGTCTTCGCTCTTCTCACGGCGAAAGGTTAATTCCACGCATTAAATATTGCGCAACCCGCTATCGCGCTCAATCGGGTTTCGCCGCGGAGCATTGTGGCTGGATTTTCATATCTGACAAATATCTATCAAGTATTCCGACGATTAACGGATTCCCTCGTGAGTCATATATCATCATGCCTGGATGCGGGGCTGTGCGGAGGACGCAGTAGAAATTGCGTTGCGCAACGTCGGCGGAGTGCATTTTTCAGCTTCTATCCGAGTTTTTCGTGAGTGACTTGAAAGTTGTCTTGAAATGGAGGTACAAGGTTTACGGGGGTTAGGCGCGGAATCGAAGGGTTCAAGTACGTTTGAAATCGGAAATCCATCAATCAAATTAGTCGTGGTTTATTCCCGACAGTGAGGATGACGTGATTATGAGGTACGTAGGAGTTTGTGAGCTGTTTGACATACTGATCGCCACGTGACATTTTATGCGAACTTCGGCAGAGGCCGCTTTAGCCACGGTCAATTTTGATAAAAACTTGAAAGTCACTTAATGACTTTTTTTAATATGCCAATAATAAATCAATCTACTACTTTTGCATCCGGTTCATAAAAAATGGAACCGAATCGAAATTGCGATCAATGCTTAACATATATACGTCTTACTTGTCTGAGAAAGCAATTGACTTATTGAGAACGTGATACGCTCCACGATCCACCGGAAATTCGCCTCGGCGATCGTCACGGAAGAATCCTTCTGACCAGCCCGCTCGGCCAAAGATGACCCGCGGCTATTGTGTCAGGCAAGGACGGTCGGAACGACCTCGGGGAATTTTGACAGCGAAAGTGAACGTCGGTCGCATGAGCATCATCGGACGATAGACCCTGATTGGCCGGTCACAGTTTGCCGGATTCTGCCCAATCCCATTAACTCCGTTCTAATGAATTCGAAGGCTGGATCCGGAACGAGACCAAACGTTTAGAAAATCAAACCACCTTGACGATGAGTTATTTGGCAATCGAAAGCGATTAGCGGCACCTGCCGATTGCGCAATCCTTGCCGGCGGTAGCCATTAAGCAATTATAATTAATACAAAGTTGTGTACACTTCACGGTGTGTACAAACCGACCGTTTCGTTAAGTGGCACTTCGAGGTTCGCGAAGAAGAGAAGCCGTGGCGCGTAAGTGGGTTTTTAAAGTGGGCCGGACTAATGCATGCGCGATATCACTGAAGGTTCAATCCGAATGGCCGAGCAGGGTGCCAGTAGTCTGAATTCCGGCATCAGGAGTGTATGCTGCGTCGACTCGGAGGTCGAGCCGTCGAATCGATTATCGGATTTCGGGGTCTGAACGTCGGGTAGGCACCGGAGGGTGGAAAGGGGTGGAACGGGGTCTGGAAGGGCTTGTCGGGTGGAGTCGAGAAGCGGGGGATGAGCTGACAGGATATAGAGAGGCTGGATGGGAGGGGAAGAAAAACATGTCTGCCCGAAGCGAAGTCTTCTAAACCGGCGGCGTGGCCGAAGAGCGGCCTACCGAGTTCCGTGGGTACGATTTATTCGGGTAAGTGAGGAGACTGCCCTTCTGCCCTTCCACTTTCCCTTTACACCCCCGCTGCCCGCCGATCCACTAGAATATGTATTCTCCGCGGAACTTCGGCCCCGTCTTTCGCCCTCGGCGCGGAAAGGGGGATAAGGCCTGGCGGACGGTTAATTTATCGGGAACGGGGGAAAGTTTTGGCGGGGCGGCCATTTGCATTTTCCGACGGAGTGCGCGGGACAATCTGCGGCTGAGGGCAAACGATGAGACTCGATCAGCGGTTTGCCTTGGCAATTTTCATTTACACGTCCTGACAAGGATTTCGGTTACTTGTCATGCTTGTGAAAAGGAAGCACTATATGAATTCTCTTAGGCGCTTTTTTTCCTCTTATTTTCTTTCATCTTTTGAGTGAATGTTTAAGGTAACAGGCATCATAGGCCACAGAACGGGCAAGATATCGATTTTTTTTTTCATTTTTGCACTATTTTCTCATCTTTTCTTGACGATATCTCCGAAAGTATTGCGCTTAGAAGGCTCGAGTTGCGATTTTTGTGATCCTCGTTTGATTCTCTTTCAGTATGCACATGAGCAAGTCGATCGGAAGACTTTTATTTTTTACCAATTTTTCGACCTCTATTTTTTCGATGGTTTTTTGGCTGAAACTCCGAAGCTAATGCGAATTTCGACCAGCGGCAAACGGCTCTCTGAGTTATTTTTTACTCCCTACCGGTTAGTAGAGTACTTGGCTCACAAGGCAGCGGACCCGGGTTCGATTCTCGTCTCGGCAGAGAAATTGAGAAAAAAAGCACGCTCGACTGAGCACATTAGAGCGGCGACTCGAAATCGCGTAACGCTCGCGGCAGAGGGCAAAGACAAGGCACGAGCACAGTCAGTCAGTCAGTCAGTCAGCACATACCACGCATATCGAGTCCATATATTATTTCGCTCCTCGCCTCAACCGCAGAAACTCCCCAAAATCGTTCCCTGCAAAATATTACTCTCAGCCATTTTCCCCCTTTCCCCAAACAAAGCCAAAGCGCCTATGTCTGTCCATCCATCCTTTCATAACCCCTCTCGTCCCTCCGCACCTTTCGGGTGCCGCGTCGTCCGTGCCGAAAAACGAAAGTGCGCCTTCATGCAAAATCGACTGGCGTTGCCCTTTGACCTCCGCGGGCGGCCACGGTCCGTCTGGCTTGGACAACGGTGAGCGTTCACAGTTAGGTTCTCACGGCTCATACATGAATGCATGTATGCGGGCCTGAAACGCCAGCCGATTGGTCGGTCACGATCGGTACGTGGGCGATGCCCGTGATGCGGACCTCTGTGCATGCGCATGTGCATGTGCATGTGCATGTGCATGTGCCAGTGCCTCGACGTCGGTGTGTCTCGTCCCTGATCGTCCGTAGCCGGTGCTCGTCCAGCGAAGAATGGCTTTCGAGCCGACTCCGACCCACCGTCCGCATCGTCCACCCCTCCCCATTTCCATCGATCCGCCGGACATCTACGTTGATTGTGTCAAATAGATTGTCGCCGCGCTTTCGCTTTTCCGCGCGCGCCTCGTCGAGACAGATGGCAGATAGATGGCATCCTCTCTGTGAAACGCGATACCTTGTAGCGGCCAGCGGAGGACAATTCGATATTCCGGATTGCGTCGGATTACCGCTAATGAGAAACAGGGCTCGGGCTTTAATCGGACGAGCGCAATTGTGTTTGCTCGCGGTCGCAATCAATGCGCGATAGCTCTGCGTCAGCGGAGACCCGGCTACGTAATAATTAATAATTTAATACGCTTCGGCCCGGTTCATCGAGAGTCGTAACGCGGGTTGACGCGGAGCGAGCGCACTTACAACGACTGCGCGGAGTTCATATATAATTCCGCCGGCGGAAAGATACCCGGGATTCTTACGGGGTCGGAGGTCGCGAGGGTGGCAGGAGGGGGAGAAAGGCTGGCAAATCCTCGGAAGGATCCCGTGGAAGGGCCAGGTTACTCTGAGATTCCCCCCGCTCGTGCCGCATCCCGAGGAGCGCACAAGGGCGGCTTTGCGGAACGCGTCCTGGTTCCCTTCGTCGAACCTCTTCCGAGACGACAGACTAGCGGAAGTACGGAACCTCCCTCGCCGGTAATCCCTTATTCCGCTCGCACAAAGAAAGCATTTTCAATATAAAGTTCGTATATCACGTCGTTTTGACGGGGTGATCGCACGTTCGCATTACAATGCCGCTTGCCGAGACTTCGACCTTCGAGTCTCGCGGACGTTTACGTCTTTATCCTCGCCAGCTGGAGCGCGTTCTCTCGCCCGAGTCGTTCGAACCCATTGTCGGGGCGGATAAAAAATAGGGGTCGCGAGGATGAGAGAGGGCGCACGAGCAGTTTATTAAAGTGACCGATTGACGTGTTGCAGTTCTGAACGAGCTGGAGGGCTTGGCCAGGGGCGGCGACGCGAGGGACTGTCCTCCGGCATCTAGGGCAGCTTTGGACCCGGAACACGTAGCCAGGGTAGCGGAGAGCGCCAAGACGGCCCTCGCCTTTGCCAAAAGTCGGAACCCGGCCATCCGCTGTCTCACCACCAGAGGAACCGTCCTGACGTCCAGCACTTTCACGGTCGAGGAGGACGTCGACAAGGTACGAACCACGGGAAATACGAAATTCCGATAAGTGGCGATGAGTAGCCAGCCGAGGAGGAAGCGTCTTTTAGCGGCCGAAGGAATCGGAGGGGAAACTAGTTTGCTAGCCAGCGCCTGCTTTCGGGTCAGAGTCTGGGTTAGAGGAGGAATGAGGGAGTTTAGAAAGGCAGGAAGGCGAAGGAAAGGGAGAGGGACGGGTGAATGATAGACGAGGATCTGCGGCGGGATGCCGAGGATTGGCCGGTGCTCGTTGAAGCGCGAATGTTATGATAAGGGTTCGAGTATCCGTGGAAGCCCCCCACGTGGCGGGCAGATAAACTCTTTCATCGAGCGCAGTAACTTCCAGGCTCCAGCACGCATCTCGGCAGCTTCGCTTCATCTGCCCGGCAACACGCTCGATACACAGATCGGATAGGATCGAATAGGATCGGATAGGATCGGCACGTCGATCTGTCCGTCGGTCGATCGCGCGCAAGGATTTTCCTCTATTTCCCCAGCATCCCGTTCGCCGGTCCGGCTAACTTAGGAAAAGACGATTTATCGTGTTCGCTAGATTCGCGGATAGGGTTTACAGGATTCGAAGGATTTGCGGGCCGAAATACCAGACCTTAGTATTCAGCCTTCCCCAGCAGGGCAATGAACGTTTGTCAATGAATTTTTCCAGGACGGCTTGACCAGGAACGACGACAGGATTCTGGCTACGTGCCTGAGTCTCTGCAGAATCAGCGGGAAGGATCAGGCGAACGCAGGTAGGTCTCGTAGCACAAATTTTTATCCTCGACTAGCGCGAGAGGCGTGGGCGGCTAAAAAGTTTGATCCTTGCCGCGGTGCAGAGGAGGGACAGCCGAGACGCCTGAGGAGGGAGGTCGTCCTGTTGACGGAGGACCGGAACCTGAGGGTGAAGGCCCTTGCCCGCGACGTGCCCGTGAGGGAGGTGCCCGACTTCATGCAATGGGCTGGCCTCGGCTGAGAAAAGCCCCCCTCGGCCAAGTATTCCCCGCCGACGCTAAATCCCCCGTGCACCCGACATCCGCCGCGTGAAATTGACCAGCAGCAGAGGAATAAGCAGCCGAGAGGACCGAGCGCGAGGCCGGAGAACGGCGAGGGACGGATGGGCGAGTCGTCGTCGTCATTGGCTCCCTGTCGATGGACCAACTTTCGTCGCACCTTCGTCGCGACGGATCGCTCCTACGTCAGAAGGACGTCGCGTAAGTCCGTCCTTCCGGCGATCAGGCGCTCGTATCGGAATGACGAGAGTTAGGAGAGTTAGGAGGGCGAGTGAGAGGGACGACGATATATTTCGATGTACGAAGATATACGAGGATGTAGGACGATGTACGACGATACGTCGCTGACTGATACAGGATCGTCGGAAAGGACGAAAGAGGTTCGACAGGGAAAAGGATGCGAGGCGCAGAAGGCGAGCGCGCGTTGCCCAGCTGCGGAGAATTTCTCGAGCTCTCCCGGCTGCTTCGAAGGATCCGTCCTGGATCCCAGGTAGAGTGAATCGTTTTTCCATGGGCTAGAGAGGAGAGAGGGCTATCGATTCTTCGAGGCAACCGGCTGTTTAATCCGACGAATTCAGATTCCACCGACGACGGGACCGTTCAAGTTCCAACTGCCGTTGCTGCCGCGGCGGCGGCCGCGGCGGCGGCGGCGGAGATCTGGAAAGAGAGGAACATAAACTTTCGGGCTTTGAAGTTGCGCGACGCGAAGGGCGAATCTAATTTCCGGCCGCGTAATAAGATGAGAAGTTCGTTTGTCCGCGGTAACGAGGTTGCGAACTCGGACGGGGAGCCGGCCATGCCTAAAAGCCAGCGAGAACGATTCTCGTCGCGCAGAGACTAAATTTCCAGGGTAGAAGAGAAGGATGGATTTTTCGAACGGACCCAAGGAATCCTCGGCTGTTGCCCCCCCCCAAAAAAAGCATACGGAGGATAAAATGTTGTAATGCGTAAGCGGTAGGCGAATCGTTGTGCCGAAAGCGGAAGACGGGATTGCGGACTTAACTATCATGATGTTCGAGATATTTACGGAGGAAGGAGAGAGTGGAGGGGAGCTATTCCGTATGGGAGTAGAGGAAGGAAGGTGACGGTGGAGAAATCGATCGTGTTTTTACATTGCAATTATTGTTTAGCGAGCGTTTATCATTTTTTTTAAGGGCCGTCTATTGAGGCCCCTCCAATTCGTTGTGTATCCCCTCTCTTCGACCGCGCTTGTGAGAATATATATTTGTACAAATTCCCTCGACAGACGTACTGTGTGTGTGAATGGCAGAAATCTTTCGTCGAGTTTCGTCGCGGAGAGCGTGTTTTCGCCACTGTTTTCTTTTCCACGTGTTCTTTCAACCCCCACCCTTTTCTTTCTCTCTTTCTATTTTTTAATTTCTCTTGTTTTAATCGATTCCTTCGATGCGTGAGCGTGATACGGCGCGTCGCCAAATCTTAATTTTTTTATCGTTTTAGAATTTACGTTATGTATGCGTACGTAGTGAGTGATCTTTGCGGCTGATCGATTCCGATCGGCCCGACGAGAGGCAAAATAATCTATTTTTAATTTCCTGCCCTTTGTAACTTGTTTTTTTCCTTTCTCTCTCGCCAACCCTGTTCTTTTTTTAGATTGCGTTACTTTTTAGCGTACTTTTTACAGAGTTGATTTGTAGATCTTTTTCAAGTTCATCATTAAATGGCCACGGTTGACTCGTTAAACGTATATGCATGCCTGTTGCGATGATTACGAGTTGCGACGAACGACCAAGAAGTGTACAAGTATTTTTCGTGTTCAGCGCTAAGCTAAGGTAGACGACTAACTATGTCGATTGTTTTCCCCGATTGTCCCACGCATCGGAGATTATACTGTAGACTGTGTCTGCGCGTAAGCATCGTCCGGTTTCATTACGCTAAGATCGCCGCGAGAGGTGTGAGACCCCAACGACAAAATCAAAAACTGAATATCATCCGTCATCCCGAATCGTCTCCTGCGCCGCCAGGATATGTATTCGTACACGCCAAAGAAGTTTTTCGCACCGTCATAGACTCGACCCATTCCCACTATCGACGACGACCCCCTAGACACGATAGTCGAGCCTCGTCTCGAGTCGGGTTCGAAGTTCATTTCGCGTCGCGCGAATCATCGTCGAAAGCGACCCGCTTCTTCGCACGCGCGGAACTTTGTCCGCCGAAGCTTCGAGAAGGACATCGTGAATCGTTTGACAAACCGGCGCGCGTCGACTTCTGCGAGAAGGCAGCATTCTGCGAGAGTGGCGCCTTAATGAGGGACACTCTGAAAACACGGCGTCAAGGTCGTTCTCTCGCCGTTCGTTGACCGGAAACGGAACCGGCCGATCGCTCAAGCTTGCCCGCCAATCGGCAATCCGAAGCCTTTGACTGATCCTTGTTTCCGCGAGAGTTGGCCGCCAGAGCTAACGCCGTAATGACAGAGAGAAAGAGAGAGAAAGAGAGAGAGGGAGAGAGAGAGAGAGAGTTGATCATTGCAATCGCGTACGCGGACACACACGATTATCTTACACACGCAGACACGCACACTGACACCTCACTCACCTCTACGTACAATATGCGTAATAACGAGCACACAGTCTCACACAGACCCACACACACACACATACAGACGGAACTGCACTCACTCGGTTCTCGGAGAGATGACTTCATGCGTTATCGTTTTAAGACTTAGTCGTTAGGATAATAGTTAGCGACCACCTGCGTGTTGATTTTATAGGGCCACCAAGAGTGTGTTTTGTTCATTTTCTAAGACCGATGTTTCGAATTATCGAGGATTCCCTTGGATCGTTGCGTAATTCACGTTTGTTGCTCACTGTTAATCGGCGACCCGGAGGAGTGCGACGGGAAGATGTGTGTAATCGGCGCACGGGGAAAGATCAGGATCCACGAACATTCCGAATGACGAGATCGACGTCGAGTTTTAGTTCATAGGGAAGTGCGGAACTTACGGTTGGCTCTCTCGTTTCCTTCGGAGCGGAGACTGGCAAAGTTCGAACCGTTCACGCGTGACTTAATCGACTTTCGTGCGAGAGTAGCGAGCGAGTTCGGGAGCGTCGGATGTCTCGGAATGCCGAACGCGGAAGGAAGGACGGCCGCGGTCGGCCGTTTCCCCATTCTCGATCCCGCATTCACCGAACTGTCTTCGTTCGGAAGTTCCCGGACACTTTACTGGAACGCTGAGCGGGCGTCCTTCCCTGCCGCGGAGGCCACCCACCTTCAATCTGCCCTCCGAGCACCTCGTCTCCCCCTCATCTTTAATACCTTTTTAGCTCCATTTTTTAGCTAAGCTCCTTACTGGGGAAAGCGGCAGATCAGTGTCTGTGCTCCTCTTCATTTTTAAACACGCCCCCACCCACGAAGCACCCTCCCTAAACGCAGATACGTGCACCGTTCATTGTTTTCATTGTTTTTCTAAGCGTAACTCTCAAGTAGCTTTTAGATATTGCATATTTACATACGTACATACATATAAACGAGTGTTCAAAATGAGCGAACAGACGTGGCGTGCGGTGCGTAGAGATGTAGCGAGATGGATGAATGAGAGAGAGAGAGAGAGAGAGAGAGAGAGAGTCTTTTCAGCGTGCAGAGATGAAAGCACGAGGGAGGAAGAGAGCCATAGATGGAAAAAAGAGAGAGAGAGAGAGGTGCCGTTGTTGAAAGGAATCGGCTGTAGCTGAATTAGCAGCGCCAGCGAAAATCTTGGGGCGTACCGATGAAAAGAGAGTGAGAGAGAGTTGGCAGGCAGAGAGGAATGGATGAAGGTAGAAAGAGAGAGAGAGAGACAGAGAGAGGAGAGCGAAAGGAAGCGATGGAAAAGTAGAAAAGGATTGGCTGTGGTCAGAATCAGTCGCGTGCGAATCTTTCGCGGACAGACTCGGCGACGATGAGCACGGACCGAACGAACGTGGCATTATTCGCGATAATACATTTCTTTTGTCCCGCCAAAACCGCACGGACAGCCCCGCGAACGGACCTTTCCTTCCTACCATCTTCTCTCCACCGCCTTCCTATTTATACGGATCCCCCTTGTATAAGGTAGACGCAATCATCGGTGCAATAGAGTGGCGTGCTCGTCGTCGATCGATAGAGTCCGCGAATTGTCTTTCCGTTGCGACCGACGTCACGTAACGTTACGTTGCGTCGAGATAAGAAATCGCTCGCACCGATAAAACATTGTTTACGCCCTTTGGGAAGGACTTACTCTTCCATCTGGGCTCGTCGTTCGTTCGACGCTAATTTCCTTCGTCGGTCGCCGCGACGGTCGGACACTTTCGACACGATCGGTTCTGAGGGGGCCTGCGAGAAAAGTGACAAAAAAAAAAGTACGGTTTCAAAGCGCCCGAAATATAGGTAGACAAATGACGTAGGTAGAGCGACGCCGATGAGAAGAGTGAAAGGGGGGGAAAAAAAAAGTACGAGGGCGTCGTAATTCTTAGGGCGCGATAAACATCCGGGAGCGGAGAGTATAGGTGTCCCTCCGCTCCCGGCATAAAACTCTTACACCGTAAGTGTACCTATACATACGTGTTAAATGAAAAGAAACAAAAAAAAAAGCAGAAAAAAGTATACATATATAAATAACGTAACACTCGTCACCGATTTTATTCAAGATGCTCGCAATATCTATATACATATATATTATGTGACAAGGCAAGGAAAACGGTTCATTTGTATTTTGTCTCAGGAACAGAGTTTTACTGATACGATTATGATGAATAAACGACAACGACGGCGACGATGACGACGATATAATGATGATTACGCTATTGATAATAAATGACGATGACGATGAATACGATGCTGATGATACAACAGAAGTTTTTAGGATAATCGTTTATTACACTTATGAAAGAAATGTCGCTACTATAGTGTTACCACTTTGATTATTCAATAAAAAGTGACGTTGACGACATCGCCTTGCGATATCTCCCTGCTATTCCTTCTCCCATCAGAACTTACCACGCTCATCTATAAGGGATATGTTCGGCCTGGCAAGAACCTGGAACAGTGGCATACTTCCAGAATAATAATTGCCATCGAATTAGCAGCCCATGAATTTACTGCCGCTGGTCGCGAGTCATTAGTACTTTTGCCGTGACGCAATTCGCTACTCCTTCTTATGCCATTTTCGCGAAACTTTCTTGCTCGCCGCGCGCACATCCCATTAGTCCCGATTAGCGGCAGTCCCGGGCAAACGGGTCGGGAAGAAGTCCACCCGGGACGAATCGCTCGCACGCAAGCCTATGCGGCTCGATTGCCTCCTCCCTTCGGCCGAACAATCGGAATTTTGCCGCTCGCGTACACTCCCGTCGCTATACGCGCCAACCATTTACCCGGTTCGCGATATTTAAGGCCGCAAAGCATGCGGCGGGCACCGACGTCAAAGACCCCGGGCACGCTCAACCTCGTTACGTCGTCGGGGTCATCGCGCAGGTAAGAGTCCATAGATTGTCTTCTTTCCATCCGAGAAAGTTACCGCCCGTCAGACGATTCCGCGGACATCGTCGCGGCGTTTCCTACTTCTGCCAATGTCAGCGTGCAGCCTCGAAACGGTAGCGGCTCGTGTGCTTCTCCAGCGAAAGAGTTAATGCTCGCGTCGCAGTAGGATGTTCAAGCACGCGATTCTCATAAGCGTCGGCGTTTAATATCGATTACTCTGTTAACGCATTACCCGCCGTAACACAAAAACACAAAAATAAAAACTGAAATTTACTGTACATTTAGTAGTTGGTCATGAAAAGAAAACAATTTGAAATTGTGTCCCAAAAATGGGACATAGGCGGATAATGGGTTAACATTCTGTCCCAGGCAATCGTCGGTAAGTATCCCAGATATCAGACGGAAGGATGTTTAAACTAATCAGAGGAACGGATAGCGATAAATTGCGCGCGACGTGGCTTTTCTTTGATACTCGATTACTAACTGGTCGCAGCGTGGACTGTACCAGCTCGGTACACCGAAGCGGCCCTCACTTGTCCACCTCAGTGTTCCGTCGCCTCGTCCAGCGATAGTTCTGACCGCTCGTTACGGCCGACTCGATCGACCTGTCGCCGATCAATTCGATTTCCACAGGATCGACCGACTCCGAGAACAGACGCTACGTACGTCGAGTGAAGCTGACGAAATCGAGCGGATCCTGCACAGGAAGACAGGGAAGAAGCGTCGAAAGTGGAGTACGAAGAGACTTCAGCGACGGACAGTAGATTTCCGGTCGAGTTTAGCCAGCAGAATCAGCGGCAGCTCGTTCCTTCTCTCCCCTCCCCCCTCCCAGTCCCTCTCTTTTTCTCCGCAGTCGTCGACTCTCCGCCTCTCTTCCTCCTTCGTCGCGGAGGGTTCGCCAAGCCGGCTATTTTTAACCAGCCAACCTTGAACTTGCTGCTGCCACTGGTGCTTGCTGCTTCTGCTTGCTGTTCCTCCTCCCGCTCTCCTCCTCCTCCTCTGCTCGCGCATCCGCTGTTCTCGTCGCCGCTGCTGCCTGTGATCCGATCACCAATAAAGGAACTTATCTAATTCTGAGAAAGACGATCGGCTCGCTTCGGCCAGAGGTAAGTATCTCCGTTGTATTCCCATCGGCAGCGTACCTTCGATGCAGGCTATAGTATTGCCATGGTCTCCGAAGGAGACTGCACCTACGAGATTCGCACGAAAAGCGTTCCAGCGCTCACTTACCTGTCATTCGTCAGCGAGGATACATCCGCAGGGTCTACTCATTCTTTTGCCTTCGATCCTCGCTCGACGCTGGAAGCGCACCGGGCTCGCGTGTTATTACATCGCATTCGCCGATTCGCGGCGCGCATCGGCCGACTCAAATTGAAAAGGATCGAAAAATCGGCGAGCCGAATACCCTCACGTCCGCCATCATTGCGAAAAGGGTAGGTATGCGTTACGGTATGGGGTTAATTGTCTTCGCAAATTTTTGATCTCCTGCCGTCCGCCGCCGCCGCCGCCACCGCCATTTCCGCAAAGCAGCGATGAAACCATCCTCCTTCCCGAGGCCGAGGAAGAAATCCTCCAACCTAGTAATTCCGCGTTGCGTACCGCCCATATTCGTTGGGCATCATCAAGATCGACATTCTCCCCGACTTCGCGGGGCCCCGTGGCTTGCCCTTCGTTCCGGGCAAGAGCGAAACGATCGGGGGCCGCCGCGAAGTATTAAGATCACCGGCGTGCGTAATAATGCGCTGCCCTCGCTTATCCGACGCGCAGCGGCCTCGGCATCGCCGGGCGAATTGGGTCTGTGCCAGGGTCAGCCTCTAACCATCTCATCTCCGGCCTGCCCGTCCTCCGCACCCTTGACAATTCCCACCGAATTCCCTGGCGCCAGACCTATCGTCCACAATTTTCTTACCCTCCGCTAGCGCGTGCCGTCTCGAGGCGAAAAGTGCCGACTGCTACGCGACGAGGAAGGAAACGGTGGCTGGATATCGCCGGTTGACATCGCATAACCTGGAGCGGAGCGGAGAGTAGCTGACACCATGCGAGGCTGACATTGTACGAGGGGTATACGTTCCTTCAGTCGTTCCGCGAGTCGTTCGTTCAGTCGTTCGCTCCGTCGTTCGCTCGCTCGTTCGCGCTGCTTCCCTCCCGGAGTAAGTGCCACGAAAGTACTTGTACAGGCCGTACACGGTTCTCTTCGGGCAGGATTGTGCATACACGGTGCGTATGGTACGGACCGACGGAATGTCCGTCCGTGCCTCTGTCGGATGCCTCGTGATAACTCTCCGGCCGCGAGAGTTATGCGGTAGCCGCCGCGAGATAACATAAACTCGCGCGCTATCTGATCGTCATACAGGGTGTCCCGTGATTTGTGGACCGGCGAACGGGGTGACCTGCATACCGAGATACCGGCGGCACTCCGGGTCGCGGCTTCGAGTCGAGAAATCCACGGACGAGAGCGACGCGTCGATCCGAGTCCTCCTAAGTATCGCGCCCGACGCCTGCATGCCGCTTTTAGACCCTGACGGAGTCCGCGCGCTGATCGAGACGGATCGAGACGGATCGGGACGGATCGAGACAATCTGGAATATTGCGACACGCGGAACGGCGGTCCATTGTCTGCCGAGTCGGACGGTCCGCGATTTGTGGACATAGGATGCTGTACCCCAGTTCCGATATTGATCGAGAACAGATTGGGTATTGATGCTGCCAGTCAATAGAGACATCGCGAATTACTCGGCTTGCGCGAGGCTTTCCCTGTACAGTAGAAAATGAATTTAACTAGATGACAGTATCGGCGACGATTTTCTAAGGACGAATAATGCAAATCTGATTCAATTAACTGACTCGATAGAGAGCCAGGGACATGATTTGTAGCGCGGATAGAGAATCCGCTTCTGCAGAGATGATTGGTGGACTAGGAACCGTATTGACCCTCGCTCATGAGTGAAACGGATCGTGCGCATCGATCCTCCGTTGTCAGCGAAACGGATACGAGGTATCGTGATTTGTGGACCGAATTAACTGAGTCGCGCATACGGACGCTTCGTCTTCCGCTTCTGCATCCTGCAGAGAAAACGGACTCGTCCTCATCCTCGCAGCCGACCCCCCCTCCCCCACCGCACAACGAAAAGTCCAATTAAAGCGACGATCAATCATCGCGACCCGCTGAAAATTCCAGGCACTCGCCCAATTTTTCCTCCCGTCCCTCTTCTCATTCGCCTCTCGCCCCGGTAATTCGCTCCGGCTCGCTCATCTCTCCGAGCATTATGTTTACAGGGGCACGTAATCGCATTCGCCGGGAGTGCCGCGCTCGTCTGACAGGAGTATAAAACCGGGCGGACAGAAGGAAGAAGTCGGCGTACGGCCGCATATAAAAGGATCCGGCGCTGCGGCGAATCTGAAATCTAGCCGAGCGCGGCTAGTTTCGAGGGTAGGATCGCTCACCCTGCGCCGGATCCTGACACGCATCAAGGAGCGCGCATATGCTGTCGGCGGAGGAGCGTCTCTCCCTGCTAAACATGCCATCCTCGGCGGAACGAGGTGGAGGGTATAATAAAACGCACCGTTTCCCGGTAGCAATTAAAATCGGGCAGATCCCTGTTTGTCCCGAGCCCCCCTCCCCCTCTTCCTGCTGCCGACTCATCCGTCCCGACGACGTCCAAAGCCTCTTTACGCCCGCTCATTATTCTCCTGCGTCGTCGAAAGGAGCCACCGCGTTGCTTTTTTCGCCGCCGTTTAACGACGCTTCGGCGAATGAGCGCGGTGCCGCGCCGAATGCCGGCAAGTTCAAGATCACGGGGTCGTTGCACGTGCACGACGAACTGGCCTCTATGTGTCCCGAGCGCACACTCTATCCTCCCCCTCTCGCTCTCTTTCTCTCTCTCTCTCTCTCCGATCGTAAGGCATACGTAACGTACGCGCAGAATCAGCTGGCCACGAGCCAGACGAGTCCTTCGCTACGAAAAAGGGCCTATCGAGCTGCCCAACCTTGCGGAACCTTCACCGAAGCGCTCGCGAGGGCCGAAACGTGGGGAGAAGCCCAGACGAGAGTGCCGTCCGGGTGGCCCTTTTCGGACGTTAAGATGGACGCGGAGATTACTTCTTTATTGTTGGGCGTGCGCGCGCGAGCTCATATGCGCGCCTCAGACGTCGAGATAAGCAGGGACGCGTGGGCGTTCGCTTCTCTCTGTGTCCCTTCTCCCCATTCCGCTCTCCTTGTTCTTCCCTTTCTTCGCCCCGGTCGTTCGACCGCGGGCCAAGGGGTGGCCGAAACCCTCCGCAAGGCTGGCCGCCTTTAATCCGACGACCCTATCGCTCGGCAAGCGTCGCTTATAAGGATAACTTTGTCATGCTCGGATTTTCCTTAATTCCTGCGTCGGGAGGATGCCACATCTTTCAGATTGCAGCTCCCGGGGAGAAACGCTGTGCCAGTCTAGGCGAGAGACGGGAGTGTCCGACTTCGACTGTCCTTAACCCCTGAAACGATCATCTTGTAGCAGCTTGCACAGTCTGGCAAACCTGGTCCTCCGCGGCTGATTTTAAAACGGTTACGAATTATTTCTGAACGCATTAAGAGGGTGACATAATTTCGCTGCTGATTTACAATTGGCCGAATGACGTGACTGTCTCGTAAATCCTCGTTTCCATCGATTTCACTTTACCTGCTCGACTTCGCGCCGTTTGGAAGGCCACGAGAGTGTAATGAAATCAGCCGGCCGATCTCACTGTCGTTTGTCGAACCAGATCGAGGCCTTACGTAAGAGGCCGGGATGGTCGGTGCTCGGCCGTAAAGTCCGTACTGTTCCCTCGGCGAATTATCCGGCAGATGACCGTAAATCTAGCCCGCGAACTTGACCGATGGGGGGCCGGTCCACGGTGCGCGTATCACGGGTCACTTCGCGCGACGTAAGTGGACGATAATGCACGCCCTGCTCGCGTCGTTTCCCCCATTGTTCGATCCCACGCGCTCCATTCTCGAACACTGTTGCGCAACCGTCGCAACAGCATTGTGGGCAGGCACGGCGATGCGATCCGGGCCCAGGCTGGGGCCCGTGTGCAGCCCTTACGAGTCGGGGGTCACACGCACGAGGAGGAGCAGTTACGTACATCACGGCATACGTCGGACATTAGTTCTCCCGGCGGACCTTTTGCCGCATTTGCATTCGAACGTTTCCGATCTCGGCGGAGACGCTGAAATAAATCGAGGATTTTGGAGCCAGTCGTCGAGGAGGAATGGGCCTCACGTGAAGTATGCGAAGAGGACAGTAGGTGTAAAATAAAATGATTGTTAAACATGACAAATGTTATGACACGATGTATTCGACGCTGAATAAATATATTTCTCGAACTTTGTCGAAGGATATTTTTCTGTACATTCGTCTCGTGCACCTTTCGTTCGAACGAGTTCCTGCGGCGCGGGTTTCGGTTACGCGACGGTTGACATAGTGGTTTGCTTATTCAATCCTCGAAGGAGGAGAGCCGGGCAGACGGCTGACTGACTGTTCATCCGGCGACGATTCAGGGCCCGAGACGTTTCGCGCGGTCAATCGCCCGCTCTTTCAGTATTCGTCGAGGCGCCCCAGCCTCGTCACGGGATTACGAAATGCAGGCAGACGTGCAGCGCGAATGCGGTAATCATGCGTTTCCCCTCGGCTGAACAGTCCGAGGACTCGCTTGCTTCGAAGGACATCGAATACGAGGGACAGTGATCAGGAAACATTCGTCGGATCACGAACGATGACCTACTTTCCGACAGTCAATAAATTCTTGCAATCAATGTTTGCCGAGCGTGCGTGAGTCAATCAATTTTTGCAGCCCGTGGACGCGTAGGGGATGTTTTGCCGTCGGTTGATCCTGGACTCGAGGGACGAAGGGGGCCGAACGCAATTTGTCCTCGTTAGCGAAACGCTGAGCAAACTTTACGGCAATAAGCTCGGACCGAATCGGCGTTAACGGCGTTCGCCCTTCTGGCAAACAGGCCAGACTCACAAAAGACACGCTATCAACCTTCCTCCCCCGTTGTTACCCTTGCTACGACGTACGTCATGCACTCCGTGTGTTAAGTCTTAAAGCTAACTGCTTCGTGCGACCGACGGGTCAAACCTGGACCACACAGCCGCGGTCGTAACTCGGACCTATTATATTTCGCAGTTTGCTGCCCCGCACCTTTCCTTCCCTCTGCCTCGTATCTTCCCGTTCGACAGCTCCCTTTTTCCACCTCCTAAGAACGGTACGAGCGAATCTTCTTACCTTACGCCAGCGGGCCCGTATTCGCGAACGAGGCCCATATTCGTCGGCCGAAGATTATTACTCAGGTACAGTTACGTCCTTTGTCCTAAGCGGAGTTCGCTTCCAGCGACTGAAATTAGCCATTAGCTGTAGGGCCCGTTCGGCAAGGTTGATCGACGACGTGGCACTCCGCGGAAATATTTCGTGATCCGCAGAAGCTACCCTGGCGAACGGTAAACGGAGGAAATGGACAGGATTGCCTCCCCGTCGTCACAAATTTCTCACGATGCAGAAACTGTTATGCGACTCTTGAACTCGCCCCGTTCGTGGCCCTGATATACCTACCGGCGGATCACCGATCTATCGGCCCGATGTAACACGGTAGCAGGTAACGTCGCTCGGGAAAGACGAGCAGGACATCGATAAACGTCCGGATGAATTCAAGGAATTGCATAATGGTGGATATGGAGCCGGCGACCTCGTCGCTTAAAGAGGATACTCGTCCGTGGCGATCGTTATCTATATAGGAAGTCATCCACTGGTACTCCTCTCTGTCCGCGTAAAGAGATCCAATCTCTCGTTGCCGTGCGTTAGGTAATACCCGGCTAGGGACGGCTAAACGCATATTGTCGTGCCGTTGACTTCTTCCTTTATCGGAGCACCTGCGCATACCACTTTCGGTCGCCTGCCTATCCGCCGAAGCGTCATGGTATCGGAGGGAATTTCTTTCGCACGAAATTGAGCGAACGAGAATCAGCCTCGGAAATCCGTCCGACCGATACCAGGACGATCCCGAGGCCTACGGTCGAGCGAGGCAAATGGCGATTAATCGGACGGTTCTTGCCAGTCCCTTTGTCGCTCTCAGACTTCCTTACCGGAACTCGAGCGGTCGGTGGAAGCCGCTCGGGCCCGCGGGAAGAGTGACGAGTGCCCGGTGGTACAGGATACGCGGATCAGTGGGGAAAAAAGGCAGTCGGACAATCGTCCTATTGGCGACAAGATCCCCGCGCGAGTCGATAGCGCGGTTGGGAGAGGAGAGGGCAGCTTTTGCTGGTGAAAGAAAGAGGGACCGTCGTCGTCGTCGGCGTCGTCGTCGGGGTCTTGGATATGGCCGGCCGAACCGATCGAGAAAAAAACGGACTCGGCCGCGCGGCACATTGTTCATTCAAGAGGCGAGCGCCGTGGCCATAAGTCATAGATTAGATTCAGATCGCTTTGAGCCATTGTATGCGTATCGTCCGGAGACAATGCCCCACTGAATCAAGCCTACGATCGCAAAAGGCCGGGGAATCCCTCGTCCTCGTCGTCCTCGTAGTTCTCTGTCCTCCTCCTCCCCCTTCTCATCCTCCTCCTCCTCCTCCATCTTCAGCGCTTCTTCGTCCTACCGACTCTCTGTTTCTACTCGAGAGACCCGGTGTTGAGCCCAGAAGTAATTGTCCGGAGGGGAGAGTCGTTGAAAAATGGTAGCTGGATCAGAATGGGGCGCGAGAGTTGGACTCCACGTTAGTGAGCTGATCGCGGAATTATGGTTTCGTAGGAATATTTTTGTCTCACTGTGCTTTTTTGCGTTATACGCTTTTTTAGCTCTCAATCGAGTCTAATGCCAGGTAAAAGCTGCCGGTTTATTGAAAAGTCGTTACCTGTGTCGATAGGTACATGATAATGCGATAAAAGAGGGTGGGTTAAGAAGAAAAACGTGTAAGAACCCAGAGACGGGTGTCTATTAATAATTTATAAACACGCGGAAATCGGCCGGGCAATTAGCCGGACAGTGGAGGGACCGGTAAGTGAGTAGGTAAGCCAAAATGGCCTTCGTCTGTTTGAGTAACGGTGATCGACACTGTCACGCACGGCACCGAGCGAAATATCTTCCAGGAAGGTGTCTTTTTTTCGGACCCAAACTTGCACCTCGCAGACACGCGCATTTCGTGTGCAACTTCTCGAGTTACATAATCGAAGCCTCGAGTTCCGAGCGCCGAATGTGAGTCTTAGAGGCCGTGAGTCACGCTCGTGACCCCCCCGTGTCAGAAGAGAAGGCGGCCGTAATTGTAGGAGCCTCGTTAAATCGTCGGGTGTACTCTTCATTCGCGGACGTCATCCGCGGCATATCCGGATTCTCCCCGAGCTGCTTCGATGACGTAAGCCGAGGAGTACGCCACCGCGCTCTATCGCGTCAGCCAGGACTTTTGACTGCGCATGTTTCGATTGTGCAAATCGATTACGTGTACGCCGACTGTCCGCACACGCCTGGTACATGTTAATCGAGGCTGAATCAGAAATGATAAATGTCATATCATTATTGTCGATTTTTCTGCGATGTTTGATAATAATTTGTTCATCATCGACCCGTCAAAATTAAATGAATAATGAATTAAATAATCCGTTCCGAGCGGTCAAAATAAAATGAACGAAGAATGAAATGAATTCGTGAGTTCATCGATCGTCGCGAGGAACGCCGCCGAAAAAATGTCTGGCGATTCGTCGAACTAAACGGACGTTACGATTCCCATGGGCCCGTCCAGACACGATTACGAACGATTACGTCGCCTACGCGTGTATAACGACACTCGGGCGTCCAGCAATCATTCACGTAAGCGGCCGACACCGTGTCCCGCATACCGGACCGGCGTTATTTATTTATATTGGCCAGGTGGTCAATTCGTTCACACGTGATGGAATTGCGGGACGCGAGGCGGTGAATTTCTCGCTCGCCTCGCTCGCTCAAGAAGAATTTCGCACTCCCCTTCCGTAACGGGCGACGAAGAAAAATCGGGTCCGCCAAAACATTCCTCCTCGCCCGTACGCCCGGACAAGTTGCAGATCGGCAAACGGTTAACTACCGAGCCGTGCCGTTACCTTTAATTCGACTTTTTATCGGCGTACGCACTCATGCCTCACATTGTACCGGCCATAGAGGAGCGCCCATAACGCCGGGGCTGAAATCCGTGCGAAAACGATGTACGCGTCGTCAGCGAAGCGTTGCCACGGCACTTCCTTCTCGATGCCTTAAGTCGCCTTATCGCCGCTCTAAATCGGCCTTATCGACGTCGATCGACGCCGCCTGGCCACACACTCGCGTGTCCTTCCGTCGTCGGTACCCCGAGAACATCTTACTCGCCCTGTCAATTAGCGGCATCGCCCATGCTGCCTTGTTCCTCGGATCCTATCTTCACTCTCCCTCCCTCCTTCGCCATCTTCATCCCCACTCCATCCCTCTCCATCCCTCCACTCCCGATACCGCTCGGTGTCACCCCGTTCGCTTCCCAGCTTCTTCCCCGGCGATCATCCTCTACCAGCGTTATGATCGATGTCCAGGTTCGCGCCGGGGCTAATGGAACGATTCGCCTGACACGCATTGACATTAAGCGGGCTATCTTGTAACGGCGATTACGCCGTTAGACGTCCCACCGGCCTCGGCTTCCTACATTACATTATCTCGCTCCGGCCGCGAAACTCTTCATTTTCCGCGGGTAGATCTATCGGCAGCTCGATATCCGATGCGATCGGACGCGGACTTACTCGGCCGTGGTGAGAGCGCTTTCCGTCCGTGCACTTTGTACCGTATTCCGTGAGGCGTGCATTCCGCGAGTTACGTGCCATGCTCCGTTGAGCCAACGACCATACCCCCTCCGTCTCAGCAACCCTTTCAGCGTCCTGCTCATCCTAACTAGCACCCGATGACACTCGATCTTACATTCCGTACAAAAAGTCCGATAAGGAGAACCATCGTCGCCTCACGGCTCTAACGATGCGCACGAATTGTAGAACCCAGACAACGTTCAATGATGAGAAGTATGAAAATTGGAAGAGGAAAGTCCGACATAGTCTCTGTATACATTATCGGGGCAAAAGATTCACACCGACGACAGACCGAGAGAGATGCAAAGAAGGGCCGCGAGGAAGAATCGAAGCGGGACAGACGTAGCCGATAAATTTGTCGCGCTTCCCGACGTCCTCCCTCCGGCCTGCGTCGAGTTCGTCGGAGTCGCTCGAGTTGGCGGCGTGGCGCCAATAGAGTCGAGGGAACGCACGAGCGGCGTTCTCACGAGGCGTGCGTGCGTGCGTGCTTGATCGCCTCTAGAGGCGAGGAAGCTCGAGGCGATGAGCGAGGGCGAGCGGCGGCGAAGGAAGGGAGGTGATGGAAGAAGGTAAGAGGAGGAGGTGGAGGAGTCGGAGGAGGCTCGGCAAGGGGGGAGAGAAGCCAGCGGCATAAGGCGGAGTGGACTTCTACGGGGCAGTCACGCGTGAAGGCATGGAGCCACAGAGTCCGCATGACAACGCGCACCTCTTCCCTGCACTCCTTTAGATTGACCGTCCTGGCCCTGATCTCCGATGAAATAATGCCGATGCCTTCCTACGAGCCGCCCGTGTCTCGCATCCTTATCGCTCCCCTCTCCGCCTAACGAGGATAAGGTTCGTCGCGTCGCGGAATTTCGGGAGGAGGGTGCGGATTCCTGAAGCGGCCGAGAGCGAGGACGGACATCAGGGGGCTAACTCGGCGTCCAAGCCGTGAAACGGGATCACGCGCCTCAACGCTTTCTCTGGAATCGCGAACGAGGACGGCCAACTGCCTCTGGAATAGATCGAACGCGACCTCCGCTCGGCCTCGTTACGTCACTCGGCCAGTTTGGCGCCTCTTTTCGAATTCGTCGCAAGGGTTCACGGTCGTCTTTGATCGATTTGCCCGCGTCGCGGGTGGAGTGAGCGCTGGGAGCTGAGGAGGAAATTAATTTGCCCGGGACTCGTTCTCTCAATTATCGTCTCAGCGATCTATCGGGCAGTCGCGTAGGCTGTCGGACAGGACGCGCGATAGACGAACGGGACCCAGTATTATCGTGTATCCGCGAGTTGCGTGACTCGCGAAATTCGCGGCTGCATCGATCGGCTCGCCTGCTGACCGGCCGAACGACGGATAAAGGGGGCCGAGGACAGGACAATTGGCCGGAGGATCTCGAAGCTTAGCCCAGGCCGCCTCATTGTCCTTCGGGGAATCCCGAGGCTCGTGACGCAACTGGCTTCGCTCGGTAACGGGTTAGAACGTTAATCCGAGGTTGCTTTGCATCTGGGTTAAGTGCGCGAACCTCGTCACCGGACACGCGCCGTTCTTGCGAGTTGGAGTATTCGTCGAGTCACCTCCAATTTTTGCAGCTTATCCGAATCGATGCTCTCTCGCACGGTGGCCAACGGGGTCCAAGGAGTCTCGGTTGATTCTCAGGACACCTTCGCTCGTTTTCTCAACATCTGACGCGAAGTACGTACCTACGTCGGCTGATGCATGCCTACGCTTGGGCCGGCAATGACACTTCGACGCATTACGATAACAGCCGGTCCCCCCCGCCATTCGTACTGATCTATGAATATCGCCGCTCGCCGGGGACCACCTACGGGGCCGCTTCTCGTTATTAATGTTATTAGACGTTTCGTCCCCGACGAGCAGAACGTGCCGAGGTTAACGGTACCTCAACCGCACCGAGAGAGCGGCAACCTTGAAAGAGACGCGGAAGATGTTCGAGATGTGTTCCGTTCGCGAATAGATCTGGATCGTCGGACTCTCTCCGGGGCGAGGATGCGTTTCGCGAACGAGTTTGTTAGCGGACCGTCCGGTCGTCCATTGTCAACATACAAGCCGGTATTAAGGCTGCACTAACGGCGCGTTAAAATGCACGATTAGAGCATGAGCATTAGAGCATTAGAGCGACCTTCCCATCGACGAGTCTCTACCGTCAAGCATCTCTATCTGTTTGTATGCGAGGCGAAGCCCTGGCGGGAAGGGACCTCCTTCGCCGTTTTGCTCCGCGGCCCCTCGCGGAATAGGCTCCACAAGGATGCCGAATTTTTGGGTGTTGATGAGGGTTAATTACCGACACAACAATTTAATAACAATGGACTGTATATATTTATCTGAGAACGTGCGAACTCGGTACTAATAATGAGTTTGCTGATAAGCCGAAGCGCTTTGCAATGAATCTCGTATGCGAATAAGCCGAAGTGCTTTGCGATGAGTCTCGAGTGCGAATGCGAATGAATATCCTGACGCCGCGCTCGATCGCTACCGAAACAAAAGCGATTCAAGGATTAATCGGAAAGGAAGGGAAATGCGACTAAGCAAATTGATGGAGAGACGGATGCGGGAACGGGAAAAATCACGGAAGGGCAAACGGCGTCAATAAGGGCAAGACGAAGCGATATGAAAGAAATGAAAGAGATGTTGTGCAAGGAGTGGTAAGAATAGGACAGGGTTTTGCGTAGCGACAAATATGAGACAAACAAGATCATAAGAAAAATGACGAGAAATGGTGCAATGATGAGTAACAATAATAACGAGAAATAATGCAATTATGAACAAAAGTTATAACATAACTAGGCAGGGTCCGAACACTATCTTTCGCTCCGACCGCCATTGCCAGCTTCGTCACGTAATCGTCGAGTCGCCGTCGGGGAAAAATCTTCCTTAAAAGGATGAAAGCCGCGACGGTCCGAGAGATTGCGATCCGGATAGAGAGGCGGACACCTCCTCGTCAGGGTGGATATACCTTGGGGGACACATATCGGATATCCATTCCCGACTCCTCTTCCCCGGGAGATTCGTCGCGTTTACGTCAATTACGCCCGATGGAATCTTCCACGCCTCTCCGGCTTCCATCCCGTGGCCCGAGATCCGACTATTCGACTGTATTAAGATCCAATTTGACGAACGTCGAGATGGAAGCCCGCTCGTCCGGGGGTACTCGACCTCCAATCCTTAATGGCGGCTGCAGGATGAAATGGATATTTATTCCCCGCCGCGCGTAAGAAGCTCTGCTTCGGGGAGGACAACGTCGCCAGATCGATCCGCGGCTCGCAATCCCTCTGCGACGGGATAAAACGTCTTCGAGGGGGTTGCCTGGGTACTCTCTTGATAACATCGGCGAGGGTGAATCGTCTCGAAGGGGGACCTCCTAGCATCTTCTCACTCTCTCTCTTCCTTCCCATTCCAGCCTCACTCCCTCCGAACGTTTGTGCAATCTCCCCTCAAGATCCCGCCTCCGAACTCTGCCAGCCCTTCCCTCCCCCCAACCTCCACTACTTCCCCTTTTGCATCGTGAGCAGGACAAATCTTTGCCTTAAGCTCGCGGGTAGGGACGTTAGCGCCTCGTCTTAAAACGGTTTAGCCCGTTTAGCCGACTATTCGCGGTGCGTCGAGCGTTAATTCGAGACTTAAGACTGGAAGCTGGTAGTCGAATGAATTTCAAGGCCGACAGCGCGGGCCGGGAGCATGGGAAAAGCGGAAAGAAGATTATTGGCAGCCACTATGCGGAATGATCGGCTAAGCTTCGGCTCGATTAGGATAAAAAGCTGAGCCCGCGTCGGCGGCAGTCTGCGGGAGTCTGGCGGGAGTGGGGGAGAATCTGCAACATTGTTAATAAGGAACGGCGGATGAGACGGCGAATTGGCGAAAGATGATGTTATTCCTCGTTCCCGATTGACGGTTATCGCGCCTCGTCTACGCCCATCATGCAAATGCGGGAGATGCGCCGGTGGTAGCCCCCCATCGGCTCGGTCGCTGGAAAACCTCTGACCGCCGCTTCCCATGTACCACATAAGATAATGACGTATCATCCGTGGCATCGTAAACCAATAACCGTGGTATGGGTAAGGAGGCCCCCGGACGGCCGGCCGGCTCGCCGCGTTCGGGACGCGATTTTCAGTCCGCGGTCAGGCCAACGTTACGTGCCTCCATGGGAGGCTCCTTCACGGCACGGCCTGACGTTGGATTTTCGAAGGAGAAAAATCAATGGGAATAACGGTGACACGCATGGGTCAGTGCGTTTGTAACCTTTAAGCTCTCTCTCTCGCCGGGTGGAGGGAGAGGAACGTCGGCCGGTCGAGGCTGGAAGAGGAGACGGACAGACTGGGAGAGGGAGGGAGGGAGATGGATAGATAGAGAGTGAAGTGGAGAGAGGGAGGGAGAGGAGGCACTCGAATGCGAAACGGTAAACGCGCCTAGAGAGTAGGATATCTCTCTTGACGTAATTCCATTCGACATTCTCGCGCGGTTACACCGACTACGTACGTTTGGAACTCGCGATGGCGCGAGGTCACCGACCCTGAACGCCGCCGCCGCCGCCGCCGCCGCCGCCGCTTCTTCTTTCTCCCCCTGTTGTCGAGCGGGAGGGAAAAAGTGCGGATAAGGTATTTTCGTGTTACTGTTCAATTACTTATCCTAACAGGATCGCGGGCCCGGACGCGTTCGTAGGGGATAGCAAGATCGTGCGCGCGCGCGCGCGAGCTCGCGACCCACAGGCGATAATGTGACTAACTTCTAAGTACAGTTACGGCGTCGTTCTTCTATTTCAGATGCGTTCTATGATTTCCACGGACAGTCTATAAACCCTTGCCCGCGCGCGATGCGGACGTAAGAGCTAATGTAAGCGAGGCGGCATTTCGTGATTTAACATCCTCTCGTTCTTACCCGTAATCCTCACGCTTACCGTCATTCCTCGTCCTTATACGCGTCGCCTCTGGCCGATTGGCAATATTTAAAACTTTGTCTCGTAACTACCTACATATTCCGACGGCCTTCGCAGATATAATACATTACCGCGGACAGGTGGTATCCTCGTGATATCGGGCGTCCCGTGGGACATTGCTTCGATAGCCTGGCTCACCTCGTTTCGTGAATTCGCTCGCCGATCACGATCGACGACACGTCTCCGTCGAATTATCGAAATACTTCGGCACGATCACGGGGAGAATGCTAATATCGCGCTCCTACGGCAAGTAACAGTCGAGGCATCTCCGGTCCCGCTATTTTTAGGCTGCTGCACGCTATCATTTCCGTCGTTTCGAGATCGGGGGAAAATTTCGAAAATCTTGTTCGCTTCGGTCGAGCTGAAGATATCGCTGCCAGAAAGCGATATGTTTCGCGTTACTCTTACAGGGAATCGGTGGGATATCGTAGTTCCGATTTCGCTCGGGTCAGATTTACCCACGCTGCCGGGGATCGGAGTCGGAAGCGGCGGGAAAAAAAGGTTGAGGCGAAGCTTTCCCGCCTGCGCGCAGCTAATTCAATCTCTCGCAATCTCGTTTCCGCAATTCTCGGGCTCCGAGCAGCTGCCGGGTTGACATTTGATTTAAAGCGATTCTCACGGATTCGGTGACGTTATCATCTTCCTCTTGTTCCCACTATACCTTCGCTTAAATAAGTTAGTGATTAAAGTCGGAACGGTTGAAAAATCGGTTTGATCCTCGTTCGACAGCGAACGGAACGAAAGGCGCTTCCTTCGATTTCTGACTCCGAATGGAAGGTATCTCCGAGAGGTACATTTTTCATTGCGGGTAGACGAGGGAGAGAGGCGAAAATTTGGCCGTGAGAGAGAGGCAGGAAGCGGACGATGCAACCGCGGACCCCCATCATTACCCGTCGAACCCTGCGGAGGCTCGAACATGCATCAATTATTTGGTGGACCGAGGAGGGACCAGTCCCCCCCCCCCCCCCCCCTCTCACGATCTCGAGCCACTTGCGCCATACGGCGGAAGTTGAAGGTCGACGGATCGGACAGCCCTTTTGCTATCTCGTAGGGGGTCAAAAATAACTCGGAGAGCCGTTTGCCGTTGGTCGAAATTCGCATTAGTTTCGTAGTTGCAGCCAAAAAACCATCGGCTTGTCTGACCAGGCAAAAACCTTGCCCGACCATTGACTACTTAAACAATTATTTTTAATGATTGGCCTTCGCCGATGGTCCTATCACAAAGTACGCGTCAAAAGCTTCAAAAAAATGTATGATTATCATAGGTTTTGATCGCCGGTTCAAAAGTTACAGGCGATTTTCTAAAATCGAGAAAATGGTAAGGGTAACCCTTACCGTTTCTTTCGGCCAAAGTACTAAAAAGTAGAATATGGTGGTTGACAGACAGAAAAGAACTTCGTAGAATTATAATTTGATTATTATTATATAGTATAGCAGTATTATTTATTATATTGTATAGCAGTAATATTATATTGTATACTATTATTATTGATAATAATTGAGTTTTTTTCTATTTTTAACAGTAAGTATAACAAAAGAGCCAGAGTTCCGTCTACTGCTTTGTTCCTTTCTTGAAATTCCATGGCGAAAGTGTTATTTGCTTCAAGACAGTTTTTAGTGTGTTACTTATTTACCTTTGCGACTATATTTATATTACCATTATTTAAAGATATTTATTCAATAAGTAATTGTACGTATGTATGAATGTGGTCTGAGTATTATGTATGTAGCGTGTATGCGAAAAGTACAACAATTGTATAGAAATTACATTATAAATATGTAAGAAACATTTTTTACTGTATACTATTTTTCCTTACAATATATGTATTAAACGAAATTCCGTGTTCTCTAATTACTTAGTTATAAGATACCATATATCCAATATCCCTCGCCGAAACCATGCCCCTTTCCGTCGTAACAAAATTCACCAACTTCGATGAAACCTCATGGGACCACATAGAAATGCCATGGGAGAAGAAGGCAAGCGACTCTTCTATTCATTTAAAATCGTAAAGAATTCCATTTTGATAGGAAACGCCATGAGAACAGCGAGAAATCATAAAATATACGATGGGACGAAATCTCGGTTAGGACTGGATCAGTCAAGCGTGAAAAATCCGAAAAATTGTAAAGTCTCGGTTAGGACTGGATCAGTCAAGCGTGAAATTTCGCAAATTTTTCAGAAATGTCGAAAATCTGACCAAGTATCAGGAACATAGAAGTAGCGAAGAGGTGGCACTGCGAAACTCGGCGTGTTCAGTCAAGCGTGACGATCGAACTTTTCGCAGTTTTACCCAAAATTGGACAATTTAACAGGAACATAGAAGTAGCGAAGAGGTGACACTGCGAAACTCGGCGTGTTCAGTCAAGCGTGACGATCAACGTTTGCAGAATCTTACCCAAATTTCTGTACTTTTCTAAGTTCCAATTTTCCTTTCTCATTCGTTTTACATATTCTATGGACTTCCCATAGGCTATTTGAAATTCTGAGTGCTTCTACTGACACTGAGCATGTAGCTTATGGTTTCCTTATGGTTTTCTTATGGTTTTTGCTAGTATTCTCATCTATTTTACTTAAAATTAATTCCTATCATTTTCAATGGATTTTCTATGGCGTTTCTTTTCTTGTAGTATTCTTTAACAATACTTACCGTATATTTCTTGGACTTTATGGCTCCCCTAAGTTCTCATGCTGTCTGATTATCTTGCCACTCTCAAAGTATTGTTTTATGGATCTTGAACTCCCCGAAATGAACAACGATGGACTTATAACTATTGTAAACGGCGATGGGGAATAGGTGGGTTAGGAAAGTAATCATTGAACGCTAATTTTGGTTTAATTTCTGGTATATTGTAAAACCATTGAATAATATACATTTCATTTTCCTTAATAAAAGGTATTTACACTAAATATAATATTCTTATACTGGCTGTAACTCCGAAAATAATGCGAATTTTCACCAATGACAAACGGCTTTCTGACATATTTTTGATCCCCTACGAGATAGCCAAAGCACGGCAGTTTCGATTTTTTGACCCAAAAAAATGGTAAGGCTAATCCCTTGCCGTTTTTTCCAGCCAAAAATCGAAAGTCGGCGGATCGGATTCTCCTTTTGCTATCTCGTAGGGGGTCAAAAATAAGTCACAGAGCCGTTTGCCGTTGGTCGAAATTTGCATTAGTTTCGGAATTTCAGCCGATTTTCTAAAATCGAGAAAATGGTAAGGGGTTAGCCTTGCCGTTTTTTCGAGCCAAAAATCGAAAGTCGGCTGATCGGATTCTCCTTTTGCTATCTCGTAGGGGGTCAAAAATAAGTCACAGAGCCGTTTGCCGTTGGTCGAAATTTGCATTAGTTTCGGAATTACAGCCGATTTTCTAAAATCGAGAAAATGGTAAGGGGTTAGCCTTGCCGTTTTTTCGAGCCAAAAATCGAAAGTCGGCGGATCGGATTCTCCTTTTGCTATCTCGTAGGGGGTCAAAAATAAGTCACAGAGCCGTTTGCCGTTGGTCGAAATTTGCATTAGTTTCGGAATTACAGCCGATTTTCTAAAATCGAGAAAATGGTAAGGGGTTAGCCTTGCCGTTTTTTCGAGCCAAAAATCGAAAGTCGGCGGATCGGATTCTCCTTTTGCTATCTCGTAGGGGGTCAAAAATAAGTCACAGAGCCGTTTGCCGTTGGTCGAAATTTGCATTAGTTTCGGAATTACAGCCGATTTTCTAAAATCGAGAAAATGGTAAGGGGTTAGCCTTGCCGTTTTTTCCAGCCAAAAATCGAAAGTCGGCGGATCGGATTCTCCTTTTGCTATCTCGTAGGGGGTCAAAAATAAGTCACAGAGCCGTTTGCCGTTGGTCGAAATTTGCATTAGTTTCGGAATTACAGCCGATTTTCTAAAATCGAGAAAATGGTAAGGGGTTAGCCTTGCCGTTTTTTCCAGCCAAAAATCGAAAGTCGGCGGATCGGATTCTCCTTTTGCTATCTCGTAGGGGGTCAAAAATAAGTCACAGAGCCGTTTGCCGTTGGTTGAAATTTGCATTAGTTTCGGAATTACAGCCGATTTTCTAAAATCGAGAAAATGGTAAGGGGTGTTAGCCTTGCCGTTTTTTCCAGCCAAAAATCGAAAGTCGGCGGATCGGATTCTCCTTTTGCTATCTCGTAGGGAGTCAAAAATAAGTCAGAGAGCCGTTTGCCGTTGGTCGAAATTCGCATTAGTTTTGGAGTTACAGACAAAAATGTGCGAAAAATTGATAAAAAATTGACATTTCACCGGCTTTTCGCGATATGAGAGTTTCTATCACAATTATTCCTCTATAACCTAACAGAGTAGTCAGAATACTTTAAAAAAAATCGCTACCCGAGCCCTCTAAGTGCAATACTTTCGGAGATATGGTCAAAGAAATGTGAGAAAATCGTGAAAGTCGGCGGATACAACGTCAAGCAAGGAGGCAAGTCGCTCGCACTTGAACAACCGAATCGATAACGTCCCAACTTTCGAGCCTCAACCCCTTACTTCCCTCGCTTATTGAGAATTCTTTCACGAAACCGCATCTAGCGTCAGGCTGGATCAACTTTCTACCCGTTCCTTCAACTCTCTTACGTATTGCCTTGTTCCGATAGTTTCCGTCTATTAAGTTGCCTTCTTTTCTAATTCCGTCTCTCTCTCTCTCTCTCTCTCTCTCTCTCTCTCTCTCTCTCTGCGCTGGCAAAGGAAAATTCGCTCGGCAGTGTTTCTTTTCGGACGCTTAGACCGGAATGTTTTAATTGCCAGAGTGCATACGCAGAAAGAGAATTGGCCGGAAGGTCGCGTCTTAGTCGGCGGTGCATAAAGGGAGGGACGGGTCGGATGCCGTGAGAGGCGAGCAGAATTTGCGGAGAATAATGCTCAGGTGAGATGGTGGGAGGGAGAGAGAGAGAGAGAGAGAGAGAGAGAGAGAGAGAGATGGAAGTAAAGAGGGAGAGACACTCGAGAGTGAGAGTGCTCGCGCCTCGCGCGACGATACCGGCTCGAACGTGGCAATTTCATGCGGCATCGCTTTTTCCCGCGATTTGGGTTAATCGAGCATGATGATCGCCCGATTACGTCATGGAGTGCATCGGCGCGGCATTAACGTTGAGAATGTGAACCGAACGAGCCGGCGCGGTTTTGATATTGAAAATTAACTTTATTATAGGTATACCCACGATCTAGAAAAAGTTCTTGCGCAAGCCCGGGCCAGGGAGGATATGCAAATGCGATTGATATTGCGCAGGTTCCGCAGGGATCCAGCTCGCGCCGACGTGCGCCGCGATGCACTTGCGGCAAAAATAGAATGACACGGCGGGTGGTCGGGTAGAATCGACTTCCGTCATCGAAGTGTCGAGGGGGCAGAAATTCTATTCGACGGCTCGTCAGGGACGATACCCCGAGCGGGCCTGACAACCCGATGAGCTATCCCGCGAAGGATGCGAACCCCGTACGACCTCGCGGCAGTGAATTTACTTTCGACGTGGCCGCGTCGAAGGCGGTAGCATCGGGCATGAACTTTTCTTCCCCCGCGTCCGTAAAATACGCTCGTGGCGTCGGATCGTGCTCGCGCAGTATTTATCGTCCCCGTCGACCTGACCTCTCGCGTTTTCACTGACGTTTCATCCCCGCACGAGTCCGCCTTAATGGGGCACGAAGTCGCTCGTGAGGACGAGCCCGGGAGGACGACGATGAAGGAGAGGCAGGAGTCAGTAAAACGTGGGGTGCGCATTCGCGCATGCGAGGATTCCGGTCGTGAGGTTCGCGCGAGAATGAGAGGCGGAGAGGCGAGAGAACGGGACGATGGGAGACGGAGAGAGAGAGAGAGAGAGAGAGTGAGTGAGAGCGAGAAAGAGAGTGAGAGAGAGAAAAGACGCCATGGCAACAACGGACAAGCAGCTCCACATATTGTATTCCAGACGGGCTACCGTCTAGACACCATCGCCAATGAGAGCGCATGAATGCACGAGTTTCGTTCGCGAGGAAGTCGAGGGGAGAATGAGAGGCCGACCTTAACACCGTCGGGCCTCCTATGTATGTAAGTCGATACGTAGGACGCATGCGTCGGAGCGAGCGAGCGAGCGAGCAAGCGCGCGCGCGCGCTACTGGCGCCGCCAAAGGAGTATGTCGAGGAATGCGAGCGGGAAGAAAGAATTTCAAAGATTCACACCCTGCCGACGGTTCGATGAAGGAGAGCCGATCGTCCGAGGTGGCTCAACAATGTTCTTCTTCCCTTCATAGCCTCGGTCAGAAAAGAAGCGATGTCCTCGGACGATTCGCCGCGGCTTTAATGAAGACAGTGTCCTCGAGACGGTCGAATCCCGTGTATTCCGCGTGTACGATCCATAATTGTCCCGATGTTAATAGACAGCGTAATGCCTCGGACACGGTATCGGGGATCGCGATTCGAGTATCCGCCCGACAACCTAGACCATCCTCGCCGGATACTGCCGAGGCGCGAAAAAATCATTCTCCCCATCGCGCGTCGATGTAACATTCGGCCGCCGTTTCGAATCGTACCATTAGCCGGGACGCCGTATCGGCAGACCGAAATTACAAGTGCGTAAGTACAAGGAATTGTAATTGACCGCGCAACAGTGTAATTTCGTGCGGCAGCCTCGGTGCGCTGCAACAATTTCGAGAGCGACGAGGCCGATCGAGATAGGCGGCGAGGAGAGAGAATAATAACAGCTCGAACCACGAATCTCCCATCGGCGCGGCGGACGGGTGTCGGCCGTTCGATTCGTTCCACTTACGTTCGGCCATTATGCCCGCTTTTCGCGGCGGTCCGATATTTATTAGACCCGGACCAGTCGGGTGGACACTGTGATTTTTTAATAGCCCGTTCCGCATAGTCAGACCGGACGAACGTTTGTCGGGGGTAAAGATCGATGAGTTGCCGGTCGTTAACCTCGGTGGACTGGTCAGCTGGCGATGAAAACATCCCTTCGTCCCTTTAGGAAGGAAATTAGAAGATAGGCCACCTGAGACTTAACGTCGGAGCTAATTGCAAAAAGTGTTGAGGAGTGACAGCTTTCGGCTCGAGCGGCTGAGTCGAAACAGCTTGAAAAAGAATCGGTGGGACATGTAATAACAGACATCGGTACCGACCTTCTGTTTCTCGGCAATCCATTACTCCGCGAGTAAGGCTAATCCGGTGAGAATGTTAATCCCGTTAATCTCGAATTCCAACGCCGATCGTCTGTGTAAAATGTAAATCTCTGACTCATCCGATCGATGGCCGCGCGGCATCCAGGGAATTTCCAAATTTCCATAAACGACACCCGGGGTACTTACGGCTCTCCGAGAATCGTTCACACGGAAATCCTATCTTCCGCCTCTGCGGTCGCTCGCGAGAAGGAGCGCGCGCGCGCGCGCGCGCAACTTTTCTTCGATCGGACCGCAAGAATAGAACTGCCGCCGTGCGTAAGTAATTTACCGCACGTTCTTTCACTCCGATGATGCAAAGGTTGCGCAAGCTAACGTCACGCGGATGTTAAGGAAACTGTTACGAGCGGCATTATTAAAATTCAAATTACGACCGGCCCCATCGATACTTCTACGTTGCGATACTTTTTTCTTCGTCCCAGCGTCGCCGAACGTCGTCGTCCTCGTCGCCGTCTTCGTAGCATCGTAGTTACATAAATCCTGCCTGGCTGAAGAACGATCTCGCCGGTGGCCGGATAAAAGAATTAAATAACGCCATTGACTCATCTTCGCCGTCGGCAATGGCGCCTGCGCGAGCTATAATCGCGAATAACTTATTCCGTCTTCGGTTGGAACCCGAAGAGGGGAGGGAGTGGGGAGGAGAGCGGCGCGTCATCGCGGGTTAAAATAGCGACAGAAAGAGGAACTTCCGTCTGGCGAGCGTGCTCCTCGTGAAAGGAGTAAGTCCGTCAAGGTCGTCGCTCGCGACTTATGTTAATGCATCCGGCCTGTCGGACAATCGAGGGTGTCGCTGACGAAGAAATTTCTAAGACAGTCGAAGGGCACGCGAGATAGACGTTCGCAACGACGGTGGGGGAGGAAGGTGAAGAGGAAAAAGGTGAGAAGGCAGAGGAGGGAACGAGCCGGAACAATCGGCACGATATTAACCCACGATGGATCTCGCTGTTGGTAAACAGGCGAGCCCGCCATTCATACAGGCCAATGCACCTAATCCGACGACGACACCGTAGGCGCGGAGGCGATTATGCGTCCCAAGGACGACGGCGTTGTGTAACGGCCGTGCATTTTGCCGTGGGTCTCGCCATATCGGCCTCGCGCGGAATGCCAACAAAATGCGCGGCGAACTTCTTCCTTCCGCGACGATGGCGCGTCAGGCATCCGTGGACCAATTCCCAGACGTAACAGGCGTCGGGCCGTTCGGTGGCCTCGACTCGCGCGGGGACACTCGCGATCACGTCGTAATACAGCGCGTACAGCGCATATGCACATGCAGCGCACATGCACCGAGACAGCCGCACGTAGCGTAATGTAGCCAGGTACCGGATGTAGCGGCGCTATAAGCGGCCGATGAAGCCGAAGATAAGCACCGTTAACGTGTACACACTTCGCCGCGGAACAAACATTTTTGATTTGCAGTGTGGCGCGCGCGCACGCCAGTCCGCTGTACAGTTACGATCTAGTTGCGCTTCACTCCTGTTTTATTGCGCCGAGGCTCAAAAGTACGGCCCGGCCGGAGATCGTTGAAGCAGACGAATGCCTCGCGCCGGAGCCGGGTCAGCGGCGCTCTAGCGGTTGTCGCTCGAAATTAGACATAAATTATCCGGATGCCCGTAGGAGCAGTGCCATTTTATCGCCGCCTCCCATCGGGCCAGGCGTTAACCTCTAAATAGGCTGACCGTAATTGGACTCCGCGATATTCCGCCTCTCGCATCCTCCCAGGATCCGCGAGCCGCGTGCGACTCCTGGAACCTTAACGTCGCCTCCTTCGGATCCCGTCCTCGTCGCCCGTCGACGTTCAAAATTTAATTACCTCCCGGAGCGGAGTTCGACGACCCATCGATCGCCATCGCGATCGCTCGATGCCTCGACACTCCGATGAGTGGCCGTTTTCGGTCGCTCGACATCCGTATGCCGTTTCAATTAGCCCCGGATAAATGCGGAGAGAAAAAAGGAATGCCCGGTTTGCCGCAAAGACGGACAGTCGGCGAAACATGTCCGATCGGGGTCTGATCGATACCGAGCCCTCTTCACCGATTCGTATCGCTGATGTAGGAACTCGGCTCGCGCGAGGGCCATTAAAAGAATCCGCTCTTTCACCGTCTTCCCGACTCGTTCGTGTCGGACTCGGGCTGAATCGATCGGGAGTGAGCGTAATTGATCCGTTATTCCGACGTGGCGAGCGTCGAAGTGCGGCCGGAATTTCCGTACTTTGCGCCAGTTACACGGGACACACCGCGTGTATCGGCACTTGTTCGCGGTCATTTGGGAAAGTACGCCCCGCAAAAGGTTTCATTTTGCGCAGGAGCACGGGGAGCGCATGTTGTTGACCCCGAGGCAGGCGGGGTTATCAACCTCGTTAAGAGCTTAACACGCGTAATTAACATATCCTGTTAGGCAGCGCGTGTTTCGGAAATGTTGCGATAGGTCAACATCTTCCTCGACGCGTCGAGTGCGCGCAGCCGGGCTCGGGGATAGAAGAATGGCAGGGTGCTAATTGAGAGAAGCGGGAGGCGGCTGAAAGGTACAAGTTTCACCGAGTGCGGTTAACACGTCGACGTCCCTTCTCAAAATAGATGACTCTTGATTTCCCTGAGAACCGTCCGCCCCGAAAAGCGCAGCCGACATTCTTCTTCCGCGGACAGGACGATCCTTCTTTACAAGTTTTTCTCCCTGCCATCCTGTCTCCGTAGACAATTTCGCCGGTCGGGCAACAACGCAAGCGGGAAAGAGCGTGCATTGTCCCTACGATAAATCTCCTGTCTAGGTAATGAAAGAGAGTGACCTACGACCTGGGCCGAAAATTCGGCCTGGAACTCTTATCCGCGAGTCCAAAGGCGGGCCCGCCATGTTATTTCGTCCGCAGCAGGACCTCGTCCGAAATGCGTGGCCGGAGTCATTACGATTTAATGGCCGCCGGCGCCCGTTAGCGAAATCAAATAAGGACGGGTGCGTTGCGTTAGGTCAACGTCTTAACTTTCCCTCGACCGTCTCCCTTTCGCCATTGGCTGCCTCGTCCTTCCTCCTGCCAGGCATCCTGAGCTACGTATCGCTCTCGACGGACATAATTCAATACCTCATTACGGGCAACCGGGGATCCGCAGGATGGTCTTCCTCTTACCTCCCCCCTAGCTTCTGCATCGTCGGATTTAATTATCCGCCCCGAAACAGGCCGCCTCTCCGCATCCAGAAAGGATCCGCAGCACGCCAGGCCAAGTCACAGTCGGGCGAAACTCGAGTCGCCGGCCGGAAAATTCGCTCGGGGACGTGAATTATTCCGGAGTCGAAATAAGAATTTCCGAGAAGTGTTTACGCGGGGAGGGGTTCGAAATTGGGCGCGAGGGAGCGTCGAGGGGGCATCGGTCGAAATTATGTCTTGAATATGCAAAGCGTCATTACGTAGGAATGCGAGGCGAAGCTTATGGGCCGAGTAAATAGGAAAGAAAAGAAATAGGCCAGGAGAGCGGCAGCAGCTTCTCTGTGCCTGTGATTTTCTGCCTGTGTTTGCCGTTCGATGTAGGTTCACCCTTCGTCCCCCTTTACCCCCTTCCCACCCCACCCTCGGACACACCAACTATTACCGCAACTCAGCGGGACTGTCGAACTCATTATGTTTAACAACTACCATTAACCGTGCCCGCGCGCACGATGGCACGTATGCATTTGTATAATGCTACCATAAGCATACATATTTATTATAATATCGTGTGCGGTTGGGTGCCGAGTTCTGGGCCCGGAGAGTAATTCGTGGTCCGGTCTCCGACCCCCGAAACGTAACCGCGGCGAAATAATGGAAGTGGCGAGCGGGTCAAATGGATTAATTCGTTTCCCGGCGAAAATTGACAGCGAGATCGATCGCTCCCCCTGCCATTACGGTCCGCCGATCGTCCTGACAGCGATCAACATTTCCGAACGTGTACGTAAGAACAGTTATCGTAAGCTTACTCTCGAAGAGGCGAGCTCCTCGGAGGAACGAGAGGAGAGTCGAACGAGAAAGGGCATTGTCTCGGCCGATGAGGCAGAATTTACGATAACGTCCCGGCGAATCGTTATAATATGTAAAAGACCGGTTACGATTCGAGACCATTTTTTCCCCGGCGCCGGACGCATCGTGAGCGTGGCCAATGTCAAGATATAAACCTTCTAGGCACCACACAATGTTGCCTCATTCATGGTAATACCGGCTCCACCGGGTACGTGATCCACGTTTGAGAAATCCGTTTCGGCTTGCTACATCGTTGGCCCGGTATCGAGTGTAATCCGAAGCACGGACTTCCCTGGATACGGCTACGTACATCTCAGCCTCTCACACAACATTGTGAATACCACCACAGGGCCCGATGTACCTTCGAGAATTTCTTATTTCGCCCATGCCGGGAGAGAGATGGGCCCCGTCCTCCTCCTCCTCCTCCTCCTCCTCCTCCTCCTCCTCCTCCTCCTCCTCCTCCTCCTCCTTCTTCTCTTCAACCTCAACCTCATCCTTTTTTTTTCCAGCCGGGCCCAGCACTTCTTTTTCTTCGTCGTTCACGAACTGTAAGCAGCGCCGGACACGAAATATGTGTACATTGTAATTCTCGCAACACTACCTCGCTCATTGTAATACCACCACTACGTCGCGTATGGTAGGCGTACGTGATGTACCTTCGAAAAATTTATTTCGTTCGTCTACATCTCACTTCTCACACCGGGGGCAACCACTGACGTGCCCGTACGATGTTGAGATACGCGAACGAAGTCGTTCCCAGGGCAGGTATTGTCAATTCGGCATTACGGGCATCGCATGCCGGATGTCGAATAATTGATGCCAGCTTAGCTTCATCCCCGATCACTCCCCAGCGATCTTAAAATACCGCCCTCTTAGCGGATCGATCCTCAACGCTGACCCGTCGCCGCTTACTTACCTACTTGCGAGGGGCATTAAAGGTAAAGTCTTGAAAGGCCAGTGGAAGAAGACGATACTATTTCGAGAATGATACAATTTTCTGGTTCACGTCAATAAAGCGGATCGCCGGTAGAGGCTCAGCAGATTTCAAAGTATTCATAACGGGAAGATATAGTTCGACGTGTCGATTCCATTCTCTCTTTCCATTCGTCCCAGGATAGAACGTTTGCCGGATGACACAAACAGGGAATAGCATTCAATGTGCATTCATAGATTCGTAGCTGGCGTCGAGAGACGCAGGTTCCCACACCGGCCGACGGTTCCCAAAAATATCCGATGCATCGATCCTTTCCGCCGGCGACCCCGCGAAACTTTTCGGTGACCCCTCACGTGGGTGGGTCGAAAGTCGTATATCGAGAACGATCTCGCGGAGAAGGGAGACCATCGATTTTAAGCGTCGGACCAAGTGTCGGCCGTGGAGGGAGTTGAAGGGAAGGTAGGTGGACGCGAAAAAGGAAAAAGGGGATGGCGAAGCGGAGAGATGAGGAGGCAGATCCTTTAGATCCTTCAGCCACCCGGGAGAGGGCCAAAGAGAAAAAGACAAAGCCCTTTGGGGTGGGGAGCAGAGAAAGAGAGAAAACGAGAGAGAGAGAGAGAGAGAGAGAGAGAAGAGAGACAAAGAGGAAGAAAGAGGTAAATACAGAGAGTCGGGGAACGAGAAAGTGAGAAGGAGAGAACATCAGCGTGGGGGAGGAAAAGGGAATGCACCTAAACATCGAGTACCGTGGTCCGCCCTTCAAAGGGCTCGGTTCGATAACCGAACCGCGCGCGAAATTACCGAAATTGCCGGTCGACCGAATCGAGTACTTGACCTCCCGTGGCCCGTGCACCTTAAGGGCAGATACGAAAGGTACTTAAGCACACGGCCCCGACCGCGAGGAGTTTACTGACTTACCGTGGGATAAACTCTCTCCCGGCCGAATATCGTCGGATCTTTTAGCGTCGGGCCTCTCTCAAATAAAGTCATAAGCGCCAAAGGTACGGACACGTTTCTCTGTCCACCCCCTTTACCTCCGTCCACCCCTACGATGTCCTCAGGGTCAATCGCGTGTACGGTGTAATTACTGTTGTTGCGTCGCACGATCCTCGATTCTCGATTATGCCCGATTAGAACGCGACGTGGCATGCGCCGCGATTAATGTATGCTCTATTGTTCGCGGATCGAGCCTAAGAACCGCCGTCGATGATCTATGTCGGCATTATCGCGAATTATTATGGGGTGGGACGTTCTAAGTGAAAGATCCGATTAATTGTCGCGACGGAGGAGTGACCTTTGCTGGGCGACTTTTGTTAAAGGGCCGGGGCGTCGATGCGGCTCCGGCGGGGGTAGGTTTGTGTTCAGGAAATCGATGCCGGAATGAAGTCATAAGCGGTTTGACCCCGTCGTAGGGTCAATGGCTGGTACACGTAATTCCTCTTGTATTTCGACCATTAACGCCGATTATCGCTTAATCGTATTGCTCGATGAGCCTTGCACGATTGCGGTCCGCGCAAGAGAACTTTTACGATACCCTTCTGCGTACGAGTTCGGCCGCCCGTATCCTTGGCCGCTTGCGAGAGACTGACGAGGGGGGAGACGAACGTTTCTTGGAAAATAATCTATCTGCCGGCGAGTTCGAGAAGCGAATAATAGACAGAGCCGATATTCTATACGCGAACGGATCTGTTAGTTCTAAACATAATAAATAATATTACTATCCGAACTAATAATGAAGTTAAAAATCCGAACCATAAATATGACTATCCGAATCCTTCTTCATTGGATTCCGATTACGACGTGAATTATCATGCTCACCCCATAATATCGACACGCGAGTGTTAGTCATTTTTCTTGAACGTCGGCGATATCCTCTTATTATGCATCTCGCGAGCTCGCGAAGACAATTATAGGAGGAAAGCGGAACGAATACGAAAGTAGATTCGGATTGATCGATCGGCAAGCTTTTCCCGCCATCTGTCGGTCCCCCGCCGCTTAACATGAAAATCTCATCGACAACGGGGCCGGGCGTATACAAATCTTATGCAAAGGAGATCCAAATCTCCGGACAGCCATTAAGCGCATTTACACGCATCTTAACGACGCCGGCGAAGGGTGCTGCGCGTTGGGCAAAATAAATAATAGAGGGATAGAGATAAGCAGTGCTCATGGTGAGGATAAGAGAGTTGCATGGAGTGAGTGAGAAGGAGAGAGAGAGAGAGAGAGAGAGAGAGAGAGAGAGAGAGACAGAGAGACGGAGAGAGTGCAAGACTGTGGTTTTCATCGCGAGGGAACGACGATTAACATAATCCCCGTGAACTTGACACGTCGTTCCGGCAGAAAAATGCAAATGCCCGTGGGATCGAAGACGTTCACGGTCACCTTCCGGGTACGGCCGAATCGTCAGCGCCGGATGAAGCCGCGCGCAACCGTTAAATCATTTATTAAGACCGCTAATTAAAGCAGATTCGGTCGACGATACCGTGCCATGCCCGAGACCGGCTCGTCACAGGAAATAACCATATGTTACACAACAGACGCCGGCTCATTCGCCTCCGGGCCGGCACTCTGCGCCCGTTACCTTTTGACAATTACACGAAATCCGAGAAAATTCTCCATCGTACTCCCATCGCCCAGCAGTCAAACGCTTAAATTCTCATTAACGGCTCCGCTCGCGGCTGCAGCTATTTTGCAATTTATTTCACGGCTACATTTTTTATATTCCACTCGCCTAGTGCACGATACGTACTTGAATAAACTGACATCGTTGCCAAACCGCAAGCTATGTCGGTCATTGCCGATAGTGGAAAAAGTTGCCCAGGCGACAACGCTTTGCCAGCGTTTGTCTCGATTGTTCTACTAGCCACACCGTGGCGCCGTTTAAACATACGAATGAAGTAAATCTTTTTCCTCCTCTTCCTCCATGCAGGCAGCAGGAAAAGAATCCCGTCCCGGTAACGGTCCTCGCAAAGTTCGCACCTGCGAATTCAGTCGGGAAGTCCTGTGTCAAAAATTGAAGGCCAGCCTATCAGAGTCGCGCATCCTCGAGCGACGACAGCCCGGCGTCGACGATAAAATCTGAGGAGACCGTCTTATCGTCCGCTCACGTAATATTTCCATGTTGGCAGCCGTGTTTCGAGTCGTGTTCGAGTGCCGCCCGATCGAAATCGTCTGCATTCTCGAGCCAAGTATTTCGCAACGGCCGCTCGGCTCTAACGGCCGTTTCCTGACTGCGCCTGGCAGGCGCAACTAAACGTATCCGCGCAATTAGGCTGTTTTCCATACCGAATCGCTAAGTAGCCATTATCGTGCTTACATTGTACCGGAGGCGAAGGTTCCCAAAGGAGGCAAGGTCGCTCGGCAAGGAGAAAAGCCGCGGCGGCGCGACGGCGCGGCGGCGCGGCGGCGCGAGTCAGAAGGTAATAACAGGTGAGGATGCCGGGCCCCGCTGTCTTAATAAGTCGGGCCGCAGGTTGGGGCCCGTGCGTCGTGAGCGACCGAGTTAATAATTGAATTACGAGATCGGAATGGCACTAATAGCGCGCCCGTAAAAGACCGGTGGACAGCTCTATCCTTCGTCCGCCGGTAATCACGCCTTCCGGCATCGTCAATTGCAAACTGCAACCGCGGTAGCCTGACATTAAGGCAGCCTTCCGTCCTTAATCGTTTGTCGTTCTTCCTTCCGAGCGTGCAATTTTGCCCGCGCGAGCCCTTTCTTGCGCGGACGCGGAGGATTAGCGACGTCGTTGGTCCTGGACCGCATTGACATGTACTTCTTGACACGTACGTCGCAACGGACGTTGAACGGAGCGAATACGAACAGTATATTATTTCGCGGCGGCCGGTGAGACAAATGAATAATTAATTTCTTTTCACCTGATTTCATCAGGCGCCAACTTATGGCGTCGCGGCTATTGAAGTAGAGACGTGTGTATAACGAGTGAATTTAATTGCAAATTGCGCTGGGAAGGCTGTCCAACAGTCCAACCTGTCGATATTCATTTGCCATCGTTAATAACTCACAATTTTACTTCTACATACGCTTTATTTGAGAAAACGTAGCGATTTCGTTAGGTCATTGGTCCGAGGGCAGTGCGCCGACGCTTTTCGCCTCCGCCGACGCCAGCAACGAGAATAATATCCTGCTCGTCGGATATGAAATGATAAAAAAGCAGCCGGGGGAGTCGTGCGAGTTGGAATTTCAAAGTCGCTTAACGGCCGCGCCGTTCGGCTCGACGTAGCGCCATTGCCAGGAAAGAGAGCCGACTTAACGGGGCAAAATTTTATTTGCCTCGGAAGTTTTTCCCTAATCACGCATGTACCGTACGACGGCTATCAGGCGTAACGCCGTAACGTGTAATTAACTGTTTGTTTACGCGGATCAGGGGAGATTCTCATCGCGGACGTTGCCTGGCGGGAGGCGGTGGAGGAGGTGGAAGGTGGTGGGCATTGAATGAACCCGAGGAAATTAAAATGCGGATTAGGCGCATTAGCATAGTAACGCGCATTAAATGGCTGACTCATCCTGATGATTCGCCGATTAATTATCCGATCTATGGGACCGCGATAGTCGGACGAACGCGCCCGGCGCGCGCGCGCGCGCGCAGCGACGATTTTCAGCGTCGGACGCAAGCGGATTTTCACCGTCAGCCGCCTCGTTACGCGACTATCCGCGAACGAGAGTCGTACGAGGCAGGGAAAAAAATGGCCGCTAAACGCACGATATATTACTGATCGCGTGCGGATAAAGCAGTCGTTTCCGAGTAATGCTCCCGCTGAAAAAGCGCGCGGAGGTTGCGCGGCCTATGATTTATAAGGATCGTAAATAACTGTCCGGACGTGGGAGTCCTTTACGACTAGTCAACGGCGTCGCACGGTTGAGAAATCTTTTCCCGGGAAAATTTCGCTCTTTCTGGACCCTCCTAATGACCCCGTCGTCCGGTAAGCGAGCTACGCCGCGGTATCGAAGTCTCGAGACGTCCACTTTTCAAAACTTTCTGCGAGCTTTCTGTATGCAGTCTGCCCCGCACGGCTGGCCGTTCATTCTAAGCCTAACGCAGAGTAGGTTGAGCGGAGAACTATCAGAAGAGAGCGAGAGAGCGAGAGAGTGACAGAGAGAGAGAGGGGGAGAGTGAGAGAGAGATAGAGAGAGAGAGAGAGCACCTTACGCCTCGAGGCAGATTTGAAATTCAAATCTCGCGCGATTGCATTTTCCCAACTGAGGGGCGACCTTGCGTTGCGTAAGACACACCGCCGTGAGTAAACGCCCCCGTGTGTAAATTGAGCTCACTTTCGGCAAACACGGGCTAAGCTTTCGAGTGCCTGGCTCGCCCGAACGCCGCTTAATAACGCCGCGCTCGCACACAGACAAAGGAGGAGGTCCCATTCACCGAGAAAAGCTCGACACGTTCGAAGTAAATACACTTAGCTGCATTATGACGCCGATGCACTTGCCCTTCTTGCTCGCAGAGAGTAAGGATTAACGATGATCCCCAGCTCCGGCAAGGAGGGGGAACGTCACTCACACCATTGAAGATCTTCCTGGCGTCCGCCGAAAGCCGTTACTGTCTGACAACTTTCCGGAAGGTTGCCAGACGCCAGGATTTGCGATTCTACCCGTAGAACTGGCTGTCGAATGACGTCATTATCCGCCCAAATTCTCTATGTACGATACAGTAAAGGTACCACGCATTTGCAACTAACTCCTTAATTTTCGCATTTATTACGATCCGCATATGCGAAGACGTTCGAAATTTTCTTGTGCAAAGCATTTCGCAAGAAGAATGGTGTTCCACGTGTGCGTAACGTGTGCGCGACGGTGTGCGCGCGCGCGGACGTTCCTATGACGCCGTGTTTGACGAGAAGGAAGAAGAAGAAGATGAAGAAAAGGCATACACGACCGCAGGTGTCTTCTGCCATTTCTATATATAGAGATTACATTGCCGCGATCGTCGGCAGATAGAGCCGGCAATAAATTCGATAAATCGATCTGCTCAACGGCGACGACGACGACGACGACGAGGTCGCGCAAATCCGCATACGTGCGCGCACACAGTGACAGGCGCGCGCGCGCGCATGCGACCGCGCAACACGCGCAGCCAATTTATCGGAGTGCATGTGCCGGTGCCGCGAGCATAAAGTATCTTGACATACCGCGCGCGGGCCTGAACAGTGACACGTACCGCGAGGAATTCCGCGGGGAATGATCTAAGTGTTTGAGATTAATTATTTCGTTACGTCTAATTAGTCGGGGCCGGCCGATTAGGTGGCAATTATCGGACGGCGAACGCGCTAATTCGCGCGCGCGCGCGCCCGATCGCCCGCACTCGCAATCAGAGGCAGAATCGATTATCGAGCCACGCTGACGCGGTCGGCATAGTATTCGGCCGGCCAGCGGATTCAATCTGCGGTTCGATCGACAGCTGATTCAGCCACGCGGACAACGGACGCGAATAATCCCGTTTCCTGGAAAGACGCAAGGATCGAATCGTTTCCCACCTATCGTTCACCGTTTTAACAGAGCGCCGGATGAGCTCGGCTAATTAAACTCGATCGAGTGTCGGGCTGGAAATGAAGTTACGCTCGTTCGCGCTTAGAAGTCGCACCTACGGTAATGAAAAGCAATTCGGTTAAGTCGCGTGCCCGATACGGCGTCGGGCTCTCTCAATCCAATTTGTTCCGTGTCGCATGACATTCCTGTAAATGGAAATCAGGTACAAGGTGGCCACGGTATTGCGATACCATAAGCAGCCCGGATCGATTGTCACGAATCGCAGGTGCCTTCTCTCGAGGCCTCCCCGGGAGACTTCTGCGGGACGAACGATCGTAGGTAATTAATCGCGGTTAGAAACGTGCAATTTCATGTCTCGCGACGTTACGGCTCATTTGCCGAGACCAGTTATGCCGGCCTTAAAAACGGTAGCCAGCCGCGTCTCAATAACGTCTGTCGCGCGATGAAAAGTGTCAATGGCGCGGCCTGGCGAGACTGTCGAAGAGAAAGGATCGTTGGAAAAGCACCGAAAAAAATCACGTTTCCCGCTTCCCTGAGAATTGCGCCCGTTCCGAGCTTTGCCTCCAATTTCCCCCCGAACGCGTCGGTCGTCTAACAAGATCGATATGATCGGCCGGCCGCGATCGAAAGATTTCTTTGTCGACCATCCTCCACAGCTGGATGAGCAATCCGTTGGCAGGCAAATTAATTGCGTTACGCCGCATTACGGGAAAAAACATCTTCTTCTTCTCCTTCTTCCTCCTCCTCCTCCTCCTCCTCTCCCTCTTCCCGGGCAGCCTCGAGCATCCGCGACGATCTAAGCCGACGGTCGACTCCGACGCTCATCTCTTGGCCGGAATTTTTTCACGCGACAAGCTTCGCACACTCGTCCTCGCCGCGTGACACTTTAACAAAGTGGCCCTGGGGCCCCGGGCCGTTGATCTGTTACGTCGGTTATGCGTCCGATCCGCTATTCAAACACGAGGCGCCCGCGAGATCCGCGCGCATCGTAATATCCCATTATCCGGAATTTCGGGACTCCGGGGCCACCCGATCGTTTGTAACGATTTGAAACGGCCGATATATACACCGTGCCGGCGAGCAGGCACTCATACGTGACCGACGTACGTTACGTAGACGTAAGCGACGATGTTCGAACGGCTCTCTTACGGCGAAGACGGGCCTGGAAATGTTGCAAATTCCAGTAAGAACGAGCCGGCCGTCAGTGCCAGAGGACGAGCGGGAAAGGTTCAACAATCTCCCGCTCGGCTCCGTGGCAGGAATTCACAATTAATGGATTTCACGGCTGTCGACCTACCAGAATCTGGCTCCCGGTAACAGTGCTCCCGCTGTTGCACGACGATCCGGCAAAACGGGAGAGGATGGAGGTGGGATAGAAAAAAAGGGGAGAAGGACTCGACGAGTGCTCGATTGAAAAAAAGTGTTACAGCGAGGATAATCCTGACGGCGGCTACGGGCACGGTGGCCATTTTCTCTGCCTGCGTGCACGTAGACCGGCCAAGAATGGCGATCGGTCCCGATCGAATCGATCGGTCGGACATTCTTGCCGCGGCGGCCACTCTTTTTCGCGTCGAAATTCTGTGAAGGGCCCTATCAACGTTGACCACGAAATTGCCAAACCTGTTGTAACGGTCCTCTTCAGGACTTCGGTCCTCCTCGCGGTCGCTCTCTATATGCGCGTTAGGCCAGGATCGTTATCGAACGACGTATCGTTCGTCGGCAGGATGAGTCTCGAACTCGAAGCAAGGTCGAACTTTTTTCCCGCGAACAAGTGGCGAGATATCGAACAATGTCACTGACTCGGCCGAACGATCGAGAGTGTCCGACTGTCAAGGGATCGCCGATGATGGGGGCGGCACAAAAAGGTGGACTTGGACGGGTCGGGAAGATTGAGGAATGCGGTGCCATTCGATGGCCAGCAGTTCGCGCGAGTACTGCAAGGAGAAAATGATCCTGCGCGTATGTTAATTGTCCATTAATTGCGCCCACCGCGCAAACGATGATCAGCCAGGCTCGGTTCTGCGGCCCGATCGCTGGCGCTATTAATAATTAGCTCCTAATTAGTCGGCTCGTAAATAATTTCTCCTCGGTCCACGGTCGGCGAGTCGGCCGGTACGCGCTTCTTCGTCCGCTCACCTTTGACCCCTCTCTCCTCTATACCGTTAAAGGATTCCGCGGCGCAGAGACATGCGACACTGCAGGCGACAAACTGCACTTCGCAAAATCCGAGGTCCAACGGATATGCCGCGCATGTTCGTACCTCACTCTCGCCGCGGAATTATTAATATCGTCGGCAGTCGCGTTCGCGTCGTGCGTTAAACTTTGAACCCTTTACAGTATCGGACCCGCGGAGAGTATCAATAGAAGGTCGGACGGCCGCTCTGACGGCAAACACTCCGCCCACGCTGCAGATCCTATCCTGTCGATCCGTACACTCTTCAAAAGGGGGGGAGCGTGGCCCGATACCACCCGTGGCTCGTCTTCAAAAGAGTGAGGAAGAGTTGCGGACGGTGACAAATCGCTGGCCGATCGCTCTCTCGAAGATACAGTTCGCGAGACAGGCCTGGATGGAACGTTAGGGGTCCCAGACTCGCGCCGTATGCACTCGCTATGTGCGTGTGCCACGTAGGCCACGTCGTGGGCACAATAACCTGTCATCGATGACGAGTCGATCGATAACTCATACGCCGGACAGAGGACGGTCGATTAAACCGGGCATTCGTTTCATGGCGTTCGTTCGCGTGCGTCGGCCGAGATCGAAACCGGCCTTCGACGTCGATAATTTAAGCCCGAACGGCGCCGAGCGAATATCGAACATGTGTCGAATGCAGAGGAGCCAAAAGGAAAAGGGAGCCAGACTGAGAGAGAGAGAGAGACAGAGAGAGAGAGAGAGAAAGAGAGGCCGATAACTTCTCCGCTCCCGTGACACATCTGTTAGCGAAACGGTCCCTGCATATTTTCGCGAGTTCAGCGCCGTTATTACGCCGGCGAATTCACGGTCTGAGGGAAAGAATTGCCGGGCCGCAGTTGGGAGAAGGAAGAATAAAGGTAGACGCGGGGGCTGAGCAATGAAAACTGCGGATGATAAAGTTTAGAGGCGAGATTGCGCGGAATGAAAGTCGCGGCCAAATCCCGCCTGGAAAATATCACTTCACCTGACTTTTATTCGCCCCGGCGTGAAATTCAGTCACTTACCCTGCCTTCCGCCTCCGATCCCACCTTCTTCAGACTTTCGTCCCTCTCATCTCCTGGCTCACCTTCTCCGATAGACGAGCGGACACACGCTAATGGAACGTAAAAATCTCTGCGGGAGAAAGGTTGAAGAATGAAGAGGCTAAAAATGAATGCCGCCCGCATCGAGTCGCGCCCTACGAATCGACCTACGATCTAAACGTATTCTATCAGCCGTACATTACCGTAATCGACTGCACAATGGCGCGCAACGGATCTTCGAGGCAAATCCTCTCGTCATTCGAGATCTGCCCGTACGAACTGTCGCGATCGTCATTCCGTTGGCGAGTAATTCCGATCTGATAATACCGGACGAGGTATCGAGAGGCGAGTCTGACCGATCTATTCGCGATCCGATCGTCGCGAGAAATCCCGATCGAGGCGCGTCCTCATGAATTTGCCGGGACTGGCCGGGGGTCGCCGATGGGATAAGGTGCTGGGCACCGAGGGCAGCGTCAGCTAGTTAGTTAGAGGCCGCATTTATACGCAATGAATTAGCCGCTATGGCCGGGACGTATAAGGGAGGACAGGTCGCCCACGCCATGTTGCGGCAGTTGCTCTCCCCCCCCCCTCTCTCTCTCTCTTCTTCTCTGTCTTTCTCTCTCTCTCTCTCTCTCGCACTCTACGCGTGCACTTCGTGTCCCTCTATGTGTGGCTTCGGCATCGACAACGCTTTTCTGCCATATAGCCTCGACTCCTTCCAGCTCGACATGCCCTTTGGAGCACTGCTCGATCTCCGCTTTCCCAGCTCCGCGACCGTGCTACCTTCATCAGCCGACTCGTATTAATTATTGCCGAGACTCGATCTTTCCCAAGAGACGGCCTGGTCATCGTGGACGGACGTCGTGCACAGCGGCAATTTCGCTTTTCATTATTCCCACTTACCGCAAACGGCTACCAAGCGATTCGCGTCAGAATTCCCCCCCAGATGGTTTACGAGACGTCGTTACACTTTGATCTCGCCTGACAGCCAGCCCCGGCAAATGAAACTGACCCATTCTCGGTCCGCAATAACCGAAAGCCTCATTACCACGGCACCCAGTGCCATACAAACCGATTCTACCAATTCTGCGGATCGACCGAGTTAATTCCCGCAAAATTCTTCTGCGGCCCAACTGATTCACCGCGCCAACCCCATAGCTTTGCGATAAGAGCCAGCAAATAGAATTACACGGCGAACGACCGATAAATCTCGCGGCCTGCCCCCGATGAGAGAGTGTTTACGCGATTGGTACCGTCCAATAACGGTACGTGTAGTACTACTGTGTATAAAGTGACTCTCTCTGTTTCTCTCTTTCTCTCTCTCTCCCTCTCTCTTGCTCTCTCTTGCTCTCTACCTCCACATCGGCGTCTAGGTCTTCTCCTAGGCGCTCAGAGCGGCCACTTACGTCGCGCTAATGCCAGCTTCGTAATTAACTGCCGCCTCGTCATCGTTCCTATCCGCGCGATTATCCCACTTTCGAACGTCGGCGAGGAATCGATAATGACGGCATGGAAAAAAGCTCGTCGATTAAACGTCGCGACGCGACGCGACGCGCCGGGGATGAATCGTCGCGAAGCGTGGGGGGGGGGGACGAAAGGCCGGCGAGGAACGGGAGGAATTTCAAGACGAGCGGAGGAGCGTAAAGTTTCGCCGGCAAGAAAGCAGCCGAGCGGAGGGACGCGATTAAATAAATTCCCGATGCATTTATACGCGGGAGCGTGCAACTGCTATAAATAGCTCCGCCAATGGCGGGCACGCGTGCCTCCCGAACGGATGCGAGTATTTATACCGATGGTGCCGAATATGGGCGAGGGGAGGAATCGATTTTAAGCTGATCCGCGTGACGGATGGAAGTGGATCTTCGGTCGACTACGTCGCTATTTTACGTTCAACTGATTTAACTTGGATTCAGTGTCTAACGAAGTGGGCTCTTTGGGATTTCAGTTCGAGAAAGTGGCTAAATGTGAAGTTAGTTGTTTTCGACTCCCGTTTCATGGCTGCTGTCGTACGAGCGGGGAGTGCAGGATATCGAATGTTGCCTCTCATTTCTCAGTGATGACACTCCGCTGCCACGAGCAACGTCTTTATCGTGATTCATCGGCGATGTAAGGTCGATACGGGTCTGATCCGCGTCTCGAATTGATATATCGCATAAAGGTTGCAGGCGTAATTCGAGGCGCGGAAGGTAATGGGGTGAAGTAACGATTTGGCCGTGGTGACCGGCAATTTTGCGAGCGGCCTTTCGGCAGCCGGAGGCAATACGTGCCCGGTCGGCATCTTTTGCCGATCGAGGGCCGATCGACGGATCGTCAGGTGCGCGTCCCGGAGTGCGGAGACACCTCAAGGTCACGCCTTCCTCGACACCGAGGAGGATGATCGTCTCGACGGAAGATGACGTCAGCCTCGCCATGACCTCGCCGATTCCATGGGTACGCGGCAATATACTCCGTCGTAATTCCGATTCCAATGAAATGCCAGCGCCGACTTGCCCGTTTTTATTATTATTATTTATCGCGCTGCCACGCGCGCGAGCGCGCAAGACGCCGGAGCGTCGGTTCCGAGTTAGAGCGAGGACGAACTAATCGAATGGGCCGTAATGGACGATGACGAAAGTTGTTAATATTGACAGGCCGAGTAGTTTGCCGATAGAGGCAGCCTCGGCAAATAACACCTGGCTGCCGCTTTTTGGTCTCTTTGCTCGCTCGATTAGCTTCTATGCTCGAAACACGCTTATCCATGATTTTAGCGTAAGCGTAAGTAAGTAAGCAGTAAGTGCAAGTGATCGTACGGGGTCCCTGTCACGCCGGAGAGTGGACACTCGCTAGGAGCGGGACAATGGAATCTATTTGCGATCGTAGAAATAAAGACATCCGATACGCTCTTATTTGTCCGTCGTCTAGTTGAACCAGGTACGGCCAGCGGCGACTAATTAAGACATCCGCGCTGCCGCACTTGGAATAATCGAATTCCATCCGAGCGACGATAGTCGAGCGCAGCTGCGCAAAAATGAAGTCGTTCGAACGAATCGAACGTCCGAAAGTCCTCGTTTCCAGCGATCCTTCGTCCGAAACGAGACTTTTCCCTTTTTCATCGTCCACTCGGCGATGCGGGAACGACGGTACGGACGTATCGCGCTTGATTAATGGCACCAACTGTCTCCGATTCGTTGGCATTGCGTGTCATTGGTCTTAATCGGAGAGTCGGAGCAGCGGAAATGACGGAACAGAAGCTCGCAATTCGCGCTGTACTTGTCAGCCGCTTTTAATCGAGTTTACAGCTGTTCGCATTACGCACGTAGGTCTGCGTAGACCCACGTGTCCGTCTACCGGCGACGGAACATGCAAATTGCGAGGTAGTGAACCGAAGGTGGACAACGAGCGCGTCACGACGCGATCGAGGACATCCTGCGCAGAGAACAAATAAATCATCTTGCGCAATATTAATATCCATCGCGACGTCACCCTTCGGATCTTATCGCGAAATCGACGAAAATTACTTACGTCAGCCGATGATGACTGTACGAGATCGTAACTACGTACCGTTCGCTTCCTCCCGCGAGTATTTTTAGGCGCGCTCGTACTACGGTCGCAAAAAGAGAAGAGCCGCTTAATCGGAAATAAGCGTCCTCCGATCCTTCGTCGCATCGAATAAGGCATTAAAATCGCAGCCCGATCTGCCCGCAATCGTTCCTTTTATAGTTCACCACCCACCATGTCTAACCTTTATACATTATACATCGACTTATTCAAGCGTGACCGAGATCCGATTACGATCCTTAGAATAGCGGCGCACAATAACCGACATTCTCGAAAGGACAAATTGCAACAAATCGCGGTTCGGCCGGGAATGAAACTGCAAATTGCCGGCTCGGCCGATCGAAACCGTTTTCCTTGACTGCTGTATGTCGGCTGGTTAGGCGGAGGCCTCGCTTTCGTGCTTTGTCCTTGCAAGGACGCCGTGCGCCGCCCCTTCCGCCACCGGCTCTCCGCTTCCAGGAGGGAAACGCTGGAGGTGAATCGCGCATTTGTCGGTAATTGCTGCCGTTTAATCGCGCATAATCGTTACTAATCGGCCGCAAAGACGATTGCGGCATCGGCCACTTTATTATTACGACAGCGGGTATAAAGGATCGCGATTTGTCACGCTCATTGTTGCCGCGTTTTGTGCCCGTTCGGCTCCTGCCAGTGTTTCATTATATTGCACGTCCAACGGCGATTGATCTTCGCTAATAGATGTTTCGCCGATTGATGGAAAATGATGTATGCTGGTCCGTATAGAGCACACTGCACATATCTGTCTTTTTACCGTTGAGTTCCTACCTTTTATCGAATGCCATTCTCTTCACTTTCGGTCGAGTACCCGAAAGATAAATCTGATTTCTGAGTTTTATCTTTGATTCGGAATTATGAGATCGAAATTATTTTTACTCCATTGCTCGTTTCAATAAAATTGGATGCCGAAGCTATGCTCTCCGGCAAACTAAACCTGCCAAGCAACTAATCCTTCATTATTGCTCCGTCAATTAGCTTGACAAACAAACTCTATCGACAACTCTTTCGCGAATTCCAAGCGCGACCGGTCGCAGTAGCCAGCGTGTAGCTGGCTCGCGTCGCGCAATAAGTTACGAGCGAAGGCGAGAAGGCAAAACATGACAAAAATGTATATCAATTAATTTTCTCACCGCGGGGCGTGACTCTCGCCTTCGCAGCGCGGCTCGTTACGCCAAGGCCAGGGCCTTCGGACTATCGTCTGCCAGTTCGCTGGCTTAATTCTGCCACCGTACTCAGCCCAACGTGCACACCCCTTTGTCTCTCCACTTTGCTCCCTTCGTTCAGTCTTCCATCTTGTTTCCCAACCTGCACCGAGAACAGTTCTCACGAACGATACTCCGTGGATTCCGTAAGAGAACAGATCCTTTCGTTGTGTCGGAAAAATCTGCTGGTAAGCCTGGGTCCAGTACGACTGCCTGAGTCTAACATATTTTGCACGTTGTGATTTTCGGCGCAGATAATCGCACAATGGCGGCGCCTTCGGCGACAGAAACGTGTTCAGCTTGTGGCAACTTGTTCAGCTGTCGTCTACAAGTTCGACGACACGTATTATTCGTACAGATTTGAATAATGGCCGCTCTCGATCGTCGAGATCGAGCCGGAGGCCTGCCTCGGGTTAGCATGTTACTCGATCACTGTTAATCTCAGCTCTCCTCGGCTCTCCAAACGCTTTCGAACGTTCATTCGACAATGTTTTCCACCCGGTTATCCGATCCGAGTCGCATCTTGGGCAGCATTTGAAATGGAGATGATCCTGTGACACGTTCCAGCGTTGGATCAGGCTGACGTATGGAAATGCAGGTTCGCACGATCTAAGACTTATGCAGGGGCCGGTGTTATCTGCGTCCGTTCCGCTCGTGGCCACTGGAACGAAAGAGAGGTATTTTTAATCGACGTCAGTTCCTTCGTCCAGACTTCTTCGTGGTACGGAAGGAGCCGACGCCTGTCTCCCTTTTTCTCGGCCATCTTCCTTCTCTCTCCCCCGCTCCCTCTGGCCCTATCCTCGCTCTATTCATCCGCGAACGGCAGCTCTCTCGTGCAGGCTCTCCCCCCCTCTCTCCGTCATTGTTCCTCTACTCAGCTCGCTCCCTCTGACGACTCAATCGCGCCCCGAAGCCGACGAAGAAAATGATGAAGCCCCGCGATAAAATTCATGAGTCGAGCGGGCCCAAGCGAGCACGCGAGCGATTAGCATAAAGGAGCCTCATTAGCAGCGCCACTCGCCAAAATGTCAGGCCTCGTCCCTCCTTCCACCCGGAACTATCTGTAAGTCCCGACCTGCTGACCAGAAGATGGCCTCTCCGCGAGTCTCGTCCAGGTGCTATCACCTTCGCCGTTGGCCCGATCGTGTTCGTACCTACGTAGCCTAAGTGCTGCACCTCCTATCTCGAGCCAGAGTCCAACCTCCGCCTCCTCAAAATCTTAATACCGTCCCAACCGCGCGTTGGGAGCTGTCGTCTTCTCCGCTTTTTCGCCGGATCACCCGACAGCCCCGTTTCTGGCAGCCAATCCGACATTTGCATTTACTCGAGATGATGCTCCACGCTGCCTGGGGCACGGTTAAAAATACGATCGCATAACCGATCGGGATATATTCCGAAGCTGCCGGTCGCGGCCCGGCCGACGAACGGGACGTTCCTGAAAAGAGATCCGTGAGAAAGAATTCGCCATACATTCTCGCCGGATCCGGGCGACAATGAGCTGAAAGAACTGGAGGCGACGGAGGGATAGAAGAAGCTTGAGAGGCGCAAGAAGCGCATTGATTACAAATAACTACTCTCCTCATCGTCCATTCCTCTCTCCTTCTCTCGCCATCTCTCCTTAGCCCTCTCTCACGAACTCGAGAGCCGACGAATAAAATCCGTCCGCGCTCGTAATCTTTTTGCCGCCGCGGCCCAGGCGAGATTTTAAATATGACCCTCGCGCAACGCAGCGAAACGACGGAAGAGATTCGATCGTTTTCGCCGATGTGAGTAACGTCCAGCCAAGGCGATGAATCAAGCTGGCTTGGCGCTCATCAGGATTACGCCGGCGGGCACTTAGTGTCCATTCGATGCCCGCCGTAAGGCCGCCTTTCCCATGACGACTCATTGTTACGGTACTCGGCCGACGCGACTTTTTCACCCTCGATCGCCTTCTGCGAGCGTGTCAGAGTGCAATTTCGATGTCCGACCGTGCCGCCCAGCGGACGAGGCACGTCCGAGCTCCATCTCATTGTCGACGATCCTCGGGATTTCAACGTAGAAACGGCGTAGGACTTCGGCGCAGTTCAGCGTCCGATCTCGCCGAGGGATCTGCGCGGACAGCTCTTCCAGAGATTCCACGATCCTCGTACGAAAGTAAAGAAAAAAAAAGAAAAAAAGAATGCCTGCTATCACCTCGCCGTCCTCATATACAAGCCCCGGGGATAACGCCGTCGAGGACAGTTACACGTTTTTCACTTGTTAACGCCGTGTACAACATCCTGCTTCGATAATGGTTACTCTATTACACGCTGAGCTATCTTCCCCGCCGCAACTTTCGTCGGGGCTCAGGCTTATCATGTACACGGGTATATTGTGATGTACGCACGCGAGCGCGAGCATACAATGTACAGCGTTGCGCGAGGCACGTTCGGAAAACAGAATCGAACGGAGGATGGTCATTCGCGGATGTTCTCGCGCTATCAAGGCTGGATAACCGTAAAGCAGAATGGGAGTTTATCGAGGCTCGCCTTATCTTCGCTCGGGCCGATTGTCCCGTTTACCGTACAGCGATAAGGACGTCGCGCGGGGAAAGGAGAACGATATTGCGAAATCGGCATCGGGGCGCGCATGCGCCGATTAAAATTATTCTCGCTCCGTCGCTAGCGGCTCCGCACTCTTTTAATAACTGAGGAAGGTTGAGGCCCGACTAATGATTTATCGATGATTGCATACAATAATCCGGGGAAAGGGTTAAGGTCGTACGGTATAACGATGCTCACCTCGCTTTCGCGGAATGCGGCGTAACCGGTAAAATATTTACACTCTCATTACGTCACCCGTTGCTTTTAAAAGCAAGCGTCCAGCGTCTCGCGACGTGATCGATTGAAATTTCATTTAACGATCGTCAACGTCCCGGCCCCCCCTCCTCCAATACCGCGAATTCTTCTCGGCGTCTCCGTTCGACGGAAGGAAGCCTCCAGAATTCCGGCAGAGATATTCGGGACTCATAACAATCGACTTTTCCTTCCGCCCGACGCCCCGAAGAATCCCGAACATCCGTGACACGAACCTATCGCGCTATTCTTTCCCGATACCTGCGCGAGATTCCTTCGGGATTCTTCCCGGCAGGGTCCGTTAAATCGATCACCGTCGAAAGACACGTTTTCCAGCTTGCTTCGCAGTCCGGACTCTCACCTCGCGGAAATAGGCGTGACAAGTGGAGTATGACGTTCGCGAGACGAGGCTCGGGTGACATTTACGACGAGTCGAAATGAGCGACCGTACGCGCATACATATGTATGCCTAAGTAGCCGTATGAGGAGTCTCAGAGGCGTTATAACCTGCGGAATCCGAGCAGTAGGCGATCGTCGGCCGTCGACCTGTCACAAACGTACGATCAATAATCCCTGGGGCTGGAGGGATCGTATCGGGCAAGGAGCAATATCGGGGCGAAATTACATGCCGCCTTTACGGGGGTATCACTCGGCAATATCTTCCCCACGCTTCCTTCATCGCGCAGTCCGTCTGCCGAGTGAGTATCAAGTAAGTATCCGCTCGGTCTCGCGACTTCTCTCGGCCGGATCGTAAACTCCCAATCTGCTCGGCCAGACTTATCCGGCCTCGGTGAATCGACCTCCGGCGTCCGTTCGGCCGGCATCGCGACGCCCAAGGGCGTCTCGCCGACGAGCGTCGTTACCGCTACGGCAAGTGGAATAAGTCAGCCGAGATTCAATTTGCCGCGGTACTTTTTTTCTTCCCCTCCGACACAGCCGACATTGCCGTGGAACCGCGCGGGACGCTGATAGTTCTGGCCAGCCAACGACTCCTGCCAGGACTCCCGCAGGATCCGCCGGGACCTCCGGGCGAGAAGGATCCCGCACGCGATCCTTGGCGCCAATCCTCCGTAACGTATTGCTCACTTACGCTCCTTCGCTTCTACGAAGGACAAACGTGCGCTGACGTTTAACGAACGAGCGAGCGTACGGCACGATCTCTTCTATTCCGTCCGTACCTTCTGCAGTACCTTCCGTAGTATCTTCCGTACAGACGTTCGCCCCGCCGGCATGATCCATTAGACGCCTCCCAGAAGGACATCCGTCTCGCGGGAAGCTTTATCTCCTCATGGACTGCCTAATGCGGGCCAGCTCGGCAATTTTCATTTCCGCTCGTTTCTGCCCGTGGAAATACCTGTCGCGACCTGTCGAACGTTTAGGAATTCCGTCTTTTCAGGCGGCATCGCGTTCGCATGGGGCGTACGTGTCCCGCGACAAAGATGGCGGCCACTTCTGGGTACAATGATAGCCGCGGCGAGTTCCCAGTGAGCGCGTAACGGGGAGTAAAGTAAAGTGAAGTGAACCTGAATTGTACGGAGGCTGGAACGAGGCTGGAACGAGGCTGGAACGAGCCTGAAACGAGACTGAAACGAGACCGAACGAGGCTGGCAACCAGTCTGGCAACGAAGCCTCCCAACGACATTGTTGCGATGCCGTATGGCCGCATGTCGCATTCGACATCTCGCGTGCGTTTAGTCCTGTGCGTTACGTGCCTCTCGTGCTTCTCCGCCCACGCGTCCGTGGGTGTTCGAGAAGTGTTGAATAATGCCGAGTGGAGAGCACTCGTTATTACGTACGCAGATATTCGGATAAGACCCTTCGTCGGCGAGCGTTCCCTCTCCCATTGAAAACGGAGTATCCGATGGAATCCGCTGGTGCAAAGAGAAAGAATGAGAATGTATCGCCACTAAGCATTGACTCTTCTCCTCCGACTTCTTGTCGTCCTTCTCTCGAAGTTCACCTTCGCTCCTGTCGTCGCGCGAACTCGCGGCACGCTCAGCTAACTTCGAGGAAACTTGTCCGTGATACGAAGTTGTAATATGCTATGTCTCGAATTAACATAGAGGTCAATGTTGGCCTAGAGCAAACTGGAGAGGAGCGGTTATGATAATCGTTCGTCCGTCCTGCGAAGTTAATGTAGCTGCAGCGTATCCGCGAAGTTTGCTGTTGATTACGCGATCATGGACTTTAATTCACTCGGCGGCTTGGGTATTGGGTGTACCGTTGATAAAAAGGGCTTGTGAGAAGGTATCATCGGTTCGCGAACTGTTACTGCGTAGGATGTTCGATAGAGCCGGGATTGAGTAGAGGTATTGAACAGAGAAGTCAAATAGACGGGTCGAATCATTTCTACCGCGCGGGATAAGATCCCTCTTTGCATTCCGGGCAATCTCAAGTAATGGCTAGTCTCCGTTACTTCCTGTTATATCTCGAATGTATCGTCCCGCAAATTGTTATACCTTCAGATTATTCCTGCCCGACGTCCCACCCAGAATACGGTCAAACATCCTACTCTCGATTCGAGCGTTCGGCTTAAATTCGAGTCCTCGGCGACTGAACGAAACTGTTCAGAAGTTTCAGGACGCGCATATAACGCGCAGAGTAACATTACCGACGATATGCGTCCGGATAGGATGAAATGGCCAACGGAATCCTCGAAGATAACGCAACACGGCACTCCGCCCGATATCTAAAAGGAAAAGCAGGCTACCGCGAGCCATATTGCGAATATTTTCGCCGACGTCTACCCCCCTCTTATCGCGTTATCCCGAAACAAGGATGAGCGAACGTCGATATCGCGAATGTTACGAGAATATCTCTCTTCGCGCTGTGGTAGCTGTAATAACGCGAAACGTCATAACATTCGATCCGCCATCCACGTGAAAGGCTTTGACAGCGGTTAGTCAGTCTGAAATGATCCTTCGTCCTCCGATCACGACTGAGAGTCTCGGTGGGACCCGCTCGAGGTCAGGCTCGCGTGTCTCGGAAACGGATGGACGTCGATCGTGAATTTTCGATGTACGTATGTACGGCGAATGGCACCAATAAAGGATGAACAGGGCGCGCTTGTAAATTCCTGCGTGAGTAGCGGCGGCTACTCCACTGACTGGAGAATCTTCACCGTAACTCGTTCTTCCTTGCCATTCAGGCTACCTCCCTGTTGGCGGAGGGACGAAGATGGAGCGAAGGATGCTGGGGAGGGGAGGGGAGGGGTGGGAGAGAAGAGAGAGACCAGATCGAAGATAGGGGCGATCTACAACCCAACCGAACAGTAAACACTGCTAGACTCGGACTCTGTCCGTCTCTCTTCCACTTTTCCCTTTTGCCCGGATCGATGCTGAAGCCGCGCGTACCCGAGCCCGCATACCGATGAGTGATGAGCAATGAGGAAGGAGATACATTGTGGAGGGAGAAGGGGGGACCTACTCTGAGCCCGATCGAACGTAAAGGTCTCCGATTCCATTCAAAAGCTGACATTCTCTTTTTTCCTCGTCCGCTTACCCACATTGGAATAATAGTTATTGAAAGCCAATTGTCCCTTTTTCGATTCCTTGCGGAGGGAGCTAAGGGGGGAGCTGAAGTGAATCAGGTGGTAGGTTTTCGGCAATTAGGTTTCAACGTCTCAGACTGGATTTGTAAATACGGCGAGAAATGGATGTAAAAGTGTGGCCGACCACAGCCTGTTCGGACTACTGATTCAATAAATCTACGCAAATCGCCGCGATGCGCTCGACAAGTATGCATTCGCGGTATCGAGCGACTCCCTTACCCCTAGGATCTCGCCGAGGTTCCGCGAACGAAGGGAACCTCCGGTTACAAGCGGCCGCCGCGGACAACCGAATGGTAAATCAGGAAAGAGCGGGGTTGTCCAATTACGAAACGTTACGGTCACCGAGTCGCCGGTAGGGTCAGCCTCTTGCCCTTCGTCATTGAACTCGAATTCTTCCGAACGATGCCCGGCATTCCCGGCTAATTGTGCGCGCGATACGGAATGCTCATTGTTCGGTGAAAAGGGAAACGGGGAAGGTTTCCATCGGAAGTGGACTGGAGTGTGCGCGCGCGCGCGCGCACAGCATACCTTCTGCCGACGGCTGTACACCTATTAGGGTTCGATTTTCCAATGAACTCCGCTGAGCATACAACTGGGAGAAAGAAGGAGAAGAAAGAGGAGGAGGAGGAGGAGGAGGAGGAGGAGGGAGGTAGAAAAGGAATGAAAAAAGGACAGCCGCCAATAAGGTGCCTCGAGACTTCGCGGAAGAGAACTCGCGAGTATGTAGAATCTGTAGAGGAACGAACTTTTTCCACCCGATGAATTTTGTAATCGTTAATTATGTGACTGCGCGGACCTCGGGGAACTCGTGTATTTCTACCGTGCCCGATAACTTAAACGTTCCTCGCCAGAAGAGGAGAGACGAGCGGAGAGAGAAGTCGAACAGAGAGAGAGAGAGAGAGAGAGAGAGAGAGAGAGAACGGATGAAGAGAAACTGTCTGCTTCTACTCGTTAAGACTTTTCGCGAACTTTGTACCTGAGGAGGGTATGAAATTGGAACGAAGTTCCACTGTCTACGCAGAACTCGGCGAAGAGTCAATACGACGAAGGCGTCTGCGAAATGACTTTACGGAGGGCTCGGGAGGGAAAGGGAAAGATTCTCTTCAAACTCTCAAGTGGTACCTTTTCCTACGCTTTCTTTTCCCTCGCCCCTTCCGTACGGCTCCGTCAGTCGTTAACCTGTTACCCTGTTTCCCTCCCATCCTCATCCTCGGCCAATATTCAGATAACGGCCGACGTCACAGTCGACACATCTACTCCGCAAAGGGAAAATTTCAATGGCAGAACAGTATTCAAATATTCGCCAGCCATCCTACGTACACTTTCGAGACCCGGTAGGTACGTTCTCGCCGGCGAGAGCGAATGATAAAATTGAAATGAGATCCAATTCCCCAGCGACAAGTGCTGTCTGCCCGTGACTCGCATAAAGAGTGACCCGTGGAAAGAGCTTAATTACTTTCACATCGCGCGCCCGAAGGTAATTTTAGCGGCGCTCTCGATTTCCTCCCGAGAGTTGGCGCTTTGTCAAGCTCGCCTGCGCGGGACTTTGTCTCCCGCTTTCTTTGAAAGCCGTCAGCCCATTTCACGGCCATGCGCCGGCCGGAGAGTCCCTCGACTCCGTCGACACGCCGAAAATTTCCATGAAAGGCCACCGGACGCGTCGGAGAGCGTCTCGAATACGCGAGCGCGGTCCGACCAATCGCGAGTATCGGATTTCGCGACTTTGTCGAGCCGGGCAGGCCTGAATCGAATCCGAGCGAACTCTTTGCCGAGGACAGCGGCAAAGATTCCCTTCCATTTCCCATTCTCTCCCTATTTCACTCGACGCCCCAGTCCGCAGAGCACTCAACGTCCTCTCCGGCCTCGGCGGAAGAGGCAGTTTTTCCTCTCTTTCCACCGCATTCCGCACCGACGCCGATTACTTTGCCCTTCTTCTGGCCTCGCATTAGTCTCTTTTTCCCTCCCATTATCAACTCCATCTCGTTAACGCACCCTCTTCCGCACAGTTTCCGATGGCCACGTGACAGAGTGCATTCTTCGGTAGGTTCAGCTCCGATCGTCTCGAGCGAAGTAATAAAAGCCTACCGTAATGCGTGATAAAATTGACATTTCGACCGATTAACGAAGCATTTAGTGCTCATTTCTGGCGTGCGGGTTCAATAAAACAGCGAGCAATGCATTCCCGAGCAATGTAGACCGTTTCTACCGGCAGCCACACCTGGCCGGATTTTCAGCACGCTGAATCCTTACCCCTGGTAACGCGAGAGCCCGATCTGTTGGCGGGGCGCTTTTTGCAACGCGCTGCCTTGGGCTCAGACTTGCAGCCCGCAACTCCCGAGAAAGCGCAGCTTTGTCGGGATGAATGTGACAGCGCCGCGAATCCACGCAAAGACTCTTCCGGGGTACGGAGGATCTCCGAGAGTGGAGCTTCGATAAGCCCAGCTCCGAGGCTCGCCTCGAATCCCAGCTCCGTTATCTCTTATCGTAGAACGATCCGGCCACCCCTCACTCTCCCACTCCCTTTTTCTCCGTCTCACTCTCCCTCTCACTCTCTCTCTCTCTCTCTCTCTCTCTCTCTCTCTCTCTCTCTCTCTCTCTCTCTCTCTCTCTCTCTTACTCACACTGCTGCCCTGCGCGAAAGATCGAGTCGTAAAGATAACGGGCGTCCCCGTTGTCCTCCCATAACGATTACGAGTCATTGGAATCGTTATCGTATATATGCCCGCGGAGCTGGATAGCGCGCGCGCGCGCGCTCCGTGGAACCTGGAAGCGTCAGCATCGGCGGGCCCTTCCGACCAGCCGAGAGATATCGCCGTCCCGAGGATTTCCCGACTTCCCCCCATTTCACGACGCTTCGATCTGGAACGATCCAATCTGCCCAACGGACGGGCCCAGGGCCTCCAGTTCCACGCCGGAAGTGGCTGCGATCTGGCAGTCAGCCGAGCGCTGCACTCTGCTAGATCCCCCGATCGCTCCACTTTTATGAAGAACGTACTTTACGCTGTCGACAATCGACAACCCATCCAGGAGCGAACCGAAGAGAAGACGTCGAGATACGTCGGTCGAACAGAACGGAGAAGGTACGTATCCGTGTATGACGAATGATCGCGGCGCCTTTTTTGTACATCGTCCTTGGGCGCCGAGATCAAGGACTCTCCCACAGGTTCGGTTCTAGCTCGGAGCCAGTCTGGGCCCCGAAAGTCGGCGAAATGGACGGGTCCGTCCTACCCGTTTGGACATTCCTCTCTAATAATCGCCCATTGTCCTTCGGCGCGGCGACGGCGACGGCGTCGGCGGCGTCGGCGGCTTTAACGGTCCGCTATCTCTGGGCAGAGTGCGAGTCTTGACTTTTCACCCTGAACGGAGGCGAGGGCCGAGGCGGGAGCCGGCAAAGGTCACGCGGATCGTTATTCTGCGGCTACGGCAAATCGGCGTAGGTCAGTGAATCGCGAATCAGCAAAGCGCCGCTCGTGGGCAACGGCGTCGGCGGCTGCGGTCGGGGCCTCGTGCAAATGTCGTTGACCCGCTTTAAAAGGAGTTTAGACGCGATCTTTCAAGGGGGATTGGTGCAACGTGCCCATCGTCGTTGTCGTCGTTCTCGTCCTCGAGGAGGCGCTGAGGACCCAAGAGTTCTCTCTCTCTACTTCTCTCTCCTTCTCTCTCCTTCTCGTGTGTCCTCCGGCCATTCTCACGGTGCGGTGATTATCCGCAAAATGCCAGTTAGTTCTTCGTCCTATTTTCATCTTATTTCCCTCATTGGCCGGCTGTCGACCTCGACGGAGCACCGGGCCCTAGGAGGTGGACCGGACTTGCACGCTGCACCTTTCAGACGCGGACCTTTTATGCGATCGAGCGTTAGTATTTATTTGAGAACGGGCGAGCCGTTATGCGGGATCGAGGGAGATCGAGGGAGATCGAGGTAGATCGAGGAATCGGCGGCCTAGACCCCGCCCGATCGACGGATCCCGGTAAGCAACCGAACCGCACGCTTTAATATACTCCCAGCCGGGATCTATCATTAGAATTGAAGAGGGTCGCGGACGGCCCTCCTTCTCTCGCCAATCAAAGAATTTTCGCTTAATTCCAATGTAACTCGAGTGTGTATGCCTCGCACGATTTCCTGATACTCCCCAAGTTGCCGGCAGCGGCTAGATCTCGGATGCCCGAGATCGCCGGAAGTATCGACAGCCTGGCGCGCGGAGGTTGCCCCCGCCGGGTAATTGCAGGTTAATTACATAAATTTGACCCGTCTCCACCCTCGACGCAAAAACGTCCCTCCTTTGACGCGTAGTCGAAACCTCTCGCCGTCGGAATCCGCTTCGGGCGGCAACGAGAAGGGGCGCAAAAAGGGTCCCCCTGCCCCGGTCCAATTAAAAGCCGGCAATTAATTAGGAACATTCCGACGCATAATCCTCGCCATTAACATACCGGATGTAAAGGTGCCGTGGCATCGGGTGACCCTTTATTCCGATCCGATAGAAGACACGGCCCGAGCCTGACGACGCGCGACGTACGGAGGAGTCCTCGTCGATCCACGCCACGTCGATCGGACGTTATCGATCTCGATCTCGTGCTACGTACGACGCCCAAGTGCGTGTGCGACGTCGCGCCCCTCAGCACGTAAACTGCTCTTTACGACCTGTCAAGACCTCGCCTTACCTCAATCATCTGGTTACCGGTAATTACGCTCGCCGATCGTCCGGAACCAATTACCCCCGGCCATTTTTACGGGGTAATCCGATCGGCGGCCCTGCCGATCGATCCGCGGGCCTATGCGTGGCCAATAACCGGCACGAGTTACATTATGGCCAGCTCGATTACTCACTTTTCGCGCCGCGACGTAAACCGGACCGTCCTCGGCGAAAACTTATGCCACGATCCTTTGATTGACCGTTCCTTCGATTTCCTTCGATTCGCTCGACCGTCATTCGCATTCGGAAGACTCGAACAGCGTTTGGCGTTAGATAACGCACTTGTCGGCAGAACGTGTTCCACCGGCGCTCGGGAGGAGCGAGCGAGTCGACGGATGATTTTGATGTATATTTTTTGGATTCCAGCGGCGGGGAAGGCCGAAGACAAACGAAAGCTCGCTGGCAGTCGCGCGTGAGATAATAGCCGGGGTCTTCGGTGTTTGAGGCAAACAGAGCGAGGCGGGACCATGGCCCACATGCTTTCTCAAATATTGTGACTCTTCTCAGAGAACCCCAACCGTGTGTGCCTCGTCGGAGAGAGAGAATTCGATTGCGCGATCCATCGACGGAATTCAAAGTTCTCACTTTCGAACCGTTATCCTTGAGATAATTTCCTGTAATTTTTAACGCCAGATCATCCCGACTAATAGTAATTGACCGTCTCGGCTTGTCTGTTTTCGTTTTTGGGGGGGGTTTTTTTTTGTTGTCTCAACGGTGCTACACACCTGTTCCAGACGACTTTGCATAACAGCCGGGCAGACGTATCGAATTCGCGCTGCCGAAATTATGCTCGGTAAGCCGATCATCTTTGTCCGAGAGGTTACCCTACCAGCGTACGCCTTTATCGTACGGTCGCAATTATACAATTTATGTCTGCGCGGGCACCGTACGGTGCCGGCGGATCATTAAAAATCCATTAAGGTAACTCGAGAGCAAAGTCATCGATAGCGAGAAGGTCGTCTGTTCGCCGGGACCGTAATTTCTGATACGAGCCCGGCTTACGGCCTGTAAGCCCGTGTCAAGTGTACGTTTCGCGGCGACCTCTCGCGAGGCATAGGAAATGGGATAAGTACCCGACACAGCGTTGGCAAGAGATTCCATGATATCCCAGACGTTCGACGATCCTCGGATTAGCGAGACTGCCGATCAAAGGACACGGCATCGACCCGAAGCGTAATTAGCGTCCGTGCTCCTGTATCACTCGTACGTTTCCCACTCGCTTAGGCACAGAAAATAGGATAACAAGAATCCCTGACATTCGCGAGAGACTCCAGTCCGAATCCAGGGATCAGCGAAGCTACTGGCCAGTCAGCGTCGAACCGAGCCGCTGGCACAATTAGTTTTCTTCGCCGGGCGATAAACCAGTCCCCGCCAGCAGCACGCCTCGCCAATTGGTAGCGCCATTAACGTGAATACTTAAGGCCATTTTCTCGCCTCGGGCCGCGCGAGCGAGACTGGAAAGCGACTCCTGCCCGAAGCTGACGGACCGACAAGAAAGGTAGACCGATAAAAGGGTGGCGGATGGGAAAAAATTGGAGCGATCAGCGGGGCCCGGAGAGCAATTTCGCCCCCTATAGATCGCGAGGGCGCGAGGAATGAAGACCAAAGGCAGATTACTCTCCGCCGCGCCGGCGGCTTACTCGCCCGCTCGCGCCGAGTTTTACGCTCGAACTTTTGCAGAAAGCGCGCGCGGCCTCTCAGGGACGCGTCGCTTTTTGCTCCCGCCGTCGATGGAGGAGGGGGTGGGGAGGGGGGGAACAGCATCTTTTTCACGGCGTACGTACCCTCTCTCGCGCAAAGTGCTCACAAAGGCATGTAATCAGTGCCCCGCCTTCTTACAATGTTAGCCGCGATTGACGCGCGAGACGAATTTCGTTATGCCACTTTCGTGCGACCGCCACCGTGACTCCCGGCCAAGTCGGCGGCACTCGATCCAGCTTTGAGGAGAGCGTTCATCAGGGTTGACTTACCGGGCTACCGCGTTACAGATAGTCCGCCTTGCGACGCCGTCTCGTTACGAATTGATTGCCTTCCTTCGCGGCTCGATTTACGCGCTAATGATCCGCGGATCGTGACTGGTCCGACTCGCCGGCCGAAAGCTTGCGACGCTGCCCTGCGGGTAGATCCTTTAATCGCAGGACGTCTGCTAGGCAGATCGGGATGCCAGCTTCGAAATCGGGATTCGTAGACTCCTCGTCGCACAGTTTTGGCTTTCTCCGCGAGTTCCCCGAACGGCTCTCGAAACGAAACTAACGACTCGCTCGCGATGGCTCCATCTCAAGGCCGCGCCCATTAAGACGTTGTAGCAGCTGTCCGCCCAAGTATTTTCTCGGCAAGAAGGACCGTTTGTCTACGTCCCGGCGCACACCTTCGCCGAAGGCTGGAAGAGATTCTGCGCGGAATGGAGTAAAAATTCGAGCAAACGATGCCGGGCCGAGAGAGAGCAATAATAATCGTTCATTTTGCGCCTTCGCATCACGCAGCGACCGCCCATGGCTCGAGTCTATCATTAACGGTCCAATATTTAATTCCTTGCCCATGCCACGATACTCCCGAAGGGAAGTGTTGAGGAACGACGGCAGCATCTCGACGCTCGCGATATTCGAGGCCTCTCGCTGTTTACTTCCGCGAATATTGCGTGTCTAAAACCGAGGTTCTCACCTACCGAGGTTCGCGCTACCATTCGTCGAAAATTTCACCCGGGCAGAGTTCATCGTCCTCGAGGACGCCGCGGCACACGAGTCGAGCGCCTGATTTTTACCTACGACTGAGATACGTCATATACCGTTCTGTGCCCCCTCGAAGGTAGATGGAAGAAGAAGGCGTCTCACGGAGGTGTGCGCTGAACAAACAGCGGACGAGCGGCACTGGGGGAGAGGCGATCGTTTCCGAAAGCTATGACGAAACAGGACATTGACATCGGGGCCCGGATGACGAGGCAGCTTTCGGGCGCGGAAACGGAGAGTGGCGGTTGGCGTCGGTCTCGGGCCGAAAATGAAAATCGTGTCGAGGTCCGAAATTGCTCGCTGCTCGCCGCAGGAGGTTGGTGGGGAGAGTCGAGTGGATTAACGAAGAAAGGAGGCACCTTGCCGTGGGCCGGGGAGCGAACGGTCGGGCACCGGAAGTGGCTCGTAACGTACGGGTTCAATTATCACGTGGTCGTAAAGCGCGGGCTTCCGGTTAATTAAACTTTACTGGTGCGAGAGCGCCGATTACGCCGGAGAATGTCCAGGTCGGAGCGAGAAAGGAGGAAGGTAATATCGCAATGAGGAGAGTGCCGGCGGAAAAAAGGTGGTAACGAGGTAGGTAGGGTTGGGTGGGGGGAGGAGAGGAGAAGCTGGAAGTGAAAGAAACGCACGACGGGCGATCCGAGGGTGCCCAATATCTTCGGCCTCTTCATTCGGGTACCGATACATTACGCCGATTACGGATTCAATTTCATTCTCGGGCGCAGGCGGAGATCGTCGAGTTTACGCGAAATTGTAAATTAACGTGGCCCGACAATGAACGCTTCGCTCGGTGGGAGCGATAAAATTGCGATCGCGGCCCGATTTCAATCTCCGCTGTCACGGCGCACATCCCGTACGAGCTAATTTACAGTGACCGCGCCGTTTCGCGAGTAGAGCCGAGGATGGTAAAAAGGAGTTTAATTCTGGCGTATTACTCGGAAGGCGAAAGCAATCACGCGAGCGGGGCGGGTGCTCGCAATCAAACGGACGTCCCTCAATCGGCCGGCAGAACAGGAGAAGCAAGTAGAGAGAGAGAGAGAGAGAGAGGCGGAGGGAAGGCGGAAGGAAAGGTACGGGAGACGATCGAGGGATCGCGGGATCGAGGAGGAAAGGAGTGGAAGAGATTCAGCCGAGAGGGAAGAGGCACCGAGTGGCACAAGAATTAAGAAGGACCCCGACTCTCTCCCGTATCATCCGCGATTCTCGGTAGCCGGCGTCGGCAGGCAATCTGATCCCGGGACAACGGTTCGGAAGCATCGGTTGACAGTAAAATATCAGCAGGTACTACTCACTATGGCCGCGATACCATCGACGAAGAAGTCAGCCTCCGTACGAGTGTACGTCAGCGCTCACACTCCCGGCGCATAGCGCTCGCTTTACACTTGCCCACGTAGAACGCGGCCTATCACGTACCTTCTCCGGCTGAGGCCGTGCGCGTGCATATAAAACGCATCCCCGGGTATCTGTATGCGACCGTATCCTCGGGAGGGCCACGCTATCCTGGCAACAGTCCCCGGGGTACTGTTAGCCGCCGATGAATGATAACCGTATCGCGATATGCGCACTCTCCCCGATACAATGGAGAGTAAACGGAGAATGTATTGGTCAGGAAGCCGGTGGCGGCTCTGGCTTTCTGAAATAGAATGCGTATTGGAACGATAATTCACCGGCTCCTCGACTGACTACTCGCCGCCGGTGTCAGGTACCCAGGGCTGATTGAGTACTTCGACTCGGACCGTCCGCGCACAGGCCTCTAACCTCTACCCAGCCACCTCCTCATCCACCACCTCCTCCTCCAGTCGTCCAGTCGATTCGAGGAACTCTTCACCGCTCGGAAGTCCATCGCCAACATTCGGCCGAACGCGCCTCCGTTTAACCAGCCGCGTAATTTCGAGCGGTTCATTGAGGGAAACGGAACGAAGCGCCGGTAAGAGGGATCGGGTGAGGCAGAAATAGAATTGCGAGAAAGGCTAGCTCTTTCGAACTTCGTAGACGATCTCTAATGAGCAATCAGACTGCGTTTGACCCGCCCGACGACAAACACCTCGACTCCGTCTCCGAACGTACGGAGGCACGTATGTTTACGAGCGTGCCGTCGATCCAGGTACGACGCACCGAATCAATGCTGGCAACTTCCAGCTTCGTTCGCCGTCCCGGCGTCACTCGCGGTCGACGATACTGCCGGAGCGCAAACTGAGCGAGGAGACGTGTGCCAGGAAAAATGAGGGAGAATTACTGAATCGGCAGGACGGTCACGTTCGCGATGGAACTGGCCATCTCCGCGGTTCCGGTCCGCATCGAATCGGAAGGATGTACCGTGGCAGGGAAAGGCCGTGGCGTGGTAAGGTGCGTCGGAAAAGGGGAGAGAAAATGTCTGCGCGGAGAGACAGTTCGTCTACGGGGTCCGCATAATTACGAGCTCACGTTCGCGCCCGAGACGTCTTCGTCTGGCAGCGAGGGATCCGTCGATGCAACCTAAGGGCCTTCCTAGGTTCATTGTCGCGCGCACGTGTGAGAACGATTCGCAGCGAGGCCTTTGTTTACCAGTTCGGCGTGCCCTCGAACAACGGCGGTTGCACTTTTATCGAGGGGCCGGATCTGTACGGCGTCTCTCTTACGCCGTCTGCTGGTTAACGAACTGGGATCGTTCCTCTCCTATGCCGAGTCGATGGGCTGCACCGCTATCTATCCTTGCCCCGACGACAATTCTCTCCCCAGCCTCACTCACCCCCGACCGCGAATGCCCCAACTCTACCCGTAATTAGGCATTAAGATCCGATTATGCGATTGTTCATCGCATTAAAGGCATCTGGCAGCTTTCGCTTGCGCGCTACCGTCGCTCAACAATCGTATTTATTCTCCACCCGATGGATCGATCGTATCGATGTCGGCACTGGGATGGCTTCCGTATCGTGCCGGCGCATCAAGTTTAATTCGTAGTTAAACTCGCGGCAACGAGACTGGCCGTGATTGTTCGAAGAAAATTTAAGTACCGCCGGCAACGGAGCGCGCGACAGCTGAATAGGATCGTAAAGTAATTATTACGCGCAGACGATCAGCGTAACCTAAATAACAGGAGTAACAGTTATTCGGGGCTAGGTGCAGGCGTCTCATCGGACGGAATAGGATATTATTGCCACTTTTGTCGGGGCGGATTTTAATTGGACGCGTTTGAAAATCTCGTACGTAGCTTCGCGATCGGCGGCGTTGAATGCAGGAAGTGCGACAAAAAGTGACGGTGGAGTAACGTTCGGTCGTAACGATGAGGGTCAAGTGCACCATGAAAATCGTTTCTAACGTCTGCATACGCCGAACATACGTAACGACCTGGATTTGATATAACGGCACGGCCAACATATCCTTCCCGCTCCGTTCTTATTCTCTCTCTCTCTCTCTCTCTCTCTCTCTCTCTCTCTCTCTCTCTCTCTCTCTCTCTCTCTCTCCCTCCTCCTCTTTCCCACCGACGTCCCCCTCCGCCGTCTCCCGACGTCTCTTTCTCAAAGGTCCGCGGCTAGGTCTAACGGGTCGAACGCATAGATTGCCGGCGATTTGCTTGCATGAGCGCCTCCGATAAATAGACGATCCCGATAAGCCGCCGATTGTAAATTCGTGTCTCGCAGGTGCGAATCAATCAGCGCGGATAATTTCAATTTGAGCCCCCTCGCACCGTGAGAATTAACTCGTACCAGGCGCAGTGCCGCGGGCCATCTGGGCGTTAACAACTCATTGACAATCATTTGCATATAAGACACTGCTCTTTGTTCCCTTTTGCGGTGCCATCGATCGTCCGCCAGTGGTTTCGATCGGTTCAATTCGTCCGCGGCCAGTCTCATTTGCATGCAAAACTGATTTGTCCCACGACGGTCATTATCTCCCGCGTCTGGAAGAGCCTACCTGAGCTCATCCCAGAACGACGTTTTTGAACCCGGGCCCGTTCTATTTTTATCCCCGATCCGCCGATATCGCTTCGCAACCCCAATAACGCGACGTGACGTGCAGCGATCCTTCAGTCGAGCGAAAAAATTCTCGGGACAGCCCTCGAACGAGCCCTCGATCTCGATAAGGGCTCCGCTTTTAGAACCGGAACGTCATCCTCCGGCAGGATGAGTAGGCGGCCGAACCTGCGTCAGTCTAGCGTGAATCTTACCGCGAACGGACGGGCGAATTTTTAATTGAACTCGATACGTTAACGGCGTACGCGACGTTCGCGTGCGTCCATCGTCCGCTTCTACGATTTCCACGGATTTTCCCCCTCGAACTCACGATCGAGACGCATAATTCGTGGCTGAGAAACATCTAAGGCCGTGCAGCCGGACGATTATAAACTTCGCGAAGTCCGCTGGCCAGGACGCGGATGGCAAGCGGATTATTAACCGCAGCAAACTTCGCTCGAGGATTCGCATTGCGTTCGGCCCCGGCCGAGGATGGATCGGACGCGCTGCAGGAAGTTTCAACCTGGACATTACTTCGGATCTATTACATTGATCCTGGCGTGCCTAACCGCCGGCCGTGCCGCGGATCGATTCGCCCAGGCCGACTTGGCCAGAAGCGCTAATCTATGCGATATCATCCAGCCACGGAGCTGCCTTCATTTTTCATCCCTCCCTTGTCCTGCCTCAACCGTGTCATTCTTACTCCGAGTAACTTCATTCCGCGATCGCTCGCTTACTCCCCGGTAAATTGGATTACAAATTGCGCCTAAGTGATTTAACAGGAAAAGTTCGATGATTCCTTTTCTAATTGGTTGTAGCGCAGTAATAATAATATGCAGAACACGATAGCGAAAGCGGTGGCTGGTCGAGTTTCAGAGTCCGCGAGTGCGGAGGAAGGTGACCACATTCTACGGAACCAGCTCTCGTGGATCAGTTCTTCTTCTTCTGCTGCTTCTACGGCCGCTGCTGATGCCGATGCTGGTGACCGAACCCCACAACGACCTTCCGACTTGTTTGTCGCCCGATTGATTCGTCGGAGTGTGATACAGATTTAGCCTGCGCCGCGTTATATTTAGCATGGGAAAGATCGTATCGGGACTGGTTAGACCGGCGCGTTCGATATAATGATTATGAGCCGTCGGAATCGGAAAAATCTGATTCGAACGCCTCGTAAACCGGCTTCGATAAGTCGACAGAGCCGTTTTAACGGGGACGCCGAGCGTTCGTCATTATTCCGCTTGACATTCCTTATGATTCTCTTCGCTGTTTCTCGATTCTTCTGACCGCGATCGATTTTCGCTTTGGACCGAAATCCCTGACGTTCGAGCTTCAGGACAAATCGGCGGATGTCAAAGACTTCGGTCACCCGTGTGCCGATTCCGGTGCAGCGTGTCGGCTGGACGCCGAAACTCGGGCGTTTAATTGGTCTGGACACTGGCGTCGAGAAGCAAGAAGTAACAAAATGGTAAGAAAAAGATCGCAGCCGCAATAACTGAACGCCGAGCCGTACGACTCGGAACTTTTTATCATTCGGCGATGGGCGCACATCGGGCGATCTTCTTTTAATCGACATACCCGCATCAACCTACCGAGCAATCGCGCCCCATGACAGAAAGAAACTGACAGATTAATGATCGCTCAGCCGAGGCTAATTGATTTTAATTTCAATCTCGATCGCTCCCGCCTCGCGGCGTGAGTCGTGAACCGCGTATATATAAGGCTTCCCATTCTTTCCCTCCTTCCCTCACACCTTCTCGCTCCCCTCACCTCCCCACGCCCCAATCCCATCGACGTCGCAAATTAGTTCCCTAACGAACCCTCCGCCGCGCAAATTCTCCCACTAACCTGACATTCCTTCTCACCATTTAATCCGAGCGTTGATTCATCGGAGGAGTGCCGCGCAAACAAGCGAAAAACTTCGCAGCCGAAACTGGAAAGTTATGCGCGTCCGAACGAATTGCGCTTTCGTTCCGAGCCCCGACTCGAACCGGATCCCCGAAAATTGGCAGGGCGTCAAACGGCTCCAATTTCACAGGCGATTAACGAAAAACGGTGGCGAGCGGAAAGAAAGCGAGCGAGAGAGAGAGAGAGAGAGAGAGAGAGGTCGGAAAAGAGGGACTTTGAAAAAGAGTAGAAGGAACTCGGTGTGAATTTCGTCGAGATGTTAGCGCGAATATTAAGTAGCCTGTCGGCGGGACTAATTTCTCGGCTGATCGAGCACCGCCCATAAACGTAAAGGCGCTCCTGTCGCATCGATCGAGGGCGCGGCGCTACATCGGGCAAGGGAGGTTGAGTTACGATTACACGCGGATCCAATACACATCGGACAGGTCCGCGATACCGATGCCGCGATTATCGCCATTATCGCGACGTTACGTGATTCATGATTCCGAGAGATGCTCGGCTCGCCACTTCGTCTCACTCCTCATCCTTTTTCATCCTTCCGCGGGCGTCGTCAGCCTGTCGCCTCGATTCCGCCGGGAAACGTACGGCCTGCAGGCCAGCCCCGTAGGAACTAGCGTCGACGAACTGGTACCATCAATTCCCAATTCCGTCGATCACGAAATCCCGGCAAGTCTGTCAAGGCATCGCGTTATCGCGCTCATTACATCCTGTCCTCCCGTTGAGTGTCGTTCGGATAGAGCGGCGGGTCGCGGGCCGTAAGTCGATCAGCGCGAAAAGAAGCGCGCGTCCGGCGAACGTCGCTCGACAACATACTATCGAAAGGTGAAGTTCGTATCTATTGAAAGTCGATTGCTGAGGCAGCGCGGGAAAGGACTGTGAGGGGAAAAAGGCACGGACGGCAAATGAAGTGAAGAGAGGAGAGGGGAGTGGAAGAAGAAGTAGAAGTAGAAGACGAGCAACGGGTGGAGGAGGAGGAGAGGAGAAGGAAGACTGAAGATGGGGGGGAGGAGGAGGGGGGCAAACAAGAAGCCGCGATGAAGGAGTCGGGGCGGTCACGGTTCGATAAGCGGGAATCGCGTAGCTCTACGCACTCGGGAGACACTTTGCTCCTCGGATATCTTGGCTAAATATAGCATGAGCGGATTCTAAAACCGCCGACCACGTTATCATGGTTACCCGCGGTGCCACTGTGCGTACCTATCCACCGCAGTGCCCCGTTCCACCAAACGAGAAAACGTCCCGGCAAACTGGCTAATGGCCCCACGGCGCGCATTCTCGATTGAATATGGAAAGGACAACGAAAGTGTTCGCCGATGTACCTTATGGAGCCGGCCGCAAGGTAGCAGCCGGTTATTATGGGAGTAATATTGACTTGATGCCCAGGCCCTTATTATGGCTAATGGCGGAAAAAAGTCAGATTGGCTAGGAAGCGGACATCTTGGTTACGCTAGTAGGTCCGATAGTGGCGCGATCGTTGACTTTTTCGCAGGCGGCCTGACGTACGAGTATCTGGACAGGAAGCTGGTCCGAATCGATAATCGAGCGGACTCACGCAGAGTACCTGAAGAGCGACATTCGGTAAACAGCTTCGAATCCCTGGAACGAACCGCAAACGGATTCGCAGCGACCGCAAATTAGGACTTCAGCGATAGAGTCCGATAGGGGGCGAAAATAAATTCTCACTTTATTAGCGATTATTACGATTTACGATTAATGTCGCGGAGCGGTCATCGGGTGCTTCGTTTGCGAATGGAGAATATTAGAATGGACGTTTGCGCGCATCCCGAGGCGGCCACGGTCGTTTCGAGCCGAATTGCCCCCAGGAGCCATTATGTTAACAACGGGGCAGTAAAAAGTCGTCCGGCAACGAGATTTACATGACGTATGCGATGAGTCGGGGGGGGGGCACGGGCCCGCGCCGGGTACGGGGTTGCCAATCGATTGCCGGTCGATTAACGTGCGTGGCTGCAATTTTCTGCAGTGCCGCCGTTGCAATTTTCTGCGCGCCGCTTAATGAAGTAGGCAGCTCGGGAACGGAGGGGGAGATGAGAAGGTGGAGAGAGAATCCTCTTCGCTCGAGGATCGTCAAATTAATTATTTTATAGCGGATGCCAGCGACGAGATTAGGCTCCCGTTTCGATTGTGGGAACTCGGCGAAGATCCTTGCCCCGTCTGGCAAACGATCGCGATCTCTCGATACAATCCAGCTCAGGGGTCGTTTGCACTTTAGCACAATGCCGTGCGCCCTCCCTGCGTGCGCATAATTTGCGCACCGCCAATATGCCCCTGATACGAAATTTACGTCCTGTCCCAGCCTCGTTAGAGTTCGGCCGAACGGAGAATATAATCGGACGATCGACGCGGATGCTAAATCTGGTCCGATTCTTTTTCTCCCAGCAACGTCAGTCCTACCTTCCCTAATTGTGTGATAGGATTGGAAAATTGTCCTGGTAACGAGGATCGGCCGGTTAACCGTCGATGAGCAAGCCGTGCCAGCCTCTTACAACACTTTACGGAGTCGAACACAGAGAACTGGCCGCCGTAAGTTATACGCCCCGCGAAGTCGTAGCTAAGATAACGCCGATATTCAGGATAAACTAAGGACTTCACGGTTATCGGCCCCGCGAAAAGGCGTACGACTGTTGCCAATGACTTCCTCGATCGATGGCGGCGAAAAAAGTGGCGGGTTCGGCCTGCGCCGAGCTGGGCGTAATCCGGACAATAACGTTGAAATACAAATCCTCGGAGTAAATGAACGGCTGCATTCCAGGGTGATATTTCCGCGAGAGTTCTCTCCGACGACAGAGTATTATCGCTCCGGAAAATATTCTAATTAAGGTCCGAACCCTCTCTCTCTCCCTCTCTCTCTCTCTGCCTCTCCCCCCCCCCCCCTCTCTCTTCCTCTCTCCTACTTGCCCGTGGCTCCTGATTCCACGCTACCAGTATTGTACCGCCGATAGGCACCGCCTGTTAGTCTTATCTGGTATAACGGTCGGGATAAATAGATTTTCGCGGTGCATGCGAGGTTCAATTATGGACGCGATGCCGCCGCGGCGTCCCCGTCCCGGCTGCAACTCTCGAAAGATAACGTTAACGTCCCGTGCGTTCGGTCCGGCCATTCATCACCAATTACCCGCGAATCCGTAAATCACCGCTCCGCGGACAGACCGCTATTCCTTCCTTCTGGCCGCGAGACGTTCTTCTTTTCACCCGGCTCGAACTCTCCGACTCTGGTTGGCCGGGCCGCGGGCAAGCGGTTACCTGCCGCCAGGCTCATAGGAATGTCCGCGAACGACAATTACTTATTCCGACGCGTCAACGCGGTGAATATAATTAATCGCCGTCTGGCCGGCCGAGCCGATCGACACCGAGCCGGGGGGATAATTGCCGGGACGGCCAGTTTTATCGTCGGTGACACCTGCGAGCCATTCTCGACCCGCGAAATCGTGCGCCGACGTCCTCGCGACTCCTGCCGATCCTGCTTCGGCGTCCTGGCCGTTTAAATATAATAACGCGAGGATCGACCGAATCGAGTTACGAACCGCGCGTTGCCGATTCTCAAACTTTGACGCTGTATTTCAGTCTGCTAGTCCTGATCATTTTTCCTGTGGTCAGGTTTTATCGTCGGTGATACCTGCGAGCCATACACGACCCGCGAAATCATGCGCCGACGTCCTCGCGACTCCTGCAGATCCTCCTTCGGCGACCTGGCCGCTTAAATATAATAACGCGAGATTCGACCGAATCGAGTTTCGATCCGCACGTTCGCCGACTCCCGAACTTGGACGCCGTATTTCAGTTTGCTAGTCCCGATAATCTTACCTGTCCGTTTCCGGACCCAAGCCTGCGACGCGTTATAACCGTAAGGCCGCTGTCATAAATTTGCCGACACGTAGATTACGCTCAATGTGCCCGCCGCTCATCCCGTGCGACTCTCGATAGATACTCTCGATCGGAATAAAGTCTACAATGTATCCAGTCGGCGGATCGGCAATACGCACTTTGGAAAGTAGTCGGAATGAGACCGTGAGCCGGACAGTTATCCGTCCTGACAAACGTCGCGCTTTGCCTAGCGATAGGACGCGCGTAAATTTTCGTCGGCCATTAACTCTTTCCTTTTCTCAACCAGCGTGCGTCGACGTTATTTTTTTTGCTGGCCAACGGATGACTCCAGCAGAGAAACGGCCGGAAGACGAAGGAAGGGCAAGCTAGGGGGGGGGGGGGGGGGGGAGTAAACGAAGACAAAGTACAGCCGCGGGGTGGAGGCCCGGTAACGGGTTCCACCGGGTAGGACGATACAATTACACGTTATACATAGAACTGCGCCGGACATAAGTAACATGATTAATGCGCGATAACGCAATTACGGCATGATACGTTGCGCGTTGCGTGTAAGACTGCTCAGCGACTCACGGTACGCACCCTGCGCGCTTTCCGATCCTCTCATTATCTTAGATCGCGCGCTGATTGCTCTGCCTCTCTCAGCCGCGCAGTCTTTCCTCGCCAACGAGTGGAGTCCGCCTGACGGGATGAGTTGATGGCGGGCTCGGTGTCCGCCGAAAGAATCGGTAACGAGGCAAAGAGCGGAATTGAGAGAAGTCGCCGCTACCGGTCGACCTCATCAATTGTCGCCGGCCGTTGTTGTTACAAGGTACGCGGCATGCGTTACGACCCCCAGTAATTACACGGGCAATCTGAGAGCGAGCACTCTCGAGTCTGGCTGACCGAGTGACTGACTGGTTGCATCGTGTTGGCCACGGCTCGTGGCCTCGGGAGAGAAGCTTATATTTTCCAGCCGTGAAGAGGATAGCGTGCGTCATACGCGCAGGACTGACAAATTGGCGCATTATCCTGCACCCTCTCTCTCTCTCTCTCTCTCTTTCTCGCTCTCTCTCTCTCTCTCGCTCCGCGTTTCACCGACATTCCTTTATAATTACACGCTCGCCGTATTGTTACGCGCCGCGCAGTGACACCAACTTAACCCGACGATCACTCGACGTCTCGTCCGGCGTCTCCGGACGATTCTAATATTAAACCCACCCATTCGTCCGCGCAGGACGTCTCCTCCTCATTTTCAAGCGACGGCGCGCGCGAACGCAGCGCAAATAGAACATCCGATTGCGGTGGCCGAGGAGGTGTTTATATACGATCAAGTTATCCTTACCGAAGCGAAGCAGATCTTCACGGTCGACGATAGACGAGCCATGACCCCAATGCGGTGTCAACGGTCGTAAATTCCGCGCCAGCTACGGTCGAAAATAATGCAAAAAGGGGGATGACTGCGGAAAATTACGGCTACGCTACCAAGGTACGTACCTACGTACGTGGATGGCTCGCGAGCGAAGGCTGGGGAAAAATGATGGACCGGCTCGAACCGTTCCTCCCGTAGACCGTGACTGATATTCTAATCGATTCCCTAATGCACTCGGGGCGTTTCGTTTATGATCGGCCGCGCTGGCGGCGATCCTCGCAAAATTACACATCCACCAGTTTGTTGTTGGCAGATCCCAGCTGCTCTCTCGGTACACAGCAATTACGAACACTCTGCTGGACCCTCTCTGCTCTCTCTCTGACTCTCTCTCCCCTCTCTCTCTCTCTCTCTCTCTCTCTCTCTCTTCCCGTAGTCGGGGCGCCATGGCAGTAACAACATTTCGTGTTGGGAGGACACGAGCTGAGCCCTCGGGGGACACAAAACGTCGGCCGGCTTGCCGGGCAAGCATTCTTATCCCTCTCACTCCCGCGAAGCACCTCCCTCTGCCCGTCTCTCTCCCTTTGACTGAAAGGTGTCATCGCGTCGGATTGGCAGGTCGGTGTTTACGAGCAAAATTGATACCCCGCAAACCGGGAGAACGACGGAGGAGTGGGAAGCTGTTTGCGTATACCCGATAGCCAGAACACTTACGGCCGCTGTAACAACGTTGTTGCTCAATTACAATTTCGCCGACGTATTCTCGGCGCTCGCCAATTATTCGACCTTCCGCCGACGCTTGCGGATTAGCGCGAAACAAATGCCGGGCGTCGTTCTTCCGAACTTATCGAACGTAGAGCGAAGGATGGCTCCAGATTCGCTCGAGACGTATATCGTTCGATCATCTTCAGTATTTATAAGGATTGCGTGTGACTCGGGAGTGAAAGCAACGGGAGACAAGGGGAATCGAACGGTGGAACGTTAGCGCTGAGACTGAAAGGACGAAGGATGATGCTGCCAGCCTCCGGACGAAGGATGACTCACCTACGCACGCTTATCCCTCTACGTCCGCGGATTCCGGATCCGGTTTTCTTTCCGACGTAATGAATTCGCGATCTCGCCGCACGATTAAAGCGAAGTGCGCGCGATCGGTCAGCGAAGTGATAAAAGGAAAAATTGTTTTTGCGCCGAGGATGAAGAGAGGAGGGGGGGAGGAGGGGGGGAGACTGCGTTTACGTGGCAGTTGTGCGAGATCGGCCGATCGTCAGTCAATTACGTGTGCGTCTATGCCTGGCGCGCGCGCACCTGTTGTTATCTCTCGAGGGACATAATAATACATTCCTTAAGCATTGACCTCAATATTACAGAGCCAATGGAACGGAGGCATCGCCGACCAAAAGTTCAGCGGCGCGAGACTGAACCTGAGCATCCTTCGTCGCGCGCGAAACTTTCTTGCCCGAAGTGTGTATCTTGCGACGCTTTATGGCTGGCTGGACGCTGAGGAAAGACGGTCGGATACTGCCGAAGTTTCCTATCTCATTCAACTAAGTGCATCGTAACATCGGCTAAGACTGTCCAATTGGCTGCTTAATACTGTAATGCTACTATCTATGCAATGTTGCTGTAATAAATATATCTTTAGCGTACTCCAATAGTATTCCTTTTCAAAGCTTACCCAAGAATTGCAAAGATCTTGTCCATAGCCATAGGGCTAAGATAGACGTAGAATAAGACGAGGAGCGAGGAGCGGTAAGCCGAGACGGAGAAAAGTCGAGAAAGTGGGAAGAAGCGTTTGGGGTCGATCGGATGCGGCTCCCGCTGTGATAACGAACTAACCCGAATGACCGAAGAAGAAGACACGTAGACTCGTTAACCCACGTGCTCGACGAACGGTAACGGGTCTCGGCCGAACGTGGATACGCGCGCGAGTGCTTGACACCGAGTGACGATCGAATATGAAGACGAGCATCGGAACTAATGACTGGATTCATCATCAGCCACAGCCTCAACCGATGCGGCCTGTCTGCGTCGACGCGGAGTACAGAGAGTCCCGTGGGAATACGCAGCCAGCCATGACGAGTATCCTCCTTCGCCGTCACACTATTTATTTCCACGATGATAGATCTTTTCGAGAGGACGAGACAGTCTAATAAACGATCCAACCGGGCGCTCTCCAGGATCCTTCGACCGACGGACGTCAAACTGAAGACTCCGGGCGTGAAAACGTTCCAAGGCAATGAACACGGTTCCACATACTCGGGGCCAGGAATACGGATACCGTATCGGCAAGCGTAACGCGGCTCGATAAGCCGTCGAAATGAAGTTCGGCGGCGACACTAATCTAAGTAGACCGTATCGGCGATAAGTCGGACATGTCTAAAATTTCAACCCCGCACTTGTCATTCGCCTTCCAGGCCAACTTTGGCTCCCTACGTGATCGGGGAGCCACCTCTCCTTCGCCCGATCGGAGGGAAAAGAAGAAGCGGGTAACGGGTGCGAATTTCCATTCGACGCCGCTGCGTTCGGGATTAGCTTCCTGGGACACCTCGAAGAAAGGTGCCCGCGCATAGTTTCGAGAGCGTGACCGTCGGCCAGGCCGATCTATCAGGGCGAGCGAGTAAGAGCCGGGAGAGCTCCGTTGGGCGAGTTCCTTGGCAGCCGAGACTATTTCGAGAGATCGATACTCGGGCTCCTTTCTGGTGACTCGACTCCTGGAAGTCCGGGGTGTGGGATCGAGTCGCTCGTTGGCGGATCGCCAGGAATCAGAAGGCGCCTACTTTCTGCCAGTTGCGATCCTGGGACGCTCGCCGAATGACAATTACGTGCCGCCCATTCGCGATTGACTCCCCCCCCCCCCCCCCCCCCCCCCCCCGCCCTCCTCGACTCGTGTCGGCGCACAGTGCCGAAGCGGGGAAGAAACTTTCCTCCGCTCGTCCTGCCGACGAAACCTGGCGCACGTACGGGGTTCCTTCCAGTCAAAACGCAATTTGTCAGCTCTCGCGACTATTCTCGCGCTTATTCTCGCGCTTACTCTGGCGCTCGTTCTCCCGGTCGAACGATCAGACTTTCGTGGCCGGGCACCATCAGTCTTGGTAACAGTAAAGGTGGACGAGGCGGCCTCTATCAAATTGCGCTCCGCTGTCGCGCGAGTACGTAGATCGATCAGCCGAGTCATTAACCCTCCCGAGGTTAATACGTACGAGCGTTCGTACTTGAAATCCGCGCGCGCGGCGGACGCGGACGGGAGATCTGCTGCGAATGCATTCCGTTCCTGGCCAAGTGTCGCCGGGAACGCACCGGGACGCGGAACAAAACGGCCGAGTCGCAGACCCAGTTTTATAACGTAACGGTAAATATCCGCAAATCCTCGCAGGACGGTCCTGCTGGAAGGAACGAGTCGTGAGAGGGAGAGAGAGAATTAGAGACAGAGGGAGAGAGAGACAGAGACAGAGAGACAGAGAGAGAGAGAGACTCGCGGCTTGCCTACTCGGTGGCTTTAACCTCGAAGCCATAACCATTAGGTTCCATTAAATTCCTTCGATCCTCTTGAAACACGCATGGACTACCGTAGTTAGAAGGTTCGCCTCGGCACCGGCTCGGGTCGGCATTCCTCGTTCAACATTGCCGTACGTCGGCCAGTACGTCCGTCCGTCCGTCCGTCCGTCTGTGTCCGACTATCCTCTGTCCAGGAGAAGCTCCCTCCTATGCGTTCGTCGCACTCCACGTTCCACGAGCAGCGCGCAGCTTGTACTCGGGGCCCCGCGGATGAATTTACGGAATCGCGATCTATCGCTGTCCGTAATCCATTACTCGCGTCCGCCGTGCCAATTAAATTGGGAGTTACAGTAAGGCTAACAGTTCGCCACAACGGTACACCGTTGACAATGTCATTTTTGTCAGTCGCGAACAGGTGGACGATGGAGTGGGAGAGTGGATCGATATTTTTGGAACTATGGGAAACGTAGGCGAGAGTTGTACACCTTGTAGGATGTCGTTGTGGTGTTTGTAGCTTGTTGGGTACTGAGTGGATGACTATGCTCGTCTTTGCTGACGTGATTGTGACTGAAGCGTCAGTTTACATGTACCTATGGCGGTTTATATATATTCTCATGTTGCTTCACGTTGCATTACAGTATTTTATGTCAGTTTATGTTATTGTATCTGATTGGTTTTGGTCGTCTTCGTGGGTCTGGTCGACAAAGGTTCATTGTAGCTAAAATGCAAATATGGTCCGACTGACTTATGCTGTTAATGCGACAATTGGGTGTCCAAATATTGGGTCGGTGCATAAGTCCGTGCGGTATTTGCTTGGGTTAGCAACAATGCGGCATGAATGAATTTTTTATCGTTATTCCGTGGTTTTAACTTAGTTTGGAGTTTGTGTGCTGTGAAAGATAGGTTTTCTTGATTGTGAACGTATTACTTGTATATATTTTAGGCGATTGAAGATTGAATGTTAAGCTGAGAAAAATTAGCATTTCCGACACATTTTACTCTTTCGAGTTTTTTCTCGCTCGCATATGAGCCAAGTGCTCTACTAACTAACCCACCCACCCGCCTTGCGAGTCGTACAGTTATTTGTCGTACATATTTCTTCCGGGACGATTTCTGCTCCCTACGTCGACACGAGTTCTCGGTTTCTGCGTTACTCTGCGCTTATCTACATCGCTTCCTGCAAGTCTACGAGCTTCAAAGCATTAAAGGCTGCACAATAAGAAACATTGTATGCCATTTTAATAAGCCATTAATCGGAAAATAGAGTGAACTGACTGCGTGTTCTTCGGAGAGGCTCCGGACACAGTGTCGGCTAGATGAAGCTGACGCAGCATTCAATGTTGTAACTAACATAGGTAAGTCCGTGTACGAGACGCCATTCACGCAAGAGTGCACGATCACTTGTACGTTTCACGATCTGCCAAAGCAATTCTCCCGCTCTATGAATTTACGAAATTGCCTCGAACGGGTTCCGTGACTCTAATGCCAATTAAATCGGGAATTGCCTATTAATAGGAAAGTTTGTGCAAATCAGCGATAGGGAAAGATCGGCTTACAAGTTACGGTAGTGAAGGAGCAGCGACGATAAGATAGTAGGAAAATCGGAACCGGTTCCACGATGATCAGCGCTGGGCCGTGATTAAGCTCCCGGATAAATCATATTTTGTAACATCGATGGCACATTACGTTCGGCCGCTAATTAAACTCGGCCGAGCGAGCGGACGGAAAAAAGGACGGGACGAGCACGGCGAACAAATATTGCCTCCGTCCGATCGATAACGGGGCGCGTGGTAATTGTGAAAGCATGAAAGTGATCGCCGTGGGCCCACTTTTCTTCTGGGCCTCTTCCCCCCCGGGCGTGAAGGACGACGAGGAACGAACGATAAGCGATAAAGTGGGCCCGAGCAAGTTAATTTTCATACCGTCGCCCGTAACATTTAGTACGTACACGAACGCGAGGCCGGGTTTATCAGCAGGGTCGTTAAGGCCCTTCTGCACGCGTTCCCCTCCCTATTCCAGCTTCATTCGCCCACGAGCTCCCCCGATTCGATACGCGACAACCTAGGGCCATTCTGATCCACTTGTTCCATCTCCACCGCAACGAGCTTCGTTTAGACTCTCACCTGTGCCATTACGAACAATCATCTTCGTCAGACGTCCACCGAGCGGCTCGCGCGTTTGATCTCGCGACTGTTCGGCAGACAAATACGATACGTCTGAATCACGGCGTATTGCCGACAATTTCCCTACGGATCCCTATCGCGTGCACCGTCCCGCGTATTGCGAGCGGCAGGCGTGACGCGATACGCGGAGACGTTTGGCCGGGAATCGGGGCTCAGGGAGGCTGGCGCACGGGAGGACGACGGTTAATAACCTAAGCTAATCGGTACGCAACTCACGGCGCCGAGGACCGGACAGCGCAGAAAAGCGCGAAGAGCCGTGCGAGCCTCGCATCGAGATAGCGATCCGGCGAAAAGAGGAAGAGCACTCCTCGCTTCCAGACGACGAGTCCTCCTTTTTTCCAGCTGGCGGCGGGGCCCCGATCGCGGATAATGCCCGGCGAGCGAGCGAGTTTCGATATCTCGGGCAGGTAACGCGCGCGCGCCCGGCATAATTTAGCATGGAAATTATCAGCGAAGGCCATTAGGGCCGCTGGCGGCAAACTCGAAATGCGGCGCCTGAATCTTGCCGAGCGCGTACCTTGGGCGTACCTTAGGCGTTACCTGAACTGGAACGTTAGACGCACGGGGCGCCCACTCGCCGTAATTCGATAATTGACACCTTACGGCTCGTTTTCGTTCGGCCGTTAGGGGCAACGCTCATAAGTAACTTGTCCACCTATCGCCTCCGCGGGCGTGCCGGGTACAAATTACTCTCGCGAGGGCCGGATCGGGGGGGACCCTATCCAGCGCTGTTGCAACAGAGTAAGATCGGCCAGGGGGGGAGCAGCCGGGAGGAGGAGGAGGTGGAGGAGGGAGATCGGGAGAAGGATCGGGAGGATCGGGAGAAGGACGGCACGGGCGACGCCGGCAGTGCGAACGAGGAAGTAGATAGCACGCGTGGGTGCATACACGCAGGTACGAAGCCAGTTATGCGCGGAATCGCTCGTCGGCGCGGTAAAATAGAGCGACAAGTATTGCGCGACGGCGCAAACTTTACGGCGCTGGACGAAGGTGGCATGAGCTCGCGGCTCTTCGACGCCCGCCTATGTATATAGATGGCTGGAGCTGAGCCCTGCTGCCGGGGTAAGGGGGAAGGAAAGAAGAAGAAGAGGAAGAAAAGCGGTTTGCTTCCGCGGCGAGGTTCGAATCGTACCTTTCGCTCCTTTTTTCGTTACCTATGGGACTTGCGCGGGATTTATCGGTTCCGGAATATTCGCGATGTACCCGTTGGAGGCTCTGTCGGAAAGTCTGCCTCTCTCTCTCTCTCTCTCTCTCAGTCTCTCTCTCTCGCCCTCTCTCGCGCGCGACCGATGTTTGCCGTAAAATAATCCGGCGCGATTAATTTCCATCCGATCCCAAGAGGGCCGGGGACTTTAATTACTCGGGATAGCGTTCGCGCGCACCTTGAGACCATTACGATACCACCTTCCGCGCGCCTAATCGCCGGTAGGCCACGGTGAAATACGGCAACAGCCTGGCGCCGTTCGCGGATCTATTTTACAATGACGAACGAAGCCGAACGGATCCGAGGGGGGAAGATGGAACAGGTCGCTTCCGCGGTGCAGATCGTAATCCCACTCTCTCTCTCTCTCTCTCTCTCTCTCTCTCTCTCTCTTTCTTTTCATTCTCACTCCTTACATTTTTCCTTAGTCCTATCTGGTCTTTACGACGGTGAGCTGCGCGGCTTTATTTACAACAGATTCGGTAGTTAAACTATTTCTGCGGCGTGCGCGGCGCGGAAACTCGCAACGAATGAGATAAGGAATGGGGTTGTTAGACATCGACGTAATAGTCCGGCAGTACGCTAAGGTGAGCTCATTCTCAACCCTCCCGACTAGTTAAGCCTACTGCCTCGTTCGCTTCTTTGCGCATATTATTTTTTCTCTCCCTTTTTTCCTCCTCCGTCGTTTCTTCGTTGTAATTCTCGACGTAGACGCTGCCCCGTGTCTCCGGCGAACACGTAGTCTTTTACGACTCGGCTAAATCGCCGTTTAAGCCGCGATTTACATTCGTACGAGTGCCCTTTGATTCACCGCTCGACGGAGAAATTAGCCTTCCGCGCTCCGCTCGCCTCGCCCGGAATAAACTGAATGACAAATATCGTGCGTATCGTCTCGGGTGCGCTCACGGAACGGAAATGCATCGTTCCCATGCAACGTTTGGAGGGCAGCCTTCGCGAAGGTCCGAAAACGATCGTTTCGAGTTTCGAAAGCCGACTCGCAATTTCCAGGCGCCAGGTTTGGTCTGCAGAATGAATTCCGTGTCGTTGCACTCCGATGCAATGCAGTGGCTAAACAAAGGGCTCGTTCACGTTGAGACACTTTTAACGCGATTCGATCGTCACGGTAGAATATATCCTGACGAGACTCGAAAGTATCATAGAGTAACTCTTTATTAAATTACGCGCTGTACAAGGTCCGACGCTTACGTTCGGCGCTCGGCTAACGAGACGAACGCAGAGGTCGGCGTCTGAGAAATTCGATTAGATTGAACGGAGTCGAATTTGCTCCGCCGACGTTTCTGCCGCGACGAGACTGTTTACGAGGAATGCGGTTTTCGGTCGGAAAGCCATAGTCGTCCGCCGAGTCGAGGGTTGCCTTCCTTTCCTCTCCCGCCGTGGGTGGCTTCTCCCGACTTCAGCAGACCTTGACTTCGCATGTCGCGCGGCTAGGAAAGTTTATGAGTCCTCGCCAGAGCCCGTCAAAGGACGTAACACGACACTGATTACTATTTCACGAGCCGAGGCATGAAGGGAGGACTGGCATCGTGCGAACGTCAGGAATCGCGGTGGCAACGGGCCAGCCGCCAGCTTTTCCCTTCAAATTTCGCCCTTAAACCTCGATCCTTAAACCCTCCCTCACAGCGTCTATGTCTTATCTACTGGAAGTGATATAGAGCGTCTAGAAGAGAAATAAAAGCCCGACGACGCTGTCGCCGATGCGCTACTTTATCGTACGCCGACTCGGCTGGAGAGAGTCGACGTTGTTATAAGTGATTTTAATATCCCTACGATACGTGGCTGAAGTTCGAGGGAAGTAGGTCGTCCTAAATTTAGCCGCGTCAGATCGTTTACCCGGCGAAATTATAAAATTCACGCTCCAGATCGCACTTTGCCGCGCTGCTATCGGGACTCGGCCGGGCTGGGAGGGGGGAAGGGGCTGAATTATTGACGGCGATGTGCTTTTTTTATCCGACGCCAGGCAAAAAAGGTACTCAGCTCGGCTCTTCCGTGAAGCCGAGCACCCCGCTGCAAGATTAACGTCGCCGATGTCGCTCGGGGCGTGAAGCACATCCGCCGGAATAGATTTTTAACAGTGCGCGAAACGAAAAGTACCCGCCACCGGTGGGAAGGACTGAAAGGCTGAGGATAGAAGGGGGTGGGATGGGAGGGGAGGAAGGAAAAGGAAGGACAGAGGACTCGGGAGTCGTGTCTTCGACGATTTTGGGGTCATTAACCTTGCGCCCGCCGACTGAACCTGGCGAGCAAAGAAAGAGCATATAATCCTTTGAGAAGGACTACCATTACGGTAATCACCATTCTTCGTGCTCGGGCGCACTACTGGCCAGAACTGCAGCCGTAGGGATTGTTGACCTCGTCATCTCCGTACATCCGTGCGACTCTTTGCACGCGCGGCACGATGCCGCGGAAAGATGTACGGGCGTCCTTTCGATTTCTTTCTCGTTCTCATGGGGTGAAAGGGGACGCTTTTCGATTTCAGCCAGCGACGAAAGAAGCCGGCGAAGTGCTGTTGAGATTTTTATGACCCGAAACGCTCCCGTACTTCTTCGAAACTACTCTTTCTCTCCCTCTCCTTCTCTCACTCTCTCTCTCTCTCTCTCTCTCTTTCAGTCTCTCTGTCTCTCTTTCTCGCCGTCGCAGGGACCTGACATCGCAAAAAAGCACCGATGTAAATTTCTCTTCCGCACCGTGCGCTGACGCGCTCCATGGCAATATGCAGATCGGCGACGCGACGGGTCGGAAGAGACCCCGATGAAATATATGTAATTAGAGTGGCATTTTATTCGCGGCCATTGCGCCTTTATTCCCCGAACGGAGCACGATATAACTGCCTCGTAAAGTATGTCCGACGAACGGGGCAGTACATAAGCATTACGAGAGATCTAAAGACTTGTCAAGTGGGCTGACCCGCCTAATGAAATCCTGGTTCGAACGCGAAATGCGAAAGGGAGCTGCCGGCAAGACGGAGCGACCGGGGTTTGCCGAGGAGAGGCTTTACGAGCTCCGTCGCGAACTACTAACGACATAATTGCTTCTCCATCGTTGTCGAGCATCGTATCGTCGTACGTGCCGGGCATCGAAGATATCGCCATAAAGACTCCGATATAGATTCGTACGCCGGCCGCTTCCCTACTTCGACACGTCGGCGAACGGGCCCTGGGTAGGCAAAAATTTTACGACCTTCCGCTGAACGACAGCTTCTGCCGGCCCGAACGGACAGCGCGGTAGGGTTAAAAACGGAGGTTCGTCGAATCCGCAGAAGTCGGCAAGTCATTCGGTGGCCTACCGAGAAGATCGAGCACTTCGGCGTTCGAGGCGCGATCGATCTCAGTCACCTGCTAACCCGCCAAAATGCCAAGGTAGCTGAAAGGGGGAAAATAGTGTTGCCTGCCGGGTTACGAACGCCCATCCAGAACTGTTAACGACGTAATCGGTCAGCCTGGACGATGTCTCGGAGGAGCAAACGACCGGAACGTGTCCGTCAGCCGACGCTGGCTAGCCTCGACAGCCTTGCCAGGCTTCTCCTCTCCTGGCCGAGTAGGCCTGCAGAAGGATCGAGACACCTCGGGAGCAACGGTGGCCGTTTACGGTCGGCCGCTTTTTCGTCCTCGTCCTCGTCCTCGGCGACCTCGTCCCTTTCCTCGGGATATTCCCATCAATGGACTCGCGACTTGTCAAATCGAACGTGACGTCTCCGGCTCCGGAGGTCGGCAGAAAAACTGTCCGAGAGTCACGCGTATAGGCTTCGAGCTCCGTTTCCGGCGTCTCGACACCATCTTCATAGATCCGCGAAAGATATTCCGAGGCAAAGTTCAGAATTGACCGCTTCAGAATTTGATATGTCCCGTGTGCTGGCCAACGGTTTGATTAGGAATTTCGATCCGAGTCCTTCGATTTTTCTCTTTCGTCCGACCTTGCTTCTTCGCCGTGAACGTGATGGATCAATGAATGTACAGTCACGACTTGTTAAATCGAGCCTCCCGTCGGATCCATCCGTGGCTCGGGGAGGCCGTAGGAGCCGAGAAAGAGTCGGGAGAGAAAAACGGCCGTCGATCAGGCACGTCCGCTCTTTCAAACAGCCGAGGACTGACGTTCTGTTCCGGCAGCATCGGCATGCTCTTCATCAACCGTCGAGTTCCTCGCCTTCCTCGATTCTTCATTTTCTATGCGCGCACATGTGGGAGACAGTCGACGTGTAACGACTATTAGTCGTTACTCACGTAGGTGTTACGTACGTCCAATATTTCAATCATCCGACCACGCCGATCGACAGAAACGATCGAAAATAACCGTGAATTGCATAACGAGCTGTATTGCGTCGGTTGCAAAAATTAATTAGCCGTCGTGCGCAGCTGCGTCGATTTCATCGAAAATATCGCGGTCAGCGAAGGAACAAACGCTCGAGTTCGTCTCGCGCCCAATTTATCAGCGGCCCGCATCCGCCGGAAATGGTCCTGTATCAATCGAGATCCTGTATCGCGCGAAAGTCGAAGGCGCGCAAAATCAGTGCCAAACGCGAACGGCGTCCTGCGTCGGCAGCCTCTGTACCGTTCTCGGTCGAAAAATTAATATTTATGCACACGTCGTCCGACGGGCCTCCCAATTAAGCGAGGAACGAAGCCGAAGACAGGCGCGAGCTGATGAGTAACGGACGATCGTGCGCGCTGCTTTATCGTATAAATTCGCGCGGGACAGTTATCTCGAGCCAGACGAAAAAAACGGTATTCGCCTGTCATTATATTCGTCGGCCTATACTGATTGCCCTATTAAACTGCCGCGCTTACGCACACTGTAACCCCTTCCGGCTGTGTCGGCATCCTCTTGATCAATCTTCCAGCACGTTCCTGAATCCTGATCCGTTTTCCACCGACTGGCCCAGTAACAATCTCAACTTTGCCATTTCCATTTCAGCCGACTATAAAGACATTTCGAAACAACATTCCTTTCTCACTCTCCCTCCCTTGCCTCAATCTCTTTTCCTATATCGCAGAAGGCGTACGTCACCGGGATAAACGATACAATTCGTTCAGCGGATCCGAAATAATAGTATGACTAAACTCTCGGCATTATCGGAATTCCCGTGAGCTATGGCCGATCGGTGCCGCCGGTTTTTCACCGCTTCGTGACTCAAGGAGCGCCGTCAATGTATAACGAGCGAATCGCTTCATCCCGTCGACTCTTCAGGAAGCATCTCGCCGGACAGTTCGTCGGAAGAAGCGCGCGCGCGCGCGCGCGCTCGCGGGCCGCACGCAAGAGAATAATACGTCGTCCGCGGCGTATTGCCTCGGCCAGTCCATTGTCCTATTAAGATATTACAGGCGCGCGGCGGAACGAGCCTCTTCCGGCATCGTATCCTTTCCCGAGTCGCCGAGTCCTCTCGTGGAAAAAGGACGACGGGGCCCTTTCGCGCGCGGACAGATTGACGACGATGCCGAGGCAGTCGTAAACAATCGCTATTTATTGGCCCGTTCGCGGGCCCGTCAGCGGAACGACATTCGTCGGACATAGATTGCAGATTTTATCGCGCCACTCTCGCCTAGTTTAATTAGTTCCGAGTAACGCCCGACCGATGTCCTCTCCCCCCCTCCCGCCCGCCCGGAGAAGGTTTCCTCCGTCGAGCGGAGGGCCGTTAAACGTTCCGGCCGAAGGCAGAGGCCTGCCTTCCGTGCGTCGGTCGAGAGGACTCGATGTGTGGAGCGGTCTTCGGCACACCGGCCGTATTCTAGTCGGAGGGACGTAATTCAATTTACCTCGGATTCCTCCGCAGTTTACGTTTCGAGATGTCGCCGCATGGAATCCGACGCTGAAAACAACGCGGAGACCGAAGATGCTTTCCTTGATTTCTCAATTGTTCGGATTCCCGAGCCTGTCGTTAGTCAGGCTGTCGATGCTTCATTGGGTCAATAAATGTACGGCGTCATGAGTTAACGATGTATCCAGTTAATCGTCGGAGATAAGTGCCGTGTGGCCTTGACGGCCTGGGACGAAGTGAGAACAATTCGTGGACAATGGCGGGTCGCCGGAATCCGGGGGAAGGTCCGACAAATTCGACATCGGCCTTCGGGCAATCATTCGAAGCCGATCGAAGATCTCGTGATCCCAACGTCCACGGGCGATGTAGAAAGCAAGGTTCACGATTTCTCGGCAGCGAGAAACGTGCCGGTAAAGGGTAAGGAGATTCGTCGACGATTGCATCATCAATCGCGGATAGCGGCGCGGATGTTTCATCGATTAAATTAAGACTTTGCGCGATGGGCAGCGGTTTGTTGTCCACACGGCGAATCTTGTATCGATACGTCTTTGAGACCGAAAAGATGCTAAGTTCTGCGATCATTTTTAACGGTCGTTTATCCGACTCTTTTTACGCTTCCCTTTTCGGGGCGTGGGAAGTTTTTTGTCGAAAAGTTTCGTATCGGGACAACCCACCCTCGAGCTGCGGAATTTCTGGAATCGCTATTCCACGAGGACTTTCGGAACGGAATATCCTGAAAGAGGGCCGCTGTTCCGTCGATTCGCCGAGTGTCCCTAGTCGCTTGAACTAATACAAATCGTCGGGCTTGGTCGTTCGGCCGAAAAAGGCTAGGGCCCCCTGTCTGTTTCGCGTTACGACGATCCTTCCATGAAAATCGTCGGCATTTCTCATCGGCGCGCCGGCAATAATTTCTCCTCTCATCGCGCTGCTCTCTGAGAAATGAGAATGGCAAATGCAAAAAAGGTGAAGGGGGTGGAGGGGACTGAGGGAACTCGCTCGAGGGAGTCTAACGTCTCTAAGAATCAAGCGAGCGAAGTGTCCAATTTAACATGGAGAAATTAGACGGCCGGACCGGCTGAATTGTCGATAATGAACGATCACAAAGGGCGCAATCATTCTCACGTCGTGGGAAAAGCCGAGTGCGGAGGATCGTAACTCCGAGCACGTCGGACCGTTCCGCGAAAAATTATACTCCGCGCAATCCGGCTCGTTCGTCATCTTCCGCGGAAAGTGCGTAATGAAATTAACAAATTCGTAAAAGGTATCCTTGCGACACTCGGTCGAACTTTGAGCGGAATACGCGATACGTCATATGCCGAGGCTCATTATCCGCGGACAATGCCTAGTTCCAGGCGTCGAGGATCGATCGATCGGATCGCAGAGATCCTACCCCCCCCCCCCTCCACTCGTAATACGCTTTATTATGCCAGGCAGTCCCTTTTCTGTGCCGTTGAAGACGCCAATTAGCGAGCGTCAATGTTGCCGGCCGCGCGTCGATCAGGATCGACGATCAGGGAACGTTGATCAGCGACGTCGATCAGCAACGTCGCTCCTGAGGTCACAATCGTCGTAAGACCATCTCATAGGATCATCCTCGGCGCGCAGGCAACGACGTCCTTGCCCGAGGCTACCGGGAGTATTTATAGGCGATGATACCCTAGACTCTCTTCTCTCCTGTTCCTTTTTCCATTTCCCCCTTCTTTTTCCAGCTCTCTCTCGCCCGGCGACGTCACACTCTCGACTTCACGACCGTTTCCGTCCTCGACGTCTGCCGGCGTCATCCTTCTCTTTCCGCTCTCCGCTCCTCCTCCTCCTTCGCCAGCGGTGGAAGTCTTTGTTTTTCTCTCCCTCTTTTCCAGCCACCTCCACCCTGCCTGTCCCCTCGTCCTTTTTTCCACCTGCTATCATCGCGTGAATCATCGTCGAGCCGGCCTAACTGACGCCCGATACGTCCTATTGCCTTCTCCGCGACAGCCGAGCGGAGCCGAGTCTCGATCCGAGTCCCGATCCGAGTCTCGATCCTCGATCCCCGCGCGATCCTGCGATCTCATCGGCTTCATTCACGTAAGCGAGAAAAAAGGCGTCGCCTATCGATCCTCCGCGTGCACGTCGCAAGAGACTTGCTTGGGGAGAGGAAAGAAAAGGAAGAGAGGGAGGGAGAAGGAAAGAGAGAGAAAGAGAGAGAGAGAGAGAGAGAGAGAGAAGAGGATCTTTCTTACGCTGATGGGACCCTATCTTACCGAAGCGATCTAAAGTGATCGATTAGAATTATAATGCGTCGCCGTCGACGGATCGATGCCGCTACGTGGACGGGGGTGTGTTATTAGGAACATGATCTCTAGCCGGCTCCCTACCCTCCGCATATTTGCGCCAATAACGCGCCGGCCGGCTTGTTTAATTAAGCGCCGCTCGCTGAAATACGAGGATAATAAATGAATAAACCTTCTCCTTCGGCTCGTTCTTGGCCGTAAAGCGGAAGTTGCGCGCCGTAAATAAGGCTTCGGCCATATTTGCCCGCCTATCAATTTATGCCTGCGGAGGGTGCTGCGAGGGTAAAGGATGCGTGAGAGTGGGTTTAAAATCGAACGTCGAAACGCAATGCCAATCTGTCATTGGCTCCTTCCTTCGATGACGATGACGAGGCTGAACGGGACGAAGTTCGTTCCCTTGACCTCGACGTCCACCTTCCCCCGCGAGGGAACCTTCGGCTCACGACGGTGGCCGTCGCCCGACGGAGGGGGAGGGGTATTTTTCATCTGTTCAGCGAAACAAAGTTCCCAATTAGTCGGCGAGCGGCATTACGAGGCAACGGTTTAAGAAGGGAGATGGCCGGCTGGCTTTCCTGTGAGATAACCGGAGTTGAACGACACGCGAACGAGACGGGGGACCGGATGTCGTCCCTCACGCTTTGTTTCCTCCTCGGCGCGAGGCGTGAGTCCCTATCCGCCGAGGGAAAAGACAGTGAGGACATTGTCTGCCGGCGAGCAAAGTCAAGGTCCGCTCGCGAGGCGGCCTGAGATTATTAGCGTCGTACGCAAATTCCATGCAAACCTGCGGAGTCCCGGCCGGCGCAAGGTAGAGGAAGGCAAGGAGGCTGAGGGATCGTCGATGATCCGACTCGTATGCGCCGGTCGTATCCGATGCTTTATAGTCCCGACGATCGCGATTTATCGCCCCCTCGCGCGCCGGACGATTAATGGACGACCGGCAAGATCGATGCGTCCGCTGAAAATCTCCGGCCAATTTTAGTAATGACTCCTTTGTCAGAGGCCATTCGGATTCCGTGCGAGCGTTTAGCAGGCCAAAGGCAGCGCGCGCGCGCGCGCGCGCCGATGTTGCGGCCGGGGGATCCGCGTCGAGGCAAGATTAATGAGAGTTACGTCGACGTAACACTTTCCACCGCGGCGAACGAAAGTGTTCCATAACGCGGGGCCGCGTTCACTTTTCTTCTTTCACTGTCAAGACCAGGGATGGAAGAGGAGACGCGCCGCGGCTCACGTGGCAACATCTGCCACGGTCAGGTAGCCTAGCCACCTCGCATCTGATGATATGCTCCGATGCAGTGGGAGCCTAGCGTGCAACTTTGTTCTACTAAGCGGCCGGCATAACGACGGCATAATAACGAGCACTGTAATTGACCGCGTTGCGGGAACAAGACGAACTTATCGCTAGCCGTTTCGAGGCTCGAGATTCGAATCCGTCCTTCCGTCGCAAACAATTCGTAACTCATCGGATCATCGTAAAAGTCAGAGTCTCTCGAGCGGCGAACATTTCAGCGTTACGGGTGGGACTTAAATTTTCCGCAAATTTCGCGTCGTAGCCGAGGCTGCCGAGGCAATTAACGGCATGTCATGCCTATCGGCGGCGAGTGGGTAATGAGGTAAAAAAGCGAGCCGAAGATCGCCGAGTGCCGAACATCGCGTTTGACTGACGTCAGCCGGCTCATCATCGGCGAATCGTCGTCGTCGTCGTCACTTAAGGGGGCCGGGATGAGGCAGCTGCGAGCCGACGGGCCGCCTCTTTTTTCGAAATGAAAATACTCAGTGACATCATGAACCGGTCAGGCTCACTTTCCGCCGCGTTTCGTCTTCTCGTCCGAGCCTCCAGTTGCGAACCGAACGCTCGTTTTCTTCCTTAATTTTCCTTCTCCTACCCCCCCCCCCCCCTCCCGAGCGTTCGCCACCTTTTCTTCGTCGATTGCGCATCGGGAGGATGACTAAACGCGAGGAAGATCCTTCTTCTTCAGCTTGGGTGCGAACGGTCAGGGACGCTGGCGACGTATCGCGAAATCGTATTCGCAATCCCTTTCGAACGACGAGCGCAGAGGACAGCGGAGGACTGCATTCGAATGAATAATCGTTTCGGCGCTGTGACAGCCGGAGGAATCATAGTTCGCAAGCGCGATTCGACGATGGTCCTGCGATCTTTCGTTTCTTGCTGTTCGAGTAAACGACTCTTACGCGAGAGACGCAGGGAGCTATAATTGATCGTTTGATTAATCTTTGCTTCTCTAATTCAACCTGGCCAAGTTTCATTACAGCGAAAGGTTGAGACGAGGTTATTGTTATTAATGTTGTCGCTATTATTATTATTATTATTATCCAGTGCCGCGAGCAGTTTTCTGGGTAAAAAGTTTCGTAGCGTAATGAGCGGCGAGTCAATAAAATTAACGACGAAGTGAAATCATCGGAATTGTTTGCGGACCTTTCTGCGCAGCTGACGCTTCTCGTCGACGACTCTCTGTAACGGTATTATTACAACTTTTTGTCTCTGCCATCTCTCATTTATCGCCGGCGCCATCTACGCTGTCGAACGTTAAACGATCAATGTTTATATTTTGAGTGTTATGAGATTTTGAGTGCTTCAAATATTTTAGGGGAATCGGTCGAAAACTGGATACTAAGATAACGAACGGGGCAGAGTGAACGTAGTCTGGGATTCCTAATCGCGCCAAGTGGGCACAGTGTCTGTCCTGGCGAATTGCAAAAGGAACGAAATGATCGGCGCATCTCGTCCGTGACAAATCGATTGAAATTACATCCTTCGGCAATTCCATCGAGACTTTTCGCAACGGAAGGTTGTCTCGCCTACCGCGGCATTATCAGCACCCGTAATTATCACTCGGTTAACATAAGGCCGTCCCCAGAATGAAAACGAGCATCACCGCGCGCTATCCGTCTCTTCTTTTACGGCCAGCGACGTAAGATGGTTTCGCTCTGTCATGGAACTCTCCGACTTCGCAGAGTTTCTAAACACTATGATTACCCTTTCATTATGTGACTCAGGCCGACTGCGAGAGCGATGTAATATTATAAGCGCACACGCGAGCGCAGGATGCACGCGGGGCCCCGCTCGGGAATAGGTTCGAACCGGCGCGAGCGATAATGATCAGCTGAAAGATGCGACGCGCGTTATTTTTGGTTAAAGGATCGTTAGGCCGTCTCAGCGGACGTCTCAATCGGCCCGGCTAATCTTTTCAGGAATTATCCCACGTTCGGTCTCCGCGCATCCGTATCTGCAGAAGCTCCGCCTCATTATCATGGATATTACCGGAAATTATAGGCTCGCCGCACAAAGCACAAACTTGCGGATTTAACTAATAATTTAATTCGATCGGCTCGTCTGCGCCTCAATCGATCCTGTTTTTTTTAATACTTCCCCTCTGCCCATCCCCCCAACGTTCTTCTCTTACCACGAACCTCTCTTTGACTCTCCGTCCTTTTCGCTAACGTCGTTCCACGTGTCCCTACCTCGCTTTTTCTCCCCCCCATTCTATCCGCTCTTTCAACTTCTGCAGCATTCACCAGCCGCCTTCCACGACCTCTTTGAATATTGATGAGAGATTTTAGTCGGCGCGCGTGAAATGCCATAGATGAAAGGCACTGAAAAAAATGCAATAAGCTGTAAGTTAATTTGCAGGATCAAAGGGGGCCCCGCGGAGGGAGCCTCCTCGCGTGTCCTCAGACTCTTTGTCCATTTTTTGTTTTTTTGCCGAGGATTCGCGCGAAGCACATGCGACGGCCAAGCGCCCGTAAAGCAGAACCTATAGCCTGCTACTTTCCTTCGTGGAAAAATTCTCCCATTCTGCCGTACCTCGGGTCAGAGGCAAAACTCTGCTTTCGACCCGGACGCGATAAGAAGCGAACTCAATGGGACGATTCTCGCTCCAAATTTTTGCTCCGGCAGTCGATCGCCGATGAATCCCACGAGCGGAGAGAATGAATTATAATCCGTGCGAGTCCCGTCCGTCCGCAACGCCCCCGTAGACGAGAAACTATGAATGACTTCTTTGTCGCTGGCCATGACCGTCCGAATTTAATGATTCTTCGAAGGCCCCGCAAAACATGTTCGGCCAAAGATCTCCGCCGATCGGGATACATATATTCACGGCCGGTTCTAACAGAATCGAAGAGGCCGGGGCCGATCGTCGACGGAGAGAAGGAGGAGGACGACAGCGAACGGAGAGGACGAAGAAGACGGGAGCATACAAGGCGTCTCATTAAAGCCAATCTTTTTCTCACCCAATTCTTCTTTTCTGTCTCGTTTATCTCCCGTCCGTTTCCGCACTGACGGCCCCGACTATTGTGGCCCTCGTTAATGCGGCTTAATTAAGGTGGTCCCCTCAGCCCTCCGCCGACCTCTCCCTCTGGCAGCCGAAACTGGAGGGATAATGGAAACGTGATTTTGGAGGCAGAAAAAAGGAGCGGTAAACGGCAGCACCGTTAATCGGACGACGAAGTTATCAAATTCTCAGAGGCGGACCTGGCCTGATAATTGCCTAATTACGGTCTCCGTTCCGAGGAATGGGCTGCCACTCGCGCATGCACGGATTCTCACGAGAGAAAAAATGGAAGACAATGTGAGCTATCGGGGTTCCGCGAACCGGAGATATTTGGCCTCCGGTGGCTTGCGTCCGTTCGCCCCGAAGAGGCTCGGATCAAAGAGTGGGATTCACACTTCGCGTTACCTGCCGGGAGATGGACGCGTGGGCGTAAAAATGAATTTGGAATCAATTAGTCGAGAGACGTCTCGGACGCACGTGCGCGAAAGCCGAATCCTCTTCAGCCTCTTCTTCCTCCTCTTCTTCTACGTCTTCTACTTCTAGTCGCCGCGAGGCACGTTCGCGGCGATTAAATTTGGAAATTACGTCCTATCACACTCGACCCGTATCCATCTTCTTCAGATGCAGGAGTGGTAGTGACAATGGGTGATACGCGCGAGAGCTATGAAAAATTTAATTGGTCTGACTCATCGCCGCCGACGGGATCAACAGGCGATGATGCAAATAATTGTTAAGCGCCGCCCGCTAACTCGTTTACCGCAGCTTACCGTCGAGAAAATCACCACGTTGCCTTGACTGGGCCCGTAATTAATTTATCGACAAAGTAGTCGCCCAATCATTACCTCCGCGCATTCAGCGTACGACTATTCTGCCGCAAAGATAGCCGCGTTATCTTTGTAGCTGAATAGAGATCTACAATGTTTCGGTCGACCGGCCAAAAGTCCACATTCGGCGCACGTCCTATAGCTGCAACTTCGTCGTTCCGCCTCTAATTGGCCGTAGCTAATTAGACGCCGTCCCCCGGGAGCGACACACAGTGAGGTCCATTCAAAAGTTTCTCGAAAGTGCACATGGCAAATTCGAATAATTCCGACGAAACGGTCCGCGACTCGATTTTACGGACGATAAATTGGACGCAGCTTTGAGTCTCGGAAGAACGGACCGTCCGCGGGAGGCTCCGATTTCGATAAGCCGACATTTTATCTTTCTCCTCCGGCAGACAGCCACTCCTGCGGCCAGATTTTTACGACGTAGGACCGTTGGGGTCCTTTGCGTGTGTCGCGCGTGCGTGTCCTTCGCGTGCATCGGCAAACATCGGCCGACTCTCACGAACGGCCCGAGATTACAGCCCTACAGCGCAGCGTTATTTTATTCGCGCCGTCCCGAGAACAACCCCAACGTTATACGCGATTACCGCCCTTATTAGTCCGCCCCCCCCCCCCCCCTCCTGCCGCTCCTGTCCCGTCGCCAATCGGATCGCGACCGAGCCTTCCCATTCCGGGGAGTGGGAATCAATTATTCGGCGCACCGACAAAATTTCCACGATAACGACAATAATCTCGTTGGCGAGGGGAGGCCGACGATGCGTGTGGGAACCCGGGGCTCGGAAACGAAATTTCGATCCGGGGAGGCCTGCGATTAGGCCCCGCAGCATGGAGCCGGGAATATTATTTTCGCGGCGGAGGATCCGTCCCGTTTCGGGACTCGCTCCTTTCGTCAGCGTGCCCGACGTTTGTCGCGTAACGAAGGATTATTTATCGGCGGTCATTCGTGCTCCGGGTAAGGAAATCAATTAAGGACATCGATGAGGGAATCGAGACGGCGATTCTATCGGGCCGGATAAGCGCGCGGAAAAGTGGAATGAAGCTATCCCGATCGCATGGAAGAATACAGGTAGGTAGGTAGGTAGGCAGGCAGGTAGCCGGGCTGTAATGCGTTCCGTAAGAGCGCTCATTTTCATGAATAACTTACGTTACAACAATCTGCCGTAATGTGTGGCGACGCGTGATATACAGCTCTTATTAATTCCGCCCCGTGCGCGCCGATAATTAACGCATCAATAACATCGCGCATAGATAGGGATAATAACTTCGTTCGTGGCCGGCACCGACGACGAGCGCGGCGAACGTTCGCGGAATCTTAAACAACGCCGTTGAAGGCGACATAATTAATCCACGCCACGCGCCTGTGGGAAACGAGTCCCGTTCGAGACGGAGAGAGACAGAGAGAGAGAGACAGAAAGAGAAAGAGAATGAGAGAGAGAGAGAGAGAGGACGGCCATGGGGACAATCTAATTTTTCGAATTAATTCAAAGCCCACGCGGCCCGTTACGTCAAGAATCTCAAGCGACCCACGAACATTCCGCAAGCCTCGACCATTAACTCGCACCGGCTCTCCGAGCGGCCGAAGGCGATTCCCTGCCTTCGATCGAATCCTCACGTCCGTCGAGTCCCAGGAACGGGGCCCGACGCCAAACATTTTCCCCTCACGTAACCGGCGTGCAGCGACTTGGCCCCGATCTAAATAACGATTTTCACGCCTCGGCCTGCCCGAGCCCAGACGATTACGGCGCATCGGGCCACGCCCACGCCTCGATCCACCGATCCAATTATCGTCTCGCGCAATGAGAGCCAGGTAACGCTGACCTTAAACCTGACCATTGCGAGTTTGAGCTCCCGATGAATGAACGGGAGGGTCCGGAGGTGGCCGACGGGAGGGCAGCGAAATGGCGCCGTCTCGGTAAGTGCAATCGGTCCGATATCGATGCAAAGCATTCGATCAGAATTGGACGACTCGGAGTCGATGCCAGTCGGCGAGATCGTGAGGCCGATACGGTGCGCGACTGACCTCAGACGAGCGAAGGAGGCGGTGAGATTTCGAGAGGTGGGAGGGAAGCAGGGTAACGTGTGCCACCGAAGAGAATGACGCCGAGGACGAGGGGGAAGGTAGGGGGGGGAGTCGAGGCAATCTCGCGCGGAATCTGACGAACGGGTCGCTTTGAAAACGATGTACCAGTTAGATAGGGGGCCAGCGGCCTAGCGGTTCCTTTTTTTCCTCGCCGCGGAGCGCGTGCCGAGGAAAGAGGGTCCCCCGCCAAAGTGACAGAGGCTAGAGTCTCGTCCGGAGTCTAGAGTCCAGGAGGCTAGGGGTCTGCCGGGCAAGAGTCGGACGTCGTACGGACTGGTCGCCGGTGCCGTTTCGCGTCTTCCCCCGGCTTCCTTACGGGCAAAGCCATTTCCAGGAAACTAGGTAAACGGATCTGGATCATTGGAGCGAGGTCATCTCGCAGAAACTTGTCGCATACGCTCGTTTCGTGCCACGCTGCCTGTGCGAATAACGGCCAGCTGGGACCGTTCGCGAGAGTCATGGCACGCCGAGATACGCTGTGACTTCGTGCCGGACGATTTATGGCGTGTGCACATTGTAAATTTGCAGTTTGCGCTTGCCGGCGGTGCCGCGGACCGTTCGCTCGATCCACGTTTCAATTTTCCGGCACGTCGTCGGAATCAAAATTTGCCCGCTCTCTCCGCCACGACCTTTAGCGACATCGTCGATCGGGTCGCTCGGCGTGGAGAGGACAATTGAGATCGGTTTAACCGGAGGAACGGTCGAAACGTCTCGCGTTTGTTCTAACGGCGTTCTCCAATTACAGAATCTATTATCCGGTGGGCCGTCTTCATCTACCGGGCGCTCTGTTGCACGACAAAGTCAGGCGCGCGCGCGCGGGCGTACACGTATGCCCGATCGGGACGGTACCTGTACACACGTACCTGCGAGGCATCCCCCTTCCGTCCCGGTGGCTGTGCACCGTGTAGGCCGAGATTCTTCTGGGTGAACTACCGTCACGAGTCCCGGGATAAAATCGGCCGGGCTACGGAGAGGACTCGGTCCCGCTTTTCCCATCGACGTATCGACGATGTTATCTCGACGGCGAGCTGTTCGCCGAGACAAAGAGACCTGATTAATCTCGAGCTTGACCCATGTGCCGACCGGATGCGAGCGTAACCGGGATGCGGGCTAACGGTTTACCGATCCCTTGCCGCGGAGAGGAAGCCATCGGTGCCGGGCACGGACGGAAGATCGACGCCGGCGGGGTTGACAGCGAAAATGAAATTCCTGATCCTGGCCGTGGATCCGTCCGACGAGTCCGAGTTAATTGCCGCTGCTGGCCGTGAGAAACGGCCGCCTCGTGCGATCGGCAACGAGAGGATGGCGAATTCGCTGTTCGACGATAACAAAGCCGAGCGGAACTGGAGAGCCCCCAGGAGTGGAAGTGTCGAAGGGCAAGGTCCTATGACGAGTCCGGACACGGTGTCCAGGCACGCGGGGATATCCCGTTCTGGTCGGTGAAAAGCGGAATTCCGTGAACTACGTCTAGAATCAGGGCTACTCGAAGAGCACTCGTGGAATACAAATGACGCGGCCACCTCGTACAGGGTCGCGGAGCCTGACTCCACCGACTTCCAAGCGTGGAGGCTTGCCCTCGGCAACACGATGCCTCGCCGAACCTTTATCGCTCTCATTAGTCTCGCCTAGCTAACAGCGATAAGTTTCGCGAGAGTTCAGCGGGGAATAACGTCGATAAGATTGAAACGGTACCCGCGCACAATGGATCGGCCGACTGGCCGGCTCAATTAATTACGACGCCTCGGCTACAGCCCGCCTTCCTTCACCCTAGGCGACTCTTTTCGAAAATTGGGCGACATCCTGTCAACGGATGGGTTAAGGTACGGTGGAGATCGGGCCCGACCGCGGCGACGCCGGCGACGGCTCCATTTTTCACCTGACAGTCCATTATTCGGACGATACGCATCGCGAGAGGCCGGGCGGACGGTCGGCACGCATAAATATTTACCGGCCGCATGAATAATTCCAGCGTGCCTCCTGCCGGCGGACGAGCTTCGACAGGGAGAGGGTGTGCGCTAATCGTCCGGCTGGCCAGATTTTTCGTAAGCCCGTCGTCCCGATCGTCGTCGTCGTCGCCGTCGTCGTTCCTCCCCCCCACCCTCCTCTGTCCGGCGTCAAAGATAATTGACCGACTCATTACCGTGGATCGTGCTTCGCGAAGAGAACGCTTTGAAGTCACGAAGACGATCGCCGCTCGGTCTTCCACAAAGATCGTCTTCGTGACTTCGACTGCGCGCAGGTGCCTCGACACGGTTCCCAGGGGTTGCCCGTCAGCGATCGGGACCCTATCAGGAAACGGATCCTTCCTTTTTGCCCCGCTTCGGGTCCCGGGGAACCGGGAGGACCTCGGCGGCTAGGCGGACCCGGTCCCGAAGGGAAGCTCGAGACGCAAAGCGCGGATAGTCGAAGGAGGGCCTCCGGCCATTCTGTTTCGAATTGTCAGGGTCGTCAGTCGCGCGACAGATACCTTGAAGAGGCGCCTCGTCGGCTTTCTGGGAAAGAAAGCGGAGGACCTCCTCGTCCTTTGGACGCAGTCGCGGCCACGGCCAGAGTAGGGACCTCGATATTTATAGTGCCGTGGGCCGAGAGACCCGCAAAAACACCCCGACGATTCGCAATCCTGAAATAACAGGTTAGCTCCGGCGAACGAGGGGCGGAAGGAGGAGGGTGGGGAGGAGGGGGAGGGGAGGGGAGCAGGACGACAGGACCGCGCAAGAACCCCGAAGAGGACGGGTGTAGAAGCGGGCCGAGAGACTGGTCCGGCCTGTAGAGGGAGCAGGTTTCTATTTATACCGCGTCACCGCGAATCAAAGACCCTTGCGACTTCGTAAGGATCCTCGCTGGCTCCCTCTTCTTCTTCAACTTCTTCTCCTTCTCTCCCCCCCCCCCCCCATCTTCCTCTTCTTCCTCTTCTTCTTCTCTTCCCTCCCATCACGCTCCACCGACGAGTATGTCCGTCGAAAATCATTGATGAAAATGAGCCATCGGAATTCGCGAAACGTGCCGCCACGTTTTTTCGCATTTCGCCACTTAAGCGAAGGCGCGACATGCTTCTCGTCCTTCTTCCCGACGTCGTCCTCTCTCCTCGTCGGACAGCGTCGTCCTCGACTCCTTGCCTCCACCTCGCCTCGTCCTCCGACTCCTCTTCTCGTTGGCCGCTTCTTTTTATCAGGGCAGCCGATTAATGAGCGCGACAGGTTTCGGCGCTCGGGGGCCGTCGTGACTCGAAGCCGGAAGTGACGGGTCACGTTCGCGGCGAGCCGCTCTTCTGGGAAGAGACGGGACGGGGGGAGGGGGAGGGGGAGGGGGAGGGGGTGGAAGTGCGGTCCAGGAGACGAAAGGATTTGACTTATTTCTGCCCCGTCTGCCCCGGGGCAAGATGACAGAGGCTTACGCCCGCGTCGAGCCGTCCGGCTCTTTATCAAAGACAAATTCGATGCCACGTTGTCGGATTTAGGACTTACGGACCTCCCCGCAGATAGAAGCTGGGACCACACAAATTGCGCGTATCGTATGTTACGCGCCCCGACGCGCCAGTTCGATAATCTGTTAAGAGCGTTATGAACTCGCGCAAAGGGTAGCCTGCGCTCGAACTTGTTTAGTCGCACGGCACGTTGCCGTAACGTGACAGCTTACATCCTCTTAACACGGGGCTGAAAGTGTCGCACTTACTTTTCCGACGTCGCCACTTCATTACGCGAGCGAGAGAGCGCGCGCGCGCGCGCGCGCGTAGTCTTGCGATCCGGTAGAAGCGCGGAACGCAGTTCAACAATACGGTTCCGCTGAAATCCTGCTGTAGTTTATTCCGATTAACAGTTCCCGTCCACTTTGGCGCCCCTATTAATAGAATTGTGAAGAGCGTGACGCGGCGGATTTCCCGTTCGTGCATGTCCGGCCGAAGGAGTTCGCTATTCAGCCTCGCTTTCTTCAATTTGTCGACAACTGGCCAAGCACGAACAGGCCCTCGGCCGGCGGAGTAGAAGAAAATGACGAGAGCGGGACGGTCGGCGGGGGAGGAGAACCAGCAGAGAAGAAGAAGAAGAAGAAGAAGAAGAAGAAGACGAAGAAGAAGCACGGTGCACACGAAACGTACGTACAGCTTCGGGCGTACATGCGCAGCTATATGTATACATACGTGTGCCTATACATGAGCCTATACCTGCGTCCATACGTACTACCATACGTCTGTACGTACGTATGCCTACACGCCGACCGTCCGCCGTCGCGTGTGTGCGAATGTACACGTATTTCGTGCTCGTGGCGCACGAGGAAGACGAGGTGAAACAATGAGAAGCGTGGAAACCTTCCTGGCGGTTACAGTTAGTCCATTGTTAGCACCGCGACGCTACGTGTTAACACCTCGAACATCCCATCCTCGTTAACCGTATTCCGGCCGATCCGGGGAGAGAGAGGGTGGGCGAGGGAGGATGGGACAGAATGCCTTTTGGGCGCTCGTCACGTCCTCGGCCGATCGAAAAATGCCGACAGACCCCGGTCTCGACAATTAGTCGACGAACGCAGGCTGGGAGAGTTGCGGAGGGTTAGGCCAGGACTCTGGCCGCACACTCCTGCGAAGATGGCGAGCGGCCACGGTATTGTAAATTCCACTCGACAGACGCTGCACCGTCATCGCCGTGAAAATGCAATGTCGCTTGTCCCGCACAATTTGCATTGCGTTTCATGGCCTCTGCGGCCACGAGCACGGGAGGCAAGAGTGCACGATGTTAATTCAATTACGACGAAACGTGCGCCTCCTGTTCCTGCCGCGCGGAACGAATTTATCGTGATTCTGCGCTCACGTCCACGTGTGTGTGTGTGTCTCTCTCTCTCTCTCTCTCCTCTTCTCCCTCTCTCCCGCACTCCTCTCGCAGTTATCGCACCCCAATCCCACGATTCTCGCGCGTTTCGCTCGAATATCAATGATCTGCCCCCCGGTCGGCGGTCGCGAAAAATCAATTAATCTCAAGATTCACGTCGACTTCGTTCGGCGGTTGTAACCCAATTACGAGTGGGCTCTGCGGGGCTGGATTGCGTTTACAGTCCGGTTCTAATCTCGATTTATACCCTCGCGCGTCAAATCAATTTAAAGGAGATCAGAAATCGATTCGCCGCGGCTAATGATATCGGGGAGCACTGATTACGCGAGCGGATGCTATGGTTCAGGAAATTCCCTCCCCGATGGAAGACAAGTTCTTCGGATGGCCGAGGCCGGCCGGGATGATCACGTTCCCTGAGAACCCGAGTATATTAATGTTTCCATGTACATTTTGTAGGTAAGAGCCGTGAGCCCGGCATGAGAGTCCTAATGAATGTTTTATCATGTAATACGTCTTGATATCCCAGCGTAACGGTTTCGGCGCGCATACGTTTGTCTCTCGTTCCGGCGTAGGTACGAACCTGAAAATGCAAAAGACGCGCTCGCGAGGCACGAAGGGACTCGTGCCTAACTCATTCCGGGACCGTTAATGCTCCCTGAACAGGCCATTGTCAGTGAAAGCCGGCATGAACGGAATGTCATTATGTCCGTTTCGAAATTATTATCCTAACGGATGCGTCGGCGGCCGCCCCAAAGAATGCATAAAAATGGACGAAAGCACTCTCACGCGCTTCCCATATTAATCGACGAACGTGCATTTACATCCACATCCAGGCGAACGCATGGCTCCTATCACGTACACGAGTCCCGACCGCTCGCCTATCCCAATTTGACACCGTAACGATCCGAACATTGTACACACTCCGCATCCCGCGTTCGGCACACAACTCTCAAGGCTCTCGAAAGTTGCCTCCGAAACCAATAACGCCGGTATCGGGCCCGATAAAGTAAAGCGGGCGTTGTCCGCAATCATAGGCAAATTGCTATATTTCACAGGAAGCCCGATAATGGCACGTCATCAATGGAAGCCTCGAACTCATTAGAGGAGAACCGCGCTCGGAACGGATAGAGGATCTCGAAAGGGAATGGCGGCCGTACTTTCGCAGAAATCAAAGTGAGCCATTGGCGTGGCAGGACGACTTCGCCGGCGATACACCTCTCCTCTCCTCTTTCCTCTCCTCTCCTCGTCGGTTCGCGGCATACGAGCACCTACCCGCGCGATTCACTCGTACGAGTCCGTTGACCGAAACGACACATGCAAAGTACACAGCCGTGAGTAACCGTGTCGGATGCGGTAGGTGGACTGAGGCCAGTAGTGGCCCTTGTGGGAACAGCCCGAGTCCCCGAGGAGGAGCAAACTGCGATTTTATTATAATCGCACTGAAGCCCGTCCTTACGTCTTCCTCTTCCCTCCGTCGGAGAGCTGCCACGAGGTCCTTGCCTGCTTAATGGCGAGCCATCGGGGCCTCTTCGACAACGAGCGACGATATTATTGCATTACGCGTGCATCGGAAGGTACACTGTCCGTAGGTAGTCGTGCGAAGTGCGGTCTGACCGGAGTCTTCGTTCGATCGATTCTGGATCGCCGACGCCGTAAGTGAGTTTCGCCGATTGGACGTCCTTGCGATAACGGTATCTGTTAAGGCAGTATAGGGGAATAAGACTCCGAAGTTACGTACTGATACATCGATTTTCTTTTGGTTCATTGAAATTCAGATTATAGAACGACAAATGTATTTTAATCCATAGTGATTTGTCGACTGGTCGTAAGATTGTTGTAATGACTATCTGGTCTACCTAGGGTTGTTAGAGAAAACGGTCTCCATTTAAAAGTTGAACATTTATAGTTGCCATGTTTAGCATACTCGTTAATTCCGCGCCGCACAACATTTCTCAGTCTCATCAGGGGATCAGGAGCATAATATTTTTTGATTTATTTACTTCTTTGTAATGAATGCATATCGCGATGAGTAGGGACACGTGCGGATATATTCTTAATGATCGTGGTAGCTGCCGGCTTCCTGCCGCGTCGGAAGAGGTCGCGACGACTTTGCATAATGCATCAAATAGCGAGCTGATGAAAGCCCGCGGCCGATCCCGCTTGCTCCTTTTGCCGAAAGAATAAGTCTCCTCTTCCTCCCTCCTTCCCGCGCCGAGTCAACGGCGCATCCCGCGGGTCGTCGCACTCCTGTCGTAAAACAGCGAAGTACCTTTGCCAAGGGAAGATACTATCGAGAAACGTGGAAGGCATTTCGCGATCGCGGGGCCCTCGGAATGGAAAAAAGCATCGTACCTCAGCCTCCCCTCGGCACCCTTCGCCCACCCCTAAATAGGAATAAAGGGTGGAGCAGGCCGTTTGCTAGGATCTTCGCGGATTTGACGATACAATCAGAATTGCCAGGACTCATGGCATAGGCAAAGCATGGGAATGTAAGATCCGACGATGTTACGGATCAATTATCGATGAGATCGACGCCGCGCGGCCGAGAGCTTAACGGCGGCCATTTCTTCGAAACATATGGCGTTCTCCTCAAAGTTCCCCGTTTCGCCGAAGTCCCAGCGCCGACTCCGGCACGAGGCAATAACGTGGAAGTGCGCAAGTTTCGAAACGCCGGCAACCTTGCTCGGTTCCGAGCGCCGGAGGTAGCCCCCCCCATCCCAACATCCTCTTGCTACTCGGGCAGATAATGCTTGCGGTTGCGATTCGACAGATACTCTTCTCTTACTTTCGACCTTATCCCTTTATCGTCTATCGCGGCTGTATTCCATCGTCCGACACCTGTTCGCACGTGAGAAACCGCGCGCGGTTCGCGCCCCTCGTTTTTTCAAAGGCTCACGGCGTCAAGGGAAAAATCATAATCAAAGGATAACCCCCCAAATGCCGTGGAAGTTTCAGGGCACTAAAATCCCCTCCCTCCCCCCCTTTACCCCGGGTAGATAGACATCCGACGTCTTCACCGCGTTCGCCCTGCTCGCTTAACTGATTCCTCTTTCTCCCGGCACAGCGCCGACGTTATCCTTCCGTCCGACATCCTTCGGCCGACGTCCTTCCCGGCCATTCCTCGTCCGACGGCATCCTCCTTCCTCGGCCCGCGCGCGCGCGCGCGCACATCCGACAAATAGTACCTGATTTTCCGCGCGGCGTTATCCTTCCTGAAAATTATAGTCGCCGGGGAACGACTTCCAAACACGGCGGAGGATCCCTACTCGCTAATCCGCCTTCTCGCTGCTCGGAGATACGTTCCATCATCCGAACGTTACATCTCGGCGCTGGTTGGACCCCGAGAGAGAGATATACTCTCGCTTCTCCCGCGCGATGTTATCCTTTCACGCATCCTACGCCTCGATTTTCCACCTCCGAGTTCCCTTCCACCCGAAAGTAACGGTCGGCCATTAAATTTTGCTCGTCCTCGTTGAAAGATAATTCCCGGCATTATTCACGCCGTATCGCCTTCAGAGTCTGTTGCTCAACTAATAATATCCGGTTATCTCGGGCGTTAAATTCTCTCGTGGTAATTGCGATCTCTAAGACGAGTCGGGAAGGCGAGGGACAGAGAGAGAGAGAGAGAGAGAGAGAGAGAGAGAGTAAGGTCGTGTGTACGGTCTAATCCAGTTGTTGTCGGCTGAAGATGCACGACGACATTCAGCGCATCACGTGCGCTACTTAAAAGATCCTCTTTCTCCTGCGCCGCAGCGTTATCCTTCTGTCGCGCAGCACGCCTCTCCGTATCCTTCGTCCAGCACCTGCTTTGCACGTGACTAGCGCTGCGAGCGAGGCAAGAACGAAATTGGAGAAAGAGACTCCCCGAACGTGACGTCGGTAGATCAAAACTGTGCTGGCAGCCTTGACTGGGACGCGAGGTCGGAAAGCAGACCTCCGCCGTGCACAAAGCAAAGGACGAACAGGGAACAAATTATGAAACGGTCCGATTAAACACCTTCTTCGCACGATACGTTTCAGGAGCATGATAGTATATACTGTAACCGTTGAGATTCCATTATATCGGAGCGGTCTCGTCGAAATCCAGAACGTCGAACCTCCAGAAGCACCGGTACTCCCGAATGGTCCACGATCGTCGGAGCCATAACGGTGTACCTCGAAGAGTGGAATAGAAAAAAGAGACGGGGAAAAGACCGGGGCGAGAAGGAGAGAGAGAGAGAGAGAGAGAGAGAGAGAGAGAGAGAGGTGGGATGCGTCGCTCATTACGCGGAACGTTGGAGGCCCGGGCAAAAAGTTTTGACTCGACGCGCTTCGGCCTAGAGACGCGTAAGAGAGCGTAGGCAACCGTTGTACATCCAAACCGTTTGTTTCGTGATCGTTAATAAACGGCCTCGCCTAGGATCGCCTTCTCTCGCGGTCGATGGCACGCGATCGAATTAAACGGGAAAAGAGAGGCCTGCCCGCCGCTGCTGCTGCCGGGGGACCAAAAGTGAGATCAGACGCTTTGATAGCTGTCTCTCGCATACCCTCTCATATAGCCGGAACTAATCCGTGAAACGGACGAAGCCACCTGTAATTTTCCTCGGCAACCCGGTTCGCGGCCACTTCGATGGGAAGCGGGAGAGTGACGCGAAAAATTCCCCACTCTGCGTGGGATATATCGCGACACATCCGCGAGAGGGGAAGATCGAGACGGAGGAGAGGAGAGAAAAATGAAGAAGAAGAAGAAGTCGCCCCGCCGGTCGGGACGCTTTTAGCCTCGCAGATATGGATTCGCCATCGGATTAAATTACGCCGTGAGATTTCGTTACCCGTGGCGAGAACGGCCGCCCGTTGGATCAAAGCTCGTCCATGTGTAAGACACGACGGTGGGAGCGGGACGAAGGATGAATCCGGACGACTCCTCGCGAGGACTAAGTCGAGCGGCAGGCGACTCTAATCGAATCTGCCCCTCGTCTCGCCCCCTCTTAATTTCTCCCCGCCCGCCTCACCCTTCGGCTGCTCCCCTCCCTCGACTCTTCGTTCCGCTCTTCTTCCCCGTCCCGTCTCGCCGAGTTCGGCCCCCGTATTCATATGAGCTTTCAAAGGACTGCCACCCGGAGTAGAATGATTTATTCGTCAATGGGCGACGTTACATGCCGCTCGTAAAGTTCGGGGCTGGAAATAGGATTTCCGAAGACAGGTACGACTTCTCTCCCCGCGGATAGGTAGAGAATGAAAAGGAAAAGGGAGAATGGGAGGGGAGAGGAAGAGGCGGAGGATCGTCCTGAAACGTCCTCTTCCGTTTCCCCGTGCCTCGTTCCTCCCGCCGTTTTTGTAACAAGACCGACGAGGCCCGCGCCACGGTGGCGGAGGTGTATTTCTAACGTTGACGCGTAGAATCCTCGTTAGGGAAGAAAAGAGCCGCGAATAAATCACGGCCGCGTACATTAACGGCGGCGGTAATTTTCGCGGTCTCGAATTACCCGCGCGCGCGCGGATCTCTTGCCGCGGGAAGACAGGAGGTGGAGGAGGCGGACGGCGACGACGCTGTCGTCGACGAAGACGAGGACTCGACTCATAGACGCTACCGCCCTTGAGAATTGGCGAGGCGAGCAGCGATTTAAGGAGCGTAAATCACGCGGAGCGGGGCATTTAGCGCCGATAAGATCGTTCGCCGGTGCCTCGGGCCGTTTCTTTCGATCCGTCGTCCGGCTTTGGGACCCTGTGCGTACCTCCCCTCGCCTTCCACGACGTTTCATCTAAACGCTCCTTCGAGCTCGAGCCCTCTCTTTATCGGGCTCCGTGCTTCGGCCCGCTCGCGAGACGCCTGCGGGACGCTGGTCGCGTACGTGTAAGATGCCCGCGCGACGCTTACCGCCTCGTCTTCGTGCGACGGAGTCCGACGAGGGTTGACACTTCCGTCTTACATGCTGGCGCAACCTAGTCCTTCCGACTTATCGAATTTACGGCTCTGTCGCCGTTGCTAATACTCCCATAACAGTCACGCTAATATTAGACTTTCGTCGGAAAGAGAGAGAGAGAGAGAGAGAGAGAGAGGATCGTTAAACGCACGGCGTAAAGTGTTGAAACGGCGCCTGTCGTCGAGGCGGAGGATCGAAACTGGAAGGAAATCGCTGGGAAAGCCGGGGCAAATGCTTTCCCAGTAAAATGGGCGCGAGTGAGGATCATTTGAATTCAGAGTGCGCATTATCAATAGCGGCCACTTCTGGTTCGCCACACGATGCCCGTAATCGACCTAGGTACCCGTGGCCTCGAAGACGAGGGAGGGTGGGGGGTGGGGGGGGGGGACGAGAAGGAGCGATATCGAGATAAAGAGGAGCGGCGAGAGGGTTGGAGAGAGAGACGGAGAGGAAGACGGGGAAGAAAGATGGAGAGAAAGACGGTAGGCCACTGTCTCGGTCTCTCTCTCTCTCTCTCTCTCTCTCTCTCTCTGGCTCTCTTTCTCGCTCTCTCTACTCTCTGGCGGAGAGAAAGAAGTGCGATTGGCGCCACTGAGGCACAGGATCGGCCGAGCGTGACGGAAATATGCGAGACACATTGCGCTCGCCAACGGTGCGTCTAATCCGATCGGGATTGCCGTGGAACGTGTAAGGCCGTGCAAAGTGTTACACACGCCGTTGCGCCGGACCAAGTTCACGGCTGCAAGCCAACGCGACTGACGCCTGTGTAACGCCTGTGTAACGACTGTGTAACGCCTCTCTAACAAGCTACCGCGATCCCCTGAGAGCCGACCTATCGATCGACAACCGCGTCTACTCCGCCGAAAGAGATCTACCACTTCGGAGATCGAGTCGAAATGGCTTCGTTCGAATCTTCGAAAGAACGAAAATAGCGAAATAGTAGGCAGCGGGCGTTGTAGGTTAGTATGTGGATTGGTAGGACGAGAGTAGGATTGACGGAAGTCTGGTACGGCTGGGATACTTTGAAAATCTAAACTTCGCCGGATAGGCGTATTCGCCTGACTGTGGGATGGGAAAGTTTCGAACTTCGGAGTCACCCCGGGGGAGAGTGTGTACGGAATTAGCTGGCACATCGCACGTGCAGGGTGTGGAAGAATTGATGAGACGAAGCGCGCGCGCGCGCGCGGGGCCGAACTTCGGCGGGACTCGAAATTTATGTTTCGACAGACGCGCAGCTTTTGTATAATTCAACGTCTGCGAAGTCGAGCCCGACCCGAGGATGTTGTAATTCAGACTTTCTGCATGACCCGCGCGATGTTTGCGCAGGACTTATATCCAGCCATTGGCATATTATGTACTGCGACTTATTATGTCGAAGTTAATGCACGCTCGGTGACGCAGATTAAGGTTTGATATGAGGAGGTTCGAATATATACAGTGGAAGTTAATACTCACGAGTCGCCCCCGTAACATTCAGGCGAGGACGACATCTGTCAAGGAAAGGGGATCCTGTGTACAAATTCGGCGGGAAGTTCGTTATTGTTGCGTGCCAAATGTCGCGTGGGGCGGAACATTTTCCCCGAGTCTGAACGCTCGGGCCACAGAGAGGGGGGGGGGTCGGGTCACGTAAGGGCGGAAAATTCGTTCTTAATAAAATGGGAGCGCCGGAACGTTTGCCAATTTCTTTCCAGCCAGTGCCAAGGTGCGTGCCGCTCGCTGGAACGTGAAGCGCCTGAATTGGCTAGCGCACGACGCTGCGTACCGTAAAAATAGACGCCAGGAAGAATGCGAAGATCCTTATATCGGTTGGCAGCGCTCCGCGAACACGTCGGCCACGTTCGTTCCCGATAACGATTCCAGAGTCTCGCAGGAGTCTGATACAGTCAGCCGGCGTGCGTTAGCTAATGAAAAGGAGGAAAAGTGGTTGTCCGACTGGGGAAAAATGCGCGCGGCCTGGCAATTACCTAAGAAGCACGGGTGCGAATCGAACTTGACAGAAAACTGCGCAGATCGAAGTGCCCGATAGGCGGAAGGCCATGCGAACGCGTTAACGTATGCAAATCATCGCTTCCGCGATAATCAGACTTAATTGCGATTACGACGATCGGCCGGGGCCCGATCGACAACGACGCTTTGTGTTGCAAAGAAACATTCTGACAATTAGCCTGGCTACTGTCCCTATTATCGCGTTATGGCTCGTACGATCGCTGATAGGCAAGACAGCTGCGGATTCGGACATTGTTGGCAAGCGAGGTAAATATTATCTGCGAGAACGCGTGGTATCGAGTCGCGACTCGCCGAAGGCCGAAAAAAGGGAAAGATTTGGACGCGTGCCCGGTGCACGGTCAGGGTTGAAACCCTCCCCCTTCGACCCGTCTGACGAGTGGTCTCTGCCGAGCTCCATCCTCATTCCACGGCGAAGGGAGAATAGCTGAAAGTGAGAGAGAGAGAGAGAGAGAGAGAGAGAGGGACAGAGCGCGAGAGAGACGGTTGACGAGACGGAGGGGTAGAATTTCGGCCCTTCAGAGGTCGAATATCCCCCAAAATCAATAACCGGCCCTGCGCACCCTCGTTGTCGTAGGTCCAGAGGTCCGTTACTCCGCATCATTAGCCGAAAGCCGTCGAATATTCGGCAGGCCACCCTCCCGACCTCGGCCGCAGTCACGACAATGGCCAGGAAGGAAACGATCGAGAATCTTTTGCGGTTACAAATATTTTCACTTCCGTCGGCCACTTTCACGATCGATAGCACCCCCGAGCTCCGATTCAGCGCAGGGGCTCGTCGGGAAAGGACGAGGTGGGGGAAAAAACGATAATGGCCAGTGAGAGGTCGTCGAGATAAAATGTCTTCCAGCCTGGACGACCCTCTCTCCACCCCTCTCCTCGTCCGGCCGACTCACGCCTCGCGTTGCAGAGGCGCAAAAGAACGAGAGGAAGGCGCGATTACGAGGGTTTCTTCCGGTACAACCGGAGTACATAAAGGAGTCGACCGCGCAGCACGGTCTGCAAGTTTAATTACGCTACCTTCAGCATCCGTCCAGGAATAAGGCAGTTTTGCTGTCCATATTTTCACGGCTTGGCGACTGCGTCCTTCGTTCCGTTCCAGTACGTGCCGGAGAGGCGAGGAGCGAGACAAACGTAGAATCGGACACACGTAGCTCGGTAGGAGGGCAGAAGAGAAAAGACGGCAGGAAAAAAAGAGCGAGGAGGGCAGCTAAGGATAGACTAAGGACGAGAGGGGGGGGGAGAGCGACAAGGCGTAGAGAAGAAGAAGGGAAGGGAAGCCGGAGGGGTGGGGTGGACGAAGGGGAGGCAGAATGGAGAAAGATGCGAAGCGAAGTGAACTCTCCGAGCGGGATGACCGGTTGGTAGAAACGTAAGAATTACACGTCGCGGAGGCTGCCTGACGCGAGCAGAAAGAGGATTCATTGCACTTCAAATTACGCGCCGCTCGCCGGCCTGCGTGCTAAAGCCGCGGCCGCGCGCAATGAATATTCCGCGCCGGGCGAATAATTCAACGCTAATTATTTGCGGAGCGTTATCGTATATCTACGTTCCATAGAATGTATTACAAGTTGCACAATGAATAATAATCCCCCGACCGCGCTTGCGGGCCATCGTTTTCTATCTATCCGCACGCGCACCGTATCGCAATTCCGTTTTCCGCGTGAGGCGCCAGAACGCGAAAGATCGACCTTTCCGCCGACGCACCGAAAATGTCACCCTTACAGAATCATTTGATACGCCGATTAGCGTTCGCCGACCGACGCGCGGACGTTCGGTACTCCATTGTGCGACAAATGGGCAAACGTTGACGAGAACGAGTCAAACCAGTCGATCGAGTTTTCCACCGGCCGTTGCGACCGGGGCGGAAAAATCGTATTACGCGCCATTAGCCTTCTCCTTTTGTACTTGAATCGTAGCAAGACTGCAATCCGTACCCGTTGATCGACGATTACCCTTTCTCTCACCCCGCGGTGAGAGAGAAGGGTACGACACGGCGAACGGGGGCGGGGGTGGGTGGAGGGTAGGGGAGGGACGGGGAAAGAGTGCGCTCCTTCCCGGAGGGACATCGGGGTGTAATCACGTCTTCAGGTATTCATTACCATCACGACCGCGAGTCTCGATCGCGGCAGGTTAACGTAATCGCAACAATAACAGCCTTGTTAAGCCGCCTTCTGCCTCGTTACCGCTCGCCACGTAGCCAGAGTACCTTCGGTAATGCGGCTGGCACCGCTGCCCGCTCAAACTCGTCTAACAAAGTGTAATGGCCGCGTTGTTCGATTTCTGCTCGAAGGGCGTCCTCGGGACCCTCTTCCTCGCCGAGCTAATGGGACTGGCGATAACACGAAAGCTCGTGAAATCGCTGCAGCCGGGAGACGAATGGAACACGTCGCGATAAAGACTGACTGACCCGGAATCTCGGATGGCTAGGGATGTCGGCATCAGAAGGTGAAGGAACACGCTTCGCGTCCGAGATCTTGCCTGGCAAGTTCACGGATGGCGCACGCGTTCGGGAACGTCAACGAATCGTTAACGACGATCACCTGCTAATCGGTGTCATAATCGTCCGTCGCCGAACAATTGGACCGAATCGACGGCGGAGTGCCACCCACCGGGATGAGTTCATAACCGCTAACAGTAATGGTAATTCTTCCGGGCAATAAGTGCCTCAACATGACGCGGTAATAATTCGAGACAATACCGTGGCGCCGTGAGAAGAACGGTTACTGTAACAGTCATTTATCTTTGGGATCTTAATGACGAGCGCGGAGACCGCTTCCACGGCAAACATTCGGCGAATCGTTGAAACACGCTGAACGTTATGTCATTCGCGCGTGTCAATTATGCGCGTTATGTAAATGTGCATGAGATAATGCGAGGTACTGGAAGGAACGAGCTTAGAGCGTAAGACACTTTAGTTTGCTCTCGAGCAACTCGCAGATCTCGTGGAAGTCACTGTATTAAAGGATCTACGGCGAAGCCGCGTGGGATCCGAGATGCCTACCAAAACGGTAGCGTTCCGAGTTAGAACGGCGAGCAAATTTACGCCGACATCGCCGACGGGGGCACACTCGTGTCGATAGCCGCCAGGAACCGGCAGAAATCATTCGCGGAATGCCATTAACTCGGCACGGAAAATATCGGGGAATACGCAAGGTTCCGCGGTGGCACCAAATATGGCCCTCGAGGGTAATGTCCCTCGTTAATCGAAGCCCGACTCTCCGAGTAACTACGAAAGGCTGCCAATAGTTATCCTCAAGGACGGCGAGAAACCGTTCCGTGAACTTAAAGCGAACGCGTCGTGTGATTGGATTGATAATCTATGAAGACCCCATGGGGTATCGGCGTATAATGGCTTAATTCATGTAACCTACGTATAACCGTATACCTACGCGCGCGTATGCGAATGGGATTTATCAATAGGCCGGGCGTCGAAACGCGTAAAAGGATGTTGCCGAATGTACCGTTAGAGGACACGTTCTTTCACTGTAATTGGTCGACTTCTCGTAGGATCTAACGAAACAATCGTCAACGGGCGACCTTAAGAGCCGTGTTTCGCGCGTGTTCGCCGTAATGAGCTTCCTTACAATGAACTTCCATCAGCTCGGCCGTGTTCCTAGGTCCTCTTACCTGGGCGAAAAGGGAAGTGAACTCGATCCCGGAAAACGGCACCGAATTCAAGGAAGCCCGGAGATGATTCCACTCGCACGTTCGGATAATACCGTCCGCGGCCGGATGAGTCGGCTAAATTTTCCTCGTTTACTCCGGAATGAGGCGAGATAGTCTGAAAACTGAAATTAGCCGCGGAAAGAGGGAAGTAGCCGTCCGTCCGTCGGACTGCCGCCTCCTTTTTCCCTTCGCGCTCGAAGGCATCCTCCACGCCTATATACCGTACGAAGATTCGTATCTGCGGATCCCTTCTCGTGGCATTTCAAACGTAACCATCCACAATACGTACGTAGAGGTACGTACGTACCGGTACGTGGGCAAGGTAAGGCAAGGTAAGGCAAGGTGAGGCACGGTTAGGGTAGGCTAAGGAACGTAAGTACGTACGAACAACGAGTCTGTTCACGCACGTGTTCGCACGCGGCCGTGTATAAGGCACGCACGTACGCAGGCCCCCAGAAGAAGAAGAGGAGGAGGAGGAGGTTGAGGAGGATGAGGAGGAGGAGGAGGAGGAGGAGGAGATATGTACGTAGACCCAGTCGGGTAACGTACCCGCGAGAACGCACGCGGCACATGTAATCGCGCCTTCGTATATACGTACCTACCTACCTACCTGCCTACGTATGTACGTACTTTGGCTTTCGTGCGCCTCGAGCACGTGGAAAAATTCACGGTAATTTTCTCGTGGCCGGGATCGTGTTTCTCGTAATGACGTTACCGGCCGCTTGGCGGCGAGGTCCGTGAACTCCTTCCACCGGATCGATACGACCGAGGAAAATCTGCAGCTGGGAATTTCTCATTTATCAGCACCGGATGAACCCGGACGGGAAGGTGGGTGGCTCACGGGTGGGGACCTTCGGCCAAGGACTGCGGGAGGGGAAGTACGGATTTGAACGCCGCAAACCAGGAAGAGCCGTTATTAACGCGCTCGATCCTTGAGATTCCTCTCCCTTCGCGTAAGTCCGGATCTTCGGTCCGGACCCATCTCTCTCCTACTGGCCAACCTTTGTCGCGACACAGTCGAGGCCTCGATCGGCGACTGATTATCAACGCTCGTTATCCGGTACCTTTTTGCGGCAGGCCTCGGGACCCGTCCGCCGGCGTACGTGCGAAAAATCATAAACACGTAAATAATTGCGCGCTGAACGACGAGGTGGAACGCAATCAGCGTGCGGTCTGCGAAGGTTCCCCAGTCGTATTGTATAATTTTAACATTCTTTTTTTTTCACCTCGAGGATGTGTTACGAGCGCTACTGTGCGGCAAGAAAGGTGAATGCAGACGCAGCAGCGGCCGTTCATTTCATCATCCGCTCGATGGTTAACCTGATTGCGGGAGAGGAAGGATGTCCGTGCGAGAGTATCGGAGAGTCGCGCGACTCGGACGCGACTCAAATGCAACGCAAATGCGACTCAGATGCGGTTCAGACGCGATTCAGATGCGAACTTCGTACGTCTGCGGTAATCCCGGCCAGTTTATCCGAGCTCGCGAAACGTATAATTCCCGGCGACCGGCGCTTAATGCGGCGAAAGGCCGACGGGGGCAAAGAAAAAACATTGCCTCGACGAAGGAGAGGGGGGACGGGGAGGGGAAAGAATAAAGATACCGGACGCAAAAGCGTCGAAGAGGACGGAACGAGTCGTCGTCCTGTTCAAACAGTGAGAAAGCATGGGAAAAGCCTCGCTAAATTTAAATTAACAAGCCACCGGCGGAAAGAGCCGATGAAAGATAGAAGAGGAAGGGGGAAGATTTTTAACGATGGGAAGGGGGAAACACGAATACCTTTGATGTTTGCCGGAGGACCGAAACGAAACGTCGCGGCAGTCCGGCTCCCGATGAATTCCATCGTGCCTGCCAGGCTCGTACTTGAAAACGGTTCTCCGCCGAACCGCAAACAGACGGCTTTTATCAACGAGGCCGATAAATATGCATTGTTTCGCGGGAGAAACAATTAGAGCCGCGCTCATTCATGGTCATTCTCCCATTCACTCGGCCATACGTAATGACGTCGGATAGCGTTGCGAGCGGCAATCCGTCGAATAGAGTCAGCCGTTTTAACGGTCGTTACCCTTGCAAATTTTATTCGTCCCCGAACAGGCAGTTTGCACCGGCGAAGACTGACATTATCTCCACCGATCGCCTATCGGTCGCTTAATCGGCGCGAACGGAGTCACGAGTCGACGCCATAACTGTCCATCCCGGGAACAAGGTGTCCGGCGTAAATTCTCGGACTAAAATCAATGTTCCAGGGTCGGACATTAGGAGTCGTTATTGTTAAATACGGAAATTAGAGCGGGATATTTCCGCGGTTTTTGTCCGGCACCGCTCATGAATGACGCAAGGCATCGAAGACCGGTTGCCACAATTTCTTCCTCCGATCGATCGAACGATCGATCGATCCCGTGACCACGCGATATTCTCGAGATCGACTTACGCGCGGTCAAGACTTCTACGCGATCGAACGGTACTCGGCCGTCGTCGATCGTCGATCCCTCGACTCGATATCATCGCCGTCCCTCAAATTACAAATCCATCAGGCATGGATCTAATGGAGTCGCGAGGTGGCGTCCGTCTATCGCCGAACGCTCGGAGCGAATAGGATCGAAGCTGCGAAGGTGTTGAGCCCGGCGCTGGGAAGGGAAAAAGGTGGCCGGTAAGAAGGAGGAACTAATTACGTCCAAGTAATCGACTGCCCGGTCCCCGTACGTGACTAACGCGTGAATTTCTAAGCTGAATGAAACTCGTCGCGATCCACGGTTCCGTCCGTCGAACGGTACACGTCTTTTTCCTGGGACACCTTTTTGCCTCCCGCAACAGTCTCCACCCCCCCTTGGGCCCGGGCGCTCATTGTGAGTTTTGATGATCGGCCGAGATTAAACGAGCGTCGAAGAGCGGGCGACGGCCGGGGACGCCGGCCACCTTTATGAGACGTCAGAGCGGAAATATGCGCTGGGACGCGATTAAACGGCGGACGCGCGGAATTTTCGAACCCCGGGGTAGCCGGTTTTATTTCCCGCGAAACGAGGAATGACGTGGAAACTAATTGCGCCCCGTCTCCCCGTCTCCGGACGGCAGACTTTTCATTAATTTCCCCGGTGCCAGTCAACCGCGCGCGGAGTCCGCTCCTCAAACGGGAGACTGCGGGACCGTCGGAGAAACGACAGTCGGCGATTAAACATTTCAATTACAATCGGCCCCGGCCAGAAGGGTTGGGGGGGGGGGGGGGCCAAAGGAAGGAGCTGGAAGTATCGGACCGGCCGAATGGACAATTATCAGAACCGTCGATTCCCTCTTGGCTACCTGCGAAGGATCCGAGGGATAAAGTGGGAGAGATTGCATCGAGCCGGCGAGCGCTGACTGCGTCGAAGTAGATGGAAGCGAAGTATTAAAGTTTCGATTACTCATACGTGGGTTTATACCGCTTGTGACGATCGGGGCTGGAAGGTCGCGTTCATTAATATACGATCTGCTTCCGGCAGTAAGTAAAAAAAAAAACACAGAGTATTCACGGCAGCGGGACCGGCCCCAAACGGGAAGAATGGCACCTGCTTCCAGTGGATTTTGCATATCAGAAGCGATTAGCCGGAATCGTCGGTGGACGGTGTCCGCGGATCGAGGAAAGGCCGATGAGTCAGGCGGCCTTGGCAGAAGCGTTCGGTCCGGATCGTTCAAGCCTCGTAATGAACCGAGCTCCCTTCCCCGCGGCTAATCCCCCTAAACACTTCATTATCCGCAATTAAAAATCCTCTCCTCAAGTTCGTAATGTAGACGAATTGCCCAACGATTAACGATACCTGTAAATCAGTTAATTTAATCTAGACGTTCGTGGAACCGACGCGGATCCCCGTGCTACCTGAAGTGTGTCGAAGCCTGGGACTTCGAAGGCGTTAATGTGCTTAGCGGAGAGCGGCTGAGGAAGGAACATGAGCATCCGCGATGGCTCAATGGAAAGGTACGATGAATGATCGGAATTCACGGCGCTCGATCTGGAGTGGAGCTTCGAATCGACATGTAACAGCACGAGCGAGCGGACTCGGAATAACAAGCGAGTACGCGAACGGCAGCTTACGGGTGTCCAAGCACGTTCGAACTAGCGAGGCATTCGCGATTAGGCAAATTCCCGGTAAAAAAGATAACACGCCGATGATGTGAGCCGGCATACCGATTTCCTGACTCGACCCGCGCCCGATTGTCGAGGCGCATTAACGTTCGATTTCACGACTGGATGCATACACTCTCGTTTCTTACAATCCGGACCGGCGGCGGAGAGATATTGGCCGTCATTTGTTGCCACAACGCGCATGACGCAACGCGCAAGACTGCACGAATGTTTTGCCAGCCGATAATGACTTCATTGCATTTCTGACTGCGCCGCGGAAGTTTAATGGATTCGAGATCTTAATTCAGTCCTCCCCACCCCTCGGGCAGGCCGATTATTCACGTTTCAGGTGCCGAGCGGTCTCGGCGAGGGATTTCTCGGCCGAGGGAACCTTGATGCGAGATATCGAGCGAGATCAAAAGCGTGAAAGTCTTGATTACGGCGCGCTAATCGGGCGAAACTCGGATTAGCCACCGAAACAGTCCTGCCGAGGATGGAAAGAGGAAGTGCTCGCCGGCACTTTATACCGGCCAGGCAGCTTTATATCGAGGATCAAATAAACGTTCCGGACGCCGACGCCGTCGTCTGAGCCGGGGCGTCTGACGACAAAGTGCGTCTCGCGGTTGAAGGCAAGCAGCTACGTAGACGCGAGAGTCGCAAATTCGAAGATAATTTCTCGCCTAGCGGTGCGCCGCGTATCTCGAGCGAGAGAATGGAGGTACGTACGCGTGTAATCGTCGTCGAATATCTCGCTGCGCCGGGTTGTCGGGCGTCGTTGTTAAATGGCGGATGCAGGCGACCGAGAGAGACTCTCTTTGTTGCGTCTGACAAAAGCGAGCGCGCGCGCGCGCGCGCCTGAAACGGGGTGGAAGCGCGTGGAAATCAAACGGCGACCTGGATGGGGTGTGTCTCGAGGGTGCAAGGAATTCGAAAACGAACCAGGGCACGTGGGCACGAAGACCTCTTCGAGGATCCACTTCACGTCAAAGAGCTACCCTCTACCTCTGTCTCCGTCGCACTCCGGTTCTCTTTATCTCACTCCTCCTCCTCCTCCTCCTCCTCCTCCTCCCTCGGACTCCTTCTCACCCCTCGCCATCTCCTCCTCTTCCCTCCTTAACGCAGCCGGGACTGAAGTAGTAATCAACCCTCGCCCCTGAAGTCTCGTGCTCTTAGTCCTTGTAAACAGAATCACCCTCTGAAAGACGAATCAATTTCTGCGAAGGGATGGCAGGAGGCACGCCCGAAGATCCGAGTCGACCGTTGGTTGCTTTTGGCAGGGACCCCTTATGCAATCATGAAATTCTTGCGACTACGGCAAATAGACGAGGTCGGCCCGAATCGATAAACGGGCAGCGCGGAAAAATGCTGTCGGGAGACGTCGGACAGTTACGTGTTCCAATTAAAAAGCGTCCCTAACGCTGACGTTGGCACGTTCCAATGACGCTTGAAAAAAGTGCGAAGTAAAAGGAGCACGGAGAAGGTCAACGTCGAATATGAGACGCGAGGCAGAATTTATCCGAAGGTGGCCTTCTTATAATTAGCACGGCGAATCTATACGATTCCATACGATGTATACGGTGGAAATCTTTGGGTAGGCTAACGTTGAGACGCAAATATCGGAACCTTTTGCTAATTAAGAGGTTGACAAGCGTGTCGACTACGTATTCGGAATATATCGGGAGTTACCAAATAAAGTAGTCCATTCTCGTGAAACAGTCTGCGAGGCACGTACAATTTTTCTGAATTTTCCACACATCGCTCAGTCTACCTCAAAAAATGTAGAAAGCTCGGAGCTTTGTTTGCACGGAACATTCGCGGCGAGTTAATCTCTCTCGAGTACAACTCGGATTTTCCGGAGTGAGACTACAGAGTTTCCGGCGCTTTAGGCTGCTCTTGCGTTTTTACCGTTAATTCGCCGCTCGGAGAACTTTTACGTCAGACCCGAAATGTGTCGTAATAACGAGTAAGTATCACAATCTGCCACGTGTCTGACAATGGACCCGCGCTATCATAAATCAGACCGGTGACCAGCGTTCAATGGACCCTTGCGCACAAGGGCCTCACGTGGATGCTCTTTATGGTGGGACCGTAAGACGACGCGAGATTACCGGGAGTCGCGCGTTACCGAGCGTAATTTCCTCGTAAACGTCGAAATGAAATAGTTACACTCAACCGAGCACCTAAACTCAAAACCCTGACTCCGGATAAATACACCTGATTTCGAACGCCCTCCGCTCGGATAACTATGACGAGGGCCCGCAATAATTTACGAGCCGAGTTCAGAATCGTGTGAGACTGGACGCGTCGAAAGCTAAATCAGTCACATTTCCCATTTGCATGTAGACTATACTGGGGAAGAGCGTGATGTTCCTATAATAAATTTCAGTAGAAACGTGCGGAGAGGCTAGATAATGATCGCCACGTTAGACTCATTACAGTCCTGCAAATCCTGCCATTGCCGTGCCACGCCATGCTTTTCATCCCCGAAGCGTCGATGCTCGGAGTCACATGCGGAAAAAGAGGGTGAATCCCCAGAAGAGGTCGTGCGTCAAAAAAATTTGGACGGGACAAAATTATAAATTGCCTGGCCATTCATACGGCAGAGTCCTTTCGCCAGGTTCTCGTTGTCCTGACGATTCAGGATGCATCACCCTCGTCGGGCGGAGGATCACGAAAATGAATGCACACCGATCTGACGTCATCCCTTGCCGGGTCCACATGGTCGGAACCGTCAATTCACCCACGCAGCCCTTTGTGACCGTTCCTCCACGGATTAATCGAAATCAATCAGCCGATGGAGCAGCTGCGGAACTAAATGGAATCCGTCCCCAACAGGATTATAGATTCCGCACGGGCCCGGCTAGATCAAATATCGCGTTTCCGCCCTCGGACGAAAACTGTTTTTCCCGTGCACTGATTCGCACGCAACACCGCCAGATTTTCCGCACAAGCCGAATAGAGCAACGATCGACATTAACGATCAACGGGCAGAGAACGAGACTTTTCGGCGAAACATTTTCCATGAAATATCGCCGGATAAATGATGAATAATACGTGGGGTGAATATAATATTCCTTTTTTTATCGGGAGACGTCCGCTCGATGCACCCACACCCCTCTCGTTCGCCCCCGCATATATGACGTACGACGCACCCCTAAATCCACAGGCCGACTTGAGATTAAAGCCGTATTTCATTTCGGTACCCGTTGTTTTGGCCGGCTGACACCGGAAAAATGAGATTTGTCACGTGCCAAAGCGTAAACGCAGAAACGCTTTCGGCACTTGGCTCCGAGCCGATGTCAAATTATATTGTTCGTTCCTTCGATCACGATTCGTTCGACGGACGCGTACGCGGAGAGGAAGCACTCTCGAGGCAGACGAAATTCGAGTTTTGAGAACGATAGACCGACGCCGCAATATATGCCGACGCACAGCGCCCATTAATACTCTTCCCGGGTATTCCGGCAAGGAAAGCTCGACAAACATTTCCTTGACACTCGTCAAATATTAGTTCGATCGAGAGCGTAATTCGGCCGGATGATTATTGCAAAGTCACGCACCCCCGATATCTCTTGGCGTGCTCGAGCAAAAAAAAAAGTACCCCGCGCCACTCGAGAGTAGCGGGTCCGCAGCGCGGGCGAAATATTAAAAGGCACTCGGGACTTTATGAAAAAAAAAAAAAAAAAGGAAAGCGCTTATCCGCCGAGTAGACATTTCGACGAGCCGGGAAAGGGGTGCACTTTTACTTTTAATTCGCCGGCGACGCGCCGCTGAAAGCGTCGAAAAAAGCGACGCCCTGCACCCGCGACATTTTTCCGACAGTTTCCCGACGCTTTTGCGCGAGGCTTTTTTCCACGAGGTTTTTCCGCGCTCCAGGCTGCACGCCCAGGCTTTACGCCGGGAAGGTGAGCGAAGTTTCCCAGAGGCGTCCCGCCAGCGCACACGATTCTCCGGATGCTTGAGCTTTAAAAGCATCATCGTCCCATGCTCTCCGGGGCCAGCCCTAGCAACGCTATTGATTTCCTTCGCCCCTCTTGCGAGAACTATCTCGCAGAATTAACCCTCTTTCGCGGGAAAAACCGTACCGGGAGTCCGTGAGCGACGCCGGCGTGTCATCCGGCGCAGACGTCCGACGTCATGGTCGGAGCTGACAGGTGGAAAAAAGAGGGGGGGGGGGGGGGGGGGGGGCTGGAGGGTTAAAGAAACGTCTGACCAGTTACAGCTGATCCCGTAATTAAGTTCGCGACGTCGTTGACGGGCCTTAATTGATCAAAGTCCTGAGCTTCGGGGGAACGAGGGTGAAAGCTGCGATTTTCGTTTCAGCGCGGACGTCGACGAACGAAAATTGATATTGGTTGACCTGCTACGGGCGGATATTACAACGGAGCTGAGGAGTTGCGGAGGCTGGTGTAATTTACGTTACAGCGAAGAGGATTCTGATGAGTTCTCGTTTCGGCGATAACATCGCAATCTTCCGCGAGCGACACGACGGTCTCTTCCGCCAACGGGAACGATAAGTACATTGCGAACGGGGGACAATTGACACGCGAGACGTACTCTACCGTTGCGCGGAGGGCGCAACAATGGGCGGCTAACAGTACCGAACCTGCCTGCGTCGGCCGTGTTTGCTCACGGGACGGCATTCGCGACCGCCGCAATTGTGGCACTTTTCCATTAATGAGCCCTCCGACGAACGTTGGCATGTCATCTTTGCCGCGGGTAAAATTAACGTCCCGTACGCGCGCGCGCGCGGCACTTGCAGCTTTTCCCAACGAAAGGCCCCATATTTCAGATTTTTCGTTCAGGGAGAGAGACAAGTGCGATATCGATAACGTATTTGGTCAGGGCAGATTTTCAATTACTGGAGTCGAACATTTTGACGACCTGCGCAACTCGTACCGCAAACGGTGCTCAGTGAGCGTATATCAGCGTACTATCGTCAACTCTAGCTCAACTCCGCACACTGCCGAGCTACCCCCGCATTCCCAAACAGGATGCGAAAAAATGTCGAGCTGGAACCACGTAAATCTCATGCTTTACGGTTTCGCGCCGGACCTACGTCGGGACGAACTACGTTTGGCGCTCAATGTAAATATAGCCGGCGGTGGAGAAGTCTGCGCTTTGAGTAACCGGAATCCACGGAACGCCGTGCAAATGGAGTGCGTATATTATAGAATTCGCAATTTAGAGGCCGTACACGCCACGTAGTCCCACCGGCGGCCATGCGCCGGCGAAAAACAATTTCGAGGGTGGAGAAGCTGCGAGAGGGGTGAGAGGAGGAGGAGGAGGAGGAGGAGGAGGGTAAAAGGAACATTCGCCGGCAAAGGGGGCCATTCTCGAATCCGGAAAGTGTACCTGTCCGCACGCATATAAAGCGGCCTGCGCGGCCTAACAAAGGCCAATACGTACACAGTATCCCATATTCCGGCTTGTCCACCTAGGACGCGCAATCGCTTTGGTGTCTCGGATCACCGAAGCAGGCCAGAGTGCACTTCCGCCTGCGCATATTTTGCACACTTTACGCGGCCTCTGCCGAGAGTTTGCCGGAAAACTTCAGCCTCCCACCCGACCGACCTCCCTTGCCTGTCCCTCCCCCCCCCCCCCTCTTTTTTGCACAGTCGGCTACGCCGATCCAATATCGACTGCCGAGAGCACGGGAGGTCCGCATAATATCTCCATTTGCCAGAGCAATGGAGACGGTGCCCGGAGCCGGGCAACGATACACGGCCCATTGTCGTATTTACGAGGCAGACATTACAGTTAAATGGCAGATAGCGAGGCCGCGCCGTTGTGGTGGCAACGGTGTTTCGCCCCGGCGAGATAGCGAGAGGGAGGACGACGCTTCCACGGTCCCGAGAGTACAAAAGGTGCCGAAACTGCCCGTAGCAGTCCTATCGGCCGAATGGCAAAAAAAATCCTTCGCCTCCGACCGCCGGACATCAAAGTCGGACAATCGAATGTGCGAAATGCCGCGGAAAGATATTCGAAGGCTGTGGGGTGTGAGAATTAGTACGTCCGCGTGAGGGAAGGAGGGAGAGAGAGAGAGAGAGAGAGAGACAGTCGATGTACCTTGAGATAAAGGTTTCGCGGCGCACAACGGGCGAACGATAACTGTAATGCCGATGCACAGACTGGGTAAACGAGGTGCAGGCGAAGTCAATGCGCAAGAATGCGAGGCAAGGCCGTTCGCCGAGCATGGGAATACGCTCGCGCATGATCTCAACCCCGACGGGAGGAGAATTTTTCACCCCGAAAAAACGCGCCCTCTCGCCATTTCGGCGAGCGTAACTCGGATTTATCGAGTCTGGGTCACGGCTGACTCTGCGCCGGCAATGTTTCTCATGACATTCGTCCGACTCGAATCGTCCCGGGATTTTCGGCGTCAGCCCTCGCGCGCGCCGTAGGAATTTCATTTCGAACGCAACTTCCGTTATTACATACCTATGAGTAACGACGTCGACGTCCCGGGTTGTCAGACGTGCACGCTGTAAATTTGAGAATCTTACCCCGATGGAAAGGAAAAGAGCGGACAGATTCGATAACGTCGGCCGCGCTGAAGTTTTCTCGACGGGCCGTAATTCGGGATCGGAGGAAGATATCTCCCGGTTCGATCCGTCGCGGCGTCCGTTGAACCCCCGGCAAGGTCAGGGGCGTCAAAGGTTGGCCTTGACACAGGAGTCATGTAACGATCCGACGGTCGCCCAACGTGTCGCCGGCGGACGGACATGGCGAGCGTGCGATGGAGGGAAAGAGAGCTTCTGGGCAGGAGGTGGCCGAGCGAGGGAGGGAAGAAGGAAGGAGGAAGGAAATCGTAGCGAGGAGGTATGCGAGGGAGAAAGTGTAACCGATCCCGAGAGCTCGAAATCGAAAGTAATTTCCTCCGTCCCGCTCTTTCTCCTCACCTTTCTCCTCCTTTCCACCGGGAGCCCACGATGATTCTTTCTCCCTGCTCGACGATTCAGGTCAAGTTCACTGTCTACAACGACAGAGTCTCTTTCTCTCACTCTCTTTCTCCCATTTCACTTTCCCCGCCATCTCGTTCTGTCTCACTCTCTCTCTTTCTCTCTCTGTCTCGTTCACTCGCTCGCTCATTCCGTCTCTCCCACTCGCACTCCCTCTTTCTCCTCGCGTCCGACCCCGTCTTGTCTCTAGCTACTTATGCAAGAAGCATTACGCCACCGTGGCAATTTCACTCTTACGTCACGACTCTTACCATTGAACGCGAGGGTCTCTCGCCGCGATATCGTGTCAGTGTCAATGGCACTGCTCTCCTCGCGAGAGGAAGAGGGACGAGGCCCAAGACGACGACCGGGACGTCGGCGGCGTCGACGTCGGCCGAGGAGAGGGATCGAGACAGATAGAGGGAGACAGAGAGAGAGTGAAAGAGTGAAAGACGAAAAGAGAGCGGATCCAACGAGCGTCTGGAAGCTCGCACGAGCGACAGAGAAAGACGTGAACGACTGTGACGCGGAGCAAAAGTTACGCGATGCCCGGTTCGCTGAACCGAATTCCCCTCCTGCCAGGTGAACCAAGGTGAACCCAAGCGTCTGAAAACGACGTCTAGGATATAGTTCGCGCTCGCCAACTCCGGGGCGAGCGCTTTACGAGCGTTCCACCCGACGCGATCGGCTTCCTCCCTCTTTCGCGAACGCAGCCGTCGCGCTTCTCGACGACGCTCTCCGTTCGAACGGACGCGCGCGTCGGGCGGACGTCGGACGCGAGCGTCCGCAGAATCGGCGTATCGTGACGGGACTTTGCTCGTCCCGAGAGAGAGAGAGAGCGGACGTGCGGGAGAATGGCTTCCTGGACGTCGTAAAAGACGATTCATAAACGACGGATGTCGAGATTAACGACGAAATTGGAGTCGGCTGGCACCGCGCACTTTTGAATAAAACGGCGGCCCACGGGACGGACGCATAGGTCGTTTTTCAGTCGGCGCGCGTGCTAAGAACTCGCGCGAGGGTTTCTGTCGGCTCGGGGGCCCGGTCGCAATTTTTTTTCCCCCTCCCCTCCCCGTTTCCAGGCCATACTGCAAATAGGCACTTGAAGCGCGGACGAGCGGGAGTGCGTCGATCTGACGCGCTCTTTCGGCCGTCGGGGAGAGGAGGCGCAGGAAGTCGGCCGGGAAGGGAGGTTACGAACAGTTAATCAAATAAGGGACCGGCCCCGTTATCGGGGCACCGATACGCCGAAGGATCGGAATTCGAGCGGGGCGGAGGACGCTGTGCCGCGGCCGCACGATAACATCTTTCACGATATTGCGGCGGGCAGATATTGATCGACGGCGCCGCGTACGGAAATCGTGCTCACGGCTCCCGAATTCAGCACGGTCATTAAAGGATGTTAAAATTCAATTATCCCCGCGAACGGCATCGTAACGCCTGCGCTCTGTATCGCGTAACAGGTATTAAGCGTTTCGCAATGCGAATCCGTAGGGAACAAAAAGAGAAGGAGGATGGTAAAAGCGTTATTCGTCCGGCCGAGAGTACGAGTGGAAGTAATTGCGTTATTAGAGTGCGTCTCGCGCGAATTGATTGAAACAATAATCTCGGCCGGCGTGACTGTCGGCTTTGAAGGGCTGTGCTGAGAAAAAAGGAGAGAGATATGTATGAAATAATGACGCATTACACGGACGCGTCAGCAGGGCCGAGGGTTACGGTGGACCGGCGATTCGGAGAAGGTCTCGTGACGATACGTTCCCGGAACGATCGACTGCTCGGAGATTCGGCCCGGGACGCGGGAGAAGTTCTCGAACCGTACGTTCTCAATCCTTACCTCATCAGCGCGCCGACCGATAGTGAGTCAGCAGAATGAATTTCCAATGGCATTGACCAATCGCCTCGTCGCGCGGGATTGAAAACAAATTCCCGAATAGACCTTAACATACATAATTCCGTGCGGTGGCTGTACGCGTATACCTAGAGCGAGTGTAGTAGGAGGGGGGAAAAAAAGTACGCGTCCGACACGGTCCCGTGAGCAGTCGTCGACAAAAACGACGGAAATATCGGTGTTTGGTAGCGGAAAGCGTTTCTTCCGCGATGAGCATACATGCAACATTTCGAATTAATTGTATCATTAGGCATCGGATGCGCGGGCTAACAGAGTGTACCGTACGAGCTGCTCGACCGACAGGTACACTCTTCCACCGAGGCATGGGAATCATAAATTTCGATCTCCCCTCCCCCCTCCCCATTCCCTCATCCTGCACCCGTCGGTCATCAGCCTAGGGACGCACGTCCCGTCCGACGGGTGGAATCCGCACGAGATTAGAGACACTTTATATTCCGAGGCGCCGCGGCCGGTTCACTCGCAAAACTTGCTCCGCCGATAGATACCGTTTACCTAACTGGGTCAGGCGAAAAAGAGTCCGTCGCCTGTCGCCGGCGACCGTTAACCGGGCAGCGCGGCTCTATCCCTAAAATTCCATATCCAACCTGGCCGTCGATCGTGAGAGCATGGCCGAGAGAGAGAGAGCCCATGGGGGAGCTTCCGCTTGGCCAGGCCTCGGCGAGCGGAGGTGAAAAAACTCCCCCGTCTCGGAGCGGATGCGCCCGCGACGACGTGCGGAGCGCGAATGCGCCTGCCGTGGCGCGCAACTCGTTGCGGCTCCTGCGCTGCGCCGCAGTCGCGCTTGCGCACCAATGACGCGTCGGAGCACCGACGTGCCGCTCTCGTCCTCTTCGCTCGCGCAGCCCACCGTGAGCCCGGCCTGCGAGGGACGAGATCCACAGACGTCGACATCATCGACGCGCGCGCCGATTTCGCTTCTAACGAACAATGCCGTGCGAGCCTCGACAAAATTGCACGCCAAAAGAGAATCCGCCGCGAATTCAGGTTCAGAACGTACGAGCGAGCGAGCCGATAAAAGTCCGGGCTGGACGAAGACGGGAGGGAAGAGGCTGGGCGACGAAACGAGATTAAACGTGCGAGAATTAAGTACGCGAATGATAAAAAGGAGGATGTACGTTGTCGGGTGAAGGCGGGGAGGATGGAAGGAGAGGGAGAGAGAGGGAGTGAGACAGAGTGCGAGCGAGTGAGATGAATCGTCGAAGAGGGAGATAGACGGGAGATGGGCAGATAGGTGTAGATAGTCCTGATGTCGAGAAGGATGGAGCGCGCGCGCTGCTCGTAGCAGGAGACAGAGGCGAAAGAGGCCGGAGAAGGAAGGCGAACAGATAGCGGCTTTGGTGCGAGAGAGTCGGCGGAGGATGCTCTCCTGTTGTAGCCGGCGGGCGCACACATCGGCTCTCCTCGCTTCTCCCCCGCCAATCCGGGCGCGCGGCGTGGGGCTGCTTTAAGGTAGGGGGCCTTGCGACGACGACGACGACGACGACGATGGTGAGGAGGACCATGACGACGACGACGACGACGACGGTGACGACGGTGGTAGTGATGGCGGTGGTGGTGGTGGTGGTGGCGGCGGCGGCGGCGGCGGCGGTGGTGGTGGTGGTGGATGGTGCTGCTGCTGCTGCTGCTGCTGCTGCCGATGGTGGTGGTGGTGGTGGCGGTGATGGTGGTGGTGGTGGCGGTGGCGGCGGCGCGGCTGCCAAGGTATTTAAGGTACCGTGAACCGGCGGCGCACGAGTAGTTCACTTCTGTTCGGTGCGGTGTCGCGGTGATTTTGAGGGGACAGAAGAGAGAGCGAGAGAGGGAGAGAACGAGAGAGAGAGAGCGAGAGCGAGAGAGAGTGTGAGAGAGAGAGCGTATGTGTGCGTGAGAGAAAGAAAGAAAGAAAAAAAAGACTGGCACTCAGTCGAGAGAGGGTGCGAGAACGGAGAGAGAGAATCGTTCTGTGATCCTCTCCGCACGTAATCCACCTCGGGCATCCCCCGCAACCTCGAAGAGGCCCGCCAGTTATATACGGGAAGAGTCGCGGTGCGCGAGGGACTATCGCGGAGTCCTTCCTGACGTGTGCGAGATACGAGGTACACGATTCGTACCTGCCGCGCGGCAACCGAGATAATCGACGGGGCATCGTTTTCTCGTCCATCGGCCGTGCAGGCAAGGACGTCAGATTTACGAGCCGATCGCGAGTCGATCGCGAGCCGCCGTGGGGAGAGGACACGTTCAACCGAACGGGAGGGATCATCGTGAGGGTCGTCCGTCGTCCACGACCGTCCTGGATAGGTAAGTGCGATCGTCAGATCGAGGAATGAGAGAGCGTGAAAGAAAACCGGCAATTATTTTGGTGCGACAAGTTTTACTAACGGTCGCGCGCGCGCGCGCGCGCCGTGGCGATCGAAAAGTGGCCGCGAGCACGGCGGATTCGTCGGCTGATACGGTGATTTAACCAAAAGTGATCAAGATCAGTGACTCTGCTGTACGGAGACTGGTGATTACGGGCGCGATAAGGACTCTCGCGCTATACGTCTCGACGTCGCACTCGCTAACGGCCACGAATGGATTGTGATTATGTGCGCCGACACAGGGACACCCTTTGATCCCGCAGTGATTTCCCTGAACATGTGTAAGGGGGGGAGGGGGAGAGAGAGACAGGGTAGGATCGAGAGAGATATTGATAAAGTAAAGTACCCGGCTACTTCGGTCGGGCCGACGAGCGCGAGCCCGGAAAGTAAGAGGGTGTGCAAAGTGCAGTACGGAGAGAGAGATCGACCTGCGGCTCGTACGCAAGGTATACCGAGGCGTGCGATTTGCCACGTAAGAGAGCGCGAAACCGGATCAGGGATCTCGAGAGTGAATCCGTAACGAGCGTGGTGATTCAATCGCCGGAGAAAGAGAGAGAGAGAGAGAGAGATTCGTAGTAGGTCCCGTTGCTTAAACTCGGACACCGCTGAGAGCCGAGTGTCCGGAAACCGGTATGTTCGGTACTCAAATTCGAAATTCCACAGTGTATACGCGGGCCCCAAATCGAAACGAACGGTAAAGGCCGATTCGATGAAACGGTCCCGTTCGTGACGCAATCGGGAAACCGAACTATGGGTACAACTTTCGGGTGGCGCGCAGATATCTTCTCGAAGCCAGAGTGGGGCCAGATGGACCCCGGCCCTGAATTTTCGAGAGCAGGGCCCCGAAAGAGGCGCGCGGTGCCTAAATAATTCAAGGCTTCGGTACAATAGGTATGCGTGTCAACTTGCAGCCTGTGAAGGATAGTCGGACGTGCACGAACACCTCGTACAATTAAGAGACAGTGTCTGAATACCTACCGAGACTCGCGGTGCGTGAATACCAAGAAGCTATCTGTTCCGATCGAACGGATGCCCCGTGGATGTCGAATTATCCGTCCTATTGGGACCGCGGCCGCTCGCGTGTAGAGCTGCATTTCGTATTCGCAAATGGTTGCGAGAAGTCGCGCATTCGCTTGCCAGGCCGATGCACGCACGGGAGTCACGCAACGCGAGCCCTGCCACTTACTTAACGCCGTATCAACCGGTTTCCCAACGAATATCGAAAATTGAAAGCAATCCCTCTGAGTCGGGCGCGCGCCCGCGCGCGCTCTCCTGCATTTGAATAATGAGTCAGGTACGTTAACCTCGAGTTCTCGAAATTCCACCAGTACGTTCGGCTAATTGCTGTGGGATCGATCGAGTTCTCGGTGGATCTCGGGGCTCGCAGTGAAATTGTATCGATCTCTCTGCCCGCGCGCCAACGAGAGGAGGCGGCCTTTCGGGAATTTAAAGCAGGGACCGCCGCGCAGTCCGGCATAATGAGTCACGAGAAATTCCGGGGATCGGAATAATGGATCGTCCCGGTGAGCGACGCGGGAACAGAAACGAAAAATGTAAACTAGGAGAATCTATGGGGGCCGTACGGGATCCCTTTGTATCCGACGGGCTGAACTGCTTCGGCTTCTTTTCCGAGCCGGCGACGTTGAAGAACGCGCGTGAATAAACCGAGGAATTCCTGCGGTGGATCGAATTCTATCCTCTCCCGATGGACTCTCCGCGGCGGGGCGGAGAGAACTGGTATTGAGGACCGGGATAAAATTTTGCGCGCTTCCTTCGACTCTCGCGCTCGCGACGAGATTCCGCGCGTCGGACTTTTATCGTTATAGACGCCGCGATGCGCGATCGCCAACTTTCCGCAATTTACGATCGCGCGTGTTCGGCATACGTTGACGCCTTCCACGGAAAACTCATTCGATGGAGGAAAAAAATGGAGGAATACGTCACGGTTCGCGTAGCAGGCGATGGCTCGTCGGAAAGTCTCGTAAGGATGCGACGTTACGGTACAATATCACTTTTGCCGGGCAAAAAGGTATTCCGAACGATGCCGATGCTAACTTGGACGCCGTTGGCGTCCGCAATAACGACGTCGAGTATGGAGATTGCGTACCGGTCGAACCGATCGGACGTCATTGGACGTAGACGCACATCGTATCGAACGGCGGAAGGCCAAAAACCGTTGGGATGCGCAAATACAGCGAGTCGACTCGGTAATTAATCTTATTACGTTCTAACGATCGGGCGCTCGAATTCGGCTCATTAATTATTATTGGACGAAATTTCATCGGGCCCCGGCGCATGATCGGTAACCTAACCGCCGACTGCCGAGCGTTATATTTACACTGTGCTCCGCCGGCCAGAAACGTTAATGCGAATTCCATTGTCGAAACCGACTCCATTTTTCATAAGCCACCCCGGGCTCGGCGAGCGGAGAGCCAATGTAAATTTTCTTGATTAACGAGACCGTTAACCGTCTGCGGAATTCTGCCGTATAATCGGGCCCCGTAGCGCAGGGCAGATACGTTCGAAATTCAAATTTTGCGCGAAGAACACTTTTTTCGGCCGGCTCTCTTTCGCGTCTCGCCCCGCTCGACTCGTATGTAAATTGATACCGCGCCGGTCCGCCGACTCGTCCTCCCTCCTCCCCCCTCTACCCCCAATCGAGCTTCGCAAATTACCGGCTTTTTTACTGTTTTTCGACCGGCTTTAATTATCGGCGAACGCCGCCGCGCAGAACGCTGGATACGTTTCCGATATTTTTAACCGCGCCACTACCCCATCAATTTCCATGTCCGTTACGAATGATCAAACGGCGGAAACTTCTCCCGTTTCGCAAAACTTCGGGTACGCGAGCCGTGACGTCGCGCGCGCGCGCAAAGGGACATTTCGCAAGATAGCGAGCCAGAATGTGATTTTCGGCTAATTGCCACTCGTAAAAATGAGAAAGAGCGAGATGCAACGTCCGTACGTTTGCGTCAGGCATTACGCTGATATTACGTTTCACGAGGCTTACATAATTTAACGGCGCGGACGGTCGAACGCTGCGGAGATTGGCCAGAGGCGGATCCTCTCGCTAGCCGATGTCCAAATCCACGCCACTTTTACCGCTACGCATTTTCGGCCGGTCCGATACCTTCCGCCAGGTTGGCGCGCATGGTAAACACGATACCGCTACAGAGAGAGCTTCCCGTCTCTCTCGTTCCCGCGAAACGCGACCGAGGACGAATGACGCATTTCCGCGCCGAAAAAAAAACGCCCCCCGGGGCGAGCCGGCGGAAAAAAGAGGCGACTGGACGGTAGGGAAAATATAATGGGGGGAAAAAGGTGTAAAAAGACGGGACCATCGAGCACCATCGGCCGCGGTTGTATATCCATTTGCATGGAACGTTCTCTCCCTGCCAGGGCATCGAGAAGTGTCTGACGACGCGCGGCGAGGCTCCGCTTCTTGCCTCGCCTCAGGACTAATTACTAATTACTAAACGCTAATTACCGAGACTGCCTTTTGCCAGCATATCGCGGATGAGCACGGCCGACGGCGAAAGAGGGGAAACAGGCCGAACTGGTCGGAGTGAAAAGAGAGGCGAAGTCGAGCTGTGCGCATGTGCCCGCTCGTTAGATACGGCGACGAAAATAAAATTGAGTAATGGAGTGTAAGTAAGAAGCGATCCTAATCACGCGATCGAAGGGTGAACTCGACTCGCGGGAGGGGCTGGAGGACCGAGGGGTGAGGGAACGAAGAGAAAGCAACAACCGTGGCGAATCGACTCCGATCCTTTGGAGATCGGGATCGTGATCGGCCGCGGAAGGAAAAAGGGGGTACGGCCGGCTCGTTAGAAGGCAATTTCGACGGATGGTAGTCAGGTACTCTAAGCATCTTCGATGCCCGTTTATCGGACGCGCCCGTGGGAAATGTGACAAGCGACGCGGATTGCACCCAGACTCTCTTACCCGAGCACCGCCTAACAGAGCGTAAAGTACGAAGTCGGCGCCGATAGGTTTGCGTCCCGCTAGAATTTTGCCTTCGGCGAGAGAAGTACACCTACAGCATCTGTCACCTCTCTCGCCATCTTACTTTCCGCTTCCCACTCGGCTTTGAAACACGCACGCTTCACGAATTTTCCCCGACGCACGTACGTGCTTTCCCTGTACACGTCCCCGCACCTTACTTTCGGACGTTCGGCTCGCTCCACGTCTCTTACAGCGAGGTCGCACAATTTCTTGGTACGACACTCGCTGATAGGCCACGCGCCGCAACTCGGGCACCTCTTCCAACCTGATAGAGTATCCGCCTCGTTCCCGCAGCATCGACGCACGTTCAGCAAGCTTTGTTGTATGCCCTGCCTCGAGAGTCCACGCATGCGATGCACAGCGTAGCCAGAGTGCCGACGTAGTTGCCGCGATTTTTCTTAATTAGCCGAGGAAAGAATATTAGCGAGGGGGATCGAGGTGAAAGTATCGTATCGTTAATGTTGGCAGACGTTGCACAAGATTCGGAGTGGCTCTGCATACCATTCACGGATCCTGCCCCTCGCTCGGGCGAGCGCTGATATTCGCTTGCAGCGGGGAACGGTGGAAAAAGAAAAGAATTAAAGTGAAAAAAAGACGCAGAGGGGAAGAGATGCGTCGGCGTATTCGGGTCGAATGTCCGCGGCAGTGGGTTGCCGAAGGTGAAAAGGGGCAGGGGGGGAGGGCTCAGGGTTCGAGAATGGGAGTGGGAAACAGGCGGGAGAGACGAGTCGCGTGTACCGGAAGCAACCAACAAACAGATCGTTTGAACGTACAGCGTACCTACAGTCGGACGGCCAGCGATAATTCTCAAAGCGACCGACCGTTAAAAGTATCGAGGTATTCTATCGATTCGCCGGGCCCCATCTCTACAGGGGACTTCAAAAAGGAACGCCCTCCAGAACCGCGCTCGCCGATCCGAGCGCGAGAATCGAAAAAGCGAGCGTCGAAACGCGACCGCTCGTCCTCGCTCGAGCGTGCGCGCACGCACGCACGCGCGCGCCCAACGTGCCGAAGCTCTTCCCTGTTCAGTTACAAAAATCGTTTCAAAGGAGGCGTCGCAGTTTAAGAAAGCTTCGAATTATCGCAACTCGGGCATGAATTATTCATCCTGTCGCGCACGGATTTGAGAGTACGGTACGTTCCCCGTTGTAAATCAGTCGAAGATCGACTTAATATTTTCGACACGCAGCGCCTAATAGGTGGCTATTCCTTTTTTCTCGACTTTCGTACGATTGTCGCGCCGCGTTTCAATCGGCTTCACCGAATCGCCGCATGCCTGTATGAACCGACATAACGGAAACCGACGACGGCGCGGTGAGTCGAAGACGTCACGGATTCGTTGTTCGACGCCTCGAAACTCGCGATTCCTGATCGTCCTATAAATCGGAACCGTTCGCCGGGTACCGTCGGGCACGACTCCCACCGGACGATTATCGCAGAATTTGGATACGAGCCTCGGACGGCGGCCGCGTGAATACGAATGAACCGGTCGCCTCATCCGTGCTCACGAAAAATTTATTTCGACGACGGGTTCAGCGACCGCTGCCATCGGCGACGGAGAAGAAACGGGGGAAACCGTTTTTAGCTATCCGCGGCCTCCACCCCGGTCACTTTCCATCGACGTTGATAAGAGAATGGCGGGACGGAGAGGCGGAGCGAGAGGGAGGGGAGGCAAAAAAAAAGAAGTACGCATGAAAGAGGGGTGGACAGCGCGGATGAAGTATCGGGCTCCTGTCATCGTGACATTAGCGGGCAATGCCGAGCGCGAATGGGGGAGCTTAAACGTCGGGAAAGCACTCCCAAGCCTGCCAACCGGTTCGGACGGATACCACGCGCGTATCTTGCCGGCAAAAATTTTATGAGACGTTTAACGGATTCGACGATATTCCCGAGCCGAGTATCAATTTCGCCGGTGATCGATCGTCGACTACGACTTATGGGAGGACCGCTTCGCACGTGTGGGACTCAATCCCGTGGGCCTTAACAAATAGTACAGTTAACAGCGTAGACCGAGGCGGAGCTTATGGTAATTTCTCGGAGTGTCACACGGTGGGTAACCAAGGCTGCCCCGAATTCCTTCGGTCCCCGCCGAACGAAATCCCGTTTCGCCTCCCTTCCACGGGCCATCCTTTTTTTGTCACTCTAATTAACTCGGGACTCTCCTCCAATTTGCCGAACAAACGTCCTTACGCGCCTGCCGCGGCAAGGCTCAATGTTTCCGCAATTAGCGGAGCGCATCGTTACGCGGAGAACTTTCTTCCCAGATTATCATTAATGTCGCTCGCAATTTTCCAGACAACCGTCCGCCAATTAAAGAGCGATGTTGCGCCGCGAGAGGTAGGGGAGGGAAGAGGCAAAATATCTCTGGGTCCGTCTAGCTGCGATCTTCGCACGATCAGCGAGCATCGCGGCCGCGGTCTAATTAAACTCATTACCGCTCCATCGCAAACGGTAGCGACTTTTTTTTTCTCCACTTTCGTCGATCGTTACTCATACTTCTCTCCGCTCTTCTTTCCGCTCGTCCGCTTCTTTACCCCCGGGCATCGTTCGAGCGGATTCATCGCAGCGGCTCGCGACGCGGAAACTGACACAGAACGAAATAGTCTAATTACAGCGCATGATTTGATTGAGGAAAGGAATGCGTCGTTTTTCATCTGGCCGAGAGCCCGAGTGCATCCTGTCGAACGGTAGTTACGACGCAGGGCCGAAGTGCATTTCCGAACCTCCTCCATATTGTACGACAGCGTCGTAAGGGGAACCTGCGGACAATCAAACGGCCATAAAGACGGTCACTCGAATCGGGCCAGACGCCGGCCTGGCCTGAACATTGTGCTGCCGCGGTTATTTCGTATTCCTTACGTGCTCGCCCGTAGCCCGATGTCGAATGCGGTTTATGAGCTCTGCCCGGTAACCGGTCGTGTACTCGATAAAAATCGGCTACTCGCTCCGCACGGGATCGAAGGGAATTTCAATGCGCGCACGAATCGCCAACGACAACTGACCATTCTGCCTCGTGACTACCTCCGCTCCGCGTACCCGCGCACGTATGGGGTACCTAACGCAGCGGACAGTGGCGAACATTTTTCTCGAACAATTTAATTCGACCGTAGTGACACAAGCGCAATCGTCCTTTTAACGCGGGCCGGTCCAAATTTCGCAAACTTTTACATTGCCTCAGCCTAATCGCTATGCATCGAATCGAACACGCGAAAGGATATCGTGATTGTGACACGAGGACACGTTCGACGGTGAGTCAGAACAACGTAAATTGGTCGGGACGATGTTACCATTTTCACTCGTCGCACGACGATCCTGACCTTTTCCGCTACGCGCGCCGCAGTCGGAATTAGGGAGATGATCGAGTGTGCGCGCGCGCGCGCGCGCGCGAGCGCGTCGCCTACAATGCCCTCGCGCGTTTCCGGTCCCACCCAGTCGTGGCAATTGACACGATGTACGATTTAATCTCCCACATATCGACGTCGATGGCTCACTCCTACGGGAGACTCTTTTCGGCGTGCGAGAACGGCGCGCCGGAATAAATCACGTATCGACGATTTGATGCGAGCGACCGGGAGACTTGACCTTGGTCCGAGAGGAGGTTTTACGAGCGGTCGGATTCGGTTAACCGGTCGGTGGCCTAAAGCGCTTCGGGGGTCTGCCCCAGCTCTATCGCCGCCGACGAAAATAAAGGCGGTCGGGTTCGCGGTAGTTTAGCGTGCCTGCACCATTGGCCTAGTTCCGGTAATAACGTGGGCACATACCTACTTCCAGTCGGCCTGTGACTCAACGGAATTGTCACCGGCAGCCAACCGGTCGGTGACCCTCGCGTCTCTTTCTCGCCGCAGAGCCACCTTTCTTTCTTTCCTTCGCCCGACAGTCTCTTTCTCCCCGGCCAAGCCGCTTACGTATCCTCCGGTTTCGACGTTCGGCACGCAAACGAGCCGAGCCCCGCAAACAACGCACACGCTCGATATGTAGGTAGGTACACGCGTACCTGCCTACTCTCTTGGCGCGGTTCTCCGCCAAATAATCCGTAACCGGTAACAGGTTGCTCGGGCCACTTTATTAAAGTGAGTAATGCGCCTTATGGGCCGTTCCATATTACGTCGGCACATAACGGGTGATACCGAGGCATGCGAGAAGACGAATGAACTCGCGCGCGCGCGCGCGCGCGCTCGGGATGGTGGGCTCGGAATTATATTAATCGTAAGTAGCCGCGCGTTCGGCGACCGTCCAGCTAGCCATAGGCTGGTCATCGGCTGGTCATCGGCTGGTCATCGGCTGGCCAGCAGCAGCGTGTGCCACCCTCGTACGCGAAGCGGACCGTATTAGGAGCCATTCTCAAAGGTGGCCGCGTCTCGTTACGCGCGCTTAATAAGAGGGAGGGTACGCCTCGCATGCGTTCGACCTGGCCAGCATCGGCAGGGAATGCGCGGGGAATGTGCAGGGAATGCGCCGGGGAACGGCACGGAACGGCATGGAACGTAGCCAGCCAGCCCAGGCTTCTCCCTGGGAAAACGAGAGTACCGTAAGGAACTGCGGGCGGAATTAAGTACGATCGCGCCTAACATTATACAGCGAATTAGAGACGTCGCTCTCGGCGGCGAGTCGGCGCGTAATTTACCGCTCGCGCCCACTGACACGCGCACTTTTCTCTCCCCGAGGAGGTGCCACTGTCGCTAATCGCGGCTCCGAGACTCCGCGCTCTTCGACGGCTTCCTCTTCATTTCAATTCGCAACACGAGCATTGTCTATTTGTTCCCGGTTGCGTAATGAATGTGACGGGAGGCGGAGGAGTTGAGGAGTTGCGCAATGATATTGTTGAGGAACTGAGATGAGGAGTGCTAGACCGATTCCGGCCGACCTTGGCAGAGCCGAAAATGTTTACGCTCGAGGAATATACCTACGTCTCGCGCGGTGCGTTGCACGCTTCGTATGACAGGATCGCGAGGTCGTCGGTCATCCTCTCGACTAACGAGGATTCTGGGATGTGTACGCTCCGAAGTCATGTTTTAGTCATGACAACGGGGCGCTTTTTTGCGGCATCGACCGTTTCGCCGTGATATATTCCTATGAGGTCATCCGGCCGAATAAATTCGAAGTCGATGGAACCGGTTCGATCGGGAATTAAAGGAGAGGCATCTAATGTTACCTTCTAATGACGAATCGAGTTTCGCCGAGTCGACCCGACGCGGAACGTGGCCGCGCTCGTTTGTCGCATGTGGTTTTAGCGTGATGAAGTGTCTCGAGTGGATAACGGGTCGTTTTGGACCCTCAATGCCCATGGGCACCACACTCTAATGCCCATGCGGTGAAACATGGAGAACGTTAAACTACGCGCGCCCGTCCATGCTTTACGGTATACTCTTTTTTACGGTGCTTTTTGCCGTTCGGAATCTTAGCGGAGGAATGTACGCGGTCTGTCCCTCGCGTGACGTTCGCACTTTTTCACACATAGATTGCTTGACGGAGAAAAAATTGTTTTTATACCTTGATCGTTGACGTTTCCTACCTGTGGGCAAGAATAGGTTGGAAAGGAGAAAATTTCTTCGCCATTTGACTACGTGGTATATGATGCTGTATAATCTTCTAATGGGAATAAATTATGTCGTGCCCCCATATTGTGAATAACGTGAAAAATGAAGCCGGACCTAGTTCGATTCATCACTACTCTATCCGATTGAGGTCAATTCGTCCTAATAGTTATGTAATAGCTTAATTTACCGTACATATTCTGATTATGCGGCACGCGATACGGCGTTTTACATTATGTGATTCTATTTTACGTTGTTCTGCGTTACTCTAGTGGGTTATTTTGCATTGTACGCTTGATTTAGCATTAATAGACACCTGAGGCCAATTTCGACGGTTAATTAAGCCTTCTCTAAGGGGTATTCAGCCTATGTATTTCCAATTACCCCTTCTCATTTTTGCGAAAAATCGAAGGTCGGCAGATCGGATCGCCCTTTTGCTACCTGGTAGGGGGTCAAAAATAACTCAGAGTGCCGTTTGCCGTTGGTCGAAATTCTCATTAGTTTCAAAGTAACAGCCAAAAAACCATCGAAAAAATGGAGGTCGAAAAAGGGGTAAATAATTAAGGGTCTTCTGATCGATTTGTGGATATGCATACTGAAAGAGGACCGATAGAGGATCACAAAAATCGCAACCCGAGCCTTCTAAATGCAATAGTTTCCGCGATACGTCCAAAAATAAGTCGAAAATCACTGAAAAATTGATATTGGTTGACTGTGCCACATCCGATTTCATATAAACCAATTACTGATCGTAAATATGAACATATCAGTGTTATTTATACCACAATACCATCGCAGCAGAAAAATATGCTCCGTCATAATGAATTCCTCCGACACTCGTAACATCAGCCTCATCCCAGCCAACGCGACAGCGATCGCGTTAAGTGACATTCTACCGAATTCACTGTCCTCCGATCATCCTCTTCGAACGGCCTATTACCTACCCGGTATATGCCCGGCACCGTGGCCAAGAACGGCGACGATAAATTACGCGCGGCAATGGATAGCGCGGCGAGCATGTACGGTCATGTAGCTACGAGCCGTACAAACGGATAAAACGTGTCCCAGGTTATCGAGAGAAGCCGGTGTACGCGAATCGGCCTCGCAGTTCCGTCGTTTGTCCGATCCCCGTACCGGGTGACCGACTAATTCCGAAGCCGCCGGGACACTCCCTCGCGGCAGCTTTCGTTCGTAGCCCGGCTAAACTGCTCGTTTCGGCCGTGAATTAATCTCCATCGGTAATCGGGTTGTCCTAACGGTACAATTTCCTAGCCGGCATCGTGCCCGTCCCCCCCACCCCCCCGGTTCATTCGATGTCTTCGATTCGTAATTAGTACGCCGCGCGGATAGCGCTCTCTCAATGGAAACCTTCTCCGACCGTTACCGACTCCCGAGCGTCGACGATATTCGCGAGGAACGTCCACGCTGACGTTCGAGAGAATTCTACAACTTTATCGCGCGAGCGAGACCGCGAGTGATTCATCCGACGATTCGGTTCGCGATAGTCGAAAATGGAACGCGGCAGGGATACCGCTCTGGTCACGGACGGTTACGTAATTTTCAATCAGACCACTGCCAGGAGGCCTCCTCGGCACTCTCCCGCGCATAATCGTGCGAAACTGGCGAACAACAATCGTCGGAAGTCACTGTCGGGGATATGGGCTCCCGAAGATCGATAACAATTTGCCGGCGACTCCGTTCGCCAGCGGCGATATCCCGTGCGTCATAGTTCCGCTCCATTTTCCGCCTGTCCACCCTCTTTCCCACCCAGCACTGCCGAGAGACAGACTCTCAGCTTCATACCTCACGAGCTGTCGTGTGTCAACTCTCGAAGTCGAAGGATCCATCACCGTTAAAGTAGCGAAAGACGAGAACGTGGCAGAAGCCCGACCTGCAAACACACTGCGTTCGAATCGTTCGACTCGCGATAATGGACGACGCTACGCTCCGACAATAGACGCGGGAGAAGGGAGAAAAGGGAAAGGGGCCATTCGTCTCTGCCGAAGGGGATGATCTCGTTCCACTCTTCACCCCCATCGCACACTCGACCCGAAAAAGGAGTAAAAAGAAAGAGTCGCCTAACGAGCGCGACACGGTACACGATCGTTAATCGTCCGAGGTTCCATTCGACGCCGAGAGCGCGCGCGCGCGCGCGCGCGAACGGACTCACATACGTACGTGGGACGTACGTGTGGCGCAAAAGTCGCTCAACCATGAAGAATGAACTCTCCGCGAAGAGCAGTCCGTGGCGGCACTATCTGTCCATCCCACGGCGCTCGCCACCATGGTGTTCCACGTAGCCCACGACCGTCGTTGCGCGTGACGGCCATTCCGAGATTAATAACGTCGAACCACCTACTCCCTCGGCCAGCCGGTAGTCTCCCGTTCATGATACCGGACGAATGGCCCGAACTATCTCTCCTCGCCACCTAGCCGAGGAGCCCTTCGCGCTCAACGATCCCGGCCACCACACTCGCCATCGCAATGGCTACGGACGGTGAAAAAAGGACGAGTGGCCCAGGGGGTGATTGTTGAAGAAGGAAGGCCGTCCGGACGACGACTGGAGGCGGGGAGGGGGAGGAGGGACGGAAACGCGCCGATGGAACAGGGCCTTACTTTGATGAAGACCATTTGCGGAGGCTCGTAATAAGATAGTAACAGAGTGAGCTCCTCCTCGGACGGTCTATCTCGAAGACCGTCGGAAGGAAGGCTCGCCGGAGCGTATTCTTTGCCCTCCCCATTGCCATTTCATTTTCTCTCCCTCCCTCGTACGCGTCTATCCGCCTCCTTTCGCCTCTCTTCCGCTCCCGTTCCTCGCTACTCTCTCTCTCTCTCTCTCTCTCTCTCTCTCTCTCTCTCTCTCTCTCTCTCTCTCTCTCTCCGTCTGTCTTTTTTCGCGCACTCGGTCGCACGCGCGTCTCTCCGCGATCTTCGTTCCTCACTTCCTTTCTTTCTCCGGCTAGGAGGCTTGTTCCATTTCGTTTCGTCTCGCTACATTTTCTTCCCTCTCCGCGCTAGACTGCGTCCAGCTGACGGTGCTGAGCACGCAGTCGTCCGATACTGCGTGGCACTTCGCTCACCGTCGAAGAAATATCGAAAGGAAACTTTGGCCAATCTAGATCACCTTGCCCCACCCCTTCCCCCTTCCCCCTGGGGGAGGGAATCACAGTCGGTGGGACAGGATGAAAGGCGAGAGTTTAGGCGCCGCAGTTACTCTCTCGCCTCGTTATCGGCAGCCGAGCGAGCCAGCCAGCGAGTGCGGCTCAGCCGGGGAAGCGAAGCGGCAATAATCGAGCGAACGAATGCCCGGCGAAGCAGCTGAGGAACTAACTATTTAACTAGACGTCGAACAATACCGCTCCGCAGCCTTGCACCGCAATCTAACGACCCGGCATCTCGTGGGTGTTCGACCGTGCGATTATCGTCGTCTCAAGGTTGACGTCTACGGCGTCGACAGGTTCTGTCGTCGTTCCGTCGCTACCTTCGAAGGTGGGTCTCCGCCAAGGTGGCGAGGCGGCAGAAGTCGACTTACGAAGATCGTATCTCGTCAGTACACGGGGTAAGACAGCTACTCTGGGTGGCTCTTCGTGTCTCGGGCCTGGCCGAGAGCATCCGGTTCGCGATCGGCATTATTTCTCGCGCGGACACGGAGAGGAGGGCCCCGATCTTTACCGGTGTAAGCCCGGTTGCCCGCAACGAGGATCGAGGAGGCTACCACCGTCCTTCTCCTCCCCCATCCTGCTCCGGCGTGCTATTTATAGGGGGACGCAGGGGTGGCCCTGCACCTGGGCCACGGGGACAACGGTGTCCCGCTGTGTGGCTCGTGCACGATCCCGGCCCCGTTCTTCTCCTTTTCTTTATTCCTCGCCGACCCAGCGTCGACCCAGCGTCGACCCAATGCCGCACGAACCCGTACCTCGAACCTTCCAGCCAGAACCCACCAGCTCTGGAACCTTTGCGCCGGACCTGGCCGGACCCCTCTCGAACCGGCGTGAATTATTCGGCGCGCCGCGTCAGCCGGATGCAGACTGACGCTCGCTTCTTCATCCTTGCGGACCTCCACTCGGCCGGACTTCCACTGCATTCTACTATTTTTAGAACCGCGCGGTCAGTTTCGCAAGAATAATCCTATGCGCCAATCCTGGAATTGCCAAAAGGCAGGGGATGATTTTTCTGTTTGGGAAGGAAGAGCTGGCCGCTTCTTTGACCCAGTCAGCGTCTACGTGACCGTTGGAAAAGTCGACGCGGATCCTCGAGAGCGGAGGAGTCACGTTCGATTCCGCGTTAGTCGAGCCTAACTTCGTCCTCGGCACTTCCCGGGAGCCGGGACCGCTTCCAGCGATCGTCGCGCACTTCCTTATACCGGTTTCCTACTGGGGACGTCGAGAGCAGATCTGGAAACAGCGCGCAAGAAGGCCAGCCTGTCGGCCTCTCGGTAAAGGATATCGCGCTCGCGCTCGCGCTCGCGCGCGCGCTTTACCCCGGCAAAGGTCGGATACAGGTGCGCATGCCTCTTCTCGGAGTCGAGAATCGCAGCGTTTCTTCGCATTCTACCTCCCGTACTCTCGATATCCAATCGTCCGCGGTTCCTTCACCTCGGCCTTACGAGGAAAACGACCGAGTGCCGGCGACTAGTTTTCCACGATCCTCCGACCGTTCTTTCGCTCTTCAGCTCCCACAGCGTCACGCGCAACGCTTTAGCCCGTGACCGAGCCCAGTGTCGAGCAGATTGTTTGCCCTAGCCCAGAGCGTTCTCCCATTTCAGCGCGCAAACACCGGCTATCCGTGACAATGGGCTTTCTCCGAAGGTCGACGCGTCGAGCCGAACGGGAGGAAACAAAGAGTCGTGATAACGTGACATTCGATACGATCGTGGAGCGTCCCGAGACTATCCCCTTTCCTCGAGCTGCCCGTTCCTTCGAGGCGGCCGAAGGGGATGTCGGGTAGACGAGATGTTCCCAGGCAGCGGCGGGAGTCCTGTTTACCCTTGTCGATTCCTCACTAAGTGGCACGGTACCTCCAAGTTAAAGGACTCTGTGTTCCTTCCCGCGAGCGACGGTGGAAGACAGAGGGAGAGAGAGAGAGAGAGAGAGAGAGAGAGAGAGAGAGAGGGGGGATAGGGGAGAGAATATTTCTCTCGCCGCAGAGAGGGCGGCCACGCCCAAAGTAAACGCGCTGTTTCAAGGTTTCCGTGTAAACGCAGGGCAAACAGCGCCACCCGCACGAATGCACGAACTTGGAGGGTTTTCCCTGACGTGTAAACACGGAGGCCAAGACGGAGGGGGGAGGGGAGGGTGGTGGCGGGGAGAACCTCCGAACTACTCCCACGCAGGATGCCTCCCATAGTACGCGCGAGTAAGGAGACACGCTGTTATGACTGCTATTATTATTGTAATTACTCGCCAAATAGGTACACGCCGGGCCGGTATTTGCATGTTATTCTGCTTCTGCCTCCCTTCCTCTTCCTCTCTCTCTGTCGGACATGCTCACCTAGGAACGCTGAAGCGGAGAATTGAGTTTCGACCGGGGCCTCGAAGCCGCACGCGCTGAACTTCCACGAAATTTCTTGCGCAAGACGACGCGGAATTTCTGCTTACCCGCGGCCGGACTTTCGCATCGTTTAAGATTCAGCTTCGCGAAGCCTGCTTACAGTCCACGGCACGTGCGTCATAGGAATCGCGAAATCGACGGTCACTGAAATCCCAAAAGTTTCGTTCTATCAATGCCAGTCTATCGGTCAGAGATCGGTCCGTCCGCCGGGTCGTTCGACTCCTTGACAGATCATTGCTGATAACCATCGAGTCCCGGATAAAAAGGTTCACGTTACATCAGCCCTTACCGACCGTACGGCCAGAGAGATATCTGACGCATAAATCAAGGAAATACGAGGCAGACAATTTCCGCGTTTCGATCCTGATGCACGGCCGAGAGTCCGCAAATATTTGCAACACGTAGGTATTACTTACTTAGGCTCATCTGCTTACTTCGTCTTCTTCTTCCTCTTCTCCTTCGCCGGCTTCTTCTTCGTCTTCTTCTGCCTCGTCCTCCCCTCTCTACCGCGGCGGTCGAGCCGACCGTTTCTTCTTCATCCTCTTCCTGCGCGCGGAGAGCTGCGCGAGGCGTTAAGAGACTCTCGAGTTTCCGCACTGCAATTCTCCGTACGCGGAATGACCAATTGACATTCCGGATTCAGCGAATGGCTCGCGTGCCTCGCACGCACCTCTTTTTCCAAAAAGTCGCTCGCGCTGGCATTTGTCACTCCCCTGCCTCGCGCCGAGGCGGATGAGATTCTTCCTCCTCGCGGCCGCGTACGCTCGTAAGAGAGACAGGCTGAACGATCAGCCGGTCGTCGGTATTTTCCTGGAAGTGTCTGGAAAACATCGCGGCCGTGCTAATCGATCCGTAAAATCCGTCGTTTGTCAGCGGCGCTGATGGCCGATCTTAAAGAGGTCTCTCATCCTCGGGCTCGTTTCTCACGATACTTGATCCTGAGAGGCGACCAATGGAATGGCAGGATCGGCACCTCGTCGACGGTTTCAAGATGACTAAGAAGCCACCGGTACCGCTACTTTACATAATAATTAATTACCGGTGCTCCCGGTAACGGACAATTTCCGGCGCTGCCTTTCTCTGGATCGCGTCTTCCCGAGCGAGAGGAGGCAGAGGAAGGTGCCCACTGCGAGCGCTGGACATGCTTAGGCAGAGTCAGCTCTTATTGCCGGCTCGAGGAAGGAAGATATATCTCGCCGGTTGTCGGAAAAATAAACGACCGATCGATGCTTCCTCCGCCATTCTCCTTGCGCGGCGACGCGAAGCTCGACTGCGTCGGCGGAGGAAGTCGAGAAATCTCAAACTTCGCCACGGAAGCTCCGTGCCATTCCACTGATCCGAGTCAAGTTCAAGGCGGCAATTTCTGAAGGAAAGATAATTGCGCGACCAGTCGAACGAAAACCAAAAGAAAAAAGTAGCCTAAAAGTCCGTAAGACTTCGCGGTCAAGGCAGCTTGCGTCGTGATGCAGGTCAGACGCGTCGCATCAGATTATTTCGCAAATATGCACGTACTCCTCGGCCGATCGCACTCATTATATTCTCCTACATCGCGATAAGCACCAGCCAAGTATAATATTACGACGCTCAGGGAAAGGGTGGGGCCCGAAAAAAAATGTCTAATCGAGAAGGACCGCTGGCGGAATTTTCGATCAGACACCTTAAATCATCGAGGGCTGGGGGGGTTGGAGGTTGGCGTTGGCACCGGGGTGGGAAAGGGGGAGAGACGGGACTCTTCCAAGAAACAATCGATACGCCAGGGACCGGGTCCCCATTATCGCGGAGCTCGTCCTGAATTATGCACCTCGCCGAACCAAGATTTTGCCCGGCGATGCTGCCTCGTTGAGGGAAGGGGGTCGGGCGTAATTGATGGGCTTTAATCGGCCGAAGATTACGGTTTGCCGTGTTTTAATTACCGCGATTGCGATACGCCTTCCTGTTATTACGACGCTCCGATGCGCGAACGAGCGCCATTCGATCCTCCGCGCACCGAACTTTCCGAACGTGCGAGACGATCGCCCATCCTCCCCGTCTATCGTCGGACTCGATCGTCGATCGGCGAAGGATCGATGGCCGATCGGACCGTTTCGGCGAGACCTTCGACAGGAAGCGGCGGGCGTGCAGGCACGTCGACTCGCCGTCTCAGCCTCCCTGCAGCTTGCACGGATTTATCGGACAAACACTGAGCGTCCGCTATGCACGGATAGAGCGTGCGGCGGATGGCAGAGATGCGGTCGGGGGGCAGCTGCCTGTGAAATGACTCGGAAAATCTCTGGCATTCTAACGATCTTCCACGGAAATGAAAGAGGGAGAGAGAGAGAGAGAGAGAGAGAGAGAAGGGGAGGAATGGCAGAGAGCGCGTGCATCGTTGGAAAATACTCGAGCGAGACAGACGCGGACGACGGAAGGGACGAAGGTAGAGAGAGGCAAGAAAGGCACGTCACGCGCGGACAGAAGGACCACTTATCGATTATCCGTGAAGAAGTCGTTGCATTCCCGGGGCACCCTTCGTCTGTTTACACGAGGCGCGCCACTTCTCGCCGGAAACGCACGGCAGCTACGCGCGAGGTTTGCCCTCGGCTACCTCCTTCCCGTTCGCCGAACGAAGACGGCGAGATCCACGGCGAGATCCACGGCCGAAAGGGGCCACCGTGGAAAAAGGGGCTCTCTCGTCAAACAAAAAGCGGTCCCTCGCCTTTTATTACTTCTCTAAACTCCGCGCCGCGCGTAAACGTCGGCGGATGCGAGAGCGGATAAAGCGTCCGCGCGATGGTAATCAACGCTCGACAAATGTGTGCGCGCGCGCGCGTGTGTGTGTGTGTGCGTGGAGAAAAAGCGGGAGGGAAAAAGGCGGAAAGCGGAGAGAAAGGGAATGAAGTCAGATTATGCAGGTGGATGGCAGAGAGCAGGAGGCAGAAGGGAGAGTCGGAGGAACGAGGCTGGCGCGAGAACAAACGGCAGGGAAAGGGAGAAAGCTCGTGTCCGTTAGCGGAAAAAGAAGGCGAGAGCGTGGAACGCGAGGCGAGGAAAGGACAGCGTCGGCGCTGTAATCGAGTTCCGCGAATCTTTCTCATAAAATCTCTTCCTCGGCGCGGACGCCGATCGACAGCAAGGTCGGCCCGAAAACGGGAGCGGCAACTCGCGCCCGTACATTACGGATGCATAACGTCGAAGTTGAAGGGAAGAGGAGAAGGAGGAGAAGGAGGAGGAGGAGGAGGAGATGAGAGATTGGGCCGCGCAGCGAGGATAATGGACGGGTGTGACAAATGGTGACAAGTGAAAAAAGAGGAGGGAGGCAAAATTGAAGGTACGGACGGGATAACGGCGTAAAAATGAGAAGGTGGAATGAGGCAGAGGAGATGCGTATCTACCGAAGGCTTGTGGGCACCCGGCACGATGGCGATCTTTCGCGGAGATATTATGATACCGGGGGAATCACCGCATCTTGCGGTAATACGCGTTATTACGTGCTGCCGAGCGATCGAGCGGGCCCCGATCGACAACGAGGGGACGTTTCAATCGCGAGAGGCGCGGCGGGGCGGATGGGGGATGCGCATCGCGAAAACATCCTCAAGAAGGAGAGGCCTCTCGAGTTTCTCATACCGCGGAGCCGAACGATCGCGGTCGACGCCGATGATACAATAGGATAAATCGTTACCGTCGACAGGCTGATAATGTTATTGAATCGATATAACTTATTACGGGAATTTTTGCCTGGCGACCGCGCCGTGCGCAGGTGCGGGGTTCGCGGGACCGAAAGAGTGGGAAAAGAGGGCTGACAGGAAGTCGACTCGTTAAAACTCTCCGAGGTATTCGAGTTTACGCGTTGACGAGGCGCCGAACTATTAGTCATCGAACGCGAAGCCTGACACTCGCTTAACCGCAAAAAGAAACTCATCAGCTTGCGTCGATCCGTCGTTCGATTAACTAATGACTCTCGCCGCGGCTCATTTTAACTCTCCCCCCCGACTCTCGAGAGCAAGGAGCGCTTTAGACAGTTTCAAAGCGATCGTCGGCCACCCCTACTCAATCATTATCCTTCGCGGTCTATTAACGATCGCTCGCGCCCGGTGACGAATTACCGGGACGCGTCTCCCATCGGCGAAGATTTATGGCCGCCGATCGTCATCGGCGACAGCCGATAATTCGCCTAATCGGCCGCCCGTTCAACCCCTCCCCCCACACTCTCCCCCTACTCCCGGGAGGTCGCGCGGATAGTCGAAATGATTTGGCGAGCCGACTAATAAGGCCGACGGGGGTTAGACTAGGCGGGAATCCAGGAAAACACGAGAAGTCAGGAGGTTTATCCCCGACCCCACGTAATTCCAGCGCAGGTAGGTCTATAAATAGAGAGCGTGTACGTGTTGCCGACCTGTTGCTCGAGAGCACCCTCGTGTGAACGCCGAGGCCCTGAGTAATCGAAGCCCGTTGTTCGGAGCGCCTTCCAACCGGTGCCGCCTCACGTTCCATCGTTCGTGCCCAAAAGCACTCGCCGGCTCTCTCCGGAGAGGTCATTAGGCGTAATGAATACCCGATAGCCCCTTAACCCTCAATATAATCGCCCGAAGCGGCTCAGCGCGAGCTGCCTCTCTCAATCCAGCCTCCTCGATCCCGCTCCCTCGATCTGCCCCCCCCCGCCCTCCCCCGTCTCCGGATCCCGCATCGCAACTCCTTCGATCCCCCACATTCTAATCGATGCGAAACACTTGCGAAGGCAATTTTCGCCGGGCGCTGTGCGTTTAGAATCCCCTTTGCAGAAATTTCTCGGCGTCGGGCCCTCTTCCCCCCTCCCTGCCTCCCGATTGCACCGCGGTATCACTTTATAATCGTGCCTGGGTACCTCGTTCGAGGGTGCTCGTTTCGTCGAGCTCATTTTTATCCGGTGGTAAATAAGCGCGTGTAAAGCGTATTAGAGGATAGAGGCACGTGACGCGGCTGGATGAGGAAGATGATTCGATCATTCGGCGGCGCGTTAGCGAACGTTGACAATTAGTAGGTGCAAGAGAGTTCAGGCCCGCTGCCGTTCCCTTTCTCAGGCTCGGTTGGTGGTTAGGTGTACGTACTCGAGACTCTCTGTCCTGCGATCGTTCGAGCCAAGGGCCGAAGAGCGTTCGCCGAGGAGCAACGACTCCTTTCGAGTCGAGAGATTGCCCGCTGATGATCGCGTAACGAGCCTCTCTCGCCGTCAACCTGTCCCGGGGCCACTCTGGGACCAGTCTGAAACTGTTCAGTAACTGGCACGCGGAAGTCACCTCCAGGGGTGACGAGAGGGCTTCCCCCGCGGGCCAAACTCCGTGTGTGCACGTTCTGTTCGCAGCTCGATCGGCAAAAAGAACCTAGTAGGAGGAGGTGGTGGAGGTGAGGGTGTAGGGAAAGGGTTGGGAAGGAGACAGAGAGAGAGAGAGAGAGCAAAGTGCCCAAGACCGGCGTGGAAGGAAACGTAGGCACGAGCGGGATAGAGAGGGAAAGAATGACGACGAGGCTGCCGCTAATTGTCATAATTAACCGTGGAAGAGTTCCCAGGGTCAGGCCGAGGAGGTTAGAAACATCGGTGGCTGATCCTCACGGCTAATGGTAGCAGGGTCATGGAACTTTATCGTTCGCTCCGTGCAATTTGCATAGCGTCATTTACCGCCTTCGCCCGAGCATTTTAGCTGCCACGTTGATCCCCTCTGATCCTCGACCTCCTTTGGCGCGCTCATAATTTCGAGCGCGAACTTCTTTCCAGGCCGCCGCCGTCGAGGACTCGTGCAATCCCATCAGGGAACCGGCGTCGTTATTAGACACGATTCGTCGAACATACTAGCGCGCGTCCATCCTGCGAATTCGCCTGCGGATCGTTCTCTCTCTCTCGCGCGCGCGCGCGCGCGCGCAGAAAACTTCTTCGGCATTTTCCCACAGTCGCTACCTACGCTCGCTCCGCCAACTTCGATCCAATCTTGTCCGGACAACGGATCCGTACGCTACGAACATCTTGCCATCCTATGTACCTGCCCATCTCGTCGAATCGATTTCCAGCGATCGCAATTCGTTAGATGTAGAGCGAGAGTAGATGCGGATCGCGTGTGGCCCCAAGGACACAATACCTGGTCCAGATCCAGCGGCCGACATCCTCCTGTCCGCGTAGGAGCCGCGCATCGCTCGAGTCGAAGTTGGCCGCTGTCAATTATCGAGCTTTTAGTTCGCGAATCGTGCGTAACTCACGTAGGAAGATGAAGCGTCACGTCGACAGCTCGACGAGCATCGGATTCCCCCATTTGCGGGAGACGGACAGGCCCCGTTACTCATTCGTCGACTCGTTCGTCGACTCGTTCGTCGATCTCTCTCTCTCTCCCCGAGGTAGCCGCGTGACGGAAGTAAGCGTTTCCCCGCGTCACTTTTGCGTCAGCCATGACGAGCCACCTCCTCGACTCGGCCGCCCACTCGTGCGGGTAATTACTGTTATGCCGCCGCTCTTAACGACCGCCGAGGTAATTACGAATCGCGAAATTGGAAGATCCCGGTTAAGGATCGAACGCGGGGGCCTGTGAAAAGCATCCGCGCGAAATCGCCCTCGATCCTTCTCACTCGAACTTCCTCCGCGCACCATCTCTTATCGCGCTTTTCCATTTCCTCTGCCTTCATTGACTCGCCGCGCGCGAGCTTCTCGCTTATTCAGATCGAATGCAGCTTCAATCTGCGGAACCGTCCGCCTTTGACAGGCGCGCTGAATTACCGGCGGAGGATACCGAGATGAATCGTCGGGCGAAGATTAATGAACGCTGCGGCCAGCGGCCGTTCGATCTGTCAAAAGAGCGAGGCAAACTCGAGCTGTCCACCCACTTGGGAGCGGCGATGGGATTATCCTATTAGCGCGACCGTTGACGAGATTATCAGACTTCTTTCCCCACTCGCCATTTCCCGCCGACAATCGGCCCTACCATCGGATCCCATTACATCCGCCGATCGACGGATCCACTCTCGATCCCGAGCAAAAGCCGAAGCACGCACACGTCGCGAGCAATTTGCATAAATACTCTCCCGATCTGACCAAATTAACCGCGTCCCATGTCAGGCAGCCTTCTCGACTCGGTGGACTCTCGGGCTCGCTCATTCGGATCTTCGTTCCCGATCTCTTCGATCGTTCGACGTGTCGCGTGACGAGTCCCTCTCCCTCTCCCTCTCTCTCTCGATCAAATCTCCTCCGCACCTCTCGTTGCGCCCAGAAGTAGGCAGAGCCGGACTGTACGACGCCGTACGAAGTTCGCCCACGGTCTCCTTAGCGGCGGGATGCAAGGAGTTTGTTCCCAGGTGAAGGTAATCATATTCCGCGTTCCACGGTAATGGTGAACGAACACGGCCTCCGGGCTGTAACGGAACCTTTGGCATCGGCCACCCCGTTCTACTGTACCTGGTGGGTACGTCTACCTGCGCGTACGTGTGCACACGTAGAGAGTCCTGGACCCGTACAATTCACTTAGGCGGCCGTGTATCGGCGCACGTTTCTCTAGTCAGGGCCTCCGCAGACGCACACCTACACACACAGCTATCTACGCACGTATAGTCCACTGTTCTGTTGTTCGACGCGCTGGCTGCCCAAACGGCCATGTTCGCGCGCAATTATCGCACGAGCCGCCCGCTTATCGAGCGGGCAGGCCAGCCTTTTTCCCCGGCGAAGATCGAGGCGATCGTTATCGCTGTCGCCCTTGCCGGGCTAATCGCTGACATCGGCTCGCCTTTGAACTCGACCACGCGGTGCCGCGGTTCGCACGTTACAATGATGCCGGACAACGCCATTTATCCCCGTAATCGGCGATGCTCCCACCGTAATCGCCATTATTTTAATCGTCCCCCGAGCCGATCGGCCGCCTCTCGCCGGGCCGAGATAAGAGGCTCACTTTTCGCCGTGGCCGCGGAACTGAGCAAAATTGTGTTGCGCCGAGAGGCATAATGATAGCTTCGCGACATGTAGATATGCGCCGTGCACACGCGCGCGCCTTGAGACCGGCGAATCGGTGCATCACCGCGTCACGCCGTCAAGCAGTTTTTCGCGATCGTGAGAGAGTCGTTCCTCAATTTTTCTAGAAGACATATTTCAAACGGAAAAGTAATGCGGCAGCATATAGAGCCATCTGCAGAAATATGACTTACTAACGTAATAGGCTTTCAATAACATTCGTCAGGAAATTTGACCGCCGGTTCATGTCTGTCTGAAGACGAGATCGAAGTTTTCCGCTGCGTGAGCAGAGTTCGATGCAGATGTTCTATGAAACTCCGAAGGCGATCAGTGCCGAAAGCCTCGGGGGGACAGTATCAAGATTCGGCGGGCAGAACGGACGGCGAGCGGGTCGATGTGCCTGACGTCGTGACGGGAGCGTATCGAGAGCGCAAGTGAAATTAGTCGCGGTTCGACGAACGCTGCTATGAGCGGGTCCTGCGAGCAAGATGGAAAGTAATGCGGCTCTCGCGAACGAACGGGGGTAGCTAGGCAGTCGAACGCGAGGGGCAGAAAGGCGGAAAATGGGAGAAATAGATCGGGGCCAATGGCGATAGAAGGTAGTACGACGTTCGACGAAGAAGAAGAAAGGAAGAAGAAAATGGCTAGGGTCGTCGATAGGCTGACCGATAGGCGTTGCATTTCCATTCAGAACGCGTGACGGCGGGTGTGTCGTTCGTTTCTGGGTTGTCATCGGCCTCGCCGTTTACGCGACGAGCGTGTGGGTGCGCGCGGCACACACACGTCAGGGTTACGTGCGAACGAGCGCGCTCCGTGAGACACGCACGATCAGGAACGTGATACGAGAGCGACGGAGCCTCGATTCCCCGAGGCTGGTCCTGCAAGTGGATACGCTCGATCAAGGTTCCGCGGGGCGAGTTCTATTAATATTGCAAAATGGTCATTGTCCCGATCGTCTCACCCGCCTCTGGAAATAGTCTGTCGACGCTTCCATCGAGTCCGCCCGTGAATTAACCCGTTCCGCGCGTGTTGACGTCTGCCTCCTAATGCCGGACGTGTCCCGGCAAGCTAATGTCCCTTCCCCGCCCGCTCGGCCGGCGAGGTGAGGGAGATGCCTATCCTCAAAGGAACATGGTGTTTCCAGAAAAATCGACAAGCCGCGATCGCCGATTTCGCGATCCGCTCCTGCGCGGCTCGGCACCGTTCGTCGGCAAAGGTGCGCTTCGCACGGACGCGCGGCAACAGGCTCGCAGCGGATAGAGACGGCCTGCCGATGTGTGCCCGGTACCCATTCACCGAATTCCCCTGTTCAATGGGCCGTACCGTGAATACGGAATGACGTAAGGCCTCTACGCGCTGCTTTGAGCCGAGTCGAGCAGGGTTCGCGCGATGCGCTCAGGCTCGCGTCGTGTTTCCCTTCTCTCGCCTTCTCTCGCCTTCCCTTCCCTCGGGCTTCACCCTTCTCACCTTCCCTCTCTCTCTCTCTCTCTCTCTCTCTCTCTCTCTCCCTCCCTATCGGCGGCACTCACCTCCGGACAGAAACACCCCGCGAGCACGAACGGCGAGATTCATTACGATTACGCGCAGGATGTAACTCACGCGGGGCGGCACGCATGAAACGTGCAACGAGTTCGTTAACGAGCGACGAGCACGAAGGCGCTTAGGTGTCGCTCGCCATCGTCGTCGCTGGTTGCCATCGCTGCTTCCCTCCGGTCACAATGAGTGCCGGAGAACGCCGGCTCGAGAACGAAAAAGAAGAGATCGCTCGCGAGGGCGCGCGCGCGCGCGCCGATGAGAGTGAGAGACTGCCCACGCTCTTTCATCTCGACGATGCCTTTGTATTAGGCCGCTGTCACGACCGGTATGCCTCGGCTATCCGCCTGCCAGGAGACCATTTCCTCCCCGCCCCCTTCCTATCGAGCTCTCCTTCTCGCTCCACCCTGTATCTTTCTCCCGTTAAGTTTTTTCCCTCGCATCCTCCTTCTTTCAGTGCCGTTAGAGGGCCTCGCAACAACGCGCGTCCTCCTCCCCTCCTCCCCCGTCGTCCTTTTTCCATTCTCTTCCGATTCTTTTTCGAACGGCCTCGGCGCGAGGATACATCGCCGATTCGACGCACGCGCTCCTCTCGGTCTCGGCGGCGTGAGAAATTGCTCGTGCCGAGCGGGCAGGCCGCTAATTTTAGCGCTCGCCGGCATCGAAATCGACGGATTGGCCGCCGAACGCGATAGGGATATCAATGGGTTGCCTGCCCCACCTCCGAGGGAGCGTGGTTCGCGGTCAAGTGGAGCTCGGTCACTTACGCTGATTTCGAAAGGCGATCGCGTGCCGATGTGTGAACGTGCCTTAAACGCTGAGAGTCTCGGAAAGGCGGGTGCCGTGCGAATAGGGGCGCGCATTCCCACGCACCCACGCCTCGTAAACTCGCACTCCACGTAGGCAGACGACGACGACGACGACGAACACGACGAAGACGTGTATGTAGCAGCGTCAGTTCTCGCCCCGAAGGCTCGTGACTCGCGACCGCGAAACGACCCAACGCACGACATCGTTTTCATGTCTCAACTAGGCATGCCAGCGACGCGCGCGTATTTTCACGTGCCAACGGTGAGAGATGTTCCCGCGTATGCCGCACATCCGCGCGTAGAACTTTTCTTTCGACCGTGTCTCTCTCTCTCTCAGACACACACACACACACACATACATATCGACGCATAGAATTCGCGGGAAGCGCTCGGTCAAAGTGCGAAGGCACGCAATTGGCTCCCATCCAAACTCGGCTACCGCACGTTCAGCTCTCGGAGCAGGTTGACAGTTACAGTAGAATGCCACGTGACAGGATAAACGCAGCCTTCGGCATTCACCGGTGCGCGAAGATAGATAAGCGTGCACTTTGTTACACATCGCGGGTGCGCGCGTGCATCGCACAATGCTAATGCCCGGCAATGCGTTCGACGTCGGTAACACTCCGTCCTGAAGGGAGTCACGTAATGCGCTCTCTCGAAAATAGACATGCCGTCCCGTCGGAGAAGGTTTGCGTGGGATACGCGTGTGAGAGACGATTTTTCCGAAAGCGAGCGTTCATCGAAACTTGTCGCACCGGCTTTCCTTCACGATGCAGCTGCTCTATCATCGAATCCGTGCGACGGCACGATAATGATTGACCATTTCTTTGTGTTACAGGGGACGGAAAAAGAGTGCCGACATGTCGGCGTTGAGTAGCGGGCTGTGTAGGCCCGGAATAATCCTCTACCTGTTTTTCATACTGCTGGCAACACAATTCACGCATTCTGGTGAGTAGCGCGCCCAGATTGGTGGCACCGTACCCTCCTATCGTTCTTTTATCGTCTCGCGCGCCTACTCCCGTGAATTCCCGCCTCCGTTTCTTTCGTCTTACCTCAATGCCTCCGACACGCTTGAACCGTCGAACGAAACGTGAGTCGTTTATTTCACGGGCTTCGCCAGCGGCGCGCACGGGAGCCATCCGGGCAGATGGTCCGGGAGCCATTTTTCACGGATGAAAGTGCCGTCGATTCGTTCGCTGTCAATTCCCTCGCCGTCCCTGAACCCCTTCCCCCACTTATATCGCGATAAACGCAACGTATCAGCGGAACCTAGAGTCTACGGGAAGAGGAGACCGCAGGAGAGAGAGAGAGAGAGAGAGAGAGAGAGAGAGAGACGGAGAGTTATCGACAGCGTTCTTACGGCATACCGACCATATCCGCCGTCCATTCTCGCGAACGACATAATGGCCGGCATTCTAGCCGTGACCGCCGCTTGAATAGAAACGTCGAGGAGCGAAATTAATTTCCGAAAAGCCGTGAGTCGTCTCTCTCCCTCTCTCTCTCTCTCTCTCTCTCTCTCTCTCTCTGTCTTTCTTTCTGTCTCTGCCCCTCCGGAAAGAGTCTGGGCCCGAGGCGGATGAAAAATGTCTGAATGAGGCGGCCACGTTCCGCCAGGCCGTCGAACCTCGGCACTGTCGGCTCATAATGCTCACCTCTGGCATGAGCCGCCTCGGGAGAGTCGAAGGCGCTTTCCCATGGACCCAGGCGAGCACCATATTCGTTCCCTGACACGTCCTGCCTCCCCTTCGTTGTCTTCGTTGTCTTCGAACTATCCTCTTCCTCGAGGCTGGCCGTTCTTCGCGGTATCGCATAAACCTCTTCCGTTTACGTCGATCCGGTTTCGTTCAGAGTTCGAGGACCTGACGTACGCTCCTACCCGCGAGTGGGAGAGTTCGCGGATCATCGATGGTGCGCTATCGTTCGTCGGCAGGATTGATCGATTGGCTCCGTCCGGAGAATCATTGACGGGGCCCCACGGAGATGAGCACTTTCACCGGAGCCGCCGTTGCCAGGCGAACCACCGCCGAGTCGACGTCATCCTCGCCGTCGGGGAGTCGAGGTCAAGTTCGTGAGATAGCTGGCGGTCTCGAATTTTAACCCGGAATACTTTTCAGCTGGCTCCCCTCAGTCAACGACCGACGCTCGTTCCGACGAACCGTGTCGCGATGAATGTCTAACAGGCTGCCGATCGGCCGAAGCAAATTGATATTACAGACGACACCGGGCACGGTGAATTTCAATTTCTGCCTCGCGCGCCGATCGTCGGCCTCCCGCCGGCCCTCCCGTCGGCCCTCCCGTCGTTCGCCGCTAAAAACGCCGCCGACGTCTTCGGCCGTTCGGCAAAGAACGGAGCGGAAGAACGGTAGGAAGCGTCGGCCCCGTCGCACTCCGGACGGACAACGATGTCGAATCCTCGTTTATCCTTGACGACAGTCGCTGCCAGGATCCTGCCCATCCTCCGCTCGCTCTCGCAGGATCCTAGGAGCTGAGAGTCGATCCTGTTCTCGCCGTACGTTCCCCGGCGAGAGAGTTGGCGAGGTCGGAGGATCGAGCTGCCCAGGGGTTCCTGGAAGAGCGTGTTACCGCGAACGCGACGACGTGCAAAAACGTTGCATCGTCAATGAAGGCCTCATTGAAGATGCGTCGTTCTTGCTCCCTCTCATCGTCAATTGCCCCGTCGGGGACGGTTCGTCGAAGAGCAGGTGCGGATAAATGGGCGGGCCTCCATCCCCGATTGAATTCCGCGATCTTGCGCTTCCTTCCCTTCCCCCCCACCCCCCCTCCCCCTTTTTCACCCGACGACAGGATCACTGGGTAATCGCGTCTCGTGGAAGGCCTCGCCATTTACCTCGGTCACGCTTTATATTCGATACGTCGATTCCAGGCAACTTCCTGCAACGGATTCGTCCTCGGGGACGGCCGATTATTGCGGCGCGGTTCAATTGATTTCGATGGCAGCCAATTTCTTCTGCTAACAGTTTTATCGATCTTCGGTTAGTCGCTCTTCGCCATCGGATCGGAACATGCTCTCGGTGACAGATATCGGATCGTCCGATTTCGGCGCTCTCGCGGAAGTGACCCGAGATTGGCCAGCGTAGTTCAGGGTGTCCGTTCGGTAAGGGAAGAAAAAGAAAGATGCTCGTTGGCACACAGCTGCGCGGCATAGCGGTTCCTCCACACTCGCCTGCATCTCGCCACATCGACGCTGTGAATTCTGGTCAAACCTGTAGGCCCCTGAAGAGCCTCGTCGTCGCTGCCCGAGCCTGTAGAGATGTCACTGACCGCCGTACCTCAACCGTTGGCCACTTACGGTCCACGTCCTCGCCGTCTTCGTCGCCGTCGACGTCGTAGCACCTGACCCCAGAGGCGTTCCATATTTATGCTTAATGTCGGCAAAGTGTCGTTATCGTCCAGCATCATCGGGCAGGCTGAAGCGAGCTTGGCCTCTCCGGCCGTTCCTGATGCCTCCTCTCCGACTCCTCTCCGACTCTTCTCCGGCTCTTCTCCGGCTCTTGACATGAGAGATTCGGAATATCCTCGCAGCCGGACGTCTCTCGGGCAGCTCGTAATCCCGTACAGTAAACGTCTCGGCGGACGGGCTCTCAGTCCACTTACGTAAACGTATCCGCAGAAATTTCACGCGGAAGCTGCCTCCGCGTTCCCCCCCTCCAGCCCTCCGAGTCCTGTTCGACTGCAAGTTCCTTCGTCAAAGCCACATGTATGCGCATTATGCGCGATCGGAGTCGTAAATTTGCGCCTGGCAACGGTTACGAAATTCGAGAGACGGAAGGCGCATCGACGATAGAGAGAATAAATGTGAGCGCGCGCGGACTTAGGATGAGGATGGGAGAAGGGCTCTCGGAGGAGGTGAGAGGGTATGTAGAAAGGATCCGTTGTAACCGGTACGTCGTAAGAGGACTCCGCTCTCTCATCGTCTTCTGTGTACTCTCCTCCCGCGCCTCCTCCCCTCTCTCTCCTCCTCCACTCTCCTCTCCTCCACTCTCTCGACTACTTACTGAGGTGGCGAGGTCAGCGGCGGTCATCCGACGAGGGTTATAACGGAACGCGTGGGTGCAACGTCAGCGTGACACGGATTAAGTAATCGTATCAATCGAACGTTCGAGCTCGTCCGCGTCCAATCACGCTCGTCCTCCTCGACTTTCTAGATTTTCGGACAAAGTTCCCGATTCCCTCCCCCGCGACGCGGTCGAACGTCCCCGCCCGTCCGCTCAGGTTCATTCAGTTCCCTCGTCATTCGGTCAGTCGCCGATTCGACTTACGCGCGGCGAACCTGTTTCGCGGCGAGAAACGTAAAGGAAGTGGCAATGAACTCGATCCTCGCGATTGGGTTGGAAATAAATTATGATTGCCCTTGAAAAACACCTCCGCGGCGACATTATTACGCCAGAACCGGTCTGCCCAGGCGCTCTCTCTCTCTCTCTCTCTCTCTCTCTCCTCTCTTTTTCTCACCGTCATTCGCAGTCGACTCAATCTCGCCGCGAGCCGCGGAACATTCTCGGCCGCTCCGGCACGACATTGACATTGACAGTCAGTGTGTCGGATGCCCGATCGAGGCCCCCTCGGCCATTTAAGTCCCGACTCGTTCCTTAATTTTCACGAACGCTGTACGGCGCAAATTGCGCCACCGGCGACACGATGTCCGAACCCGAAGATCGCATCCTGAATATCCGGCGAGTCGTCCTCTCGTCGAACGTAATCGAGAGCCGACCGACTGCTCGTACCGTGTTCCGTGTAACAGTATCGCCAGTTACGAGGCCTCAGCTTTATCGTCGTTCGGCGGGTAGGGGGCAGGGGGGAGGAGGAGGAGGAGAAGGGAGGGGGGGCATCATCTCGCTCGTCGGTTTCCATAATTGTTCGGCCGGCAGGGAAGCGGCGCATCCGCGGGGCGATCAAGCGAAATTAAATGAAATTATTCCGACGTACACCCTTTCTCTTACCCGCTCAACTCTCCGAGAGACGACCGCGAAAACCGCGACCTTGGCACGACGCAGGAGAGTGCAGGATTTCGTGCACGCGATACGTGCGCGATAGGTGCGCGAGAGGTGCAGAGAGAGAGAGAGCCGGCCAGGTGTTCATCGGAGCGTGTGCGGTTGATGGTAATGAACTTTCGCGAGGCAAGGCCGCCGGGGATGATTTCATAACGCGCGCAATGCCTTGCTCTCTTTCTCTCTCCTTCTCTCTCTCTCTCTCTCTCTCTCCCTCTCTCTCTCTCTCCTGTCAACGTCCCGTCTTTATCCATCGACTGTCTCCCTCCCTGTCGAACCTCCGTCTCACCGTCTCTCGGTCTGCCTGTAATGTAATAGCATTCGCCCGGGTATAGCATTCCGACGTAAAGGAGAAAGAGAGGCGGCGAGAAATTATTGCTCGGTGAACGCGAGAGAGGATAGAAGGAGAGAGAGAGAGAGCGCGCGAGAGAGAGAGAGAGGGAGAGAGAGCAAAAGCGAGACCGAACGACCGAGCGAGAGGAGGAATGTGGCAGTACGTTGACTTACATAATGACTCCCTGCGACTCCTCGAGGTGTATGAGATCTTCTGTCCTCGATTAGCATCGAGGCGAGCGAAGAGCTCATAAATCTCGCCGGGAAATTCTATTTGAGGGCGAGCACGGCTTATTGTTTGAGCGCGGACCGGCTCTCGGCGAACGTTTATAGCCGCTTTTTAGCGCGCCTATAATTTAAAGCTCTCGCGAACACGATGACGGGGCGAGCCGAGCGTCGAACGAAACAGGCGGAAACGATTTCCGACGCTTCGCGCCAATGTTGCTCTGCCTCGCCAAATTCCCGTTAATTATCGCGTCCGCCCACCGTGGGCTCCGACGCGGAATCATTTGCCATGCTCCCAGCGATCGTTCGACGGTATTACCGGGAAGAGGGAAAAAAACGGCTAATTGGCGAACGAGCGGTATTCCGAACGGTTTTCGGGCAGTGCGGACTGATCGAAGGCAAAATTTTGCGCCCGACCGCGGTGCTTCCTCTTTTTCTGCCATAACCGACGAATTCGACGATGCGAAATAAATCACGATTCGCCGGAATCCTCCACCGATCGCCTGCCGGCCCGATCGACGCGCTCGATCACGGCCCGATTCGCCGTTACGATCCTCGAAACACAATTCTTTTTGCCGGACTCGACCGGCGTCGCTCGGCGTCGAGTCAATGATCGTCCCGTTAGTCCGTTGTCGATCATTTATCGAACGTCATCGGGTGCCCGTCGGCGAGGCCATGGCTCGGGGCAAAAAGTGGCCGGGCTCTCTTTTCGACTCCGTCGGCGCTGGGCCCCCAATGCGGAGGATAATGGTGTATCGAGTTAGCGCCGACACGGGCCAGCTCCGACTGCGCGCGCTCACAATGGGCCCAGCGGCAAAAACTTATCCTCGAATGCCTTCGTCGCTCGCCATCTCGCCACGGCGAAGAATACGCATTATTCGGAACCGACGGTCGGCGCGACGACACCGACCTATTCAATCCTCCTCGGCTGGCCGAAAGCCGTTCTATTTTTCTGCACTTCTTTCGCCGCGCGGAAACGAACGCGCTGCTCGCCGCTCGAAACTGTCCGCGCCCGGTAGGCGGCGTAGGACAATGTGGGAATCCGCCGCTGCCTACGAAGGTCGGGGGACGGCGACGCCCGTCTAGACGGCCGACAGACCTGCGGCAGACCTCCGACAGACCTCCGACGGACCTCCGACGGACCTCCGACGCATAGGGATGGAATCGTAGGGCCCCGCGCGCGCGGGAGTGGGACGAGCGGAAAATGGGCGGAAAGGACGCGAGCGTTCGGAGCCGCGCGTTCTGCGAGACAAGAATCGTCTCGGTAGGGCAAACGTACATTGTACGTGCCATTGGGACCCCGTGTAACGTGGAGGCACGCGGCTGGTACCTCTCGTGGGACTCACGGGGGCACGATGGGGGCCCCATTCACCGCGGCGAGCGCCGCGGTTCCCAGTACAATTCAATTCGCTGGAAACCGCATGCATGCTCCTCGGAACTGGCGGGCGCCGCAGAATGCTGATTCTCGAATGCGCTGTCATCGAGGCGGACGTTTGGCCAAACGGGCGGAGGGACGTCTGCCGTGCGGCTGGGAGAGTTCGAGAGCGTCGCGGAAACGCGACGCGTGTCGCACTCGGGCGCAAATGTATCCGCAATAATTCCTTTGCCGACCCTCGCGAGAATTCAGACGGCGGCCGGCCGAGTCCCTCTGGACGGGAAACATTAATTTTTGCCTCCTCCGCCGGACGTCGGGCAAAGCCAATTTCGAACGGGCCCAATCCTAGCGCTGTCACGGTCAATGACGATGCTTCGGTCCTCAGCGCGTGTCGGCGAAGCCGAGTTTACATTTGTAAAGAGCGTCCGCCTGCTTTATGGAAATCCTTCGGCGTTCCTTACTTTCGCGAGCCGCTTCGAACCGTCCTCGCACGCCCCTTTGTTAGGGCCCCGTACGCTCAATGAAAGAGCGATACTCCAGCTTCGAATCCTTCGTCTCGCAATGCACGTATCCCGCGTACGGTAACGTCCCGTGCATTACAAAGAGATCGTCCACTTTTCAGAATACACGTATGAATGACATCACGCCGGATAAAAAGAAGATTGCCATTTCCGTATGTGAAGTTTATACTGTTACAATGTACAAGCCGGCATGCCACGGCAGGCTGCGCTCCTTGCCGCGTCTGACCGACGATGACGAAGTGATTCGCAATAATTTTCGTTTCCGCGCGAAAGAATCCGTGGAAGCGCGGCAGAGAGCCGTGAGGGAGGATGACGTTGGGGGAATTCGGCGGAAAGATTGGCGGAACGTGCGAGGGTGAGAGAATGGCTCATTGTGCGATTCGGGAGAATACCTCGACGATTGTTTCGCCGTCAGAGGGTGCCCGCGCTTTAGAAACAATCGAAGTCAACCCCCCCGTACACGGCACTCCAATTCGAAAGAAATTGCGAGAACGGCGCGCGCGCGCGCACGCGCGCTTGCACGGCAAGAAAAGATCGTAGCCTGGCTGAACTAAGGGGAGATGAAATGTGCCACGGGAGACGGACGGAATGAGAGACAGAGAGAGAAAGAGGGAGAGAGAGAGAGAGAGAGAGAGAGAGAGAGAGAGTGTCCGATGGGCGGAAAGGGCGAGGGAGAAGGAGAATTCAGTATTCCGCGTGCACTCGTCGTACAATTCGCTCGACTGGGGCGAGGGTGTTAACGAGAATTCGCCCACGTACGCTCGCGCCATATGACGCTTTGACTCACACTCCGTTGTTAAGTCTGGCTCACCCCTCCGGACAAACGCATCCCGCCGGTAATTACTATGATAAACTGCATGTACCGGAGGTACAGTCGTCTCTCGGCAAAGTTTGCACGAGACATGCCCCGAGATGAGATTCGGAAACTGTTCCGAGGTTGATCGACCTTTCCCTTCTCCCCCCCCCCCCCCCCTGACCGGATGCGACTTCCCGAAAGTTCCCGGAGGCGGAGGCAGTCTCCTCGGCGAATTCCGATCGACTCCGAGCCACTCCGTTCCCACTAAATCCACCGCCGATTTCCGCGTGCAACGGTAGTGCTCGCCTTATCGCTGCTCATTGTGTGCAGATTTTTCGCCCTCACCTCTCCAGTTCGACTGGAGCCTTAATGAGCGCTAACCGCGTTAAATGGGAATTGATCAGTACGAAGTTCCGAGAAGGTGCCGCGCCGTATGAACGATCAGTATGAACGATATGTACGAACGATATGCGCGAACGATATGTACGAACGATATGTATGAACGATGCTCGACTAGTTTCTCATGGCGCTATCGCTCCTCTTTCCGCAAAATGGGAAAGCATTGTTAGCGTTAGCGGTGTTTCGCTGCCGCGAGATCGTGGCATTAAGATCGTGTTCCCCTTCTGTTGCAGCGCCCGTATACGAGCAGGATACCACACAGGTAGCGGAGTACGACGGAGGTATGTATAACCGCACCGGCGGCATTTACTGCTCCTAATCAACCGACACGCACGCCGCCGACGTGACGTTAATTGTATCGGACCACACGCGCTGTTTCGCCGAACGATACTTGCCTTGCCGAGCCTCGGCATTCGCTTCGCCGAAGAGGTCGGCCAGCCGTGCGAATATTAACACATTGACGGCCGGACGCCGATAGAATTGATGTCTCCGATTTTCAAACGCGAATAGACGTAAATGGGAAAGTTCGGACTATTTTTATCCTCACCCGTTCAACCTGAATGCTCTTAACGTAATATAGTCATTTCTTCGGTCGACTTCGAATCTTTGACTGAAAATTGAAAGCTGTCGGACTGGCTTACGGGTGCGGAGGTGTCAATTAGAAGGGATCTTCCGCGACGGCCATTCGTCTCTGCGCCAGTCAGACGACATCAAACTAACCGCCATCATGACAGTTTAAAGCGCCGAATAACAAGCCCTTAAATGCATTACTCACCAACAAATCTGTCAACTCGCAGGTTCCGCCGGAACCGGATGCTACCACAACTTCCAACATTACCAGGAGGGCGACAGGATCATCACGAAAGAGCCATGCCTAAATTGCACATGCCACAATCGGATTCTCATGTGCTACTTGAGGGTCTGCCCGTTCACGAAGGCGATCGGTCAGGACTGCACGGTTGAGAAGCGGCCGGATCAGTGCTGCCCGATCATAACCTGTCCGGAAGTGCCGGTGCAACTTCTCACGTCGACGACCAGCGCCCCGGCGACTTCCGGCTCGACGGAGCTCGGCTTCCACGACAACTACGGATGCAACGTCGACGACCGATTCTTCCCCGACGGCGCCCTTCTGCCCCTCGACCCCCGCAATCCGTGCGAACTCTGCTACTGCATCAGGAACCGAACGACCTGCGTCATGCAGGAGTGTACTCTCAAGGTGGCCGGATGCAAGCCAGTCTATCAACCGGGTGTATGTTGCCCAGTCAAATACAATTGCGGTTAGTACCTTCCCAGTAAATTGATCAAAATTTTAAGTATTCAGTTGTGAAAAGTGCTGTATAAGGATTCGATGTTATTCTCTCTTTCTACGGCAGAATATGACGAAGACATCTCGACAACGGTTGGACCGACGCCTGGCCTCATCATGACCACCACGATGGCACCGGGCATTCCTGCCCCGCAATGTTATCACGAAGGAAAGATGTACAACGACGGCGAACTGATCTACTCGACCGAACCCTGCCAGCATTGCTACTGCTTCGGTGGCGACATCGCTTGCGCGGTTCAAGACTGCGGTACACCCATGAAGACGCATGGCAAGAACTGCACAGCCCTGCCGCCACCCGAAGGAGAGTGTTGTACGACAACGTATCAATGCGGTAAGCGAAAACAGAGAGTGATGATGATTCCTATGAGAGTCGCTTAAGAAATGTACTAGTAATAATTTTCTATCGTTGCAGAAGACGACACTGGTCTGGTGACAGTGCCGCGCGACGAACAGGCCGAGGTTCAAGGTCAATCGACGCCATCGGGCGAGGAACAAGCCCAGGCTGAAGTAACGGTAGGACCCACACCTGAGGAAGCGCTGCACGAAGAAGCGGAAGGCGAAGAGAAGGGCGTCGAGGGAGAACTCGAACACGTGAAGCCGACTGAGAAACCGCAGGAAGTAGGAGTGCCTGAAGAGGAAGGCGCCACACCGGAACAAGAAGTGGTAACGCCTGAAACTCTTCCTGGAGAGGAAAAGATGCCGGAAGCTGGAACTGAACTACCGACGCGCGAGCATGAGCCCAGTCTCGAAGAAGGTGTGACGACTGAAGCGGCTAAGGAAGAAGAAGGAGAAGAAGCTCAGAAGACAGAAGCGCCATTGCTGCCGACAGAAGGTGCGGAACAGGTCACTGAAGCTGTTACAGAAGCTGTGCCGGAGGCTACTGAAGCACCAGTATCGCACGAAGTACCGGAAGTGACGCTGCCGACAGAGGAAGCGAAACCAGAAGAGGAATTGAAACCGGAAGAAGTAACGAAACCGGAAGAAGAAACGAAATCTGAGGAAGAGGCCAGACCCGAAGGTGAAGTTCAACCTGAGGGAGAACCGAAACTGGAAGAGGAACATAAAGTAGAATTGCCTGAGCAAGAGGTATCCAAACCAGAAGAGGAACACGAAGAAGGTTTGCCTGAGCAAGAGGTGTCCAAACCGGAAGAGGAACACGAAGAAACTTTGCCCGAGCAAGAGGTATCCAAACCGGAAGAAGAACAGAAACCGGAGGAAGAAGCTAAGCCAGAGGAAGAAATGAAACCAGAGGAGGAGGTGAAACCAGAAGTTGAAGGCAAACCTGAGGAAGGAAAGAAGCCTGAAGAAGTCACTGCTGGAGCCGAAGAACAACCCGCTACCGAAGAGACCCTTGCTGAACAACCGACAGAAGCGCCTATTCCTGAAGGTCTTCCCAAAGAAGAACACCCGACTGAACCTTCCCTTGTAGAAGAAACTCACGCAACGAGCAAGACTGAATTACCAGAGGAACACACCGAAGCTGTGACTGTTGGTGAACACGCTGAGTTGCCCACAGAAGCTCCGATCGAACACAAACCTACGGAAGGTGAAGAAGAGGTCAAGGAAGAGAAGCCAACGGAAGCACCGAAGGTAACGGAAGCTGAAACTGAAACTGTTCCTGAAGTCGAGACGAGCACTCAGACTGCAGAGGCTGAGAAAGAAACACCGGCAGAGCAACAAACAGTGCCACCGGAAGTAATTTCGGAGGAAGTGACGGAAGCTGCTTCAGAGAAACCGATTGAGCACGAAGAAGAAGGCTTACCAGCGACTACTGGTGCCCCAACGATAACGGAAGAAATCCCGACCGAAAAGGTCTTGCACGACGAACAGGAGAAGGTCACCCAGGCACCAGAGAAAGTTGAACATCCGGTTGAAGGTACGACAGGTTTGCCAGAAATTCAACCTACCACGGAAAAACACATTCCTAAGGAAGTAGGCGAAGAGATGGTGGGCGAAGTAGAGACACCAGTTACTGAACACGAGACTGTTGAAGAAGTTCCAAAGAAAGAGGAGCCAACGCCAGAACAGCCCAGTACCGAAGAAATTATCACTGAAGGTCCTATCGAAGCGTCGACCCCAGAAATTCCAGCTGTACCGTCAACTGGTATTCCAATTCCTGAACGAATGCCGGAACACAAAGCGGAAGACAAGGAATCTGTTCCTGAGGTCCAAGTGACCGAAGGTTACGTCGACATGAAACGACCGGAAATGCATGTTCCGGACAGTCTTGTGACCGAGCCACCACAGGAATTGCCCACGACTGTTCTTCCAAGAGAACATGTTGATGAACAGAAACCGGAGGCACCTGAAGAAATTGTCCCTGAGAAGCCGGAAGAGGAAGAGAAGCCTGCAGCGACTGAGGGTCCAATGATCTCTGAGGAAGCAACGACTCAGCATGCTGGTCCATCGGAAGCTGAAACTAGTCACCCTGAAATTTCAATGACCACGGAATCGGCTGCTAAGCCTGAGGAAGAAGGTCAACAGACGGAGAAGACTGAATTGCCGGAGGAACATGTCACTGTAACTTCCGCGCCCGAAGTTCAGATGACAGAGAAACCGATAGCTGGAGAGCAGTTGCCGACCAAAGGAATCGTACTTGAGGAATCTGGCGAAACTTCGTCGGAAGAGGTCAGTCCTGAGGTCAGCAGCGAGGAAGAGCTCACTGGAAAGACCGAGCAAGAAGGTGAAAGCGAAGAAGAGGAGGTTGAGAAGGAGGTGACCCAGAAGGAACCAACCAGTGAGGAAGCTGAAGAAAAGCAACCGACGACTGTCTCTAGTCTCGAAGAAGAGAAGACAACGGAAGGTGTCAAACTAACGAGTGAAGCTCCAGCTGAAGTATCGACCGAAGCTGCTCAATCGGAAGAAGCTGCTACAGAAGTGAGCGTACCGGAAGTGAGCAAACCGGAAGAGAAACCAGAAGAAACGCCTGCTGAAGTTCCTGAAGAGAAGCCTGAGGAAAAACCGGAAGAGGTCCCTGAACTGAAACCTGAAGAAGTTCCCACGGAAGCTCCCGCAGTTAGTACCAAGGAACCAACTGTAGCACCCGAAGAAGAAGTGACAAGTGCAGCTGAGGAAGGTACTCAACAAACCGAAAAGCCTGGAGCAGAAGAGGAGCACACAATGAAAGTTCCAGAAGAGGAAGAACAGACTGTCAGAATTTCGGAAGAGGAACACACGGTTAAGGTGCCAGAAGCGGAAGAACATACTGTGAAGACTCCCGAAGAAGAACAGACTGCAAAGGTTCCCGTCGAACATAAAGAAGAAGAGGAAGTTTCACAGCCACCTGCGGAAGAAGTAACAGAAGGAGCTAAAGAATTGACGACGGAAGCTGCGATTGAAGAGAAGCCGTCTGAAGAACCTGAACTGCAACATACAGAAGCCCCTCTTGACCAACAGCCTGAGGAACCAAGTGCAACTGAGCCAGGAGTAACAGCCGGAGTCGAAGTTCAGCCCACGGTCCCAACGGAAGAAGAAGAGAAACCAGTTGTGGAGGCGGGAACGACACAGAAGCCAGTTGAAGAAATGACAGAACTGCCGATTACCACACAGCAACCTGTTCAACCAACGGAAGAGGAACACGAGGTACAGAAACCGGAAGAAGTATTACCTGAAGAACAGCAGCAGACTGAAGCTCCGAAGATCGAAGAACAACCGACTGAAGAACCGGTTAGTGAGGCACAGCCAACTGAAGAAGAGCACACTCAACCTTCAGTCACCGAACCTCATGTATCCACTGAGACTCCAATCAGCGAACGCAAGGACGATCACAAGGAAGCCGAAGAGAAGATACCTGAGGAGGCAGTGAGCGAAATTCCAGAAAGTCAGAAGCCATCTCTTGAAGAAGAGAAGCCAACTGAAGAACCAACGAAAGAAGCGAAGCCGACCGAAGTTTCGCTGCCAGAAGAAAAGGTGACGGAAGGACCTACCTCTGAAGAAATAACCACTGTGTCAACTGCTACTGAGGCAGTTCCGAGTGAAGCTGTTAAACCTGAAGGTTCCACGGAGTTACCGAGCGCTGAAGAGGCAACGACGGTGGCTGCTGAAGAGAAACCTGCAGAAACGAGTGAATTGCCTGAAGAAGAAATAACTCAGGGACCAGTCAAACTGCCTGGTGAAGATGAGAAAGAAGCGGAAGTACCAATTGCTGACGAGGAAGCCACTGAACATCCGACGGAAAAACTGCCGACAGAAGCACCAGTTGAACGTGAAGGAACTCCTGCAGTTCCAACTGAAGAACACCCAGAAGAACACCCAGAACAACCGGCTCCTGAAGAGAAACCGGAGGAAGTGGCAGAAGTTGAACCAACTGAAGCCACGGCAGCTGAGACCACGGCAAAGGCGGAAGGAATTCCTGATATGAAGACAGAGCGACCCAGACTCGAAGAGGAGGGTGCCGAACATGAAGGTCAAGTACCAGTAGAAATTTCTGTTTCACCAACTACCCAGAAACCAATTGAGGAAGAGCCCATTGAAGAACACGCGACACAACCATCAGTGACTGAAGAAGAACACCCAGAAATCAGTTCTACGGAAGCACCGACGAAGGAACTCCCAACTGAAGAAGTACCCACACCTGGCGAGAAAGAAGAAGAGAAGCCGCAACAACCGGAGGTCCCAGTTGAGGTTGAAGCAACACCGGCACCAGTTCCAGAGGAAGAAGCAACCACCGCAGCTGCCGTTGAACAAGAAACATCTGCACCTGAGGTTGTATCGACCGAGAAAGCTGTCTCCGAACCTGAAGAACATCCAACTGAGCATCCAACAGCTGCCCCCGAAGAAATTACTACATCCGCACCTGTTCTGGAGGTGTCGACAGAAGAAGCTGTCGTTGCACCAGGTATTCCAGGAGAGGGCAACTGTTTGGTCGAAGGACAATCTTACAACAACAACTCTGCCGTTCCACCAGCCAATCCTTGCCAACTGTCCTGCAGCTGCATCAGCAGCATTGTTCAATGCGAACTTGTACAGTGTGAACCGCCGCCAAGCCATTTGTCCAACTGCATGCCAATGCACATGGGCAAGGATTCCTGCTGTCCCATCTATTCTTGCGATTCCACGCCTACTGAAGAACTAGAGTCTGACAACCACATGATCGAGCATCCGACCACTCCGCAAGAAAAAGAGGAGGAACAGAAGACTGTTCCTCCAGGAACGGAAGCTCCAGTTGTAGAAACAACTGTCCATCCGGTCAAAGAGCACCCCACAGCGGAAACGATCGCTCCGGAAGTGAAACCTGAAGAACACACTGCTGCACCAGAAGAGATTACTCCAACTGAAAAGGAAACACCGATCGAAAAGCAGGAACATGTACCGGTTGAAGTTGAACAGCCTGAGCAGCCTGAGCAACCTCAACAACCTGAACAGCCTGAGCAACCTCAACAACCTGAACAGCCTGAGCAACCTCAACAACCTGAACAGCCTGAACATCCTGAACAACCAGAACAGCCTGAACATCCTCAACAACCTGAACAGCCTGAACTACCTGAAGAGCATACTCCTGCCGCTGTACCAACTCCTGAAGAAGGATCCACCGCAGCACCAGCTGAGGAGACAACTGTAAAGGTAACAGAGGCACCCGAAGAAGAGAAGGTAACAACGGAAGTGGTCGCTGAAGCAGAACACACTGAAGGTCCGATTGAACTGACAACTGCCAAAGAAATTGTAGCTGAACACACTGAAGCGCCGGGTGCTGGTGAAGAGCAACAGACAGTTCCGACGAAGATTAGTCCAGAGGAACCATCTGAAGAAGAAAAGACAGCTGCACCTGCCACTGAAATTCCAGTACCTGTTGTACCAGAAGAGGAGCCTGTGAAACCTGTCGAAGAGCAACAGAAGGAAGCAGAAGGTACTGAACAACCACAAACAGTAAAACCGACTGAACCTGAAGAAGGTTTGGGACATACCGAGCAGCCGATTGAACAAGAACCCCAAGCAATGGAACACACTGAGAAACCAGCTGAGGGAGAACCAGAGGCGGCCGAACACACTGTAGCACCTGAAGAACCAGTTACAATCAAGGAACATGAAGTTCCAACGACATCTGCAACTCCCGAAGAGCCAGCAGTCACTGTAAAAGAGCCTGTTGAGCCTGAAGAACATCCGGTTGAACCTGAGGAGGAAGTTACGCAACAAACAGAACAGCCTTCGAGAGACGAGACAACTGTTGCTCACGAAGAAAAGGAAGAAACCATAACTGAAGGACCAGAGGAACACACTGCCCAACCAGAATTGCCTGCAACGCCGGAAGAACATACTGAGCGAACAGCTGAAACACAAGCACCAACGGTGGTACCGGTTGAAGTGCCGTCGTCCACTGAAGAACAACCAGTGCCAGAGAAGGAAGAGCCTGCAGTAGAACACGAGACTGCAAGACCTGAGGAAGTCGAAACGCCAGCAACCGAGGCAGAACACAAGGTCGAAGTCTCCACAGAAGCGCAGCCGATTACAGAGGGAGAAACTGCTGCTCCTGCAGAAGAAGCTGAACACGAAACTCAAGCTCCTGTGCTACCTGAAGAGCCTGCACAACCTGAACACCCTGCACTACCTGAACAGCCAACGCAACCCGAACAGCCTGAGCAACCTGAACAGCCTGAACAACCCGAACAGCCTGAGCAACCTGAACAGCCTGAACAACCTGAACAGCCTGAACAGCCTGAACAACCTGAGCAACCCGAACAGCCCGAACAACCAGAACAACCTCAGCAACCAGAACAGCCTGCACAACCAGAACAACCTGAGCAACCAGAACAGCCCGAACAACCTCAGCAGCCCGAGCATCCTGCAGAACCTGAATTGCCTGTGCAACCAGAGCAGCCAGAAGAACCCGCACAACCACAGCAGACTGAAAAACCAGAAGTGGAAGTTACATCGACAACCGCTGAAGCTGTTCAACCAACTGAGCAACCGATCGTCACAGAAGCTCCAGAAGAAATGATAGTAACCCATGTGCCCGAGGAGCCAACAAAACACATTCCGCCAGTCGGAGAACAAAGCAAGGAAGTAGAACAGGCAACTCTTCAACCAGAAGTTCCCAGTGATCAAGGTACGATAGCACCAGAGGAAGCATCTGAGGCGCCTGTAGAAGCCGTTGAAGCTGAAACCGGTGCTCCTGTGCTACCTGAAGAAAAACCTGAGGAGAAACCCGAAGAGAAACCTGAAGAGATACCTGAAGAGAAACCTGAAGAGACGCCTGAAGAGAAGCCTGCGGAGACGCCTGAAGAGAAACCTGAGGAGACACCAGAAGAGAAGCCTGAAGAGAAACCTGAAGTTGAACCTACCGAAGGCAAGATAGAGCAACCTACTGAACGGCCTGTCGAAGCAGAAACTGGTGCACCAACTGAAGAACAAACTTCTGCCCCGAGTGTATCCACTGAAAGGGAACCTGAACTACAAACCGAACATCCTCCAAAGCCTGAGGAGCCTGAACTTCCAGAAGGTCAAAAGCCAGAGCCTGTCATACCTGTAGAAGAAGAACACACTGAAGCAGCAACGGAAGGTCTGCCCAAAGAGGAAGTCACAGAAGAACCTGTAACGCCAGCTGTGAAGGAGACATCTGAAGCTGCTGAGGAACACACTGCTGCGCCTGGTCCTGTAGAAGCAGAAACTGGAGCACCTACGATAGCGGAAGAAGGTACCACGCCGAAGGCCGAAGAAGAGATCAAACCTGAACAGCCTGAGCAACCTGAAGAGCCTACGGAAGAACACACTGTGCCATCTGTTCATCCGATCGAAGAGGAGACACAGAAACCTGTCGAACCTGAAATTCCGGAGGCTGTAACAGAAGCAGAACGACCAACGACATCTGCACCGGTTGAAGCAGAGACTCAACAGCCTACCGTGCCAGCAGAAGAACAAACTTCCGCACCTGTCGTCCCTGTGGAAACGCAGCCAGAAGTAGAGAAGCCTGAAGAAGTGATAACATCTAAACCCAGCGAAGAAGGAACTGAAGGACCAATTGAAACGACACAGAAACCTGCTGAAGAAGAGATCACAACTATCGCTCCAACCAAAGTGCAACCGCCTTCGGGCGAAGTTGAAGGTGAAGTAGTTTCACCAGTTGAAACAGAGACCACTGCCGCTCCGATCGAACATGAAGCCACGACACTTGCCGCTGAAGAAGAGAAGCCTGCGGAACCTGCGGAGGTTACAGAAGAACCCAAACTTCCGGTTGAACCAGTTGTAGTCGAAGAAGAGACCGTAGCACCTGAACACATAACTGAGAAACCAATTGAGGTAGAACCGGAGAAGGAAGTTGAACAACAAACTGTGCCAGCAGTTCTAGAGGAAGTTCCTGAGACGACGGCAGCTCCTGAAGCTGAGAAGGTTACACCTGAAGAACATCCAACAGTCCCTGCTGAAGTAGAAACGGAAGGACCTGAAGCTGTTACTGAAGTGGGTCCGGAAGTGAAACCAACTGAAGCTGCGGAGAAACCAACTGAAGAAGAACCTGCCGTTACTGAGCAACAGACTGTTGCACCAGAGGAAGCAGTACCTACTGCTGCTCCTGAAGGTGAAGTAACCAAAGAGGAACTGCCTGCTTCGACTGAAGCACCAGAGGTTGAACAAGGAACGATTCCTTCCGTAACGAAAGAGGAACAGCCTGAAGTGTCTAGCACCGAATCTGCTGGCATCGAAACAGTCACATCTCAAGAGCCTGAAGAACTGCCGGCCGTAACAAAGATTCAACCGACTCAGGAAACCATTCCTGAGGAACACACGACGGCACCGGAGGAAGTTCAGCCAACTGAAGAGAAAGAACACATACCTACTGGCTTACCCGAACAGCCCACTGAACAACCAGAAGCGGCTACGACTGTAGAGACTGAAAAACAAGCAGAGATCACACCATTGCCCACAGAAGCCTCCATTCCAGAAGAGGAACTTCCAAGCAAAACTGAACAACCTGAACACATACCGGAAGAAGTCCCGGTGGAAGTAACAGAAAGCCACGAGGCTGAACCAACGGCGACATCGTACAAACCCGAAGAGGTACCACACCTTACGGAAGCTCCGATCGAAGAACACGTAACGGAAGCTCAACCACTGCCAACGGAAGCACCTGTGGAGCCTGTGGAGAAGGAAGAAGAGCAAGTTGAAGAGCACGTACCCCAGACCGAAGCTCCTCTTCCAGAGACTCCGGAAGTTCCAGAAGTTTCAGTAAAGCCAGAAGAGGAGTCGACCGAAGGCCAACTCACCATCGGGCCGGAAGAACATCCACAGCCGCTCAACCACACCGTCGAAGAGCCAGTAACGCAACAGACCATCAGGCCTTACGAACGACCGACGACCACGACCACGATGGCCCCGATCGAGTATCCTGATCAATCCGTCTCCGGCGAGGAGAATCCACACTTCCCCACCCAAGGCGGAAGCTACCTAAGCCCTGACGAGGACTACGACGAGGACGACCAGGCCATCTACGGGCCAGGAACTTGCCGATACGGCGGCAAGGTCTACGTTTCTGCCCAACAGATACCCAGAGACGACCCGTGCGACTTCTGCTTCTGCTTCCGAAGCGACATCATTTGCCTTCAGCAGAGCTGCCCACCGCCCATCCCAGGCTGTCACGAGGAGCCGATCAGCGGATTCTGCTGTCCGAGATACGAGTGCCCCGTCTCCATGGCCACCTCCCTCAACCTGACCACGACCACCACCACGACCACGACCACGCTGCCGCCGCACTTCCTCGCGCACGCCTACAAGGGCGCCGCGAGACGCAGCGGATGCCAAATCCGCGGACAGGCGTACCGCGTCGGTGACGTCATCAAGTCCGCCTCCGGACCCTGCCTCCACTGCACGTAAGTCGGCCTTCTATAAGTTCTATAGGTATATGCACACAAGCTTGTGTAACGATATACAGGTAGCCCTCCTATGACACGATAGATAGGTTCGTGGAAAACGCCGTGTTGGGTGAAACCGTGCTGTGTGAGACCCAGAGTTAATACGAAAACGGGGGTTACGTTCCGGAATGTTATAAAAAATAGACTTTTTGTCGTGTTTTCATGTAAGCACCTTAATTTTTAATAGAAATATAAATTTATGTATAACACAAAACTAAGAAAAGAACAAAAATATGAACCTTGACTGTTGCTTCATTTGAATTAAGATTTTTCCAATATGGAGGTGCTTTTTCCCTTTTTAACAGACTATCCAAGACATATCTTTACTGCTAAGTAAATATAGCTTGGGACAGAAACTTGAAGTACAATGTCGTACTAAGGTTTTCGAAATTTTCTCGTCCTATTGGAGGAAAACCGTGTTATGGGATGCCGTGTTGTCGGAGGATTTCCACAATTTATGAAATCGTGTTACAGCGAAACCGTGTTACGGGATACCGTGTTATAGGAGGGCTACCTGTAATTATATAAATTCCAAAATCCCAAAATGGGGATCGTGGCAGCCAATTGGTTGTTAATACCGATGCTATTCGGCAATGTAGTACGTCTCACCTTACCCTAGACCTGGGTACCATTTTCACCCGTTCCTTCGACATTTCAGTTGCGGTGGCGACGGTAACATGAAGTGCGAGCCCCGAGTGTGCAGCCCGGAGCCGATGCTGAGGCAAATGATCGCCGCCGCGACGGCCAGGAGGAGGAGATGAGCCGTCGACGAGCATGGCGGGGCGCACGCCCCGACCTTGGCGCAATACACGACGGAGCCGGGATTAGCGGATGCGGCCGGAAGCAGTGTTGTATAAAAGTGAATTAAAATTATTCTAAACTACCTAAACGTTCGCGGAACACAGACAATATAGTGTGCTTCGGCGATCACGAACTGAGTGGCCAAAACGTAAACGTTTATATTATAATATTATATTATGTTATATATAAAGAGGAAAAAAAAAGGGCAGAACGAACGATGGAGAATGGATGGGGGGATGCGATTTGATGATGATGCGAAGGGGCAACGAGCTGGGACGACGGAGAGTCGCGTGTAAGGCGCGCTTCCGGTGCCAAAATGTGATCGAAACATAGTTGGAGTGGGGGAGGGATGCAGATGGCAAAAAAATGCGGATCGGGTCGAAGTGATGAAGTGCCGCGTTCATCTCGTCTTACGCCATTTTTTTACGAGTCTTACGCCATTTTTTTTTTTTACGAATAAACGTGCCGGTTAACATGGGTGGGCGGGGTAGGGGGGGAGGGGGGAGAAGAGCGCTTACGCGTCCGAGCGAAATAAAAGAGCGAGAGGGGAGGAGTCAGGAGAGGGGAAAAAACGAAAAAAAAAATAAGAGAATTAATAATGGATAATATTACTGGCTGAACGTAACGAGACTTATGACTGTGCCTTCGTCAGTGTCGACAACGGCGGCACTACTTTCGTTTCGCGGACAGCAAAAAAAAAAAAAAAGAAATAGCCGATCGGCCAACGGGCGCATCGAACTTCGTCATCGATCACTGTCGTCGGCGTCGATATCCGACGGGATATATCATTCGTAATTAATCGCTACTCCACACACGGTGACGGGGATATAAACAAAATGGAGGATGAGAATCGAGTGCGAAGGCAGGCGGGAACGGGGAGTGGGAGGAGAGCGGGTGGGATGGTAATAAAAAAAAGCTAAAAAAAGAGAGGGAAAACTAATCGGAACAGGACGATCGCGGAATTAATTGTTCGCCGGCAGTGACATTGTAACAGTGACCCGAATCGCAGGAGGGACACCCCCCCCCCCCCCCCCCATTTTACGGAGTTAAGCTCTGGCCCCCCGAGTAACCTCGAGTTTCTTAATTAAGTAATGACGCTCCCCCATTTTTTTTACTCTTTACTAATGAAAGTACGAGATCGGTGTCCCTCGTTGCGATTCGTCGCGCGCGTGTTCATCCGCAAGGTAAAAGTCAAGATGTGTCGCATCTTGAGAGTAGATGAATCTATGGGCGGATAACTAACGCGCTAACGATCGCTCTTGTAATATCACTGCTAGAGAAGAAAGCTGTGCGTCGATGATCGCTCGTGATTCACTCGCGGCCGAGACAGAAAAAAGGGGAAGTAGAGAGAGAGAGAGAGAGAGAGAGAGAGAGAGAGAGAGAGAGAGAGAGAGAGAGAGAGAGAAAATGAGGAGGAAGAAGAAGAGCTGAATCCGGGTCTCGTTCGCCAGCGAGGTCGTGCCCTAATGAGAGATCAGTTCACATCTTTTTCACGTTTTTCGCCGGCGCGCGCGCGCGCGCGTGCGCACTCGAGAGCACGATCGGCACTCGATCGTCGAGCAGGAAGTCCTTGCATTACGTCGAGACGCTATCGAGTCAGCCTAGCTGATTGTGCTTCCACTTTCAATTCCGTAACGTTCGCGCGAAACACTGGATTTACCGTGAGTCGTTGTCACTTTAGGATGCCTCGCTGCTTTTCTTTGTGTATGTAAGAAAGTGAGAGAGAGCGAGAGCGAGAGAGAGAGAGAGAGAGAGAGAGAGAGAGAGAGACCCCGCTTATATTGCGTATGTACATGTATATGATACGTGAACGATCGAGGCGATACGGTATACAATGCCGACGAACGTGCGAGAGAGCGCGCGCGCGCGTGCGTCCATGTGCGCGATGAATATATATAATATGTTTAAGAGATAATTAAGGAGAAGCGGAGGAGATTAAATGACGGAGGTTAATAATCGAAGGGCAGACGAAAAAAGGTACGCGCATCTCAAAGCTCAAACAGCGGCTCGCGCGGAGGACCGATCCGTGAATTTGCTTCTCCGGCGAGCTGGCGTCATTATACATAAATATAAATATATATATATATAAATATAAATATATACATTTATATGATTCTTTATATACACTGTACCCTCCTAATAATAATACTTAACGATAACGATGTTCTATACATTTGTACGAAAAAGTATACTTATCTTATAGTGACTTGGCGCCCCCTGTTCCTCGATCTCAAAGAGTTTCCGAACACTCGAACGGCTTCCATCCGAGTTTCACGAGTCAATTATTGCCGACAGAAGGAGAGAGAGGGAGAGAGAGAGAGAGAGAGAGAGAGAGAAAGCGAGAATCTCAATGCGAGAGATCCGCCGACCATTTTCTTCGCTAATACGCTTTGAAATTCTGGTACGCGGGGCGCACTTAATTATAATAGAACAAACGCTATATCGTCGCACAAATACTGCGCATACTGTCTGTATTTATAAATAATTGGATGAAGACGACAGGTCGGACTTCTCGTCTTTCCGGCATCGGCAGGTCGTAGTTACTCTACTCGATTACTTATTATATTCAAATCTATCTCTATCCGTCTTCCCTCTTCGACAAACGTTTCTGTTCAGTCTTCCAACCGAAAGCGAAGCTTTCCCTCGGATATCCACCGACTCGATATAATCTCACGGTGCCAAATGCAACGAATTAGGTGAAAATCCAAACCTGATCGACTGCCACGTAGATGGCGAGGCATTGCAATGTATAATACCTTCATCTGTAGCTCACCACTTGCCTACGAAGATCTGGACCGAGTGTTACCTCAAACGTTTCGCACGTCAGCCGATCTTTTTCCGAATCAATTTCGTAAAAGAGGGAAAGAAAGAGAGAGAGGGAGTTAAAAATTGACACTGTGAAATATGAACAGAATCGCGCGGCAAAAAAACGCGAACGAACGAGAACTAAACGCGACTAGAAAATCATCTCGCAATCAATGAACTGTAACAATAAGAAGTCTTCCTATTCATGCTGACACTCTTCCACTCTTACTTCTGTGAAAGCGAACGGGAGCTAGTATCGCGAGCGCAGACTCTGGCGTCCGGTATCTTCCTACCTATCTCTTCCCCCATTCGAAACGGGAACGTACAGTTTGCTCAAAGGCTTATATTAACGTTTAATAGACATCTGACGACGATTGCGAGATTAACATTCGTGCGTACCGAGCCGTACGATACTGCGCGAGAGTAAGATCTCGCGCCGATCGCAGCTCGGTACACATGGAGCCGAGTCAATTCTTCTGAAGCCAACTTCGATAGCAATTAGTCGAGCCTAGTATTTATCTTGATATTCCCCCTGCACTCATAGCGGTAATTATACTGGAAGTAATGAGTATCGAGTGTTATGATAGGTACTATATAATAGTATACATTTAAATGTAACGTAAGGTATAGAATTACAGAGAATACATAGAGTGCATGTAATTAATAACACTGGTTGGCGGCTGGTAAGAACGATGACGGATCGTCTGCCTCAACGAAATCATCGTTTTTGTCATCGCGACCAACCTATCCTTTATATGTATACATAACCATAGCGTCATGGCTAATGCGACCAATTTCACTCTACCGTTGCTACGGACATCTGTGCATGTACATTAAAAGAGAATCCTTGATTTGTACAATTGTTACGAGCATTCATAGGTCGTCGGTGACTTGTCGATTCAGTGAGTAATCGTTCGAGAATCATTGTCGTCGATCACTCTTTCCCCTCATTCAAATTTAAGCGCGACCTCGCGCCATTCTCAATAAAGGACAGATCCGTTGGAATGAAATTGAACGCTTTGCGCATGAAGATTAAATATGGCGCTCAGTACGCAATATACTCAATGCTCGTGATGAACTTCTCGGACATTTTTTTATACTTGACTATGAATGACCGCGATGAAAACAATTATCCCTTTATTCTCAATATAGCCTGTTATCGTTTTTCGCCGCGCATTATACTATGTGATAAAGAATGAAACGAGCAAGCCGGGAGTATCATGATGCCCCTCCCAATTATACGGAAGTAGGATAGATTCGACAGTACGTGCTAGTATAAAGTGTCCTTTTATATGAATAAATCATTTTGTATGTCACTCTGTGTCTCCCCTTTATTCTACATAACTCCGCCGTTACAAATTTTGGTATGAAGTTCGCAAATTAATCCCTAAACCTTATGCATGAATTTGACAATCACAAATTAATTCTTGAGCATATTTTATCAAAACGTTAATGGCAATTAAAATATAACCCAAACCTGCTCTGAAACCATTGCTTGATTGAAAACTCTTAAACATTATAAAAGGGAAGCCTTGCCCATACCTAGCCTTCGCCAATTCAATATTATTTCATTTCAAATACGCGCACTTTACCTGCAAACTTATCCGTGCGCATGCGCAGATGTCGTTCGTGCTGTCGATAAGGCAGGTATTATGACTAAACTTTAACGCTTAATAACTTTTTAATTAGACGAGAGCGCGCTTTTTGGCTTTTACAGATCTTATTTTTATGCAAAAATTGATGTTTCTGCAAATTTCCATGCAAATCGGTGATGAGCACGTCTTTCTTTACCTTTACCCTTAAACTCCTGCTCTCATTGGTGGGTCGCTCGACCAATGGCGTCGTTGCGGTGCCAAGTGACGAGCGGAGCGCTAAAATCGCAAGATTGTGTCCCCCTCTAATGATAGATCTTATCATTAATAGTACAGTTGAAAGGTGAAAAAAAATGATTCTGATCAACGAAGGGTAAGAAGGGTTATCCCTACCACTCTGGCTGTGCTTTGACACATTTGACTTTTCCAGTGACCGTTTTTGCCAATAAAAAATGACAGTCAAATTCCTGCCAAACACGTCGATATTCCTAACACCTTCTTTCTTTTCGTTACCCGATTGTAAGCGCTATGGCATCCCATCTTCCTAAAATATACATTCGCACGTGGTACCCAATCGTTCACACCACCAAGTACGACGCAAGTGCGCAGGTCGATCCGGTGCTTACACGTTCGTATTACACCAGTTCGCACCATATCGTTTCTCGGAATCTACCTGTAGGTTTACTGAGTAACCGTCACCCAGTGTCATCAAGTTCCGCACCCTGCTTCAGACAGCAGAATCGTTCACAGACGTGTCTGTGTCTGCCTCAGTTCCATATTATGGCTGACATGTTAATGAACATGGGTACGACTCGCAAAGTGTCCTTCGGCCTGAATGGCAAGTTGAATGGTTTCGAAAGTAAGACGCCGTTTCTCATTGGTGTTTCCGGAGGTACAGCCAGCGGAAAAGTGAGCAATTTATATTCACGTGTTTTAAGAAGTGAGGAGGCAACTTCACATTTTTTCATGTATTGATTTTGAAGTGAATTAAGCTTTTCTGTCATTTGCTATACTCGGTGCGTTTAAAAATAAAACGACGCCATTCACCGCTTGCGCCTCATTGACGGTGCAGTTCTTAGCTAATGACAATGCATTTATGGCATAACCTTTGACCATCTGCTAGGCTATATTAATTAGTTACTAATTCTTCTATTTTGGGTAACATTTTTGTACCCCAGTCAACAGTATGCAAACGCATTATGGAAAAGTTGGGGCAGGTGGACATGGATCATCAGCAGCGTCAAGTAGTTGTCATATCACAGGACAGTTTCTACCGGGACCTGACACCGGCTGAGAAACTGAAAGCAGAGAAGGGTCAATTCAATTTTGATCATCCAGATGCATTTGATAATGATCTAATCCTTCAAACACTTCAAGACATACTGGCTGGGATAAAGTGTGAAATACCGGCTTATGATTACAGGACCAATAGTTTGTATGTGCACTTTGATGTAAATTATCATGCTGATGTATAAATTAAATAAGTGAGTTTTTGTTTCAGGATAAAGGATCAGATCACAACAATATATCCTGCAGATGTGGTGCTCTTTGAAGGGATTTTGGTCTTCTATTTTCCAAAGATACGTGACCTCTTTCACATGAAGTTATTTGTAGATACTGACTCAGATACCAGATTAGCCAGAAGAGGTAACTGCAATTAGATATACGAAGTGAAACTCAGACCTTACATTTCTAATCCCACTTATTTACCCAGTACCAAGAGACATAAAAGAAAGGGGTAGGGATCTGGATTATGTACTGAACCAGTACATGAACTTTGTCAAACCAGCTTTTGAGGAATTTTGTTTACCCACAAAGAAATTTGCTGATGTTATCATACCAAGAGGAGCAGATAATACAGGTAACAATAACAATGCACACACCAATAGTTTGCACATGAAATAACATAACATTACTCATGCAGGAGGGTATATGAGAAAAGAACTTGATATTGGCTGGTCAGCCAATTATGAACAAATGTTGTTATTGTCAGTTGCTTATTTACCACACTACATTGTCAAACTCTTTTCACATATACCTCTTTTATAATGTACACATTGTGTAAGGAGCTCCCATTACTCCTATATTTTGATCAGCCTGACAGTGTGGCCGCCCTCCATTGCTCGCACGGATCCGAACGGTACATTATTGCCAAACATTGTCAGCTGTATAAACATAAGCCTCATAAGTTTTATAAACTTTCACCCCTTGTGATACGCAAAGCATTATCCCTCTGATCAAACATCTATAGAAGTGCATATTTGAAAAAAAGTTTGCACTTGGGCAGTTTGGGATTAGAATGAGGGCTTCCTCATTGCTAATTGATTATTTCCTACACTAAACTACTATCCACCTATGCCTAAACTCTTTCCATATGTGTCTCTTAAAGTACACAATGCCTAAAGAGTCCCAGCTACTTTTACACTTTTTAACCTTTTGCTTATTTGATAAATCTGAATTAAGTCATTTTCTGTGTCAGCTGAATGAACTTTATCTATATCTATCTGTCCTACCTGCACTTGACACACTGCAAGAAATGGCTTATTACGTTTGTAACATTTGGCATTACTAACTTACAATGTGCATTCTATTTACTGCAGAATTATTAGTCTCAGCACAGCTTAGGTGCAGGTAAGATCTAACATGGCAGCTTTAGTGTTGTAACTTTTACCTCAATGTGTCTTATATACCTGCCCTATGTGGGTGCTGCCCGGTATTGTGCGACGGTACAGTCAACCCAATGTCGTCAAAAAGTTATGTTGTAAAGAAGCACAATGAAAGGTTAAGAACGCTTTATACAAAACATACATGATTTTTGATTGTATGTTTCCAGTGGCAATAGACCTTATAGTGCACCACATCTGGGACATTTTGCGTTTGAAAAAGGCCGAAAATGCATCCGGGCAGTATCCATATGTCTACCAGCATAGGCGTACTTCGGCCTCATCCGACATTCTCAGCAGATGATCTAAGCGAATTGTTGCGCATATGACGAATTCACTGTCAAGCACTGCATTTTTCCATCAGTATACCACAATTTTTCCATATGTCCAATCTTAATAGCAACCTCGCATCTTTTATTCTTTAGTACTTATAATCTTTCCTATATATACGAATCTATAGCGATGCTATATTTATACATTCTACCACAAAATGTTGCCTTTACTAAATGTAGCCTCTGATGAGATCATATATACGTTATTTGTTGGTTTGGTCAGCATTATTCTTAAATGGCAGGAGCAAAACGTAAAGGTATGACATACCATGATGAATCGCAATTTCGGCTCTCTTCTGATACAGTATACAGCCGGATGAATGTGTATCTCATGTACCTACACATAAGTCTACCTTTGTAAAGAAGAAGAAACAAATTCAAGTATTGTTCAACCTAAATATCTTTAAGTAGTCCATAAGCATAAGTATGCACAGATGGATATAAACATGACGTTTACATTTTGTATAACGTCTTTTATTCCAGTGTCCCAATAATGGGTGCATTTATATGAAGAGTAATTTCAGTTTTGCATAATATGGTTTACCTTAAGTGAGCGACAGAAGATCTATTGGCATAATTAATTGGTATGTGATATATACTTATAGATTAGATATTTTGTTTCGTTCATATAAATAAAAAGGTGTATTTTAAATACCTTGGTGCCAATAGATTACGCGACGTTCAATTATTAAGCATAATGTTGCGTAATCGTATTCAAATATGATTTTGATGGTAATATTTTGTAGTGTATTTTGCACATGCTCAAATCATGAATTGATACCTAACCATTGGTATGTCCCCAAGTATCGCTGCCACAGTGATTAACTATAGGTTATAATTTCGCATAATTTGATACATTATATACTTAACATGTAAGATGATATATACCAATAAAGGCATTCAAAATAAAGCCCTACCTAAAAACTCCTTACAACTGCGTACATTTATCATATCGGTTTGTTACAGTTGCCATAGATTTGATAGTGCAGCATATAAGAGACATCTTAAGCAACCGGGGTAAAGTAGGAGTAGAACCTGAAAGCCCAATAAGCAGAATCGAGGGACATATCAGGAGGCCCCATTAATATTTCCGCGACTTAGTGCTTCTTAAGGATCTACATAAGGAACAAATTTTATCAGGTGTATTATTTCCAATACTCACACAATTTTTATTTGGGTTAATACTCACACTATATTTTCATATGGGTTAATTTACGTGCAACGTTATACATTAGATGGCTCATATAGTGATAATCTAAGTCAGTACAGAATTTATGGAATATGTACATTAAGTGTTCATGTACATTGCAAGAAGTTTTAAATCTTCAAGTGATATAGCATATTATTTTAAATAACAACTAAAAAAAATGATTAGTAGTAAAAAGCAGAGTGCTTATGGTGGCATTAATTTTTTCATTTTGTTGTTGATAAAGCAATACATTTTTTTTTCTTTTCATTGTATTTATGTACGATTGAGATGTTGGTTATGATGATTGAGATTTATATGTATCAAAAATTGTTTATTTAAAGTTTTAACTATAGACTAATTGTACATATTATCTATATAAAGTGAAGAATTGTGATGCATAGCAATCAAAACAAATTAATAATATGTATGTATGTATATTGTTGTTATTATTAAATACTTATATTTGTCCTAATTGACAAAATTTATTGATAATATAACTCCAAATTCATACCATCGTGTATCTCATCTAAAGAATATCATTAAGGGAAACAATTTATAGAAATGTATATATGTTTTATGTACATCAATGTTATTTACTATTAAAAGGATACAATCCTGCAATTTAATGTGATCCTTGAAAATTGTGTACCATTTCTTCAACACTATCTTCTCCCAGTGGGTGCCTGTTTGCGCAGCAATTAATTTCTTTAAGTCCCCTATGGTATCGTCTGGATTACATTTTACTCTTACTTTCTTCCCAAGACGGTCATTGCACGTTATCTCTAACATTTTCTATACCCTTTTACCTTGCAAAAAGAAATAACTACTTACCAAATTTTCCATAGACAAATAAAGTCTATTTTATTTTATTGGGCCAATAAGCCAACGTAAGACATATTTATCTATCGAATAAAGTAAGTTTGGAACTTGAAACTTGCAGGTTAACCATCTATGCTTTTAGGTTAGAGAACAACACCAAACTTTCAGTAACCAATTATACTGCAATTGCTGTGATAAATCTAGCAAATACACGAATTTGATAACGAGCAGACAAGACAAAATTGGTGTTGAAAGTAACGAGTAATTAACAGAAAAACACATAGCACTGTGTACTGCTAGTTGGATAACATTCTTACTAAGTTACCTTATTCTTCAGTAAGTTCGACACTTTCGTCATGATGTCAAGTTTAAAAATGAAAGGATTTCTATTGCTAGCCGTTAAGATAGTCGAAAATAGGATTCTCACCAGAAATATCTGCTAAAATCTTCGTTTTCCTTTTGGTCCGACCAAACTTTGTCAAGAATTCTAATTTGACAACTGACTCGTACTACGCTAATCGTCAGAAGCATGACCGTCTACGCACACATGGACGCATGCTCGCTTAATTGCATGCGGCATAAAGGTTGATGTTTATGCAAATTATTCTATATCATTAGATACACGTAGCTGCTTTAATGAAAGAAAGTAAATAGAGTTCGTTTTAGTTTTTTTTACTGGACAATACGGCATAGAGTAGTGTTTCACCTTATTTGTTGCATTTATTTATTTGTCAGACGAATAAGGCAGTTCACACTTTCAATTCGTCGAGAAAGATCGATCGCCGGTTCATCAATTCTCGTAAAGAATTTTCAAAAATATATGCAAATGAAGTATTTGACCACGTACGCCGGAAGTGACGCGTACGTCGATCTCCACATCATTCAGAAGAGTTTGCGGGAACATGTTCAGTGGTAGTCGCACAAGACTATCACGAACGTGTGTTCGGTCATTCTCTCTGCTCTCACCCTCTGTTATTCGGTACCACTTGTGTGCGGTGCACGTGTGTATATGTGAGTGTATGGGTACTTTTTTGGTTTTTGAATAAGACACGATGGTGATCTCACAGGAGTTGGTTTCAAAAGGAGAAGAAATCGCAGATCAGGTGAATTTGCGGCGCTGAATCGCGCCTTCCAGAGTTTTGCTCTCTACTAATCGTGTACGATATTCATTTTACGGTGGAATATTCCGGGGAAGAAAGCCGCGAGAATTTACTGCTGGTATACAGGTGCAAGGCTCCTGTCAACGTCATCGTAGCCAGATCGTCGCTTTCAATGACATATTTCATCGTGTAACTTGCTTCCGTTACAATGGACTTCGGTTTTCAAATTACCTACCAGCCTCTTGCACGCAAACGATATTGTCTTTTCTGCGCTTTGCATAATGAAAGGTTATGAACCGTACGGGTCATATGTCCGGTATCCTGTGACATTTTTCACGTTTAACTGTTTCGATTATCGAATATGTTTAATGATATGGACACGTACAAGATGTAATTCTCTTGAGGCAAATGTTAGACTTACGTGATAATGTGTAGCCGCATTATTTTTGCACACAATGCTACAGTCTATTATTCTATAATTTATTTCTAGTGCCGATACGTAATAATAATAATTGTCGTTAGCACCCAATCACGATGTACCATCTGTGTTGACCGTTCTTGCGGTGAAATTTTAAACGATATATGATTACCGGTAACTTTCACAGACCTACTTTACATATTCAATCCAGATGCCATGAGCTTTGCAGCCCATAAGATTCAGTCAAAAATAATCTTCAATATTGCTCATAATTATAACGTTTTAACGGCACCTTTTTCATATTTATTGCGTATTATTATTTTGTATATAACCTTACGTTTCATTAACTTTTTTTTTAATGTTTTTCTAACAGATTATTCGAAATGGGAAGCATATACTACCCACACTAGCCCGACTATGTCTGATAGCCACGTTCGTGGAGGATGGATTACGAATGTGGTTTCAATGGAGTGAACAGAGGGAATATATAGATTTATCATGGGGCTGTGGAAAATTTCTAGCTACTTTGTTCGTGCTTGTTAATCTGGTCTGCCAGCTTGGAGGATGTGTCATGGTCATTGGAAGATGGAAAGTCAGCATAGCTTGTGGAGTTCTATTCTTCATTGTTGTTCTCCAAACATTTGCATATAGTATCTTATGGGATATGCAGTTCCTATTTAGGAACTTGGCTCTTATAGGAGCACTTCTACTCGTTTTGGCAGAATCCAGAGTTGAAGGAAGATCATTGTTTGCTGGTGTTCCTTCCTTGGGTGTTAATAAGCCTAAGAATCTTCTGCAATTGGCAGGCAGAGTCTTATTGGCTTTCATGTTCATAACACTACTCCGTTTTGAGATCTCCGTTATGCAGATCATGCAAGATATACTTGGCAGTATTTTCATGGTTTTGGTGACGATAGGATACAAGACAAAACTTAGTGCTCTTCTCTTGGTACTTTTGCTGTCAGCCCTCAACTTCTATCACAACGCATGGTGGACTATTCCTGATTACAAACCACTTAGGGATTTCCTTAAATATGACTTCTTTCAGGTTGGTTTCATAAAATTGTGAATCATTAACATTGTAAATGAGCTGGTATATAATATGTGTTGTGTCAATTATATTATTTAATTTCAGACATTATCAGTCATTGGAGGCCTTTTGATGATAGTCTCTTTAGGCCCAGGTGGAGTTTCAATGGATGAACACAAAAAGGAATGGTAGACGTAATCATTGGATCCATATTCCACCACAATTTTTATAAAGCGTATTTCCGAAATGTCGCCCATTCTTGTGCCTTGATACGCTCAATGAGACCCAACAATAATGGGCATTATGATTAATGTCATATGGGAAGTTCTTAAAATCTTGCCCACCAATATGAATGAAGCATGTTACGTCAGGATATCACTAGAATACAATTCAGAGTCTACCAGCGTTCCATTCTGCAAATAAGAAACACTACACAACACACAATGAGACACCCAGTGTGCAATGTTCTAAAATGGTTGCAGTGAAACAGAAAGAAAGGAGAAAGAGAGAGACAAAGAGAGAAGGAACAGTTCATGAAGACTAATTTATACTACAATTAATGGCATTGTACATATGACATTGCGTTTACTCTGAGAAACAAAATATATTTTTCCTGGGTGTTTTTTTCATTTTTCCTGTACTTTCAATTTGATGTGACTGATGGCTTTATACATATGATTTTACTATTGACATCATATATTCTTCCAAGCAGTCGCGGAAAGAAAGACTACACATAGCTCCATTAAGTTCACAAAAGTGAAATACAAAGCAACGGATTTTTAAGATTTTATTATAATTAAGTTATTGTAAATATATGTTCAATTTCAAATTTTCGCCAATAGTTTTTATTCACGCAAAGTGCTTCAAACACTTCCTCTTGACTTCACGTGTCCTGTGCAAACGGGCGAGCTAATTACCGGGTTAAGAATCCTTATTACGACTAAAAATATGATATGCTAAAATAAACCTGTCTTAAAATAGCAGTGCTTTTACTCGACGACTTGGAACATACGGGTGAAATCAGTACAGTAACCGCGACCGTTGCAGATTCTGCTGTGGCCTACAATTGATTACGCGGCAATTTGAAATATATATCTTACAATATCATAATTTCTATCGTGAGAATGAGAATAAAGAATGGCTTCAAATACTGCTCAGTTACGCGTGGAACGACGATCTTGACTGCAAAGCCTTTCATTCATGTCCTAAAATCAGTGTTCAAGAGCGAAAGATGCGATCATTGTTTACAAAGGTAATTATTGCAAAGCCCCGTGCCAAATATTAATCTATATAACAATTGGCTTTGTTCTCCCATTACGCCCTTGCACCCACGCAACTGTACGGAGCGCCTCGGTAGCATATCTATGATGCATCACACAGCTGCTTTTCAGATACTTTGTCAGTTTTCTGGTGAAACTCGCTCGCGCTCATCCTCCTTATCCCACCCCTTCTTCCCGTTGGTAATAACGATGAAATATTCGCTTAAGGGACAAATTTTGAATAACAGGATTGAAACCGTGAGGTTACGTTTAGTCCAGGGCCGGCAATTTTTGCCTCCCACCGTGACGATAAAAACGATGCAGTCTAGAAGGAAGAAGTCTATTGGAAATTTTGACGGAATCATTGACGGTCCGAGTTAAGGCAAATGCCTCGGAAATTTTAATCGGTCGGTCGCCTCGGTTGACGTAATATGGAAAAGAATGTAGATGGTCTTAAAAGGGGAACTTCCATTCTTACTGAAAAACCGTTCACCTTCGTTCTCGGTTCAAAACACCGGAACATACGCTGTGACAATTGCTTGAAAAGGTATCTTTTTCGAAATTTCGCGTACTCTGGGAACAAAAATTTCTGTCCGCTTTTCTTTCAGATCGCACGACATAATGTCGGTTGTTCCATAGATTTTTCTGGTAGAGGTTACGATTCACGGCGTATGTGGAATGTTTATTCTGTAACGCCTGATGTTTACTTTCCATGATATTAGCTAAAATCAATTTTTCTTCTTAAACTATCCTTCGATGTATAATTAATGACTGTTAAAGTGGTATTCAATAATTATATATTTTAATTTATGAATCATAGACTATTGATTGATTTGGATTATTCCAAAACTTAGTCCTCTTTCATTTCAGTGGTAAACTTTACAAGTGTTCTGGCTGCTCGTACGTGTACTATTGTGACCGTGCTTGCCAGAAGGCATCATGGAATGTACACAAGCAAGAATGTGTCAATTTAAAGAGAGTGTCACCAAGAGTTGTACCCGATGCAGCAAGACTAATGGCTCGTATAATAGTCAAGCTAAGTCAAGGTGGAGGTGATGAAAGGGGTTATTATTCAGAGAATAATTATAGAAGATTTAAAGATTTGATGTCACGTATGTATCATAAGATAACGTTGTGACTACTTAATAAATATTTACTTAATTGGATACATACTTATAGACTATTCTGACATAAAGAAGGATGAGAAACGAATGGAACACTTCACTTCCCTGTGTGGTGTTTTGTTTGAATTTCTTGGCTCAATCCCTATGCCAAATTCAGCAGAACTGATGGGAATATATGGGAGAATTTGTGTTAATTCGTTCAACATACTGGATCAAGACATGAATAGTATTGGAGTTGGAATTTATTTAGGTCCTTCAATAATAGATCACAGCTGCAAGCCAAATGCAGTAGCTGTGTTTGAAGGTAGTACTATTATCATAAGGACACTTGAAGATTTGCCTTCTTTAGATTGGGCACAGGTAAGTGTACTGTCAATGGATAGATTTAATCTTATATTAACTGAATATTTTGTAACTTATGTACATATGCTCTTATGCCGTAGATAAGGATATCTTACATTGATTTATTAAATTCCACAAAAGACAGACGTGCAGAACTGCTAAGTTCTTATTACTTTCTGTGTGATTGTGAAAAATGTGGACAGCCAGAACCAATGGTTGAAGCAGCTGCTTGTCCAAATACATCCTGCACAAACCCATGTCCCCCAGATTCTGAAGAATGCTCAAAATGTGGTACTAAATATAATGACAGATTCCTGTCACTGTTCAACGAAGTCAGTGCACTCACTGCTCATCATTTGCAGGGCATGAAAAATATGGCATGTATCCTTTCCCATTAAATAAAATATGATGAAGTACGTTACAGACAGCAAAACTGTTTCCTTATAGATAAAATTAGATCTCGATGTTAGCAAAATGTGCTTGAAGAAACAAAATGCCATTTTGCACCCATTGAATGTACAGCATGTCAGGACATTGGAGGCTGCATTTGATGCAGCAGTAACCTTAAACAATTGGGATGAGGCAGAGTTTTATGCAAAGAAGCTAATGCCTGGATACTTGTAAATAGACTCAATTTTTATATTTTGCATTGAAAAGTTACATGCTCATATCATATACAATTTCATGTTACAGACATTACTACGGTACGGTACATCCTTTAACTGGACTACTTTACCTGATGACTGGAAAGATTCAGCTACATAAGAGGAGAATTCAAGAGTCATTGGAAGCATTAAAAAAAGCTCAAGTAATTTTATCAGTGACCCATGGAGATAAGCACTCCCTAGTTATTGAGAACTTGATGCCTCTCCTATACCAAGCTACACACGAAGCTTCGTGAAGAAAAACATAATTTTAATCATAATCATAGTTTTCTGATTAATCATTTTCATGGTCATGTCATAATGTTGTGCAAGGTATAGGTATTTATTCAAATTGGGCCTTGTATGTCATGGTACAACAAAAACAAATTATTTATTTAAACTTTAATAAATAGTAATGATAAAACCTACAAAAAAAGTAGTTTTCTTTTGAACATCTTTATGTGTAACAAAGTATAATTCGGGAACGGTTAAATATGTTAATGGCTGACAAACAATAAGAATTATACACGTCTGATAGCAACAGATGTACCTGACGTATCAGGGAATAGATGCGATATAATGTTACACATTACAAGTCATAATAAATTTAATTAATAAAAGTTGCACGGCTTTAACAGAATTTCAACATACTTTTTGCTACCAATGTGTCTTGTTCTTGTTAAACCGAAACGGTTTTCTATCCGTGAACAACGATATTTCCTCCGCCTTTCAATGTTTCCGTTCTACTGATCAAATTTCCCGATGACAGCGCTACTTACCAGCACTGTGCCTAATATTATTGAAACCCTGGGCACGATTTTTCTCTAGAAAAAAGTTTCCGCGGCGTGACCTACAATATGTGTCGAAGCAGAATATCACAAAAAGTATGTAAATTGATAAATAAATACAGCATCTGTTGTCGTTTTTTCTGAAATAATCATTTTGGCAACATAAAGAACATAAAGCCGTGTAAAAGAGTTTTTTTTATTAGGGAAATTGCAACGATAAGAGTGGTACAACTGAAAATTCGAATTTAAGTGTTCGTTATTAAATTTTTCAAAATTACCGTTTGTTAAACGTTTCTCGAAAGTTCGAACAATGGCACTAACTCTGAAAGCTATTATTTTATGCGATTTTAAATCATTTAGGGGGAAAGTAGTTATTGAGTCATTTAAGCCTGTTACAGCAATTATTGGTAAAAATGGAGTGGGTATGTTAATTAAATAAATCGCAAGCAACTTTAAACAATATAAGTGAAAATTACATATATCAATCGGTTTTCTTCTCACATGTTCGATATACTCTTTCCACTACCTTGCTGTAGGTAAATCGAATTTTATGGATGCCATTAGCTTTGTAACAGGAGAAAATAATGCAACCACTTTACGTGTGAAGAAACTATCTGATCTTATTTGTGGAGCACACATATTGAATCCAGTTGCACACAGGTACTATTGAATAAGTCAAGTTTATGAAACTGAACATCTAAAATATTATTTTATGTTACAGTGCCTATGTCACATTAGTTTTAACATCTGAAGACAATACTGACATAGAATTTACCAGAATTGTTACACGGACTTCTACTGAATACAGAATAGATGGTCAGGTAAAGTATGGTTTATTCTTAATCAAATATGCTACCAAATCAGTCTTCATCATGCAACTGAGCGTATATTTTGAACAATATTTAATGTAGGCTGTATTAAGAAGCTTGTATTTGGAACATTTGAACAATGCTGGCTTAAATATGAAGGCCATGAACTTTCTAGTGTTTCAAGGTGCTACTGAAGCATTGGCAATGAAAAATCCAAAGGAGATAACACAGTTATTAGAAGAAGTTAGTCGCTCCATGGAACTTAAAGCAGATTATGAAAGGTACACGTACACAGTTGAGACCTAGATGGATATAGGTCATATGCTTAGCACTATGCTTCACATCCTTAATCTTATTCAGGTTGAGTGATAAACAACAGAAGATTGAAATAGATCTAAAGTATATTAATGAGAAGAAGAAGTTATTGAATGCAGAAAAGAAACAGGCCAGATTAGAGAATGAGGAAGCTGAACAATATAAGGAATTGGAAAAAAAATATGTATGTATCATTCCAATTTTTTTCATACTATATCGTTACAATGTAACTATAATATTCTGCATAATAATATAGGTAGAGGCAAAGACCGAATTATCGCTACTTCAGCTGTTTCGAATAAAAAATCTAGCAAATGATCTTCAAACCACAATAAAGAAGAAAGAACTGGAAATTGAACAATTTGATCAGAATAAGAATCAAGTAGACACATTGTTAAGGGAACGCGTACGTGCAGTAGGAGATTTGACTCGCCGACTCATACGCGTTGAACAGGAAATTGATAGGAATGAGCAAACATTTGTACCTAAAGTTTCACGTGGTACTGTTCTCGAAGAGCAAATCTCTTACCTTCAGACCAAACTTAATACCCTTCGATCATCAGAAATTAAGGCAACGAATGCTTTCGAGCGTCGAAAAGATTGTATAAGAGAACTGGAAGACGAATTGGCACAAATTGACAGATCAAGAGAAATGTTTGAAAGTTCCGTGGCTAGTCAGTTGAGATCGCAAGACAGTGTCGAACTCGAACCTTCACAAGTATTCGTTTAAATTATATTTTGATCTTTGCAAGTAGGAGTTTTGTAATGTTTTATCTTTTTAAGGTTGAAGATTACAATCGCTTAAAGCAACAAGCTTATGAACAAGCGGCACATTATGTTGAATTATTATATTCTCTTAAACGTGAACACTGGTCAGACCAAAATGGTTTCGATAACGAGAATCGAAAGAAAACAGAGTTGGAGGATCGTTTAAAGCGAGTAATAATTGCGAAGGAAGACTGTATTAAGCGAATAAAAGTATTGGAGAATCACGTTCAGGAAGCTAATAGAGAATTAGTAAAGGAAGAAGAACTTAGATGCAGCGTTAAGTATCAAATGGATAGATATGTTCAGATCCAGCAAGAACTTGAAAACATTTCGAACGATCTTGGCGACGCATATGTAGATATGAAGATAGTCTCCGAGAACAAAAAACGAACGGAAATAATTCAAATTTTGCAAATCAGATTTCCCGAAATTGTGAGAATATGAAACTCTTGGTCGAAGGAATATGAATTTAACTTGTAATCATTAATGGAATTATAATTGAAGAAACATTTACGTAATTTTTAGTACGGCCGTTTGTACAGCATCTGTAAGCCGACACATACACGGTATCAAATCGCTGCAAGTGTAGTCATGGGAAAAAACTTAAATGGAATTGTCGTTGGCACCGAAAGCGTCGCCAGGCAGTGTATCAGTTATTTAAAGGAACAACGTATGGGTATCGAGACGTTTCTCCCTCTCGATTCCTTAAAAGTATACCCATTGAAGGAACGGCTACGGTATCCTAGTTTCACAAAACCAATATGCATATATATGATCGCGCCAGGTTTATAGCTTGTCTTCTTGTAGGAATATAAGGGAAGGGCAAAGTATAAAGCTTCTTTACGACGTGTTAACATTTCCGAGTGAAATAACTCCGGCAGTTCTGTTTGCAACTAAGAACACTCTCGTATGCGATACTTCTGAAGATGCTCGCATCATCGCCTATGAACTGGAACAACACGGAAGACAGAACGTGAGTTTGATAGGCATTAAGGTTGCATAATAAATGCTCATGAATACGCCTCTTTCTTAATTACAGTGCGTTTCGCTCGATGGAACGTTTTACCGTAATAATGGAACATTCTCCGGTGGAAAGACCGACTTGTGGAAGAAAGCACGAATCTGGCAGGATAGAGAACTTGCCGAATTGAAATCGCGGCAAGCTGATCTGCGGCAACAAATGAGAGAAGCTACCAAACATTTAGAAATAGCGTCCGACATGAAGACGGTTGATACACGCGTCTCAAGTCTTCAAGCTAAGATTAAATTTATTACGAGTGACGTCGAAAGCAGTGTAAGTACAGTTTAAAAAACAATTGGGTTCTATTCCTATGATTGAACCATCCTTTCTTGTTTCACTGTTGTTCTACGCAAAGCAGAAAAGACAACTTGTTGCTCTTGAAGAAGAAATACACGATATCAAGGATAAACTATCAATTGCACACGTACGTAAAAAAATAGTAATTGAAAACATTTTGTTCTAAGCATGTATGGGTTAAAGAATGGATATTGATAGGTCGATACGATTTTTTAAGGATGCTGTAAGTTTGATACGGGCAGGGATGAATTCGAGGCAAGAAAAAATGCAGAACATAGAGACTCAGATAAAGGCGATCGAAGATACAGTATTCTCTGAATTCTGTCGAGGGGTCGGTGTATTAAATGTTCGGCAATTCGAAGGGCGAGAATTACGGTATATAGTTGTGCTATTCTACACGTTTGTTTATGCCGCGATACTAATATTTCTAAACATCCAGGGAACATGAAGAGAGGGCAAAAAAACGTCAAGAATTTGATAATCAGCGCGATCGTATAACAAATTTATTAGAGTACGAGAAAAAATACCACACGCACGGTTCGAACGATTTACATTTATTTATTTTGCACTCCATTGTAACTATAATATCATTACTAACAAAACATTATTTTTAAAAAGGCGAAATTGCGCGTTTACAACAGTTAATTCAAGAAGTTGAAGGTGAATTGAAAGAGGTTTATAAGAAAAAAGAGGCAGAGATGAATGATATTATTAGCAAAGAACAGAAAATTAAACAATTACGTGCTGAATACGAGGCAATGGAAAAAGAAAAGGACAACTTGTGCAAAGATATGAGTGCATGTAGAAAGCAACTCTCTACAGTTGCAAATTCCATCATATCTGCTCAGAGAGAGCGAACAATAATTCTCGACAAAATTAATAAATTACGGGTTCAGTGGGACAATATTTTAAAAAACTGCAAAATTGAGGATATTAATTTACCTGCGCATTCCGACGATACGCCAGATGTCGTAGAATCATCACAAATTACAAGTGGTAGCAGCTCACACAGCATCGGAAAAGTAATACTTTCTCAATTGGATTTCTCGCGCGTGGCTGATCGTTTAGGCGAAAATCCAACTGAAGATGAGTTACAAGACTTGATAAACGAGGTTTCGAACCGAATGGATACTGTTCGAAACGAAATGAAGCCTTTGAAAAATCCAAACTTTAAGGTACATATCTTTTATAAGCGATATCGAAGGTTTGATTATACTACAGTAATGTTTTATCGGAAAAAAGGCATCCAACAGAATGGCTAATGCGATAGAGCAATTACAAACCACAAACGAAGAATTTACTCAAATTCGAAAGAATGCCGAAGCAACGAAAACGCAACTTTCCAAAGTGAAAATGGAAAGATACGATAGATTTGTGAAATGTCTGGATTGTATTAACATAGAAATAGATTCCATATATAAGGCTTTAGCTAATGATTTATCTGCTCAGGCTACGCTTATACCGATTAATTCGGAAGAACCATATTTAGACGGTTTAAAGTTTCTTTGCATTGCTCCCGGTAAAAAATTCCAGGAATTAAATTATTTATCGGGAGGAGAAAAGGCTTTGGGGTCGTTGGCCTTGTTGTTTGCGATCCACAGGTACTGCTGATTTAAGACACAGTATTTTAGTGAATATTATTATATTAATTTGTAACTTTCTACCTTATAGTTATAAGAACTGCCCATTTGTTATACTAGACGAAGCGGATGCAGCTTTAGATAAAGTTAATACGCGCCTATTATTACGTCACATTCATTCGAAATCGAAAAATATGAAATTTCTTCTTATATCTTTGAAAGAAGAAATATTACGTTATGTAAATGCCATCATAGGGGTCACCCAAGAGGTAACAAAAAATAACATCACACTGAATATTGTTTAACGTAGACATTGTAGATCATACATCAGTGTTATGTGTTACAGTTTGATGGGGAACGTATGGAAAGCAAGGTTTTTACACTATCGTTAGCGGAGTATTCGTCCCGTTTGTCCTAACTGAACCTTATACACACCTATTGTTATTATAAAAGAATATGCCATCAATTCCGTTAATACTCTTTTTGATTTTATCATTACAATGCATTTCAGAACGAAAGACTAGTATATTACAAATGTATACAGTTACATCACTAATTATATTGAAAATGCCGCTCACATACCAACTGTATAACAATGACGCACACAATGTCATTCGCCACCACAGAATATCGATGTATATATTAATAAACAACAAGTTTTATGCTATTATATTTTGTAATAACCAGTAATTCATATTGGTTAAGTTTGCTGGAATTTTTTATTCGGCTTCTGACTTTCATAATGGCCATACTGTTGCCAACAGTTACACTTTAAAAAAAAAAGAAACAGCTGCTGTATGACAGCTGGAACTTAACAAAGTTTTATTCTGTCAATTATTCGCACTCTGTGAATATTAGGTATCGTAAGAAAAACGTATAATAACATGTGGTGAGTAAGAGTCCTAAATTACTTACATATAAATTCAACTTCCGTCGAGGCAGATATATTGTATGAGCATTCTGTCTTTTTGTAGAAACATTTTGTATTATTATGATAGTCTAAATATCTTGAATTACTTTTTTCGTAGACAATATTTAATTTAATCATGTGATAAAGTAGTTGTACATCCGTTTTATAACAGCTTCAAGGTAAACAAAAATTAACCTAAATTTAATTTGTTTACCAAATTAATATGTCTGATATGGCGAGGAATTTTAGATATTGTAATAGTGTTGGTTTGCTTACTTAACAATTTTCAGACATTTGTTGAGTGAACGGGCCAGAGAGCCACAGCTTGTGTTAACTGCACAGTAAAGAAGAAAGGGACACAATGTTTTCAGCATTTAAGAGATTAGCTGGAAAGTCTGATGGAATTGGCAATGCCTCTTCCAGACCAGCACATCAATCTATGCCAACCACACTTCAAAGGAAATTTGCGAAGGGTGTACAATATAATAGTAAGTATATATTTGTCTTTCGACAGCAATATGTTAGCGTTTTTACCAAATGTGTATAATATGAATTTCAGTGAAAATTATAATAAAAGGAGACAGAAATGTGGGAAAGACATGTCTGTTTCATAGACTGCAAGGTCAAAAATTTATGGAAGAGTATATACCTACAGAAGAAATACAAGTAGCTAGCATTCAGTGGAATTATAAGGCAACAGATGATGTGGTAAAAGTTGAAGTTTGGGATGTAGTAGATCGAGGGAGAAGACGCAGAAAAATGGAAGGTCTGAAAATGGACAACATCCCTTCTGAAAACATTATCGAGGAACCCGCTTTGGACGCTGAGTTTCTTGATGTTTACAAAGGGACCAATGGTGTTATCATTATGATGGATATTACAAAAACTTGGACATTTGATTATGTGCAACGTGAACTTCCAAAAATTCCCAGTCACATTCCTGTTATAGTTCTTGGCAACCACTGTGATATGTCTCACCACAGAACAGTTACTAAAGACCATGTTACGTACTTCATTGACTCACTAAATGATAGGACTGCACAAGTGAGTAGCCTTTATTTCTTTCCTTTCTATCTCTCGTTTTGAGTGTATCATTTAGTAACAAGTCCACCTCTAGGTAAGATATGCAGAATCGTCCATGAGGAATGGTTTTGGGCTAAAGCTGCTGCACAAATTCTTTAATCTTCCGTTCCTGCAGTTACAAAGAGAAACATTGCTGAAGCAGCTCGACACGAACGAGGAAGAAACGCAGCTAACGATTCAGGAGCTGGATCTATTCCAAGATAGTGATGACGCTGATTACAATAAGTTTCTCGAAAACCTGGTTAACAGAAGGCGAGCTCTTGCCGACTCCGTCTCTGCTACCACTCTAGTCCCGTCCTCCGTAAGCAGTCATCACATTGCGTCTTCCAACGGCACCAACGCTACCAGTGCCGAAGTTCGGCGGTCGGTGTCGATGCCTGGTCCGATCGGCGGCGGAACACCGATACCAGTGAAAAATCTGGAATTAAAGTCACCGCTGAGAAAGGATAGCCTGCTCGCGGCTGTTACATCCGATACTTCAGCGATAACGAGTAAAAGTTCGCAAGTGTTGTCGGCTTTGTCGAGCGCACAAGTTATGCCAAAAGCTGAGACAAAGATTGGAGAAACGGTGACCGATGGGTTGGAGAGAAGAGACTCTGTCGGTAGGTCGCAATCGCTGATGTCTAAGATTTTTGGTAATAAGAAAGAGGATGAGGCGGAGAGGACAGCGCATATTAACAATATTAACGTCGGCACGCCGTTGGCCAGCGTTGAGGATTTTGTACCGGATGACGGATTATTGGATAGATCGTTCTTGGAGGACGGTAGTCAGGTGTCTCCACAGAAAGTTCAGCATGATCAGCTTGATTCGGAAAGGTAAGCGCGGCGTTGTTAACAGGTCATATACAGTAAACAGATAAATATAAGAACAGGCACTGAGCGATGTAACATGTGTTGAAACAGTGACACCGAAACTGGCAATCCTTTGGTAGCCGACTACGAAGATGATCTGTCATCTGCAGACGAGGTGACACCACCGGTTCAAATGAAGTTATCCGAAAATCCATTGAGCAAGCAAAAGAACAAACGAGAATCATTAACGAGCGGAGATGTTAGCTTAGACAAGTCGCGGCAAACATCTAAGCGTGATTCTGTTTCTTCCATAGAGCAGGAACTGAGAATTTCAAATAATTTCGAGTTGAGCGAACAGCAGGACATAAGTTCTGATGCTTTCGACAGCTGGCTTCAGCGGGATTCAAAATGGCGACAGAGTCCTGAAGGAGGTGAAGATGTGAGCAGTACCAGCACGAGGAAAGATAGATTAGAACTGAGTGATAAGAGCTTGGACGTTAGTGTGACGAGTTCTAATGTTCACTTAGAGTTATTAGACAATACGAGCATTCGACACGTAAGTTCGAACGGTAGCAGTCCTGTTATGAAGGAGAGGAAGAAGCACAAAGAGAAGGTAAGCTGCCACGTTCTCATATTTTTATTTGCTTTCCATATCATTTATGAATCATTGCAGAGCGAAGATAAAGAGAGGAGGAAAAAAAAGAAATCAAAAGATAAAGATAAGGACAAAGATAAGGAGAAGGATAAGACTGAGAAGAAGAAGAAACGCTCATCGCATCGTTCGAGGGATGAGAATAGAGAACGGGATGAACTGGAGGAATTCTTGAACGGATCTGCCACACGAAGTAATGTTGATGTCGCATACGAAGCGATATAGTCCTATTGATAGAAACAAATCAGAACGTTGCATGTTGTTTTTGAATTTGTAGCAATTAAATACCTATCTTCTTTGCGAAATATAAAGGACGCGATAGACTTTTGTTCAACGTGCGAATGATTTTGTCCGCAAACATGAATGAAATTCCTCCACGGGAGAATAGATTCTAACTTTTTAAATATTTTAAAAACTTCGCAAGTTAGATGCGTTGCATCAGTAAAAAATGTGAACAGCCTGACAATTCACATGGTTATTACAATATATTTTATTAAAGACTAAGCTTTAAAAATCAAAAGTCACTACTTTATATCGTATAAACAATTGCGACGTTGTAATGGTTTTTGATGAATATTTCTGAAGCTAGCATTTCGTTGATTCTTATGTATGAATGGGTGGTATATGTATATGTATGCTCGTATACTTTGTATTAATACGGCGAATGGCGAGTAGAAGGTAACTAATATCGAAGGACGACTGTATGAAAATTCTTTACATGTCAATAACATATTTAGTATCAAAGATGCTCTATAAGTATGATAATACAAATAAAATATGATGCGTACTCATTACAAAGTTCTGTCTGTACAAGTGAAAGCATGCGTCTGTAACGTACGCACGTATGCATATATATTCTGTATCACTGGGCAGCTTCCAGAATAATTACGTACGTTAAGCATTTAAATCCTTGTTAAACATACACTTTTTTAATTTATAGCTAAAGAACCGCATCACATACTATACTGTGTTCTTGTTGCAAATACATGTTAATAAATGTATATATATAACATCGCAATCCAATTCACATTTGTTACAAAATATTAATTTAGAATATTCAAGGTTCTTGCTACTTGACATTTAACACAGTGAGGAGCGAAGTCAAGCGATTAAAAAGTTATATTGCATAAACGGGATAGCATACCGCTCGTATTCCTTATTATTGCTATTTTAAATTCACTTATGAAACGACACCTAGCAGATGCCGCGTGAAGCACTCTACGAACGCATGAAACCTGAGTGGGAATAAGACTAACTTGACTGTCTGAATTTATGCAACATGCCGTGTTAACATCATGGCGATATCCGTCTCCCTCGTGTGCTAAGATAAAACGTTATATATTCTGAATGTAAGAAGTCTCTTGCAGTAGCAAAAAAATTTGCCCAAAATGTCATTGTGCATTCGCACCATTCCAAGCAAACTGACGTCGTTCGTTAGTCCCCGAAACAAAGTCCGGAAAATTGAGTGTCAGCATTCACAGAATGTACTATCTTCTGCATTTTTAGAAGAGGTACGCCGGTTTTCAACTCTATGAATATGCAGAATATGTCTGTACATTTTAAGCAAAAATAATGTATTAAATCTGAATGAAAAAAAATTCACAATAAGATTCTTATTGATATGCATCGCCAATTTTGTAACACAGTTTGCACCGCCGATTCTTTCTAACCTAAAACACTTATGTAATAGTCATTCAGTTATTTAATTGTTAAAGCTGTGTTAGTTGCAACATAGTGTGTATAATTGACGGGCAATTAACACCCATGTGATTTTTTTTTAATGCTAATAAGAATTTCCAACATTCAAGCGTGGTTGTATCAAGAGTGTATTGTATTGTACCGGACCTCTAGATGTAACTTGACATTGCAATTACTGTAAGTGTAAATTTGCAGTTTTTAGGCAAAACAGTAGCACCAAATTGGAAAGACAAAATGTCAAGACCAAATACAGTGAGTTGCATTTATCATAACATCAGTCGTGCTGCAGTTAATAATAAATATAAGAATGGATCAAGAGCACCATACGTCAGGAGCTTTCTACAGAAAGACAATGATGTCTATACCCGTTTTGGGCAATATAATCTGACACATTCTGAGGGACATAATATTAATGAACTTCAATCAACAGAATGTTTGACCAATGCTACAGCTAGATCTGGTATTGACACTTCCTACGGACAAAACATATTAAGGGATAATAATCACAATGACAGATATGTCAATAAATTACTTCAAAATAACAATAATGATTCCATCAGTAACCTACAGTCATGGCCTAATAGGATGGTATCAATTCATAAAGAACAAAATCATCTATTATTAGAAGCATCAAGTAATGCTTTACCAACAACAAGCACAGAGGAAAAAAGAACAGAAAAACCAAAAGTTTTTAAAGCAACACCAACCCAAGTAAAGAAAGTGTTTGACACTTTAAGAAATGATGTATGTCAACATTAAATATCATCCCTCCAGGTTTTAAATGATGGAAAAACTGTCTCTAATGGTAGTACTCTATATTTACAGCTGCCACAGTTCTTCTATAGAACAATGGATTACAGAATATATGCTTCTGATGTTGAGTTTATAAATAATATCAAAGGAACTCGCACAGTGTAAGTAGAATAAAGGGATGATAGTTGCATCTGTCATGTGGAGGAATCATTTAGAAAACAGTGAATTGTTATGTTCCAGTGGCATCCTATCTTACATAAAACAGATGGCATTTGTAAAATTATACGCAAATGTAAGGTACTTTCAAGTAGTAATGGAAGTTATAAAAATGACACAACATCCAGATGAAGGACTGGTAAAAGTACGATGGCGTATACGTGGCATGCTGTATTTCAAAACTATGTTTAAACTCACTAAAAATAAAGTTTTGCAAAAGTCAGATAAATGGAGAGACCATGAAGTGTGAGTATATTTGATTGAATTTATGCTCTTATTCTTCTCACTATTTAAACATTATATAGCTTATATCTTATTCTATTGCAGATGGTATGATGGATTTTCTACTTTCTATATTAATCAAGAAGGACTCATAACTAAACACATTGCCGATAAAGTGATGCCTGACGAAACGTACGAACAAGCAGTCAAGAGAGTGCCCATTTCGTCAAAGCTGGCTTTGTTGATGGGGATTGTTAGCTTAGATAATTTTAGTAGGAAACAGGATCCTTTGAAATAAGGGTTGTATGTGTAGATTGCTTCAAAGATTCAATCGTATCAAGGGTAAGAACGATGTGACTGAAATCGAGGCGAATATTTATATCGACGCGTCATTATACCAATGCATCAATGTAGCCTCTATGCAGCTACAAAAGAAATATTGTGCGCATTAAATACATTTCTGTAAAGTGCAACCCTTTATTGACAGTTATTGTGGTACGTCGAAAGTGTGCGGAATCAAAAGGTTTGATTGGGTTTACCGTAATTTTAAATGTAATCTATATGTTCAGTCTTACAGAATGCCCTGTTCATATCAAATTTTTTTTTCTAATATTTTCTATTATAAACAATATTAAGGGATTCTACTTTCAGTATTTTCGTCCGACTTGATCAGCTATACCACCTTATTCGATTGGATGTATATAGAAAAGTTTTATTAACAGAATGAAGGATACGTATGAGTCAGTTCCTTGTTACCGCAACATAGTTGTATATAACAGTCACCCTTTGCAATAAAAAAAATGTTGGATGTTTATTAAGTGTGTGATTTTGTTATTTACATAAAATTCTCAGTTATCCAAATATGTGCCTTAAGATCCATGTATTTTGATAATCTTCGAACGTCTCCTGCAGTGGTTGCGTCAAGGAATGACGTTTAAACAGATACAAGTCCTGTAGAATTGAGTTATTGTATATATTCAAGAAATGATAAAAGACGGTAAACCAATTCTGTGGAAAATAATATGTTACCTAAATAGTCATCCATCAATGTTCCAATTGCAAACTGAAAGAAAACATGGAAATTAGAAATGTATAATTTGAATATTGAATATTGCTTAAAAATGACTTGTGAAATATTAAACTAACAATTCCTGTGGCATCAACTCTTGTTCCAACGATTTTTAGTCTAATTTCATCATCTGGTTGTATGATAACATCCTGAAAATGACAAATTACTAAATATTTCAAACAATTTTTTTGGATGTATGTATCTTAAAATTCAAATACCTCTTCCTTTGACTTATAGCAAGCTGGATAAACATTTGGACAGAATTGCATGTCTGCTGGTATCGACTATAGGTACAAAGAATATCTTATGAATGACGGATTAAAGATGTACTAATATAGTAATCAAAGTACAGTTCATAAGAAAACTTACATGATGTGATATAAAACACGACAGTGGACCTATTTCTGCAAACATTCCAACCTGTATAAAAGTAAAGAGATTTTATTTCCAAAATGTTTATTACATCTTATGTTAATGTACAATAAAACATTGCAATTACTTACTTTGTTAACTTGTGTGACAATTGCATCTAAAACTTCTCCTTTAAATGGTCTGAAAACAATAGCTTTATATTTAACTGGGTAAATTACAAATCCCTGTCCAGGTTGAATTATACCAGCTCCAATATTATCTATTGTTGTCACTGCGACAACAAAGCCATACCTGAAAATACATAAAGGAGTGGTAACTTTGAAAATTAATGGTATGCAATTGTACTATTACAAGTTACATACTTTCCTGTACAGGTTCCTTCAACTTCAGTGTAAAGTTTCTGTTTCACTGTATCTAACAATTGTGGCCCAAAATATCTGGGATGTAACAGTATCTCATGCTCCAATGATATCTGTTTACAAACAACATTAAGCTATAATGTAATAACCTAAACTTGTTTGTCGAAATACTTACGTGATAAAACATAGTATGTTATTGGTGTGATCTCAAAATGAATCAATGGTTTTCATTTAATATTGTACATATACTAATAGAGTTTATTAATTAACCGACAATGCTGTGTACCAAATTCATAGGTTATGTATTTGTCGTCTGCATTTCGTTTCGGTATTGAAATTATTACGTTGATATTATACATACAATCTTCTATATTGAAAAATTCACTCACGTATTACCGATTTTGTAAAAATATAATAACTTAAGGCAATAATCGCGCCAAAATGATATTTTTGCTAGCTTAGAGAAGTGCGATTCACGTAGTAGCAGTGCGCCAACCGTAAACCGTTGAGAATTCTGACAGACCATTGTTCGTTTTGCAACTTTTCAGATTTATATAAAGTTCTGTGGTAGTTTGCGCTATAAATTTTATTTAGAAATAATATGAGTGCTTATTGCATCATATTTGTTCAAATTTCGAACAGAAGATATACCCAGCGTGTTTCAGTTGCGGTAAGTAGATCGAAGTTACGATATTTAACGAAAACATGGAATTTGTTTCAATTTATACCATCAGTCAATTCGGTATACAAAATGGTTTTGTATCGCAAATCATTTTTTTTCAGAATTAAAAATCAGAATTCAAAATCAAAAAAATGTGGATGTAGGAATTGTTTATATTATTTTTTATACCAATTGACAAAATACAGTGTGTCATAATAATGTTATTTCTTCTATTTTGTCATTGGGGTGAAATCCAGGAATAATAACAACGATTTAATAATTTGCTGGAAGAATATATTTACTCTAAAGCATAATTATAATTGGAACTTTAACCATTATCACCAGCACATCTTATACTAATGCATGATCTATTGAGTCATGGAACGATTAACGCGATAGCAAAAACTTAATTTCACCAATCAGCGGCTAAATCATTATTACGCATAATACGTAACCTGCTGTCCTGCTCTATTTACTATCATCATCGAGATTCAGCCTATGCTTAATTTCGAGAGCTAATTTGTATCCTAATTCTGGTCGCCGATCTCGACCCTCGACCATGGCTTGAACTTGGCTAGAATTCACGATCACACCGTTGCTCGCTATCACAGTTGCCTTTGTCTTCTCAATGTCAACGAGATCGACACCGCGGCTGCAATCATCTATTAAAATAGTACGATATCCGCTAGTCAAGGCATCTACAGCAGTTGCACCTACGCAAACATCGTAAGCAAGGCCACATATGTAAATATCGGTGGCACCCTTCTCCTGTAACTGGGAAGACAGGGTTGTTTCGGTTAGCTTCTTATTATCCCAGAAGACGGAGTACGAATCGACTTCGGGATTTGTTCCCTTATAGATCTTTATCGCGTCATCTACGATTTTCAAATCCTTGTGGAGTTCCGCACCCCACGAGTCTTGGACACAATGTCGTGGCCAAAGGCGTTGCGTCAAAGTAGGGGGTCCTTTAAACGTTACCGTATCATAAACCCTCGCTTGCTCCTTTGGTATTCCGCTTGTAGGGTCTACCTCTCTGCAAAAAAGATGAGATGATATCGGATCTTTGAAAATGCGATTTGAGCTTCCAGTAACAAATTAGAACAATATAGTTCATCTGTTACTCTTTATTGCCTCTTCACATTTGTTTTTATATGCGCTTACCTCAAATGCAAGTTATCAATGAACGATACGTGATCGATAGGATGCCAATCGAGCGAGTAGAACACCGCGTCGAATTGTACACTGCCTAACAAGCGATTAATTGGTTCAATCACTTCGGAGCCATCATGCTGAGCGGCACAGTTCTTGATGTTTAGCGAGCCAGTTATGAAGTCGTTTTGCACATCAACGATTAGAAACGCACTCTTGGGACGCGTGCAGACTTTAATCCACTGATTCCAGCATGTCTAAGCATATAGCAAGGAGCATTATTACTTAACGACAATCGATTCTGCAAAAACTGCCATGCCATGCCGTTCGATTGGTATATAGCGCACCTCGAATTCCTCTCTGTCGATCATGCCGTCTCCTTTTATGTCGAAGATCGAGTATATCTCCCGCAATTGATTCTCCTCGAGACCGTAAACTTTGCCGCGATCATTACGAAACAGCGCGCGACAAATGAGCTCGAACTCCGTGATAGACAGATATCCATCTTCGTCTTTATCGAAAGCCGTGAAACATGCGTCCATGTCTGACCAAAGCAGCTATTCGTTTCCAGGCCATTTGTTTAATCAATACTGAGATTATTTGTATGTGATCACTTTACACGTCTCTTTTTACATTCCTTTATGAAATATATCTAAGGTACAAAATACTGCAGTACCTTATATGCAATCACTTCTGTTCGGTGCATATAGATGTGCTAATTTATATTTTACATGCTAAGGTATTGATCTGTTCAGGTGAAATAGGCAAGCACCTGTTACTTCATCATAGACCATCCATGTTTTAAATCAAGACTCGTATATGACAGTGACTAATGCTTAGGATGGAATACAGTAGTTCCTTTATTAATGCATAGAGTACATGTTGAACTGCATCTCTCTTTTTGTTTCACTTGGACAGAACGCACTTTATAAAATTATTGCGCAAGTCTCTGGTGGGTTAGTAACGATATATCCACAATAGCTTCCGGTTCCAACAATTGGCTCACCTTGTATTTCATTGACTCTTCATAGGCATATGTTACTGATGTATCGGTCAGCTGCATATTGCACTGTGCCAAAATTAGCACACAATTTCGTAACCTTGCGCAAATTTCTCTATCCTCTTGTGGTACTCTGGACAAATCTTGCGCAAAACCGCCTTCTGAACTATCCACATTCTGATTGCTTACACCAATCCAAACGTATCCATTGTTCCCTAATATAAGTGTTGCTCCATTTTCCAAATGATGAAAGTGAGTCTTCTTTCTCTTTATTAATACTGGTGGCACTTTTACCAGGATCCCTTGTGACAATTTTCCGTATTTCAAGACTCTTGTATGTAACAAAAGAGACCCATCCAGAAAAGTACTATGTACATCAGCACATATCAAATCTCCTTCCTGCAGATATCTGCGCATACTCTGTTCATCTTCTGCAGATCTTCTTCGCTGAATTGAAAAAGAAAGATGTAGCAAAAGCAAACATTACGCGTGTGGTTCGATAAATAAATTGTGCAATTTCTGGTTGCATCATACCAGTTCACCACCAGGCAAGTTCACTCCAGAAATGAGAAGTATAGAATCAAGTTTCGAATTTGTATCGACCTTCCATCGCTTCTGTTGCACTTCTGTAATCCGGCCGACGATTACATCTCCGATTTCGCCTTGATAACGTGCCTTCAGCGGCCTTATCGATATGAGCTTATTCACTTTTTCCAATACACCGGCAACCGTTGCGCGTAATGTGCTCTCATCGTCCACGTACGTTCCGTGACCTCTGATCAGAAATTATTCAGTATATCTGAATACTAATTAGCGCCCGGTACCATTTCGGCTTCGCTTACCTCAGGAAATCCGGTTGTGTCGATATCTCCTCTCCTGGAGTGTATATACGCGGCTGATGAACACCCTCCTTCGTAATTAAATTTAAATCGACTCGATGCACGGCCAAACGCACGTTTATAGGCGGGCAATCCTCCATTTTTAATTGACCGTAACTACCTCCTGTTCCTGCGTTGAATGACAGTCGGCCCAATCGTACTCTTTTACGCTTTTATCCTATTAGGTTCGCCGACCACGTGTACGTATTGACCAGTATTGACCGCCAATTTTCTTGCCTCACACGTACACACAATAATAGTCGCGGCTCGTATCGTAAATCACAATACGGCTATGCACATTTACGTTATCGTACGTAAACTCCGACAGGCCATTCGGCTTTTCTCGGCTATAAACAAAATTTACCATTGACTTTGAATCACTGGTATAAAAAAGGACGGGATGATTGGTCACTGCTGCGTAGGCCAGTACCACGTGCTCAAGTGCGTTCTATAATTGCACTTCTCGCACACGTACGCCCATTACGCTTACGACCTCTCAATACGTACAATTCCTGTTACATAACCAAAGTACGAACGAAGTACCGAACGTTCTCAAGGAAGATTTAGTGCGTATTTCAGCTGTTTCTCTCCGTACAAGCATCGACGTCCATCGAGGCATAAAGTCGGCAGAATTGCACGCGCCTGCACGCGCCCGACTCCATCGCCGGCAATCGCCGGCGGCCGGCGACCAATCGGCGGCCGCCACTTTTGGCGGTCGAATTAAAGTCGAATCCATTGACACACTCCTGCCGCGTTCCGTTGAACCGTGATCCGTCGTAATCGCTGGCTGTGAACTGCCACTTGCGTTTCCCGACGGGAGCGCCTGCGTGCTCCGGCGCGACCCATGCCGGGTTCACTGCGATCCTCCCCCTTTCTCTGTACGTCCGTCGCCACCCACCACCTACTCTCTCGTTTTCTCCCCGTCACCCTCGCTCGTTCTCTCTATCACTCCCGATTCCTCCCTCTCTCGAGCGCCCAGTTAAGCGCGAGAGCTCGATAGGTGCACATCGCGAAGAAGTGACATAATCGGCGATCGTAACGCACACACGTACACCCAGATAAGAGGGACGAGGAGCCTGCAGGAGTACCTGACACGAAGGATCAACCTGTTTTACGGGGTTGCTGGCGGCCAGCGTGCGACATTCGCCGATCGGACAGGAGCGTCTTTTTTGCCAGTAGCGAGGATCAAAAATTCGCGGAAATTAGTCGCCATTGAGAAAGGGAGAAAGCAAGAGAGATAGAGCGACAGAGCGAGAGAGAGAGAGAGAGAGAGAGAGAGAGGGAGAGAGAGAGAGAGCGAGAGAGAGAGAGAGAGAAAGAAAGAAAGAGAGAGAAAGAGAGAGAGCGGAAGGATCCCTGAAGAGGGTTGAGAAAGGGGTACGCTCAGAAGACGTACGCGGGAGCGCTTTAAAGGCTCGAGGAGGGAACGGGGGAGGACGGTCAGAGGGCGGAAAAGGGGCCAGACGCTGAACGGGGCGGAGGAGGAGTGGGACGCAGGTGACGACGAGCGAGGAAAGCAGCAGTCAAAAAGGACAGTGGTCGCACTGAAAAGTCGGCGTGGTGTCATGAGAGGCGGTCTCACGATCCGCCCTTCTTATCGGTCCCTCTTAGAGTCATGCATGTCGCGTCCTTCAAACGAGGTAAGAACTCTGGCTGCTAGCCCTCGCGTACGCGCTCGGGGGTGTCGGTCGGGTTGGAGGGTTGGTGGGGGATGCTGGGGGGGGGGTTGATCGGTAGAGCACCCCGCGACCGGTTTGCGAGGTTGCCCGTAACTGACTGACGGTTCGCGCGCTTTCTGCCCTCCTCGGACAGACGTTCATTCATGAGCGTATTGTCAACTCGCAGCCTTCTCCCTACCGCACGCATTCGTGCCAAGCGTTCGCTTACCCCCTCGACGGTGCGAGCCACCCCCTTACTGCGCCTCCCTCCCCTTAGCGAGCGCGAGAGAAAATGTCAGTTTCTTCGTGCCTCTCGACAGGCAGCGTCGATGGTTAACGGTTAATCGGTTTAGCGGATTCTCGCAGCGTCCATTGGGACGCTAATTTGTACGCGGACGTTATAACGTTAGCGCGAACAGGCGCGGAAGAGTGATTGCACTCTGGGTTACGTAATCGGTGACAGGTAAGGCGGGCGGGCTTGCGAGAGTTCGATTTATAGAAATTGAATGAATCGCGAATGAGGAATGTTTCGCGCCAAGCGGGGTAGGCACGATGACGTAAAAAAGAGACCTGTTGGTCGATCCTCGTATTACGTGCAAATAGAATGAGGAAAGCACGTGTGTGCCAAGAAAGAGCGGCTCCGATCGACCGTGTGTGCGGCTATGTGTGTGTGTGTGTGTCTGCGCCTGTGTATTCGCTCGCGAGGCCGTGCATGTGTACGTGCGTGTGTACGTGCATGTGTGTACGTGCCTGCAAAGCGGCCGCTCGTTTTCGTCTCGGCCGTCTCGGCGGTGCTAATTATAATGCTCTTGTCTTCAGTGGCCGACCCTATTATTATTGTTCTCTGTCACGGGGCGGGCGAGAAAACTCGGTTTACGACGCTCCTTGGGCATTCGGCCGGTGGTACTCGCGAGCGAAACAGTGGAAGGCTGTCAATCAAGCGACGTACGCGCGAGGACGGGCTCTCGCGCAATTTTCATTCGCTTACGCAATAAATCGGCGCCAGGGAAAAACGTTCTTGCGGGGGCCGATCTCTATCGTTCTCTCATTCTCGCGCTTCGAGCTGACGCTGTCGGCGTCCAATCGACCGTAACAAATCGCGGATCATCGTCATCGTCCGAGGATACATAAAATTGTCGATGATTGATCGGCGCGCCTCCGTCGTCAAGATTGTTTAACACTGATCGGAAGAGTTTCCGCGCGGAAACGTTCCGGCAGCGACGCGTGGGATGTCAATATTTAATAGGAACGTGCCGCTGGCAGACACGCGGTCGGCCTATAAAGTCCTAAAGTCTGTGTCAGCGGCGATATCCGTAGGCGCACATCCATGTCGGACATCGGGTCGAAGTAGACGAAACCTGCTATGGTCAGACGCGCAATAAGTGGCCAAAGGCGGCTGCGCCTTTATATGGTCTTCTATTTTTGCGCCGAGAATGTCATCGGGGCGGGTAATTGTGGTAATAGTGGCGAACGAGCATTGTCCGGGTCGATCCTTCGGAATCGTCCGACCTTTCCCACTGGCGCGATAAATTCACTCTCGGACGCTGATCGAAGGCAGGCAATGAACGTCGTGCACGCGCGCGTACGTCGGAGAGGACGAGCGTACCCGGTGTCGGCTATAAGCGGCCGAGGGTGGGCCACGATTTCCGCCTTCGGCGGCAAATACCTAAGTCAGACGGGAGGGTCGTGCATAAATCATTCGGCCGGCGAGTCGACGACGGCCGCTTAAGCATTCGGATCGATCCGTCAATCGTTTGCTGGAGTTCCGAAGAAGTTTCGCGCAACAGTTTCGAGGCCTTCGGTGCATGCACACTCGGGAGTAGGAGAACAAAAGCCAGTTATCGGAGGATTGACTAAAATGCGCGATCGACACGCTTTCCGCGTCGTCGGCGGCTTAGAATTACGGGCCTGACTTATGCAACGCGATGGACGAGATCTTACGGGGACTCAGACTGGCGGAGATAAAGAGAGTAAGAGAGGGGGAGAGAGAGAGAGAGAGAGAGAGAGGGACAGAGGTAGAGGGGAAGAGGAAGCAAGGATATTGAGAGAGTATTGCGTCATGCTGCGAAACGCGAACCCGCGGCTTTCTGGAACTTCAACGCGAGGGCGCTTCTCATATTTCGAAAATACGTTCTTTTTTAAATCCTCCTCCATCGAGCGTCGTTAATCCAAATTTTCCCCTTCCCTCCCCTAATGAAGAGTATCCCCGGCTTTCATAGAGCATAGACCCGTTCATATTTCGTCCCAGGATCTGTGTCGAGAATCCAGCGTCAACTTTGTCATCGGCCATCTTTTCGATGCTGAACTTCGACGCTCAACTTCGGCGCTCAACTTCGACGCTCGAACGCCTTTCGAGTTCCCATCAGCTTCCTCGTCGGACGTTTCGCGCTCGCGTTATGCAACTGACGTCACACGGAAACCTTTTTGCCCGCCCGACGATCGCCCACCTTACTCGCTAATTGTTCCGGCGTAGTAGTTCGACTCGCGGTCACGGTTGACCGTTGCACGATGCGAAGTTCTCATCCTAATTGAATGTGCGATCGATGACGCCGTGAGTCGGCCAACTTAGCGGTCGCCCACGCGGCAGGATCGTCGGGACTTATATTTACACGCATCGAGAACGGCCATCCGCCGTTCGACACGCTCGCAAATAGAAGCGGCGAGCCTTCGGCGACGCGAATTAGGCTCGTGCGTGTGTGTCGGACTACTTAAGGCCAATTGTTACTGTCCGACCCGGCGCGATCGGACTTTCTGGCTGGCTTCAATGGCTTTCCGATCGAACGCCCGCCATTGAACGCCTCCGGCAAACGAGGTCTTCTCCGGATGAAGTGCGTCCGTAGAACTTCGTTCGACCGTCGGATCGGTTTTGCTCCGATTTCGAGAAGCCGCTCGTTCGCGAGGCAAAGCCACGCGCGGCAGACGTGCCTATCAAATAAATTCGTCAGCTCGGCAAGAATGACCTACATGCGCGAAAGGCGGCGCGGGTAGATTTTGTTAACGGTTACGTTGCGAATGTGCTTTTCGTAAAATTAGATTCTCGTTGCGTCACGGGCAGCGAAAGAGGGAGAGAGAGGGAGAGAGAGGCGGACAGAGGTAAAAGAGGATGAGAAAAAAAGAAGGCGGAGTACAAAGTTCCGCGCGAATGGGGAATGTCAGTGTCAAAGTCGGCATAGACGTTTTCTCTCTCTCTCTCCGCTTTTCGTTGTCTTTATCGCGAAGTTAATTGTAAAGCGGTCGTAAATTCCAGCCGCCGCGCGTGCCGATGCGAACAATTCGCGATTTCCAGCCGTAAACCCCACACCACCCACTGGAAGTACGTAAAATCCCTCATGGAGCGCATTATACATCGAAATCTGTGTCGGCTCTGAATTATGAAACAGCTGTTCGGCTCGCGAGCGGATAGACTAATCTCAGCTTAGAGAGCCGACTGTCGCCGGAGACGGCTGGCGCTCACGTTCGCGGGCTTCCATTTAGTTCCCGAAATGAGACATTTTGCCCGGCAAAAGTAGCAACATGGCGCCTCGATAATCCAGTAACGCGGGCGAGCGGAAAATGTCCTTCCACAATCGGCGAGCGTTACTCGCGTACGATCCGAAGCGTAGGCGAGGAATCAAATTCCGGCCGGCCTCGATATTTACAAAACACATCGAGCAGAATTTCAAACAGCCCTCCCCCGCGACTCCGCTCTCAAAATGGCGCCGATTTCGTCATCGCGACCAGCGCGTAGGTCGCCGGGGGAGTTCGCTCGGGGTCGAATCGAACTTTTTGCCGTTTACGAACGACCGAGAGGCCACGCGCCGGTCGTTAATTAAAGAAGGCCGTTAAGTAACGTCCCGTTTCGCGGTGGTTCTGCGTCGTTTCGACGTTGGCGTCCGTCCGGTGTCAATTAGCCGAGCCTGTCAGAGATTCGCGATGCATCGCGGTACGGATGAGCGGCGGCGCATTAAAAACCGTTTTTATCGAATCAACACCTCTCCGCGTCCTGCTACGCTAAACGCTGCTGGCGATCATTGCTTCGGCACGAGTCGTGAATTGAGCGCAATTGGGATCGTTTGGCGACAGTTTACGACAATGGGCATTAATGCGATTTAAAGCCGCTTATGCGCCGAGTGTCTATGATCGTTGCGCGTACGTACGTATATATACGCATATGTGCGTATATGTGCGTATATATGCGCTTCGTTCGCGAGCGTCGTCATTGGCCGGGACGATTATCGCCTCGTTTGAGCCGATGGCTCGTGCTCCGACGATATTTTATAAACGACATGGCAGTTTTAGATTGCCACCTTGCTGTTTGCCACTTCGCTCGCTCGGCGATCGATCAACTTACGCGAGGCTGGATCGCTTTTCCTGCCTTTTCAGCGAACGGGAGTCGAACCAAGTTCACCGGAATGTTACCCTGCCCAGAGATTAGCCGAACGATTAAATTGTCTAATCGCTCCTTTTTGATGGACCTTCATCCCGGTCAACGTCAATTTCAATCAATTTCAGAACGGGTGGCGCAGCTGAATTCTTCGAGCGATATGGTTGGATGTCTGATACGAGTCGACCGGTACAAGGCGTGTATAGTGTCGGACGTATAGTGTTGGTTTGTGTAGCGTGGTCGTGTAGCGTAGTCGTGTCGCGTTACTACTCCGTAGAATTTTGTAACCCAATTCGCTGACGACGGGAGACAATCGAGGCCGATGAGGCGGCCCTTCGTTTCGTCTGACAATCAGTCCCGGTCGCTTAAAATCATTAGGTTCGCTCGGGAACGTTCGATTCGGAATAGACGGAGAGGACGCTTAATCGACTGCGATCTCTCGACTCGTTACCGCTAAATGCCGTGAACTTCTCCCCGCACTCGTTAGTGCCCGATGCAAAGTGGTCCGTTCGTAAAATCTGTCCTCGCTGCACGGAGAGTTGAGTACTGAAAAATATACGGGTCAGTAGAAACTGCTCTTGCATCATTGATAATTGTCAGTAGGGAAATTGAAATTTATTTGAATTACTTCCCTTTGCCAGGATTGGACGACATTTTGAAAAATTGCTACGTTATCATTTATAACATGGGTTTAAAATACAGTCTTATTGATCAACCTTTTAAACGTATAATTATAGGTACTATATCGGCCAGTTTGATGAGATGAGATATTAGAGAAGAAAAATTAAAAACTAAAAAATAATAATGGGCTCATCAGTAGGGATATGCCAGCGGATCCTGCCCTAGGACCTGGACGAAACGATAATTTTTTAATTTATAATTTTTCTTCTCTATCTCATTTGACCAACCTGGCCAATACGGTATGATTATACGTTAACATTTACGTTCAATGGAGAAGTCAAAAGCGTTTTCTCAGCAAAAGAGCAGAAAGTACCAAAAGTCTGATATACTCTGTCTCTCCCCAAAGAGGCCAAAAATCCCCCAAAAATTTCCTCATCGTTAAAAAAAAAGATAAAATCGTTAAAAAAGAGAACTTCTCACTCCGCACCGCCGAAACAGCACACTATTCAACTCCGGTAACGTACGCCTGGCGTCAGTGAAAATGTTGTCCGACAAAACGTTCTCTCGTTCGCTACCCACGGCTCTAACAAGCCATCCTCCCCGAGTGCAAAGCCCGCCGAACAAGAATGACCGCTCGTAGCGGGCGGAGTTTACAAATTCCGTGCAGTTTTGACACGGTCGTAACCGGGGCGTCCGGTTGATTCATTGCCACCTTGTTCAAGATCCACAATGAGCGCTCATTGTGCCAAGCCCCGATAACGGCGAACCAAAGCAGCCAAACACTAACAGGCTTCGCCGCTTAACGTTAGGCTGCCACCGACGACGATGCTTAGATGGCCGGCAAAAATAGACGGCGGAAGATGATTTATCACGATACGCTGGCACTCTCGCGAAAAAGTAATGCACTCTCAACGTAATTTCGGAATCCGTGCGTCGCGGCACGTACACTCGCCCCGACGAAACGCCGGGAGGAGGCGCACGCCGAATTCCGCGAATAGCTCGCCAGTTCCACTTTTCCGCAAAATTCCTCTGCCTCGCCGCGTAACGACTCGCGCCCGTTATTATTGTCATTATTCGAGGAGGAACAATGGGAGGCCGCGGGCGCGGCTGCCGAACGTCGCAGTTGGAGTGTTTCGACGTGTGCGTCGCGCAAATTTGATATCCCGACCGGTTGCGACGGGCATAAATCTTTCGCAATTCTTTCGACCGTCCAAGAGACGTCTGACGACGATGTTTGAACTCTGCGAAACAGGCGTCGTACTGCGCAACCTGTCCGTCGCGAGTGCCGATGGCACTGGGGTGACGTTTGGCAAATATGTATTAACCCAATACCCGCGACAAATAAAAAAAAGTAAAAGAAAGTAAATCAAATTAGCTGTATATTTAGATGTTGCAGTTATTAAAATAAAAGATTAAAAAAAAATAAATAAAATTAGCTTTATATTTAGATGTTGCAGTTATTAAAATAAAAGAATAAAAAGATAAATAAAATTAGCTGTATATTTAGATGTTGCAGTTGTTAGAAGAAAAGAATTGGAAAATGTGTCCCAAAAATGGTCCATTGGCGGATAATGGGTTAAGAGCTCAGGGTGTCGGCTTTAGACGTAAGATGCCTAGCTGACTTTCATCCCGTCTAATGAAAACTGTACGCCTCGCACGGAAGACGTCTACGTGACGCTTATTGAATCTCATTTTCCGAGAATCCTGCGAACGTCAGGTGGCCGTAGTCCGAGGATCGTTGCCTGTGTCGCCGGTGACCCGGCACGGACCATAGGCGGACCAGTAATTGCTGAGCAAACTCTCGTTTAGAAAGTCTCAGGGATCCGCTTTAAGTGTCCTGCGATGTTTCGAACCCTTCATTGCCCATTTGACTGACGTACGTCAGGCACCATGTGCGAACAGTTAGAGCTCTAATGGCAATAATTCTTTCGTTGGCATCCACCGCCTTTTGGCAATGAGGCGAGCGCTAATGGTGCCTCGGTCGATTAATCGCTTAGCCACGGCCTCCTCGAATCGCAGTTTTGGATTTAGGATGGAGCAGGGGGGAGGAGGGGGGGGGGGGTGGGATTAGGAGAAAGTTGCGAGAGCTTTTTCCCCGAGCCGCCGAGCGGACGCCGGGAAATGACGAAACTATTTTCGACGTTCGCTTCGACTCCGATTTCTTGGCTCGCTTAGCTTCCCGACGACGCCGAGCACTCCGGGGCCTTTGGATCCGATGTTTTTCGCGATCCTGACCTTGCCCCGCAAAGATCGGCCTCCGCCGATGCGAACGCTAACGGTATTGGCAAAGCTGACGGAGACCATAAACGAGGGTGGGAACGCGATATCTTCTAGCGCACTGCTCGACATTCGGCCGATGGGGTCACGATTCTTACGCATGGAGAGAGGGAGAACGGTGGAAAGGAGTGCGCCTCGAAGTCGGCGAAAACCGTTCTCTTGGATCGGTGACAAGCTGAGAAGGACGAGGGAAGAGGGGTGGCGAGGATTGCGCGAATTTTTAATGGGATGAATCGTCGCGGAGATGAGCATTTTTCCCGTCCGTGCCAAATTCCACGCGCTCGTCCCCCCCCCCCCCCCCTCCACCCTCCTGGCGCGATTGGATGAGCCTCGAGAATTCTCATCGATTCGTCGAACACTGTGGGAAGGGGGGTGGGGGATGTTCGAGGCGGTCGCAGCTGCGTGCGCTTTCTTCGACGAAAAGCGTTTTGCCGCCCCGTGCATTTTCCCCGGAAAATGTTTTCCTATCCGCCGACGGTTCGCGGTTCCCAATGTCTCGTACGTCGAGTATTCTCGGTGCATTATATTCAAGTATTGGCCGTAGAATCCCCGGTAGCCTAGCAACCTTCTCCTTCTGCCTTCTCGCCGAATCCCGACGTATCCCGGCGGCGTGCACTGGCGGCCGAGTTCCTCGACCCCATCTTTTGGCGTGGGCTCGTTCAACTCTCGACCAGCAATTAATCTCCGCAAACGCGAAACAGTTGTCGACTGGGTGGACAGTATCGACGGATGCGACCCGATTGCCCGGATACAGTCGATAACGATCAAGATACCGCCTCCGGCGGGACGGCTCGCACGTGCCAAATAAAATCAATAGACGTCGCCCGTTCTCGAGGTCACCTTGAGAGAGGCTCGCTCGCGTCTGTCGTTCTTGACGCCGTTCGTATTTCGCGCCGCAGGCCGATTCGAAAAATTGGCGGGCACGATCGTGACGCCCCGAGAGGCGCGCGTCGGCCGATCGCTTACGGAGGGAGGGGGGCAGGAGACAATTCGTCGGTCACGCGGGGGACATATTCTGGCAGCGGGCCACGCGAACTATTACGGTCGCAGCCCGACGATTCGATGATAATAATATAATAATGTTCATCGTGAGCGTCACGTGTCCGCGTCAAGCGGACGGATAAACGCGGCGCGTTCGGGCGCGAGGCGCCTGTCTGGTAGAACTTTCAGAGGTGGCTGGACGTCGCGATCACACCGGACAGTCGGCAAAGGGATGCGACACGAGCCGGTCAACATTCTCGACGCGCATCCACGGCCCAGTAATTGTCCCCGGTGGTCGAGTGAGACCTGTCCAAGTACGCAGTGCTCGCCGATCGACGTGCGACGGGAAGGTTCGAAGCGCGAGGAGAAAACTTCTCCTGTCGATACTATACTACACCCCTCTCTCCCCCCCCCCCCCCCCTTTCAACCAACGCGATCGTCAGACCTAATGCTTGAATCCGCAACGCTCATTAACCGTCGGCCTGACGCGTTCCGGTCTAGTCTAGTCATGTCGCGGCCGAGACGATTCTTTCGTCAGGCATCCTTAGGCTCACTTGTTCAGTGCACTCGTTCGGTTAGCGTGAAGGTTGCGATTGGGGTACGCGGTTCGCGACGATCATTCTTATCCCGTGGATTGTTCATCGATGACGATCGCAGACGCGACTGAGTCGGAGGAAGTCTGGCTCAGCTGAGACGTCTTATTTCGAGATCGGCGGCGCTATAATGCGAATCGTGTACGAACCTCGGCTGGCCACGTGGGCAGCTCTGCAGTCGCTCTAAACTTAGGAAACGACGCGGCTGAAAGACGTTCTCGAGTTTCGAGCGGACGCGCGGAAATCAAGGATGTGTCGTTAAAGCGGGCCTGACGCGAGGCCGAAGAGCAAACAGCGAAGCTGACGAGCGGTTGAAAAGTGGACCCTTTCGAGCGCGTCAGTATCGATTCCGTTCGTCCCTCGCTTTCGTCCCACCTTCAAAAACAGAGCGATAAAACCCATCATACAAAGTCGCGCAAGGTTATTCAGCAGTAATCTGACATTCTGGCCTCCCATAGAGGCCAGGAAGTCTTCCGAAGATTTGACGTTAAAAAAAAAAGGTTATTCAGTAGTCCACGTTAATCCTACATGCTTCCATTGAACCGGTTGTCCTGCGGAACTAGGTGACTCCGACCGACAGGGCCATTCGTAGATAGTAGACCCGAGATGATAGCGGACCTGGACAAAGTGCTTTCTTCGTGTTTCAGCTACAGTGGGACATGATCCGCAGACGAGCAACGGCACTCAGCCGCAGCAGCAGTCGCCACAGCAGTTGCAGGGACACGGAGGGTCCGGGGGCGGTGGCTGGATTGGGATACCATGCGAGACGTCGGTGGTGTCAAAATCGGCAGCAAGGAGCAACGGTACAAGCAGCAATGGCTGGGAAGCAGCGGGAAAACCGCCGGTTCAAGCCCACCATCGGCGCCGCCAGCTTCAGCAACAGCAGCAGCAACAACAGCAACAGCAAGGCCAGCCTGGGGGTGTGGGGGATGACGAAGACGGGGGTGGAGGGGGCGCAGGGCTGGAGGGGACGGACCCAGAGGAGAACAACGCTGTTCACCTCAAGAGACGGGTGGGTTCCATCGGAGATTAACACTTTAACGTCCGGTCGCACAGCGTGTGTGCGATGGGAGCGCCGAAGGTTGTCGGCCGGCAGCACACTCTCTTTGCGGTGATTGATAAACGTAAATAATTGTGGATATTTCTATTGGCTTCCTATTTCATCGCTATGTCTTTGATTTCCGATAATTATTGTTTTGTTGCCCGTTTTTAACTTTAACTGTCAGTAACAGTCGGCGCTCCCATCGCACGCGTGCTGTGCGACCGGTCGTTAAAGTGGTAAGAGAGAAGCGCTTGGCGAGAGGCGCAACTTTACGATCCTTGATGAAACGTTAGATTCGCGCCGTACGAATATTTTTAGTCGTAGTACGCGGATGATACAATGTTGGGACATAGTGCGTTGTTTACCGACGGTAGAATTGAAATTAGAATGCAAGGCCCCGATCTACCGAGTACGGATCGATTGAGTCACTCTAGCATATTTTATCATGTTGATCACCCACGGTCGAATGAGTTGGAAGTTGTAAATTTTTCGGGAGACTCCCGTCGCTTCGGGGGCTCAAAATAGGAATGCTTGGCTTCTGCAGCCGCTGCTTGTAACTAATCCGAGTCGGAGACAACAAACGAGAGAGAGCCCGAGACAGACAGAAAGAGAGATAGAAAGAGAGAAAGAGAGAGAGAAATAATATTCGTTTTCCAGGTGGGACTCGTCAGTGGGGTGGCTCTAATCGTCGGCACGATGATCGGATCCGGGATATTCGTGTCGCCGTCGGGGCTCCTGGTGAGAACGGGCAGCATTGGCGTGAGCTTCTTCGTTTGGACAGCGTGCGGCATATTGAGCCTGTGCGGCGCATTGGCGTACGCCGAGCTGGGAACGATGAACACGAGCAGCGGTGCCGAGTACGCGTACTTCATGGACGCCTTCGGCGCCCCGCCGGCTTTTCTCTTCTCGTGGGTCTCCACCCTGGTGCTGAAGCCGTCGCAGATGGCCATCATCTGCCTGTCCTTCGCCCAGTACGCGGTGGAGGCCTTCGCCGCTGACTGCGACCCGCCGGAGGAGGTGGTTAAGGTCGTGGCATTGTTGGCGATCGTATTGATTCTGTTGGTCAACTGTTACAGCGTGAACCTGGCCACGGGCGTCCAGAACGCCTTCACGGCCGCGAAGTTGATAGCGATCCTGGTCGTTATTGTTGGCGGATCGTACAAGTTGATACAGGGCAATACCCAGCACTTGAAGGGCGCATTTAACATGATAGACGGTGAGGACGGCACGATCAACTTCGGCAGACTGGCGACGGCCTTCTATACGGGCCTCTGGGCCTACGACGGCTGGAACAACCTGAACTACGTCACGGAGGAGATCAAGGATCCCTCCAAGAACCTGCCGAGATCCATCATGATCGGTATACCGTTGGTCACCCTCTGTTACGCCCTCATCAATGTTTCCTACCTCGCGGTGATGTCACCGTCCGAGATGATTGAGAGCGAGGCCGTTGCCGTGGTAAGACCATTTAGGGGTGTTTACTGGTAAAAGGGGTGCTTGCGTGTTCGAGAAAAAATTGCCAGTACGTAATGCGCGGCGGTATGAGTGAAGCGAAAATGTTTGACCGCCCTGCCTTCCCCCGTAGACCTTCGGCAATCGAATACTCGGCGTAATGGCATGGCTGATGCCGCTTTCCGTTGCGGTGAGCACTTTCGGTTCCGCCAACGGCACCCTCTTCGCAGCCGGCAGGCTCTGCTTCGCCGCGTCTCGGGAGGGTCATCTGCTTGACTGTTTGAGCTATGTACACGTGCGCCGCTTTACTCCCGCGCCAGGCCTCATCTTCCATTCATTAGTAGCAGGTACATCGGTGTGCTGTGTGGCCTCTACTCATTACAGCACTCTCATTGTCCGCTGCTTCTTGTAAGCGTCATTGCGAGTCACTATACAACGTTGGCTGAACAATTTCCGTCATTACTCAAATCTTGAAACGTGACAATGAAAGTGCTGCTGAGCGCAAGCTGAAGCCATAGATCTGTGCTGAAGGTCGTTTGATGTCGTGTCATTTTGTTCAGGTGCGATGGTCCTCTCCGGGAACATCGATTCCTTGATCGATTTCTTCTCGTTTACCGCTTGGATATTTTATGGCGGAGCGATGCTCGCACTGTTGGTGATGCGAAGGACCAGGCCGAATCATCCGCGGCCATACAAGTGCCCGCTGGTGATACCCGTGCTCGTACTCGGCATCTCTGCGTACCTGATAGTGGCGCCTATCATTGATAAGCCACAGATCGAGTACCTGTATGCAGCAGGGTTTATTTCCGCGGGCATGCTCGTCTACCTCCCGTTTGTGAAGTATGGATATGTGCCCAAATTCATGGGTAGGTATTTCGTGTGGATTGGTGCGCTGAATGGAGATAGCGATGATGTCAACACGTTGTTCTTCTCGATTTTCAGAGGGCGTAAATGCTTTCCTTCAAATGTTACTAGAGGTGGCACCGACCGCTGCCGCTTTCGACTGATCTCGGACCTGAGATCGGAGATGACGGTTCCCCATATGCCGAATCATTCCATTGTGGCATTGAGAACTGTGCGAATACCTATTTTAAATATATTGCAAAATCCGGGGCGTATATCATATTATTATTATTAACGCTCAAGGCAGGCCCAAAGTGAATCCATGAATATATGAAAATATTATTTTATTACTCATTATTCTTTAATAAATAGTATACATTATACACAAAAATGTTACTGTTAGCAATAGATGAACATTGATGTTGTAATGATGGCAACAGATCAACAAGAAATATTTTAAATGTTTACAGTTACAATTCTACTTCTTTTTAATGTTACCCTTCTGCACCTTCCCATACTTGCCCAGGATTCCTCCTGCACCTTTCTGCGGTTTCTTCTTGGATCTTGATCCGTGCTTTATCAAACTCCTGTTGAGTCCTGATTCATGCTGCACGGATTTGACGGCTTCCTTTTTCTTTTTTCTGTCCGCAATCAGTTCTTTGTAATTCACTGACTTGTTCTTTGGTGGCTTTGCTCCAAGGCTTACGGCCAATGCAACTTTTGCATCCTCTGCTTTTGCTTTTTCAAACCCTCTCATGCCAAATTTCATGACGTCGTATCGAGCTCTCTTCATTTGAATTTCTTGCTGTCTCTTGGGATCCACAGAATCTGTATCGGCATTTTGATTTCGTGCGCCGACACCCTGCGCTTTGTTTTCCACCGAGTCGTTCGCCGGTTTTTCTTTTTTCTTCCACTTTTCGAAAACGACGGTTTGAAAATTTGCAACAGCACTTTTGTTTACTTGAGAGCCACGAGTTGGAATAAAATCTTCCATACTGAATATCGCTGCAAAATTGTCTGTTGTAATATTAACTTGTATAACGAAGGAGGTTAGGGACATTGTTTACTTACCTTTCTATTTACACGGATATTTATAAAATATCTACTGCATTATGATAAACACATTTTTATAACGTATATTGCACGATTATATACGTTTAAAAATACAAACTTTATTCTATTTATCCACGTCACGTGGTAATGTTTACGTATCAGAAAACATTACTCAATATGCGAATTTATCTTCAAACTTCGTTTCCATTGCAGCTGCAGTATGATTTGTCCAAACCCATGTTGACATGGCTATGAAAACAACCCTTAATAAAAATACGCGCCAATTTTGAATTGCACATATAAAACAATCAAGAAAAATTGATGTACGAGTGCAGGATATTGTTTCGTATTTTTTATTTCACCGTTTTATATACATATCGATACATTATGTCTGAATCGTACGTTGATCGTAGCCATACACTCATCAAAACACGGTGAGCTTGGCTTTATTTTTTCGCTGATTTTGTTCGGCAGCAATACTTTTCTCCGAAGCACGTAAATCGGTTAATTCCTTCTGCTTTTCGTTATATTGCATTACAATATTGTTGTACAGAGGACTACCTTTTGTGTGCCTGGATAATGAATTCTTCAGTTTAGACGACTCCTTTTCTAGCCTCGTAATATTTTCCCCTATTTGAAAGCTCGCTACGTTCAGCTTCCAGTTAGATTCGGTTTTAAGACTATTTTTCTGCATCTTAGAACCACTAGCCCCACTTTCCTCTTTTGCTGAAAATCCGAAAATCAGAAAGTTACCTTGATTGCTAAGAATGAAGAGTTACTCACACCGAACTTACGTTTGTCGCCCAATGTTGCGTTTATAAAATTGAATACGTTGCTTTGCTCCCGCTGCTTTTCCCTTTGATATTGCTTTTCTCTCTGTTGCTCCAACTTTAATCTCTGTTTCCGCATTCGTCGCTCGACAGTGAACAAGTCTTTGTCACCACCAGCATTCTCACGTAATTCCATACAATGATCTGGAAGCGTGTGACAAGTAAATAATGTGCAGTCTCATAGCGTTCACTATTTGAAACGTAAAGACTGACGTACCCAATGATTTTCCGGCTGGTAGTACCGTTGCCTCAACCGGAACTACTCTTCCATCAGCTCTCTTTCCTAGACCAGTGCCTGTTACGTATCCCATTTGTGCCATTAATTTACTTCCAATGCCGCGCGTATGTTTCTCCCAATTTCCGAGCGGCTCGTCAGATTGTAACGTTAAAAGAGACCTGTGAATTAATTGGTCCTCTGTGGTCTCGGGAACTGTACTGTCACAATCGCTGTCATCAGACGTGTCTGACAGTTCAAGATCTGCATCGTCTGCAAAATTATATTTTGACGTGATTTGAATCATGTTCCAAAATGTGCACGTAGAGTTAATCAAAAGTGTACTGACCCAACGGAAGCATGTCTTGTAGACAAACTTCGATAATGTTACCGTTTGACTCGAACTTTACGCGATAATCATCCCCTTGCTTTTCAGGCACGTTTAATACGATCGATCTGTGCCAGAGTTTATTCTTCTGCTTCGTGAGTACTCGACTACCCATTTTAATACTCCCAAAATCGGGCTCTCTGCGAATTATGACAAAATTCAATATCTCATAGAACTACACCGATTTCATTAATTTTCCTGGCTACCTATACTCCTTTAAACTAGATAATGGTACAACTTCGCCGTGCGAAAAGCGACACTGCTCGTCGGAAAATTTACATTTGCCATCCAGAAAATAAGGGCATGGAAGCATCTCTTTGTGTGTTGGATTTATAAAGAAAACTCTGACCTGTGGAGATAATTAAAAGAAACATTAAGTCATTTTGATATGTCTTACTGTAGCTATATGCAGCTTATTAGACTTACATTAATATCATTCATACTCTTTACTTCACTTTTACTAGCACTATAAACGGAGCAGACCATGGCATTATGATAGCCAGTGCCGCCCCAACTGCTACCATGGGGAGCTTTGCACTTCATACCCTGGAGCTCCTTCAATTCTTCCTAGAAGATTAACTTGCACCGTATAATTATGTCGACGCTAAGCAGTATCAAATACTTGCATACTGACTTCTATATCTTGTGACGTTCCACTAGTTGAATCATCCTGCTCAGCTGGTTTTGAATTCTCTGAGCATTCTTCCAATTCAGCCTACACCATGAAAACATTAATGAACATAAAATGCTCTTTTTATAACAGTATAAAATCATGACTGGGTGCAAACAATTTACCTTAAATAAGGCATATTCTTTGTCCAACGGATCATTTGTGTCATTGTCTGAATCAACAGATCTATCTTTGCCATTAGTATTGTTTCCTTCTAGACTATCTAAACTCTCTGTGGTTAAACTAATAAGCTCCTCTATGTCTGCCTTGAGGCTCAGCAAATTATCCTTATCTGGTCCTTTCGGTGTCACGGACAATGTTGCTTCGACCTGAGCTAACTGTGTTCACGCGGACGTAAATATTTATTATTGCATGAAGGAAATATTAGCATCCGTGCAACGAACTACTGTAGGAGAGGTTACTGATATTAGCGAATACTGACAAGATTGCCTTACCTGTGTTTCGTACTGGGCAATCGCTTCCCTCAAGCTTCTGGCATCTGTCATGGTGTTAAATGTTCAAATAATATCCAGATTATAACAGAGACTCGAGGGAAACGAGAAGTTTGACATTAGCTCGCTGACAGTTTACAACATTTTTATGGTTACTTTCATTTGAAGGACTTACAGGGCTGCCAGCGGTAAAGTTAATCTGCCGCATGGAATGAGAATGCAGCTAACCGTCAAGTGGCGCCCTCTAGGTCAGCCTAACTCCCCAAGTACCCACAGAGCTTAGAAAATCGATGGATGAAATAATTTAGCTGAATTGACACTATCTAATATATACGATTTATAGATTCGGCCATGTCTATTTATGTGCATATGAAAAATATAAGAATTTCGATAAAATTCAGTGCTTCATTTTTCTTTAAATACCACCATTAGAAATTTAATATCAACGCCTCGGTAGCGCAGTAGGCAGCGCGTAAGTCTCATAATCTTAAGGTCGTGAGTTCGATCCTCACCCGGGGCATTATTTTTTGCATTTTATACCACACCATTTTTCTCTCAACACTCTTCCTTATAAGCTTTTCTTACATCGTTCCCTTTGCATCTGTACTAATAAATTTTAAGTTTCGACGATATAATACTGATAATAACCTGGTCAATATTTATTCAACTCTACATATATGTTTATCTCATCTGTTCAACTATATCAGCGACGAGTCAATATAATTGCCATAATACATTGCATAATTTGCACCATCCAGCGGTTCGTTTCCCACTCATCAAGAATGCAAAGTCAATGCCTTATTCCGCCGACGAGGGCATATTTCGCAGAGTGGTATCGAAGCTTGCCAAACGAGCGAAAGAGATGTCGTGCGAGGGAAAAGAGGAAACGAAACTTGTTCACCGCCGACTACGACACCGAGGAGGGTGGTGTGCGAGTCGACGCGGGAGTAAGAGACAATTATGCAAATATAACGCCCGCCCCCGGCGGGTCTCGCCGCCTCTCGGAATTGAAATGTGGAAGTTAAAACGAGTTGTGAATTGTTTACTGCCCTTTAGCGATACCGCAATTTGCAAGCAAACAGCCCATTAAGCTGAAGCTCCCCCGGCCGCTACCTTTCCGCGACTGATACGACGGTTACTTGCCTGCCACCTTCTCACCTTACCCTCGACGATCGGGGAGATGCGTCGGTGGACCGTGTCCTGACGATCCTTTTCACCGAAGAGGAAACTCGAGGGACGCGCATAGTGTCGGCAGGGTCTAATTCGACGAAACGCTTTATTTGCCGTTAAGGCGATATTCGTGCTCGCCCCGCGTACGAAGCCGCATCAAACGTCGCATTATGATAAAGAAATTGAATGACAGTCTCCCTCCGCTCGGCAGACCACCCCGCTTTGCTGCCTTCGAGGCCGCGAATCGAAAGCGACCGTTGAAAAATGGTCGATCCTTTTCGCCGGTGAAAAAGGACGCTGCGGCAAAGGTTAAAAAATAGGAAGAAAAAAGTGGCGCGGCTCCGTTACGTGTAAATGCGGCAGCATCCCTCTCTCTCTCTCTCTCTCTCTCTCTCTCACTGACTCTCTCCCTCTTTCTAGCTCTACCTCTACCTCTCACGGTCTCTTTCTCTGTCGTTGGACTGTATCAGTTGCAAGGGCGGTTGATTCCGCGTTGATTCAGGCTGTATTCAGTTCCATCGAGCCTGGCACGATGAAAAGGCGTTCCGCCTTTCTGAATATATTCCAATTAAAAAGTCGGAGCCTCGTTACACTCGTGGCCGTGCCCCCTGCTGCTGCCGCTGCCGCTGCCGACGACGCTGATGCCGCTGCCTCTGCTTCGGCCTCTGCTTCATCCTCCGCTTCGTCCTCCGCTTCAGCCTCCGCTTCGGCCTCTGCCTCTGCCTCTGCTGCCGCTCGCGCTCCCAGCACCGCCATTATCGCATCTACCCCCGCCTTCCACCTCCCACCCTCCTCCACCCACTCGACCGTTTCGCCCCTGCCTTCGCCCTCGCCGCCAACCTCCCCCCCTTTTACTTCTGGCTTTTGCCTTCCGCCCAACAGTGTGCGACTGGGGTCCCTCTTTTGCCCACCGGGCCATCCTGGCCAGCTTCGGCGAGCCAACAGTCGTTCGCCGGAGTCTCTCTCTCTCACAGCAATTACGCCGCCGCTTCCTTCCATTTCTGACGAATTAGAGAACGCCCGGCCGTCATGCGAGCCATTCAGGCCGCTTCCTCCGCAGCTTTCTTAAGAATCCGAGTTCCTACCGACTCTCGTGCCGACATTACGCGGATGAATTTTTTGAGAGCTGATGCACAGCTTTTGGCTCACCATACGTATGCCAAGCGTTACTCTGCGTGTGCGTGTATATGCGTGCGAGCGGGCGTATATGCCAAACGAGTTCAGGGAATTTCGTTTGGCATATGTAGAAGGAGGGGGTCGGCCAAGTGTTTAACGACGCCGCACGTACACGCGATGGGAGGTTAAAGAGGGATAAGAAGCGCGTGCCCAAGTGCCAACAGGCCTTACGCACGTATGCACACGCGTGTACGGCTATTCGCTCAAGAACAATGAGCACGTGGCCAAGCACACGCGATGCCACTTGTCTCCTGACATTGGAGCTTCCCTCTCGCCGAGATTCACTCCCATGCCTCCGCCGCATTCTATCTATTCTATCCTCCCGTTCCCCGTACCTCTCCTCATCCCTCTCACTACCCTCATTCTCCCCTCGTTCCCCCGCTGCGTTCGATATTGTTCGTAATATTCCATTTTCCTTCCCGATTCTCCCGCCGCGTCGACGATATCGCTGAATGGTCGTTTTCATTTGATTTTACTCGTTAATGATTTCGAACGGGCTCCAAAGTAATTGCGAAACTGGCACTGAGTGGGTTTTTAACTTTGCCAACCCCTCGTCCCACCCCGCTCTTCGTTCACATCCATTCTCTCCCCACCTCCATCCCCTCCGCACTCTCGAACTTCGCTTCGGAGGTCCCGTTTATTCGCGAGCGGTCGCATTAAAAAATCGTTAACGACTCTGTCATCCGATAACGGCCCGTATCGCCTAATAAACTAATCATCCGTGTAAAGGTATCGTTTCCCTTCAAAAACCTCCTCTCGTCTCTCGTTCCAATTGGCGCGATCGATCCTGAAGCGCGCGCAGGCTGTTGAAAACGGGGAAAAAAAACAAACAAGGAAAGCTGGCGCACAATTCAGACGAACGTTTCGGCGACCGGGTGGGCCATAGTTACATCTGTGTATCGTTTGTAACGCACGTGGCCCACGAACGTTACTTTCGTATAGGCGCGCGTCCATTTACGGATCGACGCGCGCTCACATTAGCCATTCGGTTCCGTTCAATTAAATTCGCGAGTCAATCGGCACGAGTCAGCGCTACCACTTCGAAAGCGTATAGGTCGCGGCCAATTAACATCGCACTGTCGACGAAACTTGTAGCCACGTGTCCAATTGTCACGTGCCGGGCTGTAATTCGCTGCCCGATCGCTTGGCCAGCGAAACTTACGTCGAAACTGTGGATCGAGAGTCGTGGGCCAAATTCATTGGATATATAATAATTCTGGACTAATGTATGATAATAATTTATTTATCTACAAGAACTTTCAGATTTCGCGCAGAAATTGATAACTAGTCGAGATCGAGTCGTTGGGAAGTGTCTTCTTTGCTCTTTTGTTTTTTTTTTGTTGTCCTTCGATGCGTGCTTTCGCGTGCGCTTCGCACGCACGCAGCCCTAATCGACTAAATTCAGCCTAAAATTAAGAGTCGGCATTGCACGTTCGGTAACAAATGTATTCGCACCGTCCGTCACCGTTTCGATTGGACAGTTTAATCGTCTAAGGCGTTAGAGTAGGCTACGGACTAAGGTTCGCTAAACGGATCGACTAGATCGTGACGTTTACTCGTTCAAATCTCCATTTAAAAACGATTGATTGATAATCCTTTGTCGCGAGGTCGCAGTGACGATTCTCTTATTGCACGTTCGAATCCGCGGAAACGCGGTCCGTTTCCATTTGACGATCTCACGACTTTTTCACCTTCGCTCAGAAGACAATCGGCTGCAACCGCTGACCGCAATCGATAATTACATATTTACATCTTTCGCCCAATTGCTACGCTCGCATGGGAATGTCGCGTACTGACAGCTGTCGCGGTCAACCATCCGTCACTTGGCAAAAATCATCTACCCCGAACAAAACCCAATAATCTAAAAACCGTCAAATCAAGCCACTCTCAAAACTAATCCGCCATTCTTAAAAAAGAACAAAAACTATAACAATCGCCTTTTAAAATGAGAGTCCTCAAACGTTTGACTACAGAAAGGACTGATTAATGGAAACGTAAAACCTTTGAATTCGCCAAGCGACAGTTCCGCGTGTCCGGCCATCGAACGCCCGGACGAAACCGGAAGTTGGCACGTACGGAGCTCGACGACGGGCGTCCCGGCGTCGGACGCCTCTCTCGACGCTCGTTTTTCCTCGAGAAACGAGAAGGGTCGGGACTTACGAGCAGGATCGGAAGTGTTCGTCGGCGAGAGAGGCCTCACCGTCGGCGGTCCGCCATTATTGCGGCGCCCGACACTGGCACTCTCGTTCGCGGTAGCGATCCTTGAAGTCCGAGGGTTAGAGCGGACATCCGTGGACGTAGGTGACGTTCCGGAAGAGGGCGGCCGCCGTCGAGAGGAAGGCGGCCGTCGACGCCGTCGAGGGTGCCGGCGGCGGCGGCGGGGGCGGAGGATGTGATGTAGGCGTTTGGCCGCCGTACGGCGGACAGTAGGCGTCTATACTGTTGTGATGAAGGCCGACGCCTCGGACCAGCAATTCCTTCTCCACGGTCGCCTGATGGCGGAGCTGCTCCAGTCGTAGCTGGTTCTGCCTCTTCCATTTTGTCCTGCGGATTCAGTGGTTTTTTTGTCCGGTCACGACACTCCTCGCAACTTCCGGCATGCGGATACCGTATCTTGGACGGAATTGGGTGTGCAGAGAATTTACTTGGATGGGGAGGAAAGACATTTTTAAGGGAAGGAAGATAGCTGGTTGAAAATAATTCATTTACGGATATGAGAATGATGAATGGTTGGAGTTAATAATTGATTATCTGTAATTGTATGTAAAATGCTGCGCGGTCAACACTTTCTTCGCTTATACAGAAATAAAGTTAATGTTTGTCGCGGTAACTCTATATTAACTGAAAGCTTTCATTTATTCAATTTTAAGAAACGATACTTGTGCTATTCATCACGCCAATGAGTTATATTAGCAGTCTGACTTCAGTTTTCGGCAAACGTTTGAGTAGATTGAACTTAACGACATTGTAATTAATGAATAAGCGAATGTTACCTTACCTTCTGTTCTGGTACCACGTTTTTACTTGAGTCTCGGACAATGACAGAGCGTCGGCGACGTCGCTGCGGTCCGCGACGCTTAGGTACTTTTGACAACGAAACTTCCTTTCCAAATACGCCAACTGTGCGTGAGTGAAGGCTGTCCTTCTTCTGCGGGGCTTCCGGCCGCTGGGAGGACCTCCGGCTGTTCCGCAGGACTTCCCCGAATTCGCGGGACCTGGCGGGGGTGAGAGGGTAGGTGGCGGACTCCCTAGACGGGTGCAGGGACTGCTTCCGGGATCGATTGTGTCCTCCGAATCGGATCTCACTGCCGAATCATCTTCGGAATCGTCTGAAAAATGATTTTTGATCCTGGATTGAAAATCGGACTACGGTATACGAGAAGGAAGATTTTATTATACTATAAACGATTTGAATATTTATACCGCAAGGTTAGGAATTCATAATTTATGTTATATTTATATATGTGCATAATAATTTATTTGTTCCCTTCCGGGTTACAATTATCTGTTATATTATTATTATGATTCTGTAATACATTGTTTTGTAATATGTGTATGAAAAATGGTTAGCAGTGCAAATATTGTAGTAGCGATACTTTCGTTTAAATAAAACCTAGATTTACCCTAACGCACACCCTCCCAGGCCAAATCTAAACTTGACAAACAAGATTATTACGCGGCTGCAGTCTTCTGCGACCAATCAACAATCACAATGCCAAATTGCTCGGAACGATTTGAGATTTGCCCCAGCGTCCCGGCGTCGAATCCGATCCGTGGGATAATCCAATTCCGCGCTATTTTTCTCCCCCCCCCCCCCCCCCCCCTCTCACCGACCGCCCGGGCAAACCGAATCCGTTTCTGGTGCGAAAAGCCTGTTACGCCGCTGAACAATGAATGAACGATTCTCGAGCTGTCGATTGCCGACTAATTTTCTGGACATCGGCCGTGTCGTGCGGCGAGCGATTATCGGCCAATAAAGGACGAAGGACTCAGCGGGCGGCCATATCGTCTAACGAGCCCTAACGAATCGGCCGCGCACCTACGAACCATCTGTAGGATCGTCCTTAATGGACCGCCGTCGGCCCCGGAGGGGGGTGGACCGAGGAATTGGAATAATAGGGGTGAGCGCCGGGGGGTGGCCCGTAACGAGGATCCCGGCGACAGGACACGCGACCGTAAATTTGCCGTCGGACTCGATTTAACATTTATCGCCTTCATCGTCGCGAGCGAGGATCGCCCACACCGAGAATTAGGGTAGAAATAAAAATTATTTTATTTTTTTTTAAATAGTCCTGTTATGCGAATCTTCCGACGGCAATGATCACTGGTGGGTTTGTATCTTTAAATTGTTCGTTCATAAAAACACTTACCTTGAATCCTTTCAGCCAGGACATCCCCCAGCAGGTCTCTGATGAGAAACGACTTGTGCTCCTGCATCATCGTCGAATGATCCGCGAAGAGGCGTCGAAGCGGAAAAGTGGCACGAATTAAGGTTCCTGGATCACGAAACAACGAACGGCACTGTCTCCTCTATTACGCGCGCGAGTGTCGCCACGAAGCAAGCGGAGTCTCGTCGATTGACTTCCTCATGCTAGCGTACTGACGCCCGGCGTCGTTCTGCGTCGCGACGTCCAGGAGGGCCGTCATCGTCATCGAAGGCGCACGTTGCCGCTGTGGGGGATGCGGAATTCGCGCGAGCTCCCACCCCTCCGCCGATCTCCACCTTTCAACCCCCCCGATCCCCTCCCCTCCCTCCGGCCTCTTCCACCCCCGGCAACCCTCTCCGCCCGCCTCGCCCCTCGAATTAATCCGCCCGTTTATTTTGAACGGGCTGCCTAATGCCCGCGCGATTTCGCAGCCATTTTGGGGGTGGTTTGCACCCCCCGCGCCCCGGCAGCCAAGGACGTCGCGACGCTCCGATTGGCGGAGGTAAGCTGACTGTGGAGGCCGAGATGAGTTGGCGGAGGGCCGCCATTGGTCGGCGACGAAAGCGTCCTGCGCGAAAGGGGTTGGTTCGCCGCAACCCCTTCCAACTGCCTCTGTCCTCTTTCCACCCCCGTGCTCGTGTCACACACACAGACACACACATTGACACGCGCACCTTGGGATTCGTTTTGAGACGAGGCGAGCTGCGAGCAGATTTCGAAGCTGATGGGAAGCCGAGGGATGACGAACGTCGCCGGGGGGATGAAAGAGAAAGAAAGGGTGATGGAGAGTGGGAGGGCGGGGGGTGGCTGCGTGGGAGGGATGAGCCGAGAGGAAGGGAGAAGTTATTGGCGAGCGATTACTGAGAAACGAGAGGAACAAATTGGATGTGAAACGTTTCTCTCTGCGGCTCTGGGCCCTCTCTGTGTAATGTCGCTCGCGCTGCGCTCACCTGAATTGTTTTTCCACCCCCAGCCCACCCCCTCCTCCCACTCTCCTCGACCACTAACTGCGGTCCCGTACTCCGTTTGCCAGGAGAGGATCCGAGGTAGATCCGTGCGATCGTTTTCAACTCGGAGCCAATCCGTGACTTTCGACTCGTCGTCTCATTATTCACTTTTCCGTGTCGAAGGAGTATTTTCTCAAAAATCTACCCCTTTGGACGAACAGCAAGACAACCATAACTGTCAACGTTCATTCAATGAAGCCAACAGGCCATCGAGTAAGCCAAGGTACGGTGCTCGTAGACCGTACGGTGAACGTAACCTAAAAATCTGCAAAGTCGACCGAAAAAGTCCCGATCGCGTCGCCGATTTGATTAGGTCCTATTCCGAATTAGTCGGGGCCACGATATTCGCGCCCAGGTGCATCGTGGGAAGCGCAGTCGTGGCGCCCGGGGAGTTACGTATTTGCATAAATACGCCTCTGCCGCCACGTCGAGCGTCCGTGGCCCCGGCTCGGAGTCAGGGGGGACCTCAAGCTCGGAGCTGGGAGGGGGGAGGGGGAGGGGGCAGGCATAGTTTGTGAGTGTAAATATGCATGATGCATGGAACCCGGCAATCCTCAAACCGCCCACCCTTAGCGAGCACTTGCAAAACCGAGGCCCCCAACCCCCCCTCCGTCCGCTGCCATTTCTCTCTCGCTGCCTCTGCCCGAGCCAACCCCCCCCCCCCTCTCCACCTACCCCGCTCACCCTCTCGGCAACCATCCTCACTCTATTCACCGCACCGCTACTCACCTTTTCTAAGCACCTGTAGGCCCCCCCCCCCCCCCCCTACCCCCGGCGCGTATCGCAAGTACGCGCGCATTTAATGCGGCATAACGTGCATGCGCCGGGCGTGAGTTCTGCGAAATTGCTCACGCTGAATTCAACCTGCGGATAAAAAGCAGGCCGAATGGGGACGCGGCGCGATTCTGCGAATTTATCCACCCGGCCGCCATGTTCGACGATCGTGTACGTTAGAAATCGGATATCGAAATCGCAACTCATTCGACTGTTAACTACTACTAATAAAATACTATTATCTTACTATTAAAATTGCAATAATAAAATACTATTATCCTACTATTAAAACGCTAATAATAAAATACTACTAACTTTTTGCCACATAGGATTGAGGAAGTGCGAAGGTATCGAGAAGGTAAGCGATTTTTTGGTAAAGGACGGCGTGCATTCTGCTGGGCTGCGTCGGTGGAATTTGCATGTGCAATTAATTTGCGGATCGTGCCGTGCCGTGTGCGCACGCTAATTGAGCTTCCAATTAACTTCCGCTCTCGTGACATCGACGCCTCGGCGTCGTTCGGCGTCGTGTCGCCGGGCGGTGGATTGCTTACGGCGCGCTTCAGTTTTCGGCAACACGATCGTCTCCCGTGGCGGCGCATAAAATGCCAGCCGGGTACCCACGGCTCTTTTGCATATGCGCCACTTTAATGGCTCGCGGTATTCATGTCGCTGTGCGTCGGCACACTGTCTGCAATTAACGCTACGGAGCAGGAATTCAAATATTCGCATACGTGCGCGCACATAACGAATCAATTCAAAACGAATCCCTTCAACGCTTTACACCTTCTAGCCATGCCACAAAACACTGAACGAAAATAATCTAACCCGACCAGTTCATGTTTTCTGTTAAGAGTTCGAAGGATAGATATTGTCGTCTATTTTGAGGTTATGGCGGATGGAAAGGTTTATGAGTAAAACGGACGCCATCCAACTGCGCCGGTGTACCTGTTAAGACGTAAAAATGGGTAGAAAAAAAGTTCCCTCCGCCAATCTCAGGCCGGGCCGACAGTCGACGGGCGCGCGTTTCTGAATTCATTAGGATTAACGTATGCAGGGGATTAATTCAAGAGGCGGCAAAGCGGCTAGGCGTCTTCTTGGCGGGCATAAAAAAGGGCGCCCGTGAATTGCGCAGAGAGCGGAATAAATGCATGATGGAAGACGAGATAAATCAAGGATCGTTACCGTTCCGCGAAAACAAAGGGGCGACCGCCGCCTCGCTTGTCGGCAAAACTGTGTCTCGCTTATGACAGGTTACGGGCGAGTTAGAAGGACGGTCAGGGGTCAGATATTACATCCATCACAAAAGCTGAATTTATTCTCTCTGCCGTGCGTTCGACCAAAACGGCGCGGACGAGGCTCGAACGCACGGGCAAAATTGGCTTCGTAAAATTAAAAGTGAAACAGAACCGAGCGTCTGCCAAGTGAAATTGATGACAAATTAGAAGCGACCCTAAACTCGATCACTATCGGCAATTTGCGATTTTTGTCCTTCCCTTCCGATTTCTATCGGGATAGGCTAAGCGGATTTGCGAGCAGAGGTTAGGGTCGCTGTGACTGGGATTTCGAATCGATGAGAGCCAGTTTTTGTATTGAGTGCGGCGGTGGCAAAAAATGTGGAACGCTTCACGATTTTGCGTGTCATCCTTGCGCAGGGGCCATGCTAATCTTCTCTGTATCGTTCCAATTTTAGTATATGTACTGCCGAAGCAAGTACGTTTGTAGAAGGAAAAATTGTCGTATTTAAAGGAATATAGTCGAACTTGACCACTAGTGAGAAAAAATTAGAGAAGGTAATTGAAGGAACGCCATCTAGCGGTTATTTGTATCGATCGATGTATTGGTGATCTATTTTTGTACATTCAAAAATATTTAATTTTGGTAACTACAAAAAGATATTAGTATGGGTTCTGATTGTTGTTTATTATTCATAACTATTTCGTACCACGTTTTCAGTGAATTTATAAACGAGAAGAATTTATAGTTTCCGATGTCGAATATTGAATTGGCAAAAAATGTGGAACGCTTCACGATTTTGCGTGTCATCCTTGCGCAGGGGCCATGCTAATCTTCTCTGTATCGTTCCAATTTTAGTATATGTACTGCCGAAGCAAGTACGTTTGTAGAAGGGAAAATTGTCGTATTTAAAGGAATATAGTCGAACTTGACCACTTGTGGGAAAAATTAGAGAAGGTAATTGAAAGAACGCCATCTAGCGATTATTTGTATCGATTGATGTACTGATGATCTATTTTGTACATTCAAAAATATTTAATTTTGATAAATACAAAAAGATACTAGTATGGGTTCTGATTGTAGCTTATTATTCATAACTATCTCGTATCACGTTTTCAGTGAATTTGTAGCCGAGAGGAGTTTACAGTTTCCGATCTCGAATATTGAATTGGCAAAAAATGTGGAACGCTTCACGATTTTGCGTGTCATCCTTGCGCAGGGGCCATGCTAATCTTCTCTGTATCGTTCCAATTTTAGTATATGTACTGCCGAAGCAAGTACGTTTGTAGAAGGGAAAATTGTCGTATTTAAAGGAATATAGTCGAACTTGACCACTTATGGGAAAAATTAGAGAAGATACTTGGAGAAACGCCATCTAGCGGTTATTTCTATCCATGCGGAACTCTATTTTTGTACATTCAAAAATATTTAATTTTGGTAACTACAAAAAGATATTAGTATGGGTTCCGATTGTTGCTTATTATTCATAACTATTTCGTACCACGTTTTCAGTGAATTTATAAACGAGAGGAGTTTACAGTTTCCGATCTCGAATATTGAGTTGGCAAAAAATGTGGAACGCTTCACGATTTTGCGTGTCATCCTTGCGCAGGGGCCATGCTAATCTTCTCTGTATCGTTCCAATTTTAGTATATGTACTGCCGAAGCAAGTACACCCACTGATCGAACGAGCTTCCTTATAAAGTAACTCAGGTCGAAAAGTGCACTATCGAGAAAGCGGGAAAAATTTAAATGCCACTATCCCTCTAGCGGCTCGTATTCGCACTACTCGATCTTACCTGTATAGTGATCCAACTATAATACCCCGCAAAGGCCGAAAACTACCGGCCACTCCATCCTACGATCTGCATCTAACAATCTGTCCTTAAGTAAGAAACAGTGCGACAAATTGCGATCTAAATAATCACCGCCCCTAACGACGTTATCCATTGACACTCGGCGCAAGAATTCTATAGTCTCTCGTCCCATCCGCAAGTCGGGACCAAAGTGCTCCGAACTTGGCAAACTCGCAACAGTCTGCGTCTGGCGAGTAAACAATAATAGCCGAGATTTCCGATCGTCAGGGACCAATTGGTAAATACAGATAAAAGACAGTGGAGAGAGCGGATATATCACGGTGGAGCGATTTAAAACAGTAAGAGCCGCCGTAGGAACGAATGAGGGAAAGGGAAAGGAGTAGGAGGAAGAGGAGGGGGAGGAGGGGTAGTCGTCCGGAGGGAGAGAGGAAGAACGGTGGAGACCTGTGATGTGGAGGGCTTCGAAATCGTTAACAATCGCGGCAAACGCGGAGTCTATTGACGTGCGACCGTGCGTGTGAATATAACTGCCGATGTGAATATTCCGCGCGGAGCGGCGTAGCCTCCTCTCGACAGTGCCGTAGCAACCGACGCGGATAAGGACCCCGAAAAACATCGGGAATTTCGTCGAGGGTCCACGCATTTTTCGTAATTACAAATCCCACCCCACCCACCCAGGAATATCGAGCCAGCCCAGAGGTTCGTCGACCGACACGAATTACGGACCGCGGCAGACTCTTGAACCTAAATCAATTCTACCTACGCGTACATTTCACTTTTTCCTCGAGAAAATGGCATTGAACGAAATTATTTAAATTCTTGTTTCATCAGAGCGATACTTGCAGAATCGAAGGAATATTCCGTCTGGACAAGTTAGCTGATGTACGAATATTCTAAACCGATAGGTGAAAAGATTTTGTAGAACAACGAAGACCAAAATGATACGTCACTGGCGCTAGTAGTCGGAAAAGAAGGACATCGAAGCTCGCTCGACCGTCTTTTCCATTCCTCGCCCTCCCCCTCCTCCGCCCAGGTTTCCGACTTGACGGAGACCAGGGCCTGTTCACTCCCCATCCAAAACGTGGTAAGTTTGCAGTAGTTCCGATTTGCGCGACACCAGGTCTCGCGGTAGTAGCTCGATTGCGATTGGCTGAATTTTTGCGGGAGCCATGACAGATTTGATATAAACATGAATCATCGCCTGTCGATTGTTTACATTCTTGTTGCAAGTTGAGGCACGAGGCAACTGGAAATTTAGTGCGCATTAGCGGAAAATTCTACGTTTTTGTGCATTTTTGAAGTGTGTGGTGCGAGCAAGTAAGAGCCATGAGTCTTAGCGAGTGCTGCGTGCTTGGATGCCGTTCAACGAGGGGTACGGTGCCAGCGCACCGTTTTCCAAAGGACCCTGCGAGGTTCGAATTGCGGAAAGCTGCAGTGTATTCGGAAAAAAACGGGTTTGAGTAGCAATGAGCTAAGGAAGAGGAATGTTTGCTACCGTCATTTTAAGGAAGAAGATTACTGCGTGGGATTTGCACGCAGGACGCTGAAACGCAATGTTGTGCCAACATTGTATTTACCAGAAGCTGACAGCATATCTCCAGAGGAAATAAACGTATGTCACTTTCATTCAATCCTACAATACGTCTATAAGATTCTTATATATTAATTAAAAATGTAATATATATTGGTTTGCATAATTAGATAATAGAAACCATGCAGCCCTCTCGTTCTTACAAGGTGCAACGTGGAGACAGAACCAACAGGGCACATATTCCTGTACGTGCTTCCACAACAGAAATAAAGGTTTGTAACAATTATTCTAAAACAAAGTGCGTGTTGTACCTTCATGATGTCATGCAAAATCTAATTGGTTTTCTCTCATGCAACCAGATATCAGGAGATGTGCAGCCAATGCGGTCAGATAACTTGGAAAGTGGCAGTAGAGCCAGGTTGCATACTTCTGTATGCACTCCCGAAATGGAAATAAAGGTATGTGTGATATATACAGCACCCTCATACTTGGCATATACCCTCAGCCCAATGCAATATATGTAATACCCTCATATTTTTATACAGTATCTGAAAAAAGTTTTCTTTTTGCACAATCAGGCATTAGGAAGTATGCAGACACCCAGGTCTGGCAATTCAGCAATGCGAAGCAGGAAGAAGAAGCAGCTGCGTTTGTTAACTGCAGGAACAAACGCAGCAAATTTAACACCACAGATGGCCAAGCTCTACAAAGTGGCCCAATCACTAATCCGCAGGCAGGCCTACAACAACAAGAAGTTACTTAAAGTTAAGTTAGTTAAAATACGGTGAACAGACATCCTTTATAAGAAGGGAAGTAAGAGCAGGCATTGTTCACATCGAAACAATCAGATCATGTATTAATCACAGTTCTCTTTTTCAGGTTCCTAAGAAGCGTTTCATACACGCAGCTGTCCAAAGTTATCTACAATGCATTGGTGAAATTAATAATATGAAACATATATGTAAAGTTCGTTTGTGCATCTTTTTCTGAATATAGATTTCATTTCACAATTACATGCTGTTAATATTGTTAATACCTAAAAGAACCCTTTTTAACACATAAGTTTATATTTGCGATGCACTGTAGATTTGTTCTCGTAAAACGATTCTAAGTATTCAAGTGTACCAAAAGTTTAAAAGTTTAAATAATATTTGTTGTTCTCTATCGGATTTAAGTAATTTCTGCTAGAGAACAATAAATAATATTTAAACTTTTAAACTTTTGGTACACTTGAATACTTAGAATCGTTTTACGAGAACAAATCTACAGTGCATCGACTTTTTGGAGCACGATCCAGGCACGATCCTAGGCACAAATTTAATTAGTTTACTCTGCGCGACTACAGACGGCGCGGCGGTACTTACCACGTTTCACAAGAGGGGAGTGACCAGGCCCTGACGGAGACTCACTTGCACGCGGAAATTCTTGATTCCAGCCTCGAGCGAGCGGTGAATCATGCTTACGTCGCCGTTAAACAAAGCGATCTGGCGCATAATGGCGCACCCTGCCGGGGCAAAACGATTCCGCGGGTCCGAGTGCTTCACCCCTTTCTTCGGCTTTACGCGATATTCCTTGATAAACAAGGCGCTCGCTCGCGGCAGGGGGGTGGGGGAGAGGATGGGGGTGGAGGGAGGATTCATCGTGCGGTGCACGCCCTCTTCAGAGTCCATTTCTTCGGATCCGCTGGTTAAACAGAGCAAACCGGCCCTGGAGGATGCCTTCTCATTTCTAGCTGAATGTACAGCCGCATTCATTTAGATTTCTCCCTTTCATCCGCCGTACTCGCCCTCTCTCCCTTCCCTCACAGCTTTCTTCGTATACTCTCGCTCTCTTTCTCTCTCTCTCTCTCTCTCTCTCTCTCTTTCTTTCTCTTTCTGTTTCTTTCTCCCTTGCTTACGTTCTTCCGACGATGAAACCGACGATGTCCCGTCGTCGTTAACGACCAACACTCGGCCAGTCCGTACCTTCTCAAGACGGCAAAGCGAGTCCGAGGCATTCCGGCCATTCTTCGCGATAGCTGAAAGGAAAATAATTACGGTCTCGTCAATTTATTGCTAAGAACCGATCTCGGCGCCGATTGTTCTCCGCACTCTTCGGAATCATGCTACGATGAAGGCGGATTACGATTTTTCTTAGAGGCGTATGAGACGTTTACATTGAAAGTGATATAAGTTCGAGGGAGTCAGGGTGCAGCTTAAAGTCCATAAATGCGATCTCAGATGAACTAGAGTGTCGTGCTAGGTTGAGAAAGGTAGACTCTAGGTTTCCAACCTGGGAGGTGCGGATTAATTGCCAGGGCAGTTGACATAATTTGTAATAAAAAAAAGGTTCATACCATAATATGAATAAAAGATAGGGAATTGCAGAAAAGGAAACTGGTAGAGTAAAACTATTTAAGTGTACAGCAGTACTTTCAACCCAAAACCAAGGGCTTATAATAATTTTGTTACTAAAATATTAACAACCGGTTGAGAATAAGTACACATAAAAGAAGAAGAACATTATTTTTAGGGAGGCGTAATAGCGTATAGGTTGGAAACGATTGTCGCTTTGAGTCGGATGATTCGAGATTTAGTTTCTACTATTGTGACTCGACGGGGATTTCGGACGGTGACGATTCTTAGACACCTGGTATAGGGCTTATTGCGTTGTTTGACTCGCGGGCAAGAGAGAGGGGGGAGTCGCGGAGACACTTCTCGAAGGATGATGGTTATGGGAAAAAGAGTGCTTGAACACGGACGTTGGTCAGGCTCCCGCGGTTCCAATTACGATTGAAAGGCGGCCCTGTTTGTTCGCCTCCTATAACTGCGAACTCTTCAGGGCCTCGTACAAGGCACTCTCTCACCCCATGGCCACTTTCGAGTTTCGACACGCGTGTTTCCATGGCGAAGGTTGCGATTCCGACGGACGTCGATCGGCTCATCATTTCGGCGGGAGCAATTCTTTTTTTCACGTCAAGCCGGGATCAATTCGAAAACTCCTGCCTACAGTTGTATTATCAAATACCAAGGAAAAAAATCGTTGCGAACGAAGTCTTTAACGCAGCGCATACACATTTTTCTTAACCCATTAGCCAGTAACGAGCCCCATTTGGAAATTTTTTAATGTACATAACTATACTGTTACGCAACCTTTTATGCATACATATAACTTAACCAGCCAAAAATTTCCGAAAAAAAAAAGTTGATAGTTAATGTGTTAAATATTAAATTTGCTACGGAATTATCTTGAATGCAGCCTATTTTCATGTTGAAAGGAAATGAACAAGTTATATTCGTTCTGCAAATCCGGGACTGATTCTGGCAAATGATTGCTGCCAATTGATGTGTCATCCCTTAACTCGGCCCACTGTGACGAAATAGATCCTTCGTTCATCGGGCGATTATCCGACCATACATCTACGCGTCCCGTTCTACGCCTAAGTAATGGGTAATCAAGGGGTGATTGCTGTCACAAAGCCGGGCTGATTGGCTCGTTTATGTTACGGTAATGTTCGAGACAGTGTGAGCCACTCCCGTCCGCATCCCTCCTCGCGAACGATATTCACCCTCGCGCCATCCGACCCCCCCCCGCCTCTCCACCCCTAACGAGATTCCGCGGCAATAGTCGCCCTCTTATTAAGGAATTAAATGAGAATAGCTCGCGTTACAGCGCGGAATCGCGATCAAACGAAATCGTCGGATCATCATCGAACAAAATCGCTCAAATTAATTCGCTCGACTCCATTTTCCACGATTTGCTAAGCATTCCGTTTCATTAGCGAGACCCGCCTCCCACTCTTTTTCATCCTCACTCGAATCGGGAATCGACTCCGCGCAAATCCGTCACTGGAGGCTCGCCGATGCGGTCTTCATAATTATCGGACTGTTACAACCGGTTACGTCACAGTCATTACACCCTTACACCCTTTTTTGTCGAGAGTGCCGAGTCGACATTCAGCATTCGCAATCGTACGTTACCGCTGCGGAAAGTAGTACCACAGTAGGAAAATAATGTAGGCAAAAAAAAAGCAGGCTTCGAAGTTGGAGCGCAATAGATCGTAAAGGAGAGCGATGCCACGGGCAATCGATGCTCACCGAGATTTTCACGGTCGATAATCGTGCCCCGGGCAAAGTTAACGGAGTTCGCGAGTATCGTCCCGAGTCGAGCCACCCCTTCCCACCAGGCAGTCGAAGTTTCCGACGTATCGTCACGCTCGCAGATCGAGCGTCGGAGCTCCTCGAGAGGGTTGCTTGTTTACAAGCGACAGTTGATTTGACAAAGCCGCGGGTCCATTTATACGAGTGAATATTACAGGGCTAAGTCGAGGGGTGGCTTGTTATCCGCTCATTGAAGTTAACCACGGGGCTAAGTGCGCGAGCGGGGCTCGCGGGGGGTGACTCGGCGGTGGCTGGGGGAGGGGGGGGGGGCTGTGGAGGAGGGGGTGGAAAGTCGAGAGAGGGAGTCGAGGTTAGGTGCGCCAAAAGGGGAGCCTCGCATGAAAGGGAGGCAGGGTGTGCGAGGGCGAGAGACAGAGAGGGAAACGCGCTGGCGAGCCAATGAGAGGCCAGATCGTTGCCGAGGTAACCGCAGGGCTTTCCGACGGATTATTCGACCGAGATTGAAAAGTTAGCGCCGCGGTGGTAGGGAGGGTGGCTTTAGGTGGTGGTGGCGAGTCGTGTCAACGACGCTGGTGGCGCTGACGGTGGTCGTGGCGGCGGTAGTGGTGGTGAAGGTGGTGTTGGTGGTGGTGGTGGTGGTGGTTGGATGCCGATGATGGAAGGTGAGTGCCGGAGCCAACCCCCTTAAGAGATTTCGTCTTGCCGCGGCGAGGGTAATACGCGAATTAAGCCCGACTTCGATGCGCAGCGCTTACAATTAGTTTCCTGATGCCAGTTTCGAGCGTGGAGGTGACCGCTGTCCTTGGGACAGTCCGAGGGATGACAGTGGGTCTGGGTTCAGAACGCTCACCGCATTAAACTACTTACCAGATTTAACCCATGTCAGAATACCATTCTCTCACAGAGAAACCTTGACAAATTCGGCGGAAATTTTTCCTACCATTTTCACTGGGAATTTTTCGCGTCTCGCTGACTCGAAATTCGAATAGTATGCGGAGTCCGCTGATGTATGCGATTAGATTCGGAAGGAAGCGAGAGTCAGGCGTTCGGAGCTGAAGTTTGCCTGTATTGAATGCTTCCTTATTCACGGAGCCGGGCTCTCGCGATACGGTGGATATTCAGTTTCGCTTACCCCTCCGGCGGGGGTTGAAATCGGCGTCAGCCGCTCGGATCTGTGGGGTGAGGGGTCAAGCGTGTTCAGGAGGGCCATGGAAAAAAATGTTTATTCTACTGCGTCCCCGTGCAGGACGATCTGGCATCGGGGGGGTGGTGGACGGGGGGTGGGCAGAGGGTTGCTCGCGGATTGCTGGCGAATTGCTGGCGTCTGCCGATGCTTACAGACCTGGCTGCTGGCATGAGCCACTCCGCGGTTACCTGACACGTGCATAATTAATGCCTGCGCGACGAGGGCGCGCGACTCTCGCGTGCATAGACGTTCAGATTATCTGTGTCAGTGAAATAAAAGAGGGAAAAAAATCGCGGCCGCCTGCGTTGAATATTCGCCCCTCCCGGAGAGACAGAGAGAGAGGCGTGGGCAGACGATGGTGTGTGCGATAGAGAGAATGAGAGAATGGAAGAGAGTGAGTGAGTGAGTGAGAGAGAGAGACAGAGAGAGAGGGAGAGAGGGGGTGAAATTCTTTCGAACGCCGAGGAACGAAGGGGGTGGGAAAGGAAAGTTGTCGGGTAACCGACGCGGAAGCGAGGGATAATGACTACTTTTTCATATTTTAATTACGCCGTAATTAATTGAAATGTTTCAACGTTCGCGGAGAGGGCACTCGAGCAAAATGAGACGCGAGTTTGTGTACGCCAAGGGCGGGCTTCGGCTGTTTCGTTTCGCGTTTCCGTCTTCCGCCTGTCTTCCCTCGGTCGTCTTCACGCTCCTCGCGATTTCGACAGTCGGATACGTGATCCGCTTTCGGCTCAACTTGGCCAGTATCCATTTTCATCGAGTTTCTTGGCCAGCAGCCTTGCTCGCTCTAATATCTTTCTGCGTGAGATGCAGTAACCGGTCCCGCGCGAGAAAGTTTGCCAATTTTCTCCCCACGCTCCTCAAAATCCCAAAATGTACAATTTCCAACCCGATTCCTCATGTACCACTCCCTACTCTTACGAAAAGTACGTAAAATCATGACCGAAGTAGTTTTACACCACCTGTCCGACTAATTATTGACCTATACCACTTACTCCACTGTCCACTATCTTTCCAGTCACTCGCAAGCCGCGATCGTCCTTTCTCCGCACTAAATTCGTATCTTCCCGACTACATCCACCTTTATTGCACCCCAACCCACCCCCGACTCCCTCTCTCACCCCTCCGTGTTGTCTCAATACTTAGGAATCCTCGAAAGGACTTCGTTACCGGTCGTCATCGCGACACCAAACGTCTTCCCGGCGGCAGGCGGAAAACAATGACTCGGAAGAGGCTGCCAGACAGAGAAGGCAGCAGCACCGACAGAAGAGGCGGCGGACTAACGGGCAAAACCGGGGGCGGGTCGCCCTTTTGTTATCTCGCTCGAGGTTACTCGCTACGTGCAATTGTCCTCCCATTGTTCCAGCCATTGTTTCCGGTAACTCTTTCGCGGTAACGAGGAGGAACCTCAATTAGAACAGTTTGAGGACTTAAACGCCCAGAGGCTGCCGGGTTTTAAGAGGCAAGGATGCAGCCGGCATCGGGCCTGAAGGCAGTCATTGTTCTTGGGCGAACGATGCCACGACGGATGCGTTTTATTAACACGTTGATCGCCCAGCGTGAATCGCTAGTTTCTCCGTGGGCCCAAATCCCAGATTCGTAGTGTAAGCGGCGCGATTAGCTGCAAGAGCGATATACGATGCAATATGGCAGTCGGTCACATAACGTCGTCATCATTGAACCTTCGGTTTATGAATATTTTATTGATTTTATGCTTATTCAATTTATTTTGCTGCATTACATTTCATATATATCTGTCATATTTCAATTTATGTATATTTCAAATTTCTTTATTTCTATTTATTTTATGTCTATTCAATTTATTTCGTTGTATTATATTTCATATATATTTGTCATATTTCAATTTTTGTATATTTCTAATTTGTCTATTTTATATATGTGTACTCGTCCTTATTGTGATACAAATTAAATCATTGCAAGCCACCTACAAAATCCTGTTTCAATTGAACGAAGAAGAGCGTCATCCGTCCACGGGAAACGGGGCCCACGGGGGAACATGACCGTCACCCAAGTGCGGGTGACGTGGCAATTAACGTGTTAAGCGTACATGGGCCAGCCAGCCCCGACTTTCTCATATGATTCAATCCCACCTCGTTTGCCGTCGGAACGTGCCAGTTTAACGGACTCGCGAGTGTACGAACGGTGAAGGAAGAAGAATGTTCGAACGACAGGCATCGGAGAATTCACCCTGATATCTGCCATCTGTTGGAACGTCAAGAGAACTCCACGCGTGAAGCGACGGAAATTCTCCGCTGGAAACTGCACTCGTGTCTTCCTCATTCTCTCATCGATTTTGGCATACGGCCGTCTGTCTTTCAAAATTCCTACTCTTCGCGTCTTTGTTCCACGACGGAAAGCTCTCCTCAATTACCCCGCATTCCGCGACGAACCCTTCGCGTCATGTGTTTCCAATACAATTCCGCCTGTCCGCGATGGCGCGTGCCCAAGAGCGTTATGGCGCGTGCGTGGGATTCCGTTATCAGTCCGGCTGTCAGATGGAACTTCTTGCACCGTGATCCTGCTATCCTGTTGCGCTGCCGCTCCTATCATCTCCGAGTCAGTCCTAAGTGGCACGGCCATTACTTCCCGTCGTCATCATCGACTGGGCGTCCCCTCCTATTGGCCGGCGAGCTTCTCGCCGCGGTCAGAAGCTCGGTCGACTGATATCGCTGATAAAATGACGAGACATGCGCGCCGAGACCTTGCGTTGCTTTAACCAGGACGCGCTTTGGTCCTGCTCGCCAATTACAGCTCTCTTCGTGTCTCTGCAGAGTAGACGCGCATGTGTACCCTGTACGTGTGCGTGTGCGAGCTGAGGGGTGGCCGATGAGAGCCTCCAGCTCTCGGCTGCTAGCCTGGTGGAAAAACAAGTTCGCGCTTTGAAGCTTAAACTGAGCTAAATCCTGTTACCGGAGCGCCATTAATAGCGGCAGGAACTGGACGCTTCGCGGCTCGTTAAAGATTCAAATTGTTCGCCTGCGTCCCACGCTAATTGACACGCCGCGATCGACGCACAGGACTCGGTTATTCGCTAATAGGACTTTCACTCCACCCCATATTGAGTTAATGAATATTTTCCGACGGACTTTTTATCCTTTTTTAATGCTTATGTTGGATGAGCGGAAAGGATCGTGATAAGGATCGTTGTCTAAGGAGTGTGTTATCGGAGTTCGATGCCTGGCGTTCTTTGTCAGCGAATGATTTGGGATTGTTTGGGTGGTGGGAGAATTTTTGCGCATCGGACGTGATGGCTGAGCAGCGCGCGAGTCCGCATCCTGGCACGAGTATGCTCCTCCACTTGAACGCTCCTGTACGCGGACGTCGAGTGTGGTTCGAAGCTATCAGTTATTGGAAATATGGACAAATATCGGGAATTTTTTTCGGTCGCCCGATACGCTCCGCTTCATGATCGCCTGTGAGGCGCGACCGAAATTAAGATGTACGGAAGACGGACAGGACCCGACGCCTTCTTCCTTCGTCAACGTCCATCGTCCTGGCGACGATCTTCGTCTCGGAGGATTTTCGATGCTCGGTCTTGAAGCAAAAAAAAAATGTTACTCGGTGAAAGCGAACCGTACGTTTCAGTTTGCTGTTGAGATAAATGATTCCTTTCGACGAAGGATTGTAAGGAGTCGGATCCTGGGACACTTAAGCTCGTCCTTGAGACTCTCGCGTCTAATCTGGCTGCTTTCGGCCGACGTAATCCTGTCTGGCGAGCGTCTCAAATCCCACTGCCGCGTCCTGTTATCCTGGGGTGGCCTCCTCGCTATCAGCCTATCCTCGAGCCCGCCGACGCGGTCGGGGCGCGCGTCCTGCGGGCCGAGGACCTTGAACGCCTCCTGAGGTCCTGGTGCCGCGAATGCTTCTGGCGCCACTCTCCTGACGAATGACAGGACGTTGACGGACGCCGTCGACTGCGTCACCCGAGCAGGCTCGCTCGCACAGGACCTACCCTCGATCGATATCCTTGAAAAATGTCCACACCGCCTACGAACCGTAAACGTATCTCCAGCCTAACCTCAGGCCGATCAATAATTTCCGGATGCAACATTCATGGAATCCCTGCACCTGACCGTTGGGATGTAACAATGTTTCGTCCAGGATAATGCCGACAATTTTTTATTGCCCATCCCGAGCCTGTAGAGAAAGAAACGGGGTGCGTTCAGCGGGGAAGGTTAAAATGCCGAGCATGCCACCCTGATCGCAGGACTGCACGCCATTTCTGAAGCACGCGCGCATTCGGCAAGGAGGGAGAGGAAGAAAAAAGTCCGCCTGGACATGGTATCCTGGTGGAAGGAATATTTGCGGGGGATAAGTGTGTCCCGGGCCAGGGACGCGGCCCGCGGAGAAAAATGGGAGAAAGAGTATCGAAACGGGGGTTGAAGGGTTGAACGCGTCACAGGCCTCCGGTGTCACCCCATCCGGGTTCAGGGAGAACATCGTCCTCGATTTATGCGAGCCTAATGCTCCCGGATGCGAGGAGAAAAAATTTTTCTGCGCTTGTATGGACAGGTGGGGATGAGTCGGCGGCGTAGCAACATGGCCGCCCGACGATAACGCATACTCCCGTCGTTCCCGAGGGATAGGCGAGCAGGGAACGGAGCAGGATGCCTCGGCTGCAGGGAAGCTCAAGGACGATGTCCTGCCGACATGCGTGCTTCTTCTGTCCTAATACGCGAGCTTCAGTTTCCTTCTAAAGCGCCTTTGATGACGTTCGTACTGTAGCACGGAGAATGTCTAATTTGAGGACGTGTGTTACGTATAATATTCATTAATTTGCGTATAATACGTATAGTTTTCACTCTTTGACAGTAAATGCTGTTCAAACTCAGAATCGATGTCGGAGGTATTTTTAGTTATTAACATTGCGGTTGTAGTTGAAGCGTACTCTTCGTGAGTAGTAAGGGTCAACGTATCGCGGGCTTCTCAGACTTCGGAGGAGTGATGAGAGAAAGGATGCGAAGTTGATCGTTATGTTCGCTGGAAGGACGTGGATGTTCTTCGAGGTCGGTCGGCTGCTTTCAATAACCACTTTGCACCCCTATGGAGCAGGTGGACATAAGGTCCGCCGGACGCAAGATCAGCCTTCTTAAGGATGCTGATGTCCTGACACCTTGACAAGCCTCTCCACGTGTTGGTTCGTGGATTCATGTTCGTCACGGACACCATACAATGTGTGTAACATGCCCTCTCATGGCGAGCTTCCTGCCTTCGAGTCGAACCGCGACGGTTAAATAGCCGCGAAACCGGAGACTTCCTGGTCCATCAACCTCCACCAGAGTCTACTTGCCTAAACGAAAACTTCCTGCTTCCTTCCGGTGTTCGCGACGGTGTGGCGCGAACTACGACGGAAAATTCCGGTCGTTGCTTGTCGTTCCACCTTTCCAGCTGAAGCTGCGGACTTACGTACTACTTATTTATCGGACTGCGTTAATCGATGGAAAATATGTTTAAAATAGAACATTGATAATTTTTGCGTTAACGATTTCAATTCTTAACTGTCCAAGAGAATATTTACTTCATAAAGCTTCAAGAAAATGTATAATTATCATAGGTTTCGATCGCCGGTTCAAAAGTTGCAGGCGTTTTAAAAAATCGCGAATTTTTTAAGGGGTACCCCTTCTCATTTTTGTGAAATATCGAAGATCGGCGGATGGGATCGCCCTTTTGCTACATGGTAGGGGATCGAAAATAACTTAGAGAGCCGTTTGCTGTTGGTCGCTTCAGTATCGGATTCGGAAATTCGCTTTAGTATCGGAGTTACAGTCAAAAAACCATCGAAAAAATGGGGCTTGAAAAATAGGTGAAAAATAAAAGTCTTCCGATCGACTTGGATATGCATACTGAAAGAGAATCAAAAGAGGATCACAAAAATCGCAACCGGAGTCTTCTAAGCGCAATAGTTTCGGAGATACGGTCAAAAATAAGGTGAGAAAATAATGAAAAAATGGTAAACACTCGATATTTTGCCGGACGTCTGGCGTAAACATGAAAAAAGATTGAAATGTGTACACCATTATGAGCTATAACTTTGATTTCCAGAGGCTATGTCCTTTGTATTTAACTTGTTACGAAGACCAAAGAATGTATATAATTATACGTAATAAAAAAGTAATTTTTCATTCATTTCATCGAACGTCAGACAACAATAAAGAAAACGTACAGTCGTTTGGGCGAAAAAAAACCTATTAATTATTGCTTTCATTGCTTTGATAATTCGGTTAATGCTAATATTACGAGTACAACCGTGCGATGTATATGACGACATTTCGCGTAAGAATAATCTTTAATACTGTCACTCACCAGTCGAGATTATCGAACGTTCTTCCGCGCTGAATATAGCACCCTCATTATTTTCCCAACCCTCATGCTCTCCTGTCACGAAGAACACCATGTTCAATTCGGCGAGACTTGCATCAGTGAAGCGTAGCTCCTGCTGATTGGAGGGCGAGTCGGCCAGGACTACATCCCTACGAGCAGGTCCTTGCTCTAAGGGGCTGGCACGCGACTACCCCCCCTAAATCCCTCGACGACCCTCTCTACCCCATGCTACCCTGATCCGGAAATATGCTTCGCGTTTGAGGCAATTAGGTGCATTAACGTAGGCGCCGGCGTGGCGTCCATTTAACACGTTCCTGCCGTATCGACCTTTTGACACGGCCAATTATGTCATCGCGCCTGTCCAACACGGCCAAAGTACTCCTGGCAGCTTCCGGTTCGCAGGTCAACTCGTGCTACTGGAGGATAAAACCCGCTAGTCGCACAAAAAGAACGTAATACCGTCGGATTGTCAAAAACGACAAGTAGGGACACCTAGCATTATGGAAGAGATTATTTTAATGACCTGACGGCTACGATTTGGCTCGCGCGAAAATGTTGGACGAATTTTCGGTGGCGTCGACATGTGATCTGGTGGTTGAGTGGGGAGGACTCTCGACTTCCGTATCCTGATGCTCGCCGTTGCTCGGAGTTCACGCGAAAAGGCTGACGTTACCGCCTACGTCATCGTAGATTTCGATCCTTGGACAGGAATGTACACGTTTGTCACATGCCGAGAGAGTATCAACTCAACAAATTTCAGAAGGACGCATACGCCATGCAAGAGTACACATTCGAACGTCGGAAATCAAAAATTGTTAGGCAGTTAGAGGGGTAGTGAATTGTGGCGTGATGCCGGGTTTTTTAGAGAAATTTTGAAGGGCTCTGAATTTGATCCGTTCCTGTGCTCCATGACGCAATCGACGACGTCACCTGGGAAACGTCGTGCGTCAGTCGAACGGTCCTATTACGTAACGTGACATCATCGCATATGAGGGAACCGTTCTATGTATAATGTTACGCTTGTACGGTGACGTTGCAAAAGCGGGATGCTTCGCCCGTCAGGATAGCAGGACCGCACAGGAGCAGAGATCCATCCGCGAAAGTTTGGCCGCTACTATGACAACCCTAATTCGGAACTCATCCCACCTGAGCTACTTTCCAACATAAGATCTTACAACGGCTTCAAAACGACAATCCTTCAAGTCGCTTTAATGATAAGAGTTTGAAAGACGGCTGACAGTAGATTTATTCAATGGACAGTCGTGAAGATGAGAGAAAAAATTTAGATGAAGGTGTATTTTGGATCAGGTTTGCGAATGTTATCGAAAGCGCTAGGGTCAAGCTCGTCGTCAGGGTCGAATTCAATGGACAGTGGATCGACTTCTGGCACTGGGAAAGGTACTCTTGGTTTTACGGTTGGGATTGGACGAATGAGGCAAGCTTCTACCCGTTCTCTAACTGTCGATTCGTCAGCGTTTCCGTCGACCGTGAACGCAGAATCGGATGCATACTGCATCATGTCGCCTATGTTATCTTCATACTCTTGTATCTGAGAAGACACGTTTCTTAATACCTATTTTGCTGTCATAAGTTGATATACCAAGATCCTCTTACATCCAACTCCAGGAAACATTTCCGATCTTTGGGATGCAGTGTTAACTCGCACTCACATCTATCGCCACAGGGTGCGTTCATCAAATCGTGTTTGCTTCCTGTTACTATACTGTATCGACGATTGAGAATTCTTTCTCTGCACGTTTTCCCATAGACGTCCAAGAAAATCACTCTGAAGCAAGCAAAAACCCAATTTCTGGTATTTGTATCGTGCAAATAAAATATTAATTATTTGAATAAAACATGTTACTGATGCCACACTTATTTGGAGGAGTAACAATGGTATCCAACAATTTAAAGTCTTCAACAGTAATCGGATAGCCGCTTAAGACCCAGCCCTTTTTCAAACATTCTTGACTCAGCACGTATCGCTGAAATAACAAGCAGTTCTAGAGCTATCAAACATGTGTTTTATCGCGTTATCTTTACCTCGACGATACGAAGTCTCATTTCAGGTTTTGGTCTATGACCCCATTTGTCTTCAAACAGTCTCAGTGTGTCTCCCAACTCATTTTCTTGTAAACGTACTTGCTCCAAGATGTATCGAAAGTCCACTAGAGACATAATTCATAAAAACATATTTTCGGTATACATGTCAACGACATGCTTTACCATGAACGAGACCGAATCTTTCCGATAAATATTTTGCGATAGTCCGTCGTCCTGATCCTCGACAACCTATGAGGACGACTCGAAACAAAGATGGCGCCCCTGCATGTTTGCGGGTCTTTGTTAATTTGGCGATATCTTTTCCTAAATCGAAAATTGATCTGATTCCGTCTTCTACTTCCTGCAAATAATACAATAGATGTAACATCATATTTCTATTACGTTGCCATAATTCTATCTAACGATTAAAATATCTGCGTAAGCCTGGCGGAGACCACGAAGATTTTTTGCTTCTTTCTTGTACTCTGGAGTGTCGAAATACGTTTTCCAACTGTAAAGTGGCGGGTGAAATGCAGTAACAGTATCGGCGCCATCTGCATAACCTGTTACACATAATATTACGTTCAAAACAAATCGATTCTCATTTAATACTAACAATTCAAGTAACCTGGTATGCTAGAACGTTTAATTTCAAATGCGTGGGTAGGAATTATGCCGAGACGTTGAAATGCTTGTGCTTCCTTTCTTGTTCTTGGTACATCTAAGTACAGAAATAACAATAGTTTATCGTGATGCAACGAATTATCGATTCAAACCTACCGACTAGGATCCAGCCATTCTCACGTAACATTCCGCTTCGTAAAATTTCTCTCATATTTAAGGCTAGACTCTCGGACTCGTTGCAAGGACAGTTTTCCTAGAATCAAAAGCCTGATAATAGAAAGTCGAGCTAGGTAAATCGTGTTTCGTCTTACATGACCGGTCGGTGACACACTTCGAAGATCGTTTAATGTCAAAAGTCGTATGTTTAATTCGGATTGGAGAACTTCAGCCAGCGACAACTTGTCTGCATGTTTTGTAAAGTTTATAAGAAACTGTAGGAAACCTGCACTATTCGTATTATGTTTCATTAAAGTTAAGTTACCAAAATTCTGATCGGAAATAAGAACGATTCTTGGTACATCCCGATTTTGTACAGCTATCGGAAGACATTGTTTCAGATAAGCAATGTGGTCGGCCGGCCTCTTGATTATTAGGATTTTTGCAAGTTCCTGCAAAAAGAGTTTTTCATACTTTTTGATAGAAAAAGGGGATGATGAGTTACCAACGTGGAAAAGTTCATAAATTCGGTGCTTCTCTAAGTAGGGAACGAAGCGGGGCGGAATCCTAAGTGGCTTCCTAGTCACATCAACGAAACTAAACATCTTTTCAGGTCTTCGAAAATTATATCACATTACTAGTGAAACTAAATGACGTTTGGCATTTGAGTGAAAGTGCTGCATAGATTGTATGTCCGCGCGGTGTCGAATAGTATGGAATGCGGCGATTAGAATGTTCCACAAGATTCCAACATTACTAACTGAATTTTTCCATGACCAGTTTGTCACGTTCCAGTGCAGATGACGCTACCGGTTTTGCGCATTCATTTCGCACCACGGGTCAAGTGGAAAGTGTGTTAAAGTGAGGTTGGGTGGACTTAGATTAGAGTACACGTTCAAATATGTCAAACGAGGAGAATGTATCCGATGTCACGGAAAAGATTTCGGACATGGCGGTGGAAGAGACGGGGAGGAAGCTGACTCACAAGGAGAGAAAGAAGTTGAAGAAACAACAGGAATATGAGCGGACGGTGGAAATGATGACGAAGGCCGGTGGCCAGGGTCACAGTGAGCTGGAATCGAATTTCACTGTTTCACAGAGTCAGAACCAACAGAGGGGTACACAGAACCTCGACAATGCTGTCGATATTAAAGTTGACAATTTTAGCATCGCTGCTAAGGGAAAAGAGCTCTTCACCAATGCCAGCTTGCTTATTGCACAGGGCAGACGCTATGGTCTCGTAGGGCCTAATGGGTAGGTTTCGCTGGGTATACATATTTTTGTTCTGTACCGTTCTATATTTAAAACATATTTTATCTTTTACAGGCATGGAAAGACCACACTGTTGCGTCATATAGCTAAACGGGCTTTCGATATCCCATCGTCAATTGATGTTCTATATTGCGAGCAAGAAGTCATTGCTGACGAAACTCCAGCTGTAGAAGTAGTGTTAAATGCAGATGTAAAATGTCAAGAACTTTTAGCAGAATGTAAAAAACTAGAGGAATTACAGGAGCAGGGAGATACTACTGTTCAAAGTAAATTACAAGAGGTAAAAAGAAACTTTTTGAAGGTCTGATTAACATATGGATAATCTTTACGGATAAAAATTTAACATTGCCATTTTGTGTGCAGGTTTATGAAGAATTGAAAGCCATAGGTGCAGATTCTGCTGAACCGAGGGCTAGAAGAATTCTTGCTGGTTTAGGATTCAATCGCGCGATGCAAGATCGCCAAACTAGGCACTTCTCCGGTGGTTGGCGAATGCGAGTTTCACTAGCGAGAGCCCTCTTCCTCGAGCCTACGTTATTGTTACTTGATGAACCTACGAATCATTTAGATCTAAATGCCGTTATTTGGTTGGATAATTATCTCCAAGGCTGGAAGAAAACTCTTCTCATCGTGTCTCACGACCAGAGTTTCTTGGACAACGTCTGTACCGATATAATGCACCTGGATCAGCAGAAATTATTTTACTATAAAGGAAATTATAGCATGTTTAAGAAGATGTACGAGCAGAAACGGAAAGAAATGATAAAAGCGTACGAAAAACAGGAGAAACGGCTTAAGGACATGAAAGCGTCTGGTCAGAGCAAGAAGCAGGCAGAAAAGAAACAGAAGGAGGTTCTTACAAGAAAGCAGGAGAAGAACAGGACGAAGATGCAGAAGCACGAGGAGGAATCTGGGCCTCAAGAATTGTTGCAAAGGCCTCGAGAGTATATCGTTAAGTTTAGCTTTCCAGATCCACCACCCTTACAACCTCCGATCTTGGGTCTTCACAGTACGTGAATCAATAACGTTCTGCACTGCTGCTAGTTTTACAAATACTCCACATCTGCTTATTCTTGTTACAGATGTCACCTTTGCTTACGAAGGTCAAAAACCTTTATTTATTGATACTGACTTTGGAATCGACTTAAGCTCGAGGATAGCCATTGTTGGGCCCAACGGAGTTGGCAAGTCCACTTTCTTAAAATTACTGATGGGCGATATAACTCCGCTTAAAGGAGATCTCATCAGGAATCATCGATTGGTAAGATACAATTTCGAAAGATTTCATCGCATAAATATTACTCGGTTCATATATAGACATCTATTTTGCTTTTGCAGAGAATAGGACGATTCGATCAGCACTCCGGAGAACATCTCACTGCCGAAGAAACTCCATCTGAATACCTCATGCGCCTATTCGATCTGCCATATGAGAAAGCTAGGAAGCAATTGGGCACATTCGGACTCAGTTCGCATGCGCACACGATTAAGATGAAGGATTTATCTGGCGGACAGAAAGCTCGCGTGGCTTTAGCGGAACTTTGCCTTAACGCACCCGACGTTGTAATTCTTGACGAACCGACGAATAACTTAGACATAGAATCGATCGACGCTTTAGCAGAAGCCATCAACGGTTACAAGGGTGGCGTCATCATAGTATCTCACGACGAGCGTCTCATCCGCGACACCGAATGTTGCCTTTACGTAATCGAGAATCAGCAAATCAATGAGATCGACGGCGATTTCGACGATTATAGGAAAGAATTGCTGGAGAGTCTCGGCGAGGTAGTCAATAATCCTAGTATAGCTGCTAACGCAGCCGTTCTCCAGTGATAAAGTTCAAGATCCTTCCTGCGAGAAACATCTGTACTCATCTGTGGCTCCAGCAAAAGTAGGAACATCACATACCCGAGCCACTGGCTTCTAGACCGAGGAGAACCAAAAGAAAAAAACAAGTGTATTGCCTTCAACGACCCCACGTCTCGCACACGTTGCGGGTCACGCGTCAGATTTTTGTATTATAAACTCATCGCCGTCGTATGTGGATATATAAATAAAGTATGAGATGCCAGAGTAGAACTTTGTTCAGACAATTAATGTAATGTTACTAAAGGGCTAAGGCGCCAAACGCTTTAGCTGGCGTCAGAGCACGTCAGAGTCAACCGCCCACACGATCCTCGTGCCACGGCATCGAGCCAGCTTTCACAAGTCTAGTCTCATTTCCCAACGACGACGACATCGCTGATAGTTGGCGACACTGGCGTGCGTGCGACCGGCGGCGCAATGTTCGCTGCCAAAAAGGGCAGACGAGTGATGTGAGAAATTGTCAAATATTTTGCGCGAGCTGGTGTCCAGCGGTGAGCTCAACGGTGTCACGGAACGTCGTCACGATGTCGAGCACGCTGGAGAACAAAATCTTGAATCTGCAGGAGCGGCTCAGGGCGGAGAATGAGTCGAGGGACAGGGATAGGCAGAGCGGCGAGGTTGGACCAGGAACGGGCCTTCAGCCGTCATCCTCGGCTCCTGCCTCGAGTCCTGTCGTCCGCAGGCCTCGTCAACGTAAGTCAGCGATGCTCGCTATTCCCGGAGCGCGTAACAATTTTCTCACGCCAATTTGCGATCATCCGCGGCCGATTATTCGTTGGCCAAAGTCACCCGTATAGGTTATGTTGACGATCGCAATTCGGATTCTGTTGATTTGTGCGTGACACTCCTGCGATCTTTCACCTTCTGCGATCGCGTTGAGGCGGACGCGTTTGTTTTATATAGTGTACGTCTGACGCGAATGGTTTTCTTTGTATGCGTCCGATGTTGACACTTTGGCTCGTCCGTGCGATACCTGCCACATTGAAAACAAGTGTATTTTCGGTCGAAAAGACCAACTGGTTCCGTTAGTTTTCGGGAGCGTAGAATTGTTGAATATACATATTGATTTGTGTAATTAGAGTGAATTGGGATAACAGATTGGGGAATGGGTGATTTGCTTTGGGAATGGTCATGTTTGTGTGTGGGTGTATTCTGCATTTTACTGTAATGTAGTCAGTTTGTGTTTGTTTATTGCATTTAGTTGGAGAGATGGGCACTCCAACAAGGCCAAGAAGGCAGCTGGATCTGCCTGTTTCACAAATGGTACCTCCAAAGAAACATGATAGCGAATTTGAGTCCAAGCTTCAAGAAATTATGAAGATGAATGGTATATTAAGCATCAATGGCCAAAGGTACCAGACAGAGATGAAGGACTTGGAGCATCTGGGTGAATTAGGCAATGGAACCTGTGGGCATGTTGTTAAAATGAGGCACAAACCTAGTGGTGTAGTTATTGCTGTAAAACAAATGCGGAGGTCGGGAAATGCAGAAGAAAATAAGAGGATAATTATGGATTTGGATGTTGTTTTAAAGTCTCACGACTGTCCATATATTGTGCAATGTTTTGGGTGTTTTATTACTGAGTCTGATGTATGGATCTGCATGGAGCTAATGGCAACATGCTTGGACAAACTATTAAAAAGATGTAGACAAGCAATACCGGAAGATTTCTTAGGAAAAGTTACAGTTGCGGTAGGTAACCAAAATTCTATCTTTGTAGATGAACGATTTTTCAATGTTCTGTTACAAAACTATTATTCTATAGACGGTAAAAGCATTATCGTACCTGAAAGAGAAGCATGGTGTAATTCACAGAGATGTGAAACCTAGCAATATTCTACTTGATGAGTCGGGGGGTGTTAAGCTCTGTGACTTTGGTATATCTGGACGATTAGTGGACAGCAAAGCAAAAACAAGGAGTGCGGGATGTGCAGCATACATGGCTGTGAGTATCATTGAATTGTCATATGTCATCATATGTTAAGAGAAACTTAGCCTTTTACTTCTGCAACAGCCTGAAAGAATAGACCCTCCTGATCCAACAAAACCGGATTATGACATAAGAGCGGATGTTTGGAGTTTGGGTATTACTTTAGTGGAATTAGCTACAGGAGTATTTCCCTATCGAGATTGCAAGACTGATTTTGAGGTACTATTTTTGTGATGCAGAACATAATGGTGATTGGCAGATCCCTACATATTTATTGATATGAATGTAGGTACTAAGCAAAGTAGTGCAAGACGATCCTCCAGCACTGCCTTCAGATGCACCTTTTTCCAAGGAATTCAGGGGCTTTGTTTGTTGCTGCCTTACAAAGAATTATAAACATCGGCCAAAGTATCACAAACTGATGGAGCACCCCTTCATTCGAAAGTATGACGCCGAGCAGGACGGCGACCTCAACTCACCTCTACCAAATTCTGGCTGCCAGTGGTTTGGCAGAGTTATGAGACAATTGGAACCAAGGTGGGCCATTGCAGAATATACTGATTCTTCGAACGTCGCCCTTGCGGCATTTACGAAGGACGTACAATTAGACGCTGAGAGATAAATATCATCTCCAATATCCGTAACAATGTCCTCCTAAAGATATTTTTTTTAAATTTAATTACATGGAAGTTTTGACAAAAGTTTTAAACATAGCATGAGTCCTCCAACTAATGTAGCAGTAATTTGGTTTGGTTTTTGAATAGAAATAACCGGGTATTGTGTTACACACTGGTTTTTCTAAAAACAACAAAGAAACAAATTAAAAAAGAGAAAATATGTTTTAACACGCCTTGGTAACCGCGATCATTGGGTAGGTATTAGAGATGAAAAGAGACTTTTAATTTGACATTGTGTTTTATTTGAATTTGGGTTTTTTTATCTTGTTTTCGTTTGAACCCTAGTTTTGTACGTTTTATCTTGTTTTATTTTTGTCTGATCGTACAGCAAATCGACAATTTACGACACCTTTTCCGTACATCTCGAATTAAACGTTTGCGTGCGTGTTGAATTGTGTTGCAGCGTTGAGCTTGAGGGAGGCAGCGCAGCGTAGCATCCCCCTCTCCCTCGCCCCCGCCCCCTATTCCGTATCCTTACAAAATATCACCCAAAAATCCAAAAAAATACAAAAAAAAACATTACCCCCCTTGAACGTACCCAAAAAGTCTGCCCGATTTTCATTTCGAGTTGTTTGGTTTGTGCACGCGCCTGTTACACACCCCACCCTTCAACCCCCGCTCATGGTAAGCATTCTTTTTTATTTATTTCAATATTCGTTTATTTTTGTTACGTTGTGTAAATGACGCGCGAATCGTATGTGACGTTCTATAAGTTTTGTCTACTCTGTGCACAGCCCACGTTGTTGTCACGGGAGAGCACCGATCAGATTTATTTCCGAAGTGCCTCCTCTTCTATTATTTAAGTACTCTTTCATACTTGTCTCTCGTTCTCGCATGAAAATAGCCATACGTATTAATTTCGCCAACAAAAATCACTTACATTACATGATAAGTCTCGCGTAGTCTAAAAAAGTGAAAACCTTGTAGAGGACCAGGAGTCTATCTTCGTCCTACCTGTGTTGCATGAGACGTCGATTAACGCTCTAACTTCTGCAAATTAACTCCGTGTGTGTCGCCTTAAGACTTTTAAATTGCAGCGCTATCGTCAATGCACGATCGATTCGGCGAATGGTTTCGCCGGATAAGACAGAGGGGCCAGGTCACATTGCCAGGACTGAAAGAACATTAAAACAAGCAACAATAATTCGTTCAACCCCGGGGGTGGGGTGCCGAAGGACGCTTGGCCTCAACACGCGACATTTCAGTTTCAGATTGCCGGCGGTCCAACAGCAGCAACAACAACAGCCTCAACAGCAGCAGCAGCAGCAGCAGAAGCATCATCATCATCACCACCATAATCAGCAACTGCAGGCGCAGCAACGCCATCACCATCAGCAGCAGCAGCAGCAACGAGCCGGCATGGGCCATGTGTCCTTGAAGCAGACGGCTCATCTCAGGGCTCAGTCGGAGGTGCCAGCCTTCCTGAGAAGTAGCGCGACCAAAGAGCCGCAGAACACCGGCTTCCTGCCCTTTCATCAGCGATCGAACAGCGAGAATGGCGGCAACTACGTGACCTACAGCCCGTACGCCCTCAGGCGAAAGGAGGTCGCCAGGCCGTTCTCTCCGCCCACGATGAACAACGACACCGACGAGCAGGAGCTACCGCACCAGCTTCAGCGCTCCTTCTCGCCGTACAGACAGCACATCGAACAGAGCATAGACTGCGCCGCCAATCGTTGCTCGTCGAACGGCCAGGACAGGCAGGACAGGCAAGACCGGCAGGAGGGCAGACCGTTCTCGCCCTACAGGCAGGAGGTCAGTATGCCGGAGGCCAGCTCCAGGTCCTACTCGCCGTACAGGAGCCGCTTCGAGGAGCGCGACAGCAGCGGCGATCGGTGGCAGGGCGTGTCCAGGTCCCTCAGCCCCTTCACCAGGGACTACTCGCCCTGGAGGCGGGAGAATGTCGATCCGCCGGGAGTGTTACAGCCGCCGACCTGCGAGAGCGGACGGTATTCGCCGTTCTTGCAGCAAAGACTCGGTCAGTCGCCACCCGTGCCTCAAACTCATCCGCAGACTCAGGAGATCTACGGTAGTCCGATGATTAGTCGTAAAAGGTAAGCCATTCGACAGTTTACGGATGCCTGGATCTGTTTACGTAACGATTAAGTCAACCGTTTCGTTAGTTGTGTGAAGACACAGGGTAATGGTCTGATATTCATCGTTCGCCTGTACTGCATAGCTGCTGTTATTGAGTATTTATTGATATCATAAGTGACTGAAGTTTTATTCCTGGACAATAGGTTTCCTTCGGAGCCTCCTCCGCAGGGATCGCACGGATCCACCAGTCCTCAGCTGTTGATATCCCGTTTCGCTCACCAGCTGAAGCAGGATCCGCCGCCGCCCGCGTCGCCCGCCCAGGGCGGATCGAAGGAGTCCACGAAGAAACGGTTCGCCTCTTACGTGAGACTCAGGCTCGGCAGCGAACGCGCTCCTTCGCCAGAGCCGCCGCCGAGACTGAGTCGAGGCGAATCCCCGCTCGCACTCAGGAGGAACTTGGGAGATCAGCCCTCCCCTTCCTTCCCTAGGAGGTACAATAAAAAATCTCAACCCGTGCGCGCCGAAGGTCGCTGCTCGACTACATCGAGTCCATCCCCATCTAGCCGGTGAAAATCTATACTGATCGCATAATCGTTTCCTTCTCAGGTACGTTTCGCCCTCTCCGCCTCAGCCTCCGCCCAGGAGATTGTCAGAGAGCAATTCCGTGCCAGGGAGTCCTCAGCATGTGCGAGCGCGCCTGCGTTACACTCCCGAGCCACAAAGGAGACCGCCGCCGCCATAACCCACCGTTACAATTAAATCTTATGCCTCATCGGTGCCATACGCGATAAAAGTCACTTAACCGATCACATGCACCAACATAGAGACAGGGGGGGGGGGGGGGGGGTGAGAGAGTGAGAGAGGTGAAGAGAGATTGGGGAGGGAGGGGGAGGAGATGTGAGAGAGGTAGATAGAAGGTGTTCTATACTCAATGATTACGCACACAGAGTCTGCGTACGTGGCGCTCGCGAGGGCGCCGTACGACTAAATTTGACATAGGAGGAACGAGAAGGTAAAGCTTGGAGAATCGAGAGTCGTCCTGTAATACTCGGGCATCGCGAAACTCAGTCTTAATTCATTGACGATGAGAGGAGAGGGAGGAAAAGCGTCACGTGCTTTCTCGGGCCGTGAGTATGTTGAAAAAAGGAAAGCGAGCAGCGGCAGAGGAACGAGGTTCGTTCACGCACGTTATCCGAACGTTCATAGATAATAATTAAGTCTGGATGGGAGAGAATATTGCACGGCTTTCTTTCATGGCCACGATTGCTAGGGGTTCTAAAATCGAAAAGAAAAGGACAAAAAAAACAACAAAACGTGGTGAACCTACTTTGTCAATAATTCTCTTATCGACGTGTATTTATATATAGAACGCAATACGATGCTCAACTTTTTATATCGCTTGTAAAGAGATAACGAATGGAAGTAGTACGTTCAACATTTTTCTAAAAAAAAGAATCGTTTATAAGGGATGCGGCATCGTACCGAGCGCGTAAACCGTTCCTATCGCTCTTCGTTTACGCTTCTCTCTTATTTTTTATTTTACTTTTCTTCCTCACTCGACAGAGAGACAATGTATAATGCGGGACTAGGAGAAAAAAAATATATGGAAACACAGAGACACACACACACACACGAGGGAAAAAAGAAAAGCATGAAATCACTTGCCACGTACTCGCGATCGCTCTCTTTTCCTCGAACGGCCTTGCAGCGTATCACTGCAACTCGAATTTAGCCTCAGCGACTTTTCCACGTTTTATTATTATTATTATTATTATTATTATTATTAATATTATTATTATTAAAGAAAAAATTATTATTACCATTACATTATTAAAATTATTATTATTATTATTATTATTATTATATTACGATTGAAATGATCGTTTAAACGATGGATGTCGAACGAGTCGCGATCGTAGTCAAGGGGTCGATTTAAACGCAAACCAAATCGTTACGAGGGGATCGTCAATCATTGACTATATCTGTAAGAATGGCACAAGCGTGCGCGCCCCGGCAGACTACAAATTTTTTTGCGGACGAATGTATATTATTTAATTGCGGGGCGCGCGCTCCCGGCTAGAAATGTTGTAATTATTATTTTTTAGTTAACATCTATTCATTAACTCCGTTCAGTCTACACTCGTAATCATCTTTGTCGCTTATTTGACAAGAGGATCTGTTGCAATGTAAATAAACTTATATTTATACGAGCCTCGCCAACCCCCTTCACTCCCGCCCCGCCGCGCCAACGTCGGGAACCCGTCCGACAATCTTCCCGTTTGGCTTACAATGTTTACCCCGAAAGTTCGACGAGAATGGAATAGGCCGCTCGGCGCAGGCTCGATTTTCGATAACTATAAAGGCCCCGAGAGCGGTCTTCTGCCGCGAGTGGCGGGAGCGCTCGATTACAAAGTATTTCTGTCCTGCGCCACTGCCACGTAATCGCGAGCGATTTTTTCCCCGACGCTCATGCGCAGAGAAGAGGCGCACCGCCAAGAGTCAGCTTTGACAAAACGGAATCCCCTTTTACGAAAGCGCTAATTGAACGGCATTAATTTTTCACTCTCCCCTTCCTGCGCAAAGGTCTTTGGAACTCTCGCGGCAGACAGGTCGTCTTTCGGCCCCGTGGAATAGCTTCGATGATCGCCACGGTGACGGGACGTCAAACACGCCACGTACGCGAGAAATTAAGAGACCTCGCGCTGGGTACGAGGAAGCGGGCACCGTGCGACTTTTATTCCTTAACGTTATAAATAATGGAATAATGATCGGGCGAGAGTCGCAAATAGCACGCGTTCCGGTCGGCTCGTCTCGGTGCGAAAGGCGGGCATCCCGCTTGTATGGGGCCGATATAAATATTGCCGAGTGCGCATCGGCTCGTAGCAACGACAATCGCATCGCGGACGGAGAAACCAGTTTGCCGCTAAGAGCATTAGACTGAGAAAATAACGTTCCCCTAAAGAGCGCTCGGTCACGAGCTACACCGTCGAATTCATTATCTCTACCAACGGCATGTCGCTCGCGCGCTTCTCTGTGTGCGTGCGCGCGCGCCAAGTAACACCGACGACGTCGCGCGGTGCGCGGATTTTCTTTATATTTCCATTTGCCACTGGCGAGTAAGCTGGCCCGTCCTTACGGGCGCCGTGGCCACCATCAGGAACGTTAAATTCCCGTTGGCGTCGTCGGGTCGCTCGCGCGATTCGCCACGATAAGGGCTTCGGGCCGAGGATCGTTTTAAAAATAAATTCCTCGCTCGGATCGGCCCGTCCCTGAGCAATCAATATGGCCTCCAGCTCTACGCGGGGCACACCAGCGTAGAGCAGGCTTTTCGCGGAAAATCGTCGGCAGAAGTGTTTAGCGGCGAAAAGTAATTAGCTGGAACTGCGGACAGTGCGTGGCGAGACATTTTGGCGTGCGGCCGCGCGGTGCCGGGGGCCGGGTTAAGTCAGGAAGTAATTCCGAACGAGGTTGGCGGACCGTGGTTCGGCCCACTCGCAGAAGACATCGTTCGTTACGAGGAGTGTGCACTCGCACGGCGCCTCGTACGGCGCGCAGGCCGTCCGAGCTGTCGGAAAAATGCCATGATCCTCGTCGCCGTCAGCTCGACCTCTTAGCGGACGATTTCTGTCAGCAATGTCGGAGTGCAAGGCTAGCAAGGAGACGGTGCCGATCGAGGGTTGCCAAGAGGAGGGCGAAGACATGGCCGCCGAAGGGGTCGAAGATAAGGTCAGTATTCAGCAGATCCTCGAGGGTATGACCAACGAGTTTAACAAAAGCGTCAGCCCAGCGAAGGCCGCCGAGAAGCAGGAACAGGCGGAGCCGGAAAAAGTCGCGCAGCCGGTCGTCGCCGACGCTCCGTCGATCGAGGAGTCGACGAACGACGTCGGGGTGAGGGACGAGGAATGCGTGCCGAAGGAGGCAGCGACGACCGAACACTCGTCCGACGAGGGCCACAAGGAAGATGACGGCAAGCAAGAAGTCACGAAGAAAGACAGCAACGGCATTGCCAGGATCGTACTCACCTTCCGCACCGTCGACGAGAACACGGATCACGGTAAAAAGACAAAGATCTCCAGCTGCTCGTCGAACCTCACTTTAGTTCCTGATGAATTGGCCAATTGTGATCAGATGAGGGGTGTGTCAGTAAAGATTGAGAACTCCGATGAGAATTCAGACGCCGTAGAGAAGTCTGATTCTGAGGAGGGTAGAGTGGAAGAGACGGCTTCAAAGGAAGCGGAGGAAAAGAAGACTGAGGAAATACCTGTTAAAGAAGTTCCGGAGAAGGAGTGTGATGTGGAACGAGAAAAAGTTGTCACCGTGGAAGATAAACCTAAGGAAGATGAGGTTAGCGCGCCTGCGCCTGAGCCAGAGCCAGTGGAACAACCTGAGCCTACTGTACCATTCACTAGGAAAAGAAGGACAGGAAGGCCTAGACTGAGAGCACTTAGGTTTTTCTATTTTCTTTTGCTTAAAATCTGTCACATTTTATTTTGGTGTTGTTTTGTAAACCGCTTAATAATGTTTTTAGTGACTCAACAGAAGAGCTGCCAGGTCCTAAGCGATCAGCTAGAAGACTGTGTAAAGAATCTTTGAAGAGCACTGTTTTGGAAAGTGCCATGGCACGTAAAGAAAAATCTAATTATACGGAGGAACATCTGCAGTTTAAAAAACAGAGGAAATACAATAAGCCAGGACGTCCCAAGAAGCTGGTACCCGGGAAAGAACCAGCAAAGGCATTGCCAACAAAAGCTCCTGACATTCGACAAGAAGTGACTGACACTTCAATGTCTGATGCAAACAGCAGTATTTCTGAGGTAAACACTACTCTGGAAAATTCTCGAAATTCGACATTAGCGGAGACTAGCGTGAACGAATCGACGCTAGACGACTCTCAGAGTTTCTGCTCGGACTTTGATGGCATGCCAAAGTTATCACCCATGACGAAAAGCTCGGACGTGCAACCAAAATTAAGCAATTCTATCGGCAGTCCTGCGAGTGACGACACTCCTCTGGCTGACATAGAAAAGCCCTTCTTAAAGCCCGCAACGGGTCGTCCCAAAAGGGAAAGAGGTCGGCCACGTGGAAGTCAAGCTGCGCGAAAAATAGCAAAAGCCGACTCTTTCGAAGGTAATACTATCGTCTCACAAGCTTCGAAACAAAATCATTGATAAAATAATCATTTTCAGATGGTTCACCCTCCGTCGCCGAGACTGGAAAGCACAATGATTATCCCGAGGGTACGTCAGTGCAAAAAGGGCGGGAAGGAACGGTGGATGTAAGGATTTTGTCGATTTATCAAACTGCATCGTTTCAGAAGGTGCTGTACCTGCAAAGAGGACCCGTCGCAGTATGGCTCCAAGTCCGAGCCCAGCCGAAGGTCAAGCGTCGAAGCCGGAATCAACTGCCATCATGAGCGAAGTCAGTATAAGCGGTTCATGATCATCCAACGATCGACATCGAAGCAATTGCTACATTATTAAACACTTACAGACGTATGGCCAGTCGATGCTCTGCCTCTGCCAAGTACGATCTCAGCTCTACGTAACGATAACCGGTTCAGGTGCTCCGCTATACTGTACAGCCATTGATTCGATCGACAATCGTTTGGTAGGATGCTGTAACGAAGTAGACAGCAACGATGTCGCGATGAGAAGACCCAGCACTCGCGTGCCATTCATCATACTGTGTCGAATGCACAAGGAAAGACTGCTCAGGCACAACTGCTGCCCTTCCTGCGGCCTGTTTTGCTCGCAAGGTCGATTCGTTCAATGTACCAACGGGCATCAGTATCATCGCGAGTGCGAGATCTATCCGAACAAAAAAGGCGTTTGTCCACATTGCGGCAGCGAGAGCGCGGCTTACGACGTCATGGTAACCATGTGTGGCATGCGAAGACCCGTATTCATTCCCACGAGAAAGAAGTTCTCTAAGCTGCCGTCTGCGAAGATGTGCTTGCCGGGCAAGGGCGACAACACGAAGCTCGCCGAGAATCCGCCGAGCCCACTCATCCCACCTGATCTGATCAAGATACCGGAGCCCTCGATCAATTCCGAGAGGCCTGAACGATACACGATAATGAGCCTTTACACGTCTGTTAAAAACGGTGATTTGGAGAAGCTGGTGAACGTTTTAGGTACAGCATTCGTTTATTTACTCGTTTGTTTCTCTTTTATTAATTCCGTGGACAGGCTTATGAGGTTTTGCCTGTTTGCAGCATGTGGATACAATGCGAATCATACATTCCGGGATTATGCTCATCGGACCGGCTTGCACATAGCCGCGGACAAGGGCCACTTGTCCTGCGTGCACGTTTTGGTGCAAGCCGGCGCTCAATTAGATATAATGGATCGGAATCAGCTGACTCCTTTGATGCTGGCCGCCGCGAAGGGGAAGGCGGATGTGGTGAAGTACTTGGTGCGAATAGGTGCTGACGTTACCCTGAAAGGAGAGGACGGGATGACCGCGCTACACATGGCCGCCAAGTCGGGCCACCTGGATGTTTGCCAAATTATTTTGACCGAGTGCAAAGTACCGCGTACATTAGTAGGTAATATCAGACTCAGCTGCCTTCCGACCACGCCGTCGCTTGAGATAATTCCATTTTAAATACTTCACGCTCGCAGACTCCGTCGACGACGGCGGATGGACGAGTCTGATATGGGCCTGTGAATTTTGTCATACCGATGTAGCTCGATTCTTGTTGGACAAGAAGTGCGACCCACTGATACGGGACGCCGAACAAAACATTGCGTTGCACTGGAGTGCGTTCAGTGGGAGTGCAGAGATTACGGAGATGTTGCTGAACGAGGGATGCGACGTAAACGCTGTTAACGTTCACGGTGACACGCCTCTGTAAGTTCAACAGCTGTAGATATGACCTTGTTCAATGAATACGAGACCTTGTGGGATTGTTAAAATATGAACGAATGTTTCCAGGCACATAGCTGCAAGACAGGATCAGTATGCAGTCAGTGTTTTACTGTTGGCACGGGGTGCCAAAATTGGGGAGGTCAATGCCGCTGGGGAAACAGCTGTCAACTGCTGTACAACGGACGGTGACACGATGTCGGCTTTAAGACTGAACGCCAAAGTCAACGAATTATCGGAACACATGTGGGAGAGAACGATCAAAATTTTAACGAAGTAGGTACGGTCACGGTTATCTTGTTAACGATGCTCTACGTGGCACATCTATTACAGTGACATTTCACGTGGTAAAGAAACGAATCCGATACAATGCGTGAACGGATACGATACGGAGGACAAGCCGACAGATTTTCTTTACGTCACGGAGAATTGTTTCACCAGTAATATCAATGTCGATCGTACGATAACGTCCTTGCAATCCTGTCGGTGCGAGGACAACTGCAGCTCGGAAAAGTGTCTGTGCGGCAATATAAGTCTTCGATGTTGGTACGACGAGGAAGGGAAGCTTATTCCCGAGTTTAACTACGCAGGTACAAGACCTTCGAATGTGCCGGAGGAAACGTTCTCATTCAAAACATGATAACCGTGTATTGTTTCCTTCCAGACCCCCCTATGTTATTCGAATGTAATCCCGCATGCGACTGTAATCGGATAACTTGTAATAACCGAGTCGTTCAGCATGGTCTCACTCAAAGGTTCCAACTGTTCAGAACGAAGGGGAAGGGCTGGGGTCTGAAAACTCTGAGACACATTCCTAAGGGTACATACGTCTGCGAGTACGTGGGCGAAATTATTTCAGACTCCGAGGCAGATCATCGAGAGGACGACTCTTACTTATTTGATTTAGATAACAGGGCAAGTATTGCCTCTGTGTTGGCAGACGATAGATTCGCTTATTGTTGTGATAAGTTGTGATGGGTAATTAATTGAATCCGCTTCTTTTCATGAAATTGTAGGATGGCGAGACTTATTGTATCGACGCCAGACGGTACGGAAATATCGCCCGTTTCATAAATCACTCGTGTGCACCGAATTTGTTGCCAGTGCGCGTTTTCGTGGAGCATCAGGACCTGCACTTTCCGAGGATAGCGTTCTTCGCTAACCGGGACATTGAGGCTGACGAAGAGCTCGGGTATGTTAAACACAGAGATGATGTTACATTGTAGACATGTCTAAATGACTGACGGATCTTTTCAAATGTACGTTACATATATCGGCAGGAGAACGATATATGTGTTCAGTGCACACGTTGCAAAATAAAATTCGTCGATCTTTGGTTTTCTGGTTTTTTGGTTAGCGGTTCATACGGCTTGTCGCACACAGTTTCTTCACCTAGATCATTTTCACGTTTTGCTTTCCTGCGGGTTTAGCGCGGTCTGGCAGGTATCTTACGTGTCATACCTTTTTGCTGCTGTAGCGTCTCGCTTTGGGCTTTCATTTCTCTCTATTTCCTCTCATTTCTTGTTAATATTTCACTGCCAACAACGTGGACTGCTGATTCGTTTCTTACCGACGAGCAGACGCGTACAAGGATGAGAATTTCCTGTCGCTCAATTCTACTCGTTAGGCACTCGCTCTAGCAACTTTAAAGATGAATCGAAACATTCTTTGCCCATAGTTTCGATTACGGAGAAAAGTTCTGGATAATAAAGTGCAAGTCCTTCACGTGTACCTGCGGAGCCGAGAACTGCCGATATTCCGAGAAGACTATACAAGTGACGCTGGACAACTATCGCAGAAAGATTCAGCAGGAGGAGATGCTTGCCGCTCAAACGTCGTAACTGTCGCACGACGTCTATGATTTTAGGTGTTTGATGTCTTATTTTTATTCTCCATTTTGTTTTCACGCGCAGGCTCAGAATGATGAAACGCGGAATCTCCAAATGTCTTATCTCATCGGGAGCAGTCTCTTAATTTTTCGCCGTAAGATGGAATTGTGTGTGGAACAGTTAGCGTGAGGCAGCGGAGGGGGTGAGGGAGAGTGTGAGTGAGTTTTCAGAGTGAGAGTATGGGAAAAAATACAAGTACAAATGGTGGTGGGATTGTAGATGTTTTTCCAAGCATTATTTACTACTAAAGTATATCACCTCGCAATCGACGGTAATATATATACGCATACGTGGAACTGCGTTACTCGTTCCGATACGCTGATATTCAACACTTCGTCCATACATCGTGTCCTCAGGCTTGGTCATATAATTCCTACATTGCCAAATTCTTTTGTCCTTGATGATTGACGACGACGCGCTTTCCTCTTTATCGTTCTGTCACTTTGTGACTTTTTAGCAAAGTGTCGATGTGCATAATATAACGATTGTTAAATAGTGTTCTTATGTGGAGTGGCGTGCAGGCAAGTTGACACTGATTGTGTCGAGTTTAAAGATTTGTTACGTTCTCGCAAGGACGACCTGTTCATCGAGTATACATATATAAATATATATATAGGGAGGGAGAGAGAGAGAGAGTGGGAGAGAACGAAAATAAATACACTGAATTAGATGATGTACAAAATTTGCTACACTCGAAGTGTCGTCCGAGTGGAGGACTTGTTGATCTATCTACGTTAGGTGACGAAATTGGTCGTCGGGGGGAGCTCACTTTGCGACAGCGGCTATACAAATAAACGCTCGCTCGGACCGATTCGGGATGAGCAACTATAGAACGTAAGATTACACCTTTTTGTACAAATAACGATTGACTTTTTGTATAATAAAAGTTGTAGTCCTTTGTAACGTGGAAGTTGAATCAGTTTAGTAACAGACTCCCTTGCCATAACTCCCTGCCAACGTCCCTATAATTGAACTTACGACGCAACTATTATTTTGGCAAGTACATCTATAGTACCGTCCACGTCTTCAACAAATCCTTTACATTCGTTTATGTCCATCGTCCTCCACTTTCTTTCATATATTCAAAGTACACATTAGGCCTAGTAAGAATCCCACTTCCACCATAACCCTTGCTCAAAAAATGCCGCCGTCCCGCTGGTAGTTCGGCGAGCGAATGACGAGCGGCGCGTCGGTCGACCTCCTCGACTCATCTCGCGCATGCGCGAACTACGGCCAGCCGCTGATTGGCCGAGGCCGCTCACGGTGGGCAAAATTCAACTGGCGAAGCGGCAGTTAGTGTAGCGACCGTGGAAGCGCTTGCAAGCGCTATGCGTAGTGGGCACGTAGAGTCGTAGAACAAATTTTTTTTTCGAAAAATCCGCGAAGTGCCGAATGTCAAGAAAGGAACGCGGCCGTTCGCTCGTGCCTCGCCGATTCGCTGGCCGTCCTCGCGACTGAATTCGTGGCATTGTTCGTCGGAGGCAGAGGGTCGCGAGATCCTGAAGGCCATTTCGCGTCACACCTGTGTCTTCTTCGACCGCCTGATCATCCGCCACTCGAGGATGGCATGTCGCGTCGCGACGGGGCTCGATATTGTGCCGTGTGAATCTGTGATTGTGGTGTCGATGATGATCCAGCTGAGGGGCCAATAAATATGATGACTAGCTGACGGATAGATCTACGCGAGTACTCATTCCGGGCCTGACGGGGCTGAACCTCGACCAGACAGTGTGGAAGGTGAGTCTTCATCAGCCAAATCATCCCCGTTAACCGATTGTTTTTTTTTTTTGTACACTCTGCTTGTGCACAGCGATATTGGTACTCTGATTTCGAGAGTATTATCTTGGTATTTATGCTGTGTAACTGTAGATGTTAATGTATTTGAGTTGGAGAATAAAAAAGGTTATGTCTTCAGGGGTTTGATTAGTTGGTATGATATAAGGAGCTGTTTTACGCTTGTCAGCTTGTCTACAGTTAAGTCCTATGTCGGTATTAATGCGATGAGATTTTTATAAGAGGAACTTGGGTTTCACAATCGTCATTTATGTAATTACGTTTATTTCGTGCGCAAGTTGCAAACAGACAATAGTTTTCAGTAATCAGAATAGGGTCCTTGCATTCGGCAAGGAATTATTTGTAAGATCTATCATTGTTCTCTATTTTCTATGCCACCCATTCTACTTTTCCGACATTACGAGACCGCGTTTGCCCGTTGACAAAGAACACTCCTCAGACGGCACAATAATCCTGCGTTTCCTCGGCCTGAGGCAGCGACAGCTCGTAGAACGATATCAAATTCTTCCGACCTTCCGACCTAAGAGTTCGAAAACGCGCGTCTCGCGAACGAAGTTCGTCCAACAGGCAAATTTGTCGTCCGACGGCTTATCGTTCTCCGACCCATCTTCCGCGATTAAATCTCGCAAGGTCGCCCCTACCCCCGACTGGATCCTTTCATTTTCCGCCCCGTCAAGGCTCAAACCCCGATCCCTTCGTCCATGAAAAAAATAACGCCGACAGCCGACCAGAATCACTCCGCTACGAGAATTAGTCGAAAGCTATTTTCTCATCCTTCGCCTCCTCTGCTTTTTCCGCCGCTCGCGTTTTCTTCATCCCTCGCCCCTCCCCTCAGCTTTCGACTCTTCTTTCTCAGTTCACCCGTGAGGCACAATGAGCGGCCCGGTTTGTTGCCTTTTGTCGTTCCTCCCCGCGAGAAGTCGCGCAAAGGCTTCAGCTCGCGCGAAACTCGATGTCGCGAGAGGGTTGAAGCGAGAGGGGGTTGAATGGGGGGCGAAAACGCGAAAACGAGGATTGTACAGTTTTCCGATTGAGATTGCCTTGTTTCCTCCCTCGCCCTTTGTCCTTGTTTTCCAATGGAATCAACAACGTTAGACTTACTTACTTCACTTTCGCCGCTCTAAACTTGCATTTAAAGCTCGAAACGGATCTTGCTTCTTCTCGGCCGTGAACTCTACCGATAAGTATCTCTTTACAGTTTTTCATTTGCCTGATGGTCCGGCAGGCATTCAGATTCGGGCCGTGTGTTTTTCGTAGAGGCCGTGTCCTTTTCACGGGTTGATACAATGAGATCGAGTCCGGAGTCGGGACGCGAGGAGAAATCGTTTCAACTGCTCGAAGGAGACGAAGAGAGACAAAGAGAGGCTTTAGAATGAGGCCTCTGTCTAGAGTTTCACTATTTTTCGACACTCTCAGACGCCTTGATGCTGGGCTGAACGCGATAGTCAATGAACAGTGGGCCACGCGTTTGGTTTTTCGAGATGGGGTGGCAATCGGCGAATTGTCAACGAATGGTCAACGAATGGTCAATGAATTCGGATTAGTGAAGCTGCATCGCGCATAACCGATTAGTTGCCAGATCGACGATGCCCAGAGCGTATTTTGCTGTTAATTGTATCATTAGGCGGGTGGCGGACGCGGCTTGTTAGCTTTTCAATCGCAAGCGCTTGTGGCCAGCGTCATTTTGTTACGGAATTCACTGGTCTAAACCTAATATTAACTTCGGTGGCCTGTGCGGATTCGGTTCCATATCATTTTTCACAGAGATCCGCCATTCGATTTTGGTTGGTGCTCGTTAATATTTTCATGGCATTTATTTGAGCATTTTATTTCGTTCGCACATATACCTAAGTCATTTTCATCATAGTAAAACCTGACAACTTCATCATTCTATCTTCGTACAAAATAATTTTTTATTTAAAGTGTAGCTATGGTCAAAGTTTATTCCTAGTTTTCTCTATCAACTGCAAACCACGACCTTCTCATTTCCTCGACGAACATTATATTTCGACTCGACACGTTTATCTACACCCCACGCTCAGGAATATGACCATCGAGCGCATTATTAAAATTCCCCCTAATCCCGCGCGCTCCGCCGCCCGACTAAGCGCAATATACCGGGTGCGTATCGAAAGGTAAACTCGGCAGATAAGGTCCGTCAAGCCGAACGATCGCAAAAGGTTGAACGACTATCGCGGAGAACGCGAGAATCCGCGCGATTCGCCGCGGCCATCCTCGTAAAACTTTTTTGCCAGCTTAGTCCCGTCCGAGAACACGAACGAAGGATCCGCAGGATTCGTCGGCGTCTGAGGAGAGGTCGAGGCTTCGAAAGGCGGGGCAGAGCGTCGGGGGCATTAAGTCTTTTATGAACACTTTCGACGTATTTCGTGAGGGCTGGCAAGCGACTGCGGATCGACTCGCATGAGCGATACAGAAAGATAGCAGTCAGTCCTCACAAAGCGCGAGGACGTCGATCAGAGTTTACGCTCCTTTCAGCTCCCTTCCTCTCCTTGTCTGTCTCTGTCTCTCTCTCTCTCTCTCTCTCTCTCTCTCTCACTCTGTTGATCGTAAGCGTCGCGTCGGGAAAAAGAATGCCCCCGAGCGAGAAAACGTCTGCGCCGAAATTGTTCCCCTCTTCTCGATCGTCGTTCGAGAATATTCCGCGGGGACAGGGGGAGAGGTAACGAGGTTTTGTTGGGTCGAAGGTCGCGCATTTTTTGGTCCGCTTATTTATTTATTAGCGACAGTCTTCGGTAGGGAGGAGTTTGCGAGACAGGGATTACGAAATTGATCCAGCGATTTTGAAATTGTTTTCATTGTCAAGAATCTTTGTACTTTAATCAGAGTTTTCTTCGGGGCGCATTTATCGGAGTGATGATGATGATTCAGGGGAAGGCAGGAGGAATGGACGACAAAGAAACGGTTTCTGCTCACGCGAGGCTAGAAGGCTTATTTTTGATAACGATCTTTTTCTTGGGCGCGTGAGATTCATGGCGAGCGAATGCGTAATTTCTGTCGGGCCCCACTCGTTTGTAGGTTGAGATGGTATCGGCCGGTGCGATATTAGTCGCTGATAAGGTCCACGCAATCGAGTGCGCGTCGAATGGCGTCAATTATACGAGATCGATTCCGATCTCGAGTTTGACGCCATCGGACGTGAAAATCGCTGGCCGGACCGGAAGCGTGCCGCCTGTTATCAGATCGGCCGACGCGTTTGACCAAAAATTCATCCCTCGGGAAAGACGATTCATCTTTGTCGGTAATGGGTCGGCAATCGATGTTACGCCAGTCGAAGAATGGGGGACTATATTCCTTGGCGTGTACGGACAAGGGAAATAAGACAGTGGCCGATCGATCGGCGAACATCCTTCGTAGATTTTCGGGAATGGGATTTGATATAGACATGGTTCAATTCACGGTGCGTGTGTCTGTTCGTAGGGTCGTTCATCTCTGTTGTCAGTTTCGTGATTTGTCGGCAGTCCATTCGAACATCGGACGTAGGGTTGCGTTATTCTACCGATCGTATATTCCCATGGCATCTTATTAGCATTTTATTTTATTTTAGAATGTTACGTATATTTCTATTGATAGATAGGAACTCCGTTCAATGTTTTTATTTTACTGTAGCAAACATTGTAGACCGCTTTCATAATTATCTGCGATTGATCGATTAGACAATAGTAAGAACGATAAGAACGCGTTTAAGTCTCAAAATTTGTGTTAGCCATTTTTTTCCTCCGATCCCACGCATCACACACACGCGTCAGATCAGGATGCGTGTGTGTTCGAGGCGGGGGAGAAATTGAGTATGAAAACGGGCGGGTAATCGCTGCGATTTTTCCTGTCGAGCATCGACGAGCATCAGGCGGCCGTGCGGTTTAATATCGTGAAATTATTTGAACTGCAATCCGCCATCGTCGGCCCCGAGCGGGTCAAAGTTCATTTGCTACTCGAAGGTGGCACGACACTCGTACGCGAGCCTTAATATAAGCCGTCGTCGCTTTCCGGTGGAAGAGTTTTGCCGATGAACGTTATGGGCTCGCATACACGCACAAAGGCGTGCACACAACTACGTTGATGCAATTGAACTGGCCGAGAACGATATCGAGGAATGACAGCATAGATATTTTTCCGGCTCATAATCAAACGACCCGGATTTCCGCCGCGCTATTATAAGTTTCGGACTCGCAGCGAAAAGCGTAATATTTATTCTCTCTCTCTCTCTCTCTCTCCCTCTCTGTCTCTCGTCTTTTGAAAAGTATTCGCGCAAATGACGTTTGCTCGCAATTATAGCAGATTTTTACGTCGCAGCGAGCGTCGCAATAAGGCATTTCAACGGAAATACTCGCGGAACGATTCTATTTACGATGACTCTACGTCGGAGAGCGGAATTCCGAAAAGGGGGCCGTACGCGGACAAAAGGAAATTTTTAATCCGTTTCATTTGTATCTTGCATTGTTCGATGAAACGGTCTGCGAGAATGGCCCTCGAGCCGTCGACAATATTCGTCCGCACGGCGCGCAAAGCGACTCTGATCGGTCCCCTGGACATCGGACAGAGGTTTCCTGTTATTCTATTAGAATTCGAGCGAGGGCAGCTCGTCGTTCCGAGGCATGCAGAAGTTTCTTCCGTGGCCTTTTACCCTTCCCGAGTCAGACTGCTTAACGTTGCGCGTTCGGCTTTGATTGGATCAGCCGGCAGGTTAACCCGGATGTTGTGTCAGGCTTACAGGGTGTCACATTCCGCACTACATTCGACGCGCATTACATTTATTCAACCGTACATCTAACTACTAGAAGCAATTATTTAAACATTCCTCATCCAACAGTGCCCTAAAACGAACCAACTCAGAAAATCCTACCAACTTTCTGTCTCAACTTAGCAACACATTCCCTACGAAACCAGACGGGAAATGAACGTCAGGCTCTCTCGAGGCAAATGAAAAAAAATGACAACATGCATACTGCGGATCAAGTGAATACTCTTACATATTCGTTGGCCGCGCAACAGTCGCAGGTGCGCACACGTTGTAATGCGTACCGCGCTGCCGGACTGAACGCACGGCGTGCGTCTGACTATCGCGACCCTTTACTACTTGCCAGCAGCTTCGCGTCCCAGCCAACGGAATGCGCTCGTTTAATGAGCAAAAACTGTTGCTTTCCGTGGCTAGCACTTCCTCGCGTCTCGCCGAACAAACTGTCCAGGCCATAATTTCCTCTTTTCAGTTCTGCCCCCCCCCCCCCCCCCCCCCCCCCCGCCCCCGCGCGGACCAAACGATACAGAGAATTCGCTTGCTTTCGTCCAAAACTCGACTACTCGACGTGCCACCCGGTAGAGAGAGACGTCTGTCCGACTATACGACCGCGAATGCCAGGTTCGCACATATAAGGCTGCGGCCGGCAACGCTGTAATCAACTCTTTGATCTGCACAAGATCGGCGTGGCGTGTACTCGCAGAATTAGCCGGCCGAGTCGGATGCCGCCGGATTCGAGCGAGTTCATTGGCTGCGGGGCAATCGTATGAACGATATTCGTCCGGAGGCATAGGGAACGCGTCATTAGCCGCGACTTGCTCGCGCGAAATCAGCGTTGGCATTAATTGCCACCGGTCGGACGGCAACTTTTTTCAACGCTCAGTACAGACGGACTTTTCCTACATTTCGTTCGCATAGCTTCTACTATTTATTTTATTCTCTGGTATCGTCCTTTGATAATTCACTTTAGTCGATGGTATGTATAAATACGGAATAATTACATATACATAATTTGCAAAACTGAAAAATGAAGATATAATATGCATTTAATATATTTTCATATATTTCTCTTTGACGCACTGTCATGGTATTAATTACGAGCGTGTGTGGTATAGGTGTGTGTTATGATACTGATTCCCAGTCAGTGAGCACTGGATAGTGTGCGCGTCCAGTCTAGAGGCTGACGACGTACGTGTGCGTTCCTATGCGATGCCGGACGTCAAATGTTTGAGATCGCAGTACACAGAGGCAGGTTAATCCGCGATTTACTACCATTTGATTCGATCGTTATTGGCTAGCAGCGAGCATCCACCTCTGACGGGGTCGGACTCGTCCGTAAATTTATCGTGTCGGCACGCTAATTAGGACCTCTGCCGTTTTCAATAGCTTCCTGCCCGCTTCGAAAGCCGGCCAGCGCGCGAAACTAATGATCCTAGATCAAATCGAACTATATGAACTGCAACGACACGGCGTCGTGCCGGGTCAGACAGCCAATTCGCGTGGCGCGAAATAATTAGTCACCCTGTCATTTGTCTTTGTTCAATTTTCCCACGGCGGGGCAAAATAAATAACCTCGCCAACGATGTCAATAACACTTTCGTGTATACTGACTGACGGTTCGGTGTCGAGTAGCGCGTAAATCACTGGCGTACAGCGATCATTCAGCCGCGAACTGTCTTACGCAGAATTCTTCACCTTCGCTCCTATTAATGATCCGCGAATCTTGACTAACAACCCCGCAATTCTAGTAACTCCGCGTACTTGTCAGTAATAATGTTTTGGTTACATTCGCAGCCATTTACTGTCACCCTACAATTATCTGTCGTGTGAATTCAAATCTTACTGCTTTTCGTTGATCTTACTATCCACCGACGATCACCCTAGAATTATCTGTGTTCTATGCTAAAGTATTCACGAATAGAATTCTGTGGGTATAACAAAGTGACCTTACGTTTTCGGCCAAGGCCACGCGGACGATTATCGCGATTCAGCGGATTTCGGAAGAGCGGGCATAAATTCGATTCCGTGAGTCAGATCGAAGGAGGCCGGGGAGGGTCGGGGGGTGGGCAGGGAGCACGGGGTAGACAAAGAGACAGCGAGCAGGGGTGGCTATATATAGCCGCGCGCCCCGGGCATCGATCGACGAACTCACCGAGCCTGGGAGTCCGGATTCGGCACTGTTCAACGGCACAGGCTCCATCTCCCTTCCTCATCAGCCTCGAACTACGACCCTACAACCCACCCACCCCTCTCCTCGGACCTCGACGATCCACGCGCCCTTCCGGCAGGGCTGACGATGTCCTTTCCGGGATTCGAAATTTAAATGCACGGATATTTCTAAACTTGTATTCGCTCAGCAGGTCAAGATTTTTCATTAATCAAAGATTTTGTACCCTCAGATTTCATTTTGTATCCAATAAAATTAATTATATGATCAGTCACATCAATATGAAAATTTGAATAAGTATATATGCTGAATGTCTGGTTTTGTGGCCAGCAGTAAAGTTTATGGACTCGATTCAGCGGGGTAGTTGGCAGAAGAATCGCTTTTAAAGTCAACGGGGCGAAGGGCGGACGTCGTCGAACTTGTTGAATCCGTTCGGATTTTACGGTAGGGTACAGAGGAATGAGAATGGCGGCGTCGATTTTGAGGGTGGCATTTAGAGAATGTTGTACTTGTTGCGCGCTGATTAATGGCGGTCCGAAAGAAGCTTTGGACTGCGGCTGAATTTGCGCGGATTCGATTTTCGTCCGTTCGCCCCGCAGTAATTTGCGGCCATTGTTGCGCGAGGCGGTGAATAATTTGAGTGGCGACGGGTCGAAGCTGTTCGTCGGATTAAAGTGTCGTTTCAGCGGAAAAAGGGGTGTCATTCTCTATCGCGGGGGGCAGGGATTATTCGAGTGTTGACGTTGTGAGCTGACGACGTTGTTAAAAGAAGTCGTTCCGAACGGTCTTCGGGGCAAAAAGGTCGTCGTGGCTCGGAGGCGGTAGTTTCCTCCCTCACCTCACCCTTCCGCGTCTTTGCAACCTTTCTCTCCCCCCTGCGTCTGTCTCCTTCCTCAGGCCTCTCACTCGCCCACTTCGATCACGGAGCTTGCGACTTGTTGCACTCGGAGAAAAGCGTCAGCGAACGGGCCGCACTGTTGGTACATGGACCAGCGTGTGTCCTTGAGTACATGACCAACGGATATTTTCAAGAATTTAAATTCAAATGTAATTTTCTTTGAAACGTCAATTAATAATGTAGTTCGAGTACGTTCTTCCCCGAAAAAACAGTCGCTCCCTTTATGTCACGACGGATTCGACAGAGTTCCGTTCATTGTTCGAACTTTATCAATCTCTCTCTACCCGGGGACGACTCAACTGGTTGCTGGCGCGCCTGAACAATTTGTCGTCGAAAATCGCGGGCCACATTCCGTTCCGTAGTACGTCCGCTTCCGCCTCGATTATAAACTTTTCCGCTCGCCGGCTCGCAGTTGCGCGCATCGGCCGCGAGTATCAGGAGAATAATTCGCGTGCGGGCGAACCCGGTACGAGGTCGCGGAGTTGTCTCTCACGCTTTGTCGGGTTAGGAAGCTCTGGGGAGAGGAATAACGAAGAGGGCCGATAAAAGAGACGGTGGGTGAAAGAGAAAGTGGAAGAGAAAGGAGAGATTCGGGATATAATGGAGGAGAGGGTGTGTATATGAGAGAGAAAGAAAGGGATAGAGACAGGTAGACAGAAACATAGACAGGGGGAGAGAGAGGGAGAGTGAGAGAGAGTGAGTGAGAGTGAGTGAGAGAGGGAGTGAGAGAGGGAGAGAGAGAAAGAGAGAGAGCGAGTGAGTGAGAGAGAGAGAGAGAGTGAAAGAGAGTGAGTGATAGAGAGTGAGAGAGAGAGAGAGAGAGGGAGAGAAAGAGAGGGAGAGAGAGAGGATAGGCGAAATATGGAGGGAAACTGCAATGTTCCCACGTCGCGAGAGATTCTTTTGCCTCGGATTCCAGGCAAAGGAGCTTTACGCTCGTTTGATCTGCGCGGGTGGCAACAAAAATCGAGACGCCGCCGCGGAAGAAAAGCTCGGGATTGCAGGGATTGCTTCCCTCGCGAGAGCTTACGCTCGCTTCCACCTGCTTCCCCCCGCTTCCACTCCTCTCTCTTTTCTGCACTTCGCTTTCAATCCTTCCGCTCCTTCAAGCTACGCTATCCGTCTTAAAATTGTTGCTTCCTGCGTTTCTGCGCCGTTCTTCGGCCATTGTTCGTAGGAGTTCCGGTCGCTTTCAATCCTTCCGTTAGTTGAATCCATCCTGTGCCGTCCTTCATCGCTAGGGAGGTACTGATTGTAGTCAGGACCTCAGGTCGAAATTGTTGTCAGTTGCCTTTACAGTCGTCCGTTCTCAATCCTTCCGTTACTTGTACTCATCTTGTCTGCCTTAAGATTGTTTCCTGCATCGTTCGTTAGATATCGATTGCAGCTAGGACTTCGGACCGAAATCTTAAGCCTCCTATTTTCAATCCTTTTGTTCCTCATATCTAGTGCAATCATCCCAACATTGTTGCTTCTTGCATCTTTCGCAAGACACTGACCGCAGCTATGATCTCAGGTCGAAATAATCGTATTTTCAATCCTTCCTCACATCTATCGTGAACATCTCAAAATTATTGCTTCCTGCATCATTCGACTCTGACTGCACCCACGATCCCAGTTCCAAATTTTAATCCTATTTTCAATCCCTCACATTCACTGTGAATATCTCAAAATTATTGCTACCCGCAAGACACCGTAGTCAGGACCTCAGGACGAAATTCTGCTCACTCCTCTACACGCTCGTCCGTTTTCAATCCCTCCGCCGCTCCGCGTCCGTCCCGTTCATCCGAAAATCGCTGCTTCCTCCATCGTCCTTCATTCATCGCTCGCGAGGCACTGATTGCGTGTAGTACCTCCGGGCGATATTCGCTTCGCGGCTTCCGCCGCATGTGCGGAGCGATCCCGATGAAATTTTCGGCGGCCACTCTCACCGACGCTCAGGTGTGCCTCGGCGCGTTCCCGGCATTACGCTCGTCTGACTCTATCCGCGTATAATCCCTCGGTTTCGCTTACCGCCCCGCGGGCTTCCCGCCCACGCACCACCCTCGCCAGCAGCGGGATTACACTCTTTTCGGGCGTGCCGGTCGACAGAGTTTCGGCGTCAAACGCGAGCTGGCGAAACAGAAATTTTGTCCAATTTTTTCGCCGTTTCGCTGAGCGAGTGGCAGAGGGGGTTGTAGGGTTCTTCGAGGGAGGGATGAAAGGGGGTGTTGCGGAATGTTTTGACGCTGGAGGGATGCGTGGGTATGACGATGATGTCGAGGGTAGAGGGAAGAGTATCGATTGTGAGGTGAGCTTGTTAAGATTGTTATCAAGGAAGGTTCGGCGTCGTTCGACGTCGTTCGACGTCGGTCGACTCCATTAGGCGGGACGAATTTCGATGCTTCGAGGAAGCCGACCCGGTGCTATCGTCCTCTTGTGTGTGCAAGGAATGCGAGGGGAAGGGGTCGGGGGTCGGAGGGTAGTTGGGGGTGGTTGAGGCCCGAAGCCGCGGAGTGGCCGCAAGCTTCGGGGTGGATATATGGAGGACCTCTGCACAACTGTGCCGCAGGGTCGAAAGATTAGGGGTACGTGACAGTTTCTGCTTAAACGACGTCCGGGGTGGAAATTGTCGGGGGTGGGAATCCTCGAGCGGGTGGGAGGGGGGAAAGCTTCTGCTTCGCGAGAGTTTTGCCTCACGCAGACGTTCAAATCCGCGTACGTCGGATGGGAATCAAACAAGCAAGTCACACAGACCCAAAAATATCCAATACTAATTTTATGTTTGTTAATTTTATGAGAGGTTCACTTTTTATCCATACAGTACTTATGGTATGGTATGATTTTGATCGGTCCCGTTTCGGATTACAATTTTCAAACTTTACTTTAATATACCTTCTCCTAACGCTTCTTCCTATGCCTATCCATACAGTATCTTAACCAATAAACCAGATCGCGACGGAAGAAGCAGTCTTACTGAAGCGAACGATGTCCTTATTGAACTAAATAAATCCATATAATTAAGGAGATAATTTCGAACACAAGCGAGAATTTCAACCCTAGCCTTCCCTCGAGAAACGTTATTATACTCCTCGAGTAGGTAGAAGGTTCCCGTAGCGAAATTGCGAGAACAGCTTTGCGCACGAATCGACGGAGTAAAGGCTGGAGGGTATTGACGCGTAAGGAAGTGAAAAATTACGCGTTAAGCGCGCTCGAAATACGCGTTACCGTCGAAACTACCCCGTTTATTCAACGACCATTACCGTCTACGTAACCGGCACTACGAAATTAACGATGTCGGCCGAGGTAAAACACGGGCGCGAGGGAAAGTTTCGCGGAAGATTTTGCGGCCTGGCAGAGGGATCGGAATTTCTCTCAAAATCTCCCTCGGTTACCGCTCAACTAACCTCGTCTGAGGCCGATCCTGTCGGGGTTCGCCTCCTCGGGATTCAACTTCGTCGCTACCCGGTCGAGTTTTCAGACAGAAACTGTTCGACGAGGAAATTCGATGATCGCCGTCTCATTCTCGCGGCCGAGAACGAAATTTCGCCTGGCGAGCTCCGGATTAGTTCAACAGGTCGCGAGTGTCGGCCGTTCGACTCTCGGCCAGGATACTCTTTTTTTTTTAGCGAATAATCAACTGCAAGCCTGGGAAAGGACGAGAGAAAGGAAAGGGCTGAAATCCTTCAAGAGGAGTTGGCGCGAAATCCTGCCTTTTATTAATCCGACTCGGACGTAGGGTAGGAAAAAATAAAAGAGGTACTGGAAAAGGTGTGGGAAGGGGAGGGGGGGGGGGGAGATCTGCGAAAGGATTCGCTAGGCGTCCGGCTTAAATTCAACAGGTCGCGCTCGCTCGGAATTCCGGGCAATTTCGTGGATTCTCGCGAGATCCGCCCCCCGCATCCGCCGGGAAGTCGAGAGAGGAAGGAGGGGGGGGGAGAGATAGGGAGCGATTTGCCATTTCGATCGTGCGGATCCGTGACGCCGAACTTCTACTCGGATATCCGTCGTCTGTCGAGCTCGACATTCCCAAGCTGGCGACGGGATATCGCGCTGCTCCGATCCAGCGAAAGATGTGTCCGCAAACTGTTTCGCATGAAGAGAGTGGCGAGGGGGTTGAGGGGGATGAGGGTGGGGGGAACAGTCGGCTGAAATCAGATTATCTCGGTTATGCGCTTCCCATTTCCTTTGTACGATTAGTTACGCGCGTTTGTGCGAGAGTTACGCTTACGAACACGTGAGCTCGGTGACGAATGGCGACGGGGGTGAGTGAGGGGTGGTTGAGAGGAGGGGGTGGATTAGTGGATTGGGACGTTAAGGCGATGCGCGAGTCGCTAAGACGTTTGCGGCCTGTCGTCTGATCGGGAAACTTACGATTAGCTGGATGCGGGGATGAGTGGTGTCTCGTCGATGATTGCGTGTGTTGCTTGATGTGTGAGATGGAATATGTTGTTGGTGAGAATGTGGGAAATGTGTGGGGAATGTGAATTTTTTGTTTGGGAGAGTGGGTTAGGAATCTGTTCTATTACTTTGAGGGTAGTTTAGCGTACATACCTATATTTAACTTGTGATGGTTATTATCGTATGTGAGTTTGTTTTGTGTTACTGCATGTTATTTCACATTACTATACGTTAGGTTGTGCATATTTATGCCATTAATTTGACTTTTAATGAATTTTTTGTCGGTAATGGTGCATTTTAGCCTCAGTATAGAGGCTGCTTGAGTGCGCTATCGCTTTTGAATCACAATGAGCGACCAATGGAGGGTACTTTGGCACTATTTGGACCTATTGAAAGGTGATAGAACCTTCAAAATCGTCAAAAAAAAAGAGAAGAAATTTTTGGTTCTAAAATGGATTTATAAGTACCCTATCCCATAGATTTTAACTCGCCTTGAAAGTTGGTCGCAAGCAAAGTTCCCAATTCTCAATAGTTTCGGAGATACAGCGATTTTTCGGAGGTGAAAAAAAAATTGTTTAAAGATCGACTTTTGCTGATGATCGTATCTGAAAGTACGCGTCAAAAGCTTCAAGAAAATGTATGATTATCATAGGTTTCGATCGCCGGTTTAAAAGTTACAGGCGATTTAAAAAATCGCGAATTTTTTAAGGGGTCGAAGGTCGGCGGATCGGATGGACCTTTTACTACGTGGTAGGGGGTCGAAAATAACTCAGAGATCCGTTTGCCGTTGGTCGAAATTCGCATTAGTTTCGTAGTTACAGCCAAGAAACCATCGAAAAAATGAGGGTCGAAAAATGGGAAGAAATTAAAAGTCTTGCGATGAACTTGTGGATATGCACACTGAAAGAGGATCAAACGAGGATTTACAAAAATGGCAACCAGAGCCTTCTAAGTGCAATAACTTCGGAGATATAACCCGAAACGTGCGAAAAATGATTGAAAAATGCACATATTCTGAGCTTACGTCAAATCTGTCACTATTATTCACGTAAACTGGCTAGCAGTACATAAAAGAAAGGTCAAAGTAACGCAGAAGCACAAGTCAGAGTCAGAAATATGCCACAGCCTCAGGGATCAGTAGAAGCATCTACAACTGATCCAGAAATCAGTCAAAAATATCGGCAGTCAGCGATTTACTGCATTAACACCGACAAAATCTAACGTAGTATTCGCTCTGGAAGATGAGCGCACGCAATGCGGCCAGAATTCTCGAATTGAATGTGTGCTCGAATGCATTGGCGCGCCATAGGACCTGCAGCCCTGAAGAGATTTCTTGTATTAGATTAGCCTGGACAAGGTTCCTGGCTCCCGAGGCGAGAGGAAATGGTCCTTTTCATTCCTCCCGGACCCCGTGTCGTGTTCCCGATCCTTTATGCGACACGCGACCACACGCTTCCCCTGCGTTTTGCATTTACGGCGTGCTGCAAGGCTGCCGTCACGATCGCAAAACCACCTAATTCGTCAACGGACCGACTTAAATCGCAGAAATTTCCTCGCGACTTCGACAGACCTTCGAAAACGTACGATTAACGTACCGTCTTTCTACTCCCCCGCGAAAATGCGATAATTTAGCGAAGGAGCAGATCGTGGCGGTATCCTTCGCGTGCTCAAAGCGAATGCACCTAGCGAATGCACCTGGCGCATACATCGTACGCAGAGCTAATAATTACGTTAATGCATTCAGTCAAGCTGGCGATCGGGCGAAATTGCTCACGCACTTCCCCTGATTACGTATATTATCCCGCACGATTGACTGTCGCCGTAGTGGATATGGGCCACGAGGCAGCCCTATTAACCTTTACCCCCCCACGACAATCCTAACCCTCGTCTTATTACCATGTCCTAAGCAACTGCCGAAACTTTCGTCCGTGTCCCAATTTTCATCTCGGACTTCCATCAGGTATCATAATGTCAAGCATTATTCACGTTCAATATTGAAGGTTTGCAGTTTTTTTTCCGAATAGAGATTGCTATTGTTTATCGGTTTGAAAATTGTAAATTCGACATGTTACTATGTCCTGAGAAATAAGTCAAAATCCTACCTGTCCATCCCGGTTCGCCAACGATCATAGTCGAGCGTCAGAGATTCTCGGCCAGCCAATTAATGACGGTCGATCTCAAACTTTCCAGGTTTTTTCCCTCCGTAAAAGATGGCGGGCACTGAAAATCGATTACGTCACGTCGCCCGGAGCCGGGAAAATTGTCGGAGGGGGCCAGTTTGACGCGGAAATCTCGAGTTCCGGGAAGAGCATTACAATATCGCGGAAAAGTTTCCGCGAAGATGGGATGGGATATGATGGGGGGGAAAGTAGCGTGGGCGGTTCCTTATACTCGGTTCTGCCCTCGAGGCAGGATATCGGCCCGAGAATGGACGTGACTGAGTACACCCTGTACATTTCAGCTTCCTCTACAGCGTGTTCGAAACACTCCTCGAAGGAAACTCTTTTTTCATCGCCCTCTTACGTATTCGCCGTGGCAAACCGAATCTGTCGCACGTGTCTGTGGATTCCTCCTTTCAGTCGGTCTTTTATACCTTCTCTCTTTCTCTCTCTCTCTCTCACTCACTCACTCACAGTCTTACACCTTGAGCATTCTCTCCCGCTTTCTGCTCCCAGCTTTCGACAGCGACGTCGGATTCTATCCGACTAGATGAATTCCTGCGACACGCCCGGAAACGATATTCAGACTCTCGCGTCCCGAGCAGCTTCCGTTCCGATCGCAAACCCATTCGGACGGACCAGATTTCTTCCCACGATAATTCGGATGTCCTCCCGGATGCTGAGGAATCGCGACGTCAATCGTGCCGGCGCTTGTCCCGAACATTCGACGGAGAATTTTGTTCTTAAGAGGTATTTCGAAAGTGCGTTGATAGAGGGAAGTTGGTAGTTCAAAATGACTTTTCTGTCCGATCGGCACGCGCCGGATAGCGAGAATGAACTTTTCCATTTTCGTATTCTCCGGGTTATGAAGAGTGCTTCCCGATACATCAACGTTTCTTGCCGAGCGTAATTCCGATTTCTCTTGGGTTTTCCAGTCGAGGCATGCTTTCCGAGGAACGAGCAAAGTTCTTGGCCGGATCCTCTCCTTTGCCTGGGAGTCGAGAAAAGTGTAAACAGTGCGTGAAATGTCGAGTCCCGGCAGCGTTTCAGCCGGAAGTGAGCGTAAATATAATGTGTTTTGCAATACCGCTGTCGGCGGAGTTTGAATTTGAGGAATGGCCGGCTCACCTTGGCGGCCTGCCTCGTCGTTAGGATTACTCCTATCTCAGCTTGGTAGCGATCGATATTCGTATCTTTGAGGATCGGAACTTTCGCTTTCCAAGCTCGAGTTTCGTACACTCCGGAATCTACTGACAACAAATTCAAAACCTTCTTAGATATTCAGATGCAAACCGTTTACCTTGAAAGCGTTAAAAGTTATTTTCTCGAAAATTAATGTTTTAGGGACTAACGTAGAATCCCTAGTAGCAAAAAAATATTGGTTTAATATCATTTTCGAATGTTAAAAAAATATTTTTTTGGCGACACTTTTTAATGCACATCTGAAAAAAAAATATTTTCAAATTTAAGATAAATATTAAATAACCATCTGCAAATAAAATTTGTTGTTAAATGCAAAATGAATATTCGTTACATATTTAAATATTAAAAAGAGATTCAATATCGTTTCAATATAAAATACACGTTTAAACAATACTTTGCGCTACAAGGGATCTTACTTAAACGGGAGAGGGAACGCGTCACTTGCGAAACTGTCAAATATACCCTTATAAACGACTATACATATACGATACCTTTCTCAATTACGTATAGGAATTCAATTTAAAACAGCGTATCACATTCCAATGCAAGTAAAATCAGCCGTTCTGATTATTATGTTAAACCATATGAAAAACGTGTAATCATTCGAAAATTCGCGACTGTTCCGCCTTTGATAACGTGGAATCCTGATGGGAATTGATTCCGCACGTCCCTGCGTCACTGAATTCCGCCTTGTTGCTACGCGAAGGGAAGATGGTCGGCCGGCACACGAACGTATTTACGTGGAAGAGCGGGCAGATAATTATTATCGATCACTCGCTGTCCGTGTGACGCGGACGACCTCGAATCGCAGGGTCCACCTGTTGCTAGGCTCGAGCCTGGCTCCTGTCTCCACTCTTCGGAACCAGTCGAAACTTGGACGAAGAGTACTTGGTCCACTCGCCTAGGCAATACGGACACTTCCACTTCGCTCACTAACGCGAGGACAAAAGTTTCGTGGGTTTAGTTTTGGCAGAGTGCTTTGGCACCCGCCGAAGCGAGGTCCTTCTCAAAACCTTCTCGATTCATATTTTTATACCTTTGTTCTCGTAGGAACTTGCTCTATCATCAAAAATTAATAATCCCATTTGTGTTAACAATTATTTGACACTGCCCAGGATTAATTGACTGATCTTTTATTCATTCATCGAGATAAATAGAGAACTGTCTCTTCTTCGGTTGGATTTGTACACGTGGGATTATTTAAAGTAGGTAGGGAGTGTCGGTTAATCGGTGGTCGTAGTGTTAAGGCGAGTAGAAGAATTGCCAAATTCGTTTCCAATCAAATTCCAGCCATACGTATCGCTTTTCGCGGTCCAAGTGTCTACGCTTTTATCGAGAGAAATCCGTTTCCGAACGGTTCGCAAACGCACGCATCCGCGGATGTGCGATTTTTTCCGCGAAATATTGTAAACCGGAATCCATCGCGATGCGCGCTGTAATTCAATACAACGGTCGGAAGCAGACGCGCGCGATCCGTTTTATATTCCATAAATTGCGCGAAATTGTACGATGCGCGCCGCTCGAAGCGTTGTTAAATTATAATTATTTGCTTTAGCGAGGGACGCGAGCCAATCTCTCGCTTTGCCGAGAACGACCAGCGGCTTTCGGCCGGCGATCATTGGCCTTCTAAAAAATTAATCCGCTGGCTTCGGCGATCGTTCGAAACATTCCACACCGACGGAGTCCGACAAACGTCAACAAGCGTCGCATTCGTGCGCGATCAACTCGCAGTCTCGTTCGAAGGCTCGCCAGCGAAATTCATTAATCGCAGGTCCGTTCTGCCGTTCGTCTGGAGAACATTTCTTTTTCACGCGCCCGATGAGCAACGGGCGCTTTGTCTCTCGCATCGAGACATTAATTACGTTTCGCGTGCAGGCAATAAAAGGGTCGAGGGTCCGAGAGTCGGTTATATCGGACAGGAACACGCCACGCTCGCTGTCAGGCCAGGAGAGTGCGAGGAGTGTGCCGGGAAGTCTGTTAGAGAGCGTGTTAGCGAGTGTGTCGGCCAGTGTGTCGGCGAGTGTCAGAGTCTATATCGGAGAATGAGGCCGAAAGCTCGCGGGGCGGTGTGCGAGGAGAGAACACGCGGTATAGGTAAGAAGTGTTGTATTAGCTCTCCTCTTCGGGGCAGGTGGCCCTCGTGGATGGATACCGAGGCGAAGCAGCGAACGACCAGATTGCTGATAGCGCTCACGCCACTCCAGCGAGCCTACTTGGGCCACAGAGATCCAGTTACACCTATTCCCGATGCCAATCTTAATGCGTCGCCCGGTCTCGACAATTTCTTTCGAAGCCCACCGACGCGCCCGGTCGTTACAATTTACGAGACTGGCGAACGGAGCGCGCTGACGTTGGAAAGTCGTCCGATTTATGACGGTCCTTCGCTCTTTCACTTCGTCTCTATCTCTCGCGAAACGAGGCTCGTTAATTGGTCTAGATAACGGTCGCTGCGGTAGATCGATAGGCGTGTCGTTCGAGGTGAGTTCCTGCCCGCTGTCTGTCCGGCCAGAAGCTTCCACACGGCTCGTAACGCTTCCAGACGCTTTCGACGCTAGAGCGCGTCTGGCCTGACGTTGACTCGCACTACTCGAGTCCCACTTGCCGCGCGGATAGCCACTCGTACGCGTCTTATCGGCATCTCGGCGAGGAACGAGCGATACGCCGCACGCTCTAGAGCCATCGGTCTTCCATCAGCCATCAGTTTACGTGGAAAAGTTTATTCGCTAAGGAGTGGGCGGGGGTGGGGGTGGGGGGGAAGAACGATCGCCGACGGCGTTGAGTATGACGACGGTGAAACCTCTTTCGTCTGGGAACGAGTAAAGCGGCAGGCGAAAGTAATTGCAATTGGAGTACGGTAAAACCATCGAAATAATATAAATAAGTTATTAATTAATTTCTATTTGACGTTTACTATCTTATGCCGTTACGATTTAAATCGAAAAGTACGCATAAATTTGTTCATGCCGTTAAGTACTGAAACACAACATTTACCCTTGCTTTAAAGTATTGTAATATAACGTTATGCATTTATGAACGTACTATCCGCGTTTATTGCCATCCTAATAGCGAATAAATCCCGATCGCGGGCCATCGGGTACATGAAACGCTCTGGTGCCGTGGCGGGATTGAAAACAAGACCGCCGAAAGTAATAAAGCGACGCCGCGAACGTACGATCGGTTCGCGGAAAAATGTTTGCCCGACGAGAGAGCGGCGCCAGGAAAAGTCGAGCGAACGAGCCCGCTTGACGCGGCCTGGTCAACGATTGAATGTGGCAACGGTGAAAATAAGACCGTCAGAGACGAGCTGCTCGCACGGCAGCTCTTCATTGTACTCCCGCCAGGCGGAGAGGACGGATTTAATTGGAAATCGGAATGTTTCCCAGGCGATGCGCTTTCTTCGTGCGTACATTTCCCTACGGCGATCGCGCGCTGCCAGCCAATATCGCGATCGGGCGGGACATTACGACGCGCGTAAAAGCGGAAGCTAGCCTGCTGCATGCGCGCGCGCGGCAGTCGAGGACGCAGAGAGCGTGGGACGCGAGGTGGAATTTTACGAGCCGGGCCTGCCAGGGACGAACCGTACGGAAAATTGCCTGCCAGGATGACTGCCAGGAGAGAATAGGGATTTGCGATGACGGCTGAAGTCGATCGCGGCCCTCAGGGATCGTTATTTCAGATTTTACGCTTCGCGGATCGAGTCGGGAGCAGGCTCGAACATCGAATCGACGCTAATTCGGATGCTTCCCTCGGGATCGAGATCCTCGGGTTCCGCCGGCGGGTCCTGCGAATATTGCGGCCAAGCTGATTTTAAATTAGGATTATCGAATGTTTCGCAGATGAGAGGTTCGAGGTTTACGCGGGGGTGGAATGATCTTTAGTGGCGGGGTCCCTTGACATGAGTCGGACGACAGTCTCGTTTGTCGAATGATGGATTTTTCTCTTCTTTCCGAGTCTTCTGCGGGGAGAAGGGGCGTGCGGGAAATGGCTGACAGGCCCGATTCCGCGGCCTGAGGAGAAATGGATTTCTTCGGGATCGCGGGGTGTGTGCACTCGCGGGAGAAAAAGGGATTGCGGGGCGAAAGATGTGAGAGGCGGGTGAAATGACGCTGGCTTCGAGTTTGGAGGAAATCGCCATTTCTGCGTCGGCGGGGGAGGAACAAATCGAATCTGGGTGCGTTGATACCTCGATTTCCGGCCCGCTGTTTTCATACGAGGCGGAAAGGTTTCCTGTTACACTCGATTCCTTCGCATCGAGTTCGCAACACGAGCTCTGTGATTTGACGTCTGGCCAGGGGTTACGGTAACTTTTATTGCGAGCGTGTGTCATCTGACGTTTAGGTGTGGTGGAGTAAGTGCGGATTTATGTATGTGGCGATAATTGAGTCGAAACTGTTTTCAATATCGGAAACATTCGATTTATGGCGTTATTTTTTTGGCCGTATTTTGAAGCTATGGTACTTAAAAGGCTCCTGCTTCGATTTTTGTGTATGGTTTTGACGCCACTTTCATCTCTATAACTAATAATTGGAATACTTCACATTTTATGTCGTACAGCCAGAAAAATATCAATTTTTTTTTTGCTGTTTTTCGGCTTATTTTTGGGCATATCTCGGTAAATATTGCACTTAGGAGGGTCGGGTTGCGATTTTTTTAAAGTATTTTGACAGCTCTTTCGAACTATAGTAGAGTAATTCTGACGGGACATCCACAAGTCCATTGGGAGACTTTTATTTTTTCCCCATTTTTCGACCCTCATTTTTTCGATGGTTTTTTGGCTGTAACTACGAAACTAATGCGAATTTCGACCAACGGCAAACAGCTCTCTGAGTTATATTAGATCCCCTACCACGTAGCAAAAGGGCGATCCGATCCGACGACCTTTGATTTTTCGCAAAAATGAGAAGGGGTTCGCGATTTTTTAAATCGCCTGTAACTTTTGAACCGGTGATCGAAACCTATGATAATAATACATTTTCTTGAAGCTTTTGACGCGTACGAGTCGTACAGTAAGAATACGTGCGCAAAATATTTTACTATTTCCCTGGAGATCGGAGTGGGCTAGTTAGTAGCATACTTGACTCGTATGCGAACGGTACTGTCTTCGATTCCAGCCAGGGCAGTCGAAAATGCAAACATATTCGAGCACGCTCAGTAAAAACAGCGCACGATCAAATGCCTGGCAAGCATATGCGCGGTATAAACTCTGCATAATATTTCAATCGTTTACACGGCGACAAACAGTTGCCTTCATACAAATTTCAATGGGAATATTCATTATAAATTATCTCCTATCGATTGTTATACAAAAAAGCAGAAAAGAAAAAACAAACATTTCACCTAATCTTAACCACATCTACCGAATTATTTAGCTACTTTAGGGTTGAATATTTTCCAATGTTCATCCATCATTCAACCTGCGAAGTGAACATTTGCTTCTGTGTCTTTTCCTTCTTGACCCCATTACCCAGATTCCACGCTTGCGAGGCAAAAGGCAGCGAGCAAAAGTAAACTAAGAATCCTTTCACCTCCGGCGAGGCGGGATGAGTTCGTATGATTGGCTCAAAACAATAGTGAGCACGTCAAAGTCGTGGGAGTCTAACCGCAAGCACTAACCGCAGACTTCCTAATAAACGTCTCTCGCAAGAGGATTCGTCTAACACAATGCCGGGTAGGTTCTGAAAGCGGAGTACAATGACGAGCCAGATGCGCGCGCGTTTGTTTTACAATGCTCACATTTCGAACGACTCTTTTCTTGATTCACGGCGCAGTGAAGCTGCCTCTGCTCGCTTCTGATAGTCAGTGAGTACTAATTACTGTCTAGACATCGCGCATATTGGACCGTAATGCTCCCAGTTGATCGTCTACCGCGATAAGCGGCCATTATATTCCGAGCCCTAAACGTTGCCGTAAAACAGCCACTTTCTCACGGCCTGCATTTCAGCGAGTGTATTAAAGTAAGACCGATGGCCATCGTAAACGTTCACGTTTACATCGCATTATTACGCTAGTTTAGTATCCAAACTACGTTTGCGCATATGGAGTGGATTAACTAGCCGTTAATAAGACGTAATTATGGTTAACTTCGTGGCAGTTAACCGCTGTCTAATCATACCGAGCAAGCGGGTATGATTAGAAGGAACGATGAAATTATTACGACAAAATTCTTTCGGTATTCTCAGGACTCGCCTTATTAATCCTGCCGTTCCTTCGGTAGCTTAGTCGGAATTAAATTTGTAATCAATCGCGAGTAGAGCAGAGTAAAGCGAAGCAGAGATAGAGAAAGGGAACGATAGGCTCTCCGCTAAACTTCATCGTCCGTCCGGGAAGCTGCGATTTGCCTTAGAAATTCATCGTCTATTCCCCTTAATTGTCCGACGTCTCGGTGCTCGGCCCGATTATCGGTGTAATTAATTTTGCGATAAATCCGCTCTTCCTGCCGGCGCTCGCGCCCTCGCCCCGATCCGCAACGGAGTGCGTCGGGTAATTCGATTACGGCGGAGGACGTCGAATGGAGTAATCCTCGATTAATATCGATTTCGAAACCTGCCAGCGTGCAGCCGCGCGCCAGATGCGGCGGCTCGTTCCGTTATCAAAAGTGGGAACTTCCCCCGCCTGTAGCTTCCGGCCGGGTCATTTGTTTGATTATGATGTCAATTACGCGAGAGGTATCTCGAACGCGCTCGGCAGATGATTGGTCGGATTACAGGTGTACCGGAAAAAAATTCGACCCTATCCGACCGATGCGTGAGCTCTGTAATTTACGGATATCGATTAAATCGGACACGGTGTTCGCCGCGAATTCCGCCGGATTGATTCGAATTTAGGTAATAGTTAGTTGATACATGAACGTCGCGATTAGTAGGGATTTAAATTGGAGTAATTGCTTTCTTCGGCCCCCAGGTGGCGCACGGTGTGGGTAGTTCTTGATTTAGTCGTAGGTTGTCGATCTTCAATCGAACCGAGGCGCGAAGGTGGCGCTAGTGTCGCGAGTTTGCTTGAAAATATTCGCGTCGGAACGTAATTTCTCCGTCGCAATTTAAAGGAATTTCGCGATATTTCGAGTGCCTGTGCTTCCTGGAATAGTGATCTCTGTTCTGCTCGTGCCTACGAATTTGTCTCCGGCCTCTGTTCCATCCGGGCGACGATGCTCTGGCCATAAATCCGATGACAAAATCGACTTTTACGGAATGACGATTCAAACAGTGCTTCAAGTCAGCGTGGGTGAGTCCATTAACCACAATTCAATTGTTGCCGCTACTTGTCAAATTTCCCGCGAACACAGGCAACGACCTAAGTACGAAACAATAGAGTTACGCCGAACTCGCTCATCGCTTAACACATTATTCGCACTCCGATTCCGTAATATAGCACGAAATCTGAATTATCGTCGAGCAAAATCGCACACACATACATTCCACAACTTCGACGTATTGGACGAGCATTCGCTCGGCAGATTCAAGGAAAACCTCCTCCCCTGCATTAATGCCCTCGTATCGCGTCGGAGAAAAATAATTAGCAGGCTCGACGAGCTAATTACCGTCGATTCACCATTAGTAGGCAGCTTCGAAGTGAATCGACCAGCCGCGCGACTTTCAAACCGATGTTTGCGTCTCCTGTTCTTACATGCTCTCTATTCGTATGCGTGCACACATACGTACATACGTGTGAGCACAATCTCATTGCATGCCGTGTACGTGCACGGTTTAACTTGATCATACGTCTTCAAAAGCACATACATGTGCACCACAGTCTCATCTTGCACGGTACGCACACATACGCGTATACCCTATGCTCTTATGTTCTACGTCTACGTATACGTACCTGCGGCGCAATCTCATCTTAATTCCGCGCGTTTCCGTCCTTATCGTGCGGGGTGAGCGAACCGAGAATATCGGGACGGGGATTGTCACGTAAGTGCTCGCCGGGGGTGAGAAAACGGGACTTACATAAGCCGCCTCTTCACCCCCTCCTTACATCCGCTCGACTGTTCCGCCCCTGGAATTCAGCCCCACCCCCCCTCCTCTTCCTTCCCCAACAATGCGCCTCCCGTCATATTCCTTTTTCGTCGCTCTTTGTACTTCCGGGAAGAAATCGATAGCCGATACACTTGTTGCTTGGCACCCGACACCCCTTCGCAGTCCGCACCCTCCCGCTTCGTGGAAACGGCCTGAACCCTCGTCTCGTCTCGACTCCCGGAGTTCTTCGCATCTTTTTTTTGCCCAGGAGCTTCCCTCCTCGAGACGAGGTTATTAGTGCGACGAGGGGCTGTGGGGGATAATTGATATTTTGCCGCTGCTCGCGACCTGTGAAAATTGCCCGGTTCGGCTGGACGGGAGGGTGGGTGGGGCGTTATTCGAGGATTAGACGGTTCGGTCTAAGTCAGAGTTCCGTCGATCGTCGCCAAGCCTTGTTTTTCCCTCCGTGAGCCAGCCAGCTCGCCGGGGATTTCGCTCGGAGAATTTTAAGCGAGAGTTCGATCCCGAACGCGTAAACAGTGGCGAGGGTGTCGGATCGTCAGGGGTAGCGGGTGGAGGGTGAGGCAGAGGGCGATGAGCGAACAATTTTCTTCGTATTACGGCTGCTACGGCAGATTATTTTTCGGGCGTTACGCGTGTCGGTGACGGATTTTAACGAAAGTCGCGAGCGAATTTTTCCGTACAACCCGTTATCGTCGACCGTGTCCTCTGGCTGACTGAAAAGCCGAGGGTGGTAGGGGGCGAAAAAAAGATGGAAGGAGCTTTCGCTTGCCTTGAGCGCACGGCAATTCGTGCGTGAAAACTGTCAACGGGTTATATATACGGGGGCTCGTGGCTCGGGCGAGACGGCCTTGACGACGCGAAAAGAGGGGCTTATTAATAAAATCCGTACACGTACGGCGTCCTTCTCTCTCGGAGTGACTCGCGTCAGAGGTTTCGCGCCGAACGGACAGGGATGAATCTTTAACGACCGGATGACCGGTGTCCAAAGTGTCCGTGACTGATTTTCAGCCGCGAAACCTTATTCTTCCACCAATTTTTCCGTTTAAGCGCTGTCGTAGAGTCATTCCATATTTGTACCGTTTATTTTGAAAGTGGTGTAAGTCCATTTAAAAAAAAGAATTAAACATCATATAAATAAACCGTTTACACTACGTTAATCATAAATTATATGATATCTCATTTCTTTTTAAATATGGGCTTACACCACTTTCAAAATAAACGGTCCATTTGTCAGTATTCTGACACGTGTAGATCTTAGTATTGTGGTAGTACGTTCGTAGGCATGTTAGCGGTGAACTTGGCGTCGAACGTAGAACTCGAGCCAGTCTCGAAGTAGGTTCGCTTAACGACGGAACTTTGCGACTTTTTTTTTCACTTTCCGACGGAACATATAAACGAGTGCCCACTCGCGAGTGACGCCAATTACGGGAAAGCGTCAAAGGCGTCGGGCGGCGGGACGCTCGTTAGACGTCTGTTTCACGGATCGACAAGGAGAGACGTTGTCGGAGAAGGACGAGCTTTGCATCCTGCCCCAATGTTCCATCGGCACTCCTTTCGGGATCGCTTAGGCAGTTTTAACGATTCCGTAACGGCGCCGCGGCGCAGAGGACGCTTCGCAGAGCGAATAATTCCCAGCCAGACGTTTGTTCGCACTTAAATATATACGCCAGACGTCTCAGAATTTCAGTACTTCTCGATTCAGTACCGGGATTCATATGTTAAACGTTCTACGGATCCGTGTTACACGAAACCTGTCTTGTACTTTCCGACATATATGACCGTTTATTTTGAAAGTGGTGTAAGTCTATATTTAAAGAAAAAGAGATGTCATGTAATTTATCGTTAACGTGGAGTAAACGGTTTATTTATGTAATATTTAATTTCTTTTTAAATATGGACTTACACCACTTATCACGAATAATCCAAAGCAATGTGTCTGCAATAATTATCATGCAGATTATTGATGTTCAATAGTAATGAATTAATTCATGTAAATTACTAATCATTTAAAAGAGATATATTTTTAATTCGCTTCCACGGTTAAGATATTGATATCACCGGTAACGCTACAGTTCCATAACTGAAACTTTAATCTCTGACCCTTCGAATTTCCACTTTATTCGTTAACGATTAATTTACCGTGGAAACAGTAATCAGAGTATCGTCGATTATCGAAACGACACGCCTGTTCCGCATCAACGTTTCTTCGTGAAACGCGTCTCGGCCGGTGGCGAAAAATCGAAGCGTCCTATACGGGGTGGGTGTCGATAATTGAGCGCAAACACGATACGTCGCGGACGGCGGGACTTATGAATATACATATCATCGAATGTCCGGCTTCGAATATGCAGGGCGCGGATACGGCGAGCGTGACGATTCTCGCGGGCTGATTCAGGGCTCGCTCGCGTTTCCATACAAATCAGCGGAGTGAATGTTCTTCATTCGGGCCGATACGGTACGTGCTCGGCTGCGAATCGAGCAGACTCCTGGACGTGCGAATCCGGCAAACGGATAAATTCTCCTGCGGTCAAACCAACCCGGACGCGATCCTCGTCCGAGTTCTCGTCCTCGCACTTCCGGGTAGAGGGAGGATCCGAAAGGCCTAAGACGGTAGAGCACGGTGCTCGTTATGGGGGTGGGAGTGTGGAAGAGCTTTTAAGCCTTGTTTTCGACCGACTATCCGCCGCCGACCGCGCGCTGATCGAGTTTGCCCCGAAATTATATTGAATTGACGAGCCCGACGGTTTAATTGAAAATGTGATTGCGTTACATCATTACACGCCGATATGGCGATCGCTAACTCGGGTAATGACGATGCGGGTGGGGAGAGTGGGAAAGTGGAGACGGACGAAGGGAGCTGGAAAAAGTGAATAACTAGAGAGGAGTAGAAATAGAGAGTAGTTGAAAGAAACTGAGAATGTGTGTGTGTGTGTGTGTGTGAGAGAGAGAGAGAGAGAGAGAGAGAGAGAGAGAGAGAGAAATAGTCCGATCGGGTTTAATTTCCAGGGCACTGAAATTCGATTGAACCGGACCGGATGTTTCGTCGTCTCGTGATCGGTGTCGAAGGACACCGACTATTCCTCTTCACTGCCCTTAATTCTTTCCTGCAGCTCGTTGTACGATCATCCCGTGAAATTACGACGCCGCACGGTACTCTGGGGGCGATTTTGAGCGGGCAAATTAACCGGATTATGCCGTAGCTTGATCGAATAATAAATTGATCGAATTAACGGATGGCGCTCCCGTGTCGTCCGGCTCAAAGTTAATCCCATCACGGTGTAATCATTTTTCCTATTTTTTTGTTCACCGTCCCACCTGACGAAACGTAACCGAAGGCCGGTACGAAACTTGCTGGCAAAGAGGAGCGAGTGCTTAGCGGAGGCAGTTGGGAGTTCAGAAATTGAACTGTGTTAAGATGAGACTGCGCAGTCTTGCAGAGAGAGTCGGGTAGACGGTTAAACGTTGACAAACTGGCGTTCGAGGCGTCGATCGCGTCAAGGGAAATGAAAATGTCAGCTGTCGAAGGTGGGGGAGGAGGAGGGAGGTGGCGGGCTTTGCCGTCATTGTGACGGTTTCGTTGTCTGAAACTAGACCAGCGCGAATTTCCTGGCAGCCGCGAGCGCGCGCGCGCGCGTCCTCGCGCGAAAATGTTCGTAATTTCAGGCTGCCAGCGCGGCAAAGGCAGAGAATGTGCGATTCGTCGAACCCGACCGAGAAGTTACCGCTCGCGTCGTCGAGCGTCGGGGGAATGGGACGGTTTAATTCGCGATTAACCGATTCTAAAATAGAAACGGCAATTATCGAATTGCCGCGGCCGCTTCTCGGACAATATCGGTCGGCGGGTTGGTATCGTGTTATGGCTTCTGGTTTCGAAGCGGCGGGATCGATGTGTCCTGGGAAAAACATGCCGACCGCTTTAATCAAACACTTGGCCAGCGTCTATTAATCCGTATTACGCGTCGGTAGGCAAACTCTGCGCGCCAGTCGAAACGTTTGCTCATTGGACAGGGCCATTGTCAATATTGGCAGCCGTGACGTTGATCAAATTTCGTTACTTTTAATTCGGAGAGCTGATCGTAGATCTGTGCTGCGAAGGTTGGAGGGGTTGGATAAGAGGAGAATGAAGGCGAGTAGGAAACGGGATAGCGAATAAGTCGTTTCGAATGAAGAAGTCTCGTCATGGCATTCTTCTTTTCAGCGCCGTAATCAGTCGAACGAGACGCCGATCGAACGATATTCCGCGAATTAGGTTGCCGCGAACTAGATTGTCGTTCGTCGACGTTCTCGTATTGCATTCCCCGCTCGTGTGTGAGTGCGCGGCCGGTGATTTTACACGTGTGCGCATATCGATACCGAGGAGCAACAGGGTGCCAGTTTGTCTCTGTCGTGCACCGACCGCCCCGGGAAGCTGCATATCGGGTGGACCGATAATTCGGTAGTCTGCAGGGAGAACGCCCGCTCTCAATTTTGATAGGAAATTTATTATTGTTCCGTAGCAGTACAAACTGTACGGTAGCACAGTACCGTAGAGGACGAAAGTAATCTTTTCTCCCGTTACAATACGGCGAAGGTTATTGTTGCGATGAAAACTTTACTCGCCTGGACGGCAGCCGGCTTAGCCTGCGTCGAGTACAGCGTAAGCCTTCCGAGTCGTGAGTTTTTAACGCGTCCAGGACTTTATCTTCCGCTCTTCGGAGCTTCGTCGACAGCCTGACAGTGGTTCAAACATTCCGGAATGGCCGGCGCATTCTTTATGCATTACCTTTCCCCACGAGCCGGTGCCAACCGTTTAGCGTCCGAAACGCATTGCCCATCACGTCCGATATCATTCTCCATCAGCTACGGTCCATACGAGAAACAGCTCGCAATGAAATTCTCGACTCATTACATCGCAAACGTAATCGTCACTGCTCCCCCTCTGATAACCTCGACGAATATTAAACGCTTCCCCCCTCCCCCCGGACTTTCTCCGCGCAATTACTTATTTTCCGTATCCCATCCCACCCCCTCTCTCTTTTCCCCGGGAGCTCCGGGAAAGTCCGTAATTAAATCTCCCGCCGTCGGAATTGCTGCGAGCACCGGGCGTCGGGTTTAAACACTCCCGCTGCGTTTCGGGAGGGGAGGGGGAAAAAAATCTCGGCGAAGCGCGAGAGTATAATCGTCGAGCGAATCCTTCCAATTCCACGGCCACTTCGCGCGATAAAGGACGGTTAATTATGCGGCGTCAGTCATTGGCGCGCGCGCCACAACAGTCTCTCATTTAACTTATCGGCGGTGCGATTAACGTCCATTATCGGAACGAACGTTAATCGCTGGATGTTCTCCGAGGGAAAATACGGATGGAGAGGGGGTGGGGGGTTGTAGAAAAATCGTCCTGGTACTTCGAGGTAGGCGAATCCGTGGTTCAGTCACGTCCGCGACAGGCGTGCAGGCTTTAAAATGGCACGAAAATGGCCGAGCGTCGCGTACAGGAGCGTGGAAGCACGTAGACCGACGTGGGCGCGCGTGTTGGTGCGTCGAAAGGCGCAACAGCGTGCCCGTAGATCTTCGTAATTTCCAGGAAATACACCGGGCGGAATCAGCACACCGGGTGGGCCGATTAAATTAAATTAACCCCCGGCCACAATCGACGGGCCATCATTTTCTCGGGACGTCGTGGGGAAAGCGGGTCTGTTCCTCGGTGAACCCGGAAGAAGGAAGAAGGGAGGCGCGCGCCGGGGTGTCCTTGACGATGAATTCGAGACGCTGGCGAGTAATGGCTCGATTCGCTGCGAAATTGAGATTTATCTCCTGCGCTTGCAAGTTCGAGGCTGTTAGACTCGGGTCCGCCGTTAGGTGTGAGACGGATTTGGGGATTTTTGTTGGTACGAGAGCTTCTATGTCGAGAGTTGTTCAGTAAATAGATGGCTGTAATTAGAAATTCATCCTGGCTTCGGCGTTCTGAGGGTCGAAAATGCGGCTTGTCGAGAATAATCGCTCGTACGGTGGAGAGTTCTCGAGTTAACGATCGGCGAAGGCCGCGTGGAGTCGCATCGGTCAGCATCGGACCGCGTCTGCCCGACTGCTCACGGTCTTCCGCGAATTCGTGTGACAAATTATTTCCCTCTGTTCGTGTATTAAATAGCTACGCGAGTGAGACTGACATTATTCCTTCCCATCGCAGATTCCATTCTCGCCGGGCATTTCGCCGGTGAATCCTCACTGTCTGCTACGAGTTCGCGGAAGCTGGAGTCGGTTGTCGGAGAGATGAGATTTCTGAAAAATCGTTCTCTCAGGCAACGATTCTGCGCCCCGTTCGAGAGATCGCGCGTTTAATGCCCGCTCTGAAAAGGATTAGCATTGTCCGGTCGAAGTCTGTTCGCTGCAAGTTCCGTGCACTCCTCTTCGTGAACCTGTGCGAATGTGTGTAAACGTACGAGTGTGTGTGGAGGATCGTCTATGAACGCGCATGCAAACGTGTGGACGAGCGTGTGCGTAAGGACGATTTGTACACCGACGTGTCGGAGAGCGACAACATTTATGTAATGTAACGGCCACATAGGCAGGGAGTCTCGGCATTGTAATAACGTCGGCCGGGTATTTCCGATCTGGTTGTGCCCGAGTTCACAGCGTGAGATAAACTAATCTCCGCGCTATATACTTCTAGCCCGACGCGACCTTCTAAACCTATTCAGATCCGGCGTAGGCCGGCTCGCTGGAAAGCTTTTGTAGGCGGATCGCGGATGCCTTTGACCCGCTGACTCTGTTAGACTCGAGTCGTTAACACTATTTACATTTTCTTTATTGTATTATTGATTCAGGATGCAGACGTCAAACCGTGCCTCGTCGAGTTGGCTGATAGGAACATATTATCCCGCATGCGTCTTAACAGATTAATTATGAATAAACGTACGCAGCCCGATCGACGTCGATTAATATCCGGTGCAAACGTGTAATCGCATTTAGGTCTCGCGATTTCATGCGTCTGTCGGTACTTATCGCTGTCTCGGCAATATAACGATTATTCCCTTGGCGTATTATATCGAAGCCTAGGACGAGTCGCGGTTTTGCTGAAAATTATCTGCCGGCCGAGCGAAGGCGGCGGCCATTATGCGTGCGCCGGGTTCGTTTAATAGAAAATGTGGAGCGCGCGCAGGATGTAACTTCAATTACCGCGGTACGTATCGCGTTACCGATGTATACTGTATTTCATCGGGACTGCCGAATCCTTTCGAAGGCTTCGCTTATCGGCAGCCAACTGGCAACGAAATTCCTACGTCGAAACTTGCGACCGAATTTCGCTTGGCGCTCGCGCGCGCGCCCAAGCCGGGTATTAATGAGCAAATGCGTACGTCGCGGGGGACTTAATCACGTTGAAAATGATCAACTATTACTAACACGCAATTTCGCTCGGGCCCGTTTCGTGAGACGCTAAACTTGTCTGTCATCGGCGCTGCGGTAACGACGTTCATCGAAGGCAATTAAAGTTCGGAACTCGGCAAATAGATGAGCGAGCGTCAGGGTTCGTGGGATAAAATATGTTTATGACAATTATCGGACGAGTATAATTTTCTTGCTAATATGGATAATGAGGCCTCGCGAAGGGGCACGTGGAGAGACTTAAAGCGGTCGTCGAATAATCGATATACCAACATTTTGACTAGCCTTTCGCAGCGCTCTATCAAATATAATAAATCGTTCACCATTTCCGTAGTCTGCATTTTTGCTTAATCAGCCAAGAGTCCTGTATATAAATAATTCATTCTCTGGCCCTAATGTCTCATATCGAACCCGCGAATCTACGATTCCCATCTGACAAATTGAAAATGCCTGGTCAGCCTTTGAGCACCCCTATTAAACCCTCCCCAATGACTCGCGCAAAATGAGCGCATGATGTGAGTCCGTTTTCGAAGCTCAGCAGCGATGAACTAACGGAAGTGGGTATCCGCGGCTTTAACGAGGAATGAGGCGAAAGGTGGCAATAAAACCTGTGCGAAACGACTGAGCAGCAGCGAGTCAATGCGTGTATAAACCCAGTTTCACGCCGGGAACGGATGAACAAAGAGAGACGATAATCGTTCACGTGCAAACTCGTTCGGGAAAACTCGGCGATCAGGAAGACGTTCTTCCGAGGCAACGTTCTACGTTATGTGTAAGTTATCGACTGGCTCGTAGTGGCGGCATAATTAGGCGAGTCACAGGCAGAATTCGTGCCTCGGCCATTTGCTTTCCCATTTGGCGCGCTCGCAAACGCCACGATGACATATTGTGTCGGCAAACATCGATCGCGCTCGGCCGGAGCGTGGCCGGTAATCGGTCGATATTGACTCGGGCTCCGTGGCACTCGGTGCGAAAATATTGGTCCCGCTCCCGAACGTCGGCGTCGGCCGCCTGATCGATGGCGGTAATTCGCGCGTCGGCCATGCCTAATTTCGTTCGATTCGATTTGGCATGGTCCACATCGAATTTGCCAGGGCCCGCTTCCGGGAATTCGACGAGCCATTCCATGTGGGCCAAATGCATGGATAGACGCTGGGTGAGGATCGAACAACAGGTCTATGCATGTCGCTTTGGATAATAGCGAGGACTGTCAAGATCGGCGCATCGATATCAACTCTGACGCGTCAGGCCAAGCAAAAATTGCTTCAGCGAGTCTAGCTTTAGCGAACGCGGATCTGTGGGGGTTCTAATATATTTTCTAATTACCGACGAATCGGATATCTGCTGAGCCGTAACTAAATGAACCCCACCTAAGGAGGGCGGCCGAAATTAAAGACTATCTCAGGAGTCTAAAGCAACGAATGTTTCCAATTCTCAAAGTGCTCTTTATTTGTGTCGTCGTCGAACGCCGTGATCAAACTGACTGTCTTCGTGTTACCCGAACGCAGCGGCCATGCGTCCCAATACAAAAGACTGTCCTTCGCTATCGCTCAGGTGACACAAACCTCTCGCCTACGGATCGAAGAATACACATTTCGTCAGATGGCTCGAGTCCTGCTGAGAGTTTGAAATCGTCAGATCAACCCGATGATGAACGGACGCGTCTGACGCGTCATTAACAACGACAGTATGACAGCGAGTATTCCGACGTCGAACGCTTTCGCCGATAACGCGCTCGCCGACTGTAACGCCTCGGTTATCGGGCAGGAGGAAGCGTCGATGAAAAGAGTAGAGCCCTCGCGATGTTAACGTGACGAGTTCGATATGATCGAAGGCCAGGGCGCGAAATAAAGGGCTGAAGGCGCTCGTCGAAAGTTTCGGCCTACTGCTCGCTGAGTGATTGACTGACGTGGAAATCGATCGTCTTACGAACCCAGTCGGTTCTCCACGCTTCCCTTTTTCCCTCTTTTCGCCTAAGCCGCCCCGGAAACGAAACTTTCGCCTCCACGTGCCAAGGGGCACCTCCTTCGGGCCTTCCCCCCTCCACTTCTCACCTCAGACTCGCTCGTACACACAAAAGTCTCGCAATGCACAGTGGTCGAAAGTTAAGATGCGCGGATTATTCTGTAGAGAGCAATTATCGTCAAGTCGCAGCTGTCGTGTTGGGGATTAATTCGGTGGAAATTCGATTAAGCCGGGAGCGGAGAGTGGAAATTATATGAGACTGTATGTTATTCGTATAATTGATTGATACGCAGGAGTCGTAACGAACTCCTTCGTTTGACCGAGTTTCGTCGGACAAACACAACTGCGAGCTGAGGCGAGTTGACGGACGTGACGAGGCGTAAAAAAGCGGCGAGCTGTTATCGATTCGCCTAACTTTCGATAATTGGACGATGTGGTTCATTAGTGTGTCGCGGGAGTGGGGAAACTGACGCGTGCGATTATCGCTTTGCCGCTAATAAATTTGGATCGTTTCGGTCCAAGGATGGAATCGATGCCGTAGAGTCTGCGAGGAATGAAAATAGTTCTAAGAAATGCGTCGCCGGAAGACTTACGCGTCTCGACCTACAGCGGGGTTCTAATCTTTTGGCAAGAAAATCAGGACGGTAAGAGATACGTAGGTCGCGATCGCAAAGTATGCGTCGCGTTGTCTGCCGTTCGAATTTTCGTTTCTGGGGTAGTCTCTCGAGCGTGAAATTTAGAGCTTCGGATTGAATCATGCTATTGGCATTGCACGGTAACATTGTTCAATGTACGCAAGATATGGACCGTTTATTTTGAAAGTGGTGTAAGACCATATTTAAAAAAAAAAATGATATCATATAATTTATGATTAACATGGTGTAAACGGTTTATTTATGTGATACTTAATTTAAAAAAGTGGACATACACCGCATTCAGAATAGTCGGTCCATATACTAACGTTGCAACTACTTTTCTTCACCTTTCAAAAAGTAGGTGAAAGACGTGCTATATATTTTGCTTGCCCTAAAACTGACCTTGAGCAAACTTGCTTCGCAAGAGTAAGATCGAGAAATTACCGGAGGACGAAATTTACGTGGGACCAGGATGCGGAAACGGTTGACGAGGGAAGTCGTTTGACTATCGTGGGGTGAGTCGGTAGCTTTGAAGTTAGAAACAGAGCTGGCCGAGAAGGCTGGCCGGTCTCCCGTGGAAAAGATTGATGGCCGGTCTTAGACGATGAATATCGACGATACCGTAATGCAACTCCCGAGTCACTTTGGCATACGGCCATTCCTCGATTGAAATGTTAAGTGAATCGGGGTTAATGGACATCGACTTCTGCCCGATCGACAATGAGATGAGATGTCCGTGCCGATGTAATTAATGTAATCGGAACATGTCAGTAGGCTTACATTATCGGACAAGATGTTCAATTCGAAATTCCCAGATCGATGGCAATCCTCTCAGATTGGAATTTTTCGGTTCAGGCCGTTCGATAGGACGCCGAAAAAAGTATCCGTGCCAAACATAATTTGATCAAATATCTACAGTATTTACATAAGATAATTGAAGATGTTCAGTTCAAAAGGCCGGACTCGATGGTCATCATGCAAATTCCGAATTCTTGCTTTTATTTAGGGTAGCCAATTTTGGGTGATATCGTTGAAAAAAAAGGTTCTTTTCGCCATGACGCCCTCTGTCTTCGTTCACCGTCCGGTCAGACGGATGCAGACGGAGAAAGGGATGGAAACAGCGGAGTTGAGAGGAGATTGGCAGAGCATTGTTCGTGCCGCGAGCTTCATCAGCCGGAAAAGCTACTTCCCGATCAGATCCACGGCCGGCCGAATATCGAGCGGCTCGAACTGTCAACTCAGTCGCTGAGAGCATTGTCGTCCTGTTGGTGTCTCGAAGGGATCGCCGTTTCGCAGGACGGGGCGACACGTCGACCGGAAACGAGCCGCAGCCTCTGCCGAAACTTTGCCCATCCGTCCTCTTCGAGGCGGACTCGGCTTTCTTTCGAACTGTGGGAACTGTCTTGGCAGTTAGTATACTTCTAGCTACCTTGTTCTATCAGTTCTTCTGGTCGAATGAATTAAATTATGATTTCAGATGTATAGGTCTCGTAGTCCTTACTAGGATGAGAGTACTTATTTCTATGGAAGATAGTTTTTAACTGTGTGTAAAATTGTCGATGATCATGTACTCTGCCAAATTATAGGTATATTTATGAACCACGCAGAGATGATAAATTTCGGACTGGAGAATGGGTCAGACAATGTTTAATGACGCCACACGTTTATGGGTCGACCCTGGGCTGATTCTTATTACTTATTATTCTTCCGCGAACGAGTTGGAAGACGTCCAGACGCACTTTGCACACTCCGAATCTTCCGAAAGTGTTCGGTATAATACTGTTCGGACTGGTTCTCTTTTTGGAGCCGGGCGACAGGATTGGCAGGCCATTGTTGTCCGTACGAGCCTCAATCCGAGTCATTTTCCGGCACGAGTCCCTTTTCGCGAATCGAACGGTCATTCCACGTGGGAGTATATCGTTTCCAGCCATTGTGGTCTCCTTGTTCGCCAGGCGAAAGGGAATTCCAAATATCCCCGGGAAAATTCTCGCGACATCGACTGCGTAGTGAGTGAGGCTGGTAAACGTAGGTAATCGAATTCTATAGATTTCGTTACTATCGTTAAAAGTACCAGGCGTGCCTCTTCGATTGATCGACCTTTTAATTTCTGAGATTAAAACGTGGGGTTCTTAACAGGTCTACGAATTCTTATTTTATCGTCAATTATGATCATTTAAATAAAAATACCCATATAAACAGTCGGTGGCCGAAGCGTAAATATCAACCTTATATTGATTTAAGTATTAAGACATCTGAAAGGCTGTGCCATTAATTAAATACCCCTACTTTTTCGTCGCTTTCCGTCCGGAATTTTCTGATAAAAACGGAAAGACCTCGGGGCATTCCCAGCGCATGAAAAATGTTTCGGCACATTATTCTTCCCGCTGCCGGGCGCGCGAGTCAATATTCAGAATTTCAACCGTCCAGAATTTAGCGTGGAAGGTGCGAGAAAAAAATGACGAGACGGGTTTTGAATATCCGCCCGCTACCGAGGCTAACTATTTCGCACCCGGCGTACTTTTACGGGTTTCGCGAACGTTTCCCACTGTTTCACTCCGTTCCGTTCCGTGCCGGAAGTACGTACCGTAGACTGGGCGCAATGACGTACGTCCGACGTGCCGGCGATAACGTTTGAAAACGTTGACCGGAAATGATCATTACGATCGGCGCGTCGATCATTTCGCTGACGGACCGTGCATGTGCGTGTAACGCTCGGTCAATGACACTAGCAGACATTGTCTATGGATTTCGATTCGACTCGCTTTCAGACTACATAGGATCCAACAGCGTGAACGGCGGAAAATATTTTGTCCCTTCGTGTAATTATAATGATTGCCGTCGCTTGTTTCTGGCAAACGGTGGAGTAAACAGTTTCCATTATGGCATAGGGTTTAATGGACATGTATAAATATACATATTGACATGATCGGATTCACTTTCAGATTTTATGAGATCGTCGGTGGAAGCGGGCGCTGCGGTTGACATTTTATCATTCTCGCGGCAAGCGTTTTATGCAATTATGATGATGGCCGTCGCTTGTTTACAGTAACGGGAGAGTAAACCGATTTCTGCCCGAGTAACTTTTTGAGCGCGCACACATTTTCAACCCTGTACATTCGCGTTCTGGAAAAAGCGAACACAGAAACGGTGTTTCCGACTATGATCAGCTTCTGTAATTATAATCGTAGCTGCCTCGAGCTACTTCTCGTTTCTGTTTGACATCCCTCGGCCGCGTCAAATGCGAGATTATTTATCTGCAGAAGCGATGCGGGTAAACGTATGCGAAGTGCGGAACACTCGAACGTGTTGAGGGGTAGTTTGCGGCGCTAACTCGGTTCTCTACACTTGCATCCCCTGCTCACCATACCCCTCTTGCCTCTCTTCGTCACTCACTCTCCTCTCCTTCTTTTCTCTTTTTTAAATAACTCCATTACCGCATCGGAGTCGTCTGACATCCGGCGGGGCCGGCAACCTAACCTGGAATCTAGCCTTAATCGAGTTTACGTCGTATCAAAGCCTCGGGGAAGGTCGTCGGCCGCGAGTCGGCTGTCAGGAAGTCGTGGAAAATCATGGAATGAGCCGGGTGCATACGATACTTCTTCCTACGCCGTCCGCAACGACTGATCCCTCTTCGTGAAATCGACGTAGCGTGCGAGTCTGATCGATCACCGCTGCGTAAAACATTTTTATCGCCGCTGGCCGCGCCTTAAGCCACGCTCTTCTGTCATCGACGTAGATTACGTTCAACGGGGATTTTACAATTTTCCGACCTTTTTGCTTTTCGGATATTTAGCACGATTTTTCGTTTAAATGTATGTCGCGGTAAGCGGCTCGGAATGAGGGTAGTCCGATGGGAAGCGGATACCCGGTATATGTTAAATGATGGAAGCTTCGGGAATTAGCGAAAAAATGTTTTTTTGTTTATTTATTTATCTCTGCCCGTGCTTGTTAATAACAACGAAAATGCGGCAAGCTTTCCCAGCGTTATCGCGAGGACGTAATTGATTTTTTCCGTCCGCGATCGGCGGCATGTGAAAAAATTCAGCCAACATCCGGATTACAGACTCTTTGAGCCCTTCCATCGGCATTACGGCATAATGCGTTACGGATAACGAGCGTGGGCGACGGAGAACGAGAGAGGCGCAGGTGTGGGAAGGATGAGCGGAAAAGATAAAGAGGTAAAGCGCTGAAACAGGATAAAATATCGATCGAGCGCGTGCTCTACATAGATTAAAGGTAAACAATTTCTGCAATATTCAGGTCATCGTTATCGCGAGTGCGTCGGGCAAATAGGCCCACGTCGTCGAAGGGGTTATCATTCGCACCCGACGTATTGGTTCCCATTCTCGTTCTCATCTTCATTCTTATGTTCACTCTCATCTTCATTCTTATCTTCATTCTTATGTTCATTCTCATCTCCATTCTCACCTTCATTTTCACCTTCATTCTGATTCTCACTCTGAGAAGCGAAAAGGTGTGTTCTTGTGAGGAAGAGGACATCTATCATTCTACTTAACACTGGTCCTTTTATTATTCATTTCAATATCTTACACTCTGTACTATACATATTTTACGCTACATGTGTCTATCGCTTGTCGTGCTCTACACTCCTACACCCCACTCTTCTTCCTTCTCCCCACCTGTGATGGTCGCTGCTCTCTTTAAATCTTAATTTAATATATAACACAGTTCTTTCATCGCGCAGTCAAAAAACAATTTCTTCGCCCAACTTTCGTTCCTCTGTCGAACGAATCGGATTCGACGGCGTATAGGCCGCTCGGTATCGAACTTTTAGCCATCGAGACCGACGCGTTATCAGTCATCGGGGACAATCGAGATAAGGGTGGCTCGTACGAGAGTATCGATTCTCGCCGCGTATTTTTTAACCCGTGCAATTTCGCCCGGTTCAATATCTCACCGATCGTATGGATTCCATTCCGCCGGGCTCTTCAGACCCGATACGCTTCCAGTTATTGGCTTTCACTTGTTGTTTAAGGACTCCGCCCGGCAAGATTGGAAAAAAGGGAGCGGGACGCAGCGGGTGCGTGTCGGCGCTAATTTGAATTCGTGAGCATGAATGCCGATTAAGCGTGACGGGGAATTAAAATGGAGAATTTGCGTTACGTTTCCCAAGCGTATCAAACGAGCCGGTCATCGGTAAAATCGGTTAAGTCCGCTTTTGAATTCTTTTTTCGGATTTCATTGCAAAGCCTTTGATCGACTATGACCTCTTTACGTTAAAAACGAATCTTCTTATTACCGTGTTTAATACTTGGAAATAATGAAAATTTGTTTGGTCATGGGATATTAGCGGAAATTGAAGTGATAATAATCGTTGGTCCGACGATATATTATTATATTTAATTCGCGTGTTGGTAGATTAAACTTACACTCGCAGTAATAAATTCTACGTGGTTTGTATTTAAAAGAAAATTGTTTGAATCATGAATCGGCGTTTTCTACTGCTAAGGTCCATAAATATAAACAAGAAGAGTAACTATCACCCCTCTCTACGGTTTATTCAATATAAAAATTCGAATGTCCCAAAGGAATGCGTGAAAAATCATGAGTTATTGGAAGGATCAAGGATACAAATTACGAATAGCTGATGCTTTTTAACCGAGATCAGCCGGTAGAGAATATTGTGCGCTTCGGCGTGCTGTCAGGACTCGAAATGCAAAAGGACTCGAGTACGCGGATGCGCTTATCGTCCTGCTCCTTTTTCGCATGTCAGGACACAGCTCGCGCGTCTGCGAGCGCGTTCGAATCCAATTGGCAATTACGCCGAAGCTCCTCGGATGTCCAGACTCGGCATTATCCTGCGAGCGCGCGCCGGCAAACGGATTCATATTGAAATTTTAATCCTTTGAAACTGTCATCGGCGCCGGGGTCGTCGCCGACCCGGCGTCCGTCGCATTTATCGCGCTCGGCGGCCGCGCAGATAGGATCTCCCCGGCTTTATCGGGCTTCGATTCTTTCGCGACACAAAGAGCCACGCGACTCGTGGGGCGAAAATTGAAAAATCTGTTGGGCCCCGATTGCCGTGCGATTTGGCGCCAATAGTTCAGCGCGATTGGATTGGCGTTCGAAGATTTTTCCGAACTCGTACGGCTCGCTCGATTCGTACTCAATTCATGACGCTTTCGATCAAGCCGAATGATATATTATTTTATTTCGTTCGCATATTGGTAGATTAAACATTACAAATGTGCGTAATGGTGATGTGGTAAAGATTTTCGGAATGTACAAAGACTTTGTGCGTTTAGGTCTGCTATATCTTTTTATTTTTCTTTATTTAGAGTGGCATCCGCAACATTATGTGTTATTAGCGACATTGATATACAGATGGTGCTGTACAGTTGGCTCAAATTAACTTAGATTAAGTTGTACAGTTTAGTTTCTTTCAAATACGTTAACAGATTATGGATACTATATCTTGTTGCCAATAGTGTAGGGCATTAAAGTTCGAGTTCGTAACCTATTTCGTCCCGCGGTCCCATAATCCATACGATCACACGTTTTACTGTCAATTTCCTCAATTTCCAACGCACGCACCGTACGCATATAGAATTTTACACTTCGGACATAGTACGGCCGAGTAGTATCGTGCGCTGCATACTGCAACGGGAAGAATGAAATTGTTCCGAAGTCGAACGGCTGCCTCAAAACCGCTCGCCTATTCCTTTGTCGGAACTTTCCACTTAACTTGACTCGGCGACCGTCGCACGAGACACGAGAGGCCCTCTCCGACATTAGGCTAAACTTTCCCATTAGGACCCGGGGGAGGCTGCAGGTATCGGTGCATGCCTCGCCCTCCTCGAAGTCGAACTCCGCCGATTAGAATGGACGAAATTAATTATTGCTCCACCTCCTTCACCGGCTCCACTCTGCCATCGGAGCTAATTTTCGCCGTACAGCTCGGCGAATCGGTAATTATTAATTGCCGTTACGGATTAATCAGCCGCAGCGGTCATCGCCGACGTTCCTTTGAACTGCGATCCTCGTCCGGCGACAAATTTCATTCCGATACCAAGGATAATTTCACCCATCACTATCGCTCCACTCTCTCGCACTTGTCAAAAGATCGACTCCGTTACAGTTTCATGACATTTATAGTTCCGTTTACTGTGTTTATGGCATCCTTCTCAATGTCGCCGACGAGCTTTGTTGTCGCGACGCTAACGCACTCCGGCCAAATGAATTCCGTTACGAAGGACGCTACGGCGAAATTAGTGGAATTAATTTGCTGAGACCCGCGCATTACGTCGCTCCTAATGCAAAACTTGAAGAGGGCCACCCTCCTCTATCCCCCTGGCAAATTCATTTTTGCCCCTTTCGCCGCGGCACACGTCAGTCGCACTCTAGAAGGATTTCAACCCTTCCCGCACCTCCCCGCCTGTCTAATTTTACGAGGAATGGTCCGATTCCGCAGTCGGTCTACTTATTAGATTTGCCAGCGGCAAGTGTGCGCCAGCTGACTGAGGAGGACTGGGGGTAAGTGTGTGTCGAGGGGGCAGTAAGGGTGGACGAGCGGACAGGTTGTTGATAGGAGGGACAAGGTGCGTGGAAAAGGAAAGGAGAGAGAACCGCCTGAAGAAGGGGCTGGACGGAGAAGGAGATGCTCATTGTTGGACGGGAAGACATGTTTGTCGGGGGAAAGTGCGGGGGTCGGGAAAAGAAGGCTTGTACAAAGAGAACGGTGGAAACGAACGACAATGGAGACGAGGAAAGAATCGACGCGCAGAAATGAAGAGGGATGAGGACGTGAGTGGAAGAAGGATAGATTGTCGATTCTCTCTCTCTCTCTCTCTCTCTCTCTCTCTCTCTTTCTTTCTTTCGGATTCTCTCGCTTTCTCTGCTTCTATCAGCAAAGCGAGACGAGGGAGAGTGAGAGACAGAGCGAGTGAGACAGAGAGAGAGAGAGAGAGAGAGAGAGAACGATGCGAGCCAAGTTGAAAGGGGACAGACAGAACAGAGGTTGCCGGGTAACAGAGTGGGTGAGATAAGAGTTTCCGGGGATGCCTAGCAACAGGTTGCTATCCTAAAATTTCGACCGGGCGACGGGGGAGGGAGAGTGTCGTGCGCGCACAGTCATACGGCCTGGCTACACAGTCCGTCTCCACTGTGTGCGGCCTGGGCTAAACGCTTACATAAACCGTATCCGTACCGTTCGTTCCGTTCGATTTCTCATTATTCCCGTAACTGTATCCGCCGCGACGCGCCGGACGCGTCGACGCGCGCTCGCGCGAGCAACCCCCTGCCGCCGACTGGCTCGGATTGATAATGACGACTGCAGTCAGCCGATAAATTTTGAGCCTCTCGCCCTTCTCCAACTTCCCTCGGACAATCGACGCTGGCAGAGAATGCTTTCGCGTCAAATGACTTCGGCGCGATTTAACCTAACTTCGATCATTCCGTCCGGATATCCGTCGCAATTCGAACGGAAAGGCTGTCAGGCGCACCGTCGAATTTTGCAAAAAAAAATGTTCAGCCTCCACGCCCCTAGCGACTAGCTTTAACGATCCGCTGCTTTTTTTTTATAATGCCACTTCTGTTACGAAGGTAATATATCCCGTTCGTCCGAAAAATAACCGCGTCACGCGTTGGATTTGCGAGTATTTTCGGCCTCGGGTATGCACGAATTTTGTCGCGGCTTTTTTTTTCGCCGTCGGTTTACGGCCAGGCTCGGCGGTTTTCGTCGAAATCGACCGATTTTAAGCTGGCCGTTACGGGTGTAATGGCACTTCGCTCGTACCTGTCGGCGGATAATTGTTTGGTTAGCGCAAACAGCCGACTTAGGACGACAGATCCACTTCGTTCGATGAATATGCCGCGTCATGAGTCGGATTCGTGAGACGGAATCGATTCCGAGCGAAGATTAGGGGCGGCCGAAGAACGCGTTCGACTTCGCTGTTATCCTTTTTCCTCGGCATGCCGAGTTGAAACTCTTCGGTAGCCAGCTTATTACTCCGATGTGAAAGTGAATTACGTCTCGGCCTCGTTGTCAGTCGAATGGCAGGAAAGTGGGCGGAACGACGGTGAAAGGGGAGTAGGACGAGGAGGGCTGATGAAATGTATGCCCTACCGTCGGCTCTCCGTTTAGAATGCGTCGCTGCTTAGGAGCAAAAGTGCGTGATTAATGATGCGAGCGGCCGCGGGAAGATTGACGTGCAATGTCTGAAAGAATCGATGAGAGCGAATAAGGCCGGGGGGAAACGAGTTTTATGACGGGAACGACGACGGAGTCTGATCTATCATGATGGCTCGTTGGCCGTTGGATGCTCAGGTACTCGAAGGTAGTACCTGCGCAGTACTTATGTTCTTGACAGGTACGAGGCGGATAAGCGGCTCGACGTTCGAAATGGAAGGATCGGTTAGGGATGAGAGGCGCACAATTTCCGTATTGTAATGTTTTCGTTTGTTAGGGGGAAATAGATTGGAAATGCGTTGATACGTAAATCGATAACGTTCGGTGCACCGCGGCGAGCCGTTAGGGGGTCTCGCTGAGAAATTGATGCCGGAAAAGTGTCTTTGCCTTCTGTCGCCGTGCGCCTCGGGTCAACGGAGACCCCCGCACTTTGTCGGCACAGCGGCGGAGTCCGTTTCGCGATAACGGATTTCTTGGCCGTGATCAAAGGCGGAGCGAGTGCCCTTTTTGCACAGATCGGACCTTACGTCCGACCCTCTCGTCTCTTTCGCTTTTTCTCTGTATTTTGCCCTTCTCTCATCCTTCTCCACCTTTTCCTCCTCCTCTGTTCTTTTTTGCTCTCCCGCCGTGTGTCCCTCGGTGGTTTCCACCCCTGCGACGATGAAATGGAAATGTTCGGCTTCCTGTTGCAACGACAACTGCGCGGTCGGTCGATATATTATTTTCTCACCGGCCAGGATTCGACACGTGGAACGAATCATCGCGGCGGTTTGCAATCTTTTCGATTCGATCGAGAGGAACAGCGATTCCGTTTATGGTTGTGCAGAACAGGTACTTTCAGAGATTAACGATAGAATTTCCAACGATGACGTAAGTTGTCCCACGATATTGTATCAAATGAACATCAACTAATCAGACGTTTAGCTTATTGGCTTACAAATAAATGTAACATGGTCAAAAGTGCATCTAAACCACTTTGAAATTCTAAATAAGTCGTTCGTAAAAATAGAAGAATTTGTGTGAATTTTCAACTGTGTACCTCGATTCTGGGGGGTGGGAAAGGGTAAAATGTATTGTCTGCTGTTCCCATCATTTTATCTAAATTTAATGGATTAAAAAAAATGAATAAAATCAGAGGTACACCTGGTAATAGTGCGCACATTGCAGATTTGTTTTCATATGTGTATGACTGTATTTCATAACTGAGTATTTAAGGTAACAGACATCATATGTCACAGGGCCGGCAAAAATATCGCTTTTACACAATTTTTCCATTATATGCTCAACTGTTTTTGTATTTTGACTGTTGTAGCATAATATAGTGGAATAATTCTGATAGAAACGGTCATATGCCGAAGAGCCGGTGAAATGTCTGTTTTTCATCATTTTTTCGCACATTCTTATAATTCCACAATACTCATTCTACAGCCATTTAGAGCGCTGCTTAAAATTTCTTAATCGCACACTAAAACGCTCCTATGCCCCCCAACACCCCGAAAATTACGCGAATGATCCATAATAACGAGACCTAATAACGTAAAGTGATATAAAATATTGCAACATAATGCGAAATACCGTAAAAGTGGAAAGAAACCGTTTTCTGGGTACAAGCTGTTATGGCTCTTTAGTAGTGTCAAATTACGCCAAAATACCTATTGGCCGTCCAATAACATATTATCACCCTTACCATGCACGAAGGCAATCCATCCGAAACTTAGCATTCTACACTCCCATTACTCTCCACATTACCTTCTAAACAAACTTCCTGAAGCTCCACCAGCCATCCACGCATTCTTTTCTTCATCCTCCCATCAAGCGACCACCGGCAAGACTGAACATGCCGTTCGCTCGCAGCCTCTGTTACTTTCCCATCAGTATCGTCCATCGGCCGCGCTCGGCGTCCGAAAACTCGATAATTTCGATACTGCCACGTGACCAGGTCACGTTTCCCTCGCACTCTTCGACCCGGGTAATTTCATGCGGAGCACCGGGGTCCAGAGGGACAGGGAACGAACTCTCCGGCGTAGGCGTGGGTTCAAAGGAATTTAGTGGCAATTACGCAGGGTAGGCGTAGCCCGGAGAACGGAATGGAGAAGGCGGCCTGGCCGTGGCTCGAAAGCGGCGGACGGGGGACGTGGACCGGGGGGGGGGGGGGGACAGGTCCAAGGACGTATTTGGTACACGCATCGGGTATATAGAGGGTATATGCCGAAACGGTAATGACGCGGGACGTGCTTTGTCCGCGTGAGGCAGAGGTCGGGTTAGGTGGAGACAGAGGCCTGGCTTTAATCGCAAAAGCGCGCGTCGCATGCAGAAGACGGCGAACGTGCCGGCGAACGTGCCGGCGAACGAACCGGACAGAACGATACCCTACCGGACGACGGCATCCCAACCCCTTGGCGAACCACCCTTTCGGATCCCAACCCTTGCCGATCTACCGGCGGCGAAGAAATAATTAAGCCGCGCGCAACGAGCGGCTGGGGAGGGGCAACGATTTTTGAGGGCTGACGAGGGAGGGAGGGTGGTTACGAGGGGGATATCACGGGAATTAGACTCGGTATTTAATTTCGGAACACGAATTTTGAGTGCGCCGGAATAGGCGGGGGATGGCAGAACTTGGCCGCTGATTAGTGTGCTGGGGGATGGAATGAGGGTAAATTGTAATTTTGTACGTTCGAGAGGGATGATAGGGGCAGGTCTCATCGGCGCGAGACAGAGATTTCGTGGGACGTTTAATGTCGTTCCTTTTAAGCGATGACTGGATTCGAAGGCTCTGATTGCATCCAACAGCGGAGTATTATTTTTTTATTTGCGTCGGCGAAATATCGATGAGTAATGCCGTGCAGTCGCAGACGAGAAATCAGAAGTCACGCTCGAACTAACTTTGCCGTTTAGATTCTCGTTAATTGGTCGACTCAGATGTGCCTGTCTGCCTTGACAGCGTGGACTGTCTCTGCACACGCGGTGAGCGTGTGTGTCGGTGTGCATCGATGTCGGCTATATAACGTTTTAGTCTCAAGACTGGTGTCCGTACGGATACTTAGCATAATTTGCTCGGTGCCGAAACTCGAACGAACTCGTAATGACGTTCGAAGTTTGCGCCGGAGACAACCGCCAAGCCGGCATCCAGTCCGCCCTGCCGATTGATTCTCATTCCTTCTTTCCCAGTTTCGAGGCAATAATTACATCCCGACTTTCCGCGAGCAATACCGTCAGTTTAATGCCAGTCATTTATTACAAAAGTAGTACGGCGGACGTATCTTTAAAAATGGCGCTTCTTTAGGATTCTTTCAATGTAGACTTTGCAGTAACTTTAATAACTTTATTTCTGCGAACAGTTGACTTACGTAAGTCTCAAGTGTAGTTTCAGTAATTATCAGGTTTATTCTATTAGTTTTCTTTATTAAGTTATTAATTTAAATCACTGCGAAATATTTTCTTTCTCAATCTCATAGATCGGGAAGAGTCATTAGTTCAGTAGCAATTTCCTCCGAGAAGTTCGCTTAGCCGGAGAGCCGAACTCTTTAAAACGATGACTTCAAAACGGGGCTGTTTGTTGCCCTTAACCTGAAATTAATCCATTTCACGGAACATTTCGCCCCGACGCCGCCCACGGGAGTCCGCAAAGAAGGCAGGGAGGGCAAATTCTCGCCGGCCAAGCAGTCCGTCTCGCCTCTACTCTCCCTCGTATCTCATTTTCGGTCCTCTTTAACCCGAAAGCAGAAAAAGGACGCCGGCCTGCGGCTTACGCGAGTCCGCCCCGAAACCGTAATAAGGACAAACGGTCGCGGATGTGGCTGCATAAAGAGACGGGAGCGGAGAGAGAAAAAGACAGAGTGCTAGACGCGGATGAAGAGAATGATATAGCGAGCGAGATAGAAGAAACAGAGGCAAGAAAGAAGGGAGCTAGTACGTGCCGGAATAAATGAGGCTCACTTTAGATGGGGAGGGGAGGAGGGAGGGGGTAAGGATAACAAGGGTTGCAGCGGCAGGGGAGGGTTTAGGATTTACGTGGGTCCCGCGGTTGCCAGGCTCGCGCTATATAATAATTATCGAGTTTAGCGGATTAACGCGCGTCATTGCAATTGTGCGCATCCTTGTTGCCATTTTGTACACCCCTGCTTGCCTAATGAGCAGCGTACTACGTCGTACTGAGTGCAGGGATCTTTAGGTCTTTGGGTCTCGGCGTAAGAGTCTTGTTTTACGAAATCTGGCCTGGCGTCCGGTGGAAAGACGTCTTGCGTCGCTTGTGGAATGTATTAAGTGTTCAAAACGTGTCCTGGCCAGGGAGCGTGTCCTGAGATCAGATGATTCGCAAATATTGTCAGGATCGTCAATTTGAGATAAATACAGCGCGACACGTCGCATTCCAATTACGTAATGAGACTGTACGAGACTGGATGGGACTGTATGACGTTCTACGGTCGATCGTGCGTTTTGCAGCAGGACGCGCGGTGTTGCGATAGGATTCTACGCGTGTCATATTGCTGCCATTACCCATTTAAATCTGTCTTCCATTAATTTGCGGTCAACGACGTTCAACGAACGGCACGATTCGAGTGGGAGCCATGCTCGTTCGCTAATCATTCTTCGGCTGACGAGCGATCGTTATCCGCCAGTCGTCGAGAGGTTCTCTTCCGTTACAAGAACATGTCGCAATTTTTACATAGCGGCACGTATTATCAAGGGTAGAAACAGTGCCTATATACATACATATATTTTCATACGATCCGGTATAATCTTATTGTAAGATGTATCCGATGTTCGAACGTGGACAAAGACCCGTTTTCCATCCCCAATCTCCGATTTCAAACGCACTCGGCCACAAAATCATCCCTCTCCAATTTACTTCGCTCGCCCGACGCGGTTCCGAAACTGTAAGCCGAGGCTGGGCTTCCCGCAAAAGGTTTATTGTTAGATCGACTCATACGTCATGGCGCGCAGCGGAAAGCGTCTCGACAGCGTCCTTTGTGTCCTCATCGTCTGTGAAACGGAAAAAAAAGGGCCTGCCGGCTGACCGTACGGCCGACGCGAAAGCCGATACACAGCCGGAGAGTCGAGTAATTAATAGAATATTTCATGCGGCAGAGCGGGCTTCCTTTTCCATTATTCCCATTCTATCCCGGCACGACGCCGTCGTCGTTCCTAGTCGCCGGCAAAACCTTCGCTACGGACGCGAAAGCCGCGCAAATTGTTTTCCCTGACGGCAAAGCCGGCGTGCGTGCGCGCGCACACTCCTTCTAAACCTCGGAAACACTGTCGTGACACAAAAGGCTCGAAACGGCGCGGAAAAACGAAGCTTGCGGCACGCGCCTTTCTTCCCGGAGACTTTCAATTTGAGTGAAGTCGAGCGAAGTCTAGCGAAGCCGAGGCGAAGTCTAGCGAAGTCTAGAAGAGAGACGAAGATTTTTGAAGCTGACGGCCATCCAGCCGAGCTTCGAAAGTGACAGACTGATAATCGAATTCGATAGGTGTGAGGGTTGAGTGGATATCTGAGCGTGTAGCCGATCGCGTGACTAAACTCGTTCACGATGCTCCGAGATTAGGCCAGTCAATCTAACCTAATTATATCAGGATCGTTCCGCCGAATTTCTTCCTGACCTCTTTAACATTCCAGCTCCTTCTCTCTCTCTCTATCTCTCTCTCTCTCTCTCTCTCTATATATATATATTATAGATATATACTTATATGTATATATAGATATATATATCTATCTCTATCTCTCGCTGTCCCTCTTTCGGCAACTTGACTTCCCCAAGAAGTATCAGTTTTCAGCAACGCGATGTCGTTTATACAAACTACGCAGTATCCACGAATATCACTTTCTCTCCCCATGCTTATTCACCGTTGCGTGAACGAATCGTCGATCACATTAAATCACCCCACCCTGTCCGCAGCCCGTGACGCAAATTTCGTCCGAACAGATCGCATTAATCGGAACGATGGAAGGTAAATCTTTGGCCGCGGACGGTTTAATATGACTCGCATTTGTCGGCGATCCGTGTCGGGCGAGTTTTTGGCGATATTGAGCCGTTGTTCAGCCGTTGTTCAGCCGTTGTTGACGAATGAAAAACAATCTATTTCAGGATGCTGGGCGGCGTGGGAGGCCGGCACGTGTCTACGCGTCGACGTGGCAGCAGCCCGCTGGTGCGTGGAGGTGCGGGCCTCACTCCGTACGGTGGGCCCGGGGGCCCAGGGAACTCGAACGATCGCGCGCCGTCGCCGGGGGACGGGCCGAGGTATGCCACCAGGAGGCGGAGGGCGGTCACCACCAGCGATCACAAGAGCTGCGCCCTCATACAGACACGCATCAAACTGGGCGACATTATGTGAGTCCACTTATCCTCTCACTTCGAATTTAATTCGTTTGAAATTTTATTTGATCCGCACTTTACGCGTAAAGTGTCAAATGTCCGCGCTCGATTTTGGTACAGGTTTTGCTCTCTTTATGTTAATGTGGGGGTGGTTGGGACGTATCAGCTGTGAAACGGTGTGTCGATGCGAATTAAAATTTCAGGGTTTAGATTACATTGAGGAATTTGGACTGAAATAAGCGAGAGATTTAAGCTTCGTCAGGTGTTCCGGTTTGATCATTTTTATGGTCGCTAGACACATATAATTTCGTTTGGTTATCACAATTGGGTTGATTGAGGGTTATTCGTGGGCGGTTTGTGAGTGTTGTAAATTCTCGGAGAAACGGGTAGTTGGCTTATCATTGAGGATTAGGTAGAGCATTCTCTTATCGCGACTTAGTATTCTAATTTACGTGGGCGGAAGCTCGGTTATCGAAGTGGACTGCTGCTATCGTTGAGGGTAAAGCAGTCCATCGACCGACCGTCCAACCCTTATCAGTCTCTTCCGACGTTACCGACGCGGAAAGCGTCGGCAACTATCAGCGGAGGGTTGATAAGGTCCTCCACCTTCGGTGTAGTCGATAACATTGGGAAATATCACGCGCAGTTTACCCACACGCGATAGGAGTCCGTATTACTGAACGTCTGACCGAGCGTTGATACGTACTACTGTTAGCCGGTATTTACGAGGCTGAGCACGCCTGGCATTATCCCCGTTGACATGTTTGTTATCATCCGTCGCAAGTACGTCACTCGCCACCGAGAATTGACGATCCGAACCAAAAATTGACTCACCCTACCTAAAAATAAGGGCCACAGTCTAACTTGAGGCATTCTCGACATTTTTTTCGCACTGGCACATTGCGGTGCAATTGCGGCACTTCCTAACATTGCGGTAATGATTTTGAACGATTCGAGAGTTTGGCGGCCGTCAGATGGCGACAGGCGTGAGCTGCGTCTGAGCACGAGAGGGGCATGCACTACTGCGGCTGAATTAAAGCCTAATGTAGAGAGAGGTGTCTGTACTCCCGCTACACTCCCCGTGCGGACACTCGCCGAGGCTCTTTACGCTATCGATTAGTCTTCGATTGTTTGGCCATTACCTTTTATTTTTAGACCCCGGCCTGTCGTTGCCCGACGTCCACCAAATCTAATTACGATTTTTCTACGCGATACCCCGTACGATCCTGTCTCGTCATCGCGTTCGTCATACGTCTCTCACATTCTGACCCGACGTCCACCGCAGTCCAATTCTCTCTCTCTCTCTCTCTCTCTCTCCCTCCTCCCCTCTCTCTAATATCATTTCCATTCTCTCAAACTCGCACGTCATAAAATTCGATAGCCGACTAGAAATTGATATCGGATTTCCTCGCGCTTAGGGCAGGCAGAACAGTGGCTCGCCGAGTAAAAATAGAAACGGTAGGCGAGCTAATCGACTCGTTCAGCGCTATCGCGAGCAAAATATCGTCAGGGTTCTCGACCTTTGTCATTAAAAGCTGGCCACCGTGGGCGTCCGGTAGCCTCGTAGTCGTCGTTCGCGTCGCGACGCGAATTTCGGAATTTTCCTTGTCGAACTGGTCGGCGACCGAGGTAAAGGGAAGGCCACGCGGGGGTTGGGGGTTGCGGAGGGTGGTGTTAAGTGGACGCCAGGGTGTATCTTTCGCCTCGCTTGAAGACGCTTCCCCTATCTTGGCGGCCCCTTCTTCTTTCCGGCCGGCCGCTATCGGCCGGGAAACAGAGCGGAAAAGGTGGCTCTCGTAAGCCGACAGAAATCGGCGCTGTCGGGCAGGATCAATCGATTCCTCTCCGACCGACGGTCGTCTTTCCCGTGGCAGCGACGTTGAGGGAACTTTGGCTCGACCCGTCTTCGACTCGCGAAGCCTCCCGAAGCCGCCTGGCACGGCGAGGGAGGTCGTCCAGGTCGAGCGGAATCGGACTCGCGATTACGGCTGACAATTCCGTCTTCGTACTACTTGCTCGTCCGGGCCTACGCCACTTTCGGCGCTCCCTTCCTCCCGGCGGCGGACACAAGATTCGTAAGAATCAATTTTTCGAATCGTACGAATGGCTTCCGTCGAGGCAGCCGAGAACGGTTCGTTTCGGTTCTCGAACTTTGGAGGCGAAATCTGAGGCTTGGCTCGAAGACGTTCGGTCGCCTTCAAATTTCGTCTCGGATCGGGAGGCCTCGAGGTTGACTGTGGCCTATCGCCCCCCTCCCCTGGCGGCCCTCGGCCCTCCCCACGTCTGTCCCACTCTCTGTGGTTGAATCGAGTCGGAGTCGTGGAGTCGAGTCGACTCGGTTGTGTGTTTCAGGCTGGCTGCCGGCTGCCGCCGTGAATCAATACCCGCATTGCGCGTGCCACCTCTCTTTCTCTCTCCTTCGGCTCATTCTCTCTCTCCCTCCGCCTCTGCGATCCTCTCCCTCTCTCTTTCCGTCCCTCTCTCGCTCTCTCTCCCCTTCCGATTCTGCGTCCCACTCCAACCCGCCGATTTTCCCTCCTTCCCACTCCGCCGTCTCATCTCTCCTTTCCGCCTTTTTCCGCTATCTTTCTCCGCATCGTGCACAATTTCTCTCCCTCTCTGCCTGGCCGACCACCCCTCCAGCCCCTCCGGCCGGTCCCCCACGCTCGCCGCTATTCCATCCAGCTCCACGTGATTCTCCCTCTCTGATCCGGCTCTTCTTTCTCCCCGCCGCGCTCGCCATCTTCTCGGCTCTCCTTTTCTTTCCCCCGACCGACCGTCGCCGGCGCACGATTCTCGTCCCATCTCACTTCGCCATCCCCCTACCCCTTGCGCGCCGCACGCTCGCTCGCCGACGGTTCTGTGACACGGAAGGAGGCGAGATGGTGGGGGGGAGGCGCAGAGATGGGGTGAGAGGTCGAACTGGAGACAGCCGAGGAGAGAAAGTGACGAGCATGGGACGTGTACGGGGGAGGCGATCGTGGATGCCTCGAGTGGCGTAAGGGGGGGGTGGGTGGCCTCTCGGGGGGTGCATCTCGGAGGACCCCGTGCCGCACAGGGGGTGGGACTGCGGAAAAAAACGCGTGCGGGCAGACGCGATCTTCTTGTCTTCTCATCTTCCGCTCGCTCCGGCTTCTACCGGCTTCTACCGGCTTCTACCGGCTTCCACCGGCTTCCACCGGCTTCTGCCTCGGTCGTAGCAAAATGATTGGGAAAATTGGTCGCTGGAAACGGTCGGAAAACCTTGCCGACGCGCCGCTCGCCTTGCGGGGGGGGGGGGGGGGGGCGAAAGAAGCGATGCTTTTCAATTACAGGATTGCCTCGCGTGACAATGTTGACGCGGCGAGGATTAATAGCCCGACTGGAATACCCGAGACGGTAATAACGCTGACACGTGTGCGATTCGAGCGTATACGGCCGTTGTCGTAAGCGGAGTCCGCGGAGAGGAGCGGTTAATGTCGCTTCAATGTTGGCACCGGTACGGTAACGAGGTACGCTCGGTCATGGACTCGTCTCTCTCGCGTTAGGCCGACGCGAAGTAGTCGAAGTTACGATTGCGGGGACGGTAAGCATGCCGCGGAGTTTATCGCTTCCTCTCGGCTTTTGTATTTTGAGCGACGACCGAGAATCGTTGACGCGGGCTCTGAGTGCCCGAGATTTATGGCACCGTGTCGCTTCGCGCCGGTGTGTGTCAATCGCAGTGTTGCCAGGTCGGTAGGAGGGCTGGCGGAGGGTGGTGGCGGTAGTTGGGATATTACATTGAAATCGGGACGTCGAGTGCGAGAGGTTAAATCGCTCTGGGGCGGGGGTGGAAAATAATGAATATGGAGGAGTCTTCCGAGTCTCGTCTGGGGGAGGTTAACGCGCGACGGGGATTCGCGTACTCGGAAATCCACCCCCCCCCCAACCCCCCCTCCCCCCCGCCGCGGCCCCCACGAAACCCCTCGCGAATCGGGGGGAAGCGTCGACGGCCGCCTACTTGTCAACTCGGTTAATGACGGCCGCGATCCGATAGTGCCACGGCGGAGAGCATCGAATTTCGGAAAAATCACATTCGCTAATTGCCAACCCTCTCGTATGCCAGGGATATAAGTCTGAGGCTCGCGCGTTCATTCTCATGCGCTCCTGAGGATTCGGCATTTTCATTCCTTCTGTTCGTAATACCGCATTGCATATACGACCACAGCGTACGATAAGTAGAGTAGATACAATTTTCATTCGCCAGCGAAACGAGCGTATCTTGCATCGGCCTTACAGCGATCGTCTGCGCGGAAAAGCTTTGCCCCTAAGCGCAAACAGTGGAAGGGCGATCAATTAAATCCTAGAGCCACAAACTCGGCGTTGCCGGTCGGCCGCAAATAAGCGAACCCATGAAATACTTATATCCTATTACGGCTCGGTGAAAAGCCGAACACGGCGAAAGCTTCCGCGAACTCTGATGCAAGAATGAAGTCTCATTGTTTCGCGAGTGGCGAATGGGTGGCCACGATTGACGCACGGAGAATGAACAGGTCCGAAACTCTTGGATTTCGACGAATCCTCTCGATTATGCAATGTCGCTTAATTAGCCGCCCTCTCGGTTCGGACTTATGACCGAGCCGCATGTTTGGCAGGTAAGGTGGGCGAGTAAGATTCGAGGAATCGGCGGTTCGCGGTAGGAATGAGACAGCGGGATCAGTTCGGGTTAGAAAGGCGAACGAGCGTGTGACTAATGCACGGGACTAACGGTCAAACGGCAGCACGAAGCAACGATGTCGTTTCGCGATTACACAATGCCGCGTAATTACTTCTGCCCGCTTTATATCACGTGCCAACGATAAAGGCTGTATCGCGATTCATCGCTACCGGCAATTTAGCTTGCCGACTGTAATACATCGCCAACGGGCCGCAACTCTGTCCTAGCGGCCTGCGAACGAATCCGCCTCTTTAAGCTATACGATAATCTACCCCACCGGACTGTTTTTTTCCCCACCCCGAATTTACCGGACTTCCATGAGAAGTCAGCAATTTGCATTTGCCACTCATACTTCGAGGCTTTGACCGGCTTTGAGGCAGCGAACGCTGCCTTCCCGGAGCTTAATTCGGCAAACTATACCTTTTCAATCTGCTTCGCGAAGTTTCTGGAACACCTCGCTTTTTATGGACCGCTCTAACTTACGCCTGCCTGATATCTGGAATAAGCCGCTACGGAAATTTGACGGCCGAGCTATTCGTTTTCGGAATAGTGGTAGCTATTCGGTATCTCTGTCCGAGTGGGATTGAATAATTCACACTTAGCCCTTTCATGCTTGTTCGTAGATCCGTTCCTACTTTCTTGTACAATAAACTTCCGAGCTTTCATTCCTCATTTTCTTCATATATCACGATACATTTCATCATCAACGTACATGCTTTCGTTTCGTAAAATCTTCGATACACGGCATTCGAAGTTCACCACATATGTCATTTCATCATAATCAACGTACTCCCGTTGGGTAGAATTTTGGAAGTATGTCGAAGATGGTCGCCGGATTCGAAGTAGATTCTGATAGATATTGAAGGAACGATTCTCAGAATCATCCGCTCTGCTACGAAGAGGTAGATGCGCCGCCACTGGGTTTCTCGCCAGGGCCGGAGGTCAGTAAACCTTCTGCCGTGGGAAGGCAGCGGCTACTTGGTCGCGCATAGCCGCCGTTACTTCCACACAGCTCGCAGCCTCTTCTGGGAATGATATTTCGCGACGAAATACGCCCCCGAGCCGAGATTGCCGTTTGAGCGTCGCAAATCACTCGGCGGGGGCAACGCGATCCCGGGCTCCCTACGACGTTTCGAAAAACGATTCGAACGAACGAGGCCGTTAGATAAGCTCCGGAGTGTAAGTTACGCGATCCCCGGAATTAAGAGAGAGCTTGGGTAATTTAAAGAAATTGGACGTCTCGAGGAACGGCATTTCGGCCGCACCGGCTCCCGCGAGGGTGTTACTGTCTTTTAATTGGTTTGAGGAATCGGCAGAGGAGTTTCGCTTGGGATTCATTAGTACACTCTTCGATTTAATGCGAATTTTACTTTTATCCCTCGCCGTTCAATCCTTACGTTTAAAAGAATTCGCAGAACAATGGCGCTGTAACGATAATTGCAGAGTATGCCAACTATATTTTTCATCCTTGGTAATATATTTCGCAATGTCATCCTCATTTCGCGCCTGAGAGCGAAGTTGAAAAATCGATGTCACCCTTACATCACATCGCTCCACTCTGTTTTCCGGACTTAACCGACTTAGTCAATGAGCTGCTTAGTCCTCCCCGTGTTTCGGACAAAGCGAGTGTTTGCGGGACTGTTTAATTTTGTAATGCGCCTCGCTGAGCGCGCAAAAAATTGTGCGAGCCGAGAGGATGAGTTTTCGGGTGGGAGGGGGATGTTTCGTTTTAATGCGGGCTATCGGATTTGAGCGCGGGACGTGCGCGTCTTCTAAGGCGGTTGAATAGGCGGCTGGGAGGGGGGTGAGGGGGGGTGGGGTTGAATCGAAAAGCGGCGCATGTTTCCCGATTCTCTCCCAGGTACTTTCGGCGCTGAAATAGGCGCGTCATGAAAGTTTGAGCGCGCTCGTACCATCAGCGGAGGCGGGTTTTGCCGGGGCCTCAGGTAAAATCGGGCACGTACACGATTCTCGTAGATGTTCCCGGCGCGCCGCGGGGCTAATTCGAGGATTAATTCGGGAATGCCGATGGCAGGCCGCCCAAAGCCGCCCGGCATATCGTACACCGGTGGCATTCGTCGAACACCGTCAATGACGGTTCGCAACCGCCCCGTGGCCGGAAGTACGAAACGATAGCCTCGGAATCGTTTCTCAATGAGTCCGTCGCACTTCCGGCAAATCGTGAGCTTCACTCATTCGTGGGAAAAGTAGTCGAGTCATCGGCGACGATAAGAGATTCGCCGAAACGATTCCAGCTGACGCTCAGTGAGTCATTCGCGTACCGCGAAAGTTCGCGGAAATGCAGTGTAACGGTAGGAAATCCGTTTCTTGGGTTGAGCTTAACGATTAGAGGAAGAATTCGTATGCGTGGGGGTGTCGATTCGAATATTAAACATGGTTCGCCATGGCGTCAATCGATTTTCAGGCGTCAGGTATCCACCGCTTGCACTCTCTCGAGAAAGAGACAGAGAGAGAGAGATAGATCGATCGATATTTATTTAGCTCCTGTAGCTACATTAAAATTGTACCACCGTCGGTAGTAATACAGACAATTTTAATATTTTCGCTTATCACTACTTCTAGTCTCCATAGTACTAGAGGGAGAGAGAGAGAAAGAGAGAAAGAGAGAGAGAGAGAGAGAGACAGAGAGAGAGAGAGAGAGAGAGAGAGAGAGAGAGCTAGACTTCGAGAAGCCCGTTACGTCACGCGACAAGCTGAAAGCTAAGCACGTTAACGTTCCTCAGCTGGCGTATGCACGGCAAGGAAGGAACGACTCGCGCGAAAGAAGCTGGCAGCCGGATTAATTCGCGAGTCAGGCCGATCGAAAAAGCGCGAGAGATCGCGCGACGCGGAAACCTTATTGTTCTCTATCCGCAGTGTAAGGAGACGTAAATCCATTTGGCTCGCAGCCGGGCGCATCGGGCGGCCCTTACGTTAGAAGACCGACATGATATACAGTGTGTTCGCGCGAGAGGGTAGCGAGATGTGCGGTGAATCATCGCTCTTACCGCTAACTCGAAATATTCCCGGCGACGATTGCGCATAGGACCGACGACCGTGCGACCTCTTTGAATTTTCAAAATGAGAATCGAGTCGAACCTCAGCTGCTTTTCGAGGTCACCGTTCCAGTTTGAACGGTCGTGTAACGGACGATGTAACGGTTCTTGCAAGAATTAGCGATCCGCGCTTCGGTCGGGCATGAGGTTCGCTTCGGACACCGTGTAGGTGAGGCGAGGCTGACGGCGCTCAGATGACTTGACTTACGAAGCCCTTCCGGTGCCCGCGGTGCAATGTACCGATTTCCTTTCGCCGCATGTCGAGCAATGAAGTCGTTACAAGTGCAGGTCACCGGCTGTGCACTGCGCAGAACGTTCTACTGCGAGCATCCCACCCGATCGTTTGAGAGGGTGTGGGCGGGAAAGGGGAGTCGATAATCGATCGCTTCCCGATCCGACATTCGGCTCGTTACTGTTTCGCGACGTCGTGCATTGTTACGCTCCGTTATCGAATTGATTTGTTTGCCTTATCAAAGATGCACTCCGTAGGCCGATATTTTCGCGGAGTTCGATATTAGCGAATACGCGATAAGGTAATAAAAGATTTACGTTCTGACGGTCTTGTATCGCTTATAAAATTATATCACGATTCCGATAGCATAACCCAATCCGCTTCTTTGCGACAAATGAAATAGACGTAAATCGTTTCTAACTCTGAACGTAGAAAAATGATATTATTTTCCATTTAATCGACCATCAGTTGCAAGCCGCTCATAACGCTCTAACAGCCAGTGGCGAGGACAAAATTTGCACCTAACAACGAGCGCATTCCAGGCCTGTTTAGCGACCGCATGTCCACGTGCCCGCGTCCACCCCAAGCTCTCCGTACATCGCGTACGTGCTAGCCTCATGATCGATCGCCGATGCCTAATTACTGACATACGACCGCCTCCAGCCATAAGTTCGCCGGCCGCGGAATCAATCGGCGAAATATTTCCGCGTCCACTTGCACGGACTCTCCTCACTCGTCGGATTCAATATCTGACCAGCGATGTGCGCAACGATGACATTTCGGACCCCCATGGTACGGGGTGGTACGGCATGGCATGGGATGGCAGGGTTGGCTGGCTCGCATGGCCGGTCGTGTACCTAATTACACGTGCAAGCGGCGCAAACTTTCGAAGTCGCCAATTTATCAAAGTTAATACGCTTCCCGCTCCCGAGAGCGCCCACGCGCAGTCCAGGGTACGTACGTCAAACGTTGAGCAGCTTCGCCCACGAGTCTGCGGAGAAGCCGAAGGGCAAACGGAACGCGACGATCAAACACGAGATCGAAGTAGTCTGATCGAGTCTATCGAGAGTCTATCGAGAATCTATCGAGAATCGATGAAGGATCTCCGAGCTTCGAATGATCCCTTAAACGGGGCTCGTTAAAAATAATATTGTTAATTGGCCGAGATTCATGATGAGCTCTAACAAGAGCTGGATGAGGATGGGTACGGTACTCGCGCAAGATCCGTATGGAAGGATCGATTTTACGGATAGCTGTCCGCGGATAGTCGAACGTCGACTTTTTAATGTGCTCCGTCACTAATTACGACGTCCGCCGTCCACCTGGGAAGCCATGGAAGACATCTACGTCGCTCTCCACGGCTTTTCGACTCCGCCTGTCCCGCATATACACACGTGCGCGCACGCACGTGAGGGTAATGTCGGTTGGTCGACGGCGTGACGTCACGTGGCAGCCTTTGACAGGCCGATCGAATGATTCGATTAAATTTGCCCCACTCTCGCCGCGTTCCATCCCTTCTACCCTTCAACTTTTCTCCCCCTCTCGTTCTCTATCTTTCTCTATCATTCTCTATCTTTCTCTCGCCCTCTCGCTCGCTCCGGACAGTTCCAGGTTTTTCCATCGTTCGCCTTCCATCTTCCACGCTCGTTAGCGCGAAACGCCCATCATTGACGAGTGCCCAAAACGTGGACACGCGACGCAGAGTCGATCCGATCGTCGGGCTGCCCGGCGTCACGTGGCCGAATTAAAGTCGGCGAGCGAAACGTGTTCATCCCCCGGCACTTAACCCCGGCTCGCACGCCTGACGCCACCGTTGCGTCATGGTGCGGATAAAAATCGTGAAGCCCCGACCGTCCTCGTTCGAAACGTACGCTAACGCGCGCCGGCCACTTGGCTTGCAAACTTGTCATGACGATCGATCCCGCTATTGGCATTAAGGGTCGCCGTCAGCTGACGTCGGGCTTTAAGGGTACGGTCGTGCAGGATGCGACAATCTTCTCGATTGAATCAAACGCTTGGAGGGAAATGGGTAGGACGCTTATAGGACGATTACGGCGTGGATAACGAAGGGATGGTTATTTTTGGCGCAATAGAAGGTACATTCTATCTGCAACTACGGTTTGCCGGTTCAATTAAAATTCCGTAGTCACAATTGGCAATATGGACTGTTCATCTTTAAAGTGTTGTAAGTCTATATTTAAAAAAAAAATAGGATGTCATATAATTTATGATTAATGCGGTGTACACGGTTTATTTATGTAGTATTTAATTTTTTAAATATGGACTTACATCACTTTCATAATAAACGGTTCATATCGTGGAAGAATGGTATGATTGCCAGGTTGCAAATAATATACATAAATTGAAAGAAAAAAATTTCGTCCAGTATAATCATTATAATGTGGCTGAGGCGACACAATGTACCGTAAAATATATAAAAATCGGCCCCACGGCAATGGTTTTGCTTAGGACGACCACCTTCTCGCGTCCGGCACGCTCACGGGCCAAGATTCGGCCGGCAGATTATTGCGGATGTAAAATATGGCCGAGGATCACCGGTTCTCGGCGAGATAATGTGAATGGCGAGCCAATTAGCGGTAGGCGGTGCATCGAGGTGTAGCGATTTGTCTCACCGGGCCGGAAACGAGGCCGGAAGACGCGGAAAAACGCGGCGGGGGCAGGCGAGGCGGACAGAATAAATCCAATAACGAACGAGCTTCTCGAGCGTTCGCCGCGGCGTTCATTTTTTATCGTTCGTCGACTTTGCCCGGTCCCCGTTCGGCGAGAGGTCGATGGAAAATATTGCAACTCACCGACAGTCCCGTAAGCACAATGGGGGTGAGGGGGGTGGCGATCCGCGCGTATTAAGCCGCGAGAAAGAGTCCGCAGCCACCCCTCCATCTTCCCCCCATCCTCCCTCCATCTTCCCTCTGCGGCTGGCAGGGCGATATCTTCCGCGTTCGTTCCCATCTCTCTGGCCTATCTCGAGAAAGAGGTACAAATTCCGACACACAATGACGATGATTGTCATTCGGCCCCCTTCCCTCGGCTTCCGCCGGACGCAAAACGAATCCAGTGCTTTGCACTGCAGCCCTCCACCCCCCTTCTTTTCCACCCTCTCCTCCACCCCGCGGAGGCCTCGTTTCTTTCCACTTCCTCTGTTTTTCGCCTCTTTCCCGCCAGCGGCCTCTCGTCCCACCTTTTTCATCCGGCCCTCGTACGTTTTTGCCGTCCCTTCGCTTCCTTTTATTCGGCTCACTCGGAACGAGAACAACGCCATCAAAACAAAGGTGTCCTATAGAACGATGGCAGCGCGCACGTTCGCGGGGTCGCATGATCTATGAGGGAGCGTGTGTGCGCGCCGCTCGCATGCGACGGTCTCGTGTGTTGAATCCGTCCGACGCCTCTTTCGCGCTGGCAACCCTTAACCGGGCTCACCCTGCGCGGAGTGGCTACCCGGAAACGGCGGCAGAGGCGTAGGGCGAAAAATTCGTCGCCGCGACGGAATGCGATTAGCGTTGGATTGGACGATAGTAATTCTTGGCAGGTTTTCTGACAGTATCGACCCTTACGAGTGTCGGAAAACGTTTTCGTATAATTTCGTCCATTTCTGGGATTACGATATTGGCATACATAGTAGCTTCAATTCTTGTCTTTAATCCACGAAGAATTTATATTTTCTGGACGGTTGACGACGTTTGTTTACTGTCTGCTTTTCTCGAGATGGAACTTACCCTCGCAAAGCTTCTGCCTTTCATAATGAACACAGTCTTTCCGAGACTCTCGTACAGTCAGCGTCGCGCATTCTCGAGACGACGCTTTCCGTAGCAGCCGAGTATTGCGAACGGCCCACACGTTAGCGAAGCATCGAGATTTCCATTACGCGCCTGACACGCGAACGGTAGCGTGCACGGTGTGCGCATTAGAAAAAAGGAGGGGGGCTGGAAGGTGAGGTCCGTAGGTTATTTCCGACACGTCCGCGCAGTTTTGCGCGGATTTCCCTTTTTTCCGCTCGGCAGCTCGCGACGATTCCGAGCCAATCATCGGCTCTACGTGCCAGTCGGGGATGGCGACATGCAACGAGACGCGGAAAGATGAGCCGCGCCGAGGATGGCGGACGGGAAGCGGGAAGGAGAGTGAGAAGGAGAGTGAGATGGAGAGAGAGAGGAGAGTAAGAAGGAGGTTGCTGCCGGTAGGCAAGTCCAAGAGGGTTCGACGTCCCACATTTCGTCGAACTCGCGTCTGCCAGGGCACCCAGTCTTCCCCCTCCCCCCACTTCCCACCCCTGGCCTTCCACCCGATCTCTCGTCTTCCTTCGGCTCCATCCTTTGACAGCCTATCCCATCAGGGAACGGTCTACTGACATATTCAGCCTCTTTCTCATTCCGTTCATCTTTCCATCTCACCTCTTTCTCTCTCTTCCTCCCCTTTCGTTCGCTCGCCCTGTCCCTCTCCTCCTTTCCGAACGTAGCGCCTCATTGCGCTTATTGTCTCCTCTGGGCGGAATATAAGTGGAAACGATGAAGACGAGCCAGGGCGCGGGGCCGAGGAGAGGACAAAGTCGGGCGGGCGGGGGGGTTTGGGGGGGGGGGGGGGAGAAAGCGGAGGACAATGGCGCCGGTCGGCGACGAAAGGGCGCGGAGAGGGTGTAATCGAGAAGAATTCGAACGGAATTTTTCGCCGGGGCTCATTGTGTACCGTTGCTCCAACGGCTCGGCAGCTTTCATTATAAAAAATGCGCGAGCCGAGCCTTTTCTCCTTTCTCTACCGCTCGATGCCTCCCTCTCTCTCTCTCTCTCTCGCTCTCCTCACTTCGTCCTCCTTCCCCACCCTCCTCCTGATGCGGCCGAGATAGACGAATAGATAGACGGATAGACGGATCCTTTAATGGTGACCCAGAATCGCGGTCCTCGCGAGTCAATAGCGTATGATACCGACCCGGCGTACGATGCCGAGATCCGGACGATAGTGAATCAAGATCGTACGCCAGCCGGGGCTGATTTATAATTAATTCGACGTCATCCCCGCGGCTCGAGTCGTTTTATCGAGCGATTTAAAATTAACTCCTGCCACTTTCGAATTCGCCGCCGACGATGCTGCGGACCGATAACGGCGATCGAGCGTTCGCCCTCGAATCGAACGAATCTGCTTTACGTTCGGGAGGGAGAGAAAGAAGGATAGACAGAAGAAGGGAAGGGGGGGGGGGAGGTGGAACGCTTTCATCGAGCATGGCTCGCGGTTTCGCAAAGGGGACAATCGTGGCCGAGATACGTTCGAAGAATTCTTCTGAAATATATATTTTCCATTTTCATTACCTTCGCCCACTCTCGATCGTCAGGATCGTGTGGATCCTTCTGCTCGATCTTCTGAACATAGAGCGTACATGTGTGGCACCCGGAACGGCGGAGCGTGTCTCGCGAGCGAGGCTGATCGCCGCTTCCAACGTCGGGCCCGAAATGACCCCGGCACCGCGAGCAAGGAAAATAACATTAACGGATGACGGACAATGGCGTGTGGCAGCCTCGGCTCGAGGCGAATACGTCCTCAACGACGTGGTGACGTTGACAATGTGCACGCGCACTTGGCGATCGATTTCACCGCTCTCTCACCCCACTAACCCACCCCTTTCACCCCGCCTCTCTCTCTCTCTCTCTCTCTCTCTTTCTCGCGCTTCCTACTTGCCGTCCTTCTTCCCTTGGATCTCTTTTTTCTATTCCCCCCTCCCCCGGGCCTCCATCTCCATCGCGCTCGCGAGCACACTCGCGAGCGAAGCCGCGAATTCGCGCTGCACGGCCTGACGGATATGGAAAAAAGGTCTCTGCGCCCTTCGCTCTGCCGTAAAGCCACCCCCTGCCCCGCTCTTTCCTCCTTTTTCTCTTTCCCCCTCCCTCCGACCCTCTACCGGCTCCTCCTCCACCGGCGTTCCGTATCGGCGGCTCGGTCTACTTCATGCACGAAAAAGCGCAGGGACCCGCGGTAATTAAGATAATTGGGGTAATAATTTCCGAGCCGTGAGTGGCGCGTCACGCGATGCCGATTCTGATAATTCGTATAATGGGCTAATGACGATACCTGGCGAGGGCCAGGGGGGAGAAGGGGGGCTGGCGGGGGTGTGTGCGTTCGATCGAGCGGCTGCATGGATCGCGCGAGATCTCGTGGCACGACGTGGGGGCGACGATTATTGCTCGGGGCGAAAATTGCGATTCGTGTCGCTCGAATTTCGCCGACCGGTCGCACGCATATTCCCTCTATTGCCCCTCGGCCACCCCGCCTGCCGGCACCCCTCATCCCCCGTAGCTCTCTTTCTCCAGCCCCGCGGCCCGCTCGTACTCACCGGAGGAACGCAGGCGTGCGCCAGCGTGTGCGAGCGTGCGCCAGCGTGCGCTCACGTCGGGAATAGCCTTGTGTGCGGAGAGGGCTGTTCACCCTCGGCAAGCGGTTGAGCGCCGATACTGGGTTATGGGGGTTCGCAGGTCAGAGGGTGGCTCGCTGATATCTGGGGCAAACAACCATTAGCAATCGATACCATCGTAAACAGCGGACGATGCCGATGGTGCGCTCCTCGCCAAGTCGGGATGATTTCATAATTTGCGCCGCGGAATTTACATTCCATTAAAGGCTACTATCCACCCTTGCGACGCTGTCGAGCCGGCGACCTGTATTTTTTTAATTTTTTTTTTCGTCGCGTTGTTTATCTATTTGTTCTGCCTTTTATTTCTGCCTCTCTCTCTCTCTCTCTCTCTCTCTTTCTCTCTCATTCTCTGCGCAGTTCACTGTGCGCGGGCAAGCGGCGGAAAGGCCTCAAATAACTTTTAATTGAAACGCGGCAGAGATGCATCTGATAGAGTGCACGTGCTGATGGGAGTTTGCGGCGTTTGATGCTGGCTAGTTCGAAGTCAGCCGGTCGCCGGGCTATTGGCCGACACGGTTCGCCTCGTCGGCGAACGGGGCCAAGTGGATTTTATGGAAAGTACGAAATAAGGGGACCGTCTCCTGGCAGACTGTCCGCGATTCGGCATTCAAAACAATATCCTAGCCCGGGCGACTGTGTCTTCCGCTCGGCGCTTCGCGAGTTCGCGCCAAGCTTGACACCCTATGGACTTCCGGATCGATGGCATGTATCGATTTCGATCGATCCGTTCGGTACGCAAGTACGATCCTGATCGAGCATGTGAGCGTCTGACAAACGTTCCATGATCTACGGGACGCTGATTGTTCTCGATCGAGAGTCGGGCAGCGAACAATTTCGGGGACGGAGGGGATGATTTCGGCGAGCAGAATCGTCAAAATTATTTCCTCCGCGGTCGTTCGCAATGCGAGCACCGCGGGCTACGTGCTCACTGAACACACGACGATGATTTTCCGGCAATATAGATTACCGAAAGCCGATATGTCGAAAACCGACCGAGCGGCGGGTGCGCGTCTGGCCATGGAAATTAATTTCGTGCCAAAGAACCTTCCATTATGCTCGGCAAACATGGAAATGGCCGCATTGAACTCTGCGATACCCTCGTTTCGTTAGAAAAAGCCAGCGCCATGGGTGGAAGCGAGGGTGGATGCGAATCTTCCCCCCCTGGCATCCGGATCCGCATGCTAACCACATCCCTAATCCGGCGCAGCACACGAAACGGACCGCTCCCGCAAAAATTGACGCGGGGCGCAAAATTGTTGCGTTCGACCGTGCCTCAAACATCGTCGTAGCATTTTGATCGAACCCCGCCTAATTTCGCATTCGGCATTGAGGCGCGCGAACGAAACAGTCTCCGGTGCGGTCATGGTTGTCGGGTTATGAGCTCAGCACGCGGGCAGGGAATAAGGGTAGGAGGATGAAAAGGAGGAAGGGCGGCCGTAACTGGCGTTTCACAGCGAGAGAGAGAGAGAGGGAGAGAGAGGAGAGAGAACTGTACGGTTTTCAAGCAAGGATCACGGACGCACGGGAGGGCGGCGAAGGATGGCGTGGTTGGTAGCCGAGAAGAGAGAGAGAGAGAGAGAGAGAGAGAGGGAGAGAGAGAGGGAGAGAGAGAGGGGAGGAGTGATGGTAGGGGAGACAAGAGGGTTCGAGAGGGGTAGGTTGCCGAGGCAGGAAGCGGAAATCTGGGTCGCCCTGCGCCGCGTGCGGCTCGAAAACTCGGTCAAGCTTTCTGCACCTGCAGGTCGGTGCCCAGGCATCGGCCGACATCCCGTGGCTTTTCAATTCGCGATACCCTCTCGTCGTGTCGTTGTCTCCGCGTTCAAGACCCCCGCACCCTCCCACTGGGCCGCCCACCCTCTCGCATCCTCTCGCATCATCTCGCAGCCGTCTCGCACCCTCTCGGCGGACGGAAATCGCCGGGTCGACACTGCTGCCCGAAAGGGGAACGTGGAAATGGGAAAAAAAGAGAGTCGGGGCCGCGGAAGGAGGGAAGGAGTCAGAGGCAACGACACTCTTTCGAGTCTTTGAAGAATGACACGCGGATGATGCGTACTACTTCCATCCGGCCCGATCCGACCCGGACAAAAGCCCGCTCCTCCTCCCATTCCGCTCGCACGCTCTTCTCGCCTTCCCCCCCCCCCCCCCGGTCCCTCCCTTCCAGCCTTTTGCAACGACGCTAAGTTGAGCGTTCTTCGCGGCAAACGCTTTTAATCGTCCGGCAAGGTCGTCGTGCGATTGATGACGAGAATTGCGTGACCGCCGTTAAACTCCGCCGGCTTCGAAATTTTCGACGGGACGATCGATGTCGCGGCAGCGGGATGGTGTTTCGGCCGGGCATCGATCTGTTTTCGGAGCCGCGGGGTGCTCCGAGGGGAATATAGAGGGTGACAGAGAGAGAGAGAGGGTGAGAGAGTCGTTTGCCAGGAACGGGCAGTTCGACTCGCTTTACGATCGCCTCCGGTTCTCTCAAGATTGTCGAGGCCAGTGAGATCAGTCGTTGGCCTCGATTTGCCCGCGAAATACGAAAGCTTCGTCCCCGGGACAGACGCGTTGTCACTCCTTATCTTCTCAGACGTGAAACTTTGAACGCGCGATCGTTCTTGCGAACGGAAAGAAGGTCGAGTCCGATGTTTTCGAGAGTGGAAACTCGGACCGATCGGGACCTCGGTCCTTAGCCGCAGGTATTAACTGCGCGTTAATCCGGACGGGTGAGGAATTATTGAGAGGACGGGAGGAGCCTCGCCTTGAATCCTCGAACTATTCCTGTGCCGATCATTTTTATACCCGCCAAATCCATGGCGAGAAGTTTCGGCCGACTTCGCGACCGCGCTAAGATCGGAATCCTCTCTTACCTTTCGCGGCGGAAAATCGTGCGGTTCGATCGATAGAAGCCTCTTCTGGTCAGAGAGAGAGTGAGAGAGAGAGAGAGAGAGAGAAGGGGAGAGGAGGCTCGCTTTACGAGCTACGAGCTCATTCGCTCGTTCGGGACCGGAATAGAGGGCCAATGAACGGTCAGCCTCGTCGGTCTCGTCCAGCATCTTTCGGAACGTTAAATTGACGCCGAAGCCTCAGGCTTTTGACGGGAAACCGACCGGAAACGTCGCCTTCGATCCGCTGGAGGAAAAGTCTCGCGCGCGCGCGAGCGCCTAGAACGAGTGGCCGTAATCGTTCGTAGCAGACGGCGAAAAAGGAGTCTAGACACTCCTCTCTGTCGGGCAAAAATTCGCGCCGACCTTTCGAGCGGGGTGCAAACCTCTTCCGGTGCGCGAGTCCTACCTTCGGCCCGCGTCGGCGGATAATTAGAAAAAACATTCCTCGCAATAATTAAATCGTCGACGAAAGGAGAGAGGAGTGTAGCGAGTCGACCAGTTTCGAGCCTCGCCGTTTCCAAGCCCGCGAGCGCGCGCGCGCGCGCTCGCGGGATGATTTAATTTTCGTCCGAGTTTAAAGGCACCGCTGAAGTAGTACTCGTTTGCGGCCCCCGCGGATTTTCTTCCGCGGGTTACCTTTTACCCGGGCTGCATGCGGATGAGAAAAGTGGAGCTGACGTACGGAAGAACGTCGGGGAAAAAAATGGAGAGTTATGAATCCTACGCGATTGAGAGTATTTCTCCGCTTTTCTTCTTCTTCTTTTTTCGTGCCAGCCGCTGTTGCCAATTTGGCATCGGGAAGGTAGTCGATGGATTTAGCCAGCTAAATGGAAAAATTGTAAGCTGCACGACGGGTGAAAATTCTATGCGGTCGAGATATATCGATCGTCACTTACCTCCGATCATGTCAATTTTGGCGTCAGTTAGCGACGTCGGAAGAGGCGAGCAGTTAAATGGAAAAGCTATCGGCAACATCGATCCTATCGCGACGCATCGTCTCTCGCATACGGACGTACGGACGTACGTACGTTGGCGCGGAATAACTCGTGCGTGGAGTACATTTCGGAAGCGGGACGCGTAGCCGGAAACGTTAAACGATTCAAATGAAATCCAGCGAGCCGACTCCGGGAGTGTGGAGTTTCGGGCCGGCCGATTCCATTTCCCCCCCTAAAAAACAACCCTCCCTCCTTAAAACGCTCCCGATAAACGTAACCGGCAGATCATTGGGGCGAGAAATTTAAAACAATCTTCATCCGAGGAAGAAGGCACGAAATCATTTTTCCCGTCCAGACGCATCGCAAGCGCAATTTCCGGCGCTGACCTATAATTCAGCCGCCGGCACGCTATTCGGTCCTAACCGAGGATAAAAAGGTAACGCTGGAATGCCGGCGCGAGGAATGCCGAACAAGATCGAGCACCCTGTTCATCCCGCGGCGATTTCCGTCGATCGGCAAACTCCGCGCGATCCCTAATGTCGCCCCCGCGTCCCGCGAGCAGTCCCTCTGCCAAGCTATCGTTTCGCATAGTAACGTAGATGAGCGCAATCGCTCGCGAGAGCTGCTTCTCTCGGTAGCTAGCAAACGAAAGAGACGAAGAGAGAGAGAGAGAGAGAGAGAGAGAGACGAGACCGCTGGAATAAGAGAGAAGCGGAGTAAAGAAGAGCCCGACGAGGGGGGTTGAGACGCTCGGCAGCGGTGGCGGAGGGTTGTAGGTATCGCATCAGGGTGTATGCACCAAGGAGGGATGGGTAGGTCGTGGCGGGGGTCACGGAGTGCGCTGACCTACTGTTCCACATTTGCGGCACACAGCAGAGCAGCCTTTCCGAACTTCGTAGCGGGGAGAACCCAGAAACCCAGAACAGCCGTGTTCCTACACCCTCCCGCCACTCCCCGCTCAACCTCTCGTCCTGCACCGCCACCACCACCGCCAGCCAGTACTACCACCACTACCACCACCACCACCACCACCACCACCACCACTGCCGCCCCTACTAGCATCGCTGCGACCAGCAGCACCGCCACCATCAGCACCTACCCTCGCTTCCGACACCCCTCCCAACCCCCGGCAACCCCTTCCAGCCCGCTCGGCGCTTCTACCCTGTCTCTCGGATTTAAAGTTGAATCCTTTATACTGTCGAATCGCGCGAAACGGCGCAGCCAGGCCGGCGCATCGCGAGGCTCCCCATTTTCCGTCCCTCTTCATCAGACTTTCGGCATTATCGTCCTGTTCATTTTCTCCTACTTCACCCTCCCCCTCTCCTCTCCCCTATTCTTCCTCCTCCCTGTCCGCCTCCGGACTCTTCTTCCTTTTGCCGCGCTATTTTTCTAGCGAAGGCCCCCGTCGCGCTCGCTCGCTCGTTAGGCACTCATTCTCGCTCCGCTCGTTTCGGAGGTTTTGTCTCGATGCCTGTAGGCCTACATAGGACCTACTCCGCGCACCCTCTCCCTCCCTATACACGGCGGATGAACGGAACGGAGAGAGATTGCTTATAACTGGATCTCGAATGTCGCTTGGCCCGCCGATTATCGTCGCCATCGACGACGCGATCGTCAATAGCGATCCCGAGACCTACTTCGCCGTCATACGCGTAAATTCGACCAATCATTCCCCACCCCTCTCACTCAGTGCCCTCCCTATCCCTCCATCGTCTGGCCGTTCCATCAGACGTTCACATCCCGTCTCAGTTTCAATTACCAATTCCGACGAGCGCCGTCGGTCGGACAACACTCTCTCGAACGGTCGGCTTCCCGTCCGACGGAATTTATCGTCGTTTAGGGCCGGCGCCGAGGAGCGGAAGGAGGCGAGTAAAGAGCCGGTTGCGGCCGTTAGCTCGTTCCGTTGGCAAGGGCAATTAACACCCTTCGCGCCCGGCACCGCGCCGGCTCCAGATCGTTGAACCATCCTCGCGCCTTCTCCACCTTCCCCCCCCCCCCCCCCCTCCACCACCTCCTCCTCTCCTTCTGCCCGGAGCCTCGAATTCTAATCTGCCTTTCCCGGAGTCTTCGACTCCTTAACGACCCTCCACCCGCGAGGTACACCCTCCCTCACCATGCAAGAGCCCCATCGGCCGGCGACGGAATTGAAACGAATCGGAAGGCCGGTCGACGTCTTACCGACGAATTCGGAGGGATGGTTCGGTTTAATTGAAAATTCAAATGGTCCCGGCGCCGGGGTACTTGACACGGCACTGCAGCGCACCGAGCTCATCCCCACCCGGGTTCTCGGCGGTGGGGAGGGTGGGGGTTGATAGGGCGCGTGCGCCACCACCCCCAACGATGTCGGTTCGACGCACACCGACGAGAGCGAAAGCTCACTTACGCGCATGAAAAGCAGCCCCTTCCTCTTTCTCGTTCTTTATCTCTCTCTCTCTCCCTCTCTCTTTCTCTTGATGCCGACCCCTAGATCCCTCCCCTCCCCTCTGGGCACCCTTCGGCATTCGGCCGAGAATCCTTCCCTCCTTCTTTCTTCTTATCGGCCGATTCTCGGAATGTCCGACTCGCTCCCTCCCCGTACGCGCAACCGACGATGCGTCCGCAGCTAGTGACATCTGGTGATTTGTTGGACGCTTTGATAGGGTCGCCGGGGGGTGAGGGCTTCGAAAAAGAGCGCGATGTTGTCGTCATGCTCGCGTCTTCGGTACGTGCGAGCTCGCGGTGATCTTGTCGGGGCTGAGTAGGCGCCCGATGGAACTATAGGGGATGTTGAGATGATGGGAATGTGGGGAAAATAATTGCAATTATACTGTGCTATAATTATAGGTAGAAAATTATGATACTCTGTAATTATGAAATTTAGGATACGATGATGTACTTAGTCAAACTTTGCAAAATGATGTAACATATATTTGGCCGTTGCTATCGATTCAAATTATCGAACTTATTCCGACTTCCAAATGTATTCTATTACGACGCAAGTTGAAACGACGTTGTAATTACATCAGGCTCCCACTTTCGGGCAGAAAGGACACCGTGAGGTTCAGCATCTGTTTGTTGTGATCGAAGTCAGCGACCGATTCCTCGGCGGAGCGCGGATTATCGCAAAAACCCGTCCCGTACCTCTCGCACGTAGACGCACGTGCCTCTCGCTAATCCGCGGTAACGTACACAGGCCGAACCGAACAAACAGTCATCAGCGCACTCGCGTCCATTTATCGTTGAGTACGATCAAAAGCTTCGTCCGATCAGTCAACCGCTCTTGCCGGCGGTACCCGGCTCCGCAGCACAACAATTTTCCGAGGCCGACAATTAATTTCCCATTACCCGAGCCAAAACCCGAATCGTCCCAGCGCCAGAGAGGTATCACCGAACGGATGTGGGGGGGATGATAGAAATATTTATCGTCGCCATCCTAATTTCGGAGTTTCGCGCTGGCGCGTGGCGCCGTACTCGTTCGGGACGGAATCGAAATAAAACTCTCGGCCGCGCGATCCGTTTCGGGGCACTGCTCGAACGAGACACGGCCCTGACCCTACCGCGGGTAGGGGTTAACACATGGAGGAGAGACAAAGACGCGCAGGGCCCCAGCTGGACAGAAATTCGCCGCGGAGGGTAGCTACGCCAGGTTGAAGAGAGAGGTCGGCATACAGCGAGGTTGGGCGGTGAAGAAGGACGGAGGATGACGGAGAGGGATGATAACGAAGGGATGAAGTCCGTGGGAGAGACAGAATGAGGAGAGGGGGAAAACGAGAGAGAGAGAGAGAGTAGGAGAGGGGAGGGAGATCTGCCGCGTTGAAGAGGGAGTAGAGTGGAAATAGACAGAAAGGATGTTTGAGGGTGGAAGGAGGATGAGCGCATCGGGGCAGTCGTTGGCTGAACGAGAAGAGTCGCACGGCCTGGATAGAAATAGACGTCTGGTGCGAGGAGGAGGGAACGAGCGGCGAGCGAGGAGCGAGAGAGAGAGAGAGTGAGAGGGTGAGAGAGAGAGTGAGAGAGAGAGAGAGGGACGGCGAGCTTGAAACGGAGAGAGAGACGAGACGCATCGAGTCGGCAGGGTAGGAGAGGGTCGAGAGAAATCGGTCGCACGCTGGCGGTGGAAGGGCAGAATGCTCGAGCGCGGGAAAGAGAGGTCGCGCAAGCTTCGGCGAGGGAGAAGGAAGGATAATCGCGAGAGGTGGTGGTGGAAGAGCGAGAGAGCGTAGTCGAGCGACCGTCCCGCTGTGGCCACGAGCTCCTAAGCTCGGGGAACGTAGGTAGTGTGTGAACTTCTGGAACCGAGAGTAGTGAGAAACGGACGACAAAGAGAGAGAGAGAGAGAGAGAGAGAGAGAGAGAGAGAGGGGGAGAGAGAGAGAGAGAGAGCGAGAGGAGCCGTGTGCGATAGACTGACAGACAGTGGCTGTGAGACAGAGCAGGAACAGTGACAGGTACAGTGACAGTGAGGGTGGACAGGAGAAGTGGCCGAGAATCGAGGAGTAAAAGGAGAGGGCGAGGAACGGAACGGAACGGGAAAAGTGTCGAGAGACGAGGGGACCGAAGGAAAGCAGGAAGCAGTAGGGGGAGGACGCCCGTTTTCCTTTTTCCGTTTTTCGTGGGTCCTCCCTGCCGCCTAGCCAGCTGAGCCAGTCAGCCAGCAGCTAACAGCAGCAGCGGGGTGGGCGGCCGTGTGTCGGTGGTGGTAAAAGGCGGCCGTGTCGTTCTTTCGTCCGTTCGTTCAATCGCTCGCGAGTGGCGAGGATCGCGGTAATATTTACCCACGGGGCTCTCGGTGTCGCGCGGCTTCTACTGGCGTCCGACTAGCGTCCGACTGGCGTCGAACTGGCGTCGGACTAGCGTCGGACCAGCCTCGGACTAGGCCTCCTGTTATGCGTCGAGCGGGGTGCAGCGGTGGCTGACGACGAGGAGTTCGCGGACGGCGAGGACGACGAGGAGAGGCCGTGCAGTGCGTGCGTGGAAAGAGAAGGCCGTGCTAGAGGAGGCCGTGCTAGAGGAGGCCGTGTTAGAGAAGGCTCCGATAGAGGCAGCCGTGAACGAGGGTGTACGAGGAGGAGCAAGGTGCGCGCTCGGCAGGAGGAGGCTTTCGGAGGTCAACGAAAGGAAGGAAGGCTGGCAGGGTGCAGGTGTGTCGAGCGTAGGAAGAGACGGCAGCGGCGGTGCCAGTAGCGGCGGCCAGCGAGGGCTAGCCAAGAGAGAGAGGAGTCGGAGGGTGGAGAGGAAGGAACGACGACGACGACGACGACGAGGAGGAAGAAGGAGAGGAAGAGAGGTGGAGGAAGACGTGGAAGAAGAAAAGGAAGGAGGTAGTGGACGGTGCTGGTGGTGGTGGTGGTGCGGTGCTGGTGCTGGTGGTGGTGGTAGGTAGTGGTGGTAGCCCTGCTCGGTGATTTCGTCGGAGGAAGAGGAGGAGGAGGTGGAGGAGGGGGTGGAAGAAGGAGAAGAAGGCGAAGGAGAAGAAGAAGAAGGCGAAGAAGGAGACGAAGAAGAGAGGAGGAGGAGGGAGGCGGCGGAGGAGACGGCGGAGAGGAAGGCAAAAGGAGAGAAACGTGCTAGAGGGAGAGAGAGAGAGAGAGATTGAGAGAGAGTGGGCGCGTGCGAGAGAGAGAGAGGGAAGAATAGAAAGAGGGTGTCTCTCCCTTTTCTCTCTCTCTCCGTCTCTCCGGGTGGTCGTTGACGATCGGCGGAGGTGGAGGAGAAGCCGGCGAACGTGAGGAGGTGGCGGACGACGACGACGAAGAGGACGACGTCGCCGACGTCGACGACGACGACCGAGCGGCTGTGCTGGAGCTGAAGAGAGGTGCGGGAGGTGGTGCTTTTTTTTACGCTGCCGGGGGGAGAAGTGCGTCCACGCTCGTGACAGGAGGTTAAACGGGAATAAGGGTGGTTCGGGGGAAGAATAAGGGGGAGTTATCGAAGAAGTGCTCGTTCGTTTTTCTTGTGGTGCCCGGCTTTCCGTTCAGCAGATATTTCTTTCTTTCTCCCACTCCCCATTTTTACCTTCGTTCCGTTCCGCGCAAACGGTGTACCCGCTCTTAGCATCTCGGTAAAGTGGTGCCTCAGCACGAAGAGGGGATCATCGCCAGCAGGGCTGAGGCTCGAACGCATGTAGGAACATGGCCGCATCCAGCCCCTGCCTCCCTCTAGAGGTGAGTGAAGCGAAACCGGAGCAACGGCGGCTCTCGACTCAGGCCGTCTCTTTCTTTCGCGTTGCCCGCGATGGCCCCGTTCATTTCCTTCCATCCGCTCCCAGCGAACATTCCCCGAACCTTCGCCGAATTATCGGCGATACCGCCCCAATGACGAACTCTCCGCGACCGAAAGAAGGAAAAAACATCCACCTAGCCGTCAGATCTGACGCCAGACCATTCCTCACTGCCAAATCCGTTCCAGCGTTATCCAGCCTTCGAGGCCATTGTTGCTCACTCCACCGCTGACGTATTCCGCAAAAATTCTCTTTCCGAACTCTCTCGTTCCGATCCCTGAAATCCCTCGAAATCTTGGACTACGCAGTGCGCGAACGTAGGAAGCTAACCTTCCGCCTTCAGCTGTTTTCATCCGTTCGAATTAACCGTCGCCTCTCGCCACGCGTACCACTCGAAGGCTTACGCGGGGCAGGACGTGTAAATAGCACGCTTCGTTGCCCCCCCCCCCCTGCCACACTCTCCCCCTCGCCCCGGCCGTGCCACGTTGCGCGGTGACCCTGTTTATTTTCCTCAACTCGATACGAATTATCGTTAGCGTAACGGCGATGCCCGGCTCGGCGTCTCGATTCGAAAACGAACGTCCGAGACTCCAGGCAGGACTTGACATTCGGTGTAAACGCTCGCTAATTTTCCATGGCGGAAAACGTCCTTTCCGCTGGTCGGCTCGGCTGGAAAGAAAGCGTGCTTTACGGTCCATTCGCACTCTGTCCGAGCCCGAATGGGACGATTGAACGGGAGAGCGTGTACGATCTCTCCCGTGGGGGAGTCCTGAAGGCCGCGGAAAGGGCTCGTTAACCCTTTCCGAAAGGACGATAACACGCTCGTGGAGCACATGGCCGAGAAGAAACGATTGTCCGCGATCGGACGCCTGCAGAGATCGTCAGTAATGCTTAATCCGCATTCGGCACCCGGTAGATGTTGGACACTGTAGATTCGTTTGAAATATGAATTAGGAGCGTAAGCACATTGCGCATTGATGGAAATTTCTAGATAGCGCTAGATTGCGCACTGACGTAAACGGAGGGTGTATTCCATTACGCTCGTTCTTTTCCGTTACTGTAGGATATTCGTAGGAGTCGTAGGTTAAACTCGAATCAGGGTTTAACGTCGAATTGAGCGAGCGGAAGGTTCGAGGAAACGATGAACCTGGCAAGGTTAGGTGTCGCTGCACCTTGCATCGCGGTGGTCAGAAATACGAAAAAGGACTGGAACGGTCTATAGAGAGCGGGGTAATGCACTGCGTGGGACAGAGAGGCTTGAAGAGGGAATTAAGTGTAAAGTCGCGGAGGCGCGATGCGAAGAAAACCGAAGCGAACTAAATCTGTCCGCCGTTCATTCGACTCCTTCAACTTCAGAAATAAACGCTTCGAACAAGAAAAAGTAGGAAGCGAACGCACGTCGTCCGCTATTACTCCTTCGCGCTCTCATTGACTATTAAACGGGAGCGTACCGTCTCTCTACCTTTCCCTACCTTTCTCTACCTTTCTCTACCTTCGTCCACTACGTCGTAATGACTCCTTCCCAAGGAATCCACGGTCAGGCCTGTCGAACAGTGAACGAGAGCGTACGTCATAGGCCTCTCGGATGTTCGAGGCATTTATCTCCGGCGTGAAAGCGTCTGAGCGCGACAAAAAAAAAAGTGAAACGTGGCACGAAACTCCGAACACAACTTTGCATAGTCACGCCGCGCGAGCTTTAATTTGTCCTACCGACCGGCCGGACGAGGATTTATTTTACGCGCGGCGATTTATCGCTTTCATTAAAACTGCCCTGAACGTTGGTCCCGCCTCGGCGTCGGGCGCGACGCCCGCATTTTTTTTTTTTTGTCCGGGGACAATTTACGAACTCGACCCCAAACCTCGTCTCATTTCGACGCAATTCTTTCCTTTCCGCTTTTGCCAGCGATTGACCGACCGACCGTCTCTCGGCCGGCAGTCAATTCTTTCCGCATCGTTTCTGGCTCCCGTTTCGGTTCGGACTCTCTCTCTCTCTCTCTTCGTGAGTGACGTGATTGGAGGTTGCAACTTTTAACATTTTGACACTCCCGTTCCCTTTCCAATTTCGTACTTATATCGACATTCACTGATTGTCACAGCGCGATCATTTTGGAAATCTTTCGTCACCCGAATCTAGGTGACGCCTTTCAAATTACCGAATTGTTCAATCTCTGTCCAAAATAAATATCGAACGTTTCTCTAAATAAGGCTCGCATACCTCGCAGCCTCTTTCTTCGAAACTCCCGAATCTTCAGGTCCGTTCGACGGACTCTCGGAGTTCGAGGTCGCCGAAATCGGCGGACGCTCGAGGTAAGTTCGGAGTACGCTCTCGCGATCATTAATGTACTAAGTGCTCGGCCGACCGGTTTGTCACGTAAAAGCCGGCGGGCGTTACGTAACTGCCAATTAAATAATGGCCCGTGCCGCATGGCCGCTTCCTCCATCGTCCGCTCGTTTCCATTCGCGTGCGTCTCCCCTGTATATATTGGCCTATCCGGCGTATCGATCCCACGATCGACGTTTGCCCGGACGCGAAAAGGCGGAAGTTTGCCCGGCGAAGAATTATCGGGCCTTAACTCGACTCGAGAATGTTCGAAGCTCGTTCTTAACAGAATCTACCAAAAACGCTGCGCGACCACGATTTATAGATTTATAGTAGTAGTAGTAGTAGTAGTATATATTTATTGTTCCCTTTCGGGTTACAATTTACAACTCGGCTTACAACTTCCTCTCTCATCCAACCTTTCTTATTCTATCTTAATTTTATCTTATTGTTAGCCTATTTTACCTCAGCTTATGGACTTATATACCTGAGCTAAAATATCGCTCCCCATACAATGTTTGCACAGTTAACACTGAATTGTATCGACGTTCGCGTACGTTAGCGCGAACAATACTTTCGCACGCTGAACTTTCCCTCTGACGTTACGCGTTGGCCAACGTCCGTTACAGGAGCGACTCGCTCCACTAACATTTCGCGACACGTCGGTGGACGTCGACCGACGACGTCCTACCGAAAGTGCGTGGGCGGTTCGTGGAAAGATTGCGCGAATCGGAGAGAAATTGCGTGTAACGCAACTTGAGGGAAATTCGTCAATACTCTTCCGAAGAGGCCATAAGAAGCTCACCCTATTGCCCACCCTTAGAATTTTGGCCCTCGGCAAGCCACGAAACTGGACTCGAGACAGAAGACTCGACGAAAGCAATCCGTCACGGAAAACGCGAATATATCCGAACGTATAATCACAGCTCCGCGAAGGCGCCGGTGAAAGAGGGGTTGGAGGAGAGGGGAAAAATCGGAGAGACTCGAAAGAATAAAAGGCCTCGGCGGGTCAAAATGAGAATCCGTATAAAGGATGAGGCATGATACGGGGTCTTTTAATACCCGGAAAGTTCATCGTCATGCCTCGAGCTCCTCTCCGGCCGTCCGCCGCAGGGCCTTTTCGGGGTTGGCAAGCGTGGCCTCGCGAGAGCGCCACGTGTGTTCGGAGATGTCCGCCGCGGACGGGTGGAGATTCCTCGGGGTTGGCACGACTGGCTTCGACCGCCTATAGGTCGGCGCGACGTCAACGACGTTCGCGATACGACGTTTCGCCCCGACGACGGTGGTAGTGGCGTCGGTGTTCCACGCTCGAGGAGGGGTAGGCAGGAGGGGGGCGGGTTCGGAGACGGGAGTGGTTTGTCGGTGGTGGTAGCCGACTGTACGAGGAGTGGTGGCTCGTTCGGAGGGGCTGAGAGGCCGAAAGGGCGGCATGAATGAACGATCAATAGATATATAGACTGCTACCAGGTATCCTGCTTTCCTCTCTCTCTCTCTTTCTCTCTCTCTCTCTCTCTCTCTCTCCTTCACACACACACACACATCGTTCTTTCCCTTACCTTCCCACTAAGCTTCGAAAGTGGCCAGAAAAATTCTCCCTTCGCCAGAACTTTGAATTTTCGAAAGTTAGAGGCAAGTCAGAATCGCCAGAGTCAACGAAATTGCCCAATTTTCCTTTCCCCAGCAATGGCCGGTTTCGCTGTCTCGCGTCATCGACAGACATCGAGCCGATGGGACATTTTCTGAAACTCGAAGCGATCGAACCACGTGGCTGTCAGATCCACGATACACTTTGCACGTAACGCTCAGGTCTAAGCAGCCCGCCTTACGCATTATTAACCCATCATTTAGACCACGTCATTACGACCTATCCCGCACAGTCGACTATAGCACACTTTCTTAGCTCACCGCTTCCCCATCGATCTCAATCGATCCGTCTCCCATCTATCACACCCCGCGACAGGTAATTGTCCCGTAATACCAGAATACAGTAACGAGGCATCGCGCGGCCACCCCATTGTCGCGTATGCTAGGTGGCTAGCAATCGGAGGGAGGGAGAGTAGGGGTGGGTGCGGGGGAAGCGCAAACAGCGAGCAAATTTAATCATCTCTCGAAGGCAGCGGCGAGGTCCTTTACGCCAGGTTCCGCGCCCCTGGGACCATCGTCGGGCACCGCGATCGATCGATACCACGAAACTTTCTTTTATGGACCGGCCTGTAGACCGGGCCGGCGGTGCGAGTTGCGCGCGTGTACTACGCGTCCTTGGTCGTACGTAATAAAGCTTACGATTCCCTAGGGTTGTTAGGCAGGGCCCCCCTCTACCACCTACCGCCGCCATGGTGACGGTTTTTACATCGCGAAACGACGATATCGTTTGTAACCTACATTCCGTTACCTCGGACAATTAATTTTGCCGCGACGCGGTTCAATGGCCGATATCCGAACTGCATCCTCTCTCTCTCTCTCTCTCTCTCTCTCTCTCTCTGTCACTCTGTTCGTTCTCCTTAATTCTGCCAGCCAGAAACGGATTCGCTTTACGGCGGCTCGGTAGGATTATCTTTCTTTTACGCCGAGTCGCATCCGGCCGCATTAGTCGCCGACAGACCGCCGGCATTCGCCGCGTGCCATTGACACAGAAAGAGCCTCCACCGTAATTGCAGGCCTCAATGCCGGTAATGAACATTAGCTACCCCGCGAAGTATAGGCACTCGCGGATGGGTTATTAATGTCGGCTGCTTCTCCCTCCTTCCAGCGCCGACACGCGTCAGGCCGACGAGTGCGGCCGACGTGAAAAGTTTATATCCCATCGATTCGCCCCCCCCCCCACCCCCCACCCCCCGCTCCCGACGCTGATTCACGGGGAAGTTCGAGCGATCGCTGCCTTTTTAGGGGGGTGAGTCCGGAAGGGAAGGATGCTGAGGGCAGGGGGGGGATGGCCGAAGGCGAGATGGAAGGTGGGAGCGAGAGGGAAGGAGCGAGCAGGGGAGGCTCGAAATAATACATTTTTCCGAGTATTCCTAGTGCCACCGAAAAGCCTTCTTCCTAATGGTCGATCGTGGTTGGCTCCTTCGACTGACCTCGGCGTGGGCGGATGAGAGATACATTTCGGGCGGAACCAGAAAGAAACGCACGTACCTATATACGTGCACACGTAAACGTGTACGCGCTCGCACGTATGGGAATAGAAATATACATATCTGTTGGGACGTGTATAGAAAATACGGACGGAGCGTGTGCGTGTACGATAGACGCTAGTATCTATGCGTGTGGACGCGTATGGAGCGTACGTATGCGTGTACGATAGACGCTAGTATCCATGCGTATGGAAGCGTATAGAGCGTACGTATGCGTGTACGATACACGCTAGTATCCATGCGTGCGGCCACGTATAGAGCGTACGCGTGTGGAATATATACGCCGGCCGCGCGTGCGTATATACGAACACGTCAGTTTTGCGTATACGCTGACACACTCGGCATCTCCCCACCCCAACCTCTCTATCTTCCCTTCCAGTCGCTCGCCCTCCCGAATGTGTCACTGTCTCCGGCCCTTCTTCTCCTTCTACCCCATGCCTGGCTTCGTTTCTATCCACGCCCGTACTACTTGGCAAATGCTGCTGGAGACGCCGAGTCGCCCCGACTGACCTTACTATTTACAAGGGCGCCAGCCCTGATTTATTAAGATCCGGCCGGGCGTAAGGAAATGAGCTATCCTCCTTCGTCTCGCGAATAGATACGCCATCCCCGCGAGGCCTGCGGGGGTGGGTGGGGGAGGATGGAATGGATATGGCGCGAGATTGGGAGCCGACGCACTTTCGAAGTGAGGATCGGAGCCCTTTCAGTTTTTCCGCAATTCACTGTTGCCAGAGTCTGCCAGCTTCCCTCTCTCTCTCTCTCTCTCTCTCTCTCTCTCTCTCTCTCTCTCTCTCTGTCTCTCTGTCTTTCTCTTTCTCGCTTCTTTCTCGCTCTTCGTTTTTTTCATTCAACGATGATAAACCGAGCGCGTGTATGACAGAATAAAGGGTGTTTTGCGAGAGGGAAAGGAAACTTTTTGAATAAGTTCGTGGGGTTGGGATGTCGGGATGGGATTTGATGGGGCTGAGTTGGATGAGTGACGGTAGTGAGTCGAGATGCCTCGCTGTTTTTCTATTTATCGGCAGAGGCTCGACTATTCCCTTTCGGCGGATTCCGGGTATTTGCCGGAATGCTTTATCCGTCTTTGCCCTTGTCGAGGTAACTCGACGCGGTTGGGGTAGTTTGGTTGTAATTTTTTGAGAACGAGTCAAGTTTTGTGACAATTTGTACAGTTTGTCGGTCCTATCGCCGAGAGTACTCCGAATTAAGAGGAATTGCGAACGGCGCTCTGATTTATACCAACCCCTCACCACATGATAAAAGAAACCCTTTGACCTGTCAACCTTCGATTTTTTAAAGCGAAACACATCACACAAATTACTTACAGCCACTCATTTATATCCACCAGAAACGACGGTCTGTTAAACGGTATAGATTAGAAATATCTACACTCGCGGAATCGCAACCCTATCCTTCAACCAGCCCATTAAAACTTCGTCTATAGATGACCAAAAAAAGCACATTATAACTATACACCCTTCTACGCAGCAGACACTTAATACAGTCTATAAGCGTAGCTCGGTCGTGCTTTTTCGAACCTACCCCAGGCTCGCATTTCGAAAACGTCAGCCCTTGGGTCGTTTGTCTTCGACACTCCTCGGTTACAACCCCTTTCTCACCCCCTTGGCAGACTTTCGATCCGTTCGCAAATTCCACTTGTCCGGCGCGGCGTCGTGCCGTGAGAGAGATCATCGTTCTGTGCGTCGGTGCACGAATGCATTCGATCGGTTATCAGCTCGACGACGGATTTTCTATGTAAGTCAAGGACTATAGAGCGATCATAAGCTCGGCACCGTACAGGCCCCCGGCCCGCGGGGGTTCGTAATATCTTACCGCAGTGCGGCTCGCCGCGTTCGCCGAAGTATCGAAGGGAAAAAAGCCGTGAAACTTCCCTCCCCCTCGCTGTCGTGCAAGAAAATCGTGTCAACACTCGTCCAACTAATGACCTGCCTTCCCGGGTTCTGGCCGAGTCACTCCGAGACGTTGCACTCGAAGAATTTTGCAACAATGAAATTGAGAATTTTTCTCGCCTCTCAATAATTATTTCCTTTCTCTCTCTCTCTCTCTCCCTCAATCTGTGGTTCGCTTTCTGAAATTTTATTCTTTCCGAATTTAAATTTTATTCTTCTGCAATACTCTCTGAATTTTCTTCACACCATTCCGTCCACCGCGTACGGTCGGTCCGTAGAGATTTTTGGTAGGGATCGAGGATCGACGCCCCCCGCGATCGATCGGATATTCTCGCGGAATCGGACGACAGCGGCCAGTTCGCGAGAAGTCGCGAAAGTTCTCAACGCGTTCTCGCCGAGCGACTATGTCACACGTTCCAATAATTTAAGTAGCCGCCTTGTGACAGCGCTGGCCGACTATAGCGTGCGTTCTTTGTTCTGCCCGCGGCATTGGCGGGCACGTGAATCGTCGCCTCCGCTTAAAACCTTGAAAGTGCCGTACGAAAATATACGCTTGAAAACGATAGCGTTACCGTGCCCGGTCGCGTAACGAACTTCGATCAGCCGAACCATCCGTGGCCCCGAGGTTGCACCCCGGGCAAATTGCATGGGAATCACTCTTCCCGGATCTAACCCTGCCGCCCCCTCGACTCATCCCCGCCGAGGATCCTCGATCCCGAACTTCGTGCCGAAAAACCTGGCGCAACCCGGGAATAAATCTGGCCTCGGGCAGGGTCGATGAATCAAACGACGACGCTGGAAATAGTCGGCGGCTAGGTGTAGGGTGGCCCAGGGAGGGAGGGGGGGGGGGGGCGCTGGGGGGTGGTAGAATTCAGCGCTACTCAGGGACGTTTCTGGCATCGCGCGGCGCGTAGAATGTTATAGTTCAAGGATCGCTAACCAAGCCTCGGCGAGTCGTCGATCTTCCCCGATTATTGCATTCGAAATTTCTGCGAATCGAAGCCGCCTCGTCGGAACGACACACTCCGAAACCGTTTCGGTATATATTCCGACGTCCGCTTTGTGGCATTTGGCGGGCGCCTAGCGTGACTCACGGGCGCGTTCCGTCGGCCATATTACCGTTCGTTATTCGAGTCCGTGGGAATTTCGAGCGAATTTTGCCGAGGATACGGTTAAGAAGGACGTCGATGAGGATGAAGAACAGGCGCAAGGATGATCGTGAGACAGCTTGACTCGCTACTTGATTTCGATGCCTGCAATTTATTTAATGGCCGGCGAGGAACGTTATGGCGAACGTGCGATCGTTTACTCGGCCATAGACGGGAAAATTTATCGTCGCTGACGATAACGTTGGTACTCGGCGGCGTTGAGCATAATGGCGATCGCCGTCCGAGATAGTCAGTCCGGCGGATAGAGCAATAATAAATAATTAACGAGCGGCAGTCGTCCGATTTTTGACCGGTCGCTGAATTCTGGGAGAACTGCTTCGCTTGCAATAATTGAAAGAATACGTGATGATCCTCGGGAGTCCTCTTATATTTGATTAAGAGCGATGGATTAAATGAGCAGTCCAATTTTTACATTAACTCCAGGTAAGGTTTAGATCGAGACGAAGGTAAACATTTATTTCCTGAACGTCCCAAATTCGCATCTGTCATTCAAGAATACCCGGTTAGCGTGGCGCGTAATTTATTAAAAAATTCCCGGCTTTCTTGCAGCGGCGCTAACGACAGACGATGTTAGAGTCAGAATTCTCATCGTTACCGAATTTTCGACCCTTAAACCTCCGGCAATCGGGGTCCAATCAACACCTCGCTAACCAGTCCAATTAGCGTCGTCCAAGAAAACGTGCACACTGTTGTGCACACATACGAACACAATCGTGACCATTGCCATTTAACTCTCGTCCGTATCGCGCGCAAAGTCCGCATACATCAACCTCCCCCCATATGAGGCCTTGCCCATCCACCCCATTAAATTTCGCGCTCGCCGTCCAACCGAATTCTCTCGCGAGCTCTTTACCGCTCGAACTGGCTTAATTAGTCAGCTCTAGCGACCTCTAGCCATCTCTAGCCATCTCTAGCCAGCTCTGGCCAGCTCGCCGTTCGTCGTCAGCTCATAGTTTTGCGACTCGTTCGTTGACTCATCGACGACTGGCGTGGGAGTATGGCTGGCACCTGCAATAAAATCTGCATGCCCCAATTTGGCACTTTGCTTTTCCGCGGCGGCGACTTAATCTGGCGGCCGCATCAATGAAAGCTCACCTCTCGGAAGGGTTCTTTCAGAATCGCGTGTGCCGCTCATTCACCGACCGACTCGTAAGCCACTCGACACGCTTGGCTTTTGCCAATCGGCTTGCCGATACAGCGGTCGTTATCGGGATCCGCTACCTGGGATTAGGACAGCCGAGGATGACGTGTTTTGATTTTCCACCGACGACGTTCCACGGTCGGCTACTGTCGTGACACGATTCCTCCCGTGTCGTAAGTCCTAAGCGAGAGCTACGAATGGCTCGGGAGGGGGGAGGGCTGTAATCGTGACGAGTACGGGAGTAAATGCCGTTGCAGTCGAATGCGATCTCAGGAGTACCCTATTCTGTGGAGTCTGATCTTTAGTCAGTAGGAATCTGACATACCCTCTCCTCGCCCCAAAGAGGCCAGAAGTCCGAAGATTTCTTGGACGAAAAAATGGAGCCACGAATGGCACGTATCAGGAACTTATCAGGAACGTATCAGCAACGTATCAGGAACGTATTATACTTTCCGCGCTGTGTCGAAACCGCGTTATCGGCGACTGGGCTATAGGTTGCGTCAGTAAGAACGGACTACCGGTCATTTTATCGCAATCGACGTACCTTCATTATCGTCGCTGACAACCCCGCGCCGCGCGGCAAGGTATATATTTCTAATCGACGAATGCGATTATCACGATCAGTCTGGCTTCTTGCACGCGGCACTTCGTATCGCGATCGCGACGCGATCGCAATCTCGATCGATCGTTCGCGCCACGAGTGTGACAGGAATATTTCCGACGCAGGTCCCGCCATTGATTTCGAGCGATTGAACCAATCCCGAAGCTGACGACGCAGTGACAATTGACCGTCGACGAAGGTACGATCCGAATCGAAATCGGCCCTAACGATACGGATCCGACGATAATGAGGATACCTGACGTTCGACGTTCCTCCGTTCCGCTTCGTCAGTGCGTTGTCACGCGGCAGTGGAAACGTACGAAACGAAGGAGTCGGATGTTCCCCTGAGAAATTGCGTATGCGAGAAATGCGGCGAATGTCAGGAGTTAGACACGTGCGACGCGCGCGCGCGCACGGTCCGTGTTTATTAAGCGTGCGACGAGTTTCGTCGGGCTGGCGCTAGATTGAAAATTACGCGATAATACGACCTCCTAACTGGATTCGTAAATCAGCGAGCGAGTCGGGCAAACATTTCAGCCTGGAATTCGAACATTTGCCAGCCAGCCGCTCTATTTATCCTGCCCGACCGTCCGACTCTCCTTTGTCGTTACTTCCTGTTTCCTACGCACTCGTTCGTCGGACGCGGACGGCGAACGATCCGAAATCCTTTGAAACGGCAACAACGAGCCGTGGCTCAAGGTCTTATTTCAGCGGCAGCCCCGAGGCGGAGCTTAATCGAATTTCCCGGTGGCAGTCGACGTGTCAAAGTCCTCGAACCGACGCGACGCGAAATCGAAGATCAAACGCACGAGTCGTGTCTCAATCAGCCGACGCGCCGTTTCATACGGAATGCAGGCGTACGCCCTCCTCCTCCTCCGCGGCTCCCCCTTCGGAAATCGCGTGTGCCGCGAGTAGTGTGGGCGTGGGTCGAGTCAGACGGAAACGTCTGGCCGCGACATTCTCTCTGCTTTATTCCCCCCCCCCTCTCTCTCCTTCTCTCTCTCTCTCTCTCTCTCTCTCTCTCTCTCTCTCTCTCTCTCCCTCATTTATTCTCCTCACTGTTTCGCTCTCTCATTCATTCTCTCTGACGTTCTCCTCTCTCTCTCTCTCTCTCTCTCTCTCTCTCTCTCGCTCGCTTCTCTCACCCACATACGGCACCTCTGACGTCTCTCATTTTCCACCCTCTCGTGCCAGCTCTGACCCAAAGCCGTCGTTGCACGTCCCACAGCGCCGATCACAGGCGCCAAAGAGTTTCCCCCACACATTCGCGCTCTCCATTCTCGGCCCACGTAACTACGCAGCTCGTGTCCCTTGCGGCCGAACAAGAGAAGGATGAGAATGGCGCGAGTCAGCCTCTTTCGTGTTTCGTCCTGTCCTCCTTTGCATGTCGGCGCCTCCGATCCTCGATTCTCTCTTTCGACGCTGGCCAGGTCCCGTAATTGCGCAGCTTCCAGCTATTGCGTCAGCGGTGAGCGAACTTGTTTAATTTACCGTCCTCCATCGACGTTTCCATTTTTGCCGACCGCAGCCTCGATTATATTTCGTAATTTCACGTTCAATCATCACTTCGGATACGAATTCTTTCCACGCGCCGTCCTCGATTGAGGAACGTCAAACAATGTGACACAATTTCATATTTGCGAAACGTACTTTATCGAAGATAATTATAATAATAACCCGGCCATATCGCGAGCGTAAAATCGGCCGTTATACGGGCATCGAAAATTCGAATTACCAATTGGGTAAAATGTCAGTCTGGCGCGGCAAAACGAAAATAGATGTAAACGTCGCTGCGCAAATTTCTGTAATCACTCCGTATTGTCTTCCGCAACAATGCAATTTGAGCTTTGCACTCGCATCGCACATCCCCGTCCAAAGCAGCACCGTTCCATTTTACTTACATCCGTCCTACCTCGAGCTGCCGACCGTGACTTCCACTGGGAGAGAGAGAGAGAGAGAGAGAGAGAGAGAGAGAGAGAGAGAGAGAGATGTGCCTTGTACGTTTTGCACCTCGGCAACAGTCCTCGTCGCATACTTACCCCTGTCGGCCACCCCCAGTCTACCACCCCCCAAGTCGGCACACATACTCGCGTGAAATAATGCGCCCGCACGAGCTCGAGACGAATGTCGAGGGGGTAAGGGTGGGAAGGTTGGTAAGGGATGGCGGGCAGGAAAGGTGGAAGGGTGACAAGGGTGGCAAGGAGGAAGGAAGGGGCGGTCTCGCGGTTGTGGCCGGCTAGGATACAAAGTACAAGGGTACACCTATCTCGCGTACACATGTACGACTGACGTAACCTATGCTCTCCGGTGGCAAATAGACCGAAAGGTAATTTCTACCGTGCATGTAGGCGGCTATTATAGTCGTACCCATCCTGCGTCTTGCTCCTTTTCTTCGCTCCTGCGCCGCATTTCTATAGGCACCGTATCGTCGCTCTAATGTAAATATACTGACCCATTTTGCTGCTCTCTTCTAATTATTCTTTTGGATTAATTCCTTTCATCATTCCGTGCATATGCTATATCGTGGAAGGGTCGCAAAACAAATACTTAAAAAAAATTCAAACGCTTGTCTACTTCAACGTAAGTCGTCCATACATTTCCATGCACGCATCGTCAATTATGAAACATTGTCAGTTCGAACATTTGAAAAATCCATGATCCAAGGAATGATAGAATTACTTTCATCGTTCCGATTGAAAGGATTCCCAGAATGGCCGGCACACATATCGTGCGCGGTGCATTTCGCGTTTCCTCCTTTCAGCGCCCTCGTCTTATTCAACTATTCTCGCTCGGCTCGCCATGTGCTTCCGCGCCCCGAGCAGGGTTGCCTCGCGTTTACACGGGTTTAATGCGCAGATAATGCTATTAGCGCTATTTATGAGCCCGCCGGTACGTAGTAGGCTCGTATAGATGGCTCCACGATGCTCTAATTGCGCGATATATGTATATATATATATGTATATATACTCGCCCCGCCGCCTCCGTCATCCACTCTGTTTCGTCTGCGCTCCGCGCGAGCGACCCCGGCTGCAAGGGGGATGATTGCGTTAGGCCAACGGGGGTTGCATCGAACACGTTGCGTCACGATTGCAGAATTGCCCGACTACCATGATTCCCGAAACTGGCTTCCGTCCGCATTCGGGATTCTCACATTGTCTCGTGTTACTCTCACATTGTCTCACCCCCACCCCCTATCTACGATACGACGACGTTCTTCGGCACAGAGAACCGGAGAAAATAAGCTGCATCGTCGGGGGTTGAACGATCCGCTCCTCCCTCCTCCTTTTTCTGCGGAATTCTGTCGCGAGCGAAGCTGGCCTTTCTTCGGGGCCGCGGGTCGTTGACCCCGGTGCGCGACAGACACGTAATACGGGAAGCGCGGAGTGTGCCGGCCCGAGTGCCCTTCAAATATTCAATTTGTCTCCGCCGGACCCCGCTGCACGATTTTTGTCTCTCCACGTCCTTGTCTCGCGAAAATTGTTCCCGACGGAACGCTGTGAGCTACGAACTGTTTGCTCGTTCGAATTTCGTGGATGATGCGCAGGTTGAAGGAATTGTTCAATACCTTACGGTACGACGTTCGGCTTAACGTTCAGTCTCGGATCTCGTATCAGCGTTCAGGTTTAAATCTTTCGATGCGGAACGTAAGAGCGGTCAATGTCGGAGTCTTACGGTGGGACATAAATTGTTGGAAATTTTTTGAGGACCTCAGTAGTATTAAAGTGAAGTCCGCGATCGGCGAACATTACCGATCGGAATGGACTGGCAATAGACTCGGAGCTCGGCATCGTTCGTCCTTCAGGTCTGGCCATTCGACGAACTCGGGCATCAAGCCTCGTGGCACCGGCCTCGTCGAGTGTCGATAATAACCTTATCGATCCTCGCCTTTCACCCCCCGCAACTCCACGTCGTTTCCGCGCGCACAACTCGAGAGAATCAGAGTACGAGAGAGAGGGAGAGAGAGGGAAAGAGTGGGAGAGAGAGAGACACAGAGAGAGAATCGTCTTTGATCGTCGACTAATTAAGTTACCGTCAGCGAGCAGGCAGACGCAATTAGGAGTCAATTTTATATTCCATATGAAATTTCGAGTCAGCCGACTGGCAGGCCATCTCTCTCCCTCTTCCTCTCTCTCTCTCTCTCATCCTTTCGTTGAATATTCAAGGACCCTCCAGCCTGGCCGAGTGGTCAGCCCTTTCTGCGCGCATTTCTACGTTTGCCATCGAGCCAGAGTCGCCGGACTACCGGGCAGATCGATAGATTGAATTGCGCGATAAATATTCCGCGAACACGCATTGGCACTCGAGAGTTACATTAAATTGTAGCGTTAACGGGCGGGATCTGGGTTACCGCGGATGTATCAAGGATCTTAAAGCCCATCGTCTGGAAAGAGTGGATGCGTTCGTCGTTTCTCGTCATCGTCCGCCAACTGTCGAGATTCAACACTCATCCACGTACGATTATTGAAAATTTAGAAATTTTTAGGAATAGAAGGACTGTCAGATCACGTGTATCGTCAGGATACAATGAGTATGGTCAGGACGGCTGGATATGCTCTGAATTTCATTCGAAACAGATTCTGCACGATGTCAGGCATCCTTAGCCCAGTGTATCGCCGCAACTATTGAGGTTTGGCCATAATGAAAATTGGGCGTCCATTATCGGGCAGTCTCGGCATCGTCTGCGTCACTGTTGGTACGCCTGGCGTCACCGTTCTCGCAATTAATAATCGCGTAGCAGAACACAGTGGCGTAGCTTCGAATTTCCAATATCCTCTCCCTCGTGTCCTTTCCTCTGATTCTGAATCTGACTCTCTCCCCACCCCTCCCCTCTCTCTCTCTCTCTCTCTCTCTCTCTCTATCCCTATCTCCGCCAGGAATAGCAGTCTTGTCGTCGTAGAGTTAAATTAGTCGCTGATCCTTTAATGGCGCTAATTAAACGGACAACGCGCTTTCATCTTCCAGCCCGAGAAAGTAATGAAACGTCCGCTCCATTATCTTTCTCGCGGAGGACGTAAAAAAAATGGCCAATTCGAGTGTCATTAATTTCACTCTCGCGGCAGTCGCGCTCTCGCTCCGTCCGTTCGAAGGATCGCGCCGAGGAGCGGATATTGTTAGCGAGAGAGCGAGCCCCGAACGTCGACGGGAGTCGGTCGGCCAGTCAAATCGATCGGAATGAAATTAGGCGGACGGTTAATTTTCATGAGCTACGGAGGACGGTTTGACTTTCGACACGGCGACGCTGCGCGAATTTCCCTCGACGAAACGGCTTTAATCGCTACGGTTCTAAATGGGCCTCGCCGAACCCCCCTCACGGCTCGCGATCGCCCCCTCCTCGATGGTTAATTTATTGCTCGGCTTGCGATACTCGCTCAAGCACGCTGTGCCAGCACACGTGCCCCACTTGCATTTTTTACACGATTATCGCTCGAGTAGAATACGGATTTCGATGCCGGGCCGCATTGTACGGCACCTCTTCGTTTTTTTTTTGCTCCGCCGGTAATTAAAGCGAAACTTTCGAATCCGCGAGTCTCTCTCCGCTCGCATTCCGATTATGATTTAAATGCGTACTCCGGCCCGCGCTCGATACCTTTCGCGTATATACGGGAATACTGGCGACGATTTTTCGATTGTACCAATCTCGGGGTAGAAAGAGGTGGATGATACGATTATTAGTCGAGTGTGCTGAGTAAAGGCTCTCTCTCTCTCTCTTTCTCTCTCTCTCCCTCTCTCTCCACGCCGGAAGGTATATTCTTCCACGTACGCTCGCGCACCCCTTACATGCGCGTACCTGTGGATACGATCGTGTACCCACCCACGGACACGGACGTCGAGGTTTCACGCACACCCTCGCCTCCACTCACCTTGCGTACATACCTCGACCTAAATATACGCACTGTCCACAGCCGGAGTCGCGTAGAGGCTATCCGCGCCTAGCTCGGCCGTGCATGCGCGTGCGTGCCTGTCGCGCATTTACGAGGAAACCGCCGCGTTAAAGCCCACCCATACACCGTACCCCCGTGCGTAGTACGCTGCGGAATATGTCCAACGCATACGTGCCCCCCTCCACCCCTCCCCGCCCGCCCCACGACATTGACGCAGGGAAAATGCTCGCGCAGGCCGACCGGCGAAACAGTCATTCGATCCGAAGGCTTTACGCAGTCACGAAATTGCAATTTCCTTCCCCTGCGGAGCCCACCGGTACCCCGTTCCAATTTACTCGCATTAATATAATAGCCTGGTGCAATTTTTTCTCGCACGTCCCGCATCCGCACTGGATTGGCATTAAATCGGACCCGGTTTACGTACTGTTTTCCGTACTGCGCACTAGGCGCGACCTTTCGATAGGAGAGTTAATCGCTGTCCCTAATCGTCTCGCAGAAGTTCTCCGGCAGCGAGGCACGAGGGAAATGCGTTTGCGTTTTAATTTTCCATAAAATCCGTCGGACTCGCGCAGGCCGCTCGGATTGGCGAGAGAGAGAGAGAGAGAGAGAGAGGGTTTCGCTCGGCAATGCCGCTGTCGGCGTCGTCGCCGTCGTCTGGACTGACGTCACGGGGCAAAATGGTGCTTTCGTGACGTCACGAGAGCCCTCCCCCTCCATCCCCTTCGACAGCAGAGCAGCCCCCTTCTCGCAAACCGCCACCCCCGTAGCACGCTCTTCTCCGCAACGTTCTGACGTTCAACCCCTCTCGATGGGGTGTGGGTGGTGGAGGTTCGGCGGCGGGTGGAGGGCGGGCGCTGGGTGGGGTGGGAGGGGGTGAAAGTGGTGGTCAGGCGCCGCGACGCTCGTCACGGGGGTCGGGATCGCTTTTTCGGGAAAGGGATCGCATTGCGCGCATTTCGGGAACGACGCCGGCTCCGCTCTTCGGATAACGATCGCGAGTACGCAGGCTCCTGAGGACGTTGAGCGAAGGGGAGATAGCCCGGATGGAGGTCGTTACGTCGACCTTTCCGGATTCTTCCGCCTTCGGCCGCGGCGGGGCTGGAAATCTTTAAAAGTTCCACCCACCCCTCTCCCGCTCCGGTTCATGGACTCTCGGTCCGCGCGATGAATTCGTAGCGAGACTGATACGTTGGCAGCAATGACGTTAAATAAATTATTTTGTTTAGTCACGTTGTGAGCTGAAAGGATTAATATTTCTGCGACGATTAATCGGCTGAAATGGTAATTCGGTTCGGTAGGAGCTGAGAAATCGGACTTTGAGGGAAAGTCTACGCGTCCGACTTATTTCGGGTTACACTACTGAATTCTTGATTTAATTGGTCTTATTCAATTTTGACGTCGGTTTTCGATCGATCTGGATACTTTACGCTCTGAGGGTAGTTGATAGACATTAGAGGCTCGTGCTAAAACCGATTTCCACCGGACGCGAAATAGGCGAACGTTCTGCCCAAGCGGCGATGAAACGACGCATCCTCCACGCATGACGCGTACGTGGCGTCATGACAATTATCCGCCGCATCGTAACTCGCCGGTGCAGAATCGAAGGTCGATTATTTTCGCTGCACTTCCCCGCCGGCTCTCTCCCCCCCACCCCGACTGCAACTGACACTCCGCCGTCGGCGCGTTACGGGAGAGTGCGTAAGCACGTACCTCGTTCGAGAACAGTCTCTCTTACCTATTCCACCGATATTCTCCAACACACACACACACACACACTTTCGTCCTGCTCCTGACCTCCTCCTCTACTGCAGACCCGTCGGCTTAACAAAGATTACTCTCCGCCTCGCGTCCTCTGGAAACATTCAATCGTGAATATTCAGCGGCAATCCGATTGGGGTTAAAGGGAGGGTTGGAAAGAGGTGACGAGAGTCGATTGGAGGGTTGCGTACGGTCGAGGCAGAAGGGTTGAGGGGTGCGCGGGGGAATGCTCAGGTAGAAGAGAGACGGAGAGTCGAGCGGGCTCGTATTAATTACGGCCGATAGAAAAACAGAAGCCGACTCTTGCGACACGACAATTTGGCAACGAATCCCGTTGGAGACGCCGCGTCGCCCGGCGTACGTGCGCCGAAACTTATGCGCGTATCGGTCCTCGTCCGGACCGAGAGTGTGAATCCGCAGCCGGCCCACCCAGCAAAAAGTGGCACTGTTGCATAAATCCCTATTAAATCGTCGCCGCCATAAACGTCCGCTTCCGGCGCGGCATATTCGCGCGAATATAACTGCCGACCCGGTATATAACTGTTCCTCTCCGGAGCTCATCCTCGTGGATCCACGATCCCAGCTCAGTTTACGATCGCGTATACCTGGGTATACCTGCATGCATCGCAGGCACAATCATTATTGCCAACCGTTTCGCACAGCAGCCTTCATGAAGCATGAAAAACATCTCCGATCGAAATTGCATGCCATCTTATCGAGCAGGAGAGAAACAATTTTCCTCCCTTTCTTTATTGTAGTAGAGGAACGATGGTTGATAACGTGTCAGTATAAAAGGGCATAGCGGAGAGAATTGGATAAGGGCTTGGGTAGCTTAGTTGGTTAGAGCACCCGACCGGCAATCGGAAGACCCGGGTTCGAATCCCGGCCCACCCGAGTCCGATTTTTTCCGCATGCTACAGTTTTCAGAAGTGGGATAAACGCCACGCGATTCCTGACAAAAGAACGTCTTACGTTATGTTTCTGTTTCTGTTTCTGTTTGGAGCCAGCGGCTGACAATGTGTGTCTGTGTGCGTCCGTCTGGTCTGTTGTGTCCGAGGAGGCCACATTGTCAGGATGGCCGATCTGTAGTAGAGGAACGATGGTTGATAACGTGTCAGTATAAAAGGGCATAGCGGAGAGAATTGGATAAGGGCTTGGGTAGCTTAGTTGGTTAGAGCACCCGACCGGCAATCGGAAGACCCGGGTTCGAATCCCGGCCCACCCGAGTCCGATTTTTTCCGCATGCTACATTATCATCTCTTGATCCTCGAATAACAGCTGCCCGAGCCACGATTTCAGTGTTGGAAATTGGAAACTGCCTAGTTGCGGGGTGCGCATTGAAAAAAATTCATTTTCCACTTTGGACTTAATAACAATTACGACCCTGCGACGGGATCGTATCGCCGGCAGGATAAATTAATGCGTTTTTAATGGAGGCTCGCTCAAAGAGGCGGAGTCACGCCGTAAGTTTTCCCTTCTCTCTGACCCCTCCCCCTGCCTGCCCCTCATCGTCCCTGTCCATCCCTTCCATGGGCAGTTCGGCAGCGACGTTGACGCCGGCTGCAAATTAGCTCGTTAGTTTATTATTAAAGGCCGCGCCTGTCTCGCCAGCCCGCAAAGAGTACAGTCGATACTTTCACCCTCCTCCGTTTCACCCCCACCACCCCCTTCGCCTTTTTTCAACCCCTCCCAACCGCCGGTAGAACCCTCCGCGTTACCGCCGATGAATTAAACATTCCGCGCATGTAATTACGCGGTTGTACCTGTTGCTGAAGATGAATTTTGACGGTTGCGAAAGGAGGAGACGAACTTGAAGCCTCGCGCGAATGAGCTTCAGTGACGTCACGCGTCAAAGGTGTCATTCGCGGGCGCTCAAAGGCACGTCTCGCGAGGTGAGCTCGCGCTCGTCGCGCAAATTATCCAAACGATCCGAGTCCTTTCATCGCGAAGGCTGGCGCGGCTGATTGAAGACTCGCGGGGATCATTGAATCCCGAGTCCTTTCAATCCTGCCGCGACGCGAGTCGCTTGACCGCAATCAGTCCTCGCGGATCCCCGACTAAGTCTTTCCTGCCCCATCCCCCCACGTGGCAAGAGTCAGTCCGACTGAATTATCGGCAGAAGCTGGAGACGTCGGACTGGGCAGCGTGCAAAATTCAGAATCAGCGCGGAACGATCGGCGGGAGTTCGGACGATTTTTGGGGGGGGTGAAATCGGAGACCCCACGCTTGGGGGTAGCAAGCACATTTGCCAAGAGAAGGGTTGAGGTCACTGCGGATCGTGAAAAAGTTCGGGGCGACCTGCCAGTCGCGATTTTTCCCGTTGCGTGCCCACGCGTACGCTCGCGCGTAGACGTACGTGCATGCCAGCTACGACTATCGTACGGACGTGTGTGTCTGTGCATGTGTGTGTGTGTGTGCATTGGGGGCTGCGCGGGGGCGCGCTCGCGAGATCACCAATGCGGTTCAACAAATTCCGCAACCGAACGTTCCACACAAATTGGCAACCTCATTCCGCATACGACGACTCGGAGGGGGGAGTCGGTCGTTTGGCAAACTTTTCTTTCACTCCCCATCCCCATCCAACCCCGCTCCCTCCCTCCCGCCCTCCTGTCGACTGTAGCGCAACTTTCAAATTGCCGAGCAGCGAGAAAAACGAAGAGTCGCGGAGATAAGACCGTAACGTCTCGTTAAAAGTTCGATCCAGCGATTTCTCTGATTTACTCGATCGTACGCGGAACTCGGCGAGTAGAATCGTTCCCGTCAAAAATACTCTGCATTCGCCTGATTCGTGAGACCTGTTCTTTTCGATAAACGTTCGATCGGCAAGTACGTTAGCGACCAGGAATCGATCAAAAACGGAATTCTTGCGTCGTGCAAGACTTGATTCCTAAGATCTGTTTTCATCGGTAAACGTTCGACCGGCCAAGTTAGCGACCAGGAATTGAACAAAATCGTAATTCTTGCGTCGTGCAAGACCTGACTCGATTCGTGAGACCTGTTCTTTTCGATAAACGTTCGATCGCCAAGTACCGTAACGACCAAGAATCGATCGAAATCATAATTGGTGGTTTTACACAATATCGTTCATAATACTTATAATTGTCCGCGAACTCATTTCTACGATCGAATTTAGGATTCCTGTGAAGAATCTAAGAGAAAACCATAAACCTTTTTATATACTCATGTTTAAGATAAAGTATATAGCTAACTCAACTATTCCTCGGATTTGCTCACTAGCCAATACCTTGCTCCATCAAAAAATAAGTTAATCAATCATCATCATAAGTTAATCATCATAGATTACCCGCCGAGTAACTCTTATTTCTATCACGTTTAACCATTTCATTACCATAGTACCGTACTAATATCAATGTCATTTTTATTGTTGTCAAAGGCGGTTTTGCCGTTAAATAAATAAATAAATAAATAATTCTAGCGTCGTGCAAATTCAGCTGCCGACAGCTCTCGGAACGTAGTGTGTGTGCTGTAGGTAACTTCGATCGTTCGATGGACTCGCCTCTTCGGGACTCTAACGTTTCGAAGGGAACACGTCCGCGTCCGTGTTACGCGAGTGTGTCGGGCCAGCTCGGGTCTCAATTACCAAAGGTCGTCAGCGCCGTTGCTCGTTGCGTTATTCCGAATGCAGCCCTTTCAGTGTCCACGATCGATCCTTCGCGCTCCGAAGTGGACATGTTCGGATCGTCCGATACTCCGATCGCGTGCGTCGGACGCAAAGTTCGTTTCGACTTCGTGCCGTGCAGCGTCGACTAACAATAAGCGGTTGCCGAGCGTCGAATCTGACCGAATCGTCGTATCTTGTGACCGATGTCTAAAAATATGGGAACGTTGACCTCGCGAGGTGCGCGAAAATACTGAGCTACCGCTGGTGCTGCATTCCTTTGTCAAATTCGAACTCAATTTCAGGTTCGGCGCGTTTCGCTCGAATTTACGCGGAGCGTGTATCGAGTGGGGCAATGTAGATGGGCGAGAGTTCGGAGAGGAGGATCCTTGGCGCGAGTTATTGCATTAGCGAGTGCCTTGATTGCACTCTCACGCGAAATAGAGAGAGAGGGAGAGAGGGAGAGCGAAAGAGAGAGAGGTGGGCACGCACGAAGTTGGTGCCTCTGTCGCAAAAGTCTCGACTAATGCACTTAATTAGAGCCCGCGTCGCATTATACGCCCCTGCTGGCCATTAACGATCTCTCACTCTCTCTCTCTCTCTCTCTCTCTCTCTCTCTCTCTCTCTCTCTCTCGCTCTATGTTTCTCTTTCTCTCTCCTTCTCTCTCACTCCCACGGAATAGCTCGCCGGAGCGCAAAAACGGTCGATGAAACGCAGACATAACTTGGCGAGAAATTTTTCGTCCGCCGCTTCATTATTCCCGGACAAGTTCCTGCGGTGCGCTTTTAATTAGCCAATGAACAATCCCGGAACTTGCTCCGTCGAAACAACGGATTCCAAAGCCGACGGCCCGAATAGCGAATCCGGCACGAAAAGCGAGAGAGAGAGAAAGAGAAAAAGCACCGAAAGTCGAAAAACAAAAATTCCGCCGACCTAAACCCAATAAGTAACGAATATAATCCCGACAAGAGTGAAAATGAAGGTGAAAATGGCAGCGAACCGTATCGCAAAGATGCACGACTCGCCGGTATCGAATTAAGTTACGAGCGCGAATATTATGGAACACTCTTGCTTCGAAGCGACATGCTATTCACGTACGGGCAGACTTGCGCGCGCGCGCACACACACGTAGACACGTACGCGTACAGGCGAGGCGAGCAACAATGACACAGTGGGAACACAGTTTTCCCCTTTCTGTGTACGTAGCAGGCGGCATGTCTAAACTCTTTCATCTTTTATGGTCCTCAGGTTGGCAGCAGCGCAAGAGGCGGCACAAAGGGACGCTGGATACGCGAGTCAGTACAGGAGAAGGCCGAGGTTGGCCGGACTGAGTGGTCTCGGTGACTGGACTAGCTTTGGAGGGGAGGTAAGAGGGCCGGCACCTGAGCTTAGAAAAGCTTTGTCTCCGGATTATTCGTTAATTACGGCCCTGCCCGCGATTACACTCGCCGAGCCGCTGACCTGTTACGCAGCAAGCCAGACAAGGGCTAACGGTTCTCATCTCCTTCTTATTATTCTTCTCCGCAGCTCTTCTTCTCCGTCTACTCTTCTTATTCTACACTTTGCCTCTCTCACTCTCTTTCTCTCTCTTTCTCTCTCTCTCACTCTAGCACCGTTCATGGTGCTCTTTTCGCGACAATGGCAACCGGCCGTTGACCCTTTAACTGCTAACAGCGTCCGCTCGTGCTTTCGTTCCCTCTTTTGTTCCGGTCTCTGCTCGTTAACCCTTCTATTGATAGATGATTTTGCGGGAATATTCGGCGGTAACGGAAATTTAGAACAAAATTCGAAAACCTATTACCGCCGAGCTTTCAACATCGCCGTAAATTATCGACGTTCAAACTAGACGGTAGTCAAAGTCCGATTATACGAATAATACGTCAAGTTGCAATGTTAAACATATACGCGTAAGCATGGTCAAAAAATCTAATTGAAACGCTTAAGCTTTCAGCGTATCAGCGAGTTGCCAGGCATGCGTGAAAATGTTGTGAGTGGTAGTCGATGAAAATATAATTGTGCCATTTTTCGACAGGTACCTGGTCTGGTCGACATGGCGCCAGGCCGGGATCAGGGCGGTGGGGCGGGTGGCGGGGCGGGCGGGGGTAAGGGCGCCACGTCGCTGTTCATCCTGTCGGAGGACAACTGCATAAGAAAGCACACCCGCTTCATTATTGAGTGGCCACCCTTCGAGTACGCCGTCCTGCTCACCATCATCGCGAACTGCGTGGTACTCGCCCTCGAGGAGCACCTGCCCAAGCATGACAAGACCATACTTGCACAGAAGCTCGAGGCCACCGAGATCTACTTCCTCGGGATATTCTGCGTCGAGGCGAGCCTCAAGATCCTCGCCCTCGGCTTCGTCCTCCACCGCGGCTCCTATCTGCGCAACATCTGGAATATCATGGACTTCTTCGTCGTGGTGACCGGGTGAGACACGATTGTCCTAAAATCTACTACGACTCTCTCTATACTATTTTGTCTTTGTTCTCATCTCTACACTTTATTTTCCACGGCTCTTGATTTCTACTTTTCTTTCATTCACTTTACCGTTCCAGCCCCCAGCCCCCTCCCCCTAACCCGCCCCACTACCCACCACCTCCCCATCCTACGTCGACGCAAGCCGTCGGCGACCCTCCACTTTCTGCTTCTCTTGACATTCACTTTCTCTCGTTCGATCGCGAGCACCCCAACCTCTCCCCCTCGCCCCCGGCAGGTAAAGAACTAATTTTTGCCTGGCACCAGTTTCTAGTCACACCCCCCCCCCCCCTTATTCCGTTTCTCGAATGTTCTCAGCAAGATCGCGGCTTAATGCTCCTACGGTTCTGTCATTCAGTCATATGTGTATATATATATAGATGATCGAGTGTCACTGGAAGTTGGTGGGTACGGATTTTTATTCTATATCGTCTCTACGTTCGTCACCTATTACGCTATACAACCCCCCCCCCCACCCCCCACTTGCCGCCCCACAACTGTTATTGCTCAGTTAAGAGAAGAGTTCGCGGAAAGAATATTCGGTCCCGATCATTCATTCGTCTAATCATTCACACGTCCGAGCCAAGATCGCTCTGTATCCCTATCTTTACTCTTGTACACTATCTCTATCTGTCTCTCTCTCTCTCGCTCTCTCACTCTCTCTCACTCTTAATTCCCAAATTGTCGTTTCCGTGCCACCATCCAAATCCGTCGAGCGTACATTCTCGATATCGGGCCTCGGTATTTATTCATCGCTCGTTCGTTTTTCTTTTTTTTTTACTCCACCCTCCCCCTATCTCCACCGGCAAGCTCGACCAAACGATTAATATCGTACGAAGTGTCCCTGTTTAATTCAGCGGCGAGCCGCTTTGTTACGGGCCGGCATCAAATATGGAAACGAGCGATGATTCCGTATCGATAGGCCGAGCGAGAAAACAACATTCGGCGGATAAAAACTCTCCAACTCCCCCCTCCCGGCCTCATCCCCCCCTCCTCCCCCCACCGATCGACCTCCCTTGCATCCCTCGTTTCGCATCGAGCGCACAGGGATAAAAGTGGACAAAAAAAATATATACATGTATATAAATATACATAATTGAGAGTATCACTTTGTGCGAGGCGACTCTGTCGTTCCCTCGATCCACTCAGTCGCCTCAATTTTTTTTGTTTCTCTCTCCTCTACAAGAGGAGGCGGGCGCGCGCGCTCTCTCTCTCGCTCGCTCTCGCACGCTCGCCCCTTGCCGTGTCTCTCCAACGATTATCCAACGGCAAAGTCTATCGATAATCGTTTCCAGCTTTAAAAAAAGCCCTCTCTGTCCCCTCTCTCTGTCTCTTCTTCTTCTCTCTCTCTCTCTCTCTCTCTCTCTCTCTCTTCATCTACTCGCCTATCAGTCTCTGTCTCTGTCTCACTCTAACCCTCCACCCGGACCACCCCCCGCCCCCACCCCCTCAGTGAAAGAACGAAACGAACACGAGACAGTTTCGTCGCAGAGGAACCAAATGAAAAAAAAAAGTAAATGAAAAAAAAAAATAAGAACGAACGAGACGAATGTTATTGTCAGGGCACAGCCAGTCACCCCGCTGTACGCATTTAACCGACCGATCACCGACCACCACCTCCAGCGCGATGTATACACGTCGTTAACGATGTCACGATCGAGTCGTGTGAACCCCTCCCCCTCCCTCCCGCCGACCCCTCGCCCAACCCTCCTCCCGATTGCCCGCATTAATCTCTTCTCTTCATGAACGAAAGAAAGAACATGATCGCGGAGAAAGGGGTCAGCTTCGCTCGCGCGAACTCTCTTCGCAGGCAAATTTTGCTAATCGGCGCTGAACCTAAAAATCGTAAATGGGGAGACCCAGAACGGACAATGTTGGCAATGCCAATGGCGGGATAATCGATGTAGCGAAGTGTCGGTCAATTGATAGTATGGCCGTACGATGGGATCCCTCTCTCCGCGCGGTAAAACTAGGATGTAAGGAAAAAACACGCCGAATGGTTTGCCGGCTGGGCAGATAGATTCTAGAGTAATCCTTGGATTAGGTCGATGACCGTGTTCGCCGAAACAAACGTGGACGTCGACCTGCGTATGCTACGTTCCTTCCGGGTCCTCAGACCGCTAAAGCTGGTTTCGAAAATTCCAAGTGAGTCACCGAACACAGCAGTCTCTCGTTCCACTGCGAACGAATGCGCAAAGAGCAAAAATATAATGCTGAGAATCCAAACGTAAAGAACCCAAGTGAAAGAGACAGTACTTTTTTAACATAACATAGAGTCGCAGAAGCAGTTTTATTGATTGATATATAACACCTATTCCCCCTTATCAGTACCCTGTTAACCATATGTCTATATTATATATATATATACATATTTAATTATTGTTTCCCTGCCAGTTGGGTTGCTGTTCTTGTCTTTTAGTGTCCTTAGTTTAGTTCATTAACAGAGATAATTGAGGATTACCATGTTCAGTCGTCGCTTACGTTTAGTTAACGTTAAATCTGACTCGGTTTGTTGTCTTTTATTAGTTATTCTGTAAGCAGACTAATCTAACATAACCGTTACGTTATTAATTGTCTAGAGTTCGTTATGTCTTTTAACTACTACTACTACTACTACTACTACTGCTCTTTCTAGTCCTCCCAAATCTTTGGTTTTTAATTAACACACGTACACGTGTTGCCTTTTTCTACTAACCAATATATACATTAGCGGCTATGGGTGTCTTAGAACAGTTGATAAAGCTAGATAACAGTTGGTGAACGATATATATATTTATTAAACAATATTATTACATATATTACATATATATATATATATCTACATATTGGACCGTTTCATGTGTGTATCCGTGTTACTTTTTTGCGTAATTCGATTGTCTATATGAATATTAATGACATTATATATCATAGGACTTGCGTGAACTAGTGATTAGAATTATGATGAGTTCGTTGTTCTCTTTGTCGTTACGATTATTTCTTTCTTTACGAACACACTGTCACACACGTACAAGATAAAACATATACACCAGCGCAGAATACACACTTTGACTGTCAAGCGAGCAAGAGATATGCCTAAATGTATTTTAGGATCCTTGTGTCATAGGAATGAGTATCTATTGAATCGTGGCTTGCGTTCGAACTTTTTACCCGATTGTACCTTTCTTTTTATTGCGTGAGAATGAGTCGAGGCGATCGTGTTGCTGAGTATCGTCCACCAGATATATTTTTATCTGTCTTTTATTGCACCAAAGCTCTATTTTTTCTATCTCCTGTCTTTCACACAATAGGGTAGCTAGAAAGTGTCTGACGAATTGAGTCTAGATATTTTTGGTACTGTGTCTTGATATACGTGCATATGTCGTACGCACACGTATGTACCCGGTAAATATTTTTACTGCAAATTGACCCGCGGGAACATTCGTCGTTTCCAAAAAAAAAAAAAAAAAAGCAAACGGCAAAAAGAAACCGAAAGAGAAAAGGAAAAAAAAATCGAAGAAAAAAAAGCCAAAAAAAGAAAGAGGAAAAATGACCGACGAGACCAAGAATCGAAACGAAAATCGTCCAACCGCGCGATAATCCTCGTTTCAAATTCGAACACAGGAAGCGATTAGCGGCCTACGTCATTACGTCATTTTGGCGAGCGTGATAAAAATATTTATCAGGTAATTTTTCGATGCGCACACGGACAGTGACAGACATACGTATGCACGCACACACACGCAGCCAACACCAGACGAACACGCACACTTAACAACTACGCAGCAACAACAGAAAAAAAAAATGAAATGAAAACTCTTAAATACACACGTGCACAACGGCCTGAAGGCGTCTCTATACTTAGAAGTCTCTATCTTTAGCTACAGTCAGCTGAATAATAGAGTTGACTGTACATTGGTAAAAAGGTACGTGTCCTAGAGCAGTAAACGTATTTCTCCGCCTCCGAAGCTCGTGTTTGCCTAAAGAGAAGTCGTAACCATTTAGACACCCTCCTCGACCGACGGACACCGTAAATGGATCATTGTCCCGAGGTTTCTATCCAATGATCTCTCGATCCGAGCCGATCGTCTGTCCCGCTCCAACGGCAAGGATCGAACCCGATAGACGCGATAGATCCTTCCAGCAGTGTCACGCATCTCGTCGTACGTGCCAGTCCGCACAATTAGCGATACACACACACACACACACACACACACACACACACACACACACACACACACACACACACACACACACACACACACACACACACACACACACACACACACACACACACACACACACACACACACACACACACACACACACACACACACACACACACACACACACACACACACACACACACACACACACACACACACACGCACACACACACACATACATACACACACTCTCTCTCACTAGGTCTTCTCAGCTCTCCGAGTCATCGCTTAGCCTTGACGTTCTCCGACAGTCCTCCGAAAGCACGATTAGTCGAGACGCTAGTCAATCCTGGCTGATAAAGTTTCGTACGTTCCATCGCTCTACGCCGATTTGGCGAGAGAGAGCATACATATACAACTGCGAACGCTCACAGTCACATGCGAACCTTTGCCTACGATGGACGGCGAGTAGTCCGCTCCTATACGGCTCTCGTTGCGTAGTGATCCTCCAATAGCGAAGAACGTTGGTAGGCATCCCTTTAGTTTTTTGGCTAGGGTCTGAGAACCGACCGAATCGATCCCTACCCCCAAATATTTAGAACTCGTCTAGCAAGAGAGCGGTATCTACGATTGACGGTAGATCCTCATAGAGAAATTTCCGTAGGCACCGACCCTAATCTCCCACCGATACCGTCGCCTACCATCTTCCTCGTCGTCGTCCCCCCCACCCCACTCCCCCCAAGGCCTAACAGAATCTAGAGGCAGAAACCGGACGATTCGACAGCGAGGCTTAGACAGTTCGTTAGCGAGTTAACACCGACGCTCGTGATCCGTATACGTAATACCGATATCAGTCCATCCGCCAATTGTCGTGGACTCGCGTCAGTCCACGAGCCTCGAAATCTGTAACGACGAGGATGAGAAAAAAACAGCAGGAGGGAGAAGGATGAAAAAAAAAGGAGAGGAAAAAAGTGCTGAAAGAAAGTACGGGAAAGAGCAGACGTCAACTTCGACCGATCTGGCCGTTGTCCAAGTACTCGGAACAAAGCCCCGCGAACTTGGCAGATGGCTTGATGGAGAGCTCCTTAGATCGAAAATTGTTCCCAGCCTCCCAACCTTCAACCCCTCCACCGTCCCACGTTCGCCAAAAAAAAAATGTCCGTCGCGATCGGCGTCCTCCGATCGTCGCCGAACCGATGCCCGGGGTCGAAAGAGGCCCCCCGAGGCCAGCCGAATCGAATACCGTCCGACCTGCGAACCGAGTGAAAAGTACGTGCAGCGCGCCGCAAGGTAAGAAGGTTGGCGCAAGGACGACGATCTTTTCGTTCCCGGAAAGGTGGTAAGGGTCGACGACCGCGGCGGACAGACTCGCCGCGAGAACGGTATCTCCGAGGAGGAGAACGGCCTAGAGCTAGCCAACAACCCTGTCGACTATTATTGTAGCTCCCCCTTCACGACCCCCCAACCATAGTCGCCCCTTCATAGCGAACCCCTTACCCCCCCGTACCTCCCTAGCCGTCCACGACCTGCCTATTATTGTCAACTCGTTTCGTCTCCCATGCGTCACCGTTCTCATAGACCTAGATTTAGCGTTCCCGACCTGTCGACTGACCAACCGACCGACCTAACCACCTCCCCCCCCCCGTTCGCTCTCATCCCTCTTCCTTGTCTATCCCCCCCCTCCATCGCTCACGCCTTTCTTCAACAGTCGATATAGACTAGTACGGTCGAGAGTAACACGCAGATATACAGACACGCACTCATACTCATATACGTGTACGTATATACGCATCGATCCGCACATCCACTTCCGGTAGATGGTTCTTTATCCTTCTCCTCTCTGTCTCTATCTGTCTGTCTGTCTATCTCTCTGTCTTTCTCTCTCTTTCTCTGTCCGTCGATGTCCGGCAATCGTCGCTTTTACGACCGTCGCGATTTTTATGGATTTTGCGGTTCGGGGAACTTTACGGGGTCTCTCTATCGGACATTAGAAGTTAACCTTCCCGGTTTCCGCGGTTTCTATCTTTCGCACTATTTCGTTAGTTTCGAGATTTCGAAGACTCGCGAAACTTGTTCGTTCTATCGGAGATGCGGAAGTCGCACGAAATTATCTCCCGCTCTCAGGGGTGGTTCTTGCCAATTTAAGGACTCCAATCCGTCGATGGGCTAATTCGATAAGCGGGCGCGAGGCTGGCGAAGGCTTCGTGGTCCTTCGATAGGCAGTCGAACGAAACCTCATTTGGATCGCGATCGGATCGAACGTCGACGAACGTCGCGATTCGTTTCAATGCGCGAATTTTTCAACATCCGAATCGGCCCGTCAGATTCCGGTAAAAGCGACGATTTTACAACCTCTTCTCACCAATCATTCTCACAGCCTTCAAGGTCCGCACCAAGCAGTCGCATTCGGTAAAATTCACGCACCCCCTAACGACCCCTATCTTTCCAGCAAAATTAGTACCCACAGTTGAACTTACCGAACACCTCCAATCATTGCAGATCCGACTAGTCTGACCCAACTAGCATTAGTTTCACTGTCATTCTGTCATCCTTCACATCCCTTAATAACTGTACCCCTATAAATCTTCCTGTGATCGTCCACCCCGTCGAAACGATCTCCCCAGAAGATCCAATAGTTATCGTCACTGTTTATCTCTTTCTCTCTCTCTCTCTCATTCTATCTCTCTCTCTCTCTGTCTGTCTGTCTCTCACTCTGTCTCACTTTCTACCTCTCAGCCCTCTCCCGCCCAGAGGTTTAGGCTAGAGAACGCTAGTAAAACAGAACATAGTGGTGTAGTTTAAGAGTAATTAAGTAGCGTGAGTATTAGTGTAATAGAGTAGTAAGTAGTAAAGTGTGGCGGGGTGTGCGTGTTTTGGGGCAGGTTCATCACGGCGTTCTCGCAAGGCATTGACGACCTGGAATCTATGGATCTGCGCACGTTGCGTGCGATACGCGTGTTGCGACCGCTCAAACTTGTCTCCGGCATACCGAGTGAGTAGCGCTTCAGTAAACGAAATTGGCGCGAAGAGGCTCTGGATCCAATTTTCTCACGAGAGCGAAGTCAAATTTTCGATGTAAAACGAATGAGTCGATCCGAACCGTAAACCGAAAAGATTAAATTGAACGAGAGCGATAATCGGGAAACGAATCGTTTTAGCGAAAGATCGGGCCCCGCTTCACGTATCGAGAGTGACTGTAACAATAATGATAATAAAGAAAAAAAAAAAGAAGCAGATATCAAATGGGATGGAGAAAAAGTAATGGGAATAAAGAATGAATAAAAGTGTTAGAAGAAGCCCGGGACCTCGCTTGGCCGTCGGTACTTAGCTATCTCTTTCACACGTTCTCCGCTTTTTACTTCCCCCACCCCCCGGCCTCGTCTCTAGTAACGCTAGTAACGCAAACGTGAGCAGGAAAACTTTGGCGGTTGCCGCTCGACAAGCGTCCTCGAAACGTTCCTCGCCGCTTGGGAATCCTCGAACGCCTCGAAGGGGCCAGACTCGATCCACACACAGATATATATCTACCGTCTACTTTCCGTTCCTTTCAATTATCATACATGTACGTGTGTACGTCGAATAGCGCCTTAACATTGATCCGATTAAGTGCTCGGAGTATACGTACATGGTGATCGCGGCGGAACAATTATTTCGGAAGGTACCTATGTCTACTAACCTTGTGATGATGATGATGGTGATGATGATGATGATGATGATGATGATGCATGCTGTGTGTGTTTCCGGTGCTTGGGAATAGAATGTGCACGCGAGACGCGTGCGCGCGCTTAAAAAATTTGATCACCATGTACGTATAACGTATACATCGGAGAGATAAACATGGTAGATGAGAGCGTAGTTGATTATTCTACTGCAAGTTTTCTTTCGTTTTAATGCCTTGCGAAGTTTAGATCGTTTCGTTTTCCGTTACTGTAGTACAACCCGTAATAGATACTCTTTAAGGGCTGTATGTTGTGCTTAGAATTTTGGCGGGGTGAGTCGATTATTCTTAGCATACAGGAATGTTTCGTGAGTCGAGTAATTATATTGAAGTAAGAGTTACATTTTTTTATTCGCCCGATACCGTACCATTCAACGCATTGCCCCTTTTCGACGATCCCTTTTACTGCATTCGACCACGCCTTCTACTCTTCCTCTCGGATCGGCGAGAGAGAAGACAGTTCGCGATACGGCTACCATTGGCAAGTTCAACATTACTATAAGAGCTTTGAGCAAAAAAAAAAAAAAAAAAAAAAAAAAAAGAAAAACTTGAAAAACGACTCGCGCTTGTCGAGCAGCAACGGTATTGCGAAAAGTTCCACTCTTGAGGTGTAATGAACCAAAAACAAAACAAACAAAAAAAAAAACTGGAAAAAAGGGGGATTGTCAATGATCGCGGAGGCAAAATTTTTGTCGGTCTCTAACGACGTGGGAACGGGTGGTAGGGCCTAATTACTCCTCGCCGACTGTGTTCTGTAAACAGGTCTCCAGGTGGTGCTCAAGTCCATCATCAAGGCAATGGCACCGCTTCTGCAGATCGGCCTGCTGGTACTCTTCGCCATCGTGATATTCGCCATCATCGGCCTTGAGTTTTATTCGGGAACTCTGCATAAAACGTGCTACAGCATAAAGGACATCAGTGAGTAGCGACTACCGAACGATACCGTACGTCCGATTCTCCCACATTCCGGTATCTCGCCATCCCATGATCGCTATTGACAGCCGACAGCAACCGCAATACTGTTACAGCAATAAAATAATACGATTATTCGTAATAATTGACTCGCTCGCAAAGTGGCACAAGTGCAACACGGAATCTTATGCTCGCAATTCCACTTTTTTCGTAGATATTCTTGAACACCATTATGGCCATGACTTATGCCACTTACAGTTAAATTGATCACGATTCATACGTTATATTTTAATGCACGCTTGGATTTAGTCTCACGTAGTCGCTAGCGGCACTAATTTGACGATCGGTAGGAATGACCTTGAACCCTGCTTTCAGATATTATTATAAAGGAGGGCGAGTTGCCGAGTCCGTGTAACACGGACATCAAGGGCGAGGAACCATGGGGTGCCCACGTGTGCAACGCAAACGACTCGAGGTGCCTGGATCACTGGGAGGGGCCAAACTTTGGCATCACTAGCTTCGACAACATCGGTTTCGCCATGCTCACCGTCTTCCAGTGCATCACTATGGAGGGTTGGACTGCCATATTGTACTGGGTAAAGCAAGAGATATGTTCTTCAGTGTTATAAAGTCTCTCCGCCTCTCTATTTCGCCTCACTGTCTCCTATATACGCATATACGTATATATACACGAATATATATATATGTATGATATATTTTTCGCTGTTGTACCACAAATTGTCTCTTTTTGTCATGCCGCCGCCGTTCGTCGTCGATGTTCGTCCGAGCAGCGTTCACGAGATTCTCATTACTCACGCCCGAAAGTCCGCGATAACGATAACCGCGTCCAACCAGTTTCCCATATTCTATGTTCTCACTCCACCCCCCCCCCCTCCCTCCCACAAGCACCGAAACGGTGGAATCCAGTGTTTTCCACGTGTCGCACTCGTTAATTGGATTTCGCATTGTTCCACCGACTCCGTCTCAACCCCTCTTCCCCTTTTCGTTCTCACTGTTACAATTGGCACCGTAACCCTTAACCGTAAGTTCTCTCATCTGATGGCAATCCCGGCAGCGCAGCGTTAAAAAAAAATCCTGATCCTCCCGCTAAACGTCTGTGCATCGTCCAATGTTAATCTGTTCCACTGTTAATCTGTTAATCTTGTTAATCTGTTAATTGTCGTTCAGTCTTTTCTGTGCCCCGTTTCAGTGATGGATTGCGCTATCGACTGGCCTGCCTTCCCACGTGCAGCCTCTGTGTGTATGCGCATCTACGTACCTAACCCAATATTGGCTGTGTCTTACTTGTCTTCCTCGTTTTTCACCTACCGAGACTAACGCTGCGCCACCTTCATCCCCCCCCCCCCCCCCCCGCCCAACCCCCTCCCACCTCCTCCAGTCTGGCGTCGCGAGGCCAGTCCGCCCTCTCACCCACCTAATCGTCATTGTTTTCCCGACCGTTCCCCTTCACCATTTTTTTTTTTTGTCACCTCCGTCTGCCCGGCGTAACGCCGATGACGTGTTATTCGCTGTAGATTTTCTCGAAAGGCCACTTTTTCGAAGAAGCTTCACGCGCTCGCGCGTAAGACGAAGAAGAGGCATGCTTTTGTTATCGAAAGAAAGATACTTACGCTAACACTGACGTATATGTTCACCTTGCTCAGTATAACACTGTCAGTTTCAGCCCTCTTTGCAAAGTCTCGATGTTCATTGTCTCTCTATCTATCTATCTATCTATGTCGATGGTTTTTGGGCTTGCTGTCGAGCTCGTCGGACGGAACTCGCTGCCGATCCGCCATTTCTGCGCCTCTCGCGAAGGAAGGCGAGGATCGATATAGAGTATCGTCCGGCCAGCTCGAAGCTGCTGGTCGATCGGAAAATCCTGTCGACGGATCCCGCCAGTGACGGGAGAAGAGAATTCGTATTCTCAGCCTCCGGTCACTCGGCCGAAGGTCCTTCGAGAGTGATCTCCACCTGACAATTTTTGAATGTTTGTGCTACTACCCGTTTCCACTGATCGATATGCGTAACAGCCTGTGTAATCCGGTGTGTAACCGTCGACAACGCGTAATCGCTGACTTCACGTGGCTATGGTCGAATTTGCAGACAAACGACGCTCTTGGCAGCACGTACAACTGGATTTACTTTATACCATTGATCGTCCTCGGCTCATTCTTCATGCTGAACTTAGTTCTCGGTGTCCTGAGCGGGTAAGTGTCCAACCCTCTTTCGCCCAGCGAGCATTATTATTACTTAGATATTCACCCACCCAATGTATTCACACACAATATCCGTACATGACGACCGATGTAACTATACGAGGAAACAGAACAATGTGTAACACACGATTCGCCCACAAACTCGAAATCGCAATCCCCCCCCGAAAACCGAAACAGTACACCCCACGTGATCGTAATTTTATCTGGGCCCTTTATCGTTTTGTTCTATATCGAAGAGAGTTCTCGAACGAGAGAACCCGCGTCGAGAGACGCGCTGCGTATCAGAAGGCAAAGAGAAAGCGTCTCTTCACGACGGCGTTCAGTTCCTACTTAAAATGGATCACTCAAGCAGGTCTCGAATCAGCGTATTTTATACTCGGCAAATATAAACGCTCCCTTAACGCAAAATGGCCCGGCCAGTCGAGCGATTAATCGACAGAGAGAGCGCCCTTTAAAGGTTGCCACCCTTTCACCGTAGAGCCGCTATTTTATCTCAGCCCCCTTCCCCATGGCACCCTGTCGTAAGCTAACGTTAGCCCCCCCCCCCCTCCCCCCTCTTGACACCCTCGAGGCTCCTCGGGACGAGCAAATCTATCGCCGATCGCGTCGCGTAGGTCTGAAGTTACTTTCCTCCGCCACGCGTTCCATTTTCCCGTGTAAAATGTTCTTCCACCCCTCCCCCCCCCCCCCCTCAAGCCGTACCCGCTACCATTCAGGCACCCACGCTGTGTAACGCTCTGTAACGCTTGTGTAGAGAGTTTGCGAAGGAGAGAGAGAAGGTCGAGAACCGGCAGTCCTTCCTGAAGTTGCGGAGACAGCAGCAGCTCGAGCGCGAACTAAATTGCTACCTCAATTGGATCTGCAAAGCAGGTTAGAGAAGCTGTGCGATTGATATCCCCATGGTGATAAAGCTGTCCGAGCGGACGGTCGGAATTATCTGTGTACGGGAACCGTTAGCAGGGGGGAGTAGAAACTTTGAGCGAGTTACGGGGAGAACCGATGTTTGCCGATCGGCCTTGATTTCTTCCGGATTTTCGATCATTTTTGAGCCCGACTCGCTCAAAGGTTCCTCTCTGAGTAGATGGTATATCCCCATGGTGATAAAGCTGTCTGAGCGGACGGTCGGGATTATCTGTGTACGGGAATCGTTAGCAGGGGGGAGTAGAAACTTTGAGCGAATTACGGGGAGAACCGATGTTTGCCGATCGGCCTTGATTTCTTCCGGATTTTCGATCATTTTTGAGCCTGACTCGCTCAAAGGTTCCTCTCGTACGCTAGATGGTATATCCCCATGGTGATAAAGCTGTCCGAGCGGACGGTCGGAATTATCTGTGTACGGGAACCGTTAGCAGGGGGGAGTAGAAACTTTGAGCGAGTTACGGGGAGAACCGATGTTTGCCGATCGGCCTTGATTTCTTCCGGATTTTCGATCATTTTTGAGCCCGACTCGCTCAAAGGTTCCTCTCTGAGTAGATGGTATATCCCCATGGTGATAAAGCTGTCCGAGCGGACGGTCGGGATTATCTGTGTACGGGAATCGTTAGCAGGAGGGAGTAGAAACTTTGAGCGAGTTACGGGGAGAGCCGATGTTTGCCGATCGGCCTTGATTTCTTCCGGATTTTCGATCATTTTTGAGCCTGACTCGCTCTGAGGTTCCCGCACTCGTACGCTAGAGTCCTTTATCGCCGGAAGTAGAGTAATGTTGGCTATGCATTTGATGCTGAAGAAAACTGTATCGACGCTAGTGTATGATAATTTTGTCTGAGTCTTTGAAAATCGGTTTTGACAGTAATTTCCCGTTTTTTAGAGGAGGTTATACTTGCCGAGGAGAGGACCACGGACGAGGAGAAAATGCACATACTAGAAGGTCTGTTTTCATTACTACTGTTAGATTAGAGAACATTGATTCTCGCATGTAGCGAACGGCGCGAGATACGTTCTCTATCGGTTTTCTAACTCGACGTTCCGTTTCGCAATCCCGCAGTAAGAAGAAGAGCGGCCGCTAAGAAGAAAAAGCTCAAGAACCTCGGCAAGAGTAAAAGCACCGACACGGAGGAGGAGGAGGGGGAGGACGAGCAGGAGGATGGTGAGTTGTATTTCTCCTACTCGCCTTGGCCACTTCTTCGACTTTCTATTTCTATCATTCTATTACTACCGTTCTTACAACCAGTTACTCTTCTTCTACTTCTTCTCCTTCTTCTACTGTTACTACTTACTGTGTCTACTACTTCTATCTCTTCGTTCTCTACTTGTTCTTCGCCCTTCTACGCTCTTACGTAGAAGTATTGTCCACTGTTTTTTGAACTATTTTTGAAATTAAAGTTGGCGACCTTCTTACTTCAGAACGGTCTCGAACGATCCCTATCGCAGAATATTGAGATGAACTTATATAGTAGTAAGGGATTTTCTCGCAGAGTAATTCAGTAGTATGGGTCAGCGTGTCGACGTATCGTTCTCGAAATTCGTGAATTTGTCTGCTGTAAATGTAAGATCCAGTGATTCAATAACATATGCGGTGAGGCGAACGATACTGTCGTGACGTTGACCCTCGTTCGTTCGTTTTATTGACTCTCTCAAATATCTATCAGCATTACCTAATTATTGGCACGTGTTTGCATTATTATTCATTGTCTCATCGACATTGTATCGTTATCGATAACGCCATATTTACCAATGTATTCGTAATACCGTTCTGTGCATTTTGGGAGTGAGTACGAGGATGCGAGTAAGAGAATGCGAGTAAGAGAACGGATGCGAGCGTGAGAGTGTTACTTTTTGGAAAGATAGAAGGGCGCGAGGTTACGAAATTTATACTTAGCGTACCTCGCCCCACCCCCCGCCCCATTCAAAAAACCCCATTGATTTGCCGATGAACATTCTAAACACACGCTATCAGATGCTCCTCTTGTTTCAGTGCCTAAGAAAAAGCTCAAAGGTAACTACCAAAACCGTGAATGCCACGACTATATCTATATATATATCTAAATATATATATATCGTAATGAGCAACGTAACAAAGGCTGTACTTGTAAATCTTACATGACTGTTACTGAGTTGTTTTCGTTTAGATATCGTTTCCTTTGTTTTCCTCTCTTTTGTTCTTTCTTACGTCCTTCCTTATTGTCATTCTTACTTTCGCCATTAAACGGGATCATTGACGTTCTACGTTCGATTATGTTTGTCCGGTCAGCTATCTGTTGTCGCAATTCTTTTCTCCATCAAGAACACGTCACGATTTTCGACTCAGCTCACATTGCCCGGTAAGCGAAACCACACTTACACACGCACGACGTGGATGAAAGTGACTCCGACACAACCGTCAATTTATTTCCGTCGATCGAACTTCTCTTTTACGTCCACTCATCCATACATTTATATATACATGATACATACATCGCTGGAAATCGCAGGCTGTGGATGCACAGAGTGCATGGATAGAGGCAGTTGTAATGGTCGTATAAAAACCTCTCACAACACTTATCAATTCTTATCACTCCTCTCAGATCGTATACGACACGTAAAACTTATATACAACTCGGACACGGCAGAGATTGCGTGGACAATTTGGAAGGCTAATTGATTTTGTTTTCTCTAGGTATCGCTTCTGTTGGCTGGCGTAACGATAAATATTTTCTTTCGCGACCGAACCGGAGCACTTGAATTCCTCGATGCAGCGCGAATCTGTAATCGAGTCGAACGTATACAGATCTTTGTTGAATGTAATGCGACCGAGGATCGTCCTTGTTGCTTGAAAAATATCTTATCGACAAGTGCTCCCTGTCGGTCGTACGTATTCATATACATACTTATGTCGTTTAGGTACACGCCGAATTTCGGCGGTGGAGCACTGGTTAATGTTCATTTTGAAAGTACATGACATACGGCTAATGTACATTTAGATTAGCTGAGAGCTGTTTGACAGACAGAAACACAACCGTAGTTGAGTAAACAATTAGCATCGCCCGATACGCACGGGCGAGATTTCATATTTGTTTGAGTCGTAGACTTTGTTGAACATCACGTATATACGTAATTGTCCCATAGTGAGTTTTTTGAGGGTATTGGCTGAACTTAGCGTAAACCTGTTATCGACTTGACTCACACGCTAGTTTAATTGATACTGGTAGATACGTACGTATTTTGTGATACGCATTGCTGGCCCATATTATTACCATAGTGATTATCCCGCTTACGTAGAGTAATACTTAGAATAGATTACTTTGTGTATATCTACTATACTTTTGTACATTAATTTTGCGGAAAGTGCCATGACTGAACGGGGCACGCAACAAGCGATGAGATTAGAACCGTTAGTCCGAGAGTGTCCCGATGATGAATAATTTGTAAATGGAATGAGAAACGACCGGCACGTACCGTCGGATTTGTCGATTTCTGTCGCGAACAACGTCGGCTGACCACTCTCGGATTAAAATTAATAATTTCCGGGTACCCATTCTCCCCAAAAGACTAGAACCAGTGAGTTTCAAGTAGTCAAAGTCTAGCATTGGTCAGACATTCGATCGCCGCGATAAAAGATTAACTACATGCACGTTCTCAAATGAAATTCTTCCAAAGTTCGAGTACGAGTGTTACATTACCGTCCCTTTAACGAGCTTAGACTGTCACGTCATGATTATATTCGATAGCTCTAGAACGTTCATGCATTGTTTCGACTAACCGAGAATATTTGTCGTGCACGATTCGAGCTGTTGTCAAAAGTCACGCGACTCAACGATCATTTCATTCGGACGTTTTCAAGGAAGTTTCACTGGATAAGCGTTATAAAATTTCGGTCAACTGGTTCGCACGTCGAAGAATACCCTACCGACGAATAATAATTGCGCTGGTAACCGACGACCCACCATACTGACTCACACCCCGTGTCTACCTTATAGGGTTCTCGAAAGCTTCCAACTTCAAGTCGAAGGTGAAAGACATGGGGATCTGCATGCAATTCTGGCGTGCCGAGAAGAGATTCCGCTTCTGGATACGAAATTCCGTGAAGTCGCAAAAGTTCTATTGGTTCGTCATCGTCCTTGTGTTCTTCAACACCATCTGCGTGGCCGTGGAGCATTACGGGCAGCCAAAGTGGCTCACCGACTTTCTTTGTAAGTCATACGCGCCCCGACTGAAACCTACCACCTTCCAACACAACGTGCAATTATCCGTAGCAATTATAACAATTAACTGTACGGCCACCGACTTGGCCGGTAAATACATTAACGCAGTGCCGCAGCAAAAAGCTAATTACACGATAAACGATAATAACTCGAATAATAACGACTGCCAATGATTTACGTAACGAGCGTACATTCAATTATAACAATAAATTATTCGCAAGGCATTCACTGCGCTACGCAACGCTTCGCTTACGCTGCACTTACGTTAACGTAAACGTTTACGTTTACGTTAACCTAACGGCTGACCGTATGGCCTACCTAACTCTTTCGATTCTTTTCCAGACTTCGCAGAGTTTGTGTTCCTGGCCCTGTTCATGATGGAGATGTTCATAAAGGTGTACGCCCTCGGCCCACGCACATACTTCGAGTCAAGCTTCAATCGTTTCGACTGCGTCGTAATATCGGGCTCGATCTTCGAGGTGATCTGGTCCGCGGTGAAGTCCGGCTCTTTCGGCCTCTCCGTCCTACGTGCCCTTAGACTACTCAGAATATTTAAGGTCACCAAATACTGGAAGAGCCTGAGGAACCTAGTAATATCTCTGCTCAGCTCGATGCGCAGCATCATCTCCCTTCTATTCCTGCTCTTCCTATTCATCCTCATATTCGCGCTGCTCGGTATGCAGCTCTTCGGCGGGCAATTCAACTTCGATGCCGGCACGCCGCCCACCAACTTCAACACCTTTCCCATCGCGCTGCTCACTGTCTTCCAAGTGAGTACCAGCCATAAGTACCGGGAGTACCATAAGTATCGACGCTCTCTCATTCCACACCCATTGTCCCGGATCGAAGAGTCGTGGACCGTGATTGACTGATGGGCAACCAATTGGAATGCTAAAACAGAACCTAGACGAAAGCACGCAACTGTTAGCGAGCGTCCCTGGGACGATTCGAACGAATCCGATTTGCGAAACGAAACGCTTACACTGCCCATCACTGACACAAAATTCGCTTCGTACCGACAATGCGGAAGGAGGGAGGAGGTTTATATTGTCTCTCTTCCCGGTCGTAGTGGTACTCTGCTCACATATTATATCACACTTGCTTGACGGCTCGCGACGGTAGATTCGAGCGCGTTCTTTTAGGTCATGTACTTTAGGGGGTGGGACTGTACCTAACGGTTCGTTGACATTCGACAGATCCTGACCGGAGAAGACTGGAACGAAGTGATGTACCAGGGTATCGAGTCGCAGGGCGGTACCAAGAAGGGCATGGTCTACTCGCTCTACTTCATCGTACTGGTGCTCTTCGGCAACTACACCCTGCTGAACGTCTTCTTGGCTATCGCCGTCGACAATCTGGCGAACGCCCAGGAGCTGAGCGCTGCCGAGGACGAGGAGAAGGAGGAGGACAAGGAGAAGCAGATGCAGGAGCTCGAGAAGGAGATCGAGTCGCTGCAGAAGCCCGGCGACGGTGGAGCACCGAAGGTCGAGATCTGCCCTCCTAGTCCGACACAGAACTTGTAAGTCGCCTCTCAATTTTGCAACGTTCGTCCTAAAGACGGAATACGCGCTAAGAGCCGTTCGTCCCAATTACAGCAAGGACGGTAAGGGTGGAAGGCAGGCGTCCGAAGAGAAGAAGCAGGATGAAGACGATGACACGGGACCAAAACCAATGCTGCCATACTCCTCCATGTTTATACTGTCCCCTACGAATCCGTGAGTACGCCGGAAATTGTATCCCAGCAATCCCATTAGCCAGTTCCATTACCGCCAATTTCCCAATATCTCCTTTGCTCGCCGAATCTCGGATAGTCGCCCTCGGCGTCCTAATTCTCGGCTAACTCGATTCCAGCGTAAGAAGAGCCGCCCACTGGGTCGTCAACCTGAGGTACTTCGACTTCTTCATAATGGTGGTGATATCGCTCTCGAGTATCGCCCTCGCCGCTGAGGATCCCGTCTGGGAGCACGCGCCAAGGAACGCGATACTGAACTACTTCGACTACGCGTTCACCGGTGTCTTCACCATCGAGATGATCCTGAAGATCATCGATCTCGGCATCATACTCCACCCGGGCTCGTACCTGCGCGAGTTCTGGAACATAATGGACGCGGTGGTCGTGATATGCGCGGCCGTGTCGTTCGCCTTCGACATGTCCGGCAGTTCGGCGGGACAGAATCTGTCGACGATCAAGTCGCTCAGGGTGCTGCGCGTGCTCAGGCCGCTGAAGACGATTAAGCGCGTGCCGAAGCTTAAGGCGGTGTTCGACTGCGTCGTGAACAGTCTCAAGAACGTCATAAACATTCTCATAGTGTATATATTGTTCCAATTCATTTTCGCCGTTATCGCGGTACAGCTCTTCAACGGCAAGTTCTTTTACTGCACCGACGAGAGCAAGTATACGAAGGAGGAGTGCCAGTGAGTATCAGATAGTTGGTCGAGTTCATGTTTCGATGAGCGTCGCGGTTCAGACATTCCTCGCTGCGTAGTTGGTGCCTGATTAGGATTACGTAATGGACCTTTTTTTCGTGCAGTGGCCAATACTTCATATTCGAGGAGGGGGCAATGTTGCCGGAGCCGAAGAAGCGGGAATGGCAGTCGCAGTGCTTTCATTACGACAACGTGATGGCGGCCATGCTGACGTTGTTCGCGGTGCAAACCGGCGAGGGCTGGCCGCAGATCCTCCAAAACTCGATGGCGGCAACTTACGAGGACCGGGGCCCCATACAGAACTTTCGCATCGAGATGTCCATTTTCTACATCGTCTACTTCATCGTCTTTCCATTCTTCTTCGTTAACATCTTCGTGGCCTTGATTATCATCACGTTCCAGGAGCAGGGAGAGGCCGAGCTCCAGGACGGAGAGATCGACAAGAATCAGGTGAAACATTCATGTTCTCCAGCTTGATGTTCCCCCAGTTAGCTCTATAGCATATCCTGCAACTCGTTGATTTTATTAGCGGATGTAATGTCAATGTTTCTAGCAAACGATAGCGAGCGTAGCCTATGAGCGTTGTATAGAATTTTTCTTTTTAATCGTAAGTGTCTCTCCGGGCGCCTTAATGAATCGAGCGGATACTTTTTGCAGAAATCCTGTATAGACTTCACGATACAGGCACGACCGCTCGAGAGGTATATGCCGAAGGAGCGTAACAGCGTAAAGTACAGAATATGGAGGATAGTCGTATCGACGCCATTCGAATATTTTATCATGATACTCATCGTATTAAACACATTACTGCTAATGATGAAGGTAAGTGTCGCCGACATTCGGGGCGAGGCGGCCCCATTTTCTACTTCTCATTGATCGAATCGCTCGGGATAAAATGTGACCCAATGTTATAACTCCCACCCCGTCGCGAGTAAGATGAACTCATATGCGATACTCTTATCTCGATACGTACGAAATTGTTGTTTTGAATAGCGATCTCACTCGCGATGCGTAACTCGACTTTCCAAATAGCACGGTTTTTACCGACGTCAGACAATTAAAAGTTGAATTTGATTCCTATCGCGCGAGTGTGATCGCACAAAAAGGAAATTCTCCGCCGGTGAGATCCGAAGTAACCCTTAACCACCGTCCGAATACCTTTAATCCTCGAGACTCATCTTTTCAACCCTCTGAACATCCTACTTTCTCCATTTCCTCCCACGTTGTCCCAATCCGGAGAACGTCGATATTTTTTAACAACATACTACCTCCAACGATTTCGGATCGGTCGACTTTAACAGCCAAGTGCTAGAGTGTTATTTGTCGGCCGCCGAAATCGATGAGGCCTTTCTGCAACGATGCATCTGCCCACCTTACCTCACCGTTCCCCATTCTTCTGGCCCTCTCCCCCTTCCCATCTTCCCTCATCCTACGACACGCATCCCTCAATCTGCGATCTGTCCCGATCGAAGGAAAGCGAATGATCCCCAGTCTTACGAAAGTTCTACGAAACTGCATGGCCGTCGTTACTGTCTCCCCGTTATAATCGATGTCGAACAGTTCGGACCGGCCTACAGATACCTCCGTAGATTAGAAACGTCGCGTACCCGCGAACAAAATCGTGACGCGCAACGTCGAGAGGGAGAAAAAACACTACCTTTCCGAGTGTGTCATCGATGTGTTGTTTTTCCACAGAACAAGAAATGATATCTGTATATATATGTATCATATAACAGCTATATATACATATATATAAAATATATACACACATACACGACGTGCGTTCGACTTTTAAACGCCTCGTTCAAGGCCATTCTTTGACTGGTGCCGAGGAAGCGAAAGCGTTTGCACAATTGTACATACAAGATGATATTACTCATTCTATCGATATACGTATATATATATATATACACACATATATATATATACCTGCTTTTACTTATCAAAAACCGATGCCAATCGGTAGTACCGACGACGAACGAGAGACTCACTGGATAATGAAAGGCTGCGACATAGAAGAGAGAGCCCTGCACGCGAGTCTACGTGTTTAATAGAGCACCCTTTCCTATTTATTCTTTTCTATTACTCTATTTTGTCACCCTGTCTTCTTTCTCTGTCTCTTTAACACCTGCCGCCACTCTGCCTTTCTCCACCTCTCTATGTTATCTCGTTCGCTCTTCTCCTCCTACCGGCTGTCTACCTAACAATATCAGAACACACTGGCTGTCAGAAAAAAACACGGAGAGTTCGCAAGATACGTTGCGACACGCAGAATCCATGCTTGATTAACAGGATGTGACCAGCATTTTTAACGGCTACCTTTTAACCAGCATTTTTAGGCATTTACCGACGAAGGACTAGCCTGACTCGTCGACGACACGCTGCGCTGTATGGAATGACTGATTCCGAATTTTTCTACTATTTCTCTCTCTCTCTCTTCTCTTCATTTTTTTCAGTTCTTCCTTCTTATTTTGGCTTTTGTTGAACTTTTCTCTCTTTCTCTCTCTCTCTATCTCTGTCTCTCTGTCTGATTAGTATACGTAACAGCCCTCGAGTGTGTTAATCCCGTGTTCATGATCGCACGCTGAACAATGTTGAGCCCTTACATAATGCTTATTTTTTGGCCGGAGCGAGTCGTTTCCCTTGGCAAACTCGAAACACTCGCCCACCGAAGCGTCTGACATTGATAGCGAAAGACTCGTTACATTTTAAACACACGCTGGATTGATTGAGTGGATTTGACTTGGTTGATGGATTGATTGATTCGACGTGCACGCGCAACACGTTTCGCTGTTCGTGTGACAGAATTTTGTTGCCTGTACCAGCAAGGAATGCCCGACTTATTATTCACCTGCACACGCACCTGCACATGGTCTTGACGATCGAGCACATACATGAGTGAACACACAATGATATATCTTGTCTGTCCATCCGCCCCCCATCCCACGTACGTGTACGCGAACCGAGTGACGACTACGTTCTTTCCGAAAGGGGGAAAAAAAAGAGTCCAAAGAAGGAATTGAATAGACCGTACTCTACAGTTCGGATCCGATTAGAAAATCTATGTCACTTTGTTCGGCGTACAGTAAGTTTTACTCACATGTTACGTGTATATACATATACATGAACACCCACGCACAGGCACACGAAATTCCATATGTGTGCATAGACGACACAGCGCCGGGATGATTCTGCTGACACAGACAAGGACACCTACATACGATCGCACAGTCACATATACACGTGCAAAGGCTGCGTGTCGCATGCTGGCTGCTAGCAAAGAAAAAAAAAAAAAAAAAGAAACCGACAGGAAAAGGTCGATATTATAATATCATCACGTTAATCACCGAGTTGAGCGAAACAGAACACGAGACATCCACTGAATGTGTGTGTGTTTTTCTCAGTTGTGCAAAAAAAAAAAAAGAAAAGAAAAATGGGGGATGAAAGCCACGAATTTCTTCCATTGCACGGGGCGTTCGCACGATTTTTGGCCCTCCCCGATCCGAAGAAGTCGGGAGTAACGAAAGAAGGTGGATTTCGAAATCTAGAATCAGTATTTGGCTCTAATGAACTATTTATAATAATCATAATTCTTTAAAAATCGTCGTCCCTTCTTTCGTTCCCCACTTCCGGACGCTCGAGTCGTGCGTTGTTCGTTCTCCACTCTCTAAAGCCGAGGATTGCTATAACTTCCGGTTTAGCCGAGCGCGTACTTCCGTTTCCTCGTTATCATTTTTCTCCCATCTTCTCTTCGCACTGAGTCGAACATTTATTCTGCCGTTCCCTCGACATTCTTCCGACCCCCGTTATCTCTCTCTCTCTCTTTCTCTCTCTCTCTCTCTCTCACCCTCGTATCTCTCTCCTTGGTTCTCTCGCGTCTTTCTCTTCACGCGGAATTTCTGTTCTCTTTCCGTCGTGAATAACACCGAATCACTCGATTCTTCATAAATCCTGAGTACGAAGCGAGCGAGAGCGACGGATTGAACGCAAAAAGAAAAAAATATCGCTATCTACGCAAAAAAGATTCCTGAGTCGAAAATCTCGAGTTCAAAATTGTCTCTCGTCGCTCCCGCGAAGTTTCGAGCATCAGTTTCTGTTGGGGGATACTTCTTGCTAGTTCATCGATAAGTATCTTCGAATTCACCGACTCATAACAGTGCGTATGTGAAACTATCCGGAAGTCTCGTATATTCCACCTGATCACAACGTTGACAGCGCACATTGCCCCGAGAACGTACGCTCATTCTATACCGACTACTTCCCCCCCAAATACTGATACACGCCGCGTGTATCCACCGTGCACACTGAAATATTCCACCACACGACTCCCAGAACGCATCCGGAACATATGTACGGCATCATCGGATATATGCATATTGCGTGTACGGTAAATAACGAACGCGGGAAGCGGGAATGCTTCCAGTGTCACGTCGCACGTAAGCTCGGCAAAAAAAAAAAAGAGAGAGAATAAAAAAGGTGCGAATCCTATATTTTTAGGAGGTCTGCGAACGACGCTTCCCTACGTCGTCGGACGTGCGTGCGAAACTGAAACACGCTAGGTGCCCCCTCACTCTTCTCTTATCGAGTCGTTTCGCATCGGTACACGGTGTATCCCGTATCACGTTAAAGCCGTCACACGCGTTTCACATGTAACACGACGGGCCTATTCAGCACCATGAATATATCTTTCACGTCGTCCGTTCGCAAACGTTGACGTTACTATTAAAACGCATTTATTGCCGCTTCGTTAGCGAGTGGGTGACAGTCTGCATCATTTCTTATGCTCAGATCAATTAATTGGGTTATTTAGTGTCTGAATTGTAGGAATAAGTTTAAATTGCGAGACGATATATCTGACAATTTGAATACTTATCAGATAATCGAAAAATTAGGAAATATGATTGCAAACTGATTGTCACCGACTCGCAGCGCCATCTGGCGAGCCACTTTACGTGATCATCGTTATCACAGAAGGATCGAGGGACGCTAAGATACTTTGGACGTCGATCGGTCGACTCGTACCGCAAACTTTCATCCGAAACTCCCGAAACTTTGTCGTCAGCGACCTTGCGACGTCCAAGGGATCAGATAGTCGAGAGAGGTGACGATAAGAAAGCGAGTGGCAAGGTATCGAGTCCTTCATCCGGTCCAATCTACAGACGACCCCCATCTTACGTTGCCAATGACAACCATCTGAATAAGTAAGAGCAACAGGGGAAATAACGGATTCTATACACGGAAGGGTAATTGCATTATTAACATCGTTAACGATCTCCGCGCAATTAGACGCATCATGCACGCTGATGACAATCGACGTAATAAATATTCCCTCACTCGAGCACGTTCCCCCGAGCACAGAAATCCCGCGAGACGCCGATGTTAATTGAACGCCAACGACGATTTCTTTTTTTTTGTACAAAAAAAATATCGAGATATTCGAACGATCCTTGCCACTCGCTCTTGCGAGCCGCGCATTTTTCAATCTTGATTATATACGTACATATATAGGCCTTGTACGCCTGTTCACTGTCTGTCTGTCTGTCGGCCGTGTGTGTTTGTCAGTGTATGCATTGCAGTTCCATCGGCAAAGCGACGTGTACAAGAACACGCTGAAATACATGAACATGTGCTTCACGGGGATGTTCACGGCCGAGTGCATACTGAAGATCGCCGCATTCGGCGTGAGGGTAAGCTCCACCATATGCCAAGCCCTCCTATGCCTGAATATCCCGTTTGCTCCCCCCTCCCCAATATCCGAGACTGATCCCGGAGTGAGATTTTGTCGAGAAACTGTGACGCTCGCAGGCACATCGTGCGCATTTTTATACGAATCTTTCTAAATACGCGTTCGAAAGATTTTTCTGATAAATTTAGACGCAGATTTTGTTAGAGAATTTTGCGACGAAAGGAATTTTTCGGCTGCGAGCGTCACTTTTCGCCTGGACCGGTAAGTTGCCGCTTATTAGAAAAACATAGTGCGTTCCGAATGACGGAACTAGGTAGTGCGTAAAGTAATTGCCGGACACGATCGATACGGGAGTATAATCGTATATCTGTTATACGTTTATATACGAGTATTGTACGTAAACGTTGCGTAGACAAAGTATTTAGTCTGACGAGAGTGCGCGGAGCCGAACGGATTGGCCCGAGGTCATCGTAACTCTTTCCTTACCATTCTACAGAAGTCTCTGATGGTATTTATTAACTTTGCGTTGGACTAGCCGTTCGGCTCCGTGCTCAAAATTCATTACGGATTATACGATCGCGCACACATTTCTTGGGCGAGGTGTGCGGCACAGTGACGGTAGGCAATTTCCATCCGACAGTTTTCGCGAGATTGGATAAAGCGAGCGGTTCAAGTGAAACAGCCGTATCATTGCGCCGCCCGCCTCGCGCAAAACTCTAACTACAAAACTCGACACGACGCAAAAACGTATTAGCAGTAAATTGTTGGGCCACGATCGGATGGACCTCTCTTAATCGATTTCTCTCGTTGTCTGCATTGTAGATGACAGTTCTGTATGTGCAATGTTACCTATATACTCATATCCGATCGTACCTGCGTAGTGAAACGTCATTGGGCGCGCGAGCGCGTGACATCTACCCGATCGGACATAATCGCTCTGCAAAGGGGAAAAAAAATGGAAAAGAGACCCACTCAAACGAAGAGTCCCAAGCAACTGTACCAGCGGAATGTTGTCACGCGCGAGCGCGTCCAATGCGAAACTCAACGTACTCAGACACAACGTACACTCACGCGCCAACACCAACAGTCATACACGACACACAGATTCATAGGCTCATTAATTCAGCACTCATTTGAGAACGCGGACATGACGGTCCGACGCATATCACATTACATTATTTTAAGTTCATACTCCTTATCTATTTCTCTCTCTCTCTCTCTCTCTCTCTCTCTCTCTCTCTCTCTCTCTCTCCCTTTCTCTCTACCTATCTCATTCTCATAATCGTCTCCACCCCGTCTATCTCGCTCATCACCGTTCATTCGGAACGAGCCTTGAGAAAGGCTGCCAGTCCCGTTCTCGAAAGGGGGAACGGACGGGATCGAACGGAGAATTGGAAGAATGCGAAGCTCAGATTCTCCGAATCGCACGACGCGGACAATAAGATTGACGAAGGAGAGTGTCCGTGACGGTGTGAACGATCGCAAAGCGGCCGCGAGGATCGATCCGAGACAGGACGCTGCTTGCAAGCGCGGCGAAGGGGAACAAAAGCGAAAGAAAGCAAAGAGAAAAAAAAAAGAGTTAGCCCCCCAGACATCCCCGTCTTCGTCCCAGCATGCACTTCCGCCTACTTTGCATCCGCACGCTGGTCACTGCACGTGTGATGTTTTTTATGAATCCTCGCATGCGTACGTACGTAACGAGTTTATTATTTATTATTTGGAATTATGACTGCGTGTTATGGGCCAGCGATCTGACGATGTTCGACCGCGACGTAATGATATCGATCACGTCGATCGATTCGCGCGAGCGCGCGCGCGCGCGCACGCCTCCAACGTACAGATCGACGTACGCTGACGGAATGTTCCGCTTGGAAACGTGGGATCGTACGTTGGTACGCGTGCCAGGGTTGGAGCGTGAAGTCAATGGGGAAGGAGCATCTCGACGAAGGTCAACGGCGGGCATGACTGATAGAAAGAAAGTGATTAGTGAACGTCGGGCATCGAACACGTTTTACGTCGCAACCGCATGCAAAAGTATATATTTTTGTACGATAATCGATGATTAAGGAACGTGCTGAATATTGTTTCTCTGTTTGGATATATATTGTATATTGATACCCGCGCGAGACACGCATCTCACCACCGAACACGCCAGGCACACGCATACACACAGACACGAACATGGACACGCGGGCTGCACAGTCGAGCGACGTTGTGACAACAACAACACATCGCCTTTCGAGTATCGGGAATGATCGAGGATCGATCTCTTTGCCTTGCCGATCGATGGTAGAGGCCTGGGGGGAGGAAAGGAAGGAAAGAGCCGACGATCGAGCCGGATCTTTCGGCCGTTCGTTAGGCTGACCTTCCTCCTGTAGAGTCCGAGTTTGAAGATTAAAATTTTGAATCCGAGAACTTCGCGAGAAATGCGAACGATAAGGCCGATCTTGACGCGGAGGGATCTTTTTCCGTTCGTTATGATCGACGCTCGATCTCTTCGCCTTGCCGATCGATGATAGAGGCCTCGGGGGAGGAAACGAAGAAAAGAGCCGGCGATCGAGCCGGATCTTTCGGCCGTTCGTTAGGCTGACCTTCCTCCCGTAGAGTCCGACGTTGAAAACAAAAATTTTGGATCCGAGAGTTCCGTGAGAAATGAGAACGATTAGGCCGATCTTGACGCGGAGGGATCTTTTTCCGTTCGTTACGTGTTCGAACGAGACTCGGAGGGTGGATTGTAATATTGGGGAAAGGAAGGAGAGATCGCGGAGTGTCAAGATCAGCGTTTTCCGTTCGTTACGTCTTTGAACGAAGTGCGGAGGGTGGATTGTAATATTGGGGAACGGAAGGAGAGATCGCGGAGTGTCAAGATCAGCTTTTCACTTTGCGGCGTGCAGGATTCGATTATTCGATTGTATGACGTGCGACGAGCGTGCGCTGAGAGTTGGAATAGCGAGAGGAAAAATGGAACGAGAGAGTTCTTGTGTGGCAGGGCGGAGAATTTGCGTAGAACCTGGGTTGTGTTACGTCTGTGTGTTGGGTGTATTTTGTAGTATCACGAGGCGCCGCCAATTCTATTGGACAGCTTGACCATCGTGAACTTGGTCGTCACCCTCCTTTTCCTCATTGAGTGCATCCTTAAACTCGTCGCCTTCGGATGCAAGGTATAAACAAGCCTCTTAATCACTAACTCCACTCTCTCTAATCACACGCAACTTACTGTTACTGCTGACAATACATACGTCACATGATAAGCGTACGCAGGGCGTCAGGCAGCAATATACAGTAGAGTCCGAAAGTAACGACTGCAAAACTTTGTCAATCGCGCACAAATTCTACTAATTCCTAATAAGGCCCTTAAGTCTACGTCAACTTATACATTAACGATTATATTCGGTCAGATTAAAATCAGAGTTCAAGCCTGGACACCCTGCGCGCACATGAACAAATCTGTAAATATATGTACATTCACTGGTCATCGATCGTAATCACGGACAAAGAGATAGCGCGAGGAAAGAAATGGGATCGTAAAGAAAAACTGTGGCGAGAGGAACGAAAAATCACGAAGAGCGGCCGCAGGCAAGAGAAAAATCACACACACTCTCTCTCTCTCTCTCTCTCTCTCTCTCTCTCCAACAGAGACGAGAGAAGAGGGCGGAAACGATAGGGAACGAGACATTGTTCGGTAGAGAGCGAACACTTTCATGGCCGAGTTGTCGAATGTAGAGGAGCGATTAGACGATCTCAGTTTCGTGATGAGAGTCCGATACCTTCCTACTTTTTTGCCCGGGAGTTAATAGACTTTAGCTTCGAGTTCCGACGCGTGTCTCTACCTCTCTCTCTAGTTTTGCTTGCTAAACTACCGGCATGCTCCCGTAGATTATATTTCTTTAGAAGAGATCCCGCCACTCAATTACTCTTCAGCCGAACATCGATCACCAAAGAGTTACTTACGAGTGCGACTCCTTTTCTTGGGTATATCTTGCTAACTTGTAAATCGCATTCTCTCACACTGTCACCGAAGCCTAGTCTCCTCAGTTGAACGAAACTGTTTGCGCGCCAATTTGAGACGAACTTTTTCAATTCGCGTCCTATCCGGCAGACGCGCGATTTTTGGTGGGACGATTTTGTTGAAAATCGAGGGGACCGGGTGACGATCACACACCGTTAGGCAGCACCAAGGTCATACGTACACGTACATCAGATTAGTGCATATATACACAGACATATACATATACATATATATATTTAATTAGTATCGACATCCACATTGTTAGTTCACACCTGCATCATCCACACGTTCGCACATACAAGTACACACACGATAACACGTGACAAGCATACAGACAAGTGCCAACACAGGACACGATCACAGAAAGATCCGGCCGTGAGTGGCCGTACTTTCTCCTTTTTATTCTTCGAGAATTCAACTTAGCCTTTTCTTTTCTTATATAGTGGTAGCGATGCAGAACATACTACACACAAAGCAAGTATCTCGACGGTTGGTCACCTAAAAATTTCTCAATTTGAATGATATTCGTAATGCGAGAGATATAGTCAACATTTTCATCCTTTTACTATTGGCAACCGTCGAGATGGCTTCGTTTAAGTGGTCGCCAATGAGGATAACTTCTAATCGAACATTTCTGTGTCCCCTTTCCCCCCCTCCTCTCGGGGTTAGAATTTCTTCAAGGACGCCTGGAACACGTTCGACTTCATCACGGTGATCGGCAGCATCGTGGACGCCCTCGTGATCGAGTTCGGGGTACGTAAAGCTTCGACCTGACGATCGATTTGATCATATGCATTCGTGCAATGTCCGCTAGTATCAATTCTAGATCGCGCAAACGAGACATTGTAGCCGTTTCGACGATTCGCACTCGCAGACTGGGATTATTTCAATGTTAGAGTATACCAGCTTCGCAGTACTCACAATATTTGAGAATTCCGTAATTTCATTGCTTGGAGGTTTGTTGAGTGCAAACTTGATTTTAGCTGTCATTCGATCTTGTCATTTGCAATCGGCTACAATTCTTGCTTTGACTGTACATCGTTGGCGTACGAAAATTGGCAATCGGATGTGATTCATTCTGTGCTTGATGCGTTGGTAACAGATACTTCTGATTCGGTAACATGAACGAAAGTTGACCATTATTCCTGCCAATCCTCGTACGTCGCACACGTAACCCTGTATGCGTACATGTAATTCCCCGTAAGGCAAGACAGAAGACGCCTGAGAGTTCATTAAGTCACTGTGGCGCAATGTGTTTCGCTTGATGTGTGTAAAACTTTTTCGAAGTCTCGTACGTAATCGTTGTGTTTTTCTTTTAACCCTTCTGCTGCTTGTTTAGTTCCAGCCGAGCGCTACATTGAGAAATCAGAATGCCAACTAAAGATTACCAATGATACAACCGACAGTGTATACATATATGTACATATTGTGCGGAGCGAAACCAGTAACATACCGATGTAATTTTGTGAGAGAAGTATACGTTACACCTCGTAGCTAATATTGCGCTGCATTCATACGCTAACCAAATACAAAGAAACATGTGTAACAGATTTTGTACACCGTGCACAATCACTGACTAACAAATCTACCGGCCACCAGTACACTATTCGATTATCGGCATCACGATCATCTCGCTGCACACCGAACAGAAATTCTTTTGCCCAGTACACGTTACATGAACAAAAAAATTCAGTACACGAATCGAACGAACTCGTACGGTGTATAAAAGTCCACGACACAACCGCATAACGATCCATCGCCTCTAGACAAACATTTGGCCCAATCCGCCCACTCCGTACATATACCCGCCAGATAGTCCTGTAGTAGATCCTGCGTAATTCTCCTGTAAGACAGTGCCGAGTAATTTTACTGCTAGCTCGACAAACGATTCGTCACGACGATCTCGTCCTTTCCCACAAAATTCTCGTTCGCCGAAAATATCTTGTTCGAAGTCCGTATGCAGCTTTGCAATTACGCGATACGAAGTAATAACAAAAAAAAAAAATGATGGCGGAGATGAAAATTCGCAGGAGCACGGCAACTCCGACGAATCCTCCGCATTGCCGGCTGTCAAAGACAAATTGACGAGGTCAACAAGCCCCGCTCGTGAGATCGTCGATTCTTATCTCTCTACCCGTTCATCCGTTTTATCAGCCGTAACGTTGGCAGTGGCCTTAGAGTAAAGTATCGCTTCGATGAGAGCCGCTCGTCAGCTCCTCACGTATTCACAAAGCCAGCCGAGGCATTAGTACAGTGATTGTGTCCCGTTTCTTTTTCTATCCGAATACATCATCGTCCCGCAAGCAACATAAGCGCCAAGTCAATTAAGCCAGTCGGTGTTTGATATGGGATAATCATGATTATCTTGCAACGTCAACGTGTTTTTGTAATAGGAGCGGTTATCCGGAACTGGTCAGCTTGGCGAAAAAAAGGTATTAATTACTCAGCACTATGTCCCAACGATGACGTAAGTTCAGAGGCACCGGTTTATTAATGACGCATACTCGCAAAAATCTGCGCTAAGCACTACTTCCGTCACGCCCCGAGAGGCGAATCCCGTCTTTTCTTCTCGACAGACTTTGGAAAGCACAAGGTAGCGAAAGAGTAAGATGACGCGCGACCTGGCTGAACAAGTCCGACGAACAAATTTTCTGTCGTACAGTGGATCGCGCCTTGTTTCGATCACGATCGACACAAATAGATTTCGAGAACCGCGCGTTCTCGTAAAATTCCATGCTAAGCTCTACTTCCGTCACGCCCCGAGAGGCGAACCCTGTCGTTTCTTAGAATATCGCCGGCAGTCCACTTTGAACAGATTTTGGAAAGCACAGGGTAGCGAAAGAGCGCGCGACCCGGCTGAACAAGTCTGCCAAACAAATTTTCTGTCCCACAGTGGCTCGCGCGTTCTTTCGATCACGATCAACACAAATAGATTTCGGGCACCGCGAACACGAGCCACCCACTGACAACACCGACACCGTCCACCTCAGAACTCGAAACTGTCCATTGACACACGCGGAATCGATTCCTTGCAGCAAAAGGGTTAAATTATTATTCGAGTCGAGTAGAGGAAGTTGCAAGAATTTTTACTCAGATCTCTCCGTAAGGATGCATTCGCTCGATTTATTTGATCAGCTTTCTCTTGCACGCGAACTTTCGAACCTTGCCAGAATGGATAAGAATCTAGGGGAAAGCCAAGAACGATGGTTCTTATCTCCGAGCGAACGTCCACGAGCGTAAAGTCCTGTGCACGCGTTTATGTTCTCGCCGATCATTTCGCGAGTGTGTTAGGAGTGACATTCGTCGAATTCGTGCAAAAATCACGGACCATACAGAGACCCTCTTTATAGCTTCGTTCGTGCATCGTCCCTGGCCGCGAAGGCTTCCGCCGAGGATCCTAGTCGACCTTGGCTGTCGATTATCTTCGTCCTCGAAGACTGTCGTCGGTCACGGCGCTGCGCGCACGAAGCCGTTCGACCCGGTATCGAAGGGAAATCGGCATTTTTTGTTGGTTAAAGTGCAATTTCATCTGTCCCCTACAGGAGAACTTCATCAACGTCGGCTTCCTCAGGCTCTTCCGCGCGGCCAGGCTGATCAAGCTACTCAGGCAGGGCTACACAATACGAATATTACTGTGGACGTTCGTGCAGTCCTTCAAAGTAAGCGCTAACCGACGGTGCACCGTATTTCAATTTGCCCAGAACGCAATTTAATTCACGATCTGCGACCTTATCGACACTTCGTGACGGAGTGTGTCGACTACGTAAAAAGTAGAACGTCTGCGGCATTGGCGTACGCTGACGCATAAGCATAAGCTCGTGGAAGGAATTACGATGCTTTCGTGAGGCTAACGAGTGCATTTCTTTTTCCAGGCTCTGCCTTACGTTTGTCTTCTCATAGCGATGCTGTTTTTCATCTACGCGATCATCGGTATGCAGGTACGATTTTCCATACATCGACGGACTGTCGTCCTGGATTATTTTTCATTTCTTGTAGCTAGGCACCAATGGGGGGATTTTATCGGCAGGCTGAAACCGGAGATTAATTTGCTTGCAGACATCCTTGCGAACGACGCGTCGTTTTTTGTTCTCGGCCGAAAGTTCTATTGCTTCGCTTAGGATTTCATTACCACGCGATTAGGTATTAATGCATTGCGGTAGATGTCTATCGAAATTCTCAGGCAGAACGTTAAAAGAGTCTTAAGTGCAAAAACGGAGCAGAAAGAAACGAAACGCCGGAAAAGAGTCCGATTTCAGTAGTACGAGTCGGCCGTAAATCAGACGCTCGGCCGCAATGCGTTAATATCGAGCTCGGGTTCGAACGAAGAGATCAAATGTCACGTGACACTGAAGCCGACGCGCGAGAAATATTCTTCCGGGTGAAATGAGTCGCGATAGAGTGCAAACTAAGAAAATGGGCGGAAACGAGGTCGAAAGATCGAAGCGGGCAGACCGTTTAAGCAGCGACGCAGCAGTCGTGGCTCATAGTGACCCTGAAATTCCGTTATCTCAGGTCTTTGGAAATATATCGAACGATCCAGGAACAGCGATCGATGATCACAACAACTTTCAGTCCTTCTTCGCCGGTCTTATGTTGCTTTTTCGGTGAGTCGAGCAGCTAAACAGTGGAGAGAGAGACACTCGAGTGACAGGGGTACCAATCGATAGTCTTATCGACCGACCGATCGACGACCGTTTCGAGAATCGTCCCGTCGGGCCCACATTTCACCCTACCGTGATGATAACGGACGCCTTCTGCCATTCGGATTCCGTAATAAATGTTCGGAGAAGCGAGTTAGCCGACGGTGCGATTCTCGGAAGAAAGAACCGGCGTGACGTTGCAAATCTTTCACGTTGCTTTATGTGTACTCAGCGTACGGAGGTGGGGGAATGCGACGTTTGCCTCCATTCGTGCATAGAAAGAAACTTGGACGTCGTCCAGGTGCAAGTCTCAGCCGTAAATTGCACGATCACTGATCGATCGTCCGATCGACGCTCCGCGTTCGAACGTAATGGATCGCGCGGTCGTAAATCACCGTGGAAGATCGCACACGACGCGACAAGCGGGACACGTCTGTGTGAGACGCACGAATAGAGGACGAGTGTCTGCGTATGCGTGAGAAAGGGAGCGTGTGAGCGTGGAAGAATGAGCGCGAGCGAGTGAGAGAGATTTTCACAATCTGTGGTCGTCGTAATTTGACAGTTCACGGTAGAGTATGGGATGCTAGCATGAGGTTTTTTTTATGGAAACGAGAGTAAGCTGCTCGACGTATGTCGTAACGTGTTGTAATTCATCCCTCGCAATATTAGACCATCACCCCCCCCCCCCCCCGCCCGCCCCCACCATAGAGAGCTGTTTCCAATAGAGATTGCTTACGTTTTAGAATTTTTTGGAGTTTGGAGTTTGAAGTTTTTCAAAAAGTCGCAGCACGCGGATGCTCGAGAGACAATGAACGAAATTTGACGCGGAATGAATTGGGAGGATAGTAGTGGGGGGAGTGTCGAAAGGACGATTCGTTGCGGATGTTGGAAAATGATAGAGGCTTGTCGTTGTCTCGAGGATACCGTCGTGAGTTTGAAACAACACTGAGACCGAAAAACGACAGTAGATGTTTCGTTAAATGTGGCCGATTGCTGGTAAACATTTAGTGGGGCAACACTGGAAACAGACACACTGAAACTAACATTAACAACGCCGATACTCTAACCAGCCATACTAATCATACCGATCATAGTAGTGACACTGCGACTAATACCGATACTACTGATACCGTTTAGAGAACAAATTAGCAAATTCATTCTCAGTACATAGCAACGCATTCCCATTAAGCATAACCCCCGTAATTACGTTTTAATGACTTAGCCGTACTTTTTACTGAGCATTGAGAGTAATCATAGCGTACGATAGTTTTTGTTGTTGTCGTTGTTGTTACGATTTATCTGCCGTAATTGTCAGTGAGAAGGTAAAAAAGGTTTGGTACTGACGGTCAATCATGCGATGAGGACAAAGCAGAGGACGTCCGAATTCTTCGCTCGAAGACGCGAGCCGGAAACGAAAACAAAAAAAAAGCGAACGACAGAGAGACGCGAGAGCAAAAAATTCCTAATTTCGCGCGTCCGTAATTCGTTCTGTTCAGCTCTGATTTGCGCAAATTTAGCCTTTGCATTCGTTCATTTTTCCCGTTAAGCTGTTACTTGCGACTTGATAAATTTTTCCACGCGCTACTTGTCGCGCTCCGATCTCGCTGAAAAGAAAAGTTTCTTTGCTTTCTTAACAACAAAAAGAGGAAGGATCAGTGAACGTCTTTGCTAATGCCGCACTCGCCCTTTGGCCGCGGCCCTATTCTTTCTGTGGGTCTCAGGTATTCGGTAACATCGCCCTGGATCCCGAGAGTTCTATTACCAAGCACAACAATTTCCAAAGCTTCATACAAGGTCTGATGCTGCTTTTTCGGTAAGTACCCGGTGAATGGAATGAGAGAGAGAGACAAGAAGCGGCTTAGCCTCTTGCCATTCGCCGCACAAATTTTGAACGAAGAAAAATACGAAGTACGCTCGAGGCTCACCATCGAGTATCCGATGATCGCAAAAAAAAAATGATTCCTTTGACAAAAGTTACCGCTTCATTGCACTGAGGCAAATTTTGTTGAAAATTCCGATCGAATCGCATGGCAAGAGGTTAACGCGCACGAACGAGCCGGGCGACAAAACTTTTCCCGACAAACCGCCCGACTCGTTCTCGCTCATCCTCTTATCACTTCGGTAGAGCGTTAGAAGTTGAAGCATCGATTCAGTCCGGTTCCACAGTTGACCCAGTGTGCCGTACGTATGCGCCCGCTTCGCGCACACGCCGGCACCGGGTCATCGTGCACTCAGTAGAGTTGAACGATGAAGTGCGTTCAGGCTTGCCCGTACCAAGTATCAGAAAAGCTTTCAGTGTCGTTCGTTGCCACAGACAAGCTGACGACTCACACGCCGACACATCGCCCTCCAAAAATTGCAATCGCACGCCTATACCTTCCTACCACTCCGAATCCGCAATACGAACAGACAGACACGCACACACACACACACACACACACGCGCCCAAGTCCGTTCCTCGCACTTCAGATCCCAAGGTCACGAGACACGAAACATCAGACATGAGACATCACGACACTAGCTTGCGCTGACCGAATCCAAGTACCTCTGCATGCCGCATCCGTTGAGAGCCACTGGCAACGATCAAACGCATCACGCCGGACGGGAGCGAGTGAAAGAATGAGCAAAAGAGAAGCGTACTAGTTCTAAGCACGCGATCGTCGATGGTCGAGCGAAGTTAGGCGCCGAGAGAGTATCGCCGGCGTTGGGATTTGGCTCGACATGCTTTTTTCGAACTCTCCATCTTACCCTCGACAGGTGCGCAACGGGGGAGGCCTGGCCGAACATCATGCTGTCCTGCCGCGGTGGCAGGACATGCGACGTCAAGGCCGGCAAGCAGGAGCCTGGCGGATGCGGCTCGAACATAGCGTACGCCTACTTCGTCTCGTTCATATTCTTCTGCTCGTTCCTCATGCTGAATCTGTTCGTCGCCGTCATCATGGACAACTTCGACTACCTGACGCGCGACTCGTCCATCCTCGGCGCTCATCATCTCGACGAATTCGTCAGGATATGGGCGGAGTACGATCCCAACGCCACCGGGAAGATTCATTACAGGGAGATGTACGACATGCTCAAGAATATGGACCCACCGTTGGGGTTTGGCAACAAGTGCCCGAATCGGCTCGCGTATAAGAAGCTCATCAGGATGAACATGCCCATCGACGTAGACGGGAAGGTTAATTTCACGACCACCCTGTTCGCGCTTATACGCGAGAATCTCAGCATTAAGATGAGATGCGGTGAGTCGTCATCTTTATGTTTTCCCTCTTGACTCCACCTGGACGATTTATTATATATACGTGAACACTTAAACATGTCGGATGAGTAACAGTTAGACATTATTAGATCTTAACCCATTACCGATTACTGTGCCATATATGGCGCATAATCGTATATATATAGAAATAGCGTCTATGATAATTATTCGGAGATATATGATAAGGAAATACAAATGTAAATATTTTTCCAAGTAAAAAATAATTCAGGCGTTAATGGGTTAAAAGGAATTTCGAACAGTAGTATGGCGTAGTGTGATAATAATTTTGATCGATTCAATCAATTTTCTGGTTCTTCTCTTGTTATTCGATAACGTTCTTGTACCCCGTAATGAGATTTGATCTGACTTCACAGCCGACGAGATGAATCAGGCGAACGAAGAACTGCGAGACACTATAAGGAGTATCTGGCCGTTACAAGCGAAAAAGATGTTGGACCTTTTGATACCTAGGAACGAAGGTAACGCCCCGTGGAAGGACGAAGAGCGAGACAGTGCCTTTAACCGCGATCGCCGATCGTTTCTTTTTACAGAATTAGGCAGAGATAAGCTCACCGTGGGTAAGATATACGTTTGCCTTCTGCTACGTGAAAGTTGGAACGCGAGGAGGTTTGGTCAGATAGAATCAACCGGACAGGTGAGTCTGTCAGCTATCAAAACTCGAACGACGTATATGATCGTAAGAACTGCGAAAGTTCATAGATATTATACGTATTCTGTCCTCGAGTTCTATTTTTTCGCGGTATACCTTCACCCACAACGACTCACCCTTTACTCTCGAATGTCCACTTTGCCAAGAACATGCTCTCTCACGTGAGACGTCAAGACGTCGGGAAGTTCGAAATTAAAGAGTGGGTCCCGTAACTCAACAGATTAATTGAGTTCGAATCGATGTTTGTCGTTGGCTTATTCTTCATTGATAGGTCGTTTGTATACGACTAATGTGAAGACTGAAAACGTCAGAATAGCGAAATTCAAAAGAATCCATGTAGCTTGATAGTCACCTTTCATGTAAGACGGAATCGATGCACTATTGACATACCGGTCTTATCGGAATAAGTATGTCTAGAGTCATAATCGTGATATAAAGCGTACATGATACAGAAGTAAACAAACGTATTGGACATCAAATAGAAAGTCAAGCAGAAAAGTCATAATCGTGATATAAAGCGTACATGATAAAGACCTAAACAAACGTATTAGATATCGAATAGAAAATCTAGCAACGATTCTGATCTTCAGTCCACATCCCAACCCAATTCTGGCGCTGTTTTCCTTGAGTGTGCTGAGTAGTGCTCAAAAGTTAACCGGCAGATTTAATTACGTGTATCGCCGGATACACAAATATTGTACGCGATGTTCGTATGTTGACCTGCACGCTCTGTCGGTCGGATTAAAGAAGCTGCCAATTCGACGTCACGAATGGAATGCTTTGGAAAGCGTAAATAAGAAATAACGCCAAACGTGGAAATCGATAATCGGGCCGCCAGTGCTACAGGTCACGATTAGCTAATTATTCAGAGAACGAACGAAGGTATTAGGGTCCTCGTTCGTGTAAATGTTGATAATAATTAATTAGTCGAGTCAATATGTGTAGAACAGTTCGATGTGCCCCCACTCCCCGAAACCCCGTGAACGAAACTGATTCACATTTTATGCAACCGAATAAAGTAGAACGTCTCGAGTCGATGTACAATTCGAGTATATCAATCGACATTCCTTGCACTCGAGAAGAGTGCCTACAAACTCTCGAGATTCAACGATGCGAAAAGATTGTCTCGACTCGCGGACGTTTCCATATCTCTAGATAGTTAGGAAGATGTGATTTTCTGAATGATTTAATCTGAAGAACTTAGACACGTTTAGATAGGGTACTTGTGCGTGAGTGCGTCTGCGTATTGTCAGAGATTTACGTTATTTGTCGATCTTTTTATTGAAGTCATTAGAGATACTGAGCAGTATTGAGACGAGGTCCGAGTTTGCGAGAGTGTTTTTTTCATTGACCTCGAAGCATAGAACTTGGTATTAGCGTTTCGTAGGCGATAAAACCCGATAGAAAAGTTCTTTCGACTGATTTTTGACCATGCCGTTTATTAAGTTTTATTTCCGTAAACTTATATGAATATTATATTTGTACGGGCCTACCATATGTATGGTATAGACGTCCCGTCGTCAGGGACAGTTTGACGTCTATACGTATGGTAGGTCGATTATTACCCAGACAAGAGGATGTTCACGCAGCTATCAATCATCTCTTTGTGTCTTTTCTCTTTGTTTTACAGAACGATAACGATCTAATCGATAACGATAATGCTGGGCAAAGTCCTGCAGCCCAGGCGGTAGTACTTACTTTTTCTCTTACTTATATCATCTTCTAATCACCCGTTTTTATTCATTTTATTCGTTCGTTTACGTCTCTCAAACACAATAAATACGTATATACATCTGATTCCGACATCAGAGAAGACAAACTTGTATATACATATTTATCTCATTTCACTTTGTTTCGAATTTATCTCACTAACACACCTTTTTACGTCTGCCTTGACATATTTTATATTTCACCACACCCCCCGAAGGCACATCGACATGATTCTTAACAAATTCTGTCAAGTCCACGATTTTAGTTGAACAGCAATTGTCATTGTGCCTTCGACAATTTTTCGCAATCTGCATATTACTTTCGGAGCATTTTCACACGATTTAACGACACCGATCTATTCCATACGACACCTTTAACACTCGTACACTCGTTACGTTTACGTTGTCTCTTTCGTTTGGTTGGTAAATCGTAGAGTTTACGTTGACTTTATCGAATAACGAGTTTCTATAGTATTCACATTAGATGAACACTGAACGGCGCAGTTGCCATTGCCGGCGAGAGGAGCGAAATTTGTTTTGCTCTTGCCATCCACAAGATAGCGAGATCAAAGGATCGACTCGCTCACCGACTATACAATTATTTTTATTTATTTATTCACCCTTCGGTTCCGACCATCGAAAACCTCGAGACAGTTGCAACTGCGAGCACACATTGAATGAGACACCTCGATATTACTTTCGTTTTCCTTTACCTTCAATCTACTCTAGGCACTCACACTAACTTAGACGAATCACTAGAGCATCTACAGATGGGCTCGTAACGAAATAGTACTTTAGCAATTTAGTCTCTCCAACCCTCTATTGAATGAAGGATCCTCTCTAACAGCACGTCTCCTCTAAATAATATAATTAGCTTAGGACGATATCCACGACTAGTCTTGCGAATCTGTCAGTTTCTCAAATTCTTACAAAATTTTCTGATCGAAGCAAGGTATATTGATATACATCCAGCAGCGCTAAAAAGTCAAATTGCCCGTTCAGGTTTGCCAGTTGGCCGGAAACTGACAGGTCCGCCAAAAACTTTCTTTTTAGTCCTCGTCGTGTCTTGACACATAGAGAACACACGCGTGTAACGAGCACGTGAGAAATTGTCGGCTCTTTGCCCCGACGACACACGACTGCGTAGCTGTGTGTAAGTAAAACGAAGTGAACCGACCCAATCCGAACCCCCTCGCCCCGCAAGGGCGAATAATAAATCCCCGTTAAAGGAATCCTCGATCTTGATCGGCTAGTTCTCACCTTTTGCCTCGATTCGTCCGTCGGAAGAATCGTTGCGCCGGTCGCATCTTTTCTTTTCTACTAGATGACTACTAGATGACTACTAGATGACTACTAGACAACGTCCGCTGTTATGTTCCCCAGTTCTTCTCCGACACTGACACCGATAGACACAGGATCGAGATCTAGCTCGTTCCATGCAATGTTTTTCTGTCACCGAGTTCCATGCACACTCCCGATGGATATTTCTTTACGTTGAATTTTAATACTAGCGACTTAATATCCCCTAGCGAGTGTTTAAGCCTCTCTCGTACACACTGCACTCTTATCTCACTGTGAACATAGACACACACACACGTACGCCTACTGTAATGGCAGCGTAGAAGACAGTCAGGCGGCCGGCTTTGCTAGAAAGCTGAACCGCTTTACTTGGTACACGAAAAAAAAAAAAACAACTACACATCTTTAGCGTTAGACACCGCTTTCTTGACGTAAACGTTTTCTCCGAACATAGGTAGCGTTCAGTAGTTGGTAGCGTTGGTTTACTTACTCTCTGTATAACAGGAACAGCTTTCTTTTTCTTGCATCTCTATACCTGTTTACTCTATCGCCAAAAACACAACGACAGTCACAATATTCCGCACACGAAAGCGACGACAGGAGGGACAATTCTTTTTGTTGCGCCGATATTTTGGAGCGTGGCCGATCTGCGAAAAATTTCTTTTTCCGATCAGCCGAATTGAAAGCCAGGCCAAAAAAGAAAAAAGAGAGACATGTTCTCGCCGCCGACGATGAAGGGTCGTATTTTTTGAACCCCGAGTAACCATGATGCTGTGAACAACCAAATGTTTCTTCGCTGTATATTTAAGTTCGATGATCCGTATATGTGTCTCGAGTATGTAGGGAGACATTTGCACGTTTCTTTCAGACGTTCTTTCGTAGAAACGAATGAGGTATTAGTTTAGACTCGATCGGTTTTATGCCCCCCCACTCCGCTACTTAGGATAGAACGTTCTCGTAGCCGAGAAGCGAATTTTAGTCCCACTAGCGCGTAATCCCTTCAGCTATCAGCTGGATTTCCTTGAGAATTGCCATAATTTCGTAGAAGTAACTGTCAAAAATTGACGGAGCATTCTCGAGAGAAAACCCTAAATGCGCATGCTTGAAGCTTCCGCGTTCAAGTTTTATCCAAATTGATGTAATCCTGGCCAGCTTGCATTCTCTAGACGTGTTTAGTATCTTGCTGTGTGTATTGAATATTTGTTAACATAACGAATCGTCAATGTTCTCTCCCACTAAACGTCAAAGCGAATGTTTCGTATAACGCAGAATTTCATATCGATACTCGCATGGGAGCATTGACAGTTCACTCCGCTTCTCTGCATGCCAAACGAAGAGTCGCAAAATTTACTAACCGGAACTCGCAGTGTCCCGCAATTTTGAAAAGAATCTGACTGATCGAGCGTCGTTCGATCGTCAATCCACAATGCTTTCTGTCATCGTATCTATGCTCGACCGTACAACACACTAATTTGCATAAATAAGCGAATCTAACGACGAGCCATACGAAAAAGAAAGTAAAGAAAACGTCGACAAACATATACAGGCTTTCAAACAGGCTTTCGATCGTATAAGACGAAACACTCACTCTTGTCCAATCACGTTCTTATGTCAAACATCGATACGCAATCAGGTAACATCTCTCCGAGCCTCGCTACTCATTTGTTGAAAAAATAAGAGAATTTGAAATTACCCTCCCAGCGACACACTCCCCCTTTTATATACAGTTTTATACGAATTGCACCGTTCACGATTTTTTACTCAACCCTTTATAGCATGGCCTATACTTTTATCTTTCTCTCCCTGTCTCTCTCTCCCACTCTCTTCACTTCTCTACGAATATTCACGTCGCTATACGATATTATATGCCTTACTCGCTCGTTTGAACGAGAAGGTCTCTCTCCTTCGCCACTCTCTTACGATCTTCTTTTGAACGCTTCTCTATCCGCCTATCCGACCGCTCTATCTCTCGATCTCTTTTATAACTTCCCCTTTGAGCCTCTACGAGCCAGTAACTGTGCTCATTATTCCGTATTCCGATGGAAATTCGGCGAGGTGTCGCACTGCGTGGAAAGACGAAGGTAAATGAAAAAGCCTGTATGTGCCTGTACATATGAATATATATATATATATATCCGCACATATATATACATATCTCTTTCTCTCTATACGTATTATATAGACAGATATCTATATTTATATACATATGCGAGGAAATATGTATATAAAAGTGACAGACGCGGGTCGACGAAAGCCACAAATTCGCAAATGAATGAAACGTGAGAAGAAAGAGAAAATAAGTAGAAAAAAAAAGAGAATGAAAGACGAGTATAGAGCAACCTGAGTCGAAGTCTGATCGCCGGTGTGGTTTCTCGCACCTTCCCGAATTTAGCAATCGGCCTTCTTCAACTGCCTCCTGGATATGACCGCGGTAAACCATACCGGAAATAATTACGGGGCCGGAAGTAGGGCGAACAGCCTTGAGCCGGTGGTGCGCCCGACGCCGGATGCCAAGGTAGAACCTCATCACCTCAAGGAGCCGAGGGACGAGGACGAAGGGGCCCTCGGGGTCCTAGCAGCCGCCGAAAATAGACATCAGCGTAGCATCAGGTAATCCTATATGTTTATTTCATTCTCTCTCTGTTATCGACTTGCTCGAACAAAATTTATTTTGGCTGTGTAACACGATTCAAATTTGGAAATGATCCAATCTTGTTCTGAGAAAAAATTTTTATTCCTAAGCTAATTTGCTGTGCAAAAATCTGGCGTAATGAGATAGCTACATAAATTACATACATATTGATGTTATAAAAGTATCTAACATTTTAAATCGTAAAGACTTGAAATTGAATTCAATTCTTTGCAACTTTGAAGATGGTACGTTTGTCTTTGAATTGTGAGCAACCCAAGTCTACTGACATTCTATAAATGTCCGTAAATCGTATTCTACTGGAATAATACTTACATTTTTGGCCTTAAGCTTTTGATGATAAACCAAGTAAAAATGTATGAAATATAGAAAGTGGCATCTGATAGACACGGTTTTCCGCTTGTTTCAGAAATAAAAAGGTGAACTGGAAGATGTCCCACCGATACGATATACTAGGCAGCAGCGGAGAGAGTAGCCAGGGAGGGGGTGGGTCTGGGGTTGTTCACGTAGTTAATGAGGAGGATCGCGCCCCCGAGCTAGAGCCATTGCTGGCTGAGGTGCCCCCCCAGATGGATCAAAACTACTACCACCATCACCATCATCACCAAGACCAATACTACGATACCGACAATGATCAATACTATGACCATCAATATCACCACCACCATCACCACCACCACCACCACCATCATCATGCTCACCGACCACCCTCGTACTACCAACACCAGAACACCACCTACGCACCTCGCTCCTCGATCCGTTACCACAAGGTGTCGGCTCGATCCAAATTCCACAGTAAATTCCCTATTGAATTATCACTTTGTCTCGTAATTTAATCATCGCCGGGCCGATTGCTTTCAATGCTTCCGTACTTTGATCCCGGTCTCAAATCCAACGAACGTTTTATCGACACGACGGCTTCTTCCCTCGATCGTCACATTCTACGTAGAAATCGATCGGCGTAAAGTTCGCGGCTTACACGAGGCGCGTTCGATGTAATATATAGCGTACGACACACTTTTTTTCCATTCCGTCAGCGTTTTTAGAAGCAGTGCTAGATGTTCCTAGAGATAACTATTGATTGCCGTCAGATTTCATATGTTAGACGCGTCCGGAGTTGCGAGACGGGTATTCTCTCATCCTGGCTCTTTTCGTTCTCGAGGGAAGACAACGTTTCCTTGTTAGAGGATTAGAATCTGTTAGTCACTGTCCTTTGCCCGTGGCGATCCCTAGATTGCGGCTGTTTCGGACTGTCATTAGACGTTTCGTTTATCGTCGGATCGCGAGACACGATGTCTTAGTTAGTCACCACTGTCCAGTTTGATTATAGTCACTCGAGCTCGCGACCTGTGTAAGATACAGACCTCAAACTAGATCTAGATCTATAGAGAATTGATAGAGTATAGTTTGATTTCCGATTCATTGTCAGCTACCGCCTTGATCACGATAGACAGACCCTTGATCCATGTACTCCGTCCAGAACTAGCACTAGACTCCCTTGATCCATTTCGGTTACCTAGCACCGATTACTGGTGTACAGTCACAACAACAGAATCGTAGAAAACTTAGGTCCCGTGGTTGTTGATATATCTTAGCCAGACCGCCCACCCTTATCCCTAGCTGCTTTCAGCCCTCGGAGAACAATGAAAACGAAGGGGTTGCAGCGATCGCAGGATTGCAAATCTCTACACCTACCTACTCTCTGTCTGCCTCTCTCAATTTACTTTCGTTCTTAAGTGACGATATGATTTTCATTTTACATAGACTAGATCATACCGATGTTCGTACGTTTATTTTTGTGGCTTTCTTGACCGACGATACTTTAATGTTACGATCATTTAACGCCGTATACTGTTTTCCCTGGGTTTTTTCTGTAAGTTCGAATCGTTTCGTTGTGAACCTTTTTTTACGTGCGCTACCTTTTTACGTTCACATCCCGGTAAGTACGACGAACGACCAATCCGGAACGACGTATGGAAAACCAAGGTAGTCATCTTTCTGACATTCTTCCCTTCGACGATCAGCCTCTACGAGCTGCGCCAAGTCCACGTCCCTATCAGGAAAAAGACCTTCAGCCACCCCGATAATCTTTCAAGCTAACTTTATATAAGCGCATGTGCATGGAACTTCTTAACTGCATGCCATCTTGACACTTGACACGCACACGAGCGCGCGGACATACATACTTCCGAAATCGACGACACGATCTACCCACGATCTTAGAGGTTCCTATCTGCATCGAGGGAGGATGATCGATTCGAGATCTGATCACACGCTGAGTGGACTTCCATCGCGTGTCTCGAACCCAGACCCGATTCTTATTCTTATCTAAGATCTAAGCCTTCGAATTCAGAGCCCACTCGGTGGCCCGCCCCACCCTTCGAAGGGCAGGTCGAAGGGATCGGGTCCCATTCGAGACACGCGGCGCGTTTTTACAATCATCTTGGAGGCAAAAGGCGCGAACGATGATCCAGAAAGCGAATGTAAGCTACCGAATCTCGATCGAGGCGCGCGTCGGGTTCCTACATCGTCTCTACTTACCGTCTGACCTGATTTTGGACTTTTTTTTTACGCCTCTTCCAATCGAGTCGGGAACGGGCAAGGAACCGGCAATACACCCCGAACTCTCCTTTTATTCCCGCAAATGACTATTTTGACGGGCGTGCCGGGCGGATCCTGTTGCCCGACTGACGAGTTTGTTCGATTTAGATGGACCTGCAGGACGTCGTAGTTAGCGACTCGCGTGCCGGTAGTCTCGAGAGTCTGACGCATCCTGGCGAGAGGCTCCATCCCCATCATCCGTCGACGCATCCGCCTAGACATCACTCGCGCTCGCCAAGCTTAAGGTAACAACTCTCCTTTTATGAGAATAATAATAGAAGTCATTTTCAAGAATTCGTATATCTCCTTAACACTAGAACTACCCGACAGTCGAAACGAGTAATCTGACCTTGTCTCAAATAATGACTTCTTTCATGAATGATTTGATGCTTTTAAATATTCTCTAGCACTATTTCAGATAGGTAAATTATTCATAGTTTTCTGTTTTGTAACTTCAAACGTACCAATGTGCTTTATTTTGGTAAAATGAAAATATGAATGGAACTGGTAGTTCTAGTGTCGCTTCATTAGAAGCATTACAGATTTAATAAGAATCAAATAAATATTATCAGACAGGGATAGAGTAAGTGTCGTGATTTCAAATGCTATATTTAAGAGCCCTTAAGTAATTTTATAATAATTTTATATAAATAATTTTATATATATTAAATAAGTTTTTCAAAATAATTTATCTATCTGCAATGAGTTAATTACCCGTCTGTCTGCCGCCAGAAGGCACTCGCCAGTGCACAGATCGCCCTCGCCGCGGCGACAGAGATACGACCATCATCATCATTACCACGAAGGACCAGGGTTTAGCGACACGGTTAGCAACGTCGTCGAGATTCAGAGGCACACGCATCATCCGCACTCGTCACAGTACAATCATCGACATAGGATACGAGGTACGATGCATCGATGCAACGCGACAAATCCTGTTCATACCGTTATACGTACAGCAAAAGTATGACGCAACGATTATTCATGATTGGGCCCGCCGCAGCGAATGAGAGTTTCTCTCGACGCGACGCAAGATTCCATGTTTTCCCAATTGATCGTACACCTCCTACGTAGCTCACATCACGACCGAAACTCGCTCAAGGTCGCGTCGAGGTAACTTCACTACCGTCCTACTCGCAACCTTTTTGTCAGAATCCGAACTCTCACTCGCGACGGCCGGCAGAACCGATTGTATGTCGCTATAAATGGTTATTCACTCGCAAGAAAAGAACGAAGCAGAGGCTAACTGTGTTGACTCGATGTAATATGTTTCTTCATTCTGTTCTGTTCATGTGCCTACACAGACTATTACGACCACTGCGACTATTACGACGATGGTAATTTCTTTCGCAACTCCCTTTTCATTAACGAAACTACTAAGAGAATAATTCAAACAAAAAAACGTACCCGTACCGAGGCAGTTCTACTCTTATGCAGTGTGTCTCGAATTTTACGATACGTCAGTTTGGCTTCGATCGTCCCACGCGCTCTGCTTTACCCTTCGGTCGTTTCACAATACCGGGCGCTCTATTTGTCAAGGATGGAACGTAGGAAAGAAGGGCAAAAAATTGCGGGAAGACTGCCCGACCGAACGGTAAACGCAGACGACGCGGAGGACGATTACTGAACACGCCCAAGAGACACGGTAGATCTGTTCTTACACCCTCAATACAAGCTCAACACAACCGTAACAATACAGCAACAACTAACAGACACGCTCGAACACCGATGACACCTACTTTACACGATACCGTTCGATGGTCCGACCAAACCCCTTTCAGTTCTCTGCATCCACACCCATTCTCAACCACGCACCCAAAAACTGCCACAGGTAGTCAGCGCACGAAACGAGAGTGCTTTCCGTCTAATCGTGTCGTGCTTCTTCCACTCGTAAACTCGTCAAGCTCAGCCTTGTGTCGGTCGCTCAAGCGAGTCCGAATAGAAAAGATTTATTATTGCCTCTCCTTTCGTGAGCGACCTTCGAAATTGCATGTCTTCCCCCCCGAGAACGTTGCTTGACATGTTTGTTCAGTGTATCGACTTGAATGTCTTAGACTTAGCTGAGCCGTCTATGCATATGTCTCTTCATAGCTTATAATGAGGAGTCTCTCTCTAGTGCCTTAGGAGGTCAAAGACGAAGTCTATCGCGCTCCCACGATCAATCGAGTAGTCCCTAACCCTGGCTTTCCCAATTTAGGCGGTCAAGACTAGCGATAGATACGAACTTTGATTAGATAGATTAACGCATTGAACCGTCCGCTTGCTCGTCCAAAAAAAACAGCCTTCCCGATAACCTCGACCTTCACCACCCCCCGCGCTGCCAGAGGAGAGCGTCGCAAAAAAGATTCCCTAAAGAGCAGACCTCGACATCGACATCCCGCGAAGATCGAAGCCTTCTGAGCACGCTCTCTCTCTCAAGCGTCACTTCTCCCAAATCATCCGGAAATTCAGTTTCACAACCTCGAACGTCATCCTCCTGCGTCACGTCCTATCGGTGTAAGGTTAAAAAATCGAACTCCAAGACCTACCGAGCTCTCAGCCTCATCTCCGGCCGAACTCCGATCCCGCGCGTGCTCAGGGCTTATATCATCCACCCTCCCCGCCTCAGCCCCTCCCCCTACCCCCGATCCGTCCGGCTGGCGCACCTTGCTCGAGCCTCCTCCCCTAAGGCAGAACGTGACAGGTCGCCGTGCCGTAGGTCCGTGGAGCGCCTCGACGAGTCCGGCGCGATCGCCGAGTCCAGTTCACCGGATGGACCGAGGTCATCGTCACTACGGGACGACCAGCCTCGAGCAGCGCTCGCGCAGTCCGAGCCCGATCGGCGGCCGACAGACGGCCCATCCGCACCACCATCATCATCACCATCACCTGCATCACCCGCACCAGCACAGCTACCCGGTGCTGGTCGTCCGCCGCGGCCAGGGCAGACGGCTGCCGCCGACGCCGAACAAGCCGTCGACGCTCCAGCTGAAGCCGGCGAACATCAACTTCCCGAAGCTGAACGCCTCGCCCACCCACGGGCCCCACGCGCCCCACGCGCCGCCGCCGCCGAGCGGGGCCATTCAGCATCCGGTAGTAGCGCCTGGCCCACCGCCGCCGGGTCCGCCCGGACCCATACCGCCCGGCGTTCATCCACCGGGACACGTCCCGCCCGCGGCCATGCAGCCCAGCCACTGTCCGCTCAGCTTCGAGCAGGCCGTCGCCATGGGCAGGGGCGGACGCCTGCTGCCCAGCCCCGTGCCCAACGGATACAAGCCGCAGCCACAGGCCAAACAGAGGACGCCCAGGTGAGTGGACGGTGGGTGATGTGATTTACTATCGTGCATGGAGACCGTAGAGTTCAGGATAGCTTAGCGTCCGCGGGGCTGGGGACGTTGGGAGGGAGTACGTTGGCGGACCGCGCGTTGATCTGCACTACTAGTTGGTAGAGTTCTAGGCACTTTGATCGGGAGGGATTACTTGATTATGATTCGATGGGATATGTACACGAAACTATTGTAACTTGAAGAAGCATGCTGTAGCGGTCTAGTTGGATAGCACATTGACTCGTACTACTTAACGCACATGCACTTCGTTACCATATCGAATTTCTTTGAATAGAAACAGATTTTGGGTTGCTCATACATTTACGTTGATCGGAAATATGTGATATATGATATATGACATATTTATTTATTTATTTATATATATATATATATATATATGTATTTATAATATGTCATAGATGCAATATATCAGCGCACGTAGGGATAGAATTCTTAACCGTCCAACAGGCATACCCTAGCGCACGATACTGTATTGAAACCCCAACGCCTGCCCGAGTATTGACCCTTACCACTTGCTGCACAGGTCCAGGCACTCCGACAGCGACGAGGACGATTGGTGCTAGCCAAAGTGGGACCCTGGACGGTGGTCCGGTGACGTGGACGCCCCCAGGCGTCTTTGGGTCTGCGCGTGAGTCGTATCCAGCGCGCGAATAAGCGTTGGCCAAGCGAAACGTACGCGAGCTGAGAGGGAGTCCCGGGGCGGATAAGGGAATGCCGTGGGACTCCAGGCATCGACGACAGGACGAAGTCTCTGGCTCCTGGCGGTCGTCGCGACCCGGGACAAGGCGAGGCCAGCCGAAAAGGGTCAGCGGATGAACGAACTTTTTCGTCTCGAAAAAAACGAGCACGGCAGCAAACGTCAGCGACTCGTCGCCCGATTACGCGCGGCGACGCTCGCGACTATCATTCACTTGGGGAAGGAGTAAGTGGAAGAGGATGGGGGGGGGAGAGGAGAGAAAGATTTTGCCGACCGGAAGAATTTTCGCCGAGAGGAGGCTTCCGATGACCGCGCGGATCGCATGCTATCCAGGAGATCGGCGGAGGCCGCGCGGCAGAGAGGATCAAGAGGATCGAGAGGATGTGGATCGCGGAGTGGATCGAGGAATGTGAGAATGCGACCTGCGTCGCGAGACTCGAGGAGAATGTCGATAATGGCGGAGGATTAGCGCGATGATCGAATCGCGGTCTGAATGGCGGACAAACGTTCGTTAACGTTCGGTCGAACGTTGAGTGGCGATCATGAAGAGGGAAAGAGAGAGAGAGAGAGAGAGAGAGAGAGAGAGGCGGAGGAGAGTACTAAAACTAATCGCTATCGAGCCTTCCTCCCGCTCACCCCGGATCGAGATCGGGGGGGATTCACTTTTTATACAATTCTCCCGGGGAGAGAGAGACTCTTCGTTCATTGTCATAAGAAACACAGCAAACGAGAAAAAAAAGGATAATATATATATATAAAATATAAATAAATACAACGTGTTCGGGCGTCTCATCTTCGAAGTAAGAGGAGTACGGGTGTGGACAGTAGGTGTAGTGGAACGAAATTTTTTCACACACATTACACATACACACACGCGCGCGCGCATTATATGCATCAGTACGTACGTTCGACGGAGGAGAAGCGGCGAACGGGGAATTTTGATGGATGTCGGAGGGACGCTGAAGGGACGCCGATGGGATGTCGGAAGATTATACACGACGCAAGGCGGCCTCTCGTCGATCCTTTGCGGAGAGCGTCTGTTCCGTATCGAGAATGAGAGAGAGAGAGAGAGTGGGCCGGAGAAGCGTCGCTGGAAGACGTCGGGGAAGATTTTTCGTTCTTTAGGGACTCTGTTAGCGAGTGCGTTTCCGAAATTTTGGCGCTCCGCGCATCGTCGACGCTTCGCTTTCCTCGTCGGGGACTCATTGTGCGGGATCCGAGCGCAGATAGTGGACTGATAAGGATCGACGACGGGTCCCCGACGAGCTTTCGACGCCTCCCGGGGCCGAGAGCGTCGGTAATCTTCGTTTTCCGGGGCACCGCTGCGGTCTGAGAAGTAAGACGTAGGTCCAAAGAATTCACATCTCACGCTGGACGGATAACTATAGATCGAGCTGAGTTCGCGGGCGGATCGGAGAATTGAGATTTTCATTCGATTATCGCGGAAGCTTACCTGACATTCGGAGCTTGCGCTCGGTTAAGCGTTTTCGATGTATCGAAACGATCAAGCGTTACCGTTACCGAAGCTTTCGAATCGGTAATGTCTCAAACTATTAAGCTAACATAGTCATGAAGCCTTATTTTAATTGTTAAGTGTCAGACTAAATATTTTGTCGCTACAAGAGTCGTGAAAATATCAGTCTCCGACGTAGGGAAATGAATTTTTCATCGCTGATCGAGCGTCGAGGTGGCAACGTTTCGCGACGTTCGATCTTGGGAAAAGGGGAGAGATCACAGTGAACGAGGAACGATGCCATTTCGACAGCGCGAGAATAAAAATTGATCTCGCATAGAAAATGAAGGAAAAGACGAAGCAGAAGAACGCGAATCGTTCGTGTATACTCTTTCCACGCGTCCGTTTGCAAAGAGAGTGTCGTGATAATTATATAAATTCTCCCTCTCTCTCTCTCTTTCTCTCACTCTCTCTTTCTCTTTTCTTCTCTCTATCTATACTGTCTCTGTCTCTCCCCTTCTCTCTTTCTCTCTCCCCGCCATCGTCTCTACTCTCCTGCCAATTCTTTTCAACCCTTTTGCCACTTTCTTCCCTCTCGCGCATTTCGCTCTCTTTTTCTCAGTCGCATGCGTAATTCTTGTCGAACAACAGCCGATGTAGACCGGGCCAATAAGCGGACTTGCACATTCAACATTTTCGTCTCAAAACCGTTCAGGTTCATTCAGAAGAGGGAGAGAGATAGAGAGGCGTCCGTTCAGTAATAAATTTACGATTCGTGCCAATCTTAATGGGTGAGATGGAGGGAGAGGAGAAATGGTTTTGGTTCGACAATGTAAGGATATAGGGGGTTGAAAGTTGAGAGGGAGGAAAATCGAGGGATAGGAAATGATGACGAGCGAGGCGGGAGGAGTGAAAGAGGAGTATGCGGTCTTATGAAACGAATTTTAGCACTTGTAAATTATTCGCATATAATGTTAGGATATTTAACGAATACGATTATCGAATTGTAATACTTACTATCACTGCTAAACTAACTACCGTTACTACTACACCTACGAGAGAAGAACAACTATTACTCTGCTGCTACTAACTACTACTGCTACTACTACTACTACTGCTACGACTACTACTCCTACTACTACTACTACTACTGCTACGACTACTACTCCTACTACTACTACTACCACTACCACTACTACTCCTACTACGACTACAACTACTACTACTACTACTACTACTACTACTACTACTACCACTACTACTATTACTACTACTACTACTACTACTACTACTACTACTACTACTACTGCTGCTGCTGCTGCTACTACTACTATCATTACTACTACTACGGCGACTACTACTGCTACTACTATTACTATTACTACTACTACTACTATCACTACTACTACTACTACTCTTACCGCTGTTTACTACCCCCTCCCCTACTACTAACATTACTACTATTACTACACGACTTAAAACTATTCTACTACCATGATCGCTGGTACTGCTGACAATTATCATTAGCGATATCCCGCTAAGTTCAAAGCAAAGAAAAACGGAGAAAAACAGAAGTAAACGATCAGTATGAATCGCGCGACACAGATACGAGACGCAAACGTACCTAGAGAAATTAAATAAACAGACGCGACTCATCAAATAGATTAGGGCGAAGTCGAAGAGCTGGAATAACTTCTGGACCGTTGCGCGAAATATCCGGCGGCGAAAAAGGAATCACGAAGAGAGAGCCGGTCGTGTAATTAAATGAAGGAGGAGAAAACAAAAAGATGAATTTTTTAACATACTGCCAATCGTAAGCGGAGCGTAATAGGCGCCCTGTTACCCGGAGAAACCAACGCTAGGTATACATCTACATGTACATATTGTCGGACATACATTCCATACACACACTCACGGACACGATGCCTGATTGTCACGCATATTTTTTTGTTCGACTTCTTTTTTCTCAAGTATCGTTTCGATTCTTTTCCTCTCGCGCGCTGATATTTTGTACGTTGCGAGAGCGTATGAGAGAACGGGAGAGAGAAAGGGAGAGAGGGAACACGGGAGGGGCAGAGATATTCGCGAGAGAGAGAAGGGAAGAGAGGAGGGGGCGGGGAGGGTTGAGAGAAAGGGAGAGACGTTTTGTTGTCCGCGGTAATTTTCTCCCGCTTAATTTAGGTATTAAGAGTATGTTATCGCCCAGCATTTCTCGAAAACTTGAACGTGGAACAGCTTCTGTACTACGTGTACTACAATTTTTGCGCTTAATTTACGAGGCTACGTTCGCGCGACAGCGAATCTATCGTAAAAAAAAAAAGAAATATAATGATTGTCAGGAGCCGTTAATTTACTGCGAAAATTCGGCCAATCTCGGGCGAGTTACGGTGAAGAATGTCTGCATTTTCACGCCGCGTACACTCGCCCCCTTACATTCGTTGAAACAATCTCACATTGATTTTCGTTGAGGCGTATGAAGATTCTCATTTTAACGTTCCGTTAAACGTCGGCTGCGAGGAGAAGACTTTATGGGTTTCCGTTAACGCCGCGTGCGTTGTACGAATTTTATTTGCCTGTTAAATCGTTCGCTAGTTGTTAAGGAATCTTTACGTCGCTGTTGTAATAAAGCTTTACGTTCCGTTTCTATCGTGTATATGTGTATGCGGGGCGCTCATGCCGTTGCGCGTGACGCGCGCCGACGAACGGTACGAAGGTCACACGCGACGACGGTGAAGAGAGCGTGTAGATCTATTACAAACTTTCTTACGACAATTTTCTGCTCCAACGACCATTGCCACGAGGATCGTTTCCGCCGATCGGCGGAAACGTTTCGGAACCTTCTCTCCCGCTTATGGATTTCCGTCTCCGTTCGTCGTTGACAGTCACGACTGTTCCATGAGGCGCCCCGCGGTTGTTCGTTGAATTCCGGTCGCTAATCGTTCGATCGCACCCCGAGGATCGAATCCAGCCCTCGCATTGTATGCCCGTAAAATTAGTGGAAATAAAGGACGCGCCGGTTTCTTCCCTCAAACTATTTCTGTTGTACGAAGAAAAGAACGCACGCAATACAATGATGCGAAACACGCCCGATCGTACTTCGGCGTCCCCGTGTCAAAACATTATCCATGAGCCATCGCGTCTAATTAGGAGAATTCACCGGGATAGAGAGAGAGAGAGAGCAAGTGAGAGAGAGAGACAGAGGGAGAGAAAGGTCAGAGTGAATGCCGAGTGCGAATGCGAAGAGTGAATCCGCGAACGAAACGGAAGGAGGAACACAAACATGCTGATAATCTTTCTAAACAACGTGTGGCTATGCAAATCTTAGGGTAACCGAAGGCATCAACGGCCGCGAGGAGTCACGAAATCGAGGCGTTAAGATAAAAGTATTATTAAAAATGTTTTTCTGTGATAATTAACACCCCCGAATACCAAAATGCGGAAGGACGAAGTGCTACCGCGCCGATAGGCAACTTTGGAGTCCCAACGTCCGTTTGTACCAAATGTCGAGCGAAAGAGAGAGAGGGGGGGGGGGAGAGTAAAGGGGAGCCGATTGTCGGAACGATGAAAGAAATGAATGGCGGCGAATAGAAGCGGAAGAGTGAATCGAACGAATGGTAAGTGCGATTGAGGAGTGAGTGCGAGTGATGTGCTTGCATTTCGTGCGAGAAAAAACAGACACGAAGAAAGGACCGGAGATAAAAATGTGCAGATCTCACTGCTGCTGTAAAGGGGGACGAAAGTTTCAAAAAAAGAAAAAAAAAAGTGAATTGCCAACGATCGAGGGCCACTCTGGGGACAAAGTAGGAGGGAGGGAGAGGGTGGCAAATATCATAGCGTTGTGCGTGTGCGCGCGTGCGTATGGCGAACGAACGACAAACGGAGTGTCAAGAGTCAAATATCTTAATCTCACACCAACCTATTTTTAGTCTCTAGGCGAAAGAAAGAAGCAGGCAGAAAGAGAGGGAGAGAGAGAGAGAGAGAGAGAGAGAGAGAAGGCAGAACACGCAGATGACCAAACCATTAATTATCAAAGGCCACGTATAACCAAAGATATAAAACCGATGAAACGTAAAAGGTAATATACGATTAACGAATTGACCGTTCACTTCGATACCACAGATCTGAATTTATCGTGTGCAAGCTGGAAAACCTTAATGCGAATTCTAATTATAATGATTAACACTTAAATAATTATTATAAATAATAGTACAGCTAATGATTAATGATATCGATGGTGCGGGTGGTAAACATTCAAGAATAAAAAATAACAATAATAACATAGCACTAATAACGGTTAACGGTTAAGCGAAATGAGATTAAACTGTAAGGAACGTTTATTGTTATTTAAAACATACGATTAATTCTCAGACTCGTCTGGCGGCGCATTACGATAGCAGACGACGAAAAAGACTCTCTTTTTAGATAAACGACGATGCTTCACGTGGGATAGAGATCGGGACGTGTTCCTTCGGCAGAGTTCATTCGTTTACCATTCGCATCCAGGTTTAAGATTCACTAAGATTATCTACCATATACCAAGCTACTGAATACAAAGCTACTGAATACAAAGCTACTGAATACCAGATTACGATTAAGGAAGTAACTTTGAATATCGAATTATTAACTCAATCATATCCTTTCATTTCTTAATCCCTTACATTTTGTATCGAGTGACAATTAATTTTTCCCATTAATGTTCATCTCTGCCTTCCGAACACGGCCTACAAAAGCAAACGAGTGTGATGCTGTAAGGAACATGACAGCGAGGGAGAGCGAGAGAGAGAGAAGGAGAGGCAAAGGTAGAGGAGAGGACGAGGAATGTTGAGAAAACAAATCCACTAAAACTAAACGTGTTTCAAATAAAATAGGCTCAGCTCCTACGCGCTTTTTCGCGTCGCCGCCACGTTTATCGTCTCACGTAAGAATAAACCAAAAAAAGTGAATTTAACAATACCTACCTACCTACCTACCTACCTACCTACCCGCATACCTACCTACCTACCAACCTACCAACCAACCTACCTACCTACCCTAAAATAAACGATTCTATTCAAAAACGGTAATAAGCGATTAATAAAGAAGAAAAAGCGCCCCCAAAAAAAAAAAAGATGATACTGCATTCGAGTTCAACTCCACGATTTACTCTTGATTATCGATTACAGCTGTCTTGGATGAATTATCAAATTTAAACTAATAAATGCTAAGGTATTAAGCGATAACGAACGAAACCTGTGACACGCCCATACGGATATCATAACATTGACGTCGAGGACGAGGTGAGAGGAGGGGGAGGGGGGCGAACAAACGAACGGCGAGGATGGAAATTTTGTTCGTTCGGGAAGCGGAGTCGGCCGGATGTATCGCGGGTGAAGGACGTTCGACGATCAGATTCGCCATCGCCACTATCGCCATCATCGACTCGAAGAGGAACGCGGACGGGAGGGATGACGATCCTCGGAACTCGTAACAATACCGCTGACGCATTAACGGCTTTACCTGTACATAACACGGCTATAGATAAGGACATGCATTCGCATAGATCCCATGCCTGAGACGCGAGCTACTCTCCCGGACATTTTCTTTCGCCTGTTCGGTTCTTGACGGCGACCGGGAGAAGCGTCCGGAGAGTCGGCGATCCCGCGGTAATGGGGGCCACGAGGTTACGAACATCCATCATGAGTCTCGTGATGAAGGTCAATCGTTCGTAGAAGAGGAGGAAGGCGCAAGCGGTGCGCGTCGTCGATCATCGATTTAAACGGATCAATCGACGGTTGTATATAGTTTATACAAGTCGCGACCGGTCGCTCACCGTCACAACCTCTCTCCTTCTCTCTCTCTCTCTCTTTCTCTCTCTCTCTCTCTCTATGACTGTCTCTCTATCTCTTCTCCTCTCTTGCTCTCTGCCTCGGTGACAGTCGGACGAATCTTGCCCCTCGTAGAGAGAGGGAGAGAGAGAGGGGGGGGAGAGAGGGAACGGTTGAGACTGTAAAGCTTAACTTTTTGTCCTCGGCAGAGAGGGAGGAGGGGAGGGGGGCAGGAAGCGTTTGTCAAGCCGGACGAAGTGATGAACAGGTCCTCAAGATATACACTAGCCCGTCACCAATGCTAACGATTTCATCACCCGCATTCTACTTTATAAGGTTGAATACGAACGAATTTGACTGGACGACGGAGGTGCGGACAAGCTCACCCGTACTTGCGGCGTAAAGGGTGGACGCGGGAGAGTGTATCGTGATAGGGCGCGTACGAGGGGTGGAGGAAAAAGTAAATAATGTGCAACCCAATTCACGATGGAACCGGACGGGTAGATAAACGAGAACAAAGATAAGCAGCGAGAGGTGGCGGATTCACACTAAATACTTTAATGTTTAAGAGTTTTTCTACTTATCTATATATATGTGTGTGTGTATATATGCATACATGTATATATATGACATTGCATGAGGCAAATAATTTGAAATCCATAAGATGCGCATAAAATGGTATAAATATATAAATATGTACGCGTAATATGAGATTCGAAGTCCGTAAATAAAAGTCGACACGTTATATATGCATATATATATGTATATATATATATATGTGTATAGATGTGTAACGAGGAGATGTAAGAGGAAGAGAGAGAGAGAGAGAGAGAGAGAGAGAATGGAGGAGAAGCCTGAAGAGAGAGGGAAGAAAGCGGAGGAGGAAGAGGAGGCGAGAGAAGAAGGAGAGCGGAATATATTATACGCGTTCACGCCCTGTCGATAATAAAGAGAGAGAGAGAGAGAGGGAGAGAGAGAAACAAGAGGAGAAGAGAGGGAAATGAAATAATCACAAAATGAATTACGTCATTTAGGCATTTCCCGGCCTTTGCGCGCCGGCGAGACTCCGTAGAATTTCATACTTTTGCAAATAATCGAAATCTCGTCGAAATAACACTACTATAAACGATCTCTATAAACAAAAAAAAAATATATATATACATATATAAATATTATATATATATATAAATATATCTGAAAGGTTTAATCCGTTAAATCTTCGTGTGAGAGTTTGAGGATAACAAAGGAAAAAAAAAAGAACAAGAGACACCCTCTGTGGTCTGAATCCTATAGATAAATGTGTGCGTGCGCAGACACGGCTGGGGGTGGTTGACTTCGCTGTCGGTGGAGAAAATTCGGCGATGGTGCTCGGGGCGGGGAGCGAGCTTCGGAGGGGGAGGGTGGGTTTGGGGGAGGGACGAACGAGTCACGGGAGACCGGTGACAGACGTACAGTCGAAGGTGCGATTGTCTGGCTATACTAATTGATTCGCGACTGGAGGACACCGAAGGGGAAATTTTGGAGCCGGAGTGGGGCGGGAGGGTGGTGCGTTGTCCGGAATACGAATCATTAAATAGTAACAAAGAGATGCCTTAATAACTAACACGTTCACAAAAACCTAGGATACGCGAAATTGCGAGGGGCGGCCGGGCGAGGGGGAGGGTGGGTGGGTGGGGGGGGGGGGGCTGAAGTGCGGGAAGATCGAGGAGAGAACGATTGGGTCAGGCGAACCGCGAGGAGTCGCGAAGGTCGATCGGAAGGTCCATCGTCGACATAAGCACCAGGGACTTGCGACACATACACACACACACACACAGATACACGTACACGCATCCAAACATACGTACGTACATCGACAGTCGCGTATCGGCGAGCGTCACTCAAAATTTTTCTATGTCAGCCCGTCGCGATTGCACCTCAGCCCGAACGGGGTAAGCGGCAGGTAACGCCGGTGCCCGGGTCAGCCGCGACCCACCGAACGACGACCTTCGCGCGCACCCCTCTTTCCATTACTGCCCATTGTCAAAGGAAACGGCAAAGAGGGGGGGTGGGAGCGTCCAACGTATCGGCGTGCCCAAGTCGTGCGTTTCTTTTCTCTTTTTTTTTCTTCAAAATGGAGCGCCGACGCGAGCCTACATAAGCGTGTCGCGGGGGGGGGGGGGGGAGAAAGTATGTGTTGTTCAACGAATTTTGAGGCACAAACCTGCGAGCGGCCGCTAGAGAGACAGTCGGAGAGTTAAGGAAGTTGGCGGGTCTAGGTGCTAGACGCCTTTTAGCTGGAAGCTCGAGGGGGTAGGGGTGGGTGGGGGGTAAAAGCGAGGAATAAAGAGTTGCTGGCCGACGAGATGAGAAGAGACGGTGGCTTAAGGGCGGATACCCGAAGAGAGTCGAGGGATCGACGATGAAGATGTACACGATCGTTGCTGGCTGTGTCCTGCCTATGTGTGCGAGCGTGCGTGTCCGTGTATGTGCGTTGCGTGTGTGTGCCGTGTATGAATCTTTTTGCCGGGATTAGCGCGATGAGCGAAGGGGGCTTCTTTTTGCGAGGAGTCGCATTCCCACGAAGAAGTTTCAGGGTGGGTGGCGAGGGACGAGAGGCGGGTGGGCAGGGGTTGAATGTCTGCTGCATTAAATTAAAGGTTGCATGAGACCGAGAGAGAGAGAGAGAGAGAGTACGCGACAGAGCGAGAGAGAATGAGAGAGAGAGAGAGAGAGAGAGAGAGAGAGAGAACGACAGAATCTATAGGTGGCCGCGGTTTCGACGTAGTCGCGGCCCGTTGTTATAAACATTAATGTAAAGAGATAAAAAAAAATCGTGAAAAAAAAACCATTGAAAGCTTTAACTTTGAATAAAAAAACTAACTTTAAAACAAGGGTATAGCGGTTAAAACGTGAATGGAGGACGCGGTGGGCGATGATAAATGATTATTGACGACGACGACAATGAATATTGCTGATGATGCCGTTGATGATGATGAATAAAAAAAAAAGAAGGAGGTGGGGGAGGGGTGGGTGCCGGGGGAGCTGCGGAGTGCTGAGAATTGAATTTAGAGTGCTCGCGATCGGCCGAGAGAGTTTTGGGAGAGATCCGCGAGCGGACGCTGCGCGCTTCGAACGGGACTCGTCCTCGTCGGGAGGAAGGAAGGAAGATCCAGGAAGATCCCGGGAAGATCCGCCATTACGAGGATCCGAGTCCATGAGCGAAAATCGAATTATTTCGCCGCGAAGAGTCCTCGATCGGCTTCTCTACCTTACGGCCGACGGACGAGGATTCGAAAAATGATCCCTGCGCGCAGCCTCCCGCCTCGTGGCTTCTCGCAAATCGATGAAAAAAAATTGTAAACTTACTTGTATATTACTTATACATAAATATACGTAGGCGTCTGTGGGTAAATGGAAAGTGCGAGGCGGAGGATGTTGATAGGGAGGACGGGAGATTTGCGTGCGAGAGGGTTGGAGGTGTTGGTATGATGAGAGAGAGAGAGAGAGAGTCTCATCCGCGAGAGCGTACGAAATAAATCGCGGGTAAGGAGGCGAGCAGACAAACGATATTATAAAAAAAAAAAGCAACAAAAAAAGGTCCGTGTACTTTTTTCTTTTCTTCTACGATTTTACGTGCGAGGGCGTCTTTTGCGCGAGTGTACGTCTCTCTAATGCCTGTCCTGTCTGTCCTGTTTGCTCGTACGCGTGTATGCTACCGTGTGTCTGTTGCCGATTGTACCTTTATATACATACACCGATTTAAATTGGGATGCGAGCGAGAGAGCGAGAGTGAGATCTGGAGAGAGAAAACCACAGCGAGGAAGAGTGAACGAAGGGGGCGAAGACGCGCAGGCTGAGAAAGTCGAGTACTTGAAATCGCTGACGAGGACGCGTCACGCTGAAGGAGCCGAGTCCTTCCGGCGGCGGAAGGTCACTCGTCGTCCCGATGTACGGCCACGAGCGACGGACGAACGTTCGAACTACCGACGGAACCGCAACGTTTTTATCCTAGCGTACAATATACACTTCTTCGATGCCCTTGCAAACTCGACGTTCGTCCGTTCCTCGAGTCCGAGCTCTGGCTCGCGCGGCCGACGCTTTAGCCCGGCGAGTAAAACATTCGAATCTAGACTTTTTTCTAATCCTCGTGCGAGACTCGAGGCCCACGTCGCGGCCAGCGAGAGAGTTTTCGTCCAATCGACGTGACGCGTCCCGAATTTTGTCCATCGTTTTCGCTTCAACATGGCTAATAACGCTGACGAACGGGAGTGAGGAGGGTGGCGCGCTTGTATGCCTGCTCCGGGGCTGTGTGCGTGTACAGACGGGAGAGAGGGGGTGAAGGGGATGTTGCGCGACCGCTTTTCGAAAAAGAGGGGGGTGGAAAGATTTTTGCTGACGAACAATTGCCGAAGGGTTTGCGTGTGCCTCCGTATGATCGTGCGGCTGCGTGACGTCGGTGGGGATCGTGTGAATGTGTGGGAGAGCATGTGGGAGTATGTGGCAGAGAGAGAGAGAGAGAGAGAGAGAGAGAGAGAGATAGAGAGAGAGAAAGAGGGAGAGGAAGAGATGCGTGCGTGCGAATACGAGAAACGTAAATATGCATTATTACTTATGTATTACGCAGTAAAACGAGAGATTAATACCTACCTTATATATAAAAAATATTATCTATATATATACATGCATATATATATGTATGAATGTATATGTATATGTATATATATACATATACATAGCTAGTTCAATTTGCAAACTTAGTGTGTATCGTCGCTTCAAAATGCCCAGTCATTACTCGCCAGAATCCAAAGGAAAAGAAAACGAAAAAAAAAAGACAAAAACAAAACCCGACAACCAATTTCAAGTTCATTCTTTTTTTAAGGAAAAAACCAATAAAATAATGTGTTAAAATATTTCAATGCTGCGCAGTGGCCTTTCATTACTGACCTGCCCTTAGAACCCAGAATAATCCTTATGCTCCACTTACCTTTGAGAAGATCTTGCCTATAATTTCTCGATTCTGAAAACCATGAAGGACACAGTGACCATCGAAGGACGTCGGGGCAGAGGTGAGTAAAGTTCGACATTTCATTTTCGAGCGTTTTATTAAGTTTATCATAATGATTTTCAATCGATACAATGATTTCTGTGGTATACCGTCGTATCGTGGGACACAGCGTCAACTGTTCGCCTCCGAGGAAAGAAGGGAAAAAGAAAAAGTTTCAAAAAAAGAAAAGAGAGAGAAAGGACCTCCCCGCGATCTCCCCAACACTGTGGCCACATGAGTGCAGGATGGACGCATAACGAAAAAAAATATGTGAACATACGTCAATAGTGACCGTATACGCGATCGCTAGATCGAGCCCTCGGGCTAGATCACGGATCCACTCGATCGCCGATTTCGTTTGGGGAGACGGCAACTCGTCGAGGCCCTCAGTTGTCTTCAAATTACTCTCGCGCCATATCGCTTCGCAGTCGCGGAGAGGGGGGGTGCGATAGTTGGCGCCGTGTCCGAAAGGGGGTAGTAAACGAAAGACGCTGATCAGAAGTAAAGGAAAAAGAGATTGTTCTCGTGTTAAATGCAGTTTCTCGACAAACGGCATATATCGGTGTTTGTGTGTGTTGCGGATTGTTTCCGGCCGGTGAGCGGGTCACATTCGACCCGCCGACGAGTCCGACGTTACAGATCGGCGCTGGCGCCGAGGGGGTGGATTCGTCGGTTTTTGAGGATCGAGCTCGGTGTGGTCAGTGTGTATTTGGACGGGAAACGGGAGAGAGGGGATGGTGATGGGGTTGAACGTGGTAGGGTGGGTTCGAAAGGTAAGGATCGAGGTGGAGTGAGGAATACGAATATATATAATAATATCTTATATACCGCGTATCCATAAATGTTAAACGTTATTTTTTTTCTTCTTATCTCTCAATCTCTCGTTCTCGTTCACTCTCTCTCTCTCTCTCTCTCTCTCTCTCTCTCTCTCTCTCTCAATCTATCTCAGCATCGGCTCCTTCCATCTTCTTCCGTTCACTGTGGTGACATTTTCTTTCTTTTTTTTTGTTCGATCTCGTTCGTTCAATCTTTCGTTCTCTCTTTCTCTCCCTCACTCTCATTCTGTATCTCACACTCTCTTTCTCTCTCTCGCTCGCTCGCTCTCGCGCTTTCTTATTAAATGTTAGGTAAGTGCCTATAAGGGGCGCCTAAAGGGGCGCTCTTAGCGAACTTCAGGCGCACTTTTCTCGTATACTAGCTGTGCCGAACGCACTTGTACTGGTCGCGCGACTGGCGAAAAAAAATTCGGCTAAAAATTGGCTGCGACGAGTAACACCGGTGGCGATCTGGCTCTGGTCTCTCTCTCTCTCCCTCTCTCTCCATTTCTCTCTCTCTCAATGTCGAATTCGTTTAACGGAAGGAAGGCGAGTCGCAAATCACAGTCTCGGTAGAGCAAGAACTTCCAGTTCGGTAGTGGTGGTGGGGGGAAGGAGGAAAAAACACGTCGGGCACAATTGTAAGAAAGTAAGGTGGGGGGGGGGGCCGTACGAAAATATTCCTTCGCGATCGGGCAAATTTTTTTTTGTTCGAGTCCGAGTCTCGTCCGATTCAATAATTTTCTTCCTTGACCGCTGAACATTTTTTTTTCTTTCTTGGCCCTTTTTTATCACCGCTCATCGTCTCTCACGATCAGTTCCCTCTCAATCTGTCTCTATCTCTCTCTACTCTTTACGGGTCGTACAAATGTAAGTAACGAGATCGGGCGGCCGATCTTTAGCCGATCGTTTTTTTCCACCCGCGACGTTATTATTTAACAACAGGAGTTCCCAACGCCTAATTTGCCGGAGGAGGATACTCGTAATTTTCTTTTTTTTCTCTCTCACTCTCTCTCTCTCACACTCTCTTTCACCATCCTTCACCGTCGTTCAGCTTCTCCCACTCTCTCGTTTATACAGTAACTGGAATATCAATCCGTTTCTCTCTCCGTCTTCTTCTTTTCATCCCCTCTCTCTCTCTCTCTCTCTCTCTCGCCTCCTCATATCCTCGCCCACTTCGCAGCTCTACACGTAATAAATCGTCCCTCCCCGCAAATTCGACAATCAATATAAAATCGCAGTGATATCCGACATCGTCGATCGTCGATAGAATGTTAAAAAAGGTAAAAGAAAAGAACGAAAGAATCGTAAGGAAATTAATGAAGGGATAAAGGAGAAAGAATTTCGAAAATATGAAAAAAATTAGGACGCTCGAGCGGAGAATAATAAAAGATCCCAACTTGTTCCGTAATAATTAATGATCACCAGCATCATAATAATTAATTATAATAATAATATTAATAATAAAATAATAATAATAATAATAATAATAGTACAATTGCGGTGCGATGATCACATTGCGAACGATCGCGGGTAGTAAGTTTAACGTCGATAAAAGTAATAATAATAATAATAATAATATTAATAATAATAACTAATAATAATAATTATCTTTGTCGTACTAATTAGCATCGTCGTTTACAATGATGTACTTAGCCGTTACAGTATTTTTTTTTGTTGCCTAGATACTATCCTCTTTTTTCCATAATATACTTCTATATGTATAGCTACAATATATAGTATTTTCATGTTGAAAAATCGTATACATTAGTGTTGTGTCGCAGGACCATTGCTTCATTTCGCTCTCTCTCTCTCTTTCTTTCTCTCTCTCACACGTTCTCTCCCATCCTTTCTCACACACTTTTACACTGGCAGCCACTCTCACATTCTTCCCGCCTTTCGCGCACTTCCGCTCACACTCTGCGCAACATTCAAACGCTCTCATTCTCTCTCTCACTCTCATTCTCTTCCTTTTGCCATCTCTCTCTCTCTCTCACATACTCTGCTCATCTGTCTCTCCAATTGGATAGCTGAGAGGGGAAAAGGTGGCGTCGACGTCCAGAAGCATTCGTGATGAGATTCCGAGTGAATAAAAAAACACCAAAATAAAGAAGAAGGACACGGAGAGAAGAAGAAGCAGTAAGAAGCACGGAAAAAATCCGATCGCGGTTTTCCTCAATTTGTAAACGGTTAAAAATGTCTGAACGACCGCTTCAACGCTCTCTCTCTCTCTCTCTCTCTTGACATCCGGCGCGGACGAAACTGTTCGAGAAACATCGACGACCGAAAGCCGCCAATCGGCGATCACGAACGCTTCCGGAATTTGATGCGGGTAATACAATTCGTAAATCTTAATAGCTTAATATCGATTCATTTTTAGTTCGTATTACTCGCCACCCCTCGCGTCCGGGGTGGCGAGCCTCGGATCACAGATAGTGAGGTGATCGGATTGCGCGAGCGACTCCTCGCCTGGGTTCGTTTTTTCTTTAAATAGTTATCTTTTTTTTTTGTCTCTATCGCTTCGTATTTTTCACTCCCTCATAAGTATTCTCTCTCTCTCTCTGCCGTTTAATAGCGTGCCTATATCGAATAATCGTTCTCTCACTCTCTCTCGCGCTCTCTCCCTCTCTCTCTCTCTCTGTCACTCTCACACTCTCTCTCGCTCGCATTCGCGTTCATTTGCTCGTGTATCGCGCTCTTCCTGCGTAATCTTCTAAGGATTTCAAGGCGACAGCTCCTGAAAGCAAAGATCAGCCGGTCGGTGTACCGCGCGCACATTTTTTTGTTCCTTTTTCTCGCGGATGTTGGGGCAATGGAACAAAGTTCGTGGCAGAGGGAAATCGTCGTCGTCCGTTCGGCCGAATTATCCTTGCATGCGCGTGTATACGTATATATATATTAATGTACATGTATATGTATACGGTGATCCGTGCGAATCGTCATGCAACGATACTCTCGGGCTCGTTGTCGGTAAGCGATGATTGGTACGATCGCGCTTACGTGGAAAAATGCGAGAAGCGACACATCGTACGTGGAACGAGGATTCGTGTTCGTGCATTAAACGGTGAGAACGACGGATCGTCGGTCCATCGTGAGTCGTGATCGATTTATCTTCGTTATCGAACCGTCGACGCGCGTCTGATTCCAAAAGGAATTGTCCGACTAAATGCTCGCGCGCAATTATTTTTCCATCGTCGTATAACGTTTGCCGGGTATACAGATACGAAAGTATAGAATATATGAATATATATATATGTATATGGATATATATCTTTTACACATGTATACGTATACACAATACATATGTGCCTAGATACGTACGACGAGCTAAGGGTAGACAAGACGCAGTCACGATTTTTGCCGCGCCGAATTCAGTCGAGATTTCGAGTTCGAAGTGACGGAAGTCCGGGTCCGAAATTTGTTCGCGAAAGTCATCGTATCGATACAGTCGAAATTCCTGAATTCGGCGCGCTTGCGTATACAAACGGGACGGTGTACGGTGGGGTGTGGGAGTTGGGTTGAGCAGTTCGGAGCGGTGAGATGAAAAAACAAAAATGCAGAAAAGAAGATGGGGGGGGGGGGGGGGGGGGACGAAACTTTTAATGCGATCCTTCCACGTGCTCGGCGGCCGAGTTACAGAGAATAAAATAAGAACAGCAAAGAATCGGGGGTGGTGGAGGATAGACGAGAAATTGCTCCTCGTGCGTTCTCTGCACGGTTCATGCACACAGTACTCTCCAACATAAACGCGAGAGATACGAGGGAAACAAGAAACGAGCGTGACAATCGATAAAACGTCGAGAAGGTGATCGAATAATGATCGATCGTTGGATCGCTGCGTGCTCGTTCGCTCCTCGATCGTCCTGGCAAAGCGAGAACTTAAACGTAAGGCACGAGAAACTTAAATACAATTCAACATACGTCAGCCATGATACAATGAGAAAGGGTGTACAGGGTGTGTCATTACAAATAGATGGGTAAAAATTGTATCCAGTTACGTAATAATAAGGGTAAAATGCATTCGGGGTCAAAGTAATAAAATCACCGACAATAGGGTTGGAGTAAAGAAAAAGGTATTAGATAATCGGCGAATCAGTCCCGTGCCTCGGATAGTCACCCTTTTTTTAAATTAATATCAGGCGATCTATCGAGGAACGACATTGATTCCCCGAACAATCTCATGTACACAATCAACATATAGCGCGAAGTGATCTAATAAAGTGCGTTCGACTCTTTCCCTCTCTATCCTTAGCTAGACGTATGAACGAGCCGCCATATTGTCATTAGGGAAACGAGCCTACGTAATAAGTTGCGTATCACGATGCGTCTGACAGACGTTAGTCTTTCGGTTTTTACTTTAATTCCTTTTTTTTCTCCCTTCATCGCACGCCGTCCTTTCCGCTCTCACTCCCTCTCGAACCTTCTCTCTCCCTCTCTCTCTCTTACTCTTACACACTCAGACTCACGCTTCTCACACCCCCATTTTCACATCTCACTCACTCTCTGTCTCTCCCTTCCTGCCATAGCTCTCTCCAATTGACACACCGTGCGAGTGCGCGCGCGGGCACGCGCTGGTATACATACGCGTTTCACTTCTCGTTATTATTTTGTTTTAAGGCAAGACGAACCGCGGAGCGGATAATGAGGACGTCAGAGTCGCGCGCATCGGAAATTTCATCGAATCTACGCGAAAGAGCATCTACGGGACTTCTCGACAAGGGCAAAGGACTTCCATAAAACTCGCGGAACCCGAAACCGACGGGAAATTATTGGCCGTGGACGCTCGCATCCTAAAAGATCCGCCCCTCTCCGAGTCAAGAGTTATAGAAATCGGAACGAAACAGGAGGATAGAACGTCATTCAATATTAATCGTAGTAGGAACACTGACGGATTTCTCTCCCTCTCTCTCTCTCTCTCTCTCTCTCTCTCCTGCATGCTGTTCCAGCGTCATCGTGGCAGCTCCGTGGCCGAGTGAGTGTGTGTGTGCGTGTGTGGATGGAGTGTCGTCGAAATATTTTCGTAATCCGTGTCCTCCGTCCCTTTTCTCCGCTCGCTTCGTCGACTCACAATCTCTCAGCCTCTCATTCCCATTCTCGCATCCTGTCTCACTCCTCTCACCTTTCAGCCCTCTCACACTCTCGCAAACCCTCTCGCAACCCTCTCGCGACCCTCTCGCACCCGCTTAAAAAAAACGAACAGTGGCCAAACACGCTTACATCCCCGAGCACATTCGGGCAGGCTGCTCGCGGCCGTTTTTCGCTATTTCCGTCGCTTCTTCTCATCCCTCTCGCTTCCGTCTACGCCTGCCGTTTAGACGCGCGGTCGCTTTTCGTTTTCCCGATCGGAATCAGAGTCCGCTGAATCGTGGAGTGGCGGAAATTCGGGGACAGCCTCGCGCTGCTGCATCCATCCCGTCGCCCCTGGCCCCCCAGCCAATGCCTTGCCCTGCGTCATCATGTTCATGCCCATTTTTGTCACCTCAATTTTTTTCCTCTCTCTCTCTCTCTCCCTCTCCTTCAATTCCGAACTACAGACGTCGAACTAATTCCGAGCCTCTAACCCCCGAGCAAACTCGCGGCAACGTGCTTTCTTTCGATCAACTTTGTCTCACAAAATGTTCACTAAATTTCTGGCAAGGTTACAGTGTTCACTCTCGAAGAGCTTTTGACTGGAATCGAACGAAATGCGCCTTGCGTGTGTGGCTGGCTAGAGATTGGTAATCGATAGTGAACACTGTAGCCAGTACCGAGCGACGGAAGAGGCTCCGGCAATACGTTACACTCGGTGTACAAGGTGAGTCTGTTGGTTGAACAGTTGAATTCCGTGAGATACTCTCCATCGAGTAGAAATTGCCGGAGGCCGCTTTCGTGCGCGGGCATCAACACAAAAACTAAACTCGAATACTTCTCGTCACTCTCAAGGCCTATGTTCCCAGCAAAATAACAAAACGAACACTACCGCGGCTGTCTCTCGTGTCGCTTGCACGTACCGAGACGACAAAAGGACAATCTCTAGATGATTATGTACACAGCAATCTTAATGAAGTGAGACTCAAGCGGGAGAAACGGACTTGACGAAAACAAAACGAGAAAGGGGAAGAAACAAGTCGTTTGGCGACGATGATGACGAACGGAGACGAACGGAGACGAACGTAAAAAGTGGGATGAGAGAAGAACGGGAGGGATTGAAAACGAAATATCCTTGCTCTCGTCCTTTCAGTCAGCGACTACTGGTTCTTCTACGCGAACGTTCGAACTACGGGTGAAATGTTGATCATTCACTCCTTTCCCTTCTCTTGCTCGCTCTCTCTCTCTCTCTTTCTCTCAACTCGTTCATGCCCCTTTTTTCCCACTTTCTCATACTTCTACATCTCGTGGACACACACTTCTACACTAATCTAAACTCTTGACTCTCTCTCTACACATCCCGAGCTCACACGGCAGCCCACGTTCTCTCAACAATGTTCGCTCACACGAAAATAGACCCAGCGTAAAACGTGTCCCACCGAAGAAAAAATAAACGTAGAGGGGAACAAAAACAGGGGGTGGGAATAAAATTATACATTACAGAAAAAAACAAGAACGTACACGCGTACAATTACTGGACGTGATGATAAGTATACTTATGTTCCGCATGCAGACATGCATGCCACGCAAAAAAAATTCCTCTTTGAGAGGACATTTTTCATACACACACACACTCTCTCTCTCTCTCTCTGTCTCTCTATCACTCTCCTTTGCTTTGCTCCTTTCGCCCCAACCCTTGCTCTCCGTCTATTTCCGAACGCAAAAGTGTATGTGTGTGCATGTGCCTCCTCTCCTTCTTTACATACGACGTATATACAACGAAGCTTTCTATTACGAGCGATCCTCGTTAGCTGCCTAAAGATACTAAAATTCGAGGCTCGATTGCCCTCTTGTTCCGTGATCCATCAGCTTGATAACTGAACAAAAACAATGACCGTGCCGCGAGACAAGACACTCGACCAGGTTGAGTTTCGCAAAATTTCGCTCAGTTCTGAGAGACGCTAACGAAACGAAAGAGACACAATCTCGCCAATGAGCTACCAAAAACCCTACCGTACCTTACTAACGTTCTATACTTATTGCCAAGTCTACGCCTAAGAAAAAGTCCCACTATTCGAAGTAAACCTTATTGCACGCTTATCGAGATCTAATTCTAAGGGGAGGAGCTCGGGGACGAGCGAGACTTCAAGGTCGTTGAACGACGTGACAATAGCGATCCGAGGGAAAGATAATTCTTTAGCCTCGTCCCCGGCTACGGAAAGTCGAACATCGTCAAAAGAGCGCTGTTCTATATAAAAATGCTTCCGCATCCGTCTGACGATCGCATCGAGCACGCGAGCGCAAGTAAAATGTGTGCGTATCGCGAGAATTAACGTCAAAACTGTAACATTAGGGATTGTACTCTGAAGAGCGCTCCCTGCCGAGTGTTCGCACTCTGTGAGAAAAAGCTCGAAATGAGAATTAAGTGTACGTGTCGGCACACGCACACACACAAACACGCGCACGCGCGCAGTCTTTCTCATAACAAGTGATACAACCGAAACGAGTACGATTTCCGTAAAGCTAAATCGAACATAAGGTACACCGAATGATCGCGCGATTTTCTAACTTCCGATTCGAAGAGATAGAATGCACAGTTACGATCAATGCATTTTAATTGGTTCGAAATCTCGACTCGGGATTTTACCCAAAATCCCATTCGAGCTGCAACGCGAATTACGGGGATACCCTGCGTAGAAGGCAAAGTAGGTACATATTGCACTGTAAATAGAGGCTCTCTTTTACCCTAGTCTCTCACTCGCCCAGCCATTCTCCCTCGCACGCACACGAGCACGCACGTGCGTGACTCTGCGAGTCCTTGCGGAGGATCCTTTGTTCCCGCGAGCGCCTCGAGAAAGAATCCTGGCGCGTCTCTGTTCCTTCGAAATCGGACGCGATCGCGATTAGTCTTAAGACTCTGCTCGCCAGTCTCAAAGGATCTGTGCCGGCAAGCCTGTCTTTTTCACTCAATCTCCCTCATCGCACTCCAGCCTTATCTATCTCTATCTGTCCTGCCTCGTTTCACTCGCGTAAACCGGTCTAAGGAAACGAGAGCTGTGCTTGTTGCAATCGAGGAAGATTTCTTCGTCGGCTCCTAATCTCAGGCCCCTCACTGCGTCTCTCTCTCTCTCTCTCTCTCTCTCTCTCTCTCTTTCTTTCTCTACTTTTGTGATCATCTTTCTCTCTCCTTACTCTCATTCACCATTTCATTCCTTCTCTAGCCACTCTGACTCTCATTCGCTCTTTCACACACTCGATACTCACGACACTTTCCGTATCAGGCAATCAGGCTCTTTCTCGCGCTCTCTTTCTCTCTCACACACACGCAACTACCGCTCTCTCTCTCTCTCTCTCTCTGTCTGCCGAACTTGAGGCGAGAGCTTTTGGCTACATTGCGAGCTTTTTAGGCCGGCCTGGCGCGTCACTGCGAACACAACAAAATGGCACGGAGAGGCCGAGATCAGCGAACATCGCAACCACCGCAGGTCCTGAATTCAAGATGGAATCCGGTCGACGTCACACAACGTTTAATATCGTGAACATCGCCTATAATCGTTAATGTTTTCATACGATAGTCCTAGAGTCGGATTCGCATCCGGATCTTTGTAACGAACCGAATTTCGGGAACGACCTTCGACTGGATTCCATCTTCTGGCCTGAATACGCTCGTCCAAACTCGGCCCTTCTCCCGTCTTTTTGTCCATCTACCCTTTGTCCGTTTCGAAGCTCAACGCGACCCGTCGTCTCCTTCTTAACCGACCAACTTCCCTTTACCTTGACGGGCGCAAAATTCCGCCAATCGTGCTGGTCGGAGGAAGGAAACGACGTATCGAATCACCAATTGGGATGGTGACAATGATATAACGGGTGTGCCAGACCAGGTTGCGAACTGTGCTTGTAACAATGCCGACGATCTTTCATCGAACCTTCCGCCGTTCTCCTCGCGAACAATCGGCGACGCTTATGTTCGAATTATTCGGTTGGCAAGAAAGTACTTTCGGCTTTCACAGACAGCGTTATAATTCTCTTGAAGAACTTCTGTCAGTGTTAAAATATTTTCCTTTTGGCACTCGATGTTAGTCACACTTTTGTTACGGAGCAAAATGAAAAATATATTGTTGATTAAAGTTTATTTTTTATCTACAAAATATGAGTTTTAGTTCACACAACAAGACCGAAATTACTTTCTTGCCACCCTAATGCACTCGAACAGTAATGCGAGCCAGAATAAACTGACCTGCCCAGCCGAATAAAGTAAAGAAAAAAAAAACAATCGATCATATCTCACGGCTAAATAGAATCTGAGATATTCGCGAGTCGAGCAAGCGATCTTTGGCTGGTTCGGCAAATCTAACTTCCGTTGATCAGTAGTCGATCAGCCCGTAAGGATAGTGGAACAAATGTTTAGCAGAGTTTTCAGTAAAAGGATCGCCGATCGTAAGGAGAGAAGTCCGCGAGGACGGCCGGCACCTCGACTCCATTTTGCAACAAACACAGTTCCTCGTCCTCGCGTAGTGTTACGCGCTCTTTAGTGTGTTAGACGCTTAAGAATGGCGGGGGGAGTACGGCGTGGGGTACCAACGAAGAGCAGCGGTTAGAACGAGGTTGAAAGGGGGAACAAAAACACAGTGCGAAGATTAAAGAGAGAGTAGGCGTCGCGCGTGTAATGGATCACGGACGGACCCGATTGTTAATTAAAGAGTGTAGAAAAAAAAAACAGGGCAGAGGTGGTGAATCGGCATTGTGCTCTCATCGCTGTTACGCGTGTACCTTTTCTTTCTCTACCTATTAACCTGTGTTCGCTATGCATGTTTCCGATGGTGTGTATGTGTGTGTGTGTGTGTAAGTGTCGGGATCCGTGCAAGCGATTTACCGTTCTTGGTTATTTTATGCGATTAATCGGCGGTAAAACGTTAGTGCCGGAGTAGCGAACAGCGTTTTTTGAAGGGGTGAGTTTTGAGGGTGGACGGATGTATTTCGTGTGATTCGTTGTTCACTCCCCTTTCCTCTTTGGGAGCGAACGGATCGGCGAACGAAATTTCTCGAAACGTGGAATGGCGATCTTTTCAGCAGAAATCTATTCGCGTCTCTTTTCTTCATCCACTTTGCTCGAAACACTTCGTCAATGCGGGGGGTGTTATTTGTCGCGGACGCTATCGTAGGGTTCGTTCTACATTTTCACCCTGGTCGCTCGAATTTCACCTAGCTTTCCACGCTTCGAGAAGTGTCGCCGACGAACGCGTTCGCTTCCAGTAAAATCACACACACACACACACACACAAACACACACATACATTCCTTCCATCAGAGAAGCAGCCTTTGACAGACCGCTCAATTCAAGCTCAGTTTACAAGTATGAGCTACTGATAAGGATGCTAGGACATAGACAAACACATCGTTCACTCTTCTCTGTGTTCATTGTCCATCTGTGCGAATGACAATCTCAGAAAATTGAAAAACTCGGCCGATGGAGCTACAGGCTGTTTCAAGTTCAACATTCGAAATCGAGATCCTACGAGATCAGCATCAGATGAGAGCAATATAGATCAGTCGAATCAGAGATCGAAGCGAAATTTCGAGGACGGAGTCGGCGAAGCGTAAAGAAGGCTACAGGCTGTTCCAAATTCGACATTCGAAACCGAAATGGTACGAGATCGACCGAGAGTACTATAGATCAGCCGAATCAGAGATCGAAGCAAAATTTCGAGGACGAAGTCCGCGAAGAGGAAAAGAAGGCCGGGCGTGCGCGGCAGGGGAGAAAATGGAACAACGTGGCGAGGGGGTATGCATTTTAGTCGCTTCATTTCAACCCTTCCAGCGGGACCCGAACCCCGCCCTTCCTTCCTTCCGACGTCTGCCTCCGACTCAGGGACCGACAGACACCGCTATCGGCCGCCACCTTCACCCTGCCTTCCCGGAACCCGGGACGGACCGGATGAGCCACGAAATTAATTTTCTCGCCCGGCCAGGGCATCCCAATTCGGATTCCAGGTTAAGGGAGGAATTCGGTAGAGAAAAATAATTGCCACCCTCAGCGGGTCTCACTCGATGATCAGAGAAATTTCAATGACGATGAAAGTACTTAATTCCTTTGAACTGTTCAAGGACTACAAGGACACTCTCAGTTACAATCTAAAATTGCAAAATTGTAATCAGAGTATTAGTTTACTTATTGTTCCTACGGTCGGAATCAATTTTTTTCGAGATATCAGCGTTGAACAATTCCAATGAGAAAGGAATCCGGCCGGGATGAGTATCAGGTCCGGAATCGATATTCCTGGACGAGAGCGGCGTCGAGGATTAAACGCGTAGACGCGCGGCAAGCGAAACGTGCCCGCGGACCGACGAATCCCTCTATGAATTTCCAAAGGCAAGGAAATGAAGGGACGAGATGCGTCCTGCATGCGACGAGCTCGCGGATTTAATTCGACGTCACTCCCTGTCGCGCGACACCGACGAAATTGCACGTCAGAAAGATTTACTCCAGCCCGGGTGGGGTAGAATCGTGGGTGGCGATTCGAGGACGGAGGAGGGGGCGAGGGGGGGGGGGGGGGGTGAAGAGAGAAAGAACATCGCGTCCCCTGTCCCTAAGAGGGACAGGATTCTTTGAACTCTCGTAACGCGGATGAAACAGCATAACGAGCGAATCGACGAGACGTCGAAGGGGGACGTCGATGTTTCATTAATCTCGATGACGTGGGACGAATCGGGCTTCTATTGGACCTTTCGATTGTTTCCGCCATTTTTTCGTGACGCTCGTTAACGGGAAATTGTACTCTAACGTTCGAGAGTGGAAGGCGGTTGTATTGGCACTGGGTTTATTGTCAGGACGATGAGCGTGTTTTAATCAATTCTGAACGAAAAAGATTCTATCCCCTCAACTTTGATATTCATCAAAAGACTCAGAGACAAACACGTAAATCGTGCATAGTATGAAAATACCGAAGACTCGTAAAAGAAAAAAATGTGAACTCCCAATTGTTCAAGAGAAGGAGCGCAAAGTTCGGTGAAGGTGAAAATTCCCGCCTCGGCCACCGAAGCTCGAAATTTCGTAATTCCTCCAACGACACCCCATTGTCAACGGCGTGGCGAGGCAGAATCAGCGAAGTCAGCGAAGACGATAACGACCCCCGGAATACAGGGAACACGTCGGTCCACGTGTCTCGCGGGGCCGTCGAAGGAGCGTCTTCGGCCTAGGATGAGATCGAGATATCCGTGGCAAACGGGGTCCTTCCCAAGGAGGCAGAGAGGACCATACACGCGCACTCTCGTTAGATGCAGGACCCGCCGGGCGTGGGGTCCATTAATACGTGAGAGCGTGGTCCTGCCTAAAAAGTGACTTAGCAACTCCAATGCATACTAAGCGAGCCGGCTCCCTCGGCCACGTATACATTGGCCAGGGACGTACACAGGTACACAGATATACAGATATACAGATATACGGGTACACAGGTACAGAGGCCCATTTACGGCCCCATAGGTGTCCTCCGTAGGCTAGTGACACACAGAGACGCGCACACGTGCTCAGAGACTCTCACGCACACACAGGAAGGCAAGAGTGGGTGACGTCGGGACACGCCACTTAATCCCGAACTTCCAGACTCCCCCCTCCTCCTCCTCCTCCTTTCTCTCAAACTTTCTCACCTCTTCCATTCCTCTTTCTCGCCCATTTTCCTCTATCATCCGCACGGCACAGACACACAGACGTGAGGCGCACCCACACGATCGCAGGCTCCCATGTAATTCCGTTTATTCGGCTCCCATTCGCACTCGCTCGCTCGTTCTGTCTCCGTCTATCCGTCTACACCTGTCTCTAGCTATGCAACCTAGACTGCCTCGCTCTCGTTCACGGTGAAGTGTGAGTACGCGCAAAATTGAGATGCACATGCGACCGTCTCGGGATGCAGCCTCTCTCGCTGCTCGGAAGTGCGCGCTGGCGCTCGATGCGATCTTGTAATTAAGGTAGAAAGGCACTCAAAGACGGTCTCGTCGAAGGCGGAGGAAAGGAGAGAGAGAGAGAGAGAGAAGGTAAAGGGTGAGTCAGGGATGCCGAAGACATCCCGACGGCATCTTGAATTTCCGAGCAGCGAGAGAGTACGGAAGACCGGCCTTCCTGGAGAGCAAGCACGGTAACACACACGATGGAGGTCTGAGGGGTGGGGTGAGGTACAAAGGGGGGCTAAAATATGTGCGCATGCTCGGTGAATGCACGGGGAATCCAGGGTCAGAAGCGGAGCCAATTAATCGAGAACGTACAACTACTGCTCGGTACTTTCTATCGGTCAGTGTTTTTCAAACTGCGGATCGAGGCCCAGGTGAGCGATCGTTGGGCAGGAGATGATAGAAAAGATCGGTTGGCACAACCATCATGTCCTTGCGCTCGAATCGCGATATCAATCGTCGACGTGCACGGTCACTCGATCGTGTTCGTTATCGTTCATAGGCGCCGTTCGAAAGTATCTGCCTAAGAGTCTACGATCCCATCTACGCTCGTAAGTCTTACATTACAACCAGATTACACACACGCTACGACGATACTTTCGAAGGTGGCCGTATGTAACGTGAGACTTGGCCGAATGCTCCAAGGTCAAGTATAGAATGCGGATTGTTAAGGCGAGGATCGAGTGACCCGGCATGTCGAGGAGTCGCACGTCGACAATCCGGACATTTCGACGGCGCCCCCACCCGGGCTTCCTTTTTTACCGGGAGTCACCCTCTCCGTGGGGCACAGCGATGAAGTTTGAAAACCACCGAGTTCTACGTAATGGAGGCGGACTGTACAAGCTACGAGAATCGTCTGTTTACCTGGTGCATCGGATCGTAGCCCATGGAGCCGTCGTTGTACGGCTGCGAGCCGTAGTCGCTCCCGTTTATTCCCATCCCGTATCCTGCCATGTCCTGCGGCCCGCCGGGAGGCGCCGGCGACATCATCGGCGTCGGCGTACCCTGGCTGGCACCGCCCATACTGTACGGCGATGCTCCTGCAAAAGCTGCTGTAGAAACAATCGCGGTGCATACAAGATTCGAGGGGGTGCGTTCTTTATTAGATTCGACCTCGCCACGAGGGTGACGAATTTATTTTTTTTTTGTCTCTTTTCATTTACCGCGCGACCTCTAGGACACCACCTTCGGTACTCGTCGCAGGACTCGACTGCATTCTCGCTTCGGAACGGACCTTTCTCGTGGCGGAAATTGTCGGGGAAGACCGATGGCCGTGAAAATAATAAGAGCGGTATTCTCGAAGGGGTCTTTCCTCGCAGGATCGATTTGCCGTGCGCGATTCGCGAATGAGAGGATTGAATGGGCGTGATTGACACTAGATTTACGTAGCTCCGTAAAGTGAAGAGTCGTGAACTTTCGGCTTGATGCGCGTGTACTCTAACTCGTGTGGCGGATATGACTGTTCTGCGTGAATCTAGTGTTAGGAACTGACGAAGGTCGTAGGTGCGATTCGGTGTGTATGCTGTTCAGTGCCGAGGAGTGTAAATGATTGGAGAGCGGGGCCGCTTTCACGATCGTGAGATAAGGATCTCGAGCGTTCGGAGTAACGATGGCGATTATCTGAAATCGTGGCCGTACTCGCCGGCGAGTGTAAATAAACGATGCACGACTCCGACGATCGGTACTCCTTGCCAGCCGATAAGGATCGGCGACTCATTATCGTGCGCAGTGCCCTCCGCCATAGCGACGGCAAATCGTTCCTTCTCCGATGGGAGACAGAACAAAAAAAAAACATGTATGTGTCACGCACCCTGATTTAATACAGAGATCTCGCTAATCCTCATTTCCGTCACCCGAATTGCGATCGATCACGTGAGCGTATGTCGCCGCGGGAGTACGAACATAAATTCACGGAATCAATCGAACGCGTTATCGTCGATGAACAAATTTAACGATACGGAAAAATATTTTCTTTTCGCTCGCTGCGTTCTTCCGGGGCCCCCCGGTCGATTAACTGTTCGCTTAGTCTGCGAAGCAAAAAAAGAACTTGCGGCTTCCTCTGTTGAAGTGTCAGCTAACCGTTTGAATGGCCATGGCTAGCGTACCGGTGACATTTTTGGAATGCGGACAATTTCGACGAGCGATTAGCAGAAAAGGTAGAACGAGCGTAAATGCAGCAGGAATGAGAGCGAAGAATTTTTGTTAAGACCGCAAACGGTGCTGCGACGTTTAAGACCTGCTCGGTGAACGAAATAAAAATAAAAAAATTGCGCTGACTTCCGCGTTGTCGCGAGGTCTCTCCTGCTCGGATTTGGCGCACAGTGACAGCCGGATCGTTTATTGACAGTTATGCTTCACGCAGGTATCGCACTCTTAACTGCTAACGCGTCTACCTCCGTAAAACGGCCGATAAATACTCCTTTTCCGAGCGATCCTCGACACTCAAACGATTAAGTGATAATTAGAAAGAGAAATTTTGGGGCGTGGGAAGAAAGTGTCATCGATTCAAGAAGAGCTGTCAAGCGAGCAAGGTGCGTCGTTGGAATTCTTTCCTTTCGTTTTTTTCCATTCGGAATTATTCGAGAGAAACGCGTTGTGAGAGGAAGCTGAGAAAAGACAAACTGACGCCTGGGACAACAACGTAAAAAAAAAAAGAAGAAGTAGAAGCGAGGGGGGAGGAATTCCGTCTTTCTTAATCCACTCACACCCCGCCGCCTCCCTCGCAGCAACCCTTCGCGTCCTCGGGTAATTGGTAAGTTAAAAATATCTCACGCCGCTCTCTAAAATAAAGAGACGCCCCGGCCCGACGTTCTTCAAGCGGTGGGAGACGGAAAGGGGGTGTGAGAAGGGCTTGGGTGTGGAGGGGGGGACCTGTGCATAATTGCGAGCACAAGTACGACGAATGCACGGAATGCCGGACGGCCGGGGGAGGCGTGGAATTTTTCTTGCAATTTCCGCGAGAGACGAAAGTGTTAGGTAGGTGAGAGAATGCACGGTCAAGGATGTTGAACGAATGCAATAATCTTGAGACGTGGCGCAAGCTTTCTTTACCCAGACATTGATTCTGAGAACGTTTTAAAAATTGTACAGAACGCACAAAGCAGAAAAAATGTTAACATTAATAGAAAAATAAAACTAATACTCTTACAAATTTATCAATCTAAGTAAGACTTCGTTGGTTCGCTCCTCAAATTGAAACGACTATTAAATTTTGAAAACGGTTGAAAGCTTATGCATTTACGAAAAGAAAACATTTATTACGCCTACTTTAAAATCAATTGTAAATTCATTGACGCTATTTGATTTTCCTTGAATAACGCGCTGCTCGCGCCACGAAAATTGCATTCTACTCTCCAGACCGCTCACCCTGAACAATATTGCGCTCGGCCAACGGGTCTTAAACCGTTCCCATTACAATGACCGAACGATCAACTCACCCCCGTCCCAACTAATTCGCGTCCGAACGAAGTTTCCGCCCAGCTTCTTCCCGACGGCAGGACGTTTAACGACGTCGAACGTATTAACGAGTGAATCATCATCGGCGCAGGAAGCCGTACAGCGAGAAAGGAGGTGCAAGCCAGTCGGCCGCCTGCCGTCAGCTTCGTTCATCTCATCCGGGCAGGTAGATTTATCGGCAGCCGGAAAAATATTGACACAGCCGACGGTGCCGAACAATGAGCGGTAACTCAGCCGGCTAATGATTTACAGTAATGAGAGTCGGAGCTCGGCAACGGACGAGACGGCTGAGCGGCGCGATTTTTTTTTTTTTTTTTTATTTGTCCGGATGCTGGCCCCGACAATGCGAGGGAACGAAGCGAAGGGTTGCGAGGATTACGGGAGGGTGAGCCGGGCAATTAACTGCGGACGGACGCCCGGCGGATCCCAAATAGAATAAATAATCAGTCCTGCCGATCTGCGACGAGGATTCAAGATGACTCAAAACGACTCGACATGACTGGAGATGACTCGAGATGACTGGAGATGACTCGAGAAGACTCGAGATGACTCGAGATGACTGGAGATGACTCGCAGTAACTCGAGACGACTCAAGACGACTCGAGACGACTCGAGACGAAAGTGGGACAGGGTGAGAATGGCGGACAGTGAATATTGACGAGGGAGGGTGCCGGGAGGACGTTTGTCTCTTCTCGAAGCTTCGTCCGATTATGTCAGAGTTCGAGATTAATTTTTAGCAGAGCACCCGTCGCTCATTCTGCGAGGGACGCAACTTACCAGCTGCCTTCTTGGCCGCATACAGGTTCGCTTCTTCCTGCGCTTTACCTATGTTCTTCTTGTAGCGTATCCTCTTGTTGCCAAACCAATTGGAAACCTGCCGGGACAGAAGAGCGAACATTTTCGTGCATCGACGATTTTGGGAAATATCGATATGTCAGTGATTACGAAGGCTAACCAATTCGAAATACTAAAATGATCGTGAAAGATTCTTTGCTTCAAGGTGAACGATACAGGCTCCTTACGTCCTACCGAGTCTTTCGTAATTATCGACACGTACGTTTTGTGTAAATCTTGGAAGGAAACAAAATTTATCCGACGTCCGTCTTACGACAGGATCGAATGCCAAGGTATGCAACAGCTGCGATTAAATGGACAGGTAAAGAGTTTCAAGTACGAAAATTGACTCACCTGACTCACGGTGATGCCACATTTCCGTGCGAGTTCCTCCTTTGCTTCCTCGCTCGGATACGGATTGCTGAGGTGGGAATAGAAGTACTCGTTCAGAATTTCAGACGCCTGCTTGCTGAAGTTCCGTCTCTTGCGCCTGAAACATCGAGACACATCGTCAGACAACGATACTGGTTTCCAGCTTCGAACGGCGAACGACGAGCGTACCTGGCGTCAAGGAATCGACTCCTCAGGATCATGACCGCCTCGCAGGTCGACTGCTTCAGCTGCATCTGAATGCTCGAGAACTTCTTGTGAATGATCTGCACCATCCTCTCGATCTCCTTCGGCGTGATCGGCCTCGTGCGACTCTGCTCCCTCAGCAAATTCATCACGTGGGTCGTGAACTCGTTGCAAGCCTGCCCGGACAGAAACAAGGAGGGGCCGTTATCGTACGGTTGCCACGTCGAACGCATTCAGCGAAACAGCCGATACGTGATTTCTGCGGAGATTCGTCGCGGAACGCAACTTCCAGCGCGAAACTCCTGATTCGGAATACGTTATCGCGAAACGTGATCGGTCCGGCTTACATCGCGTCGGAATGACGTGCGAGAACCGTGTAACGCAGATTTCCACGATATCGCTGAATCCGACTCTTGCCGCCCAGTCGGACAAAGGTGAACCCACCCAATAAATGCCGAAGATCCGAATGAGTTTAATCCATTATCCGCCAATGTCCCATTTTTGGGACACAGTTTCAAATTATTTTCTCTTAATGACTGCAACTTCTAAATGTACAGTTAACTTCATTTTTTATTTTTCAATTTTTGTATTACGGCGGGTAATGGGTTAACGGTCAAATTCTGCCGTGCGACCAAAAGATTTTTCACGCGACGCGAGGAGGACCGAAAGCTGGGTAACATATGAGAGTGGGTGACGATTGCTGAGAGGACAGCGGGTGGTATAGAGAGGGAGAGAGAGAGAGAGAGAGAGAGAGAGAGAGAGAGAGAGAGAGAGAGAGAGAGAGAGAGAGAGAAACGTGACACACGCAGAAACGTGTACGTATAATGCATTATTCCTGGCGGCTGCTCGGTTTAAGGGAAAAAGGACTTTGCTCGATATCAGTATTCGAGGCGAGCCCGGTGGAGGGTATGAGGGAGCCCCGCGCGGGGGGGCGGTGGCGCTAGATGGGGTGGGTAGGTGAGGGTAGCTTTTCCTGAGGGAAGGAAGGCGCCAGGAAGGTATGAAGGGAGGATAGGGAGGATGGAGGAGGGCAGGGTGGCTCTCGCAATTTCGAAATGGATTCCGCACCGCCGTCAGATCCCCCTGGTACCCTTCGTCCTTCGTCCTTCCACGTTCCGCGTTCCTCTCCTCGGCCTTTCTTTATCCAACCCTCCCTCTCGCACACGCCTTCTTCTCTGCCCTCCTCTGTATTCCCGGCCGCTTACGTCCTTTCCGGCGGATCAGCCCGCGGTGGGTAGAAGGAAAATCAGCTAGCCAGAAGAGAGCGGAAGCGAGAAGAGGGCGAGCGGATCCGAGCGAGACGGCGGGGCGAGGAAGGGAAAGCCGAGAGGATTGGATGGGAAAGCCGGGGAAAAGCGGCGTTGCCCACGGGAAAGAAAAGGGACTCGGAGAATGATAAAGAGGGAGGAGAAGTGCGCCGGGCCGGACGATCGTACCCGTACCCTTCGCCGTCGGCCGCTTTCCTGAACAGGATAAACTCGAGGCCAATATTCGTCGGGGAAAATTTACATTTTAACTTCCCAACGTCATCCGACCTCCTTCCCCTCCTCTGCCTCTCCTCTCCTCACTTCGAGCCTTCGCTTACGGTAAGGCAGTTAGTCTCGCTGGCCGTCGCGTACGCACATGACTCGTCGTACGAGAAACAATTTCTGCGATTTATGTGGCGCGGTGCGACGGAGGCGAACATCTCCCGGCGTGGGCACACGTCCGTGTCCATCGAAACGCAATTTCGACCGTTCCTCACCCGGCAGCGTTATTGACCGCGGAACAATAATCTGCTCGGCTTATTGCCGTTTCTTCCTCTCGCTCCCCCCCCCCCCCCCCCCTCTCTCTCCACCCCCGTCCGAATCGGCGCGCCGCCCTTCTCAGCAGTTTTGCCCCCCTTCGTCTTTCATTCCTCCTATTCCTCTCGTCGTTCCTGCTCCGGTTTCTGCACCCTCCCCCTGCCGCCCAAGTCCACCCCTCGAGTTCGGCCGTGTTCCAGAGAGGAGTTGAACGAGGGAGGAATATCGCTATTCTCGTCCGACGCCGTCTACGAGTCCACCTCCCGAGAGGAAAGCGTCGGGCGAGGGTGGATTGGATGGAAAATCCACGGGCAAAAAGGAACGCGCAGGAAGCGGGAGTGCGGGAGGAGGGGGAAGGTGCGGATACGTGGGATGAAAAGGAGGGACTGTGTTCGATGTTCCAGTCTTTATCTTCGTAGCGGGAGGGAGGATGAAGAGGGCGTTCGTTAAAAAGGAAATTGTTAATGGGGTGAGAAAGTCGGGAGAGATCGATGTTCGAGAGTTTATATTCGCGGGAGAATATGTTGGTGTAAAAAAAGTACTGTTCGGGGGCAGGAGGAGATCGAGTACAGCTGTAATTTGAGGATTTTCGATTCCTCGACGTTCGAGACTACATTCGCGGGAGAATATGTTGATGTAAAAAAAGTACTCTTGAGAGAGAGAGAGAGAGAGAGAGAGAGAGAGAGAGAGAGAGAGAGAGAGAGAGAGAGAGATAGTAGGTGATCGAGTACAGCTGTAATTTGAGGATTTTCGATTTCTCGACGTTGGAGACTATATTCGCGAGAGAACACGGTGTGAAAAAGTACGGTTGAGAGGGGGAGGGGGAGTAGGTGAGCGAGTACAGCTGTAATTTGACGGCGACCGATTCTATTAATAGAAGGGGGCGAGAGGAGTATTTTGGGCGTATTTGTAGGGACGCCCGTGTGAGAACTGTTATAATGGCACGTAGAGCTTCGTTATCGGCATTCCTGCGTGCGCAACGCTAAATATATCGCCAACACGGTTGCGGAAACATCGCGCGCTGCTCGACACCTGACCCCGCCATCGGAATGGAACGGCGGCGCGGCGAGAATGATTTTTCTACCGATCCGTCGGGACGGAATCTCATTACCGTGGCGAATTTGTCGCGTTATAAATTATGCATCGTCAGAGTTTTACGCTCGCATTATGGCCGTAACGTCCTGCGTCTCGAAAATTTACAATTGCGCGCGTGCACGTAAAACTTTGACCTTAACGATGCGCCACCTCGCCGCAGTGAGGTTAGGAAATTTAAAATTGTAAACGAGGCTCATCCGCGATCGTGGAAATCAGTAGTGAAAATCGCAGCGTAACGGCGACGCGAATGACGAGAGAGAGAGAGAGAGAGAGAGAGAGAGAGGGAGAAAGAAGCAGCCTTAGGCGAAAGAGAGAAGTCCACGGCCGTGCACGCGTAAAATTCATGCCAGACGATGTTTGCGCGCGCGCACTCCGCCGCGATCACGCGATCTCGTAAAACTCGGTGCCGCGGGTTCGTTCTATTCTCGTACTTGTCACGCCATTTTGCATAGCCAGGCAGACGTTCACCCTAATGCGGTGAGTCGGCCGAATTTGAAAAGCAAATCCGTCCCACCCTACCATCCTTGACGAGCGAGGCTTTCCCCGCAGGACGTTCTTGTTACGACGGCCGAGAGGGGGGGAAGGGAAGGGAAACGGGAGAAGTAAAGAAAGCGGAAATGAAGGAAGCTCTCTTCCCACCGGCTCGGTTCATTCGTCGAAGGATAGACAATTGTCCAAATTTGGCCTACATCCGGGCTGATCCGTTCTCGACGCCCGGCGAGCTTCGAACGTACCGTCCCGTTACAGGGCCTGACGATCGTTATTAATCGACCGGGGATCATTATTCGACCAAGCATGTTCGAGACACGTTAAGCGTGTAAGAGCCCCCGGGTCTTTCCAGTCCCTTTCATTTACCGCACGCTTCCCTCTCTCTCTCTCTCGCCCGAGAGAGCGCGCCGGACGTCGAGGGCTGATTTGCAATTTTCGAGCGGAATTTTTATACTCCCGATAAGCCTGGCACGGACCTCGAAACGACTCTGGACTCTCTGTCATTCTCTCCCTTCGTCCACCACCGCTCCCCCTTCCCTCCTCCCCATCTAGCTCTAACTCCACCCACGGTCTCGCTTTTACTCCCGGAGCGATTTGCGTGCTAATGAACCGACCAGCTTGCGCTAAGTAAAATCTCGCGTGCCGAGTAGAGCCGGAGAGGCCCTCGTCCGGCGTTCGCCGCGTGTATCGCGTGCTGTACAGGCCTTTCCATAGTTGGGGCCAATCTCAGCGAGGCGCGATACGCGCCGCGATAAGGGACTGCCGCGCAGAGAGTGCCGAAACGCGAAATTTTCCAGACGCGGCCGGAGACCGAGAGAGTGGACGTCTTCTCGGACGGGATTACGTAAGCGGACCTCGTTCCGCCGGCGTCCATTTATGCGGGGACTCAAATTACGTAACACTTCGATGTTGCAGGTCTGTCGAGCGTGAGAGAGACGACGGTTTCCGAGTGAGTTCCGAGAATTCGACGGGAGGATGAGAATGAAGCTTTGGAAATATGAAATCTAGGAATTTGGCGGGAACGTAGATATGGAATTTTAGTGCGAGCGTTGGAAATCGGTAGAGGGCGTCAGGGGGCAGAATGTCGGTGGCGAATCGAGGATCTCGAAAGTATTAAGCAAGGAGGGTCGTCGTAGGCACGCAGGCGGCGGATTTAAAACTCGTTAATGGCCGCGTTTATCGTCAGGGTGGTTTCAACCCCCTCGACGCTGTCGCGCTGCTAACGTTCTCTCAGGAGTACGCGTACACGGGCGGGGTGGTGCTTTGGGGGAGTAAGGGAATATGAAAATGAGCGAATAAAGAGAAATAGAAGTTACGTGGTAGATTTGGAGGGGGTGGGGGTACGTGGAAATGTAGAGTAAGGTGGATAGGGATCGAGGGCCGTTGGGAGGAAGACCGTAGAAGAACGAGAGGAAGAGTAAGTGGTAGCAAGAGGTTGCAAGAGTGCAAGAGGGTGCAAGAGGGTGCAGCGGTTGCAAGAGGGTGCAGCGGTTGCAAGAGGTTGCAAGAGGTTGCAAGAGGGTGCAAGAGGGTGCAAGAGGGTGCAAGGGAGAGCAAGAGGGTGCGACAGAGAAGCAGCAACGGAGAATAGGAGGGGTGGAAGAGACAGGGAAGCAGAATGCACGCAAATGCATGCATACGTATGCCTCTCTGGTGCAGCGACGTACGTATTGTTGCAACCCGCAAAGAGCGGACGTTAACGCACCAACACATGGCGAGGGCACGGCATGCACGGGACGTCGCTGTACCTCAAAGAGTGAGTGTGCGTGTTTACTGCGGGGAAACATCAAGACCGCTGACACACGTTGAAATATGGGGTCGAAACGGGTGTGGCAATTAAAGCACACGCGCCTTCGTGCCCACCTACACAGCTAAATCTTCCTGTACAGGACGCACCGAAAGTTGTTACGTCGCCCGAAGACACGGAAACCTACTGCTCGCGACATGACACGGCAGAATATCTGCCCTGAAGATCCTGATTGCCGAAAACGTTCAACGTTCGATCCTATTGAATGAACTGATAGGAGAGTCAGGGATCAAAAATTATTTTGAGGGTGCGTTTAGTAACTTTCGAAATCCCCGCACTTTTGTATCGCAGCTCGATTCGATGGTACTGTTAATTAAATAGTATCGACTAATCCACCCCCTCCCCCAGGTCGGCCATCTTGCCATTACTGGATGCGCACGCAAGTTTTGATCCGTTTATTTTCCATCCGAATCTGCCTATTACCGAGGCCAGTACTCGAACTTTACCGAACGGTTGCGGAAGCGGAATACATTTTTAACAAATCGCTCCCATTACACGATTTCCACCCCCGCGGAACATGCAATCGCTAGGCTCAATTATGCTACCCGTCATACGGGCACACTACGCTTTCAGGAACGTAGCATTCTAAACGCCCTGTAGCGACATCGGCACGTGAACCCGCACGGCAGTTTCGAAGTGGTTGTCAAGGGTGGCAGGAGGGAGGGAGGGGAGGAAATTGCCGGTGAAAATGCCAGAGGCGTTAAAAAGAATTATGCACGAGGCGAGTTGCGCGCGTCGAAGTGACTGTCGCTTGTTTCGGCCGCGGGGGTGGCCGGCCAAAACGATTACGGACAGGACATGTCGTACACGGATACGGGGAGCTTTCTTAAAACGGCAAGCTTTTTTTTAACGAGCGAACAGAGCGACGATTTTTCTGTCGCGTCACGAGAGGCGAAAAGGGATGAAGGTGAGCATGAAGGTGAAATAGAACGATTAGACTAAAGGTTGGAGGAAAGGTAAAGGACGATTAGATAGAAGAAGCGGTTGCAGAAATGGTTAGGGTCGTGTAATATGACAATTTGAAGCTTTCGGATTAATGTAGGATCGAAAATCGGCAATCGGATTTGAGTACCAGGGCTTCCTCGATCCCCAGTCGACGGCAATTTGTTTCGATCAGCGCGAGTCATTTGTATCCAACCCCCGCGGAGGCCTCGTCCTGCGCGACGGCCGAAAGGTGATAAGCGATAAAAAGTCGTGGGGGTGATAAATTCGAACGGTTCGCAGTTAATGTTCGAGGCATCGATAACGGCCACTCTCTGGGCGGCTCGTGAAAACGATATTCATAACCGAAATCCATGTGAAACGAGGAAAACTGGCTGACTCTCTCTCTCTCTTTCTCTCTAACCCCCACCCCTCTCTCTCGATCTCTCTTCCTGTCTGTCTCCTCTCTATCCATCTCTTTCTTCCTCCCCCGCTTCATCCCGCTGCACTAACGCGCCCCGAATTGACTTCCGTGCAAGTGATTGTTATTGCCCGCCCGACAGAAGGAAATATTTTACCCCCAGCCACTCGATAAACTCTGCACGCCCTGACTGCACCACCGTTGCGCATTATTTCTTTTGAGCGATTCACCACTGACCTAACGACGAATCTCTCGTAATGCGAATACACACTTAGCAGATGATTAATTTCGAAATTGAAGATCATAGTCGTGTTGGCAGGATTTAGGGATGAGTTTCGAACCTGTTCGTATTTCTCCAGCTCCTGGTGGTAGATCTGTCTGATCTGGGCGAGCTTGGCCCTGTAGTCGGAGTGCTCGATCGCGTTGTCAGGCTGTCCAGGAGGTCCAGCGGCAGCGGCAGCCGATGCGGACGCTGCTGCTCCAGCACCGCCACCCTTTTCCGGCCCGGCAACACCCTCCGCGATCAGCATATTGTCCAGCCTCATTAACTGCGGATCCGGAGGCTCCTCTTCCTGCGTGTTCCTCAGCGACAGTACTGAAAGCACAAAATGAACATCCGTCAGTCAACATCATCCACATTCTGCCCGTAAATAAATTCATCTTCGCAAAGTGTCACTCCGATCTCAGGTCCGCCTAACCGCGCGTTAGGCTGATTTAAGACTCTACAATATTTCGCGGTGCTTCCCGAAGTTTGATGCGCGAGACTTGTCGCAGGATCGACGTTCCGCCGGCGGAGGCGTCGTAAAACGATTCCATAAAAATGTTGCGAAATATACGGCGCATTGAGACTGGTCCCGGTAACGGCCGCGTGTCAAAGAAACGGTCGGAGTTAAATGTCGGTAGCGTCAAAGCTACGAAAGGCCAACGTAGCTGACACGCGCCTGGCATTGTATCGAGAGAATCGACCAACAACGGTCGCGAGACTTCTTCTCTCGCGCGTTCGCCGATCATAAAAGAATCAATTTCAAAGAGAGACCGTCCAATGGCCCCCTTCCACTTTCCCTCCCCTCTCGGAGTCTCCTCATCCCTCCCGAGCCCTTACCGCCCTCTTCCAGGCCGTCTTTAAGGGCCCGCGCACGCAGTGGTTTAGAACGGGCGGTTTTCCAACGGCGTAACAGTGGTTTTATTGTACTTTTACGGCGCATGATGGAGCTGGACGAGCTATAAAACCGCAGCGAGAGAAGAGGAGGCGAGGGGTGGGCGGGTAAGGGGCTCGACTGCTGAAAGGGCGCGAGCGAGAGGGTCGCTGTTCCTTCCAGACTCCTGGCCAGTCCCCGCCCCTCTCCTCGGCGAAGATGCAACCTCTCCCCTCTTCGACAGTTCTCGCCCTCGTACTCCTCTCCTATCCGTTCGCTGGGAGAGTAAGTCTGCCTCGCACACACGCTGCGACTTCGAAGGACACGGGAGGATAAAAGTATTTATGCGAGATCGTGTGTGCGTATGCGGCCCCAGGGGGATGGAGGGGGAGGGGCGGGGGTGTACTCGACGGGCGAACTGTCGTGAGGAATATTTCATTGCCGGCCGGACGAGCGCCGGTTCCTTTTGTGAGCCGCGAAGAATGCGAAAAGTCGACTGTCGGTCGAAGGTTTTAACAATGCATGTTGGCTCGCAGTGGATCGGTAGCGGGCTTGATGGTATTCATTATCGCGTCGTTCGAGATAAGACTGGTTAAATTTGAAATATATTCTTCACGTTTCGAGACAGCTCCTGTATTCCGCTATTATCGAAGTAGTTCGACTTGCACGCAATCGTACTTTGTTATTCATGATTTTTTAAGAGTTTCGCTGACGCTATCGTCTGTTTAAACGAATGTAATGTACTGTATCTTTTGGCATGGGACTCTGTATCGACATCGATCTCGTTACGGAGTCAATGACGAGGAAAGTCATTATGACGGGATTACTTAACATTATCCCCGAGATAAATGAATCCGAAACGGCGCCGTGATTTAAAACTCGTCGGAAGTTTGTTGCCTCGGCCACCCCCGCTGCCCCGCTCGTCCTCGGGGTTGAACACCCCCCTCCTCGCCGTCGTCGAGCTCGTTCCTTTTATTTGCCTGGCGCACTTTCCTCTGTCGCGCGCTCGCAAAAAAGTCTCCGGAGACCCCGGCCGGCGCAAATGGAAGGGCCAAAGTTTTCCAGTATTCGCGGGAGCGTGAAACGAATGCGTGGGGCTAATGCATTTATACGAAGTGTAACAATTAGGGGTGTACCTCCCGCGGGCGAAAGGGGTCGGGATTCTGCAGGTACGGGCAGCTCTCTCAGCTCCATTCCGCTTGCCGCCAAATTGCGAAAGTATTCAGTCGTACGCCATCGCGACGACTTTCCTTTGCTGTATTTGTATTTGTATTGACAGGATTCTTCTCGTTCTTTCACGCTTTACCCACTAAATTCTCTACGAATATTATTGACACTTCAAAGGCGTACACGAAATGCATATATTATGTGCAGATAATGTGTGTGTTAATCCTGTATATTTGCTGATGGGATTCAGAGTGAGAGGTCTTCTCCGAGGTTGCCATAACGATAATGATAAATTCACCATTGACGTCGATTATGTCAGATGTGAAAGCGAGTGGTAATCTCTGACAAAAATCACCATCGCAATATACCAGAAATTACACCGTACTTCACGCGAGAATCTTGAGCATCTCTCCCTGCAGATTCCATTCTCCCCCGATCGCTTATGACGAGGCTGACTAATTCGACGCGATCGGCGTATATCCATCAGCCACTCCCCACCTCGGGCCATTAATTTCCCTCATAAAAAGAAGAGCCGCCGTCGGGAAGGCTTCCGAGGCATCTCGAGAGGCCGAGAAGATGAGTGCGCGTGCCGCGAATTAAACGCGAATTATTTTCGGTCCTCCGGCACATTGGCAGACGAAAGGAGAACGAGGTGGCGCGGGGGTGGCTTACGGGCAATAATCTGGCCATTAGGGGGTGTAAGGGGCGGCCCTTCCTGCCGCGTCGGGGGGCCGGGCGAGGGGCACGTTTGACGGGGGCAAAGAGGGGGTGGTAGCCTCCTACGGGGGTCCTTACAAGCGCGTAAACTCAGTTTTACTGGCAGTTAACATTTTACGACTCAGACGGTCTGCCCGACTCTCTGTCTCTCTTTCTCTTTCTCTTCCTCTCTCTCTCTCTCTCTCTCTCTCTCTCTCCTCTTCTCTACTAGTCACGCGCGCGCGAGCGCACGCGCGCTCTGACACGGACGACAGACACACTCGCAGACGCATACACGTTGGGCCACTCTCACTCGCATCAGACGGGACCTGGTTCGATGTGAATGTGGTCGGATCGTGTGCGTGCGGGAGGCACACGGTATATAAACGTGCCACAGCGTAATGCCTCGCCGTTTTCGAGGGTCGTTTGTAAGCGAACTACATTAATATGACACCCCGTTGAAGATCAGGCTAATTGCTCGACTAATTCGCATCGCCGGGCGCGCGCCGGGAAATGTGACGAATTACGTCGTAATCGACTGTTACCCCGTGACCGATCGCGAGCACTTGTCCGCGCCCGCTTTCCAGATTCGGACTCGACGCTGGGATGGGGTAGGGATAACGAATTGCGTTCAGGTGGGAACCTGTCACGCGATGCTTACGGCTGTCTGGGGTGTAAAGACATATTTTTCGAGTCTGCGCTCGGTAGATGACAGGAGCATGTAATACGGTCTGTTTACAAATATTCGAATTGCGACAAGAAGAAGTTATGAGACGATTAATACGACCCTCTATGTAATAAATCTTTTCCAATAAACGATTCATTATAGAAAAATCTGATCTCTTCTATGGAGGATGCAAAGGAAGGTTGTTAATATTTAAAATGTGATGGATCTAGTTAACATGGTTTAACAAATGAGAAAAATTTGAACCAGTATTTTGAATCATAATTCGAGGACGCCTACGATCGCGAGCACCGGCCGAATGCACGATTTTTCTGCCGGACTCGGAACTTTACATAATCAAACGCCGTAAACTGCGACGCGGGAGGGTGGGGGAGGGACGGAGGGAGGCAACGGCCGTGGCATTTTCCACGGTCACGGCATATGCATAGAAACATGTAATTTTCCCGTTCTGGGGATGAGAGATCGAGCGTAATAAGTCGGGATTACGGTGGCCCGGCGTTGGCGCGCGCGCGGTCGGGGCCAACAGCCGAACGAGCCGAATAGCCAAAATTCCATCCCGCGCTCTCCTGAAATATGCAACGAGCCCGCTCGCGAAAGAGGGAGGGCGGAGGGAGACGAGAAACAACAACTCCCGTCGAAACAACCCTCGGGATAATTTAGATTCGCGAAAGCAGTGGCTGCTACCCTACCTACCGCCTACACCCCCGCTCGGCTACACCACCCCCTCCCCCCCGTCGACCACCCTCAGGACACGGTAGGAGCAACGACGCTGCCGGCAGCCAGAGAGAGCGCCCGCTCTGTGTATTGATCTAAACGGGAACCCGTGAAAGCAATTAAGATAAGGCACGGTAACAAAGGGTTGTCGGCTGCTGCTCTGCTCGCTTTTCGCGCGGCGAAAACGCTAAGAGCGAAATGTCGGGTCGAAGGGCCTCCGAATGGGCGAGTCTCGGGGTGGGAATAACCGTCCTTGTCCTCCGAAAGGCTCGCGTTGCGGGGAATTATGTACGATTCCGGTGTACGTATGGAAACATTTGTTAGACTTTCGGAATTTTGCCCTCTAAGCGATAGATCTGCTCTGAATCTTCTGTGTTTGGAATGAATTTAATTGTTCCGGGGTCCAACGGGAAAGATAAGAATTTAGTTTACCGTTCTGTTATTGTCTAAAGATACGGACGGCTATCGGTAAACTAAAGTACGAATATTTTTTGGTTGAAGCTTAACGTCAGCATAGCTGGGTGGATTTTTACGAATCATTCCAGGACAAGTTGAGACGATGCACGAAGATCAATATTTGTGAATCCACAGTGTCTTATCCTACATGATGTCCAACGTACGACTATCGCGGAACGTTCCCGGTCAGGCTCGTTCCCGAAAATTCGCGGCAGCGTAGTGCAATCCGGGCCAATCGCTAATTCGCGATACAAATTGAAAGTGCAGCGACGGTGTAATTTCTGGCCGGGCAGCGTCGAATAAAATACGAGCCCCGGGTATCCTCCTCTCTATCGGCGGCAATCACGACGCTCGCTGCCGGGCGCGGCAATAACTGGGCGTTATCGATCCGTTCGGAAAGTTATTGCCGGTTAAACATGGCGCGAAAAATGGCACAATGTTTATTTACAGCTGCGGCGCGCTGCCCGGCACGCATACGTCCGGCCGATAACGATCGAATATACGTGGCTTAGCGTCGGCCTCCGACGCGAAAAGGGCATAGTCGAATGAGACGGTCAAATGTGCCTAATGCCTAATGCGATAGCCTATAAAAGAAAGAAGAATTTGTGGGAATTTTCGACTTTGCATCTCGACCGTCGAGGATGGGAAAGGGTAAAATGCACTACATGTGTATTACACATTAAAATGTTGACAAAAGTATTATGCACACCTGACAGTAAAGTATAATATGCGATTGAGCGGACAATGGAGGGTATTGTGGCATTATTTGACCCTGCTAAAACACGATAACGCCTTTCAAATGCCCAGAAATGGGTTCTTACGTCTTCTGCCTTGTTTTACGTGGTCAAACGAGACTATTTGTGTCTTTTGACATTTGTTCACATTATGTTACATTATTTTACATCAGTTTACGTTATTACACCTCATTATCATGGATTATTTGCGTTATTATCGGGGTTTTGGAAGGCAAAGGGGCGTTTTAGACGCCATTTAATACATGTTTGAGTGGCTTATCTATATAATACGACATTGGGCGGTCAAGAAAGGGTACCATGGTCCAAATTACTCTTAGCTAAAGACAATAGGACCATCCCCATGGCTTTTGTAGTATTTTGCTTGACAAAGACCCATGTTAGCTCCAGTTTTAAGCATGTTTGACTGGCTTATGGTTATAATATGACATTGGGCGACCAATGGAGGGTACTTTGGCATCCCTTGGACCTATTGAAAAATAATAAAACGCTCAAAACCGTCGAAAAAAGCAAAAAAAATGTTGGTCTTATTTTTGATTCTTTACCACCCTATCCCATGTATTTTAACTCACCCTGATAGTTGGTCGCAAGCAAAGTTCAGAATTCTCAATAGTTTCGAAGACACAGCCATTTTTCGGAGGCAAAAAAAATTTTTTTAATGCTCGACTTTCGCCGATAGTCCTATCCGAAAGTACGCGTCAAAAGCTTCAAGAAACTGTATGATTATCATAGGTTTCGATCGCCAGTTCAAAAGTTACAGGCGAATTAAAAAATCGCGAATTTTTTAAGGGGTACCCCTTCTCATTTTTGCGAAAAATCGAAGGTCGGCGGATCGGATCGCCGTTTTGCTACCTGCTAGGGGGTCGAAAATAACTCAGAGAGCCGTTTGTCGTTGGTCATAGCGAAAGAAATGAAAAAATCGATATTTCATCAGTCCTATGGCATGTGATACCTGTCACCTTAAATATTTCATTCAAACATAAAGAAAATGATGACAAAAAGGGCACCTAAGAGGATTCAAACCCGGAAAAAACGTGTTTCCAGGTTGTTGGACATATCGTCCTTCGCGCGCTGGTTACAGAGTTCGATAAAGCGTCCCGATCTTATGGGAATCCTGACCCAGTTCAAAGCACCACCGCCGAGATCGTCCTCATCGTCCCTGTCGTCGTCCTGTCAAGCGTCGCTGGTCGAATCCTAAAGTCCATTCAATTCTTGCCCCCCATCTTCCGCAGTCTGGACGGCTTTCGTCTCTTTCAGCCGGCCGCATTTCCTCGACTCTTTCTCACGCGTTCCCTAATCCGGTCGGCCTTGTCCAGAGGGATGAAAAGGGCAAGGGGGCAGGAGGGTAGGCGAGCCTGGAATGACTGCTCTTTTAATTCGGGGGTGAATCCGCCGGCAGGGTCGAATCTCGTCTCTTCCCTCTCTGTGTCTCTCTCTCTCTTTCTCGCTTTCCTTCTCTCCCTCCCTCCTCGCCTTTCCATCGTCTCGCCTTCGCACAATTTTTTCATCTCGTTCCCTTACTCCATATTCTCGCCATCCGCTTGCTCCCCTCCCCCTGCCGAGGACGCGAGCCGAGCAGTGCCCCTGGGATCTGATATCGACACCGAGCCGTAAGAATATCCCACCCTCCTCTGATTTACGAAGGAAATCGAGACACCGGATATTCCTCCGCCCTTGTTGATATCGTGTTTCGCGCCGTTTCCACTCTGCGCGAGAGAGTTCGAAAGTTATTAGAATGGTCGCGTGCCAGATTCGGTTATCGGGGAACGGATCCGAGAATACGAGACAGAGGGTAACGCTCGGTTTACCTTAAAAACGTCTGTTTTTTTGCTCCCCCCCCCCTCCTCCTTTAATCCCGCCGCGACCGGTAACGTTCGATGCCACGAGAGAACGACGATCTTGCTAAAACCTGTTGGAAGCAGCTTGCGCCTATACTATCACGAACAACGTAATACAGAACCTGAATTTTTTATAGTCTAAGTAATGACTGTCTATAGTCACATAAAAATTAACGGCACATTTATCAGTATTTAGCTACTCTCATTCGATGGGTCATTCATATATGATTTCATTCGGACGTATATGCAGAAGTTTAATATGAAATAATATGAGCAAGAATTAGATCAAATGTCGACGTGTTCGCATTTCGAATGGAAGGATCGTTTTCAATTTTCCCGAATTCTGCTTTCCTGCCCTCCAGCACATCGCTGGACATGTGCAAGGACAGCTTCCCTCGTATTGTTACGTCGATCTGGCACCGAGTTCACCCTTTCGCAGCCTCGAAATCGTTATCGGCGAGATCCCGAGCGTGTTTCCTCCCTCCCAACCCTCCCACTCACCCCTGGAGGACGAGATTTATCGACGCGAGACGCTCTCGGCGATATCGACGAGAGCGGAAGCTACCCGAGGCGAGACAAGGAAGTGCTCGGCGAAGTTTTCCACCCCAGGACGCGAAATCTTTTTCCCGCGAAATGACTGCGTCTTTCGTTTTCTCTCTCTCTCGCGCGCGCGAACCGGAAGTCTCTATATTTCTCGGCTTTATGTCTCCAACGGCTCGCGCTACGGTCCAACCGCGCCGGCAACTTCCGGGCTGATTTCTTCGCCGCGCTCGCTTCGGCGATGCTGCGCTTCCTGCTCGGACAAAAATTGGCCCAGAGTTGTTTGTCGGCTACCTTGCCACTGATTCTTTTCTCTTTCCTGCGCTCGTCCTGATCGCCTCGGTCTTTAGCGACTCACGCCCGTATACGTTGGATATGTAGTCGTTCATTTAAAACCAGGCATCAATCATAATTCTTTTGAGGTCGTTGGAAAAAAACGTCTGTAGCGTGGAAGTAAAAAGTGTGTCACTCTGAATGCGTATTAAAGTGACTTCTGAATTTTTTAATTCTGTACGGAGATGATGAATCGCTGCATCAGTTGTCATGCTTATGTTGAGCATTAAATGGAGCAAAGTTAGTATATTAGTATGACGTAAAAGCAACCTACACCTATACGGAATTAAGTCTTCACACAAGACCGTACATAACGTTACAGTCATCAAATTATTTTATTTTTTAAATATAGTATTTTTTATAATAGACAGCTCATATGTTGCATATTCATTATTTATATGTACTTTTCCTTAACGATTGACATTGTTTGCCGGATGCGCTCTCTCCCATGTTTGTTCCATTCTTCCGACCATGTGCTCTCACACTGCGTTTTCTCGCTCGTGTCATCGCATGGCCACCCATCCACCCATCATCCCGACCTCCCCCCCTCCTTCCTGTTTCTTCCCCGAGTACTCCTCCTCCGCTTCCTCGTCGCACTCCTATATCTAGCCCGTCCATCTCTCAGCCGTTCCTTCGGAACTTCTCGAACTTGTTCGAGCGTATCTTCCACACTCCTTCCGCCGCAGTCTCCTTCTCGCCCGGCAGTGTGCTTTCCTTCCTTTTTCGAGCGCTACTTCCGGCGAGGAAAGGAATGGTCTCCCCCATTCTCATCCCCTCTCCCCTTCGCCCCCGGTGGCTTTTTCCCCGTGATCGTAAATCAAAAGTCGACGCGAAAACGCGGCCAAATGTACAGGGCGTCCCGACACGTACCGGGTGTCCGAAACGATCTGGCCCGAAGCCTGCCGGGGAGCAGAACGAGGCGAGAGGAGGAAAGATAATGAAGAAATTTCCCTCCGTTCGTGCCTCTCTCTCTCTCTCTCTCTCTCTCTCTCTCTCTCTCTCTCTCTCTCTCTGTCTCGCCGTCTTCGGCTAACCTCGCCCTATCCTTCTCTCGCCAGCAGGTAGCCGCTTTCGTCCTGACGGCAATTTCTCCGAAGCAGGAGAACGCCGGGATTCGAAGGACGAGAAAGGGCAGCCTGTAAATGACCCGGACAAACGAGTCTTTCCCAAAATGGCGCTAGGCGCTAAATAATTTCGCGGATAAGCGGCGGCCCTTCCGCGTTTAATTAAGGGAGAAGATTTGCGGTCAATGTCCGGTGGACTCGGTAGCTGAATAATAAAGAGCGATAATGACGGCCTGCCGAGGATTCGCGGATGTTCGCGTTTGAGAAGAGTGTCGATGAAGGCGACGATTGTTTCATTAGACGCGGAGAAGGAACGAATGCCGAGCACTCGATTAGAGCCCGGGATAAGCGTCAACTTTTTCGTCCTCGGGAAAGGATATGCTCCTGTCGCCGGGGACGTCAACGTCGTCGGGGACGTACTCCGGGGGTGCGCGGGCGGTGGGAGACAAGGAGACGTATAATACCGCAGTTGGGGGGATGAAATCGACCGGCGGGGGGTGGGTAATGCGCGGGAGAGCAGCAGTCGGCAACCCCTCCAGTCTCTCTTTGCTTTCCTGTCGGGGGTGGAAGGGTACGAAAGGGGGAGGCAAACCTCCCTCCCTCTCTCTCTCTCGCTCTCTCTTTATCCTCCAACCCCTCCCTCCTCTCTCTTCCTCTTCCAACCCCTCGCAACCCGCCCAACAATCGCCCGCGTGTGCGTGCCGTCTGTGTGCCGGGGTCGAATAAAATTTTACGGCCGCGAAATCGCCCAATAATTGTTACGGCTCGCTTTGATCGCGTAAAACACGTCGTAAACGTCGAAAGGGACGACCCCCTGGTCGACAGGAATTACTCTTAACCCCCTTACGGGGGCATTATGCCGCATTACTGGCGGTGCTGCGTTTGCGTCTGCGGACGACTGCACGCCAGATAGCGAACGCGTTTCATTCGACCGACTCTCCCTCTCCCTCTCTCCTTCCCTCTTTGGTTGTCCCACCGTGTACATATCCCACTGCCAAATCCCGCGCCATGAAGCGGGAAAAGACGCCGCGCAAAGTCGACGAAAAGAATCGCCCCCTTCGACTTCCTGCCACGAGAGAATTTTTGTCGGTTAACGGGGGGCTGGCCATTCAATGAGTCTTTGTTATGAGCCTTTATCTTCAGTTCATTGGCAGTATACCGAAATACGTCGGACGCGTTTGATTCGTTAGGACGTTTGATAGGCGAGGACGTTTTGTGGGCCGGTTCGAAATTGAACCCCTGCAACAATGGACTTTAACGTTCTCATTTCGGCGGACGTGAGCGACGTTTGGAGCCAGAAATCGATCCCGAGAAATATCCTGATTACGCCGAAAAGAACTTTCCGGCGGGCTCATTATTTTCCATCACGCACGTCGCCCGCAGCGCAGCGCCTCGGCTTGACGCGGGCCCTCGTAAAATCAGCGAAATCAGTGAGCAATAGTTCGCAAACTTCCCACACCCCGCCGGGCCTGGCACGGAATAATTTTCGCCGAGCTCTGCCTTTTTGCGACGAATTTTCGCCCGGCTACGCCGCGGCGCACGTTAGCGTCTAATTGAATATTAACTCCGTCCCGACAGCCGAGCATTACGCAGAAATTGCAGATTCCCAACATAGTTTTTCCGCCGCCACTGACTGCTCGCCGTCGATCGATTGGTATGCCAGGACGAGCGTGCATATCTGTCGATGAACGCGGCGCACTCGTTCATTACGGGGTCATTATCGAATCAGACTCGTACTGTATCCGATCGAGCCTGAAATTATTCGCGGGAACATTCAATCTACCGAAAGTTCTACTCATCATCCTCGAAGCGCCACCTCCTCGACCTTTCGCGCTTTCACGGCAGCCACTAGCGTCCTTTTCACCGCGGGGTGCTCTTTGCCGTCGGGGGTAAGATCTTTTAATGAAACGCGGATGTTAGAATGGCAGGAATGCTGCAGAATGGTCTAGGCGTGTGCAATGTACACGCCGAGTGGCGCGAGTGGGAGAGTTAGGGAGGGAAAGAGAGAAAGAGACAGATACAGAGAAAAAGAAAGAGAGAGAGAGAGTGGAAAAGCATCCAGCCTGCTCGAGAGCGTGTACATGTACTCGGTGCCAGACGTGTGTACAAATATGTGTCGGCTCTCGCTCCGTCCTTCTCTATCACGCCCCGAAAGAGAGAGCGAGAGAGAGAGAGAGAGAGGGAGCGTACACGGCGTCGTCTCGAGGCAAATTAAGCCCCCTCGCTCACTCCGCGCGCGCTTCGGCTTCGTTATTGAAGTGGCATTCCTGGCCGAGAACCCTCAAGGACTTGTCTCCTGTTCGCCCGACGCAACCCAACGATAACCAGACTTTTTAATAGCTTAATAACGACTCGCCGTTTACTCGCCGAAGGCTTAACGAGACGTACGAGATCCTCGGAGATGCGAATGCGGGCAAACGGAAGGGGTGGAAGGGGAGGTGCGGCTATGTGGGGGGGAAAAAAGAGACGTGAATGTTTGAAGAGTCTATCTCCGCTTTGACTCGTGACGTAAAGCGAATGGAGATCGCGCCGTTTACCGCGAGTTTCTCTGTTCATTGAGTCAGACCTTTTCTGTTTTTCTTTGATCGGTGTTCTTTTAACCTCGATGTTTCGAGCGTAGTAAGAAATGTTTGCGGTGTAGATAGAAACATTAATGCTGTACAATCTTGATCGAACTTTATCATCGACGATACGACAGAGACTAAGAACATAATTTGTATCGATCTTGAATTCTGTCCTAAAATATCCGAGTAAATGCACCCCACTTGAAAACGGAAAATCGATCGTTAATTTGCATTTTGCAGACACTTGTCAACCGCAACGGTCTCCTTGCAGGCTCATGAAATATTTGTGCTTGCAAGGGGGCTGGAAGATGGGCGAGTAAATTAGTGAACAGAGTAGGGTTCACCTTTTTCACGGATATTCGAGCTGAATCGGTCTGAACTGCCGGCAGACGTATCGTGAGCCGGTCGAATAAGATAGAAGCGAGACGGCATTCGACGGGGAAATGACCTTTGAAATTCGCGTTCGCGATACCGCACACGTCGCGGACACGCGAGGGGGATCTTATTGCGAAAATTACTTCGTCCTCGATGTATCCTGGCACAGGGGCACTGTCACGCGAGCCTGAGATGTTCTACTCGGCGCCTCAAAACATGGCGGATCGTAGGGCAGTGTGCACGATATTGTCGCGGACGGCGTAAGATTGGACGAGCGACGGACGGATACGAGTGTCTCCAGGAATGGTCAGACGTGAGGCGAAAAAAAGCAAGACCGGAAGGTTCGCTGACGTGCAGATTTGAACATACGTGGCGCGGACGCTTGCCGAACTCACTCGAAGAACAGTCGAATTAAAAACGGAAAAGAGTATCCTCGTACTCCAATAGTCGTTCAAACATCTACCCTGTGAAGTATTATATGTACTTATTTCTAGATTAATCGCCCGTAATGATTGATTTAGCGTATGGAAATACACAAGATGCAAAGCAATTATTTGTGTATACATTTCGATAACTCTCGATTAATACTCACGCCGCTCACTTCGTCCAATTCCACACACCAAATATTGAAAACTATACCGTAACAAGTACAGGCACGTCGAACTATGTCAAAGAAAGCGAGTCCGAGACAGTTTCCGCGGGCAAGAATAAATACCACCCCATTACCGCCACCCCTCGCTCCTATACTCCTACATTGTAAATATTCACGAGCGGCTAGTCGGCCTACGGGCAAATTTCAATTGTTACGGCCGAAAACCGCGCGGCAATCCATCCTAAAAACGGATGGAAGGAGGCCCTGGGCCAGAATGCCTCAGATGCGGACGCACGAACAACGCTCGGCAGAAGGGGGGTATTAATAAAACGTTGCGCGCGGCGAGGGGATGTACCGAGAGAGGATGGAAAGGGGAGCGGGGGAGGGAGAGGGGGGGGGAAGGCGAGGGCGACCGGACGGGGGAGGGTCGACAGAGGGGTGGAAAAAGAAATTCTTATTGCCTGGCAAGTCCGGCTTTTCCGCAATATACAGCGCAGGTGTACGGAATGTCTACTGCCCTCCCCATTCGACCACCCACGCCCCCCCCCCCCGACCCACTCGTCCGCGAAGAGGGTAGAAACAGCCGTGTGCACACGCATGGTCAGGGCCGGATACACTGACTACCCCCTGCTAAGGGCACCCTCCCTCTCTTTCCTCTTCTTGTCGTTCATTCTTCTCTCCTCTCTTCTCTCTCTCTCTCTCTCTCTCTCTCTCTCTCTCTCGCTTCGTCCGCCATCAACCTTTCTCTCACGTCATAAAAATGAGAACGATACTAGGACTCTGGTTTCTCGTCAAGAGGCCGTAATAAATAAACGCTCGAACGGAAGGGGGATGGTACGGTTCGGGTGGGGGTGGGGGGGGCGATGGACGGCGCGCGGGGCGGACAGCGACGTCCGATCTTATAAATTCAGTGCGCCATTCACGGTAAGTCAGGTGAAATCGATCGAATAAACATGACAGCGGGACGGTGCCGGCTTCGGGCGCGGATCTAAAGCTCAAAGCATCGTCGCTGCCCGGAACGGGCCCGCGGTAATCGTCTAATGACTCTATAACCTTGTTTATGCCCCGAGCCGTGCCGCACCCCTCGCCGGTGCGGCCACCCACACCCCCTCGGCTCGCGGGGGCGAGCGCCGAGGGAAGCGAGTTTCGCGAAAATACCGCCGCCGCTCGCGCAGCAATTTCGCCTCGTAGGTACTTTCCGCCTCTTTAATTGAAACGCGCCTTTTCCCAGTCGTTCAACGACTCCCGACTTCCGAACGCTCGCAGAGTCGATTCTGACCGCTTCGAGTCGCGGCGGGGTAGGTTGCGATCGAACCCCGACGCGCATTTAATATTTTACCGGCACCCCATCGGAAAGTATAAATCCTCCGCAGTAATTTCTGATTCCTCGTCTCTTCATTCTCATTGAATTAAAAAAGGGAGTCGGAAAAATGAAGTAGAGAATGCCCTCTCATCCCTTTCCTCAAGGGTAGAGCACGTCGGGCGGCGAAGGAGTGGGAAGGAGTTGACTGGCGGTGGGAAACAGAGGGAAGAGAGAAATGGAGGGGGAGGCAGAGAGAAAGAGAGAGAGAGAGAGAGAGAGAGAGAGAGAGAGAGGGCGGCAAGGGGTGGATAGGGCGGGAGGGGTGGCACACACCGCCGTTCCTGGGGGTGGAGGTGCAGGAGGCAACGTGGCGTATTGATCGAGTGGCTCTCGCGTCGACCAACACCACTTTCGAGCACACCCGGTATACATGACCGTCCGTGTCTCCCGCCAATGTGGGTGGAACGGTCGAATGTCCGTGTACTGGTACACACGGACGCCTTCACTCACACATTTACTTACTCGAGTGCAAGTGCACACGTTCGTCCAAGAACGCGAAGCAGGACATACGTGTGCTTTCACACACTGGACGACGAAACGTGGAGATGCACGTTCGCGTGTGCGTGTGTGACGCACGCGTGTGCGTGCACCACAGTGTCGAGCAGCCCTTATGGGGGGGGGGGGGGGGGGGGGGGGGGTGAGAGGCGATGGTTAGAAAATAACTCAGTCGGACCGTGCTACGTGTGTCTCTGTAAACACACACAAGCTTGCCAGCGTACGCACACCTTCACACCCGGCCGCAAACAAGTCGTGCGTGCGTGCGCGACGCGGTGGACGCTGAAAACACCATGATCTATGGTGTGTGCATCCCGCGAATAACGCGTCAGCCACTTGGCCTGGAAAATCTCCGTAGTGCATTCGCGCGAATGCACCCCCCGGCTGATGCGTCTGCGATCGTGTACACTCTGCATGCGTGGGTGGGCGGGTGTGTGTGTGTGTGTTGCTCGGTAGGCGGACAGGTTACGGGGAGTTCGAAAGAGCGTTGCAAAAATCGAGCGGAAACGATCGATTCTCCGATGACGAAGGATAAAATTTAAATGACCAGCCGACAAGAAGCAGGAACGAAGGACTAATCGTTCAAAATTAAATTACGTCATTCGAATTTGAGACCGTTCGACGAGCTTCGAAAATCGATGATATTGGACGTAGCTGTACGCGCGCGTATCCTTTCGGTGCGGGAAAGCTGGCGGAAATCTCGAAAATTCAGCGGAACGGCGGAACTGTTCGCGGAAAGGGAGCCAGGGCGCATGGCAACTTTAATCATAAAATATAATCGCGACGACACGGTGCAATGTTGCCATAGAAACGTCACCGACACGCACATGAGTCTGACATAAAGCGTCCCGGACCGACGTGCGTTACGTTGTTGCTGCCGTTGCTGAACTCGACCCGATACTCGCGTAACAAGTTCATTACGCCAGATCGAATTTCTGTCTGCGAAAGGAACACATCCCTTGTCCTCACCCCCACCCCCTCTTCCCACCGATCCACCTACTCGCCGAATATCTCAAAGTGCAGTTACACGTACGGACATCTACCGTTTATGAAAATCCTGTGCAACGTCGAGGTTACCGCTGCCCTTTTTTGCCCGGGAAGAATTTCAAACGGCGCCCGCGCGAGACTGGCGCACGCATTGAGGCTACGATATCGGAATTGTAATTTTCCAAGAGTTATACCCGTCGCTCCTCGAGCGAGGAATGAATATTCCTCGGGCGAATCAGGTTCGATCATATCGAATAATGCAGAATAAACGGAACGAAAAAAAAAGCCCACGGTGCAGTATGCCTCGAATCCTTCGGATCCATCGAGGGCGCGGAGCGTAATATCGTCAGGACTCGAATATTCTCCGTCGGAGAGAAAACGCGCCGATATCATCTCGTGCGCTATTTAAAATTTAACCGTCTCATCACCGCAAATCATCCGATCCGCCGGCTCCATTTTCCGCCACTCCCCATACGTCAATGCCATAAATACAGATGTACGCTCGGCCCTCGAGAGTACATGCGCGGAGAATTTGAAAGGACTCGCAAAAGGGTACGTAGAAAAGTTACACGTCGGGACGAGACGTTATTCCTGCCCACCGACTGCGAAGAGGACGTGCAAGATCGAAGGACTCCTTCATCACGTTTCATTTTCATGCCGGTCGCCCCCCTGGGTCCCATAAAAAGTGCGCGCCCCCGCAACGGAGTAACACCCTTAGAGAACTACCCTCGCACCTCCGCCGACGAACGAGTCAGCCGCCCCCGGCGATTCGGTTACGAACTAACGAGAACCGCTACTGCAACGAGGACCGAGAGTAGAGTGAAGATTCAAAGTGGGTCTCGAAGAACATTCAACCCCTATTGGATATAAAAAATAATCGCTCATCTACGAAAAGTAATTTATAATATTTCAGTTGGATCTTAAACGTTTAGAATCGTTCTACGTTAAAAGTTGAACACCGTCACCGTAAACATCGAAAGCATAAATTTTGTATTCCGCAGTTCTACAGTAAACGACAGTCGAAATTGAAACGGTTAATGTCCCGAGGAACAGAGGAGCCCGGTCTTTGAATAAGCGAAGGATTCAATGTCACCGCCATTTTATGGTGTCTCTAATGGAGACAATGTGATCAGCCGCCGCATGCTGAGGGTCCGGAGAGGGTAATCCGTCCCTGAGGAAGGGTGGACTCTGTCGGCAGTGTCGGCTTCAACCCCCGCCCGGGGCGTCGGGAGGGGGCGCAAAAGGCGCTCGATATCAAATCGTGGAAAAACCATCGGTGGAAATGCCGACAGAGAGAAAGAAAGAGAAAGAGAAAGAGAGGGAGACAGAGAGACGGAATGAGAGAAGAGGGGGGCTGGAAGCGAGAGAGCTGGAGATCGAAAGAGAGAGAAAGACAGCGAACGAGGGCCCGGAGGCACGTCCATGCGCGCGAGTTCGGTCTAATCGATTCAGAGTTGGCCATTTTATCGCCCACCCCCACGCATAATATGAACGAGAGCGAGGGGCATCGTTCGCGAGATCGTTCCTGTCTACTCTCCATTGTTAACGAAGATCCGTGCGCGTCAAAATCCGACCCACCCCGACGTCCAGCAACCCCCCAAGTACACCCTCAACCTTCCTCTCACTCTCCGATTCCGTTCGACAGAAGTATCTCGCAGGTTGGACACACGAAACGCTGCGAAGCTGTGCGAAAGCGGCAAACATTTCGCGGCGCCGAGGGCAGATACGGCACGAAGTGCGGACGGAGCAAATTCGCGGCACACACCGGGCGTTAGTTCGAGCCACATTTTTCGTGACTTTTCATCGGCGCCAGGGTATCGGCCGTGAGAAAAATCCCCTCGCGCCGAAGGATTTCGAATTCTCGCCGCGTAAGGATCGAGAGAGAAACAGAGACAGTGTTAGAAAGAGGGGGAGAGAGAGAGAGAGAGAGAGAGGCTCTTGCTCTGCAGACCGGCAACGTCAGCCTCTCTCCCCCCCTCTCTGCGTTTATACATTATGCATGCGCGACCGCGTTGCCACGAGAAAAATGTCTCGGCAGCCGCAAAGGAGGGGTTGGTCCTTCTACGTGTGCAACATTATGCGCCCGCGCGAAGTGCGCGTCCTACGTCTTCGATACAATAACGCGCGCCGACGTTTACCCTTCCACCGTTCACGAGGCAGCTTTCATTTCTGCTGCGAAAAACTGCATCCCCCCCCCCCCCCCTCATCAATTTTTCGCCACTGCGCTCCTCGCCGTTTCTCGGATTCGTTGCGAGTTCGCCACGTCCCGGATTCGGTCGAAATTTATCGGGAATTCGCCGGGTCGGTACTCCGCCTAAGTTTGTTGATCCCGTTCTTCCCGAAATTTATCGCGCTGACGCATTTCGAGTTTCCAATTTCTGCCTGCTCGGTCGGCAAATCGACCGTAGCCAATAATGAGACGTAATCGAGATGTGCGTTCGTTAATAAAATTTCGTTCGCAACGGGCAGACAGACGGGTATATCTCGATCTAGACTGTGCTTCGTAGACGGTGCGAGGAACCGAGTAGATCCCTACGATAAGCTTTTGTGAAAGTTGATTAAGTTCGTCCCGAGCCGTCCGCCGTAAGTCTCGAGGCACCTCGAGATAATTCCGCGAGAGTATTTTTCTTTCGTAACGGCGGGGCGCCATCCAGAAAACTGTTGCTTCGCCCGCTCGGCGTACTTGAATACAGCTGGTTAAACGGGTAAAATAAGAGGGGAAGGTAGGAGGAATTGACGGAATTGGTCCCGACGCCGGCCCTTTCATCCGACGTCGGCCGTCTTCTTGCCTCTTGCGCATAGGTGCTTGAAATGAGGAGTAGCGTCGGGCTGAAAGAGTGCGCAAGCGAGACATGGAGAGAGAGAGAGAGAGTGAAATAGTGAATGTGTGTATGTCTGTGCGTGTGAGAGAGAAAGAGATCGTTCCTAGCAGGGGTGGGGTGTGTTCAACCCCCGTACTCAGGGGGTGACTGTAACGTCGCTCGTAAAAACACCGTAAACTCGACAGCAACAGGTCCCGTGTGTCTGCTACAGGAGAGTGCCGGGGCGACCGTCCTCGAATATGACGTTTCGAGTACGCCGGGCACCGCGAACGACGTGCCACGCCACTGGCTGGCCCGTTTCCTTTTCCAGCTCCGTCCTCGTCGCGTCCCGCAAAATCCCCGAACGATCGCCCAAATACTTTTCATGCGCCGCCGCCGCCGATGAATATAAACTCCCCACCCCCGCCGGCGGCGGCGGCGGCGGCGGCGGCGGCGGTACGCAACGACCCCCTCTATTGCATCGCATCGTTCACCCCAGCCCATATAACAGGCTCAACCTTTTTTTCTAACCCCGTGAATATCCTATCAGAGTCATATCGAGCGCCTCTGAGCCGGTTCCCGTCGTTACGGAGCTGCGAAGAACTCGTAAAAGTCTCGGGATGCAAACGCGAGAGTAACGTAAAAGTTAATCCGTAAAAGCGTCCATTTGTACCGGATACGCGGACGAGGAAGTTTGCACGAGAACTGTGGATAAGTATGAAAAAGAGGAGAAGGCGAGTGTCGCTTTTCCTGCGTGAAATACAGTGTAAACCGAGACGAATCCCCCGGTCGGAGTTTCGGGCGGAGAATCGGGATGCAGGAGGGAGGGCGACTCGATGCTCGCCTCGAAAATCGCGAACTTCGCCCGAAAGCTAGCGAGACACCGAGCCGCCCAGGGACCGAACCCCAGGCTCTCCGAGACTTCCTTCTTCTACTTCTGCGCGCGCGATTTCGCTCGCGCCTGACTTCTATCCGGGCGCAGAGGGAGAGGGAGGCAGAGACGGTCAGAGTCTGGGAAGATAAAGAGAGAACGGAGGCAGCGAGACACACGTACGCGCGTACACACTTATGCGGAGAGCGGTGGAGCGGTTGGATGGGAACAAGTGGTAAGTTTTGCGGGAGTTGGACGAAACTTTCTGGCCGTCCCGCTAGCCCGGGCCAGCGAAACTTTCCAACTACCGAGTTTTGTCTCGCGCAATTAGAAGTTCCCTGTATTATTCATAACTAACGTTGCTCCTTCCTCCTTCCGAGCCGTCTCTCTCGCTCTCTCTCTCTCTCTCGGTCTCTCTCGTTCGCCTCTTGGTCGCTCTCGGTCTCCGTGCGAGGCAACCGCCGCCTCCGCCGCCCCCGTTTTCATCCCATCTCCTCCTCCCCATCCTCCGTCCCCGCCCGATGCTCCTTCCTGCCCGCCGCCTTCTTCCTCCTTCGCCTCTGGATGTACCGACCGCTTCTTCGTAACGCGCAAAACTCAAAGACCACCGTGGCGAGAGGCGCAAGTCGCGCACGGTTCATGAATTTTAATGAAATCTCGAGCCAGAGATGGAAGCTCCATCGTGTTTCTCCCGCCTCCCCCTCCTCCTCCTCCGCCTTCCTCCTCCCTACCACCCCAGCCTCGCCTTTCTTCCCTCTTTATCCTCCCGCGAGCGTCTACGTGCGCGTACGCGTCCAGATACGGCCGCGGACGTATTCCTACCTAACTGGTAGTGTGTGCGCGCGCGCGCGCACACACGCTCATTCCGGCTTTCTTCTCGGCGATCTATGCGCCCTACGTGCCACTCGATACATCCCGCCGACTCTTGAGGCTTCTTAACGGGCTGAGGGCCCCATCACGAGCTTTCATCCGACTTTGACTTTTACGCGCTACTTTGCGCCGCGGTGAGGTTATACTTTCCCGTTGGGGGCGGCGTACGTTAATTGAACAAGGCATGGTGGCGAGTAGGACGCACTCAAGGTATGCATGGATAATGCTAATAATTTCGGTGGCTTTAAATTAATTGTCAGAGGAAGTCCGTTTCTTCCTTCATGCAATTCAATGGTGAATTGTAGGAGAGAGAGAGAGAGAGAAACTGTTTCTCGAATAAATCCCTGCAGAAGTGAAAATCTCGGGCCACTGTCCGCATAATCGGAAGATTCTGTTCAACGCAAACGGGCGTCGGTGACCGTCGCGTGTCCTAAGTTATCCCCGCCGCCGCCGACGTCTACGACTACGAAGACGACCACCGAGACGGCCACGAAGAAGACGGCGAAGACGAGGCCGGGCCACGGAGCGATACTTATATCCCACGACAAAGAAGAGAGCGCCGGGTTATTGTTATCCCCGGGGGTGACACGCCATTCACCTGTCAGCTCGAATAATCCGCCCCCCCCCCTCTTCCCCACCCCACTGAAGGAGAGCGCGAGGATCGTGTCAGGCGGGGGCAAATTGGGGGGTGGAAGTGGAAGGAAGAGGCGTAAATCTGCCAGCGTGCGGGACGGGTGGGAGGGGGGGGGGGGGGGGGCGATGGCCCTCTCAAATATCTTGGGCACGATTCAATCGAAGGGCAGAACGAAATCTCACGGAATTTCATCATCCCGACCTCTCATTTTTTTCGATTCCGAGATCCGATTTTTTCCTCTCCGGCGGTTTCCATATAAATCTGTCGGGGCGAGAGAGGTAAAAAGGGGACACGCACGCGGCGATAGAGTGAGAGAGAGAGAGAGAGAGAGAGAGAGAGAGAAAAGATATGATCTTCGGAGAGAAGCTAATTGGGTGACTCTTGAGAGCTACTCTCCCGGCTCCTTCTCTCCATACTCCGGCGAAGTACAGCATAAGGGGAGACCGGAGGGCCGGTATTCTTAATCGTATGGTAATTCTATGGAGATTGCATGGGGCGAGGAGAGGAGGCTCGTACCGCGGATCGTTAGGCTCTTTTCGTCCTCCCCCTCTCCGCCGCCCCCGGCCGCTCCACCGGGAGGCAGACACGACCTTTTCTTACTTCGATTCACATCCGCCGCGCCGGATTCCAATCAGTTTCACTTCGCCCCGTCGTCGGCTCGACTCCCCGTCGAAATTATTCGAGCTGGGGCATTGATCGCGGGAAATCGTGCGAGCTCCTCCCCCTCCTACCCTCCACCCACCTTTCTCGCCCCACCGCCTTAATGCGTCAACCCTTAATCGGCTTCATTTATACCGTACTCATTACCTACCGAAGGCCGCGTCCGGGCGAGCGTAATTTTATGTATGGGATTCAGAAGGCCCTGACGAAATTCGACCGACGTTATCGTCAGCCTCTCACTGCTTCTTTTGCGTCCTAAGGTGAAGCGATTAACGTCCGAGGGTAGATGCCTCGATGTCGAAGTTGATAGTCAGAGTGAGGGTCGTCAGCGTGGGCGTCGGTAGCATAATCTATGTGTTCAGGAAGTGAGTACCTGTCTTTCGGCTGTGTTCGGCTTTCTTTTCGAATTCGAGGTGAAGCGATTAACGTATAAGACCTAACTGAACATCGTCGGAAGTCGGATACTCTCAATTTTGCCGGGTAGTTCTCATAGGCGTCCGGCGGCACAATTTAAATGTATACACGGGGGAGTCCATGCCAAAAAGTATTAATTTCGCGACATTTGCCACGATGGGGGCCGACGTCTCGCTAGACATGAAACTCTTCGGGCAAAAAGGTCAGGGCAGCGGGGTCGGGAAGATAGAGAACATGCGAACGCGTACGCGAAGCGGGGACTTATAGTACTGCATCGGGGACAAACGAGGCGGACCGTGCCAGGGTAGAGTCGCGTCTGTCTCTCTTCCTCCTCTCCCCCTTCGCCATCCTCGTCTCTCTCTGTCTCTCTCTACCGGCAGGCTCAATCCTCCTCCCGCCACCTCCCATGCGAGCCTCTCGCTCGCGCGCTCAGAGTTTACGAGCTTATTTTACTGGATTTTTATGATATAACGTACCCGCACCTAGCTCGCGAGCCCGAAGTTTATAGGTTTGTGAGATTTTATCGTGGCGTAACGTATGGTTTGTTAAATCGACCCCTCACCCCTACCGCCCGACTGCCGCGCGCGCGTGCATTCTGCGCGCACACGGCCCCGGACCCTGCGCTTATGTGCGCGCCAATACGTACACATATGCGCCTATTCCGCGTGCGTGTGTGAGAGCAACAGCGGCAGCGGGCAGGACAGGCGCGCGATGAATTCCGCAAAGCGGCCACTCGACGTAGATGTTTATCGCTCGCGGTGCGACGACCCAAGTGAGACTCCCGGGCGTCGATGTTTATTTTTCGAAAATTGAGGCAGCCGCCCCGCTTCCGTCCGGTGCCGTCCGGCCGAAAATCGTTCGACCGGGCGAAAAATGGCCGACGGCGCGGAACGGAGACGCACGCTCGAGCGTCGAAGATGTTTACTGCCCGAGCTCTGCCGCTCGAACGATTTACGCCGAATGGGAGGGGATTTTTGAGGTTGAAATTGTGCCAGCGGACATTTTCGTCGTCCGTCACGCGAGTTCGGTAGTCGAAGGAAGCCGAAGGGAGTCGAAGGAAATCGGCGCGATAAATCGAAGGATGGCATGACGTCGCGTAAATTGCGGTCTCGTTAGAGTCGTGGATCGACAGATCGATACAGTGTCTGAGTTCTGCGACTAAGGTGGACAGGCTGGGAGTGGGAAGGAGATGCGGGAGGAGGAGGGAGGGTAGGAGGTCCTTTTCGAGCGGGGGCGACGACCATAACGACGACGGCGACGACTTCCGGTCAGCAACTCCACGCAATTAAAGTGACTTAAGTGCAATTCTGTTAACGGGACAACGGTGTAACTGTCGTGTACGACTTGACAGGACAATGCCTCCTTAACTTCTCTCTTTCTCCGCGGCTTATCCTTCTCAGTCTGGCCGCCGCACTCTCTTTTGTTCGCCGTTGCTGCGAGAGACCGGGAACGGGAGGAACAATAAGCCGGGCCGCGTACGTGCGGCACCGGTTGCACGCTCGAAACTGACGGAAATCGGTCAGATCCGATTGCAGTCGAATCGCGTAACATGCGAACGTCAAAACGCTAACCGACGCTACCCGACGTCCGTGGCACTCGTAACGAGAATGCTCACGCTCGAGCGCTGTGCCGCGCGGACCGTGAACAAAGACGCTGTCGCGAAAAATGTCCCTGAGCTCGCATAATAAGGTGGCGTCGGGCCAACAGCCTCGATCTACATTAGACGCATAGCGCGAAACAATGGAGTACGATATAAAATATCGTAAAAGTTTCCATAAAGTAACTGAATGAAGAATACGGATTGTGACGGGTTAAAAATGTAGGTGCATTGAGGCAGAAACAGAGTAAACGAATGATCACTTCAAACACAGCCGAAAACATTAGGCACACAACGCAAAAGAATGGAGTACGATATAAAATATCGTTAAGTTCCATAAAGTAACCGAATGAAGAATACAGATAGTGACGGGTTACAAAAGGAGAGTAACGAACGAAAGCTACTTCAAACTCCGCCGAAAACATTAACCACATAACCCGAAACAATGGAACACGATATACAATACCGTAAAACTCTATAAAGTAAAAGAAGTAAGAATACAAGACGGGATAAAAATTTCGATGCGTTACAGCAGGAACGGTGTAAGCGAATGAGAGATTCTTCGAATCTCGACCGAAAACAAATGCCTAACAGTATAAGGCACGCCTAACGTGTTCGACGGTAGGGGAAACGAGAATTTGCCTCGAGTTCCGTTTCCACCGACGCCCGACAATGAGCGAAGGCAGGCCTATCTTATCTGCTTACCGGGGGATTACGGTAATGCCACCGCTTCATAATACGGGCGCACCTTTTATCTCCATCTATAAATATGCAATACCGGTACGATACCGAAATCGCTTTCGCGGTTACAGGAGCCGCCTCTGTCTGGGCTTCGTGCACGATGCCGGCGCTCGGGCCGCTCGTCGCGATTAAAGACTCGCCTGGCAATTACGCGGAGAGAGTCAATTATCGCAGAAACGGCAGTCGTTTCGGCTCGCCTACCGCGAAACTGACGGAAATCGATCCTTTTCGCCTATCCGACCCTCTCTCTCTTACGGGAAAAGGCAGGCAAAAGCTCCTGCCGGCCAGACCGCCGATTGACATCGACTCTTAACCCTTTCATCGTTAAGGCTCGCGCCGAGGCAGTCAGCCGACGGCATCCGCCGTAATCGAGGATCGACCGCTTACGTAATCGCAATTAAGCGTCGATTGTCCGACGTTTCGCGGGAACGAAAATTGATCGCGGAAGAGACCGTAGTCTCTCTCGCGTATCCGCTTCGAGAATCCGTATCGGCGGCGATCGCCAGAGAGAGACGGGGATAGCGTCTACAATGAACGGAGGGGAGGGGTGGGGGGGGGGGGGGGGGGGGGGGGGAAATAACGTGACAGAAAGTTCATAAGCTGCGGAGTTTACGGCCGCGCATGCCAATAAGTAAAGTTTCGCGAGGCGAGGCGAAACAAGAAAATGGGAAAGAAAGCGTCGGACGAATCTCGTCAGTCCGCGAGTCGAGTCGGAGAAGTTTGACTCTCGAGGCGCAAGCGGAATGGCCGGTTCACCTTGACTGCCGGGAGGAGTGCTATCTGCATGTGGGGACCGAGCTAGAGGACGAGGGGGAAGGCTGAGGGGGAGGGGAGGGAGAAAAGGACGTATAGGAGTGCGAGAGGAGTCGGCCGAAGTCGGAGGACGAGGAAAGGGGATTGGAAAAAGGAGTAAAGCGACGGACGGAGGAGGAAGGGGAACGAGAAGGAGAAGAAGAAGAAGAGGAGATCGAAGCTACGACATTCCAAGAGAAAGAGAGAGAGAGAGAGAGAGAGAGACGACCGGCTCTCCGACTTTATGCACGAAATCGGGAGGATATTTCCGCGGGCGTCGCGTGGGGAAAAAAACGTTGGCCGACGAGGATTTATTAATTTGCGGCCGGACTAACGCAATGCCCGCGCGGTTTCCGTTTCGCGCCCGTAATTAGGATACGACCGGCAACGGCGATAATTATCGTTACGGTGCCCGCGGCCGACCTTTGAACTCTCGTTTCCATTCCTATTACGTGTACAGGCATTATCGGCGATCGTACGAGTGCGTGCGGCTCGATTAAATTATAAGCGTTATAAGCCCAGGGAGAGAGACGCTGAGTGAGTGAGAGAGAATTGGAGAGAATTGGACAGAGAGAGAGAGAGAGAGAGAGAAGGGATGAGCACAGGGACGGGGTCATTGAATTTGCAATACTTCGTATTGGACGGTTCGTTACGTCCGCCTCGCGATTCGTGACCGCGCACATGCGCGATAATTAGCGACGAACGGATCCATTAATTAAAGAGGCTCGACTCGCCGAGGGTGAGTTCGGCGCGAAGTGCAGAACGAAGTCGAGATGCCTATCCTCGAGATTAAACAATCCATCTGCGCTCGCCGCACCGTCAACTTTCTGCTCCCTTTGCCCGTACACGGGGCCGTATATCGTTCTCTTAAAAGATTCAGAAGCCATATACGTAATAAAATGCATGAAACTTGTATGAAATTGAATCTACGGCGCGCGGTAGCAGCGTCCGGTCGGAAATCCTGCACTCACTCGCACGCCTAGGACGAACACGTCGTCCTTTCGATTGCGGAGGCTTCTGAAGTGGGCTAAAAAAATAAGCGCGGAAATCCACTGTTTTTGCGTAAAAAGGAGAGAAGGGGAGCGGAGGGCTTTTTAAATTCCATTTGCCTCGGCCCTCGGGATGTGCGCGCGAGGAGGAGCGGACGCCGACGATGGAAGCGGCAACGACGGTGAGGAAGCAAAACGAAGTGCAAGAAACGGAATGGAATGCGAGACGAAATGCCTCTCTCTCTCTCTCCCCCCTTCGCTCCCCTCGTTTCTCGATCCGCCGGGACGAAGCAGGCGGAGCGCGCGCACATATACATATGCGGGCCGCTTGCGCGCCGCGGCGAATAATCGAAAATCGCGGAATCGGCCGAGTCCGTAGGCACGAAGTCGGGAACGAAGTCGAGGATGAAGTCGAGGATGAAGTCATTAGCTTCGTTACATTCCGTGCGCGCTCTTGTCTAACTCGTTCGGGAATAGGGTGGCATGATCGAGGGAGCATGAAAAAGGAGTGACCGTTTGGCAAAGTGAGTCGTTGCAAAAAGGCGAGAAGCGCGAAGTAGCCGCGGAAGGGGTGGCGGTTGGAGGGTGGGGATTGGGGGGAAAGTGAGTGGGAAGGCGAAGATGGGAAGTTACGACAAGAAACTGCCGCGAACGGCCTGCGGAGCCGTACTAATTCGAACTCGCGTGCGGGATCGCGTGAGACAAACAAATATGCGGAACGTTGCGCAGGCCTTAATTAAAGTGAGCGCCGCCTAATTATCGTTGAACGCGCGCCGTTTACTCGTACGGCGGCGTCGGGGGGCAGTCGACTGTGCGCGCGCTCGTCGGCTCGGAAAAGTTCCATTCGGCGACGATTAGTCAATGTCGAGCATCGGCGATCGTTCGGAATGAGCACGTGAGTCGAAAGAATTCGCAAAGATACGTAACTGATAAACGTATCCGTCCGAAAGTCGAACGAATCTGTTGCTTTGCGTCTACAGGCGTCTACATATGCACGTTCGATGTCTAAAGTTTCTCTTTGCTCTACCTGACCTCGACAATTTTCAGGTGGCAGACGCCCGGTTCGCTTTAACCTCGCGATGAAAGAGTGAAATGAGAGTAAGAATTGTATTGCGAAGGGGGTGAGGAAAAAGTCGGGTTTTCGGGCGGATAGTCGTGTACGCGGACGCGCATATGCACGCACGGGAGAGCAGAAGTTGAATACTTGTACGAGACGCGTGATACCGCCGCGATGAAATAGAATTACCGCTGGCCGCCGGCCAAATTGAGTATGGATTTTTAATTGTTGCGCCGAGGACACGCGACCGCGCTACCATTGTTTTAAACCTGCGGAATCGGGGCCGCTACGTGGCAAAACGAAAAAAAAAATATATATATATGTATATATGCGCGCAGATACATGGAACAACTGGAGGTAGGACGGTACATATACCCAAACGACGAAGACGAAGAGAGACAATAAAAGAGAGCTGGGCGTAAAAAGAGAACGAAGAGGAGAAACTGTCTACCCGTTGCTTTAATTAATTGGTGATAAATCGTGAGAGAGAGAGAGAGAGAGAGGGAGAGACAGAGAGATTAGTGCGCATACGTGTACGTGCGCACATATCCACATGCCTGTATTTCCAGCTATCGAATACCTAGTCGAATTTCGAAACGTGCACGTGCGTTCCCGCGCCGACGGCCGATGAATAAAATCGTCCGATGCCGGATCAATGATATTACGCCAGCATGATTAACAGGCGGGACGCGGCAGTAACGTACAACGATTATAGCGCGAATGGGATAAAGTTCTGGCTCCGTGGCCGCGGTACGTTTCGTCAGAATCGGTATCCTACTCGGTATCGTTGACCTGCTTAAAAGAGACACCTTCGTCGCGTTAGCCTGGTCTCTTTTCGGGGAGTCGAACTTATTTTTAGAAGCCGCTAGCCGTGCTGCGGCAGATCGTGAAGGGCTGTCCAAAAGGAAGGAGAGGGAAGGAGAGTAAGGATGAGGGAACGTGTGAGAGTAATGGAAAGTGACTGAGAGAGACGAAGATATAGAAAGGGACGGAGAGAGAGAAAGAGAGAGAGAGAGAGAGAGAGAGAGAGAGAGAGAGAGATGCTGAAGAGAAAAGGCAAAAGGGATTAGGGGCTCGGGGTCCAGAGTCGGACCCGACGAGAAATCCCGCGGATTTTGTGGACTGCGCCTTTCTCTCCCTCTTTCTCATATTCCGTCCCGACCCTTCAGCCTCCCTGACTCCCTCCCCACCGCCATCCTCGCCCGGGCTCCTTCGGTCCCACGGGAAATCGAACTAAACGGGGTTGTCCAAAACAGGCTCTCGAAAAGATCACCGACTTTCGAGAAGTAGCTCTCCTCCATTTGACCGTGACAAATCGTAGTCTCGCTCGAAGCCTAAACCGCGTCGGGCCATCAATCACCCCGTGGGACATTTAAATAAGTAAGCCCGGCGATCGACTCGGAAAGTCGAGCTTCTCGAAAGGCGAACAGGAAAGGCAGGGCGCGGGCAGGATCCTAGGAACAAATCTCGGGCAGAGCTGTTAATCGATTCGAAATCATTGACGCCCACCGGAGAACCGTCTCTTCTTGTCCGGGCCCGATAATTAGTTCCTCTCGAGACTCTTTCTCGACCCAGCGCCTCGAATTACGGGAAAGGACGAGAAATAGGCAGGGAGAGAGAGAGAGAGAGAGAGAGAGAGGGGGGGAAAAAAAGAAAACAGCTGACAGGAAATTTGACCAGCCCAAAGGCAGCGTGAGAAGATTGAAACTCCAGTTCCCGCCAATAAAAATCAAACGTTACGAGCATAACGCGCCCGCGATCGGTACCGAGTAAAGAAGCAGCCGACGGAAGGTAGAATCAACGGTGAAAAAAGGATGGGGGGAAGACGAAAGGAAGAAGGCAGAAAGGAGCGACGGAAGCTGTAAGGGAAGACATCCGACTTCGTGCGGCCCTGATCCGAAGTTATCCGCGCTCTTCGCAGTAGAGAGCCGATTATATTAAATGGCTGGTAAAACGGTCTGCTTAACATAGCGTTTATCTGCTCCTCTTGGTTTTAGTACTTTTTCACTGCCTCGTCAGCCATTGCCCATAAACTCTACTACAAGCCTTTGCCCCGACGCTCCCTCTCTCTTTCTTTCTCTCACTGGGGAGCTACCCCTCTCGCGCTCCCTCTTCATCCCCATGAGCACCCTCCTGCTCCCGCACAGTTCTTCCTCTGCCTCTCTCCGTTCCTACTCTGTCATCGTCCAGCCACATGCAAAGGAGACGAACGAGGTAGCAAGAGACGGCCTCGTAAAGAACGCGACGATTCGAGTGGCTCACATCATACTTCGACACTTTTTTCGACCTTTCCCTCTCTTGCCCTCTCTCTCTCTGTTTCTCTGCAACCGTTTCAGCCCTCCCATCAGAAGGCAGGGGCAAAAAAAGGCAATCGGCTGGAAGTAATCGCGCGAAGCGTAATGCCTCGCGCACGAACGGAACCGCTTAGGCGGACGCAAAGCGGTCGGATTGCGATTTCGACTCGGTCGCGCGCGTTAAAACTGAGCGGATTATAGTCGGTTTAGTCGGACGATGATACTTGGCAATAGTAGCCCTTAACTGCGTCGCGAGTTTAAGCGCGATGCGACTCCGCGAAAAACCGGAACTTTTGCGACGCCGCGCGCGCTCGCGCGCGCAAATATTTTACTCGCAACGCGCGGATAATGCGTAAAATCCGAGAATTATGCGAAATGCGCCGAGTTACGGGATAACGCGCGATGTAAATGCCGCTTCATTCTACGTCCATCTATCCCGCGTGGAAGTATGTGGGAGGCTGCGTCAACCGTGCGAGTACGTATAAACACTTCGGGCCTGGAGATTTTCAGTATTATATGTGATTCCTACGATTTCCATGGAAGCCGAGGATTTCACGCAATGCTCTCTGGCCAGCGTGCGCGCGACCCCTCCACTCGACCTCGGGGGGCTTTGGGGGTGTGGGATTAAAAAGTCCAGAAACCTGGACCGTAGTGGCACTCGAAAAGAGCATCGAGAGGATCAGCGTCCTCGCTCCTTTTCTTCTCAGCGGGGTGCCATCGTGGGACTTTCGCTTCCCATCCGAATTTCATCGTGGTAGCGCACACAATGCGCGGACTAGATACGTGGAATGTCGAGAACGAAACCCCTCGACCCTTTTGGAGAGGAGGTCGAGCGGAGGACGGGTGCGTTGATAGAAGCGGGGAAGGAAGAAAAATGTGTACGGGGCATACGTAAACTCGAGCATCGCTCCGCGTCCGTACACGGCCGCACACTTATACAGGGTGGCCGACCGAATGTCACCGAAAACATTCCCTCATTCGATACCTCAAAACCGAGCCAATCGCTCGATTCTTGAAGAGAGAGACAGAGAGTGTTCAAAGCAGAAAGCCCACAAATCATAAATCTAATAAAATCAACACTGTAACGCCTCATTAAATATTCTTCCAACGTAATACCAACATCTTTACTTTACGACGCTGCGAAGGAAGCCCGCCTAACGATGCCGAATAACATTTTCCGAAAATTCCGAAAATGGATCTTCCACCCCCCAGGTACTAACGTCGGATGGAGCACCCTATATGTACACACACCCGCGTGGGACAACGCGAAAGAGGGTGGCTTAGCGCGAGGGGCGTGGTGTCTCTCAACTCCCGCGCACCCCGTGCCAAACGACCAGGCAGAAACTACTTTTGGGGTAGCTCCCTGCACTCCCCCCTTCCAAGCCCCCCTCCCCCCTAACCCCCCTGCTGACGCCCCATGGTCCTTCGCCTCGACGCAGTCTGCAGAGCACGGCACCCACACCGGGAAAATAATTGCGCGTTTCGTGGTCTCTTGATCCGCGCGTAAAAGTAATCCAAACATCGCATAAAAATTATGTTTACGAGTTTCGAATGGGTGCAGGGGGTACGCGCGGAGGGTCGTCGACGACAGGCTGCGATCGGAGACGGCAGGGGCACCAACCGACGTTTGAAATAGTGCATCTCCCGCTGCCCTAGCCCTATAAGTCTGCCATAGGTTCGCCGGGTCTACCAGATGATAGCCATCTCTCTCTCTCGCTCTAGGAATTTCTCCTTGGACCGGGTAGTGCTTTCAAGTGCCGCGCGTAATATCGACTGAAGAATATCTGTGAACCTCCGGGAGGAACAGGTGAGAATCGGCGAGTCCTCAGACAAGATCCTTTCTCAGGTATTGGGTCTCTTTGGACAACAGTGTCAGAGGAACAATGCGCCGTTTAGACGGCTCAACGAGTCGGTCGAAGCTCTGTCAAGTCGAAGAGTCATGATGGTAGGTGTTGGGACTCTGTACGGATCGGTACCGATAGCCTGAGCTGGTCCAAAACCGAAAGCGTCTGACGGTGAACGGCAAATTTGTTGACATTACGAGTACGAGATTGCATTTCGGTATCTCGCGGAATTGGATGCAGTTTATTCGTCAGATTAGATTTCGCGGGATTAGATCGGTATCTTATCTTAATTTGACAATGCGAGTCACGCGTGAGCTTTGATCGGCTGATTAACAGTTTGACGACACTTCGTAAATGTCGTTTTTGCACGGTGTCAACGTCCTCCGTTTCGAAACGTGACGGAAAGGAGCAAATGCCTTTCCTCGATTGTCAATCGGCGTGAAACGTGCGACCAGCGGAGAGTGGCACGATAAGTTAAAATATCAAAAAAACTCACCAGTCTTCTCCTTGATTTCACAGAGAACCGAGAACAGGGCCGGCTTCATTCTGTGGCAATTCAGGGTGTGTTTTCTGGGGGCAAACAAACGTCGGACATGTATATCGCTTGAGGCACCGATAAGATTCCTGCGAGTTTTCAAACAAGATCGGGAACGCGCGGCCGATCGAGCGACAGACGAGCCGAAACGAGAAATAACTTCGGGCATACGCGGACGCCAGATAAAGACTGTTCGAACCTGCGTTGCTAGCCGAAAGATTCCGTGGCAATTCTAATTGCAGCGTGACGCGCTTTTTGTCGCCCTGCGCGTAATTGAAATGAAAAATTAATTTACGTTTACGATGGCGCGTAGTGTGAAGAAATGAAAAAGTGAATAAATTTACACCGAGCCGTGGGCAATTTCTTGCTCGTGCACGGCCGTGCTGAGAATGCATACGACATGCACAGTCTTGTGTAATTCTAGCTCGTTATTGCCCGTCATTATTAAAGTGTTTATCTGTAACCGTTGATCAACGCCCACGTCGTACTATTGTTCTAGCAAGGAAAGAATTGACGGTTTTCTGATAATGAACGACATGTAATGTATAGTTAGGCTCCGTCGGAAGTCTATATTCAAAGAATTTTGTCAATAGCGGGCACAAAATTAAGCCAAGAGTACAAGCCTAATCTAAAGTCAGTTTATTCTGTGCTCAGCACGGTAGCATGACTATCTCTGATCTACATTCGAATTAGTAGGTAATAACAAAACATTTTGCCCACAGTAGTACAATACCTACTATACCTTGTTGCATAAAGTATAACAATAATCATCGTAAACAAAAACAACTGAAATGAATTCTAGGCTACACGCCAGACATAGTTAGAGCATAATCGGAGATTCAAAAGATTTTCCGTAAATACAAGATCATGGCTCACGGTATTGGTGGAAACGACTAAAAATGGCGATCGTTTGATGGGACTCACCTCGCTTGCGCCTCGTCCAGGCTCTGATCGGTGATGTTCATAATTTGTTGAAGTATATCGCCAATGTCCTGCTTCCTCGTTTCTGCTGTCTGATCGGGGCCCTGGGCCGCGGAGCCATCTACGGGTCCCATGCTGCCGTATCCGGCTGTAGTTTGGGCCCCCTGGCCCTGGTTTCCTCCCATCAGACCAACACCTGATCCTCCGTGCTGCAGCATCCTTCCAGTCTCATCCATCAACCGTTGACTCGAACACTGATACTATCCACCCACTCGCTCGCGTGTATATATATATATATGTATGTTTCTTGTATCCGTTATTTTTTGCTTCCCTTATGTATGTATATATATATATATTTATATATATGTATTCTTATATGTGTGAACCTCGCTAGCGCGAGTCAACTTTTAGTCGCACAGAGGGAACACACTTCACGGACGTGCGTTGCGTTATATCGTATACCAGGTGTCGCGGAAAAACACGACTGTACAAACAACCGTCTCGTCCCGCTCTTTCACTTTACGACTGCTCCTCCTCCTCCTTCCTCACCTCGTGGAAAATACGTTCCATGCACGTGCTCTCTCGCTCGTGCGACACTTCGTTATGGAAGCCCGGGAGGCGCGTTGCACACCTTGCAAAAATATACTCTTTCTCTTTCTCTCACTCTCCCTCTATCTATCTCTGTCTCTCTGTCGCTCTATCTGTCCACTCGTTCTCTCTCGCACACTCGCTCCACTTCTCTCCGTCTCACTCTATCTCGTTCCCTTCGTCGTCGCTCCGTTTCGTCGTGACTTACGTACACACCGATTCAACCTTCAAACGTAGCCGATCTACGAACGGAGGGGATGAGCCTCCTCCTCGTTATGGCACGGCACAGCACGGACGTCGACGAGGACGTCGACGACGGCGACGATGTCGATGTCGACTGCGACGGGAGCGAGCGAACACGGTTGGCTTGGAGGTTATGCCGCCGCGGCCTTTGTCTGCTGCTCCGTATCGTTCGGCGTTTTAACTCGCGCCTCTTTCCCTCGTCACTCCTTCCGTCCCCTCTCGATGTACACACTTCTCCCGGTCACCTCCTTTCTCCAAGACTGCGTATTCTCTCTTCGTTACCCTTCTCTCGCACTCACTCTCTTTCTCTCTTGCACAATGTACCTCCCGTTCTCGCTGTCTCTTTCTCTCTCGCTCTCTGTCTCTCTCCCTCTCGTTCGATCTCTCTCGCTCAGTCGTTCAAACACACACTCGCACTGACTAATAATCGGCTTAAAGTCTGGTATACACAACTAACGGCGATGAAAATGGTGCCTTCGGCAGCTTTAAACTTGACGGATTGTCGGGTTTTACGTATACGCGGTCGTGTCGTCGGTCGGCGTCGCGCCCGCCCCGCACTTCTTCCTTTCTTTCCTTCTTTCTTTCTTTCTTTCTTTCTTTCTTTCTTCCTTCCTTCCTTCTTCTTCTTCCTCCTCTTCCCGTCGCCCCTTGTAACGCTCCGTGTACGTCGAACGTATCTCTCCAACCTTCGTCTCGCACTTACCGCGGGTACTCGTTCAGGCTGTGGAAGAAGATTGGCGTTCCTCGAGCCATCCGCGCCACGGACGTCACACACCAACTCTCCGCCTTACAAGGCAACGCGCGGACCGACTTCTGTCGCTCTTTTCACTCTTCTCGGTCGCGAGCGACTAAATCCCGATGCGCCCGTGTGGCGTGCGTCCGTGTCGCTGGTGTGCGTGCGTCCGTGCGCCAATCGGCGGCCATAACCGCGAGCGCGGCCAATCGCCGTCCCGATCAGATCGCGTGCGCGTCGGCCTTATTTACGACGCGCGATTTCGGCGCCCGTTTTCAGCGGATTGCGGCCACTTCGACGGGGCCAACGAGTACGGGGACGGCGACGACGAGGTTCAACCGTGGCGGAATCGGCGGAACGACGCGCGAACGTGACATCGGTTGCCGGATGGACGCTCGCACAGACGACGATCGTTGACGTCCTACGACGCCTGCCTTCCCTTGTGCGCCTATACCAGAGACACAAACTCCGCCCACTCTATCGTGTTCTTTTTCGCGTTTCGTCTCTTCTCTCTTACTCTGTCTCTCTAACCCTCTCTCTCACACTCTCAGTTTCTATCTTTCTCTTTCTGGCGCTTCCACCGTTTTGTTTGTGTCTGGCGATGGCTTGTCTCGAAATATGAAAAGTTCTACAGTAGAATTTCTTTGAATTTGGATGCACTTGTTATCGATCGATTCTTTGTGGGCCGATTCTTCATTTTAGAATATTACTTCGCGTACAGATGCGTTCGCTCGAAAGAGAGGTGTTGCGGTGTTACGAACTGTAAATTACGGAAATCGCCGTTGCGCACGTTCATCGGCGCACACATGGCTGACCTTTCGGTCGGCCATTGGTTTCGCGTGGGAAAATTATAATATTTAAATGTTGACTCACACGTTTTCAGTCAAGTGATATGTAGGCAATGCGTATGCATTTTTTTTAAACGTTTTCCTGGATGACCCTGTTTCGTTCTTGTAATGCAGTTATTATGGGTTAAATACTTCGGCGAACGCATGCAAATGACTGACGCGCTGTCAGGAACCTTTCTAACCTGGTACCCAGGTCTATCGACATCTTCTGTTGAGTAAAACTACGTGAACGCCCTACTACCATTTTTTCATTCTAATACGTGGACAGCTGATGATACTTAGTACTACGTCATTTTTTATTTAGGAGCGAACCAAATTTTCTTATTTTTATCGCAATAAAGTGTAACAATTATGCTACGACTGCGGCATCTAGATGCTAGAATAGCTACCTCCCTGCGCGTACAACAACAGTTTTTCAAATATTCAAGTGACCGTCTAGCTTATCTTATGTCCATGACTAACACGAATGTTGCATGTTGACGATAACTTTGTGTTTCTGTTTATATTATTTTGATTTAAATACGTAATACACGACTGTTTACTGTAGAAAAGGTACTTGATACTAAAAACGTAGTAGCGTGACAATTACAGTAAACTTTATTGCAACAAGTAGGATTTATTCGTATCGAGATTACAACGTGCAGGTTTGTTTACATTTGCCTCTACATTTTTGTATCTTTCTATATATGAAATTATTGAAAATTGTACAGTTTGGATTTTCACAGACTGATTATGGACCACAGCCAGTATTACAAGAAAGAAAGGGATGGTTACAGTGTATACTTCCCAAACAAGATGGGTTTAGATAAACAGCAAATCACTGAGATATTTTCACAGTTTGGTAGAGTTATTTCTGTAAATTTAACTGGTGACCAGTATGGATTACGCTTTGTACGTTATCCAACAATTGACGATGTAATTGCATGTTTGGAAGGAATGAAAAATCACAAATTGATAAGATTGTCAAAGCAACAGAAAAAGTATCAAACAAATTCTACAGAAAAAGATAATAAGCCAAAAGCTAATAATGAGGAACCAAGTAAACTATATGAAACGCTCAATCAGACTCGGAATGAACAGACCTTTTACACAAATAATTCTAATATATGTAATTCTACACTGCTTGAAAATGGATCTTGCAAGAAGACTTCAATAACAAAAGACAATGACATAATTCCTTCTTTAATTTCTATAGATGAACTTGATAAGTTTGGTTCACAGTCTTCATTATCTTCATCTATGCAAGATCATTGCAAGCCTCCAAAACAAAATATAATTTCTGCTGCAGAGGTTGTGGTAGCAAACATACCTCCAGCTTTGAGTATTCATTATATCTTACATTTATTCAGACAACATAATCCTATAGCAGTGTCATTGATGACGAGGATAGCTGGTACCTGTTTACGGTATTGTCATGTATACTTTAAAAAACCTGAGCAGGCTTTGGCAATTGAGAAGCAATTTGATCATAAGAAAATATCAGGTCAGAGTCTTATTGTTTTAAGACCGAACAAATTACTGGAAGAAATTGTTTCATTATAACATTTTGGATTTTTGTATTATCAATTATGTGATCTGAAATATATACATACAATTTTTTGATAATAAACATGTATTTATTACAACAATGTTATGTCAATCATATATTACAGTATAACATACTTTTTTCGAAAGTGATGCTTTAGCAAATATCGCCAAAATTTTAATTAAAATACATTGACAGGGCTCTTACGTTGTGTGTATTGTTGCAAAACTCAAATGTAACGTTAAATGCTTCGAACTTAAATCGATTTTTAATCTGCAGTACAATGCATTTCACATTCAAAAATCATAAAGATCACACGTTATGAACATTAAAAATCGTTGTATAAATTCATCTCAGGTTAGTATATTGTTAAACAAATACTATCATTGAGATAGTAACACTGATCACTTAATATACAAAACACGATTAAAGTTTATAAAGATAATGCCTCTGTATATGTAATTGTATACATATAAGAATAGACCCGGAATCTTGCAAGTTAAAGTAGATCGGATTATTTCACACGATTTCACTTATATAAGTTGGCTTATAATTCTTCAACAGATATAGACTCTATAAAATGTAAGGAAGATATTCTATGAAAGTTAATATCGTTTATCTCGCGAAAATTGCAAATTTGTTCCGTATACCCAGTCTTCTATTTTACGTTGAAAAAATGCATTCGCTGTAAACGCATTCATACGTTAATTCGAGTAAATCCATTTTGCATACACGCATATTCCGCACCACACAAAAATACCTGCACGCCCTAAATTAAACCTAATCCCCTTTGAGGGAAGCCCATAGCATTTTGTAAATTAAATAAATTTATTCCCGACACGGACATTAATGTGTATTAGTACATGTATATGTATAATCATGTGTGTATATATATATATGTATATATATATATATATATTCTTTTCGTTTCTTGTATAATATATGCACTGCTTTCATTTTCCATAAATGCTAGGCCAGCAGACTGTGTGCAGACATATCCATTTTTATAAAAAATAATTACAATCGTGTGCAACATACAATGATTCATTCAGACCAATTTCTGTAATAGTCCATACTACATAATAACAATTGTAAAAACAAAATGTCCTTGTGGAATGGTTTAATGTGCGTTGATGAAGTAACGGTAGACGAGGGTGACCAGCACACCAAATAGAACAGGTATCAACCAGGATCTCCAAGAACCACTGTAATTGGCAATCATCACATCACCACACAGGAACAACTATATATATATATTGCAGTCCTTAGAACTGATTATTATAGTATTATTGAACAGCATGAACGAACACAGTAACATACCAATGTGCTGTTAAGAAGTTTGTACTATTGTCTTCGATCAATGCTGTTCAAATAACAATAATACAAGCAAAGAAGGAAAAGAATAAGAATGGTAGGAGACAGAAATATTTGTAAAGGACTTCGATCTGAGAAAGAATTAAAGGCTATAAAATGTTAAAGAAGCAGTTAGTCAAAGAAATTTGTTATAACAATGCCTAAAATAGATATGTGATTGCTGTAAATAAACAATTGTAAAGAGAAGTAATTATACCTAGAACTCTCTTCATCAGCACCTTCATTTGACCAAGACCAATTCCGCTTTTCTTTGGTATCCAATCTATCCGTCTGAAATATAATCACACACATATTACAATTGAATGGATTATGTAAATCACACAACATTCTAGCATGCTTTGAGCAAATCTATGTTACAGGTCTGGTTTAAACGGACACGTACGGGTACGAGATCGCCGATATAATATTGTTCCATCAATTCTCTAGCATCACTGGAATGGCCAATATCCTCAAACTGGTCTGTTCCATCTTTCCCAGCTTGGTCAATAAGTGCCTCTTCTCCACCTGGGTGCTATGGATAAAGAATCAAAAAAAAAAAGAAAATCATTAATTGTCGACTCATCTAACGCCGACACAATCGTCGCGAGATAGCAGACAAAAAAACATGACAATACAAATGACTTGCGCTACAACCTGTCCAAGGAAAGCCGTGACATCGTAAACTTTGTTATGAATAATTATCCACGTATCCTGGCTGTTGTTGTGCTCCTCCACCTCCGCCCTTGTGTACAAGCGAGTGCTCTTAGTTTCGGGTTCGGTTTCGGTTTTAGTTTCGTTCTTTGCTTCGGATGTAGAGTCTTCGGCCGCCATTTTTGAGTCGCCTATTTAACCAGGTGCAAAAACGTTCGATATACTAAGTTTCGCTGTCGTGTGTACCGCGTGGCTACACTTCGGCAAGACGAAACTGTTGGTTCAATGTCAGCAGTTTGTGAACCCTGATAACCTTTGTTCCAGGGGCAAGCGGTACGAGGCTCAACTTCCGTTGCTACCGTCGACACTACCGTCGACTATGATGACTGACGACAGCCAGTGCCTGAAATCTGTTTTGTACGCGTGTACGTGAATTGGACAGGCGGAGTGGGGACTTCTACCACCCGACGCCATTCCACCATTGTAGAGTAAGATTTTAAAGGCAAGTACACACATGTTCTTCGTTCAGTGTACAAGATTCAATGCCAAAATTGTGTTGATAATCTTACGAAAGTCCTACGAAGGATACGCTGAATAATTGTGTGTTTCTATTGAAACTGGAATTCCCCGCTCTATGCAAGAAATGATTCGTTTTGGCTTTGGCGCTTTTAGTCGAGTGACACCTGTACTAGTTTAAAACGAAACATCTGACGGCGGTCCTAGGTACGCCTGTAACAATATCTTGACCGGTTTCCGGTATTAGCAATGACCGCCGGTTGTGGCATTTGTGAAATGAAATCATCAAATTTTTTTACTTAATTGTGTGTACTGTTTCGTTTAGGCGGGGATGTTTATACTGTTGCAAGTTTGTAACCTCATATGCTAGGCTGTTGATATTCACTTGCTACGCATCACCGGCATCCTGATTTAGATGATTGAATACATAATTAAATATGAAGCTTCATATATTATTTTCTGTGATTTGTTGTTTCCAATGGATCGTGATAGTGCAAAGCGAGATTTTTTCAACAATCGGACTCAGTGTGGCCGGTGTGGGTATTGCCTACACAGCTGTAAGGTGCAAGATACAAGAATGTTGCACAGATGAGTGGATCTTTCCGAATTTAGGAAGTAAGCAGGGATAATCAATGCAGTATTGCAAGCGCGCTCATGATCTAGAAAACATAGTTGAAAATAATGAATGTTTCATAAATATTTCAGAGCTGAATCAAGTATTATCAACTAAGTTATTTGGGCAAAAAATTGCGCATAGTACAATAATGAGTGCATTGCATTCACATACAGCTACGAAAAATCCACCAAAGGCATTAGCTATGAGTTTTCACGGTACAGGGGGCACTGGAAAAAATTATGTAGCACAAATGATTGTTGATAGCTTTTGCCATAGAGGTTTTGATAGTAACTATTGTCATTTCTTTAATGGACGTAACGACTTTCCTTTAGAAAAGGAATTGGATAAATACAAGGTAAATAATTGTAAACAGATTGTAAGTAATGTAATGATGTTAAGAAGTATTCACTTTTTATACCTATGTGTTTTAGGAACAATTGCATAGCAAAGTCTCAAATAGTATTTCAGGATGTGGCAGGTCCATATTTGTTTTTGATGAAGTAGATAAAATGCCAAAGGGATTGTTAAGTGTTCTTGTACCATTTCTTGATTACTACTCGAATATTAAGGGTGATTTTACTAAAGCCATATACATTTTTTTATCTAATACCGGTGGTAATGCAATAACTAAAGAATTGCTATCTCTCTGGTCACAAGGCATGAGCAGAGATGATGCAAAATTGCAACATTTTGAAAATTTGATAACACGTGGAGCATTCAACGAGATAGGTGGTTTTCAACATAGTGATGTTATAGAAAACAATGTCATAGATCATTATGTTCCGTTTTTGCCTCTAGAGGAGGAACATGTTAAAATGTGTATAAAGGCTGAATTTGCTGAAAGAGGAGTGCTTAAGCCATCCTCTGAAATGATGAAAGAAGCATTATCTTACGTAACTTTCGGTCCAGAGCCATGGTCACTTTATTCAAATGGTGGTTGCAAACGATTACACGCAAAAGTTGGTACCATTGTGTATCAGTGGAAACGAACGTCAAGTTCCAAAAGAGACACCTCCCATACATAATATAAATTGTTAGGACAGAGTAAGTAGTCTTTTGGTATAACAACTCAATAAATCCTAAACTTTATTGATTATTCGTATTGGCACGATTGAAGAATGTGTAACAGTTAAAAAAATAGTACAATTGATTTGTTACTTCAGACGAGATGTATAGGCGAAGTACATGTATATGTATTTAAATACGTATGCATGCATATTTTTACAATTTGAGAGTACACAGAAACTTTTCATTAACTGTACAGGATTGAACTATGTACAACTGGTGCCTAGTAATCGACTTTGGTATGATGTTTGCAAGGGAAATAAATAGTCTATACAATACAAACTGTTTGTTGTACTATTTTTTTCATTTCGTACTTACAACGAACGAACAAAGCCCTTTGCAAAATCATATTCCGACGAGGAAGACCACACGATGAATACTCAATACCTACGCAATAGGCACCAACGCATACACATACATGGTGCATGTTTGGCATGCGGCATAATTGAATCGCCATTGAGACTGATGAGTGATAAAAGAAAATGCTTTAATATAACACGTAACGTATAAAGTGCATATCTGCCAATAGAACGTACGGTATAACTAATGCATACCACCGTTATTATTCTTCCGTGAATTGTGAATATGATTCGATAAATTACAGTGATTGCACAAAAAGGTACTCACAGCGGATCAATGATTGTACTTAAATCGCCGCGTATTATCATAATGTGAGACGAATATTTATAATTATTAAAACAAATTGTCTTCTATTCTTCCTCGACATATTCTTTTGGAAAAAAGCCTACTTGATCTCCTATCTTTCCTTTCCACCATCCCTTGGCATCGCCTTCTTTGCTCAGGACAACGACTCTGCACCCTCGACGAAGACTTAGCTGATTACGTTCAACACCTCGGAAGTCAAACAGGGCTTTCGCTATAACCCGCCGAAACGGCCACAGCAAGCGCTGATCTAATTTCTCGAAATTCTCCGATAACGAGGCCCGCTCATAGTATTCAACGAGTTCGACGACACTCTTGAAGAATCGGGACCCGCTTAAGTAATACAAATCAGCACCTTCAACGTCACGCTTGAATACTCTAATATGTTTCACCGCACCATCGGCTCTGTAAGAATATTTAATTCTATGCTTATGACCAATAAAAATGTGAGTTCACTTTACGCCTTGCCGTTAAAAAACGATATTCAACAAACAACTCTGGACAAAAAACAATTAAAGATGACTTACTTGATACTTAGGGCGTAGTTTGTCTCATGCATACGGCGCGACTGTCCAGGTGGACGCACACGCAGCATATATGTACCATCTTCACGGGGTTCAAGCTTGTTTGCAGCTGTATCACGGTCCATCTCACCTACGAACCATAGCTTCACGGATAGAGCTCGCTCACACGGCAATGGAGGTGGCGGCGGGGGTGGAGGGGGTACAGGCATGCAACGTCCTGAATGTGCAATGCACTGTTTGTGCACGGCCAATCGACAAACTTCGCACCTGTAACCCTGTAAACCGACGCATTGTAACGGAACTCAACAATCCTAGAACATTCCTTACATTGACGTACTATAATATACGTCACTAAGTATGTGCACATTTTATCAGCTATTTTACCTGAAATATACGACCTTTCAGGAACTTATCGCAGCGCTGACAGCTGCGCGCTGTATCGAAAGTAGTTAGTTTAAATTTGTGATTGGTATTGCGGCAAGCTGCCGGATTAACGTTAGCCATTGCATCTTGCATGGCCTTGATCCACATCTGTTTTTGTTCCTCCGTCCTTGCGAACAGAGAATACGCGGTCGAACGCTGCTTGTGTACCAACAGCCATTGGTAAGTCCAACGACCGTCCTTGCTGAGAGTTCGCCGTCCAGTATAATCCTCCAACCTGTAGTCGTCGAGGCGTAGCATTTCGCGGTAGCAGTACTGATCGCCTCTGCCCGCTTTGCAGATCAGTACAACTTGCTCAAAGACAAAGGCGTAACGAGCCTTTAATCGCTGATCGTTGTGCGCTTTTACCTGCGACACGATTGATAAATGAAATGTCGAACTTTACAGTACTTCCTTCGACACAACTCATAAAACGATTGCAACAATATACCTTAAGTTCACCGTCTCTCAGTAGTCGTCCAAAATCCTTTAATTGTGCGTCCTCAGGCATATCCCATTCAATAATGGAAGCTTGAATGTCCTTTATTATATCTAACGTATCCGAATCTCTCTTCACCTCGTTTATGTATTGTGCAACGTCCACCATCACTTCTCTCGCCTTGCTTAATTGACGTCGGTCTTCAACCCATTCGCTCGGAGTCTCCTCCACCAATTTGTCAAGTAACAAATGGTATTTCAGCACCCTCTGCATCGGCACGGACAGTATGTCGCGAAGCTTGAATTTACCATTGTTCGCTTCGTGTTGGCACCTCTACGAGTTCAATAAATTTCGTATTAACACCAAAAATATTCCATATTACTGCTTAGTATGAAACTACGTACAATGACTTCTTGGTTGACCAGCTCATTGCGCGCGCACGCCTCTTGCAACGTGTTCTGTGCAACGGTAAGATTCGCGCAGTAATCGCCGTAGATGAGAAACTTTTCTCGCCAATCGAGGAAGACCTGTGCAAGTGCAGCCCCGCTTCTCGCCTTACGGAGCTGACTGTGGAAGCCCGCGTGGATCTCCGCCAGTTCCTTTATGCCGAAAAAAATTCGCGCGGAATCCTCCTGCCGCAGAAGCGACGATAGCGGCCTGGCAAAGTGTCGGAGCAAGCTGTTAAGGACATCCGAGTAATTTCTCTCGGTCTCCACCAGCTCCTGTATGACGTAGTCTCGCTTCTCGCCGCCGGATATCGCACCGCCCTGTTTTCGTCACACACACGCCGTTAATTAACGCCGACATCGTGGCAGCGGATTCGATTACCGCGCGCGGCAACTTAAGATGCATACTGTTACAAAGCACGACAAAGCCAATTGCGTGCACAACACAGCCGATCATCATAATAAACGGTATGCCCGTCGTATATGGACGTCTTTATCGTTTGTCGTACACGAAGTAATCGGATCGGACAATTGCTACACGGATATGGTGCGCTAAGGTCATGCGTGGAGCCTTTTAATCAGGAGGGAAGGCACGTCGAATCGCAACAGGAAACAGTGATACCGCGCTCAGTATGCGCTGTACTCGGATGTTCCAGTTGAATACATCTTTCATGCAACGTTTACCGTTTGCACGCTTCCGCGAGGTAGCTTTTAATGAGGCGGAACAAAAAATTAAACGTTGAACTAATAACCTGTGCAACGGACGAAGGAGGCGGCAGGTGTAGACTACATAGGTCCTGGTAGATCTCCTCGCTCTGAGCGTGGCTGCAAAAAGCTCCGTAACCGTCCTCTTCGCCGACCGGATCCTCGCTTTCCCCCCCTGCACCTGCCTCGTCCCCCTCTCTCCTTCTAAACCTCCTGCGACGACCCTCATCGTCACGGCTTGTGCATAAAAAATATAAAGAGCCATGCACTATCTATGCGTTGCAAAGTAGCTAAGATTCTTGCAAACTTAAAGATTCTGTAGCAGAGTCAAATTTTCCCGTGCCACTATTCAGCAAACATGGACACGGGGACACGTAAGGCAACATTTGTTCGGTTCAGCGTTAATCATCTCGAAATGATGCCCAGTATCACTGTGTGGCATTTTTCATGATGAACGTCGCCATTGTGTTTCGAATTAGTTTTCTTAGCAATTTTTCATTGTTTTGAATCGCGCGCTTGGAACACGAAAATTCAGTGATGCCTGGGACATTTCTTGCAGGATGCTTTCGTATGCTATCGGGGTACAAAACGGGATATACCTCCTCCGTGGAAGGCCACTCGCGTTCGGGAGTAGTCGAAAAGCAGAGCAATTCCTGATAAACTTGAGACTCACCTAGGTCCACATCCCTAGGTTTTATGGTAAACGCCACCACTGCTGCCGTGGGGCTAAACCCATTAATACAAGTTATAAGAAATCTGCTCAGCTGAAGTATATTAAAATTCTTGCTCTAATTTCTTTAGTACTCCGAGCTTAGTTCGACCTCGGTAGTATGAATGAAATTGCTATTTACCGCATTATTAACGCCGCTTTTTTTATATGTGTAACTGTATAGAGTGTTTTGAACGATCTTTGGGATTTTTGCAACTAGACTTACCCAGCACCAGCACTTTGTAAATCCTTATAAATATCTTCTTGGGAACGACTATGACCTACAGTGAAACCTCTGTAACAAATTGGCTAATGTTACCAACATAAGTATAATGCGGTAAAACAATGCTGACAAAGTACTTCTTGGATACTTACGGAATGCCCTTGCGTCGTAATCTTGGACAATTCGACAAAGCAGAGAGAGTGCAAAGAACCCGATGAAAATTGGACAGATCAAATAGCATGGATGGTTCGAAAAGTTCAGCTTCAGTGAGTCCAAATTTTGTCGAACATGCAGACAGGAACATTTTTATGTTGCGCAGGCATAAAAATTGCGCCATCTGAGGCTTCTGATTAACATCTTTCATATCAATGCAGCCTGGGTCTACCCTATTCAGTAAGTTGCATAATAGTACTCCATCCCTTAATGTGTAAGCCAGATCCACTGCAGTTGCATTTGGCCAATTAGCCTTGTGATCAGCCCTGAGAGCTCCACATCTTGTTAGCCAGCTAGAACACTTGGTCCAGCCGGTCTCAGGATCAGATCCACTGCTCACTCTACTCATCTTTTCCAAAATTGTTGAGCAAAGGAAAGAATGAATATGTACAACCTGCTCACTGCCACATTAGACCCCACAGATCTAAATTGCTGCCCTGTCTACAACACAGATACAAAGACAAAAAACATGAGTGAAAAATGTAACGCAACGTACGAAGGCGTAAAATTTTGCACGCGTACGATAACGAATAAAGTTTATATTAAGCCGCCTACCAGCCTTTGATAAAAGGAACACGACCGCCCGACGGACAACGAGTATCCTCGAAACGTTCGAAACAAAGATGCGGGTGTTGGAGGAGGACAGGAAGGGTCACTGATAGGATTTCGGTATGCGATAAAGTGCCTGACATTGACGAAATATAACTCGCCGAAGGAATCTTAACCTCATGCTCGTACCTCCGTGCGTCGGAGGACTTATAAACAGTATCCTCTGTCCATTATGAAGCGACGAAGTCATTCTGTATTGAGCTCTCTGTCGGGGAACAGCACATTGTCGCGATATTGTTTCGACTCGGCAAAACTCGTGCGCGGCGTCATTTGAAGAAATGCACGAACGGTGCCATCGCTACGAAGCCATTTCGGCCGGTGATCGCTTCAATGTTGGTATGGCTCTCTGCGTTCGGTGTACTCCTCGTTCATTGTCGCAATATTATGACGTCCAGTCTACGGTAGCTCGATGCGGCCATATTGCAATCCCAACATCTCACACTTTCGATACCTCGAACTCGAAACAACCTTTCTTCACTCAACCGTAATCGAAGATTCGTGGTTCATTCAATTGTAAAGATACAGCTTTGTCTCGAAATAAATAAAGACCATAATTGCCGCTAATCTTCAATATCGAGTGCTCATTATTCCTTATATCCTCGTCTGTGTATTTGGCTACGTACTTCAATTTTTTTGTAATTAAATCTGCTGAATAAACGTTTACGAACATTTCCTTGATCGGACGCTTCATGTTATTATACGAGTTTTTTAATTATTATGTTGAAATATAATTCTATTGGAAAGTAACGTTCTATTTGAATGCTTAACTGTTTGAAAAGTACGCGGGCAAAGCGGGCCAATCGCGTTAGAGGACGCCATGAACAACGCCAAATTGTACACATTGCTCACTACAGTTGTTCTTCAGCATCCGCTTGTGAATTCGGTTGTTTTGATTCACCCAAAATGTCAACAATATCGTTCCATAGACCGAATATCCCGATGTTCAGCGTATTCCGGAGGAGTGTTCAATCGATTTATTTCTTCGTTTAACGAGAATCTAAATGGCGTACACGGAGATCAACGTCAGAACCAGATATTGTTGGATTTAGTGATGGCGTCAGCTGAATGTTCATTTGTGTCTACCACATGAGAGTTTGGATTGTTGACGTCAAATTTTTGCAGCGGTTCAAGGCCAATGTAACTTACTTATCGCAAGTTCAGACACACGTTCCGATAAAAACACATTGATCTTCGGTGCATTTATGAAATTACTTCCGGGTGACAGCATTTTGTTTATCTTCAATAAAAGGCATATGCACCGCGACTATATATAAATTTTGTTAACACCCGATGCGACATTAGCATCACCTGGTGTTAATTGCCTTTTTATAGACATATATTTTATGTAAATTCGTCTTCCTATGATGACATCTATGGAATGACACGCAAGCTATGATTCACGTTTTGAACTAAAGGTCACTTAGCGAGTAGCTAAGCGTCAGATAGAAAAAGGAGGCCACGGATACGGTTGCCTTAACTTCATCCAGTTTACAAATCCCGCCTAATGTTAATTTTACGACGGCGGTCTCAAAGTGTATTTGAACTACGAATGCGCGCGCGCGCGCTCTCGCGTTCGAAGATAAATTCCCTAAAAGGCGGGCTTTTGTAGGTCAATTCATTCCGTTTTTACGAGTTTTAATTTAGTTCATCGATGCACAATATACAGAGCATCTTTAGATCGCAATCAAAGATTTTATTGTCCTGTAATTTTACAGCTGGTTAAAGATCTCAGGAGTGAAGAAACGGGGTGATAAATCTGTTCAACTCCGTGATGGCGTACGATTGAATCTCATCATAACTCCAGTGTGACGTGACTCTGTGCATAACGAAATCTTCCTGATCTGTATTCGGGTATATATACTTACACGGATGTCATTTATTTCTGTTAGCTCCCGTTCTCATAAGCGGCTGGTCGTCTCGCGCGACGACTTAGAGCTAACGTGATTGAAACTTAACTGGCTGACAGAACAGTTCAGTCACTCAAAAAATGTTTCTTTGCACGAGGATTTTTATTTTGGCCCTCTCATGTTTGGCAATTGTTGCATACGGGAGGGCGGTGAATAGTTTGCAATGCAGGGATGAAAATGATCAACCGGTTGATTGGTAAGTTTCTTGTACGACACGCTCTCATTTTCTGCTCTTGTTTCGAATGCATATTATAGTTCGAACTACTTGCTACGTTCGTTATTCGTTCCTTGGGGGTATTGTAATATCTTGCTAACGAGAGTCTATTAATAGAAGGTTCACAGTTAGGGTGCGAGTTTCAATTTAGATTCGGAAGTGTGACAGTTACCCGCGCAATTACGAAACTATTATGACGACCAATATTGAAGGTGTTGATGTTCAATGTTCAACAGGTACGTTTTGTACAAGATACCGAAGATAGCGCAGAGCAGTAATCCTCTTGTAAGAAAAGGAGCAGCTTATCTGTACATGACGAGCAAGACATTCCAATCTGGATGGCGACTGTCAGCTAAAGATATAACAGCACAAAATTCTGTGCCTGCCAACACTTTGGCACCCTTATACAATAGCGTAAGTAACATGTCACTTGTTTGACACTTTTTTAAGAGAATCGTATTGTTAACGGTGGGATGACATTTTATAATCTTCAGACAAACGTAGAAAACTTCATATGGGTCCTCTACAACGACGATCCGCCGAACAAAACCGTAAACGCCCGATACGGTCATGCAAAGGGCGTCCTTATGGGAAAACGAAGCCAAGGATTTTGGTTGATCCACAGTGTCCCGAATTACCCACCGCCAAGAAATGGGGACCAATTTCGACAGGATCTTTCTTATAAGATAACTGTCCCGCCGATGTACGGACAATATATCTATCCGACCAACGGCCTCACGAATGGCCAAAGCTTTCTCTGCATATCGTTGAACGGCGATCAATTCGACACCATCGGTCGACAACTTATGTACAATCAGATAATCGTGTACGAGAAGAATCTGCCTGCCGAGCTGACTCAGCTTTACCCGATTCTGACAGATGCGGCTAATCAGAAACGCATCCGACAGGCACCTTACAATCACAAAGCCCTGATAAGATCATCGGGCTCGCTTGAGTTCACGACGTTCGCCAAAAGTGACAAGTGGCAGAGAGGTAAATATACACGCGCTTAACCGATTTGATCGACGTGTTTACGCTACTCAGCATCTCATGCTCGCTCGGCGTTCTGTTTTTCGATATTGTTTTGCTTCCGCAGATCTGTACGACGATTTCGTCGCGCCTCAGCTGCAGTCTGATTTGTATGCGGAAACATGGCTGAATGGAAGGGGACGCTTGCCTTCCGATTGCAACGGATCGAAGTAATGAGATAATGCACTTATTTCTGCGTGTTAGTCAGGAACGGAGAGCGGCTCATTAATCAGTCTGGTTCTGTATAAATTTTGCAGAGTGTTGAATGTCGATTCCGTGGTTCTGCGCCCGGCGAATGTGGAGTTTAAAAATACTCGTGATCACTCGAAATGGGCCGTGGCAATGACTAACAAGAAGAACAAGAATTGGGTCTGCGTCGGCGATATTAATAGAGCTGTACTTATCTCGTTATTTACGATGGAATTACGCTTCTGTAGATCTTTGATTATTATGCTTTTCCCTTGACGTTTTCAGGATACTCAGTATAACCGGGGCGGTGGTACTGTTTGCTTCAATCTGCTCGAGGTGTGGAAGAATTATCATGATAGTGTGAACGGCGTGGAACCGTGTCCTATAAGTCTGGCAAGAGGGTGAATACTTTAGCAATGACGTTAAGTAATGATTTGACGATTCAAATGATTGTCGATAATTAGCAATAGTGCAATATGACTACCTTCAGTGAAGGCATTATTAACGATTACTGGCATGTGCTTGTATGCATTAATAAAATAAAGAGAATCTCGTCTAGTTTAAAGCGATCCTCTATATGAAATGTTTGAATTCCAATTTCCCGCTGACGAATACCCAGAGCGACATGCGTGGTGAAAGCTAGTGGTGGGGAGAGCGTTTGTTTGATTCCTATCACCTAAATGCAACGATTTAATGAAGATGTTTGACAAGAATTCTGGTGAAGTTTGTCGATTCTGTCTTAAGCAAGAACCTGGAATGCTGTCGATCTTTGAGATACCCTGGAATGATGCCAATTCCATTTTAGCCGAAAAGATAACCTTTGTTGCATCTATACAGGTTAGCTTGATATTGAATACATTCCTTGTTATTCTGATTACATAATTTCTGTTTAATCAGCGTACTTAGTCTAGTCAGTCTTGCATTATTTCATCTCATTTATAGTACACAATGTATGTCTCCTTCTTGTTTTTGTACTCCGAAATTGAGACCTCGCATTTCAGAACGTTGGAATCGTGGGGAGAGTGAGCTAATACAAAAACACACCAATTTTGGTAGATTGACTCAGACGATGGATTACCGGCGTCAATATGCAGCCACTGTCGGGAACAGGTGGACAGATTCTATGATTTTCGGGTACTTGTTGAAGTTTCTGACCGTACTCTTCGTACCCAGTTACATGATTCCCAGTTCCAAAGAACTAATGTTAAAACCAAATGTAAGGAATCTGATACGCTGTTCGGACACAGCAATGAATCTTTTATGCATAATGATTTCCACTCTGTAGATGCAATAGTTGTTCCCACAGAAATTGGGTTGCAGGTGACTATTAAATGTATTATGATAAATATGTGCAAAGTAAACAAAATTTGTACTTTCTACTTTTCTAATTAACAAAATTACAGGTTTGGAAAATCACTGCAGCCGATAAAGATCATGAATCTATGGCCCTAGTTAAAGCAGAAGCAAATGAAACTTCCTCTGATCCAATAGAGGTATTGTCAAAGTCAAACAAAATGAATTGCCCAGAATATGATGTACAGGAGATTGAAAACACAATCAACTTGAAGGAAGACCATGAGATAGTTTGCCAATTATGTTGTCAGCATTTTTTTTCTCTGTCAGATCTTAAAAATCACATTTCAGAACATCTTATAGTTAATAACACAAAGGTCAAAGAATCACCAAGGAAAAAATCAAAAATACTTAGGAAAGAAGATAAACAAAGTAAAGTTAGAACAGACAATTGTTCAAAACAGATACCGTCTTGTGTAAAATGTAAAAAAACATTCACAACAATTGAAGAATATAATCTTCATGCAAAAAAACACGTGTCTGCTAGGACCTTCAAATGTAAATTTTGCAATCGAACTTTCATCAGGTCTACGTGCCGTAGACTTCACGAACTAAATCACATACAAGAAAAGAAGCACGTCTGCTCCCAGTGTAACAAGGCATTTTTAAAGAGGTCGGAACTCAGGTATCACCAGGGAACCCACTTCAATGTCCCACCTACCTGCACAATATGCAACAAACACTTTCAAACAATACAATCTTATAAAACACATATGAAGAGGCACACTCTTGGGACAAGGTATATCTGCGAAGTCTGCGGCAAAAATTACTATACCAATTCCGAACTCGCCAGACACGTTCAAACCCACTCCGGCCTAAGAAAACATCCCTGTAGCATTTGCGAAATGTCATTCTTCTCGAGGCCTGAACTGAACAGGCACCTCAAGTACCACACGGGCGAGAAGAAGTTCAAATGTAACATTTGCCTCAAGTCTTACTTTGAATCTAGCCATCTGAAAATCCACGAGAGGGTGCACACTGGCGAGAGACCGTTTCTGTGCACTCTCTGCGGCAAGAATTTCATATCCCGATCGAAGTTGCTCAGGCACAAGAAGATCCACAACAAAGACGGTCAAAGTGCAGAACGAAGTCCATAGAGAAACTTAGGCTACGCCTCGAAAACAACGCAGAAAAAATCAGGGATAGTAGTAGGAACTTTAGTTTATTTTGTATATAGGCATTGCGTTCACCGTCCGTTTGTACTTCGAATAAATTATTGAGGAACGTATGGGACGTTCTCCGAGTTGATTACTTGAATGGCTACTTGAATTCGATGTCCCCCCCCTGGTCGTTACGTCCATAGGAAAAATGAGGGTGCTCAAATAGTTTATTAACGCGCGTATCGCTGACACCGGACATTACGGTGCGCCGTATTTATTCTCCGACATTACGGTATCATTGCGATGCAAATGAGGCGAAGCGCAGTTCTAACTTATTCATGAGAACTTTCTCGTCCGGGCGTTGGTTGCCGGTCCGCGAAGAAACTTCGGGCATAATCCATTTCGCGTTTCCGCTCCTAATGTCGAGCCACGAATATTTTCCCGTGCGTATTAAGCATCCCCTGCCTTCGTCCGCATCCATGGCTAATGTTCATTTTTTCCCCCCATCTCTCCCCTCCCCACGCTCTCCCGTAAACTTTCATCAAATTCTCCCGAGCCCATTCATCTTTTTCACCCGGCACGTCTCCGGATCATCGCTTACTTCCGGCCAACGGGAGGGTCCTTCGCACACTGGGAAGGAGGAGGGTCAGGGCAAAAAAGGTTCGAAGATAATATTACGCCGGGTCAAAGGGTTGTCCCCGGTATCTCGTTTAAAGTTCCGCGAGAAGTTGCGAACTGAACGTCGCGCTCATTATAAGTCGTTACGAGGCAGTGTCCTTTGGTGGAAAGAGAGAGAGAGAGAGAGAGAGAACGGGGAGGAGTCATTTTTCGTCACCAGTCAGGCTCAAACTTGGTGAAAAGGTTCGTTTATTCGTCCGTCCCCGGTAATTGCGGAGCCGAGTCGCTTAGGCGATGACTTTGCGGCTATTTTGGGATAATGGTCAGCTTGAACAATGCTCGCGCACTGTGGCGAGGTAACACGGCGATCGTTAGGAAACATTACCGGCGCACGTCGAAAATGTTCGACGCTTATGCTTCTTCGCGTCGTTAGTGCAACGATGTAACTCGTTCTCAGTCATTAAATGCTGCCACTGAACATTGACCGAAACTAGCCCATTATACATCCAGTAGATTCCGGTATAGCGCGCTGCAGATATTGCGGCTGCCGTTTTCGCACAGCCGGCTAGATCATAAAATATTGAAACTAAACTGAGAAGATAAATTTGTTTCAACGTTTTAATAGAAACAATCATAAGCCCTTGTTTTTGGTTGACAATCCTTAACTACTTTTTAACTCTCCCTGTTTTCAAGACCTTACGGTGTCCTCAACAGGAGGATCCTCCAAAAACAAGAGTTATAATGATTGTTCGTACTAAAATATTGAAATAAATGGTTGAAAATTAAATATATATTAAGTTAAATTTATTTCTGCTTGGCATCAGACCAGTGTATCCATTCCAATTGACGTTTTCCCTATCGTTACATCACAGAACACAGTAGCGTTTAGTTACTACGATCGAAATTCTCGTACAATACCGTATCGTATAACATCAAATTGGCGGAAAAGTATCCGTACAGCGCATTCGGGTGCGAACAGCGATCGCGCGGCATTCGGCTCGCAACGAAAGCAAATTCCGTCGAAGAAGCCGTGCATGGCGGCAAGTTACGATGCCGTAATCGAGACGACATCGCGGCCGGATGAAAATTAGCCGAAACAGGCGGCAAGATCTTTCGCCGTGCCGGAAGGAGAGTCTGGCGGAAGTATACGCGGGACATAATAACTGTCGTATTAACTGGAAGCAGGTGGCCGGGGCGCGCGAGAGGGTAAGGAAGAGGAAGTGGAGGAGGAAGAGTGGAAGGAGGAGGAGGAGGAGAAGAAGGCGGAGTAGGAGGCGGAGGTGGAGGTGGAGGTGGACCGAGGCAGCTCTTTATTACTGTCGCGGAACAAGGACGGACGGGCCGGGGGATCAGGAGTAGTTCTTAAATTGGATTTTATGAAAGGCCGTCCGCAGTCCTCCTCGCCCTACGACTCCCTAGCCGGACGAAGAGACTGCGATCCTTCCCTTCTAGACCCACCTCCTCACCTCCCCCGACCTTCTCTCGCGCCCATGCTTATTGTCTAGCCGGAGGAAATTGCAGAGTGGCTCGGGCGTGCCATTAACGAAAGAAGCCGGGGCCGGAGGAAAAAAATGGCTCGCCAAGCCGGAGATAGAGAGAGAGAGCGATTTTCCCTCCTTAATGAAAGCGGCAGGAAATCGAGCGAGCATCGAAACCTCCTTATCGCTCCGGCTTCCTCGCTTGTCGGTATTCCGCTGGCCGGCCGACTTCCATCTTCCGGTCCTGCCGACATCTCACCTCGGCGAGATTTCCTCGAGCAAAATCCGCGACAGCCGACGATCGATGATGCCTTTCGACGATTCGTTCTCCACGCTTGTCCTTCGACCTTCTGCCGCACAGTGACGCGTTACGGTGCATTAGTAATTGGATTTGTCCGCTTCGCTCTCCTATCTATCGGGCTCACCCTCTGTCTCTGTATCCCGCCGCACATCGGTAATAAGTGAATACATTTGCATACGCGTCGGACACGGTCAGCGTACAGCGGACGCGTCTGGATTCCAGCTACAGTTTTAATAATGCCACGGGGCGTCTGTTACGAATTCGATCGAAGGTCTTCGTCGGCTCTTCGCGGCACGACGGTACGTACTCGATATTAGAATGAAATATTTTTCAACATAGAACAGGCGTTTCTAACATAAGGAATACCACCTATTTGATCGTTTTCACTGGAGCTTTAACACTCGACGTTCAATTTTCCATTAGAACGTAAATTCTCTGTCGTCTGTTCGCGCGCTGATCATTGGGTAGTAAGTCAGTGGATAGAAATATTATTTATCAAAGTTAGGCAGCTTACCGCCCCCGGAACGCGAAGATGTCTGTCACGTAAGGAACATTAACTCGACCATTCGGAAAGTTATGCCCGCGAGTCGTTAGCCTCAGCGTCGTTATGCGCGTCTCGGCAGCGGGATTTATGCTCCGCGACGGCCATCATGAAATTTCCCGATGCATCCGTTGTGCGACCCTATGCCGCCTTTTATGCGCCGATCGCTAACGCGAAGAATTGGAACGGAGAGCGCTCGTCGTTTCGACGAACGGCGAACGAATGACGAATAGAGTCACGCCACTAAAGGATTCAGAAGCGATCCTTGACATGCCACGTCTCTCCATTCCATTTTACTCCCTCGCCATTTCGCTCCCCCTCTCCCCTTCTGCCCCTCGCCCTTCTCCTTCCACCCCCGCATGCATACAGATATGTCAGCTACGTTTATGTTGAGCAGGATAGTTCCAACGTTCCACCCCCTTCCTCCCTTCCACCCCTGCCATGGCAAACTGCCTTCGTCTCGCCTTTTTATCCTCTCAAGTTTTACAGCATCATACGCAATTGCGAGTATTACGGCGATCGATCCCGCTGTATCTCGGCCGGTGCCGCGATAAAAATGCTTTGTTACCTATGGTTTTGCGTGCACGTCAAATGCAGTGCTGCCCGAACGACGAGTTAAAGAGGCGCATAAAGGCATGACGGGGAGGGGGGGGGGAGGCTTGTAAAAGCCATTGCCAGTTAACCGGCAACGCGGATCCGGCGTCCTTCAGCCTCGATAAGGACGCTTCGACGCTGCCAGTAGTAGGAGTCGAGCATTAATCGGGCAGACTGCCGCAGACAGGGAAGGATACCTTCAGCGACTACCATCGGGCTATAATCTGTCCCGACTCCGCGGTTGCAGGTCACGACATGCACTTTATTTAGGGATTACCGTATTTTTAAACGTTTCAGAAGTAATTGTTCGAAATAGATGAAAATAACGTTTACGTCAATAATGTCTACAAACAGATTTTCTCGAATATCTCGCTTAAAAAATGAGTGTGACGGTTTTGGATGGAAAGGTGCATATTCAAGGTGACGGCGATAAAAATGTTTGCAAGGTAATGGAACGATTAGCTCCAACACGCGAGAAAGGTGTTAAACGTGAGTCGATTCTCGCGGAACAACAAGTTGTCGAGCGCCGATATCGGCCTGATCGGGGATTGGACAAGAAAGAGACGATATCGGCGCGGTACCCATTCGGCCATTTTATAGACTGCACAGTGCCCGGCCATAGATCAGGCCCCGGACGTTTAATCACGTGGCGCCGATCGGCTTCGCGCCGTTTATCCCCCCATGCGAGGAGTACATAAACATATCCGCGGCGCAGAATCGTTCACTCTTAATGGACGCCATGCAAAACGCGTCGAAGGCCAATTCGAAAGCCAATATTCCACGGCAAACAGTGGCCAACCCTGCGCGACGATCACGTTCGCTCGGACGCTCGCGCGCGCGCGCGAGGGCGTCATTAGGAGTTAAATCCGTATAAATTGATGATGCCTACGTCATTAAGCGATATTTATTGCGGTTCATCGCGCGCCAATGGCGAATGAAATTACGATCGATAATCCGGGTCACGTCCGGGTCCGTTTATTCTTTCCATTAATAATATACCCGACCCACTATCCCGTGGGGCATCGAAAGTTTGCCCGCGAAACTTAATATAATTCTTCGTTTCGCGCTCATTCGCCTCGCCCGTTCGGATTACGATCGCTGATGAAGCCGTTCGGCGCTCTGCGGGGCTGCGGTAACAGATACGGAGGGGGGGGGGGTGAGGCAGTTTTACGTTATCATTAGACAATAGTTGGCAGAAATACTGGGCCGTGCACGCTCGCGCACGGGCCGTGTATATATTACCGACGGCCCCCATGGTGTTTTCGAAGGTAGCGCTCGCGCCAAGATTTGGCCCCGCACCAACTTGGAACTTCCGCGGCAACTATGTGCACCAAATCTTGCGGGCGGTAATACACCAGAATCTTACATGATATGTGGGTTAATTTTCGGGCACCAAACTTGTCCGGGCGACCCGGCGGCCGGGGGACGTGTATTCAAAACTGGGATAATTCAGGGTGGATTGTCGTTCGGCGGCAAAATGGTTCCTTCGGATGCGACGGACGGTTCGTTGAATCGGGGAATATTATTAGAGGGAGAGAGATACAAGGAGGGACACAGTCGAGGCGAAGGCGTGAAGTTTTCGGCCTGGAGTGGAAAGACGAAGCGTCGCGGCGGTGTTCCGACGATATTTCAGCATTAAAGGCTCCCTGTTCTGCATGCTAAAATCTTCCCGGTGCGCCGTCCAAATATACGTCCGACGTTATATGCATGAGAACCCATCGTGTACTGTTTCGCGTATACGCTTAAATATTCGGGCAACGGACACACATGAGTTTATTCTCATTCTCTGTTTGCCCGTTCTCTTTCCGCCCCCTCCCCTCTTTCCCTCTCTCTCTCTCTCTCTCTCTCTCTCTCTTTCTGTCTGTATCTTTCGTCTGCTCATCTTCCCTCTCTCTCTCTCTCTTTGCCTCATTCTCCCCTTTCTTCCACCCTTCCACGGTATACGTTACCTATCGGACGGTCGTATGAAGTTTAATATTGCCTTATACGTATTCATATTGTACGGGCGAGTGGATGGGTGACGCGGCAAATGGGGAGAGGGAGGGGTAGGGGGGAGAAGGAGAGGCACCTTTCAATTGGAAATGAGGCTACGGCGGTGGGTCATAAAAGGAAGTCAACCGCACCGAAAAAAATCCTCTCCCGCCGGCCCTATCCCCGCTGAAAGCGAAGCGTCTCGGAAAAAGGAGGAAAAACAAGGAGGTGGATAAAAAAAGGAGGGCAAATGGGTGGTCCATTATCCGTCTGGCAGCGTAAGCAGCTTGCAACACGGAAACCGTTTGCAACGCGACCCGGAGAGCGATGAACCTCGCGGTAAACTTATTATTTATGATAATTTCATAACCCTTAAGCGAACGAAGCGTTCGCATGTTAAGAATTCAGTAACGACGCGTTTGGACGGATGCCAGTGCCGTTTAATTTTCATTTGACTTTCCTGCAGGATAGGGGCGAGCGAGCGCGCGCGCGCGCCCGCGAGGGCCCCGACCAGGTGGATGGTCATTATGCAGATTATATGCAACGCGAACGAGGGCGAAGGGAGGGTTTTGTAGGGATAGGTCGGCATGGAGTCTGCATCCGTCTGCCTTCTCATCTGCGTTCAGAGATACGCGTTAACGCTCGACCCAGGTACGGCCTCACCCGTACGACGCATTATGCGAACTTTAATATCGCCTTAGACACCTTGACGCAGCCGGTGTCCCGTGCCACTTGCATCGCCGGCGTCATAATACGAAAATGTGCAATATGTAACTTTCGGTCTTACAGCGAGCGCGGACAAGATCGTGAATGAGCTCTGGAAGGGACCGACGTTGACGTTCACTTTCTGTCGCGCGAACCGTGGATCGTGATATAGATCGGGATCGATCGCGCAGGTTTAAGTGGAGTATCGGTCTCCGATACTTCTTCGAGCCGAATATGCACGGTCGCAGGCCCCATACGGCTCCGTGCGAAGTTTAATATTCATATCGGGCCCGGATAACGTCCATTTCAGGCACTCACCGGGTGGACATTCGCGGTTAGGCGGGAGTCCCGACGATGAAATCACTGTCGTCGTGTTCGAGCTCTTTGTCTTCTACCCGGACCGACGTCAGAAGACTATTACGGGGCAAACAGTTTAAAGCCCGAGTTTCGGTTAAGCTCCGATTACGTACGAGGTAAGAGGTACGATACAGTTAATCTGCGCGCCTGGATTAAGATGCCTCGCAATCTGTCTTCGGCGTAACGCGAACTTTCCCCAGCGTGACGCGGAAACAGGAGAGAAGGAATTACGCCTGCTCCGGGAATATTTTCGTATGTGACCGCTGGTAGAGTGTCGTTTCGCTCGTCCTTCCGCTCGTTCATTCGAACGCGTGCGGACTCACCGAACCATCCGCTTGATAAGTAATCGTGGACGATTTATCTGCGGATTTTTTTATGTACATTTTTACGAACTACACCTACCTATTTAGTGATCTCGCCAGGTGTTAAGTAAAATTTCGATTTTTGCGATAACTTTAAAAAATTGATATATGAAATTTTCACAATTTTCTCACTATTTTTTCACCTTCTTTTGACTGTAACTCCGAAACTAATGCGAATTTCGACCAACGGCAAACGGCTCTCTAAGTTATTTTCGACCCCCTACCAAGTAGCGAAAGGGCGGTCCGACCCGAAAGGGCCCTCCATTGGCCTTCAAATGGCATATTATACTTTACTATCAGTTCTATTCACAATATGTTTGTCAATATAGTTATGTGTAATACCCGTGCAGTGCACTTTACCCTTCCCCATCCCCCACGGTCGACATACAAAGTTGGACATTCACACAAATTCTCATTTCTTTATATACAAGGCTATATCTCAAATGGCTTCTTCAAAATTTCCATCGACGTAGGAACGATTTTGACCATTATATTCGGCACTGTTCCTTGCCGATTTGCTAGTGTAACGTTAATTGCGTGAAGCTGATACGCAGCGTCTTCCCAAAGGGCAGCCTAAGACGTTAGACAGTGTCGTGTGCCAAGGTTCTCGGGACGTTGACACTCTCAAAGTAAATACACCGCTCTGACCGCCAACAAAGTTACTTCGGCTGATGACTCGGACCGGCGGGAGTGAACCGAAAGTTTTCAGAATCCGGCGTCGGGTTCCCAGTGCAGACCCTGACCGCGGTGTGAAACTGGCCAGCCGCGCCGAATTCCTCAGATGCTTACCGTCTTAGCCAACAATCCACCATTCATAACTGTCCATATCCCAAACATATACCTAGGTACAAAATACTTCAGATGCAAACCAAAGTTTCGAAGAACTATTTAAACAAATTGTATTGTACTTTTCAGCCAGACCGTATCGGCTTACGCCATGTACTGCATCAAAAAAATTCCAAGCAACAAACATTGTCAAGAACACATTTTCATAAATTATCGGTCTCATTACCGTTCGCTCCTTGAATTGAAAATTCTTTCAACACCTAAGATTACTTATTCCCCAGAATTTCAATACGCCAGTCAAACTGTGCTCAGATTCCACCGTTGAGAGACTTTCCTCATCCGCGGCCAACAAATCTCATTAACCGAAAATCAGCGCAGCGCGCGTCGTAATTCACCGTTGATGCGCCGAAACGCAAACGAATTGGGCCGCGCCAGCGATTGCAATTGATTTGCACCCTGATCGTCCCGGAACGGTAGCGCGCGAAGTTTCCATTGACTCCGGTAACGTCGGAGTTCAATCGAGAATGACGTCGGGACGTCGTTGCGTTAAGTCAAATTGAACGCTCGGTAGGGGGGGGGGGAGGGGGAGTAGATACTAGCTAGCATCTAGTAGCTAGTAAGGATCGGGCGATCGGCTTCGATCCTTGTTCCTGGCAAGGCCGATGGACCGCGACGGAGTTTTAATGGCGCATCCGTACTGTATACCCTTTAAGAGTTTCCCGCCCCCCCCGCCCTCCCCCTCTCTATCGTCCTTCGCCCCGGAGCCAGAACTTGTAAGCGACCTCAAATCTGTGTTTCGCTGATGCGACGCCACCCCCTCGTTGCGATTGCTTCCGAATGTGCTTGCGAACTAGGAACTTCCCTTCTCGCTCGGCAGCCGAACGTCGATTTGGCCCGAAGCGGTGTGGCCACGGTAAGAACCCCCCCCCCCCCCCCCTCCCCTCGGCTCGCTAAGGAATATCCGCTCGAGACGATATACGCTTACGGAACTGTCAATTCGATTATTCACGGTTTTATCCGATCGCCGCTACTGCCGAGAGGATTTCGTTCGCGACGCGGCGGGCCGCTCGTCTCGGGTCGTTTCCTGCGGCGGGGGTGGTGGTCGGATATTTTGGATTTTGTCTCGTTCGTGCGCGTCGGTTTTATTACGTGCACGGTCGAACGGAAGGATTGCGCGGACATTTTTCTATTTGATCATTATGTGCTTACAGAATAATGTGTATTAATGCATATTAGTGCGTAGGCGTCTTGATTTGTTTTAGGTGACACCTTATATATTTGGCTATTGATCAGGCAAGCCTCTAATCTCCAGAAGGACCAAAATATTTGGGGATGGGGTAAATTATACGGGGAAATTAATTGTAGGCAGTTCTTAAAGATCGTGGATGACGTATTATGGTATTTACAATGAGAATGACGAGCTCGGACCATTCTGTCCAAAAACGTGGTCGCCCACTTGTTGCCATGAGTACGCTTTAAATGAGATCTGTACTAATGAATTATGCAAAATCGGGACCGGCAACGCACCGATTCGCTAATGAGTGCTGAGAAACTTGACTCATGGCTTACATTGACAGGAAGACGAAGATGAGAGTGTGGATAGTTATGATAATAGGTACTTGAAATCCGAGAAAAGCACGTGCGATTCCCAGGATGCGTATTCGGTAAAAGTGGTCGAAGTCGCTTTCGAGCCAGCCTCGCCAGGGAAGGATTCCCGGAAAGTCCCGGAATCGCACGAGATTGCCCGCAAAGTCATTTTTGTATCGTTCGCGTTACAACGAGTAACGAGGTGCCGCCACGGTTGACAGTGGCGTGAGTTAATTCACCACATTGCGCAACGCTTAATCCCAACACAAGACCTCAAATAACATAAAAGTGTCATATCGTACAACTAAGAATCCATTTACAAATCTTGTTCAGTCCAATAACGTTCAAACAAGGAATTTAAATTACGTCCACATATAAATGCCTTCAGTTCGCTCGGACATTTCCCAAGTCGGTGTTAGAATCGAGAAACTCTTTTTCACCGGACGTCTGGCTAAAAGCACGACGGTGCGGATTTCGAAAATTTCCGAGTGCGGCGAGGAGTGGCTTACAGGAACTTGGCTGACGCGGATTCCGAAAAATCCGGGAATTGGCCGGATCTCGCGGTCGATAGGATTCCGTGCTCGCGATGCAGCGTACCGTTCCTCAATATTTCATTCTCGCCTCCGTACGCTCCCCTCATGTATATTCGTATGTTTGCATGAACGTTGATTTGATTTCTTCCCCCGCCGTCCCATCTCGCGCCCATTTTTATCCGCTAATGCGCCATTCCGCCGGCAGCGCGACACGCATCGTCATATTTAGCGAGATATCCGGTGCACTCCCGCCGTTCATCCCGGAAGACATTTTGCACGGCATCATCAAAGTTTCATCGCTTCCATAGCGCGTCCCGGCGCCTCTATAGCCGCCATTAAATGACCGCATTCCGACAAATTGCGGAGGCACTCTTTCCCGCCGAGTTTTCTAGTGTCCCCCGGGCGAGTGCCTCCCTCCCCTCCCCTCTCCTCCCCCTCAGCCGAGTTCGCTCACTTCTGTCATTTGGGGACGAGGAGAGGTTCGTGACGCGGGCAGCCTCGGCCCGAGAAGCGTCGGGGTGGCATTTCGAGTTTCGAAATCGTCAGGAAGCCCTTGCCAACGCCACGTTCGCTACGTTCGGGCGCCTCTCACTCGAAAAGTCCGCCTGACGTTGCCGAACTCGAATGCATCACTGTCGCAGTTTCTGTCCCGGTCGCTTCCGGTACTTACCGAGAACTTATCGGCCGGCGGAAGCGTCGTTGACTCATAACCGTCGACTTATTACTTCCACGTTGCCCTCGGTACTTATCTTCCGTCCCTGTCTGCCGTCCATTCTGTGTGTGTGCATTTTGCTCTCTCTTTCCCTAGCTCGATCTCTCAGTTCCTCACTCTCTGTCTCTCTCTATCGCTCGCGCGATCTCAGTTCCTCACAGTCTGTCTCTCTCTCTATCGCTCGCGCGATCTCAGTTCCTCACCTTCTGACTCTCTCATTCGCTCGCGCGATCTCTCACTCCCTCACTTTCTGTCTCTCTCACTCCAGCTGCTTCCACGTTCCGCGAGAAAGGGACAGAAAGGGACAGAGAGTCGCTAATGGCCCCTTAATTCGTTCTGTGGCACGAACGTCACGTCTCGAACGACGGGATATCCTGCCATACGAATATGATTTAGGGTGGGGGTGGGGAAGAAAAGAGGCGCGATAACTTGGGAGCCAGAGACGCGCGCGCGCGCGCCCGCGCGCAGGGTCAGGTCTGACTCGCTCGCGGGAAATGAGCGATGGTATCGCGTCAGTCATCCGGCACCGACTGCCTCGGCCAGCAATAATTCTCCCCGGCTTATGCTTATGAAACGCGTCCCGACGCGCCGGAATAACTCCGCGAACGAGATAATCGCAATAATTGCGCGCGCGCGCGCGCGCGCGCGTATAATTTTTCCTAATTTCCTGCCCCATCGCCCCCGGCGGCTGAACAGAGTTTCTGCTCTTTATTCCTTTCACGCTGTGCAACGTTGGGCACCGCCGTCGTTCGATAAAGCTCGCTCGGCCGCTCGTCAGCGAACTCCACCAAGGATTTCGGACTTTGCTTTATCATCCTTTCCTCGCGGTATTTCGTACAATTCCGTGTTTAATTTCGCAAAACTCATTGCGGCCGACCGCAGCCACGAGCCGGAAAGCTGAACGACTCTCGTCTCGCGTAACGTGCCTGGCCGCGACACGCGTGCGTCCGAAGACCCGGTCTCGATTCGCGGAGGCCATCTTCCGCGAATCTCGCTTCCGGCACGCTCGTTTCCACAATCCAGGTAGCCACTTCCGGCCGCAGACCGCGGTCACACCGTCGGCGGTGCGCACGCCGGTGCCATTTATTTTCGAGGCCGCGACAAGCGCGAACCATTTACAACCCTCTGCGAATTATCACGTGCCTCCCCCTGCCCCCCCCCCCTCTCTTCCATACCTGCACGGCATTGCCCTCTCTCATCTCTATTCGACTCGCGCCTCTTAGACCTCGTCGCGGATTTATTATCACTTACGTTTGCCTCGAGTGGAGCCGCTCTTTCTTTCGTTTGTCCCACGGCCCTGCGTAATAGATATTAATGGAGCGAGGCAAGACCTAGTCAGGCCGGGGTCGTGAAGCTGCGCCTCCATTTACGTCGTCGCCGAAATGACTGACATAAGTTCCCGTCGTTTGCGCCGATGCGCGCGGTCGCGATTGCGCTGCGCGCGCGCGCTCGCGCCGCGGAATGCGTTAACGTTGTTTGCTGTCCGCCACGTTGGCCCCCGACCTGTAGAATGCTTAACGCCGTTTGTCATCCGTTCGCTGTCGCGACATTGTTTATCGTCATCGTGACGAAGGAGGGTTAGGTCATTGGAGGGGGCGTAATATTATCGGTCGATTTTCAGTGGCGAATTGGGTCGGCAAATACTTGAGTGTCGACCGAGAGAGAGGGAGAGAGAGAGAGAGAAAGAGAGAGAGAGACGAGGAAAGGGGTGGAAGTAGGTCTGGGTAGAGAGGGTGGGGTGAGACGAAATGAGAGGGGCGACTGTAATTACCGCATTGTAGAAACAGTAGTAACCGTAGTCAGCCGCGACCGCGGAATAATTCAAGTAGGTAGCGAGCGAGGTGTCGAGGGGTGGCAGCGGGGGGGTTGAAAGGGGTGCGCGATGGGTGGGTCGGCGGAGTGAGCTGGAGGAGCGCTTGAAAGGGGGCGGTCGGCGGCAGGGGGCAAAGGGCCAAAGCGGGAGGGATAGTTTGCTAGACAGAGAGAGAAAGTGAGAGAGAGAGAGAAAGAGAAAGAGAGAGAGGCGTAAGGTGAGAAAGGGACAATGTGAAAGAGTGGTAGGGAAGGAGAGAAAAGGCAAAGCTGTAGCACTCCGCTCAGACAAAGCCTAACGAAGCTTCTATTCAGCAACAGTAGGCACCGGCGAGGCCCAACTTCACTTCTATTATACTTACTCGTCGGCACGGAGTGAATTTCATCCATCAACGGAATTCCAGGCTAAGCAGCTCTCGCTGTCTGGCATCTCCATCTACGGCCGTGCGAGAGGTGGCGAGTTCAGAGGTAAAGAGCGGCGCAGAGAGAGGGGCGTGGGAGTAGAGGGGGGCAGGGCGGGGACAGAGAGACGCGCATTCTGTTCTCTTTTTTGGGAGGGGGTGGGGGCCGGCGGGATCCACTTTGTATTTACCTTTCGGGCCGCGGTTACGCTCATGTCTGCCCTCCGCATGCCGAGTCGGCCTCTCCGCTACTCTCCCGCATTTCATTGCCCTCGGTTCAGAATGCCTCCCACCTACCGCCGCCTCTCTCTTTTTTTCGGCGATATTCCGACATTAACGCTGTAAATGCCTCTCGCAGGAAAGCGTATATTTACGCGGCCGCCAACTTTTTCCAGCCCCGGGCTCCGCACACCGCCCGCACCCGGGGGGGGCTGTAATTAACTGTACGCCGTTACTTCGATCGGACGGCGGTGTAATTGGACTTTCGCCCGCGGAGGTGGGGGGAGGATGATGTCGAGGGGCCACTGAGGCGGAAACGTGGACGGGCGAAGGCCAACTGCGTCTTAGGCGTTTAGGCATTCGGGCATCTATGCGAGAGCGACGGGAATCCGTGCGTTTAGGCATCTCGGCGAGCCAGGCCAGGCAGCTAAGTGGGGAATCTGCTTGCAGGTGTCTGGCCAGTCAGCTAAGTAGACGCCTATGGATTTAGGCTCGAAGTGGCCGGATCCGTACGTCTATATATACAGTACTCTAAGTGGCTAAGTTGCCGTCCGTGTCGTCTAATTAACGTCGGCCCGCCAGACCGACGCAAACAGATTCGAAAGTTTCGGCATCGGCCGCTGCTCGCTTCGACGCTTGTCCGCCAACATCTTTCTCTGTTCTCGTTTGTCGTATTTTTTTTTGTAATACCTATAGTGCGCACGTACGTCCGAAGTGTACGTGTCGCCGAGCATCGCCAGGTTACACGGTATTAATTCGTATTCAGAGGCAGCGGCCCACAAACGAGTATCATCCAGCGCGCACAATGGACTCGTTCAGCGTCAAATCCGAACGCGCCGGGCTCTTCTTCCCCGCTTCTTTCATCGCGGAATTTATCGACAGCGGGATGATACGTTGGTGCGAATCTGCGGCCGGGATAAGCGCGTCTCCGGCGTAATAAAACTTCCGCGCCGGAGGGGGAGGTGGGGCTAGGAGGGAAAGCGGTGTTAGCCGTGAACTTTTCCTTCCTTCCCTCTTTCTTCCTCTCTTCTTGAGCCTCCTCATCCTTCCCATCCCTCTCCATCCCCCCGACCACCTTCTGCCCGGGGGTTGGGCAGAATCAATCGGAGGCCAACGACGAAGACTGACTGGCGGTTTCTCGCGATCCTCAACTCGTGGCCTTCTCTCACACCGTAACGAAGCTCCCTTTTTCCACGCTAAACTTTCCCCTCTTATCTGTCCGCCATCCCACTTTCCTGCGGATCTTCGTCCCTGTCGTTTCCAAGGACTCCCGCTCGCGGCTTAAAACCTTCGGACTCTCTCTCTCTCTCTCTCTCTCTCTCTCTCTCTCTCTCGGCCGATAGGAACTTGAAGGTTTGCTCGGGCTCGTTTGGACGGAATGTTCTTCGCAAATTTGTACGTTCAAACTGATTTGAAGAGGATGATTGGCCGTACACAAAGTGGAGCGTCGGAAGTGGGAAGGAGCGAGGCAGCCAGTGACGGACGAGGACGGAAGCGGATATAAAGTACGCGTAAGACGGAAAGAGACGGAGAGCAAAGTGGTGGGCGAGAAAAGGGGGAGGGGAGGGAGGGTGTAAGAGAGGACCCGGAAAAACTTCGCTGATACCGTTAATCAGAGCCAGCTACTTACGTACAGATCGTCTACCTCCGAAAGTTCGTACGGCCGAACGATCGGACTTTAACGACGAATCCTCGCCCGCGAACGCGGCATTTCACGAGAAATTTCGATCGTAACGCCTTATCCATAATCCCTAACTATTTACAACGCCGATCTCCGCCGTACTCCGGGTTCCCCCTCCGCACTTGCAGCCGATCTAACGAACCGTGGCCCCGTCGCCGGGATCGGATTGGCCGAACGTGTTTTACACATCGACAAGACGCTTTTTACGCCGGGCACCGGAGGAAAGGGTTGAATCCTAAAGCGGGGAAGTTCGGGAGAGGGGCCGGTTGGACACGCCGGCGATAGAAAAAGAGGAATCCGGTGAACGAGAGAGAGGGAGAGAGAGAGAGAGAGAGAGAGAGAGAGAGAGGGCCGAGTCACGAAACTCCAGTGGCGACTTCTTGCAGGAGAACTTGCACGTCGCTTGCCTTCCGGCTTTATCTGCCTTCAGCGTCGCACAGGAAGCCGGAGTTGTGACCGGAATCGCAATATTTCGGGACGTTGCTTCGACGTTTTCCACAAGGTTGACCCCGAAAGTCTACTCGTCCGACGACACGCCGTTGTTGCGTTCGCCATTCTTGCGAGGACTTCTTCCCGTTCGGCTCGCCTGCCCCTCCGCTCTCCTCCGGCTCTCCTCTCGCGAAGCTTCCCTTCTTGCCCGTTCCCTCGCCAACGGTTTCATTCTCTTGACTCCCCCTCCCTCCTCCCCCGGGGGGGCTGGGCGGCGACTTGTTCGATCGCACGACACGGCCGGGAGATGGAAACGGCCGAGGATCGCGAGCTATTCTCTCGCTTCTACTTCCGAGTCCCGAACCTCCAAAATCCGGCTATCCTCCCCCCTCCCGCACGGCGGATCGCGTGCTACGATGATATCTTACGTAATGCGATGGAATGCAGAATAAGCGACACGGGCGAGCTACGGCCAGCGTGCGCCGTAAATGTCAGAAGTTTACAAACCTATATTTTCGTTCGCAAGGATATCGGGCTGAATTTGATCACCGTGTTCGGGGGGCGCGCGCATGTACCTATATTAGAGAATGGTATGGGATATTACGTTACGTTACATTGGATACGGTGCGGGTAACGGAAAACGTCAATTGATCGGGAGACCGCCTCAATGTCAACGTCTTCCGCAGGATCGAGCCCGGAGCTCTATTCCTTATCCTACGACACGTCGTTCCACGCTCGATATTGACTCTCCCGGTCTACCATTTTATTTTCCCTCGTTGGCCGGACCATGACTTTTCAGTTGCGCGGAATAAAACTGTAACGGAAGTCGGAGAGCGCGCCGGCGGAGGATGAGGAGGTGGAAGGAGGAGGAGGATGAGGAGGTACGAGGGAGGCGGTGGAAGAGAAGCGGGATAGCTAGAGTAGGTTGGAACGGGAGGACGAGGGGAGGGGAGGTGGGAGAGGGAGGAGGAGGCTTCATCGATTGGTAAGTTACCTGAACCCAGACGCGGGGTCCCCGGTGAAACTTTCAAATTTCTGTTTCCGCCGATACAATCGGCCCCGAGTGTTCCCACGTAAAGTGGGCAGAACGAATGCCGGGCGAGCGCGTTAACTTATCGCAGAGCGCCGAGCGAAACCGGAGGGGCCAATATTAATAACGGAAGCCGACTGTTTACCGGCGGGTCGCTCGTAAAATGGCCAACTGTATCGCCCGAGACGCTCTGCATCCGTCGGCGAAAGAACCGAATTTCCCGGAACTGATTCGATCCGCCCAATGCGATTGACGGTAAGGTCCTTACGTCATCGTCCATTCTAGTGAACTCGATCTGACCGAATCTCGTAAGGGCTTACGTCCGAGGCTCCCTCGACACGACCCGACCTCGTCGATCGTCAAAAAATTCAGCGCAACGTTCCTTCGCAGCGAGTTCTGCCTTTCGCTGCTACGCGACGGCTAGGGACTACACGTATCATTGGCCAGACAATTATATATTAATTTTGCGGACGATCGCTTCAGGTGACAATTCGCTTACAGGCCTCCAATGGCAAAGTGGGAATAAATAGCGGCTCGGCGGATCCTGAAGCAAAGGACTCCGAATCCTTTCTCGGTATGAGCCGCTCCTGTCCGCCATCGCACTTTCGTACTATTCTTCAACGACGATCAGTGACTACACCAGTCATTGGCCAGACATTTCGACCATCGCTCCAGGTGACAATTCACTTACAGGCCGTCAATGGCAAAGTGGGAATAAGTAGCGGCTCGGCGGATCCCGAAGCGAAGGATTCCGAATCCTTTTCCGGCGCGAACCGCTTCTGTCCGCCATCGCACTCGCGTCCTATCCTTAAACGGCGACCAGTGACTACAGGAGTCATTGGCCAGACATTTAGACGACTCCGTCGGGCGATCGCCTCAGGTGACAATTCGCTTACAGGCCGCCAATGGCAAAGTGGGTATAAATAGCGGCTCGGCGGATCCTGAACCGAAGGATTCGGAATCCTTTCTCAGCGCGAACCGCTTCTGTCCGCCATCGCACTCGCGTCCTATCCTTAAACGGCGACCAGTAACTACACAAGTCATTGGCCAGACATTTAGACGACTCCGTCGGACGATCGCCTCAGGTGACAATTCGCTTACAGGCCGCCAATGGCAAAGTGGGTATAAATAGCGGCTCGCCGGATCCCGAAGCGAAGGATTCCGAATCCTTTCTCGGCACGAACCGCACCACTCCGACCCGCTATTCGCTTATCGCTCTGCATCGTAACGACATTTCGCATTACCAGTTGACATTGTACCTTCCGTAGGGGCGTCTGCGTAGGGGGTAAAGTCCTCTACCTTCCCCTCTCCTCCTCCTCAGCCCACTCTGCCGTCCTTGCAGCTCGAGCTCGCGACGTGCGCGTCTTTGTACGCGCGGGCGCGCGCGCGGCGCTCCTCTTTTCATGAAATCTCGTCGTCTCTGATATCCGTGATATCGTTATCCCCGCAAACGACGTTAGACCCCGACCCTTTACTCGCTCGCGTAACGTCGTTAAGCCGCGTTACGTCGATTCTCGTTCGCCCGAACGGATAGGACGTTCTGCCCGCTCGTTTGCACCGTAATTTTTACAAACAATCGGGAAAATTCCGCGCATTCTTCCTCGGGCACTCTCACCCCCCTCCCCCTCTACCGCCCGTTCCACCCCCTCCGTCACTGTCTCCGCCTACCCTGCTCGCTTCTCGCTCGATTTCGACCTCTTGAAACTCGATCCGCACGAAAGCGTCCTGCCGGGGACCGGACGAATAAAATAGTCCGAGCTTCGGCCATTGTAGTCGAATTAGAAACTTTTCGCGTAATTGGGACGAACGTTGCCGGCGAGCGGGGGATCGACTCTTCGTCGTTTTTCGGCCCCCGAGTCCAATGTAACGGGCGGCGGGTATATTGAAAGGGAAGGTTGTCCGTGGTGCGCCATGGACGGCGCCCATAATTGGGTTAATTAGTTCGATTAGCTTTTAGTGCGAGGCGTGGGATACGTTCGGAGCTGACCGTGCCGGCGGACCCAGACAGTTTTATGTGACTTTTCCAGCGATCGGTTCGCAGCCCGCGACCTTTTACAATCACGCCAGGGAACATAATAAACGAAGGACGGATACGGTTAAGGGTGCTTTAGGGGCGATCTCAAACATGCGAAGTATCCTTCGGGATTACATCCTCGGGCGGATGGGGTCGAAAGGGTGGCTAGGGGGTGGGGGCTTGGGGGTGGTGCTTGTATCGCAGTGGAGTGCGCGTGCTTTACGTTAACGCGAGTCTGAACGAGGCGTACCGGCGATTTCGCATCGTTTAAGGGCAGTAAAAGCCTACGGGGTGAGCTTGTTTGCTCCGCAGAGGCAAACGGCGACTAAAATTGGACGATCAGGCGCGAACCAATGGCCGGCCGTACTCCGCTACGCTCGTCAAATCTTTCGAAATGCCCGGACGCGGTACGGCGAGCGTAAAATGTCGCGACGTTAACGCGCTTCTGGAACGTGTCGGTCATCGGCGAGCCGTGTCATCGAACGCAATTAACTGCCGTTGTCAATTTGGCAGAGTAATAGGGCGCGACAGTATCGGGGCAGCGCTGTTTTATTAACGCTGACTGTTCGCTGACGCCGAAACGTCACTATCTGTCACTTTCGTGAGCTAAGATGGAATGTTTACGTATCTCGCGGTATAATTAATGGCGTAATTGTCAATTGTCAATTGCGCGCGTGACCGATGATGCTCGATTATCGAGAATGCGACAGAACGGGAGTGCGGGAGAATGCGACTGCGGTCCATCGACCGGAAGTGTCGAAGAATTTCAGCGCTTACGCCACGCCGGATTTCCAAACAGCGATTCGCCCGCGGGCGGGAACTAGAAATTTCGATGTTTCGACCGAAAGTTTATTATTGATTGTTTAAATCCGAGGTTTCGACGCCGCTACTGGTTTACGATACTAAGAGTTTTAGCTTTCGCAACAGATGCCCCGGAGTTACGATTTGATCGGCTTACGAAAGCCGGGCTTGAAATACGATCGAAATCTAGCATGCGCTATCGCTGGCCTAGGCGTTCGATTCTGATATTTTCGCCGGTAAATACGATCAACACTCTGTCGCCGCGAATACGGAAAACTCCGACTCTTGCGGTTGAGCTTCCGGAAAAAGGACGGGCATCCCACAGCCCCCTACGTCATCATCCCTCCCGAAGTTGCCTCGAATCTACCGTAGAAGCGTATACAAGATTTTCAGTAAATTCGTAGGAAGAGAGCTTATCATATTTGCATACCCGAAGAACTACGCACACGTAAAAGTTCCTACTACCTTGCCTGCCTGCCTGCTAGCAGTCTTCTTGGGGTCTGATCAAATAAACGACGCCGGCAGTCAAACGGTTGATAGCCCCCGCGGAAAGAAGAAGCAACGGCATCCGATCCCGGATGAATGCGACGGTAAATCTTGCCTCATCAAACTTTACGCTCGCCGGGCTTTAATAGCCCGAGGCCGCGAAACGTGTTTACGGTGTTTGCGCAGACAGACGTCGTTCCGCGAGCTCGTCGTCGGGCGACCGAAAAATTTAAATGACGCCCTAACCTCGGCATCGTTCCGAATCGGCAGGATGGCAGGCCGAGAACAACGGCCGAGATTTTTGGCTAAGCGACCAAAGATGGAAATAGGAATCGACCTCCGAAACGAGTTCGCATATCTGTTAATTATTGCTGTTTCCGAATCCATTCTTCATTGGATGATGAGAGTTCTTTAGCGTCTTGTTTAGACTCGTGGTCTGCCAAACGCTCGCTGCTAAATTCGACTGTGTCCTTCGTGCTGGTTACGCCCTAACCTCCGAATCGTCCCGAATCGGCAGGAGAGCCGAGAACAACGGCCGAGAGTTTTGGGCGAGCGACCAACCGCGGAAATCGAAATCGACCTCCGTAACGACGAGTATGTTTGTCAATTATTCCCATTTCCGAGTCCATTCTTCGTATGATGAGAGTTCATTAGCGTCTTGTTTAGACTCGTGGTCTGCTAAACGCTCGCCGCTAAATTCGGCCGCGTCCTTCGTCCTGGTTACCCCCAAATCCCATTCGAGCGCCGCTGACCGAGATGGCCGGCTTTACTTTGTCATCACTTTGAATTACGAGGCCCTCCCCGCGGGCTCGGAGTCGGGCCTACTAATGGGATTCCGTTAGGGAGGCGTACCGCTGAATTTTAAGGGATGTTTACAAGGGACGAGATCGCTGGGTAAGGGCTCCCGCTTCCAATCTCTTCGGGACGCCTACATGGGAGGAGAATAAAAAGGGAATTAGCGTTAGATAATAATTTTCCTCCCCTTTACAAATAGGGGAGCGTAGAGTACGCTTACAACATCCCCCCGCGCGGGCGCGCGCGCTACTCTCGGGAGAAGCTTAAAAGGGGATACGTACACGAGCGGGGGTTGCATACGCAAACATGTACCTTACCCGCTGCCGAATTTTCCTCTTTTCCTTAAACAAGGATTTCGGCTCGTATGCCTCATCCCTGAGAGAACGCACGAAAACTAACCCCTCCCAATCACGAATTCACCGTACGTACGATTTTGATTTTCAACAGAAGACGTTTAGAGACGTCCTACCCTCCGATATGCCATCATCGTCTTCGAAGCGTGACCCTCCCTTCCGACATCTTCAAACCTGAGCTCGCCAGCGAAGAATCAGTTAGAAACATCGACGACACCTACCAACACCCCATTATTGTCTCTCCGCTCGGCTGGCCTCAAAATTCGGCTCGGATCATAATGGAGATGGCCGGAGTCGGGTTACATTATTAGAGGCTGGCGCAGCGACAGGCCACGCTCGCCACAGGACGACCTGGCCTCCATGTCCGTGTTCAAGCTCGGTAGCTGGGAGGAGGGGTGGAGGGCAGAGGGGGTCACGTGACACGCGGAGCGACAGCTGGTCACCCCCGGTTAACGACGAGCTGACGTGACGTGGCCTTTGCCGTCCTTGTTCTCTCGCTTGCCTGCCCTGCGCACGGCCGCCATATTCCCCGCGAAAGCGTACGTATCCGGAAGCCTGTTTCTCTTATTCTCCGAGCGGAATTCCTTCACGACCTCCGGGCCAGCCTCCACCTACCTTCTGTAAAATTAAAGTACACTCGGACGGTCGCTAGGCTGGCAGACACTTTTTTTCCCGCCCTCGCTGCGAGCCGCAGAATTCTCTCTCTCTCTCTCTCTCTCTCTCTCTTTCTCTCTCTCTCTGTATCTTGCATTTTCTTTCTGCTCTGACTCGTTCTCTCTTTCTCTCTCTCTCTCTCCCGTCAGCGCTGACGGGTCATTTTAATTTCATCCGAGAGAGCGAACGTCCGAGAGCGTACGTTTCCGAAGAAGCGCTTCCTCCGGGTCCCACCCCCCTCCCCCTCCCCCTGACGTTTTTCCGGCAACAGCGACGGCTGTGACGGGCTCCGGCGATTAAAAGGAATGGCGGAGGCATTGTGCGAGTTTTGATGCGGGACGAATTTTTCGGCTCGCGCCGGCGAGATGGGATCGCATGTTTTATTCCGTGCCTGTTTTTTCGGGCGGCGGAGATGAGCAGGGGGGGCTGTTGCTTTACGGCGGTGTCTATGTGCGGGGTGCGCTCGAGGGGGAGGATGCCGAGGTAGGCGGGGTATAAGCGAATTCTCCCGGTGTAATGAAACATTTATGTGAAGTATTAGGCGGGCAGATACTTTCTTTTACTTGTGGCGCTTTCCGCGCCTGCGAAGATAACTGTGATGCTGGCCTGGTAAAGAATTCGGGAGGCTGAGAATAATTCTTCATGGTCTTATTTATTTGTGGAATTTATCGTTAGCCGTTACATCCATTGTAATGTATAATCATACTTTTACGGCCAGTTTGGTCAATTGAGACATAAAAGAGAAAAAATTAAAAAATGTTCGTTTTTATTATCGTAATTATATTCTTATATTATCTTTTAATTAACCGTTAGCCGTTACATCGATTATAATGTAGAATCAAATCTTCTTGGCCAGTTGATGGTATACATTTAAACGGTCAATCAATAAGACGGTTTTTTAAAACCCTCATTATCCATTATAATATAATGCTTAAAAGGAGTCCCATACCGTTCTCGAAATAAATGCCACGATTCGAATGGAAGAACGAGGAGTTGAAGGAATCCTTTTATTCTTTCCCCCGAGACCTCTTTCATAAACACGGGCACATATATCGCTCTAACGTACGGCACCAATTTCATCGTCTTCCGCTCCGGCGTCGGACAGAAAGCATTTGATATCATCCCGTAGCTCAGCCGGAACAGCTCCACGTACGTTTCCCAAGCTAAATCCGCGTGGCCACGTAGACAATGAGCGCAACTTTTTACGGGCGCGTAGCGAGAAAGTTAAAGCTTCGCTGCCGGAAAAGTTGGCCAGCGCTCCGCGGTGCGCGACCTTCAATTCACTTAGAGGAACATAATTCGCTGATCGGCGCTGAACGTCGGCGAATTGCGGGCGAGCGAACACGAGGAACAGCACCTGGATGCTGTTTCTTCTTCCGGCGCGGATGGCAACCACGCTGGACTGGTACATGACCGGAGAATGGCGGATTGTTCATCCTGTGGCACTGGCGCGTATTCAATTTCCAGGGAAAACTTCCCGACGATATTTGTTACTCCCTTCGAGTCTCGTCTAATTGTAAGTCTTGGCCCGGCCATTTTTAATTTGCCGAATTGCCTGGCGTATTCTGTACTTGTCTTCGTCACATTCCTTTCGTCCTTGGCTTGGCCCTTTGCTTGGTCCTTGCCCTTGCACCCTACCGTCATCCTTCTACCATTCTGCCAGCGACGATTGACGCTCTGATTAATTGAATAGAAGAATGGTTCCTGCCTGTTAAAGGTTCAACGATTCACCGCGAGATTTTTGAGCGAAAATTCCGGGAATTATCGAATGTTCCGCTGATGGGTGTAATTCGAGCTGGCTGAAATTGGAAGATGGCCCGAAATTGTCGGCGTGTCGCGTGTAGCCCCTCATTTCGGGTGCGCTTTTACGATTTTTCCGGGAGGCTCGTTTTCCCTTTTATTTCACATGACAATGGAGAATTCAGTTAATACGGCGCTGGAAATTTGTATTAAATACTGCGGCCGGTAGAACATGCCAGATCGAACGACTATTGGCATGCAGAATCGTCATGGCATGCGATACGAATTCTCTATGTAACGACGAGTGAAACGGTCGAAATTTCGGAAAATTCCGAAATCAAACATAACCCAGCAAAATTTGTCGCTTCGCAAATTATCTCCAACTCTAAGTTTATAAGGTCGCTTCCACGTAGGTATTCTCTTCAAGAATCCGCAAATCGGACTCCGAATACATACAACCCGAATAATTTGCACAATCACGCTTGACCCCACACTATCCGCAAAGTTCGCCAAGCGCAATTAACAAAAACATCCCTCCCCATCATCCCCAAGGCATTCTCACGCTTTGTCACCCGCGAGACGCCTGATTTGCGCGAACCTCGTCCGTGAAAAATATCGGACTGTAACTCTCATAGAGACCGGGAGAGGCACGGGAGTAGCGAGAGTGGTAGGTGGAAGGAGAGTCCTCGGAAGGGGAGGTTACAAAGCAGGGAGCTGACAAATGCAAGCGAATTGCTGTCCCTGGATGTCTGGCCAGCTCTGGCGGAGTAATCGAGCGCGTGATCAATGGGCTTAAGTTCTCAGCGGAGCGGGTCGTCGCGAAAGGCGGCGGGAAGTGGAAAATAAGTGTAAGAGGAGGACGGGGATGGGGGATGGGAGGGAGGATGAAGAAGAAGAAGAAGGCGACGATGGCGGGTCCCGGAATGTTTCCCCATCGGCGCTCGTCGACGTCTATCGCGACTAAGATTGTACTCGAGCGCCAGAGTTATTGCGATCGCGGGAAATGATTTATCGGGCCGCGAGCGGAATTGCGAGCGTCAATTTAAGCGCGGGAGAGGGTACTTTGCCGAGCTCCGCTTCCCGGTATCGCTTTCGCACCTTTATCTTCCGCCCTCTTTCCCCTCCTGCCGCACCCTACCTCCCTTCTGCTCTCCTTCTCTCCCCACGGCACCGCGGAAGGATATTTTCCCGATCGTGTGTGCGCGCCCAATGCCGTTCGCGAATTGATTTCTTTCAGCCACCCCTCTCGTAATGTTTCGCTTTCTTGCCAGTTCGCTCCTTCAATCTTCCGCGGGCGAATCGAGTTTTTAATAAAGGGCTGCGCGCGACAGGGATTAGGTGCGGCGATTTATGTATTCTATTTTCCGGCCTCGGCAGACGCGTGGTATTCTCGATTGTGCAGTTGAGAATCGCGGAATTGGGTAAAGGGAAGCGGTTGAAAAATGGAAATCGGTCGAGACTAATTCCGTCCGATCTCGCTCGCAGCGCGCTTCGAAATGTCATTTATCACCGTGCCACGTACGACGCCTGGAAAATGTTGCTTCCAAATCGGGACACTCCTAGCCGCTCGCCGTCTATTTCCGACCCCCCCCGGAACGAACCGATACCGAGCTGCGAATTATAGAGAGAGAATCGCTCGACAGTCTGGCGGCGTATGGAACCGAAACCGCGAGCGTTCGATTCAGTTTCCTCCAATTAACGTCGCGCGTCCCCGCGGACAGCGGCGCTGAACGTTAATGGAGTCTGCTTTTTATTAAAAGTGTCCGGCGAAAATTCTCACCTAACCGCGTGCCGAGGAGAGGAGAGAGAAGGGCGTCGAAGCTTCAGACTCCGGGCAAGTCTCGGTGAAAAAGAGAGAGGATAGTCGCCCGCTGCGGGAATCTACCCGGAGAGCCGGAAAGATGGCGAGCGAGAGAGAGAGAGAGAGAGAGAGAGACGGAAGAGGAGAGGGTGGCCGCGAGAGAAATGGACCAATTACATGCTGCAAATAAATCTGCGCGGCTTTTCGGGCCAACGTATGACTGGTATGAGGCGTGAGAGGGGGGCGAAGGGGGGGGGGGGAGAATGGGGTTGAGAGCTGAACAAGGGGGTAGCTCGGGTGGAGAGAGCCTGGCTGCAAGGGAGGAAAAAGGTGCCGCCGGTCGAGAACGGCGGGATAAAGGTAGCTCGGGCCGAAAGAGCGAAACAGAGCTCGGTCCGGGCTCGGTGCGGAGGAGATGGCGAGCGTAGACGCCCGTTAAGAGGGGGGTTGCGTGGTCTCCATTGTATTCGCCCGGCAAATTTCGCCGGACAATGGAAAGGGTTGATTTGCCGCTCATGAATGTATATTACATTAGCGCCCACGCCAATTTGGGATTTGAGGTAACAAGTTTTCGCGACCTACGTCTCCGGCCGGGGCCCTCCTCTTTTCTTCCCTTACCACCACTTAGGCGTCCGCCGACCCTTCGTGGAATTCATCCCCCTCCCCCCCCCGCCCTCCTCTCTCTCGCCCTCTTCCTTCGTCTTCTTTATCCTCCCTTCATTTTTTTCCCCCATCGCCTTCTTCGCTCCTCGCGTCGCGCCGAACGACCGTGAGGGCAAATGCAAAGCAGGGATAAAGTGGGGGAGGATTTTTAATTCATGTACCCACCCTCGGACGGTGGGATTTAATACTCGTGTCGCGGGGGAGTTGACAACATCGTTGTCTGAGGGCTTCGAGGGGGAAAGTCGGCGTCTCGACGTAAGACGGGGCCGACTCGCTGACGGCAGCGTTTTCGGCCTTCGACAACCTCCTACCTATCTACCTACCTACCTACCTACCCACCTACCCACCCATTTCGGGATTAGATATTAACTCCGCATTCATTTTCATCAACACTCCCCTGTCGGAGGTAATCCCGCTAATGATACGTCCGATAATTATCGGCTCTCCCCGCCGCGAGATGATTATCGAAATTGCCGCCGATGTGTATGATTGATTATGTTGGATACTTTTCGATCTGATATTCGACGCGCAAACCATTACAGATGCCGTTTGACGTACGGGCCGGTCTCCCCCCCCCCCCCCCCGCTAAACAGGATCTAATGGCCGGCAATTATAAATGGATATCGACCGCTCGTTTATTATGGATCGCCTACTTAGACTGAGGCGATTTGTTAATGTTAAAGCCCGGGGACACGTCGGACGGAATCGGATATTTTCCCGGCGATATTTCCTTTGATCGCCGGCACCGCCAGGCAAAGGGAATGGATAGCCGCGTCAACTTCCACGCGAGGATGGCAGGCTGACTTTTTCGAAACGGTTCGCGTCCCAAGGGAGTTTCGACAAGTGACGGTGTCGTCTGCATTCTATTACGATTCCTCAATTCAGCAGGACGCCGAATCGAATATGCTTAGTCAGACGTTACGGGACAACAGAGGGAGCCCACCCTGCCCTATATATCAGCGCGCTTTATCTTTCATGGGACGACTCGTGCGGAAGGTCTCATGCGTCGTTGGACTCTTCTGTTTTGTTAAGATCGACTCGATTCATTCGTTCCTACTTTCGTACGTGCCGCGAAAGTGGAGGAGCGCGAGGATGAGGAGGGGGATGAAGAGGAGGGATGAAGAAGTCGGAAGAAGGTGAGGACACACAACGACGGAGAGGGAGAGGATGAAGAAAACAGGAAGAGGGAAAGAGACGGATATAGCGGGAAGTAGATGGGAGGAGTAAGCGGGGGTGGCGAGGGGGTGTATTTACAAAAGGAATCAAGAGCGGGCAAACTTGAATCACTCCTTCCCTACCCTTTTCCTAGCCGCTCTCTCGAATCCTCTTCGCTCCCTCGACGCGAAGCCTGGAGGAGTAGTTCGCGAGCATTTGTGTGCCGCCCTGGAAGGTGGTTCGGGGATGCATTAGCGGTCTGGAAAGATGGCGCTGAGTGGGTCTGGTTTGTTTGGAGGATGAAGAGGTAGCGTCGTGGGGAGGAAGGCCCGGCAAAACGGACCTGGATTCTGCGACAGGAGAGGCTCAGAAGGAGAGTGAGACAGAGAGGGGGGGGGGGGTGAGAACGTGCTCGGAGGGTCAAACTGAGACGGAGAATGAAGGAGAGCGAAGCAGAACGAAGGAGAACGAAGAAGAACGAAGGAAAACGAAGGAAAACGATGGAACGTATATATGGGTGCGTTCGGCGAGAGGAGGTGAAATGTAGAACGGGGGCGGAATGGATTTCGATCGACGACGGAGAGTAAACGGAGGAGCCAATGGTAGGCGGCCAAACAATATGGCGAAACAGTTGCCCCCAGGGGGAGAGAGTGCCTGTTCCGTGTCCCGTGCACGCCGTCGCGATGTGGACTTAAGACGATCGTCGGCGAACGGTGCGGACCACTTACTGCTTTTAAGTGGCGATTCCGACTCGCTTTTTGCTTACTCGCCGAGAGACAGAGGGGTGGGGGCAAGGACGGGGACGACCGAGAAGAAAACATTTAACGACGAGGCGCAACGACGCGACCTTTCATATAATACAGTCCGAGACTGAAACGAAGCTAGGAATTAATCGCATCCTCAACAATTTCGAAGTCGAGCGACCGAGGTGGCAAATGGCGGGGAAATCCGCGTCGTCGATCAGAGATCTTTGCGCATTGGCCAAGAACGACCCTCCTCGAAATTCGTCCGAGTATCGGCCGAAGTAGCAGAAACTATGAATAGAGGAGAAGTTTCGGCGTTACTGCGAAAGATTTTATGGCTCGCCCGCGGCGGCCCTTTCCTTCAAAATCCATCGTTGCCCGGGCGAGCGAGACGAATTTCCGGTTCGCGTAAATATTTCCGGATGACCGTTTTCCATGCCGAGAACGACTTCCACCCCCTTCCAGCCCCCCCGCGGGCAAGATTGATACGTCGTATCGATTTCGGGAATCCAAAGTCGCCGATCCGTGACGCGGTTCGGTCGGGGGGGACAGCAAATATTTTCGGACGATACCGCCCGCTGACCGACGCTCGCCCCCGCGTCTCGGTTTCCGACTCGGAAACGATTTCAGAAGAGGGCCTCGCAGGGGACGGACATTATCGTTGAACGTACGTAGCAGTTCGTGTAACTGTGATATTACACGTCTGCCGCTGGCCGGCGACTAAATTCGAGACCCGGTTCTTGTTCTGCTGGTCGGTAGTTGGCAGGACTGTCGTGTGGGGTTGGAGGGAAGGTGGAGGAAGAGGAGAACGAAGAGTAGAGACGTAGGATGAGGAGGAGGAAGAGGCGAATGAATCGGAGCGGAGGTAAGGAAAGGCTGGAAAGCGTGAGAGGGCGCCGAGCAGAATTCCGAAGACAGGAAGATAAAGAGAGAGAATAAACAGGCCGGCGGAGAGGGCAGAGACAGAAGCGGGGAGTGAAAAAGGCAGGATGGATACGATCCCGGGGCCGGAAGGAAAGAGGTTCCGTGGCCAGGACCCGGCAGGGTCGGTAGGCGGGGATGGCCCAGGAGGATTTACTAGCTCGGCATCATAGCCAGCAGTGATTCCCCGCTAAAGCCAGGGCAACGCCATTCCGGCTGATGCCAGAGAGAGAGAGAGGGCGGCGAGAAAGGTTGAAGAGCAGTCGGCCGAGAGAGCGGCTGCGAGAGCGGCCCAGAGAGCGAGTGACCCAGAGGGCAACAGAGAGAGAGAGGGAAAGGGAAGGAGAGAGGTGAATGATTCAGGTGAAACGCTGGAAGAAAGTGCATGGAACTTGGAAACGAAATCAGCCGCTTTGCGCAAATGCGTCTTTACATTTGCCGCGTGCGCGGGACGCTTCCGCCGAAAGAGGTTGAGCGACCGTTTTTTCTGACCTCCTTGATTATTCATCCTGCGTCTCCCGTTCTCTCCTCCTCTCTCTCCTCCTCTATACTCCCATCTCCTTTTCATTCTCCTGTCCCGCTCTCCTCCGCGTCGATCCGTCCTTCGGCCGGCCACGCCTGACAGCCCTTGTCCGCCCTTATTTCCCAGGCGGTTTCAATCTCTTGTACCATTTGGCACGGAACAGAACGAGGATGCGCAGTAGGCGGAACCTCGCGACGCCGGAGTCGGCATAAGTGCATGAGTGAATTTTTTATCTTTAGGCTCGTGCGCTCCCCGCCGTCAGGGATCGTAAAGACAAGCGGCTGAAAGCCATTACCGGCCCGACGTTAAGACGGACGAACGTGCGCCCGGAGGGGGATGGTTCTGAATTATTAGGGTTGCTTACGAGTGCAGGGTGCGCGTCGAAATTCTGGGATTGCCGACGGAGGCTCTCCCACTCTCTCTCTCTCTCTCTCTCTCTCTCTCTCTCTCTTCCACCGACAACGAGGAAGAATAACAGTGCCGCCCGGATCTTGGCGCCGAAGGAGCTTCATTGTAAACAGAAGGTCGACGCTTTTATTTATCTGGAAACGACAAGCTGTTTCCTTGGACAATCAATGGCGTGACGGGGCACTCTTAACGCTCCGAATACGAACGACTTACGTACTGTATACACTTTTACGTACAATATTCCTTACAGACATCGAACTTAAAGGAATTAATTCGAAACGAGAATAATTCATCGAAATATTTTCATTATTACGGAACGTCAGTCATTATCGGCGAGTCTAACGCGCATTAAGTTATTGCGAACACAGCTCGAGGCAGTAATTTCCATCATGTTCTGTAAACCCGCCGCCGAGATACATTGGGTCATTGTTAACAGAGATCGAATCAGTCATTTCCACCGGCTCTGTAAAGCTACCCTTAAGATACATAACCCCCCCCCCCCCTCCACCACCGGGTTGCCCGTGCATGCTTTCAGATCGAGCCTCCGATTCTAGCGACGCCACGTTCGCACGCTATCGGACCTATGCGCCGCCCGCTCGTTATTTATTCTCGCGGTATATCAAGTTCCACTATCGAGTTTCGATTGATAGCCCTACAACAGTTCGACCCATAACCCTCGGGCCCCCCCCCCCGAAACGGTATCCGCGCCCCGGCGGATGGAAATGCGTATATCAGCGGGCACCGCGCGCGCGTCCTGTAAAAGCGTCGTAATTCGACGACAATGAAAGAGGCCGACGTCAAAAGGGGTGGATGGACAATTTTTTTCTCCTACCAGCCCCCTCTTTCCTCTCATCCCCCTTTGCCGCCGACCTGCGCCGCGACGGAGGTGATCGATACGCGTAACGCGAGTACAGGGACACGGATCGTGAGCTCGAATATTCCTCGCGGAAAACAAATGTCCCTGGCCGGGGGTGGGGACCGACGGCGAAAGGGATGAAATCGTGGCCCGCATAATAATGGCCCTGACCGGCGATAATGCCGGACAACAAAGGGAGGCCAATGAAAATACGTCACTCGAAGAGAGAGAGGGAGAGAGCTTTTTTTGTCTGTTTTTGTAAGAGGACAAGCGCGTTTCTATTTCTAATCCCGAGTCGGGTACGGTGAGAAATTGCAGGGGGTGGTTGATCGGTGGAATACGTGAACGTTCATGACGCTCGCGACGATCGACGTGCTGCCCTTGTCGATGCGACGAACCGTTCGAGGTATCTGTCTACGCGGTGTATCGTGTTCCGCTATACAGATCGAGAGTCGCTTAGCGGTCGACGGGACTTTTCTTTTCACGGACATCGAAGACCGTCGCTGAATCAGCCATAAACGATGCGCGTCCACACTCCGGTATAAGAAACATACATTCCTATCGGTAATAATCTCAGTATCATTTGCCTACCTCGAGCACTACCATCAATATGTTCCCTCTTAAGCTCCCGAAACATACGGAGAACCGCAGGAACACTTTTCACGCCGTACAGTAACTTCCACCGACTCCGGCCAAAGTTCGCCCGAAAATGAAACTCACCCCGTCTCGTACGCGGGACAAAATCCAGAACATAGCCCGATAAATCACGGACCTCCGGCGGGGCAAAAATTCGGCGTTACTGGCCGATCAGGCCCGGAAAAACGGGCTGTAAAAAAAAAAGAGAAGGGGATGGACTCGGATGGCGAGTAGACGCAGAAGCGGAGTAGAAGCGGAGCAGTGGGAACGATCGTTCGTTCGGAATGGCACTCCGTGGACGGTTTACTCAACTACGGCGCGACTTTCGTCTGGAGCTTTTTCTTGCCGCAAGCTCGGCCGCGCGGATGATCGAGTGCCCTGCTCCCGGCTAACAACTGTCGTCCTCTTCGTCGTGTCCTCCTCGTCGTCCTCCTCGTCGTCCTCCTCCACGTCGTCGTCGTCGTTCGCCGGAGTTCGTCTGGCCAAGCCAGCGGGATAGACACGCGGAAGAATCCTCGTACGTGCCGGATGAAGTATCCTCGAGTTCAAGTGCTCCTGTCCCTCTTCCATTCTATCCCTCTCACTCTCTCTCGCTCTCGTTCTCTCACACTCTCTCTCTCTCTCTCACTCTCTTTCCATCCCCTTCCCGTCCCTGGCTCTCTCCCGCTCTCTTCAGCACTCCCCGACTCCTCTCGCCAGTCTCTGAGCTCCTTCAGTCGGGTGCCAGGGGCAAAAAGCGTGGGGAAGGCAGAGGCGGAATGGCGTAGGGTATCATACAGTGCCATCGGCCGAGCTACCTTTTGTGCATAAAGAAATGAGGGCCGAGTTTGCCGAGGGTCTGATTCGCTTTCGCGCGTTCTTAACCGTTCCGCTCGAAGCCCACTGCGCAGACGCCCGACTCCCCGGTGCTCGAATCTGTGGCGGACGTTGAATTCCGGCCGAACGATTTAATCTGGATTCGATGTAAACGAGAGTAAGCGACACAGTAAGGAGCCGGACTCCGCTTTCGTTTCGTTGTAATTTCCGCGCGGCGAGATGAAGCCCGCGCTCGAAACTGGCCAGCCTCGTTATCGCGACTCGCTTTAAAAGGCCAGCTCGCCCCGTTATAAAAGCCATAAACCTGTCGGTGTACGTCAAGATTAGAAGAGGGCGGTGGAAGGCTGGAGGTAGCGTTATCGCGCCTGCGCGTCTTGTAAAGTAAGAAGAAATCGGTTGCACGGCCAGGCACGTCGATGTCAGCCTCGAACTTTTCGACGGTAAAGGATTTTTGTATCGAAGGTTCGTACGAGGTGATCGCGTCGATGCCATCGGCGGCGGAATAGAATTTTACGTTGCGAACGGCTCGTCGCCTGTTAATTTGTCTCCGGAGAATTGGGTCGAGCTCTCGTTTGCGCGCGCCGTTGCATTCGCTCTCTGTCCTTTTCCTCCTCATCCTTCTCTCACTCTCACGCTCTCTGTATTACTCACACCCCCTCTACGGATCTCGAGCCCGGCCGAGTGATTTTCTACGAGAGAATTTACCGTTCGCTTTTATCAGTCCGGCTGTTTTTCGACACCGGCTCGCGGCGAATAATGATTTCAACGTCACACGCGACGGTAGTTAGTCACTCGTTATTACGCGGCGCACGTGAAATGTTCTGCGTGGCGAAAGCCGGGCGCGAACAGAGGACGGGGGGAGGGGCCGGTAGAAGGGCCGCAGGGAGGGTCGGAGGCGAATAACGTTATTCTCCATCGAGCTTTTGACGGATTAACGCTGGAGCGCGTGGGCGGAGAGCGAGCGATAGCCGTTATTAAAAAGCAATTATGAAATGGCGGCTAAGAAAGAGGTAGTCCGGAGGGGGGTAGCTGCGAGAGGGGGATGGCAGAGCGTAGGAGCGGAAGAAACAGAGGGTCGAGCATGGAGGCGTGCCAAGCTACGGTGAATTAGCTTAACGCTCGTCACGCCTCATAATTAGTATTCGGGCCCGATTAACGATTCGATTACTTAAGCAAGCGCTGCAATGCGAACTGGGATGGCAGGTATTTCCCTGCGGCCGGGGGCTGGGGTATGAAAAATAAACGCGCTCGACAGAGACCGGTTCACCGTAACCCGGAGGAGGGCGGGTGGAGGGGGGGGGGGGAAGCATTCCGTTGGCCATCCCACCCCGAAAGCTGCACACATAGCCCTCCGGGCTGTAAATAATGGCCGAACTGTCAGTGCCTGAATTTCAAATCGCCGCGCGTATGAGCGAACGCGCGTGAACACTCGTAAATGCGCACTCCGCCCCCGCGCGCCCTCCTCGGGGCCACCCCTCTCTGCCGTACGGACCCGTTAGCTTGTAATATGCGCGATCCGTCGGTGTATGGACCTTTGCCGGGGTGTACGTGTCGTGAAATTTAAGGTCCGCAGATATTTCGCGAGCATAGGTTCCGAGTTCTACCCCTGCCGGGGTGGGTGATCGTCGATCTTATATTTCTTAACGCTTCCTCCCGCCATCCAGGGGCTGCCTGGCATTCTCGCAGTAATGCGAGCATTAATGCGAAATAACTTACCGGTCGCCTCCGTCGGAGAAAGACGGTCACGGCCTGGACGTGTTGTCCGTGATTAAACGTTCTCGACTGCATTCCGCCGAGAAGTACGGCAGATATTTCCATTATTTTGTCCGGTGTTTTATACGGGTTGATATTCGATGAAATACGGTGCTGAATTAACGAACGTTTTATTGAACAATGGAGTCGTTTGCGTAATTGCTTTCGATTTCGGTACAATTAACTTTAAAGGTTGAAAGGATCGTAGTTTGATTCTAATGATGTTGAGAAGTGTACAAGCAAACCAACCCCGTTTTGAGAGAGCGTACGCCGTATGTGGCCGACACACAGACCGCTAATGACCGGCGTTTTATACGGGTTGACATTCGATGGAATATGGTGCTGAATAAACGAACGTTTTATTGAACACTGGAGTCGTTCATGTTATTGCTTTCGATTTCGATAGAACTTACTGTGACGGTTGAAAGGATCGTAGTTTGATTCTAATGATCTTAAGAAGCGCACACGCGAACCAACCCTCTTTTGAGAGAGCGTCCGCCGTATGTGACCGACACTCGGGCCGCTAATGACCTGCGTTCGAGCGAGCACGAGACACAGGGCCGCTGACTCCGGGGCATGAAAAATGAACGAAGGCGTCGCGACGCCGAAGTATCTCGTCACCCTTTTCGGCCGGCAGCTCTCGTTTGGCAGGCATTAGCATGCTCGCGCTTTCCCGCTGGCTGTAAATAATCACCGAGAGACTCGGCGGTGCGCGGAATTTCGGAATCGACGCTCGCGGTCTCACAGGAGGAAGTCGTGTGTGCGGCCGCACACGTTCGCGGGGGTCAAATTCGACGCCGGGGGAAAGTCAGCTTCGCTGCCGCGAAATCGTGAAAGTCGACGCGGCGGCTGCAGATAGAGCTCGTCAAGCTTGCACGAGCGGTACATTTTTAAGTATTACAACCGCCGGCCAGGACGATAACCGTCACACTCGCGGCATTAATAACGAGTTCGCTGACAGCGGCATTATCGGACGGGAGCGCTTCTCTGAATCTGAGAACGCGGTGGCGAAAAAAATATGGTCAATCGGCGTACGTTATAATTTGCCTAGTCAGTTGACGGTGTAATATGAATATAAACGAAAGCGGCCGGTTCGCATCCAAACGTCCTCCTCCCTCTCTCCCTCTCTCTCCCTCTCTCCCTCTCTCCCTCTCTCGTTCTTGCTCTCATCCCCTCCGGCGCATCTGACGCGAACGGCTGAATTTAATCGGAATTTATTGTGCATTTACATAATTTACTATCCGCCATAAATCGCAATTAGCCCCGGCGTACAATTCGTATTACACGAACGCCGTGCCAGACGCCTGTTTTCTACGGAACTTTCCTGCCGGGGGTGGCGCGCGCTTCTTCCCGTCCTCCCATCCCTCCCCCCCTTGGCCCACCTTCTTCGTCCTCGGTTTTCTTCGCGCCTCACCGTTGTTCTGTCATCCCCTCGACCCGACAGCGCGACAATGAGAATCGTGCTTTATGTCAGCGTCCCGTATCGTTCGCCGACATTCCGTGCATGGACGAGATCTTGTCGGCCTCCCGACTCTATCCGCCTCTGTCGCCCTTTTTTTTTTTTTTTGTTAACCTTCTCACCTTCCCCGCCTCCCACGTTCCTCGTTTTTGCCCCTTTTTTTTTGCACGGCATCACGGAAAGCAAAAGGGAAGCGGCGGCCGCGGTCGGCGATGAAATATCGGGCGGAGCGGGGCGATTTGAATTTTTCAAAGGAAAACTAACGAGGCAGCCCGCGACGACGTAATTCGCGCGGGAAATAAAATTTCTCCCTTCCCCCTCGACGCGATCGGCGCGATAACGCGTAAACCGCGTCGGCGGATGAGGACGGGCGCGGCTCGATACTATCGGGCGAAAAATCCGCGAACGGCCAGGTTCTCGATTCTTATATATTTCCCATCTTAGCTCTGTGCTCGAATATGCCGACGCTTTTATAGCATCGCTATGTATCCACGGTTTCGTTTCAGTATCAGCGTAAACGTTGAAGTTTTACAGTTTCGGGATCGGCTGCTCCCCCCCCCCCCCCCCCTCCTCCTTCCCCGTCTTCCGCTTTACCTATGCTCACCGAACGGCATTATAATCGTCCTGGGGAACCGATCGAGAAGCTGGGAAATACGTATGAAAATTTGACTGTTTCGTTCGCTGAATCATGACGGTCGTTCGGACGGCTTATCATGCGAGGAGGTCGCTGTTATCGCGGACGAATCAAAGGACGTTTCCGCCATCTCGTCCCCGCGCCTTTACGATCCGGGCCAGAAATAAAGGCTTTACAGTCGTCGGGCTGCGCTAAATTCCTTTTTTTTCTTTCCCCCCTGGTTCGCTCGCGCGCCTCGCAAAGCGGGCTCCGCTCGCGGCTCCCGGTCGCGATTTTATCGACCGTGAAAAACGAAAATGCCTCGTCATACTTTTAGTGCCCAGCCGGTCGACCTCGGCCATCTTCCCCCCGCCCGTGGAATCGTCGCCTTGATTGTTGTCCGATGAAGGCTCGCATTCGCGCGTTTCGGGCGTAAAAGCGAAACTTGCATTTCGATGTCTCGCATATGCTGGCGAGATGCTCGAGGTCGGAGAGAATGATAGCAGTAAAGGAGAGGGAAAAGAAAATGGTGTGCAGGATGATTGGAACATGTGCATAGAGAAGATATTCATAATAAGTAATACTACTAACTGATATTGATATGTATATCTGCTTTTAGGGATGATTAATATAACGTTCTAACGATGAATCAAATTGCGAAGGATTATAGGAAATATTGGAGTACATAGAAATTTATTGACATAACGAAGTTGGGTCGCTGATGGTAGGATCGTTGAGAAAATTTATGTTCATACGTTTCGACCACTTTCATTTGGATCCTCCCGAATTACTAATGTACGTACATAATAGTGGTTACAAACTTTCATGAGATATAATTTATTGACATAAATTGGTATACAGTATCGACTAAACCCTAAATCCTGACTATGTTCTTCTCCGTGAAGCCTGCTTTCTTCTGCTAATTCCATCCGAAGCGAATTGATGACATATAATCTACACGGGATCTTCTAAGATTCTACCAGCAGCGTGGCTGCCTTACCAGCCTTCTTCAGAGTACACTCGACGTTCGTACAACGTAATTTCCCGACTTCGCGTCGGCTTACTTCGCGTACGAACTTCGTGCGCCCTCCATGTTTGTCATTTCGAGCCGCAGTTAAGGCTGACAGAACGTAATCTCGTGACTTCGCCTTGCTATATTTTTCTTCGCCGACGTTTCCGTCGTTGCCCGCTGACGATTTTCGTTCCCATGCGGCTGCAGTTAACGTTCGCGGAATGCAATCTCGCCAGTTTGCCTCGTTGTTTTCCCAAGCAACGTTTCCGTTCTCGCCGATCGTTTTCCTTCTCCTCCACCTTCTCCTCCTCTTCCTTCTCCTCTTCTTCCTTCTCCTCTTCTTCGAGACGCCTGACAATGGCAGGATGTTATTTAGCGGGGGGGTTGAAATGCTTCTTTTTTTTCACTCGGAACGTTCGATTATCCGACCACCAATTAATTCGGAATGATCGACGAGGGCGTGTGGAGGGAGGTTGCAAAAAGAAGGTGAAGGGGCTGAGGCGGGGTGGGAAAAGAGGGTAGAGTATCGCGCGAATTAATTCGTCGAGCTTCGTTCGGACCGCACCCGCCCTTTTCTGCGGTCTGCTGATAAACTGCACGGATTAAATACCGCAGCGCGGGGGTTGGCGGGGGTGGGAATCAGGGTGGACGGAGAAGAACAGGCCAGACAGCGGCCGACGGTAAATCGTAGGTGACGATGCCTAAAAAATCTGAACGCGCCGGGTATTGGGAAAATATTACTGAATTTAGACTCTTTCTCACGGTGACTTTAACACGTTGCGTGCCGGACTGATTTTGCGTGTCCGTGAATTTCTTATAATGCGTTACATATTTCTTTCGATAATTTTTACACAACAGGCAAATTTTAGTATGTAAGAGCGTATAATGCATTAATTTTACGTTGTTTTAACACGCCAGTGCCGTGGGGGTCACCGGTGACCGGCACTGAGTCGGTCCGTCTGGCCGCGGGGGTCACCGGTGACCCCCACGGCACTGGCGTGTTAAAACAATATAAAATTAATATTAAAATCATATGAAATTAATATTGAAATAATATGACATTAATATTAACTGATCTTCCCGCAGAATTTTGCACGTAAAAACGGACAAAGACATAATTTTTCTACGAACTACGATGAAAGTGCGTCGAGTAAAAAGTTGTCAGGAGTTCGAGCACCTGAAGTAATAAAATAGGGGGCGGGAAGAGAATCTTTTCATTATGCTGACTTAGTCCACTTTCGTAAACAGCGGCGCGCATAAATGCATACAGATCGTCGGAAGGGCAACAGTTTTTGCACGGCCAGAAAATTCACGAAAAAATGGACCCTCCTGTTGTCCGAGGAAGGCCGATAACATGGAGGCAAACATTCTAAGAATTAGCACGTTAATGAACCGCCCTTATCGATAGGCCACAGTCGCGGGCTCAGCTGGGATATTAACGACAGAGAGGACCCCGAAGAAAAGCAAAAAAAAAAAAAAAAATGCCGCCCTTACCCTGCAAACAGCATGAAATTACGCAGGACATAATTCCGATGTGGAAAAAGCGGCCGGACGTAGACGGAATGGTATTTCTTGCGCGTGATGGGAATGAAGTAGTCCGCAGCGCTGGGCACCCAGTCGAACAACGAGATAGTGAGGAAAAAGATAGAGGGCAGATGGGAAGGGGAAGGGGTTGGGGGTGGGGGACGAGACGCGAGAGCGATGGATTCGATTCTAGGGGTGGCAGAGGAATCTCCGGCGGCGGATAAAGAAATTGCATGGCCAGCCGCAGATAGTTATTTTTTCCACCTGACCTTCCGCCTACTCTCCTCCTCTCTTCCTTCTTCCTCCCCCATCTATCGATCCTTCTCACTCGCATCCCGTTTTTCTTGTTCCATTAACCCTTCGGAACATGACCCGAGCACTGCACTGGCCTGACGTATCAGATTCTATCAGTCGTTCGGACTCCGTGAGAGTATTACGAAACAATTTTTTCTTCACAGAAGAATAGTTCGAACGGAAATCTGTAAAAGCGCACCTGAGCAAAAAAAACGAATATGTTCCTTCTCTCCCTCGATCGCGACCCGTGCCCTGCACGAATTCCAAAGTGCAAAATGCGCAAATATTTGACACTCGACGTTGATAGTCAATCGCTTACAGGATTTACAAGTATACGCACGTTTCGAGCCGCTGAAAGTCCGTCCGGACGGTTTGTCGAGGGAGATGGGGGGCGGAGAGGATCGTCGATGGCCGGACACTTTTGCCGGCTGGAATTCTCTGGAAGTCCAGGTTAATCGGCTCACGTTTCCATTTGCAGGAAAGAGGCCGCGGCAGCGGCGTCGGTCGCGGCAATTGAATTGTATTCTGAAAGACCATCCTCATTTCGCATTCAGCGACGTTCCCGCTCACGGGTTATCACCCTCTCCACCACCTCCCCCCCTCCCCTCTTCATCCCGCAACCCCCTCGCTCATCGGCGGGAGCCTTTTCATATGGCCGCGATTTAACACATTAACTGCCGCGTTAATTTTATGCCGTTTGCTTACCTCGACGGAGTGCGAATTTCGTTTATCTCCCACGAGCTTCGCTACTCTCGCGACTCGGGGGGGTGGCAGGAGGGGTTGAAGCACATATCAAAATATTTGCCAGCTCCAGGACATGAATTACGAACGCGCCGAGACTCGGAATCCTTAGATTTCCGGCCAATCTCGCGCCGTCCACCGAGTGGGCAGGATTGAAACGTAAAAAGTGCCTGGCAGGCGTGTCGAGCAAGGAGGGGGAGGACGGGGGGTGGGGGTGGAAAATTCGTGCCGCTGTAAAAATCGTCGAGCACCGCGAGCTCAGGAGAGTGTTCTCCGGGCGTTATGAAGAATAGAACTTTTACCTGGCCGGAAGTTTTACGCGGCGGATGATTAGAGCGAGCGAGGCTTTCTTGTTCGTACACGCCCATGCACTCTGACCTCCCCCTCATCCCCCTCACTCTCACTCCCCTCTCTCGAGCCCTCCTCCACCTCCTCCTCCACCCACACCCTCCATCCGGGAGCACTCCCGGCGCTCGTCTACGCCTCCCGCTCTTCACGGTAACGGTCCGGCCGGAGTTTCGCAGCAAGACCCCAACAAGTGGTATAACAAGTTCTGCGGTCAGACACGGTGTACCCAGACCTGCCATAAAGTGCATCGCTCGCCTCGGCGCCACTCTCGGCGAGCCGAGTGTCTCGGGCAATATTCCGACAGCCGGACCTCGGACGACGGATATCATCGTCGCACTATAATCAGCCGACCCAATTCCGCTGACACTCCGCACTCGAAACGAATATCCGACGAAATTAGACGTTCAGCTTCGCCCACTTGCGAGCATTTCGTCGGATTGGCCAGAATACGAGGGAGTGACAGGTGCGAAAGTTCTCGCCAGGAGATATTAGGGGGGGCGAGAGAAGGCGCGTCGAAGGTGTCGGATAGGTTGGGATAAAAGTTCTCGACCTCGTCCCAAGTCGCCTAACAGGGATATTATGTTTAATTGACACGCGATCCGGATAACGCGATAAGCGCGTAACGACGCGTCGACTTGCTGGATCGCAGCCACGGGACGCGCAAAAGCTCAAAGGATTCTCTGTCGAACTTCGATCACCTTCGGCGGGATCAACGAATCTTCCGCGTCCTCGAGCCTCGAACCTGCGAGGTGCGGAGGGCTGCGGAAAGGTTAGCCCTCCCGCCAAGCACGAGCCAGAGACGTGTAATTAGCGTCCCCTCGCCATGCGAGAGAAAGAGAGAGAGAGAGAGAGAGAGAGAGAGAGTTTCGGTTAAATGCGATGTTGCCGCGTAACGAGATATATTTGCCCATCGGAGCGGGAATTCTCTTAGCGGCTATGCGTTTGCGTCAGTGCATAAATAATTTAGCCCCTGCCCGGGCCACCGTAAATTGCGGAACTTGCGCCCGGGGTTTTACATCGGCTGCGTATTCGGTGTCACGGCTTCGATGCCCGAGTGCCAATTAAGCGACGCTCGGCGTCACGATCGGTTGACAGTTTTTATTAATTTAAACGGCAGCCGGACCGTGACGGAAGCGTACCAGCGTTACTTGCGGGTAGAAACAATTGCTTACGTACGGTCGTTAGCATTCTTCAACCTGACCAGCTGCCCGGAACGAAGTAGGTATATCTTACCGTGGAACAATTGGCACGGGAAACGGAACAATTACTTCGGTCGCGAATTCGAAGTTCGCTTACTTAAGCTTCCTTCGATATTCCTCGATACGACCGTGAGCGCGCGGGGTTGGGGGGGGGGGGGCAGCAAAATCGAAGATATCCGCTATCCGGGCAAATTTGGCGCAAAGAGCGAAACAATTGCTTCGATCGCGGATCCGCGCCTGCTCGGATTCTGGGTCAAGCCCCCCGTACCCTTTTGCCCCTTCCGCTCCTTTATCGGTGCCTTCCATCGTCATTACCGCCGACCGCCGTCGAGTGCAAGCCAATTCCAAGAATTTTGAAATTCCCCTCACTCCCCGCCCACATCCATTTAGGCGGGCTCGTTACAATGCCATTGTTCGGGACGCGCCCGGGCCTAGGACTCGGATCCGAGTACAGACATCGGCGTGGCTGATAGCGAAATTCGTAGCCCGCGATAACGGCCGCGACTGGTTAACAATATCTCTGTCGGGGCCGAAAACCGCATAAGGGGTACTCCGACGAGGCAGGGACGGCCGCCGGATGGCTGACGGAAGGGTGGCAGAGGGTGGCCGCGGAGAGCGGCCGAACTTCGACGTCGAAACCCTTTGAACTTCCTGCCGTCTCTCCGATTGAAAGTGGTTTGCGTACACCGGCGAAACTCGGGAAGCTCCTTACGAAGATGACGTCGATGGATCCGTACGCTCATTAGCGCGAAACTTTCCCATTGACGGTAGTCACAGATGGGCCGGCTGATAACCGAATTCTCGTGCTTGGCGCATGCGCTGGCGGGAGCCGAATTTGTTCGCCGCTCGCTCAAACTATTACTCGTCCTGAAGGGAGGTTCTCTGTATATGTGCCAATCACTCACTCTCTCTCTCTCTCTCTCTCTCTCTCTCTCTCTCTCTCCAATAAAAGAACGAGAATAAAAGACATGCTCGATGCATTGCAGTTCATGTCAATAAAAGAAGGAATTGAATACAATGTTTGTATACCAGTATATAAAATGGTTAATGGACAGTGCCCAAATTACTTAATAAATAAGATAGAGTTAATACGGAACGAAGGGGCAGTGCAAACTAGACAAAGGGCCAACATCTATATAAGTAAGTGTAATATAAGTAAAGAGCAGAAAATGTTATTCCATGATGGTATCAAAATGTTTAATAATCTACCTAAGGAAATTAGGAATGTACAAAAATTACTAGAATTTAAACGGAAGCTAGTTCCATACATAAAGAGTAGGAAGGGATAAAGCAAAGAGGGCAAAATTTATTTTATTTTATTTTTATTAGTACTATGGGGATTGGAATAATGATAAGCGAAATTTGTAAAATGTCTGTATTACTACCGATGCTAGTGCAATTATAACGTAGCCACAAGAGCTGAACAAATATCTATCTCTATCTATATCTCTCTCTCGCGAGAGCGAATCGCGATTCGAGTTGAGTCTGCACCTGCAATTTTCCCTTTTTTTCTCCCACCCCCCGCGCCCTTTTAATATCCCTCGAACGGAAGAAAGGAATTTTCATTCCTTTGGGAAGACGGTTGTCAAAGTTGAAATCGCCTTTTGTCCGTTGACGTTTCGCATAATTCCGCGTTTCTCCGTCACGGCTCGTGACTTTTCTCCTTTGACCGCATCGAGGCGTGAGCGCGAAACGTTTTCGAGAGAATCGCTTCGCGATGAAATAGATGGGATTAGGAAAAATAAAATTGTAGGTATATATCTTTATTGAGAATTTCACGAAGACCCGGTTGAACGGACAGAAAATTCTTTTTCCACCTTGACGTTACCCTTCTTTTGATCGGGACGCTCATGAAAAAAAAGAGGGTCCTTCAAAGGACCTCTGGCGTAAGAACGGTCGCACGGAACCGACTTAACGTCGGCGTATCGCTTAATTCGTCGGCCGCACGGGGACCGGAAGCAGGCGTTGACAAGTTTTCCCTACTTAACGAGCCTGGATCCAGTTCCGGATCCAGCTTCTGGATCCCGTCGACGTCGCCCAGAAAAGGATCCGCCGCGTTTCCGTGGCTTCGGGCAAATCGCTCGTAAGCAGAGATGCCAGAAAGTTCAAAGAGCTTCGCGAACTTCGATTCCATTCTCCCTCTCTTTCTCAGCTTCCGTCTCTCACGCTCTTCAAACTATTCCCCTCCCCCCTCCTTCTCCTCCCCGCCACACCCCTCTCCGATTCCGTTCATTCCTCGCGCCGGCAACGAGCCGTATTTCACAAACCAGAAACTATGAAATCGTATCGCGCTCGCGATTCGCACAACGGCGTCCCAGCAATAATACCACCCCCTATCCTGAAATTCCAACCCCTACGTTAATTCGAACTCATTCGATTCTCGTTCGCAGTCATTCAACTCGATACACGCTGATCTTCCTCCTAACGAGCTCGAGAGCAGCCTAAGAAGCCCGGAACGCATCGGACACCGGTATTTGCCATCGCCACCCTTCGAATCAGTTCGTCCCCCCATTCAACCCTCTGTCCCGCGGGAAAGTTTTAAACGGCGCGAAACGCTCGCGGAAGATTGTGCGAGCCGCGCGAGGCGGCCGCGAACAAATTCATCGATGTCAGTTTGTAAAGGAGCCCTCCGGCCGCGGGCTGCCGGCAAATCGATCGTAAGGAGAGTTGACAGGAAGTTCAAAGAGTTTCCTCAAGTTCCCAGCCTCAGCCCTCCCCCCCCCCCCTTCCCCCTCCCTTCGGCCACCCCATTCTCCTCCTCATCCGTCTTGCCGGCGCTCGTCCGTTGCCGGTTTACGAGCGGAAAGTACGAAATCGCACTGTCCCACTGCTATCGACACACGTGCACACGTACAGGGGGCGCGCGCGCGCGCGCGAACGCACACTGAGGGGGCGTGTACACGTACCAGGAGAGTCATACATTCCTTACTGCCATTCGGCTTTGCTCGTTTGGCCTCGCTCGAGCTTCTTCAGCTTCTCCGGCTTTCGGCCGCGGCGACCTTACCCTCTTCGTCGTCTTTTTACACTATCAAGAGATTTTCCCTCGGCCGCCATCTCCTTTTATTTCATGTCCCCGGGACGGGAGGGAGAAATATTTCGGACGGCGATTTTCGGGTAAAAGCTCTCGATCATCGGTGCGTGAGGACCACCCCGTTCCCGATCATTTCCCCCTTTTTTCTCCGAACCTCCCTTCAGCCCCTCCTGCCCTCGCCTCTATTATAGAACGTTCCACTCAAGTCTCTTACCTCGACCGACCCTCGGCGAGCGCATTTCGCAAAATCTTCCCTCTCGCCGACGGTCGAAGTGGCCGCAACGCTTCCCCCCCCCCCCCAACCCCCTTTTACGCCCTCCGGCGCAAATGGACGTAGTTCGAGATTCAACCTTTTCAGCGCAGGGTCAGGAATTGACGCTTGTTTTCCGCCAGAATTGAACCGGCAGTGGGTGGGGGGGGAAACGGCGTGAGAATGAGAAAGTGAGTGTCGTCGGTGGCGAGGTCGGCTTTGAGTTCAAAGTTCGCGAGAGATTTTTAAGCGCGCGCGCGCGAGCTCGGATCGCGGCGTACGCCGCAAGCTCTCGTAAGCTTTCGAGATTAAGGCTAACCTGGGCTGAGGCTGATGGGCTCTCGGGCCAAGGCGAGGAGGGTTAACAAACTGTGCGCGCACAAAGACTCGCCTGTACGCGCCTGTACCGTGTGTCCCGAAATTAGCGCTCGCTCTCGATACTCGAACGTAAGCGGCGCGAGTTTCGCTAAAGTCAGAGCTTCGAAGGTGTCGATGTACGATAAGAGTTGATATGCCGGAGAAGAATGTGAATGTGTTTAACTTGTGCGAGGGTTGGCTTCGGTCAAATAATGCTCTCAGTACTGTCTGTCGTATAACGGAGGGTCGCTGCACTCAAAATAATTGAGCTACAAGCATCGTGCCGTCGGACCAAGGTCGAATCCTGAGAAGCTGAAGCCAACGCGGCTGCGTAAGCCGGTTGAGGACACCCCTTGTGTGCGCGAAAAAGGGAAAGGGTGGGAGGGAGGCGAGTGGAGGGAGGGAGTTGAGAACGGAGCAAGTCCCCGATGGGACGAACGTTGCAGGGCTTTCTCCACAAATTGTAGTTATTGTTCCTGCATGCCAGCGCCCGAAAGCCGTGTAATAGCTTGCCGTCCTTCACAGCGACGAGTGAACTTCCTCCACGCCGTCCTTTATCCGCTCTCTTTGCGCCCGCCAAATTGCCGAGGCGTCTGATTATCGGACACGATTAATTCAATTACCCTCCCCCGTGCCACCCTCGACCACCCTCCCTCCCCCATTCGCTCCCCCCCCAGCACGCCTTGTCGCCTCAGCTTAGCAACTTTCCGCGTAATGGCTGCTTAAGTTTGCCGCGCTTGTCATGCTAAACGCGACAGTTCTACGGGCTGCCATTAATTGCTTCATTACTGGTTTACGATTACGTCCTTCGTTACGTATTCTACGTCACATTGCCGGGATCGGCCGAATCGGGCGCGTCAAGGCCGATCGGCACTGCCCTCATTCTGTACATCGGCTGACGTCAGAGATCAACATTGATCTAACTGTAGGATACGTAGTAAGTTTCGGCAAAGGGATTTTGATATTACAATTATTATGATTATTTATACTGTTTCTCATGTGCCTGTCGCTCCGGAATCCTGAGCACCTCACTGGATAAAGGACATTTAACCCATTAACTGCCAAATTTTTATTTTCTTATTTTTGCCCGGATAAGTTATATACTTCTGTTGCAGAGCGAAATATGAAATACATAATTGATTAAAGTTGATTCCTTGTATAGAAATATGAGTTTTATTTCACACTACGAAAGCAATTTCGGCTTGGCAAGAAAATCTTTTCGGCTTGGCAAGAAAGTTTTTTAATCGCCGCGATTTATTAATCGACTACAGCCGCACCCAGTGCGTAAGAGTTAATATATGTTTCCTTTCGGCATTTAACATTAGTAACAATTATTAATTTACCAAGTTTACTAAATTCAATTTACATATAATTTGATAAAAATTAATCACTTTTAAGTATATGCACAAAAGATTATATAACAGTATAATAATAAAAATTCCAAAATCCCCAAATGGCGATCGTGGCAGCTAATGACTTAATATAATCGTGTCTCTTCCTCTCTCCACCCAAAACACAAATCTTCGCTGATCCGCTTTGAGAGAACTCGATCGAAGTGACACACGATGAATTTGACGAGAGCCGCTCTCGAACTTTCACGAGCCGAGCACAGGATCCGTTTAGGCATACTCCGACGAACGTCCATGCGGGCGAACTGTTTCTTTTCGGAAATGGAGCGCGCTCGGCTGGTACTTTTCGGTGGACAATAAGCGTGGGCGTTGGCGGGAGCGAGAGAGGCGAACGGCAGTCGAAGGAGAGGACGTGCAAGAAGGGGTGGCCGAGTGGGCGGTAGGGCGAGGAGTGGAGGTGGGGTGAGTGGCAAAACAATGGACTTCAAATGCGAGCGCCGGACCAGCGGCCGCTTCCGCCTCGGTCTCACAAAGGCTTAAACGGCTTTCCGCCACTTTTTGCTCGCTCAAACTGTTTCTTTGTCCCGTCGCCGGGGCGAAGATACCGACAGTCGGTCGGACGTTATACGCCATTGTGCACGCTGTCCCGTGCAGCATTATGAACTGCCCCGCCTCGCCCGCCCCCGCCTGATTTCCATTCTATCCGCTAATACAAAAATCCTCTCATCGCACGCTTCGAACTTACCCTTCTTCTTAATTACGCGCGTTTTATTTTCCCTTCGACGGTCAGGTCGTCAGCCAACAGCCAGGAATCTTGTTCTCGATACACAAATTTGATACTGCTACCTTCGTTGGGAACCCCTGCACATCCAACTCTCTTCAGGTATCAAATTTATGAAACGTAGAGGTTCGAAATGGGCTTGCACAATTACGATTTTTTGAGTGCGTTCGAATATTCTGTTACTTGCCTACTTCCAGTAAAAACGCTTGACTCATAAAATCTAAATATAGCCTCATTCCTTTAGGTGGGAGGCTCGCAAAATCTGACGCGATTAGGGCGAAATTCTTCCCGTCAAAGCTAGGGGTGGCGGCCGGTTGAAAGTGTCGAGCTTCAGGCCGGCTCGGCCAGTCGCACTTTCAATTCGATTAAGCTCAATCTTTCCTTTTTGGCTGCACTAATGGAGGAGGCGTCGGGGGTGGGAGACGGTCCAGGGGCCAGTGGGAAAAAAGTGGGCCGAGTGGGGTGGGCTGGGGTGGGGGCAAGGAGGTGAAAGAGGGTGGCAGGGTGGCAGGGGCAACACCGTTGGCGAAAGGTGTCGCTTTTTTGTCCGGATCTCGCTAACGGCCGCCGAGCGGTAATTAACCCGGGGGGGTTGTAATCGGATTAGAGCCTAGCATAATGGCGCCGGCTCGACTTCCGGTATCGCGCCAGTGGGATCGGACCGCGAGGGACGAGAAGGAATCGGAATTAAAGACGGTGCGGCGAGGTGAGATGGCGGGGGGGGGGGGGGGGAGGAGAAGAGTGGCGAAAAAAAGCTGCCGGTCCGCTTCTATTAGCAGTAAGATAAGCTCATTTCCAACTGATTCCAGCTGCGAGTCGAAGGAGACGCGGATCCGGCCGTCGGCTGGGTATAATGATAAAAGTTGTCGAAAACAATTTTTTACGGGACGACTTAAGACTCGCGGCTCGAGATTGACTTTTGAGAGTCCTGCTCTTTCGCGACGTTTGTTGTTGTTGCTGGCGACGTAGCTGAGGTTGACTTCGACTTATTCGTTCGCTACTCTCTCCGTCTCTTTCTCCTTCTCCGTCTCTCTACTGCCGTCTGTCTGCCCAACTCTCCGTCTCTGTCCATCGAGCCGCGATGCGAGACAGACGTTCATTAGCCAGGTCCCTTTTGAGCCAGGCGCGAGACTGTTAAACCCGAGACCTTTTTGTCCTTCCTTACGCATCTCCTCCGGTCTTCTTTATGCGACGGACTGCCGCTTCTTTGACACCGGGAGAGTCCTCCACTCTCGGTGTCTGGCCACTTCTTGCCCCGGCGACGAACCTCATCCAGCACTCATCTCTCGCGCCGCCGCGTGTCTCCTGCCTTCACCTTTCCCTTCTACTCCCCTTTTCTCTCTCCCTCTCTCTCTCTCTCTTCCTCTCTCTCCTGTCTCTTACGTTTCGAAAACGGCATTGAAAATTAAGCCGTCGACATTCAGAACTTCACGACTCGTCGAATAACTCTTCCCCCCCTCTCTCTCTCTCTCTCTCTCTCAGTCTCTCTCGCACTCAACCTTCGCCCTCGTCACTTGCGAGAATGTCGAGACGAAAGTTCTCGCGTCGAGCTTCCCATCGAACATCGCTCGCGGAACGTTGTCGAACGAAAAGGCTACCCTTCTGTCGGCCTCCATTCGACCTCCGAGGCCAATGACCAGGATCGGTTAATTCGACCGCGACAAAAAAGGTGGGTGCGAACGGGGAAAAGCCCCGAGAGCTGAAAAAAATGCGAGACCTCCGACGGTTTCCTTCGATTAACGCCCCCCCCCCCCCCCCCCTCCTAGCTTCAACCCACATTTCCACACCCCTCCGCTCTTCGGAGGCCTCGGCTCATTTTTCTTACTTCAAGTCGTTGCCGAGTCGTCGGGACGTGCGCGACGGAATTTTAAAGGGCGATTTAAGGGCTTAACTCGAGAGCCCGAAGGGTGGCCGCCGAACGGTGGCGGGGGGTGGCGCGGCGAGGGGCGGCGGAAGAATCCGCAAGTGGCGCTCGCATCAGCGGAGGATTCGCGGGTAAGCGAAAATCCTTGTAGGACGTTGGGGAATGCGGGGATCTGGTGATCTGGAGCATGTTCCACCCTCCCTCTTCTATCTTCTCTCCCCATCCCCCTCGCCCACCCTCCCCGCCTCTCTGTAACCGCTCGCACTCTCGAACTATCCGTCCTTCTCCTGCCACCCTCTCTCTCTCTCTCTCTCTGACTCTCTCTCTCTCCCTCTCTCTCTCTATCTTTCTTTCTGTCTCTCTCGTCGGCGAACGTTCCTACCCTCTTCCGCCCTGTCTCTTCGCCACCCTCTTCCGGGCGCTTCTAAAAGGGCGAGGGTCGGAATTTTAGCTATGCAGGGTATACGCGGTGTCCCGTCGCCGCTAAAGTGTCGGTAGGCGCTTTGTCAAAAGGTAGTCGGGCTATGCGAAAAATTGCCTCGGATCCGGGAGACGATGCGCCACTCGCGTCGCTCTAATCTCGTTCCGGCTCCCGGCGAATTTCCTTTCGTTACTGTTAATTACGGAAATTTTACCCCTGGCCAGAGCTTCGTCAACAGTCCTGGACGTTGGAGGACAATGTTCGCAGGATTAGAAGAACCGTTCTCTCTCTCTCTCTCTCTCTCTCTCTCTCTCTCTCTCGCTTTCTCGGACGAGAGTGGCTCGAATGACGGGTGGCTGGGAAAACGGAAGAGGGGGTGGAAAAATATGGCCTTGGTGGGTATCTATCGGGGAGACGCGCGATTACTCACGCGCATCGTCATCAATTATGCCGTAATCACGTCTCGCGAAATGAATGTACGCTGCGTCCGTTGGCCAAAGGGAACGATGCCGGCCGAATGCGTCAAATTCCACTCTCGTCCGGTGGACGGACTACGGGGGTAGGTAAATTTTCACTTTGCAACTGCGCGCGAGTCGAGCTATCCGGTCTCAATCGGGCAAATTAATAATGTAATTAATAACGTAATTAATCAGGCCGCACGACGCGGCAGACTAAGGCTAAAGGATCCGTCACAATCGGCGGCAAAGGCGAGCTAATGCACGCTTACCCTCAGACTCGGCTTTCGACGCGCTTCCGCCCTCAACCTTACCCGGTGTTCCAACCCCCGATCGACCTTAGTACGCAAACACCCCCCGAATCCGCAGACAGTTACCACCTGGAGAGAATTAACGGCGGAAATGTCGGCCGGAATGAAGGAGCGAACGAACGAGCGGATAAGAGCGCGTGAACGAGGGATGACTTCTGCAGACGGGGGAGGGGGTTGGCTCGGGGTTGGAAGAAAGGGGTGGGCGCCTCTCTAGGTGGGACGGAAGGGCGAGCCTGGCGGCCCCCGGGGGTGAGCGGGAGTGATTGAGTAAATCAAGGAGGCACTTAGCGTGCCTGAAATTCCAACATGGAGGACCTCTCGCTCCCGCTTCTAGGCTCGACTTCCTTTTCCGCTTCTCTTTCCGCGACCGTGCCGGGGGTCGCTCGGGACTAGAAGAGACGTCACGCTAAGTTGCTCCCAGCGACTCGTTCGCACCCCTCGCGCGATTGACTGTCGGATGGCTCGAGCTGTGTGAAAGCGGCGGGAGGGTTGACGGGGGTGGAGTTTGATCGAGCGGTGATTAAACTTTTTTTGGGGGTTGTCAGGTTGGTGGAATTCGGCGTTCTGAGAAAGGGAGGGAGGGACAGGGAAGGAGGCGATTGTTTAGAGTAAGATCGTTCTACATGCTTCAAATTGTTTCAAAGATATTTGAGGCCTTCACGAAACGTATCATTATTCTTTTCGCCGTTTTAGGGGCGGAATTCGGAGAAGTTCAATTTCGTCAATCGTATTAGTCAGCAATACGATTCTCTACGCACAGATTACAGTATACTTTCTCGATTAGTCTGCTTTAACTATTACCAGCCCATACGCAAACATTTTAAATTAGCAACGCGCCGCGTCACGTAATTAGACCGCATTAATCCGATACTAATATATTTCTCAGCCGCGTAATTATATGCCCGATCGATCAGTTCCGCTCCAACCCCCCACCCTAGTCGCCCGAGCGATCCCGAATCGATACCCCGCCGAGATCCGAAATCCGAAATCCTCCGGAATAGCGAAGCGCGCCAGATCTCGCGCCCGCATCGGCAGACTTACCCTATTAGGCTTCCGAACCCTCCTACCCCTACTCCTCTCGCGCCCCCTTCGCACACATTCCGACACCTACCCCCTCCCCCCGCTGGAGCGCCACCTAGATTTATGCAGACAGACTGCGCCTCCATAAGATTCGCCCGCTATTTACTTACCCTTATAATCCTAAGCTCCCGGTTAGTCGCGGAGCTAGACGGAAGGATTGCGAGGGCTGAGTGGGCTCTGGGGGGGTGAGGGAGGGGGCTGAGGGTGAGAGGGGGTGGCCGACACGACAGAAGGGAACCTTCCCTGCCGGCGTTCCGCCCTTGCGGTGCGCACCGTCGACATCGACGTACTGTTCTGTAATTAAACGAGCCCTCCCGCCTCCCCCCTCGTCCACCCACCTTCCACCCTCTGCGAATACGATTTCGACTGAGGCATCAGGTTGGATGTCGGCCGCGGGGGTGGGACGGGGGACGGGGAGGCGGGTGGAAGTCCCGATGCCGGCAAATTCGTCCTCCGATCTCGATACGGAACGTGTCACGCGAGATACTGTCAGACCCCGGGATTCGGTTCACAGAGAGAGGGAATTGGACGAGGGTGTAAATTACAGGAGCAATTAAAGGGGTGCGACGCCGCGCTCGAATGTTTGCCCCGAAACCTCGTTATTGGGTTATGCGTTTTAAGATGGGCGCGGATTCGATCGATGACTGAACAGAGTCTACCTACCGCTCGAGTTACAGTGCGGGAGGACTGATATTGACAGTTTTGAATACGGAACTGCGGCTATAATGTATGAATACTGCAGACTTTCAATGAGGTAATACTAATTTTTATTTTGCCGGTTTCATTTAATAATTCTTACTTGCTATCTTATAACAGGTTCGGTGTGCGCGACGGAAGAAAATTTCGTGGTATAAAGTTGTATGAATACCGACGACTTTCGATGGTGTAATACTAATTTTTATTTTGTTGTTCTATTTCGTTGCCTTACTTACTATAACGGGTTCGGTGTGCTCGAAAGAAGAAAATTTCAAGAAAAACGGCTAAGCAACGAACAGTCGGAGGGACAGGTCAATCCAGCATTTCCGACCCGCTCGATTGTTCCATTCTTAACTAGCCTTACCCGAGTAGCAAACTGTACCGATCTCCTCGAGTACACGTAGAGCACGCCGCGCTTATTGCGAAATTTGCGCTAGAATGACAGTTTTTAAAACGCGGACTATGCAGCTATAATAATGTATGAATATCGAAGACTCGATGACGTAATACTAATTTTTATTTTGTCCTTCCATTTCGTAATCCTTACTTACTATAACGGGTTCGGTGTGCTCGAAAGAAGAAAATTTCAAGAAAAACGGCTAAGCAACGAACAGTCGGAGGGACAGGTCAATCCAGCAGTTCCGACCCGCTCGATTGTTCCATTCTTAACTAGCCTTACCCGAGTAGCAAACTGTACCGATCTCCTCGAGTACACGTAGAGCACGCCGCGAAGTGCACGCCGCGGCTTAATGCGAAACTTCCGCAAGAATCGGCCGCGGTCATAGGTTATCGTACGCCGCAACTTCCTCCCCTATTATTTACCCTCCCTTGCAAAACAAAAGTGGGCGCAACTTCCACACTTCCGGCCCTTGCGCCCGTAGCCGGAAGTTTCGCTCCCGCGATATCCGCTTCCTCGGTCCCTTCAATAAAAGAAGGAAGAAAAAGAGAACGACGGAAGGAAGGCAACTCGCGACAGCCTTCCGAGCAGCCCTCCCTCAAGACGCGCGGAAGTTTCGATCTGGGAAGGGGAGGAAGGGGGTCTCGGGTTGGAGATGGGGGAGGGAAGTTTTCGGACTCGCGTTGAATGTCGTTCGGTCGGCCAGCTCGTGTTCGCCAACGGCCGGACTCGGAAACTCCTGGGGGAGAGAGCGGCCCTCTCCTACCACGTCCTTTGACCTGCATTATCCTCGGAGGGGGTTCACTTTCGGGTACGTAGACTGTGTAATAAGTAGGCGCCCCGACGCTCGCTATCGGCCCCACATTATGCCGACGGACTCCGTAAATATACGGCACGCCCGGCCGGTTTAATTCCGATTCCGGGGGGCACCTCCATTATTATCCGCGCATAGATTTGTCCCAGGCCAGGTAATACGAATTGCGCCCCCCCTGTATTATCCCATTGGCCCAGTTTCTGCCCGCCAGTTCGATTCGCCTCTTTCGCCGAATATATTATTGCCGCTGATTGCGGAATAATGTGCTCGGGCAGCATAATAGGCCGGCCTGACTCTCGCGCCCGAGGAGGGTCGACAACAATGCGCGCGGAATGGGAGTACTCGATTTTTTGGTCGAGTATCTGGAGCGTTGGCTTTCTCAGGATCCTCCGGCACGAAACGTAAGCTCAGGGATCGAAAAGCCGACAACTCTGCAAAGTGTATATTTGATTACCTGATTTACCGGTTAGGTGCTAAGTTTTTGTTGGTAATAGTAGGTGTAAGGTAAGGGCGTATTAGATTAAGATAGGTTAAGGTATTTGTGAGAGACAGGATAAGAGAATTTCGTAACTCGGAACGGAACAAATTTAGCTGATTTACGATTCGGAAAGGACTGGAAGGCAGAACTCAGATTGTGTCACAATTTGTAATTTGTAACGGATCCTCTGTCGAACGCCAGCGACGTTCATCGCGGGAAGACAGGTATAATCCGTCTGTCGCCAGGGCATATTTAAGTAGGATGGAAGCTGGTAGCGGAACGGCTATATCGAACGGACAGTGGCGCGAGACGCTTTTTCCACCCGGATATCGATTGTAATTGACGGCTTCTGCTCGCGAGCGACCGGCTAATTATGCGGACGAAGGGCGTATAACGTTAAGCAGTAGGCGTTCCGGGCTCGTAAAAGGACGGTGAGACAATTGGCGTCGTGTGACATAGGCATAAAGCCCGTGTCAGGTCCTCGCAATGCACGTGGAATCAAGTGCGCGTGACGTCACGCCAGATGAAAGCGGTACGTGTGTGGATGCACGTTAATCGGGACCGACGGAAGTTCGCGACGGTGACGACCGGCCGAACAATGGCTTAAGAGTCTCCTTCATCTTTCTCAACTCGTTCTGGTAGAGTCAGACTGACGGGATGGTAACAAAATAATTAGCGTAGTATCGATGATCGTTTTAATTGTAAGGGCTATTTCTTGGGTTATGAAAATAAATTGATGCGCGTGTTCACTTAGCAATACCCTTTATTAAAACACATAAAAATTGGTTAAAGTTAGAAGAACTTGATTTGATTACTAATTTTGGCTTTTGTACTGTAGTTGAGAAAGATAATTTTTCTATTTGCCTGACTTAAATTCTAAATATAGGAGAATTTGTCATCGTTACGTGTACGATATTACGTTTTCTTGAAAGTCTCGTTCAAGATTGCAGAATACACAGCCCAGTTACGTAACGCCTCCCCAGTCAGCGATCCGACGGAGGTAGAAACGGTAATATAGAAAATGGCGACGCTGATAAAACGATCGCGGATTCCCTCGCGCGGCGAGCAATTCAATAAAAGCGATCCGCGTAAAGTCACGCAACGTTTGATTTCGCGGATTGTCCCACGAATCGCAACCTTTGTCCCGCAGCATCGGCGCTCGCACCTGAAATTCCGATCTTGCGCCATCCTGCCGAATCACGACCCATTCATTTACGTACAAAACGGTCGCTATCGCGTAAACGCTACGTACGTTTATATCCAAGCAAGTTTAATTGCATCTCTGCGTCGACTTCACTTCCGCTCGGCATGTTTGAAAAATCGCATATGACGATTGCGTAGCCTGTCGGACTGCTACAGAGTTACCATTAATTAAATTATCTTGACGCACATATCGTTAATTAAATAATCTTGACACACTTATCGTTAATTAAATTATCTTCACGCACTTATCGTTAATTTAATTATCGTCACACATTTACCGTTAATGAAGACAGTTTAATTCAATACTCTCGACTGCTCACTTACTCGCCACCCCTTATAGTCTTCTCTCTCACAACTCTTGTGTTCCTTCCTTATCTCTTACTCTTCTTTTCTACCTACTTAACACTATGCTTCCGTACAATATGTTATCCTTTCGAATATAGTACACATTCCAACAGTCAAAAAGTATGCTTATTCCTCGCTGTATTCCTAAATGCAAAACAAGCATATCAGAGAATACTATCCCCGAAGGGTTGATAATTTTGACAAACAGCTCGGATCTGCCGGCCTCAGTCTCGGGAATCGAATTTGTCCCGTCCGGCTTGCGTACCTCACGGACGATTGTCGGGTCGGGGGCGATTTAGAAAATGCCGCCTTCGTGCTCGATTAAACGAACCCCCGGCGCCCGTTAGGGGTAGCACGATATCGGGAACGGAGCGGGTAGGCGAGTCTGGCCCAGAATGAAAGCGCCATTAGGAAGGACAATGAGCGATTCATGAGAAGAATCGGCGCGAACGAGAGAAGAACCAGAAAAAGGGTGAGAGGCGAAGGGCCGTGAGAGGGCGTCAGGGCGAAAGGCAAAAAGTGCGGCTGCTGAGGGGTTAGAGGGGATGAAAAGGGACGGCAGAGAAGGAGAGACAGGTAGCTTTCTCTCTCTGGCGAGAGAGAAGGCGCGACGATTCGTTCCTGGGCATTGTTCGGGATAGCCGAAATTTCCCGCGATTCCCGACTGATTTTCGGGATCTGGGGGATGACCGATCGCGGTGGAGGAAAGTTTCCCTGCGACTGGGGATTGCGTGACACGTCGGGACCTCGAAAGGGTACGGTCGTTTGTTACAATTGCGGGTTACGAACGCGGACCTTATTATATACCTCCTATTCACCGTGTTACGGTTATTAGTCTATCGGGTCCAACCTGGCGGAAAGTGTCTGCGACGAGAAACAATTTCTAGGAACTTTGACACACCGGGTACCCTTGTACTTATTATCTGATTAACATCGTCATAATCATCTTTATCATATGTCTAATACTCTGTGCAAGCTGCCTTGCCAGTAACGTAAAATGGAGTAAAAACCGTCTTACCAGTACCCAGCAGCAATATCTAAGAACATTCTCAGTCCAGCATCTAAAGCAAAAATTCCACCTCACCTCGTACCTTCCCCCCTTTCAATCGACAAGCTTTACATTTTTGATAGCGACTTCGAAAGTCAGATGACTCGACAGAAGGTTCCGTAATTCCGCTGAAAATGCATCCGGCTTTTGATCTGGCCTGCCGGCCTGGCGCCGGGTAAGAGGAGGCGGGGACGAAGCTCGAGCGGAGGGTTAGGACCGTGAAGAGGAAGTGAAGACTGCGCGAAGAAGAAGTGAAGAAGATGCCTGGGGGATACTCGGGCGAGTTACTTCTCGCGGTCATCCTCGCGGCAGTCACTCGACTGCTGCTCATAGACGACGCTCCACTTCTTTCACGAGAGGACACTCCGCTCGTCAGAAGTGGCACGGCCCTGGAGAGGGTGAGAAAGGGGGATGGGTGGCCGAGGGGGTGGCCGAGGGGGTGGCCTATTGCGGCACGGCCGATTGAAGTGAACGTTCGCCTGGAGTGCCCTCCGATGGCGCCAGCGCTGAAAAAATGTCTCCCGGGAAAGGCAGCTGGAATTTCGAAGGATCCCACGAGCGCGAAGGACGACAATTTTCGCCATTACGTTGGATCGAGTTTCGGGCCGAACTCGTTTGCGCGAGGCGATTGACGGTCAACGCGCGAAGATCCCGCGTCTCACGGCGTCAAGGTCTTACGGAAAATACTGTCCCAGAGGCTCTCAAAGTATTTGCATCCTAATTGAGGCAGGGACCTGCGAATGGCTCGCGCCCGAGATTGGAAAGTTAATGGGATACCGATCGCGATCCGCTTTCTTGGGAAATGTTCCTTCGATGTCCTGGGCAGGATGCGCATTACTCTGCGCAATCCCTCAACTTTCGCATTCTGCCGGGGAAATTTCGTCGGAAGCGTCGCAGTGCCTTCGGAACAATATCTGAGAGCAGCTTGGTAAAAAAAGAAGAACAAGGGGTCCATCTTATCAGCGGAGAGTCATTGTTCGCGGCTCCTTTAAATTCAAGGATCCGCCGGTCCTCCGGGGAGGCGAACAGCTGACGTTCGTCGTTCGACAGGGTCCTCGGACGAGTCCTTCGCCATGTCTTTCGACTACGGTCGCGTTTCGAATTCTCAGGGTAAGCCGCAGCAAACGAACACTCCGCCGAGCGGTCAGCTCAAAAATTCATGAGGGGCTCGTCGATATCGCAACGGCCCTCGCAATAATTTCGACCGAGCGAGAGTAAGGGAGGGGGGTAGCTTTGACGCATTCGAAATGGTAATTAATTCCTGTGACGCATTCGGCGAGGCCAAAATTTCAGGTTAATTCGAAATGCTGTATGGGGCGCCGTTACCGCGGGATGAGCGTCGCAAGGGGGTGGCTGGGGATGCGGGGAGGGCGGCGGTTGTTAGAGAGGGGGTATATGGGGGTGCTGGATCGGACAGAGGGTTGGAAACACGTAATTTAAATAGGCAGGCAGCCGCGGTGCGCGGCGACGGATTCCATTAAAACTTTTCGCTCGACTCGCACGTGAAGTGACACGTATTCCGCTCGCTACGCCGACGGAGTAATACATTTTAAAGAATTTGACGTAAGGATTTTACATTAGAAAAGTTCGGCCCGGGGACGGGGTAACTCGGGCCTTTGTCTTGGCGGGATGTTGAATTTCGAGGACCGCTTCTGGCGACGGCGTCTGGTGGCGTGCCTAGGGCAGTCTGATTAATTTCGGTGTCTACCACTTACGCAGGATTAGATACTCGTATCTGAACATAAAGTGCCTGCTTAAAACGACGTTGTCAGGTCTTTCGCGATATTGAACTCTGCGAACACTGAGTCGGAGATTTCAGCCTTGCACTGTCTGCTCAATTCCAGTTTATACTACTGATTAAAGCTGATATATCGAATCGTCGGCGTGCGAAGTACTCGTTTAAAACACTGCCGGACTTTTGCGATTCCGAGCATCGAAAACCAAGCCGCGGGCAGGGTTTGGCCAACGCCAGACTTGAGCCGTCCGATCGATTTCGATGTATACTACTTACGCGCGATCCTATGCACGTGCCGGCGTTCAAAATGCAAACTTACGGCATTACATCGATGCCGACGGAACTCTGGCAAGTAGCTGCCGCGTAAAGAGCGCATCGACAAGATCTGATAACGGCTCCTAAGTTCAGAGGCGGCTTTCTAATCTCCGCGGCAGACAGGATCTATTTGATCTCGGGCTTTGGCCCGAAAGTCCTGCGGGATGCGAAAGCCGACGTCCAGGCTGACTCGCACGTCTTCGCGCTTCGCAAACAGCCGACGTCACGATCTGCGCGTAACATGCCTGTTTGCTCGGGCGTTTCCGTCTTCTCCGCTCGGGCACCCAAGTTAATACGTTAATGGCGATAATTCCGGCGGAAGCGGATTAAATCCTCCCGACGATCCGTCGCCCAAAATTCCTCCGTCGTAACTCCCACCCAACCCTCGACCGCCTTCCGATCCTCCTTGAAAAATGACACGTCGGCCTCATGTATCTTGATGATGAACAGCGGCCGGGAGAGCGTCGCCGCAGCATTTACATACGCGCGCCGTGTCAAACGGCTGGCAGCCGCACATTTGCACTTCTGGCCGTGGTCCGCCATGCACGCGCGACGTCTGTTAACGTCAGGCACGGCAATGCTAATTCCCCCCCCCCCCCCCTCCACCCCCGGCTCCCGCGGATGCATTAATAAAAATCGTTTCTCGTCCACGCCCCGCGACGGCCAATGCAAATTTTGTTCACCCTTCCGATAAGAACGACCGCCGGAAGACGCTCGGACGCGGTGCTTTCTTCAAAAATCGGAAAGAGCGTAAATAAAATGAGAAACGTAGGAAGTGGAGGATGTGGAAGAAGTGGAAACGAGAGGAGAACGTACCCTCTGTGAAAATGACGCCGCGGAACGTATTAACGTAACGTCGGGAGAACTCGAGGAGGGGAGGGGGAGAGAAAAAGAAAGGGGAGAAGAAAGGAGAGTTTCAGCCGTATTTTTTCAGGCGTAACAAACGCGCCCGTCGACTGCCTCGCACGACTTTCAGCGACGCCGCGAACGGGACAATGTGTCCGGGGCAAAGTGAGAGGGGGCAGCAAGAGGGTGGAGAGGGCTGGCGGTGGGCTGAGCGGTGGGGGTGAGACTTCGAATAATTTCACGCCCGGGTTAATTATGATTGCCATGTTAAATCGCATCGCCCGGCGAAATATCACAATGGAGTGGTCCAGGGATCACGAAGGGGTGACGGGGGGTGGCCTTTGAAGCGTTTCACGCGTCGTTTCACGACAAGGAAAATGACGCCTAGGCACCAGATTTGTCCTTCCCACCTTAACGTCGAACCTGCTTTTTTCCCCCTCGCTTCCCTTTTCGAGCATTTTTCTTGCTTTCTTTTCGGCGTATCGCGTAATTTTTTTCCGCCGACGAGCGACGAATTCGGTGCTCGACGCGACTGTCGAAGGACGGGGTCGGGGAGAAAGGGTCGAATGTTGCGCGGAAGGGTGGTGGAAGGGCGAAAATGGCGAGGGCAGGGACTCGTCTTTCTTTCCCTGACGATTTTAGTGCCCGTCGCGTGGCGAATATCTGCGACGGCGAGAATCTGCGAGCTGAAAAGCATCGGTTATCGCCCCTGGCTTTTTGCGCTTCGTTTTACTTCTCTTTTTTATTTTTGATTCTTTCCCTCTCTTTCTCTCTCTTTCTGTCCCTCTCTGTCTGTTTCCGTCTCTTCCTGTTGCGTCGCAGCAACCTTTTCCCTCCCTATCTTCCGCTCCCGCTTTACCACGGTAATCTTTTTCTTCTTTCATTCCCGGTTTTGCTCGTTTTCCCTTCTGCTTCTCTTCTCCTCTCCTCTCTTTATCGTCGGAGCACGTCCTCTTTCTACCCATCTGCCAGGACGGCGCCGAAGGTTTCCGTATTATTTCCCACCGTCTCGGTGGCTGCGCATCGAACGCGAATTTTTGATATTCTCGCGCCTCGGCGCACGAACGATATTTCAACGTTGTCTGCCCCCCCTCCCCCCTGCTCGTCTGATAGGCGTGACACGCGGAATAAATAAAGCGGGGATCCATTCCGCGGGAGCGATAAATCCTGCCGGCGAGCCGGCAATTTGCGGATGCCGCTTCGGTATCGGCAGATAGGTCGGAGGCAAGGAAAAGTGTCCGGAGTTCGCGGGGGAATCGGCGATAAGGACACTTTGCAGGCGGGGAGTTTGCCTGGGTCGATTAATTCATAATCAGGATGCAGACTGCCTCGGAATCCAACCAACTCTAGCGATAGAATCAACAATTTCTATCCATACTATTATTTAACTTTTTTTGCCAAGTCAGTGTGCATTAACTTACAAAAATGGAAACCAATTATCCCATTACCTGCTACAATCCCCATTTGTGGAATTTTTATAATTTTTTAAATTCTATATAATTATATAATTATACTGTTACACAACCGTTTTTGCATATACAACTTAACCGGACAAAAATTAAAAAAAAAAATTGGCAGGCATCGGGTTAATAATTTTCCGATCTCACTGAATGCTAAAAAATGTACTGGACCAAAGTTTTGGTGTTAAGAATCAGAGTGGGCACCGAATGGAGAATGTTCGATGCCGGTAAAGTCTGACGAATCTCCGCAACGATAATTCGCCTCAATACGGTTACGATACGCCAGGAGTCGGAATGTGACTGAATTTACGAAACATCTGGATGAGCGCTAAGAGGCAAATCCGATTCGCGGCCTCTCCGAGACATACTTGAAGAATCTCTCGTCGCTTGATACGCGACTCTATCAATGTTTCAGAAAGGCTCGGAAACTTTTGCCCCCGACGAGATACATATCGGATTCCGCGAGAACTACGCCATTATCCTATTGGCCCCACCGCCCGTGCTGCAGGCCGAAAAGCTTTGCAATAATAATGCCATCCCATTTCGATGCGCCGAGAAAGTTCACTTATACCGAGCCGACATCCAGCGGGCTGTACGGATTCGTCCGTTCAATATGTACGCAATGCACCAGAAGGAGTCTGCGACGGATTCGCACGCGAGAAATTATCGCCCCGTCTCGATTCGACGCGGCGAGAGGGTACTGAACAGCAAAAGTGAAGAAAGGGCGAAAAAAGAGGTCGGCAAAAACTTCATTCACGACTGGCCCGACGGATGGCCGTTAATTCTTTATCGGCGAGTCGCGTTACAAGAATACCCTGCTCTCCGCGCGAATTCAAGATCGCTCCTGGAAAATGGACGCGAGTCGGGTCCGTCGGGAGGGCGCAGGGGTCGTCGGAAATTAATCACCATAATTAATTCGGTTCCGATCGCGGCCAGATTAGTCATGGCCCACGGGCGGCGAGCCGGTCGGAGGGCGAGCGTGTGCGAGAGAGTGATTGAAAGAGGCGGGAGTCCGTGTGAGTGTGAGAGAGTGAGTGAGTGAGAGCGAGTAAGTGTGTGGGATAGAGAGAGGGAGAGAGAGAGAGAGAGAGAATCCGATCGGGTCCGAGTTTGCCCAGCAATTTTATTTATCCGAACCCGACGGCGCACGTCACGAGCATTGATCTCGCGTAACGTCACCCGACCGAATTACAGCCGATTATTTTGGCGCCGAATCGACGAGCGGAGGCATTACATTATCGATCGTCGAATTAGCGGGCCTCCCGTCGGTTCGAAGTGCCGGCAGGCCTGCTTTCTGCCGGGATAGGGATGATCGCGATCGGCGGAAAAATATCTCGCCCCCTGGCCTCTCGTTACGACAGGATTAGCCGACGACACTGGCAGGACGTTGGGCGGACAGCGTTGCCGAACGGGAATTAATCAGGCCAATATTGGCGTGAAGTTGCAGACGAGCGATGTGAGCCGAACGGTTAAAGTTTTGACCCACGGTTTTCATCGGGAATCCGAGCCCTTTCTCGGTCGAAAGTAAGCCATTATTCAAGCCAGACCGATGTCAACGGACTTTGCCTTCCGACGTGTAATTAACACGTTCGCGGACGTGAATGCTATAGCATTCATTTTCATGATGATGCAGAATGACATGAATGCTATAGCATTCAAATCATAAAGTCAATTATTTTTAATTTAATTTTATATAACCTTAAGTTTTGCTATAGTTAAGATGCTATAGCATTCATAGTATATAACAATGAAAATACGATAATCTGACTACCCTTATAAACTGTGTTTAATCAAATTTCGGATATCACAACCAATTTCAGGATAAAACGACTGTCAAGTTTTGTACCTCGCCGAAACTCAGTCCGCGAACGTGTTAACGAAAATGCGAAATTGACCTTTTTCCCAGGCTGACGTCAGTTTAAAAATAAGCGGTTCGAATTAATAGAGGCAGGTATGAAGCGGATGCCGTGAATAAGAAATGATTGAATGGGGTGTTGTTATTGACGCTTCCTCGATATTGAAAAGTGTAAGCGAGTAATCAGCGTCGGAGGGGGTGAATTATGTTTCTTTACAAATCTATCCTTTGTCATGTAATGTTCCTCGTTCACGCTCCACTGTATTAAAATTACTTGTTTAATGACCTTGGCGTAAAGAAATTATAATAAAATAATGATATTTAGAAATTATTATCGACCCGCTGTTTTATGATTCCTTACTGTAACATGTACGACTCGTTTAATGACCTCGACGCAAAGAATTTATAATAGAATAATAATATTAAGAAATTATTACCGATCCGTTGTTTGACGAGTTCTTACCGTATCACGTATGACTTGTTCAATGACTTCAAAGCAAAGAATTTCTAATAAAATAATAACATTGAGAAATTATTATCGACCCGCTGTTTTACGAGTTCACATTTGAAACCTGTATCCAACGAATTAAGGTATGAACACTCAAAGCGTAACGACGTTATCGAAGTCGCTGGAGAGTTGCGATACCGTTGTAAGCCTTACACTTTCCGTAGGAAGCTCGCATGTCGACTCTGCATAAACGCCTTTAAGCCAGCCGCCACTTCGCTCGCCATTGACACGTATTAAGCGTGCCAGGCAGCGGGAGAGAGATAGACGGATAGATAGACGGCGAGGGAAAGAGAGAGGGTGAGCGCCGTTCCTCATTATCGGCGCGATCGTAATCGATAGGAGCAACTTTGAGATACCGGGGGGGCATTATCGGCGTCGGTGCGCGAGGCACGTTACAGGACTCGCTACGGGGGCGGGACATTAAACTTTACGACGTAAAACTACGTCGCTACTCGCTTTGAGCGTCGTCTTACGTGCGATTTTGAAGTTTCCGCCGGAATTAGCGAGGGGAGTGGGCGAAAATGTAGTTCGGGGAGGGGGTATTAAGGAGCTTACCTGTAACGTCGTCCATAGACGCATCCCGCGTCCTGTAATGGCAAATGAATCGTGGGAATATCAACTTCCAGCTATTTAAGTGTCTCTTTGAGACGGAAGAAGAGCGGGCGACTCGAGTCTTCGAAATCGGCTTCAATCGGCCTGGACACTTTTACCCATCCTCCCATCTCGACGGAGTAAAATTCGGTCGAGATTAACATTCCGCTGGATCGAGATTATTCCCGACTTACGGTCAGGATTAGTTTCCTACCGGGTCATCGCGCTGAAACCTATCCGGGCATGGGACCTCTATATATCCTTCATCAATTCAATCTCTGCTCACCTGCATTCCGGCCCGACGGATAGAACCTCGACTACGTTCGATTTTCATTCTCCGCACTGTCCTCCAATCGTAACGCAGGATCGTCCGCGATCGCGTAACAGAAAACAAAATCGAAAAAATCCCGCGGAAATGTCGCAATTTCGCGCCTAATGCCGTACGTTCCCAACGTACTTCGATTCCGATAACGGTGAGCGTGGAATACACCCTCGATATTTACAGCGCTTTCAAAAGTAGCGAGATTCGGCCCGAAAGCGCGAGCCAGAACATTTTTAACTATTTGTAGCTCCAGTTTGCGGACGGAGACCGGTGCGACGCTGGGTCATTTCGCGTCCGCGCTGGCCGGGTCCGGAGCGACCCCTCCTTTTTTTTTCCTGCCGACGAATAATCCGAAGTTCGGCCGTAACGGGCGCCGTTACCACTCGGACCTCGCATGCCGGGCCGACATTAAGCCCGGGACCGTTAAGGTCTCTGGCCCTTTACGGCCATCCCTTTCGCGATATAAGGAGAGTCCGCCAGTCGTTCGAGACTTATATCGAAGCCACTTCCGAACTTGCACTCCGAAGAAATAGTAAAATGATGCGGCGCGCCGACCTGGCCGCCGGTAAAACAGGAAATGGCCCGATGAATTACGTGGCAAGCCGGAGGGTGAGTGGAGGGTCGGGAGGCGGGTGGAAGGAAGCATTAGAGGAGCGGCAAGGATCAACGACACGTAGCGGTGACTTATACTCATTTTTCCCGGGCGCTCATGAACAAGGAATGGGGAAAGTACGGGCGCGATCCTTGATAAGGAACTTGAGACGCTTCGAAAATTGCAAACTAACCGCGGGCAAAGGGGTTGGCCGGAGTTGCGCAAGGTTTGTCGCTTGATGTGCTTTTAAGAGCGGTGGTACTTATGGTTTCTGTGCCGGGTCTCGTTTGAGGCGTTGTAGTGACGTAAGTTAGTGTACTCTATCATGAAAAGTGGGATGTATACGATTGTTGGTTCGTGTCTTTGAATTTTTGGATGAATGAAAAATCGTTATTAATCAGAGAAAATTTTATTTTAAATTAGAAGTATTAATAGAATTAAATGAGGAGAAATAGTCATTTTGACGCTGTCCGTAATATTCGAAAAATTATGTAACTTTGGGGTTGGGATGAAGAAGGTGGATGCTGAGGGGGTGTATGTGTGTGTGTGTGCGTCATTAACAAATGACAAAACCGCGGCCGGCAGTGATTAGCGGAAACGTCGTGTTCGCGTTGCAGCGAGATCGCGTGCTCGCCTGAAATTACATTGACCTTTACTACTTGCCAGGCACTTACCGCCGCCGTTTATGCGCGCACGTAGGCAACGCCGTGTCGTATCGCGTATTAGCGCTCGGAATCCCCACCAGAACACTACTGCCTGCTTCCTGCGCAACCCTACGCTCCCTTTTTAATCTCCCGGAGCCCTTGCCTTACACTCTCACGGCAACGAGGCATTTTTCGTAATAATACGCTCGACTATTGGTCGAATCACGCGGACGTCGCAGGAAACGTGTGATCAACGAAAATTACTGATGTGCAGACATCTATGAAATATTAGATGATCAAATCAATAAATCACTATTTCGAATTGTTGCGTTTAAAAATTAATAATAACATAAGAGCGGCGCGATTTTTAGATTATATGGTATCCGATATTTCTACGTATCATTTGAAAAATCTACCCGAAAAAAACTAAGAGCTCAGCTCCGTCACGTCCCTCGTAGATACATCTGCCACTCGTAGGGTCGTAATAAATTTCAGCCTCCATCCTGAGAGCGAAATGAAACGTTTCGCTCATGAAGATTGGAAATTGTACGATTTCGTTGTGAGCGGTCGCGAATGGCGTTCGAGCTATCAAGATTTCGAATCATTTTGAGACGATTGCTAGCATCGGCCCTTCAGACACGGCACGAACCGGAAGTGTGAGAAAAACTGTCCGTCAGCCTGTCCGCTGAAACCGTCGCTTTCCTCCCGCTGTGAGTTCACGAACGTGGGATACGAAAAGAGAGAGAGAGGGAGAGAGAGAGAGAGAAAATGACACAGAGAGAGCGAGCGAGAAGCAGATAGACGCACGAGGAGGTGGGGTGGTGGCAGTTGCTAAGCGAACAAAGACGCTGCGGGATAGAACGGGAGCGAAAGAAAAAGAGTGGGAAAGGAGCTGAGAAAAAAGTGGAAAAACGCAGGCGCACGTAACCACGCGACCGCCACCGGAATTCATTTCCGTCTAAGGAGCTTTCGTTCTTCACCCTTTCTTCTCCCGTCTCTCTCCCTCTCGCCAAACTTCTCCACCTCCGTCCAACCCCCCTATCACCCCTTCCGCACCCTCCTCTCACCGGGCTTTCACCGATCTCCCTGTCGGCGACGAATTTCGACCCGCCACTCTTTGAACAAACCCACCCGCTTTCCGCCGACGCTCCGATTGTCGCACGGCAAAGCGGGCCAAAGTAATCAAGCCCCATGACGAGAGACTCATCCCATAATCGCTTCTTGCCAGCGCCGATTTCGACTTCCGTCCGTCCGCGTAGCACAAGACAATCCTGTCCGGACTCGCCGACGATCAATTTGAAAACTCGCGCGTGCTTCCGATCGTTGTAATTACTTCCGTCCTGCCGCCAATGCCGAATTATCCGCAAAAACTCGTCCTCGACACACCTCAGGCTCGCGGCGTCTGCCAACGGGCTCGAGGAACAGGGACGCCGAGTTCTCAAGAGAGAGAGAATTCCTCGAGTCCTCCTCGAGAGTTCCAGTAAATTCTTCCTCGCTCAACTTCCCTTCCCTTGATTCCTCGCCCTGTCACTGTCGCTGCCACCCGCGGGCCCAATCCTCGCTTCTCCGCGCGCGGGCGTTGTAACGCTGTAACGCGAACCCACCTCGCCTTACCTTCGCCGAGCACCCGAAAAGCATTCCGGCATCGTCGGCCGCTTAAATAAATCAGCTCCACCTAAAGAGGCTTAATGTTCTTCCGCTCGGAGAACGATCTACGATGACACTTGAGGAGTCGGCGCGCGCATTCTCTCTCTTCCGTCTTCTGCTTCTATCTATGTCTCTCTCTCTCTCTCCCTCTCTCTCTCTCTCTCTCTCTTTCTCTATCACTCTCTTTCTATTCTCTCTTTTCAACGATGCTGCAGCATGTAAAACGGCCGCGAGGGTAATACGGACGGAATCGTTCCGCGAGATTTACGCCTTGGCCTTCTCCCCGCGGAAGCGCTTTATTTACGGCGGAATCTCGGCCGCGAGCGAGAGAGGATCGCGAGTACGTGCGGCGCGAGTCGCGGATTTAAATTTCGAGCTTGACTCGAATCGTTCGCTCGCTTGATGGAATATCGGAGCTGTTTCGTCGGATTGTGTTGTGATTACAAGGAATCGACGGCACGCTGGACAACCGAGGCTTATCTGGACAAACTGTGATCATAGAAAATCGTACTCGTGATCGGGTAGAATATTGTCTAGTATTAAATAAATAAGAATGCATAATGGGGGTTTTGAAAACCGTCTTGATGAGCAACCGTTTCAAAATATTCTCATGCATAAATAGTCTCCAGGACGAAACGATGTAATTTTTTAATTTTTTTATCTTTAATTTTTCCCTTTCCAAGTCTCATTCATCAAACTGTCCGGAATAGTATGTTTATATTATACATAGATAAAAATGTATACTGTTTCAAAAATTGCCATAATAAGTTAGCGAGCCAGAAGGTGTCAAATGAGAAGCAAGCAACAGTGCATTTGGCTGATTGCAAAATAAAGTTTTAAAAATGAAACATTTGACGTCTGAAAACTCATTATTTTAACGTGTCCCGCAAGCTGCGAGGTCGAACAAATTCTGTAACGTAATTAAGATAAGTGGAACACGTGACTGGGCGCATACGTCGCAATCCATCATTATGCAACAATCTAAAATTGCGACAGAAGAATTTCGATATGACCAAATGTATAGGCCTTGGTCCCCAAATAAATCAGCCGAAAATTAAAGCGAGAGAATGAGAGTCAGACCGAAGAACGAACGTCGACCGGAAGAACAGGGAAATTCGACTTCACTTTGACGCGAGCGTATCTGATTAATTAAACGTCAGAAGTCACAACTAAACTCTTACGAGACCCAGCGTATTCCGGACCGCGCCGCCTCCGGGAAGCTTCCAATTTTGCGTGCCTCTGACGTCCGCGCGGTAATTTATCGCTTTATTTATGACCGCTATTTCGGAGAATATTCCCACGTTGTCACCCTCATTCGTTTTTTCCGTTCTCTCCATCCTCAGCTCCTTTCTACCGACCCACACACACACACCCTCCCCCCTCTAATTCCTGCCGCCGGGCGAACAAGGTCGATTCTACGCGAAAGAGATAAGTACACGGCCGATGAAAGGGTCGAAAGAGTGTAAAGGGAGAAAAAAAAAATATCTCGACCTCCAGCACGCGCGAACATCGAGTCGACGGCAAATGGCATTGAAGCAGTCGCGCGACGTGTGAATCTTATCGTCGAGCTACCTTCCTTTTGAAAAACGAGACGTTTTTCGACGAACGGCTCGCCATTCGCAGGCTGAATAACACGCTGTTTTCCATGTGCCACCTCTCCCCTCCCGCGCGACGCGGCTCACCGCACGCATCCTTCGGCTCCTTAGCCCCTCCTCTCCGCTCGCTTCTTTAATTAACCGATCCTTCCGTGGTCCGATTGAATCGGAGCCAGTCCTATTTCTCCACAGCTTCCTGTTTACTCTCCCCGACTCGCACGGCTTCCGCGGACCTCGTTCGCAAGTTTGCCGCCGTCCGTTTTAATTAATTATCGAGCTTGCGTTCCGACGTACGAAGGGGGTGAGGGAGGGGCTGAGGCGGAGGGGGCACAATTAAGCGGCCGCGGGCGGAAAAACAGAGGTGATGGGAAAAATATGCGGGCTCGCCAATTGGCTTGTTTACCGGAAGCGGTCGTAATTAAAACGTCAGGCGCGTTATCGTCCGCGAACGTCTCGCCGCTTTTTTCGCTCGGGTCCCGTCCGACCCAAGGATCGAACCAGGATCCTCCACTTTCTCCGCGCTGATTCGTGGCTGGACGGGCAGCTCTGATATTTGCGACGGCAGCCCGGAGTCGGGGCTCCGATTTTGTTTACGGACAGCCGCTCGTCCGTGGTATGTAAATGCAAAGTTGCCGGATGCCGCTGCCGCGAGTGGCGTAATTAACAATAGACCGAGGTACAACAGTCTATTACGCCGAGTACAGGCCCGTGAATAAACCATGAACGGCGACGATTGCCGACTGTAAATATTGTAGGAGCGCGGGAGGACTGTCGGCTGTTGCGGAAAGTAACCTGCGTAGAGAATTCTGAGGTGTGGAACGAGGGAAGGCGGACGATTTCTCAGCGCTACTGACAGGCTCGAGTCTGAAAACGATGAGAATCGACGAAGCTCTTAATGCGGCGCAAAAAATTGATCTACATTACGAACGAAGCGCAGAAGCGCGTCCGATACTTCGAGGGTTTGAAAGAAACGCGAAGGTCGGTGGAATGTTGCGAAGGAATTTTGACTGCAACCCGATCGTGGCATCGTCGGCCTAATCGATCGTTCGGCGGGGCTCAAGTAGTGCAGATCGACGTTCGACCCGCCAATAAAGAAGACGTGTGCGGCCCCGTGAAAGTGGAAGTGGCTGCGGCGCGCGGGCCGATTATTTATGCAGGGAGCGTCAGGCCATTACTTAACTTCTCATTTGTCGGTCACACACATAGGTAGGGACGCGCAGGGGGCCGCCGCACACAGAGCCGTTTCCTGCGGAAGTTCCGCGCTCGTTACCTGTCCCTTGATCTTCGGCCAAACTATCATCGACCGCAGCCGATCGTTACGCCGTTAATCGACCCGGCCAGCGCTGTCTGCTTGTCAAACGAAAGAGCTCGTCTTTCTCCTCTTGTTGCCAAACCGCGGCGAAACTTCACGGGTTAATAGTATCCTGTTAAGCCATCGGCATACACACGGTAACGATACTGCAATTCTGGGCCGGCGTTCGGTTGTCAAAAGAGAGTGGAGGAGATCGTTGGACAAATAATGAACACCGAACGCTTCTCAGCTATTCTGAGGTAGGAAGACGGATCGTAAATCATTAGTACGAATGAGAGGGAAAGACAATTTTTACTTGTGGTACGGTCGACAGGTATAAAGCGTATACGCGGTACAAACAATAGAAATCTGGTTAAAATTTAAATAATCGCGTATGTTCTACGCCTAGTCTGAACAAACCGGTGTAATGTATCCCAAATGAGTTTAAAGCGCAGTACATTCAAACAGCCAGCACGGGTCGGAACAGCGCGGCCAAGTACAAAGACCCGACTCTTCACAAAGGCTCACACAGCCCTTCTTTCCAGGCCGACCCCGAGCGATTCGAAACAAAAGCGCCCTGGCGACACGCGGTCGGCCACAATTCTATCGATGGCCTTTTGATAAATAGGCAAACGGCGAGCGGCGCCGGAGCAATTTCCGATAGTGCAACGGCGTTCGGCGCGCAATTATAATTTGACCGCGACAAGACGCGAAGCGTCAAAGCCGGCAACGTTCAATCATCGAAAGTCGGAAGTCCGGCCCCCGGGCAAAGAAGAAGCTATTACGATATTAGACGGCCACGGAGCGGTGGAGTGGAGGGGGTGGGACGTTGTTGGCAAACACGTGTGTTTGAGCGAGCCCTACTCGAGAAGGCTCGTGTAATCGGTGTGACATCGACCCGAACTGATCAGGTAATATTCTCGATGGCGTCGAGGACGTGCACCGTACACCCCGAATCACCTGCCCATCCGGGCCGATCCGATTATCAGCTCATTAGCGCGCTGATTCACGCCGACGACGTGTTGATGCGACGGCACGGATCTGTACATCCGCAGATATGAACATCGATGGATCGCTCTGCGGCGATAGGGATGAACGTTCACGGATCGGCGCGCCGATATTGATATCGATAGATTGCCGACCCGATATACGCACCCGTACCGATTCCGTATACCCCAGTCATTCGTTCGTTTTCGAACGCTCAGACGGTAGCTAGGGAGAAAGGTAAATTTAGTACGGGCTCAAAGTTGGCGATTATACGAGAGCGTATTAATCAAGTTCTCAGGGTTACATGAGCCTGAAGGAAACGTAACTGATATCAAAATTGTTTCGTTCTTCCGCGATAGCGGACAATGTAAGAGACACGGGACATATTCCGACTTCCGAATTTGGGAGGTTGACTGTTGCGTTTCGCTGTTTTCAGACTCTGCATTCCGTCAGGCAGGACTGAAATTCAGGACAGTGCCCATGCATAATCATAAGCTTGCTCGCGTATAGATTCGCGCGATAGGCCCCCGATGATTTGTCAGAACGCTGACGACGCACTCTTACTAATTTCCGGTTTCCCCACAAGCAGCAGACCCAGCGACTAGTCTCCCGTCTGGAGACAGCGCAGTGCGCACTCGTCTAACTTGACGGGGCTCGTGCCATCAATGTCACGTCAAGAGAACGGATCGCGTAATATCCCTAATGGCCCTGATCGAAGAACTTGCACACCTCTCGGATCACCTGCTCGCAGTTGCTGGCAGTTGCTGGCGGTCGCTCGCGAACCTGCATGTCGCCAGATACGACCGGTCACCCTCCCCCCCCCTCCCGCTTCCCCGTTATAATGGACGGGTCAGTCTTCGTCGATCGATACGGCCATTGTAATTACGAGATGACAAATCATCGGAAGCCGATGTTTATCTACCGTTCTCGGTTCCCGGATACGAACGCGGATTAGGCGAATATTCGTGCACGTTGACATTCCACGATTCGGTGTCGAATTCTCAAATCCCTTTATTTTTCTCAAACTTCGAGAGCAGGGAATATTTTTGTGAGAGTACATAATTGAAAAAGTTCTTTCCTTCGCCTAGTTCGTGAAACGGATTAGTGTATCGTTCGATACGTCCCACTTTGTAATAGCAAGTAGTAGCTTGGATGGTCATTATTGTTTAGCTTTCTATTGCCATGACAACTGAGTACTCCAGTCGGTTCCTAATTGCATGAACTTGTTCGTCCACGCAGCAGTTCCCAGAATAATTTTCTACCCGTCGAAGCGACCCTAAGCCGTTCTCAACGCATAGGTATGTTTCAAACGACCGCCGACCGCCATTTTTCGATTTCTCAGCACCGCGGATTAGCCGTCGCTTTCATTCTGCAGAACAGGCCAGCCCTTAAATTTTTGACTCCCCTCCCTTCAATTATTCCCCGAGCCCGAACCATTTCCATCCCTCAAAAGCGTCCGGGCGGGCAGGGAAATTTTGCCACATCGAGCCGGGGCTCAAACATCTCTCGCGTCTGGCGGCCTATTCAATTTTCCATTTTTCAATTTTCGACCCGCTGAGCGAGCCGGCGCGCGCGCGCGCGCAGCGCCGCGCAACGGTTTATCAATTATTATCCGGCCGGGCGTGGAAATGCATTCGCGTCGCGAATTACGAAATCGACGGTGGATCGCGTCGGCCCGTTAATATTTGAGGGGGGTCGGGACGGGGCCGGAGAATAGGGGACTAACAACGAATTGGCAGGCGCTGACGCGGGTCCGACTACTGATCCGCTAATTGCCATTTCTATAATTTGGCGCGATGTCGCGCGAGAGCCACCGCATTGCGACTCGATCAGTTATTTACGGGAGCTGACACTGTCGCTGGCCATTTCCTCGCGATATGCGATTAGGAAGGTAGAAGATGCTGTCGATTAGACTATGCCCAATCGGTGAGAGAACGCGACTAACGACAGAACTATCGATTTCTATTTATATTTTCATTTCATTTGCTGGAATGATGGAAGGCGTGTTCGAATATGGAAAAGCGTTTATACTTTGATGAGCGCTACGGTTTAGTGTCAAAAAAAAAAAATTGTTTCATAAAAGTCATTTTCACTGGCCGATAGTTCTATAGTTTACGGACAGTCTCGAAGAATAATCGCGTGTTTTGTCATTTATTGGCGTTCCTAATGGAAGGTTTGGTTAATTGAATTATAGTAAGACTGTATTGTCTATATCAATATTGAACTTTTTTTGGCTTTCGGAGGGACGTGCACATGCTCTGTAAAGGTGTTTATCGATTTTTTGGGTATATCTCGGAAATGACTGTGAATACTTCAACGCGATGGCAATTTTTGCTGACCAACCCCTAAAGCGCCATTCATGCTTTAAAAGGCGAAATTGGACGAATGGCTCTTATTGGTGTAGCGCGATTCGCCAGCCATTTTGTTGACACTGTTCTATCTATTTTCCGTCAATGCCCCGATACTGTTCCGCCCGAAAATCTTTAGATGCGACATGCGGCGATCCTATTATGTCCCATTTCAAATTTCGCTACGATCGATCGCCGGGAGGACGTTCTAAACTTCATCTAAATCCCATTCGCTTATTAAACCGATCTCAATTACTTCTCAACCTACTCTCGGAATATCGCACGTTCGACAATTGAGCAGATAATAATTAATGTTTCTCGCGCGCGCGCGGCAACGGCTGGCGACATATCGGAAGTTTAGAAGCTATTATTTCACGGCTCGGCGAACGTGTTAAAAGGTGAGCCGTTCAGTTGGCCGGCTTTCGAGGCCGCGTGGCGAGGATATTGTTTTAACCGCAGAAATGTCAAGTGTCGCCGCGCGGAGCGTTCCTTCTCTTCGGCGAGCGACATACATTTTTACCGCCCCGAGTCCTTCCTTATCTCTTTACCTTGTATACCCCGAGTTGCCGCTCTCCCGCGGGAAGGCGGCGTCGCTCGACGTGTCTGTCCCGATTCCAAAAGCGTCGAAGCAATTCTCTACCCGCGCCGATCGAACGACTCCCGACTCCGGGAGCACTTTTGCGCCACTCATTTATTTAACTCGGCTCAACCTGTCGGTGAATGACGTTCAAACGGGCGTCGGACTCTCGTTCAATACCGAGCGTATTCATTAACGAGCGGACTAAGTGATCCCGGCGAGAAAGTCTGACCCCGAGGCTCGCCGATGACTGTAGGTGTATCGCTAAATTATACTCTCGTAGTCGCTGTATTTCTGAGTCTGTTTTCATATCGTCATGAGTCTTGTATACGTAATACGTAAATTTACTTTTCTCATCAGAGAGCTGCTGCTTGTATATCGAACATGCGATATATTTTATTTATCGATCACCGGATGTATTCTGCATGTCGGTATTAGTACTGCTAGTAGCACATCGGTATTAAAAGTTCCTGTCGGAGAAGAGCTAACGTACGACGAGCAGTGAAATGGACCCAATCAGCGTCTAAGCACGTCCGAAACATATTCTTCGAAATAAATGCAACAGGACACATCCTCGCGAATGTCCATTGACCCACTGACGACAGTGCCTCGAACGCCCGGAGACCATCCTCACGTCCACACGTCTCCGCTCGGACATTTTCAACATACTATACCCGGCGCTCAGTAGTAACAGTCAACGTCTGGGCAAACGGGCGGAATCCGTTATTCGGGTCGCAAAACTTATTCGTTTAGCATCGCCTCTACGTTCGACGAGAGCGACCCTCACGTGTCCGGCCTGTCGCAAAGTGCACACGGACGGCACACGTGCGCGGCATGCCGGAAATGAAGCCTACAGCAAACAAGACGGCCAGTCTATGAGGAAGCGGGGAAAGCGGTCGGAGTCCCTGCCGGTCCTCCTCCAACCTTCTCCGACCTTACTTCAACCTTTCTCAGCCTCCGATCACCCCGCCCCCTCGTCTTCCGCAGCGGCACCGGAAGTGGCCTGCCATCGGCTGGGTATCATCGTCGGGGAATGTCGGCCTGCGCATTAGCATTCTTCGGGCGTGCGGCATGTCGGTGGTCGAATTTGCTCGTCGGTGAATGCCGCTCGTTTCAGGCTGGTTCTTCTTATTCCGATCTCGACGCTGACCTCGCTCGCGATTAATCCCGATGATCAGCCGTTCTCCGCATTCTTTTTCCTTTTTCTCTCCCCACGACGACGCGCGAGCTTCGACTTTGGCTCGTACATCGATCTCGTCGCCCAGACGGCGATGCTGCAATGTTCATTGTCTCGTCGGCGGCCGATTATATCGGGGCCAAGGAACAAGTCCTGTGTCCGATTCATGAGGCAGGTGTTTCTACGTTACGTGACGAAATTCAATCCCTTGTTCTCCGATTTCGCTGATTGGCTTGGATTAAGGATGATGTCAGCGTTGATTCATTCAGAAGTGTCGGACATTGATTCGTAAAACTGGTTTTTTCGATGAAAGATTGGATAGTCGTTAGAGGAAGCAGAGGATGTTCAAAGTTTCATGCAAGAAGTAGTCTTTATAAAACACAAGTTTATAATTGAAAATTGTAAATATTCGCGGCGACGAAAAAATCGTGGCGATTAAATGATCGGGGCAACTGAATGATCATGGCGATAAAAAAAATCGCGGCGGTTGAGAAGCACCGCAACCGCAACCACATTCGGTGACGCGAGTGCATTTATTGCCGACCGAATGAAACTGCATTATTCTTTCGTCATTTCTAAAAACCCTGAACTATCAGCTGTCACGCTGTCTCTTTTTCCTTGCCAACAATTTACGACACAAACTGGCGCCCATTCAAATGTAACGTCAATGTTGGGACACCCTCTACGCGGCTCGACCGTCGTATAATTTTTATTTTATCAAGTTCCCCGCACTGCCTCGTTCGAGACGTATCTCAGACAAGGTAGAAGCGTTCACAATTCCGGCGGCAGAAAAATTGCCGGCCAACCCTACGCACCCCTTACGATACCAGCGCCGGGTAGCTGGCCGGCGATAGCGGCGGAATTGGTTGAAATAAAGAATTCCGACTCGTTGTAATGTAAATCGGGGGAGCGACGTTACGAGTTAATGGCGGGGCCCGAAGTGTGAGCCGGGAATAACCGCGAGTCAGTTCGCATCCGTCTTATCAGAGACGGTGCCCGCTTCGTTCGGGACACGGCTTTACGTATGCGGCGAACTTTATTTCTCCCCTCACCCCTCACCTACCCTCACCTCTCACCCCCCCCGTCAACCCTGTCTTTTACGTCTCGCGGACGGGGTATAACTGAAATTCAAGCCGACTCTTTTATATGGTAATGCGCCGAGGGGTATATTTCTTTTGTAAGGAGCTTTGCCACTTCTTATCGGTCCCGACCCACTTGACCCATCGCGACTTCCCACTTTTTCGCGAGTGACAACCCCTTGTACTCCTTTCACGGGAGGAAGGGAGGGGGGGGGGGGGGTACCACTTCCCGGCGATGTCTGTCACCTTCAGTTTAGCCGGCTACCCGCGACCTTAATCGGACAGTTAGTTCTACCCGTCCGCTCTCTGGCTGGCAGGTACGTTCGTTCGTCGTCAAATAAGTTAGTCACTTGTTAAGTTATCTGTGGAAAACGAACGGCACTGATTCGAATAGTAAGTACCGTTAGGAGTTATTACGGGCGTAGTCTTAATGGAATTTTGCGTCAAAGGCGTGACGTAATATATTATTGTGATTGCAATCTTCGATATTGCTTTCGTAATAAAACAAACGTTTTCTATTATTTATGATGATTGCAGTACTTAATAGATTTATTTTGATTATTCAGCGTTAAGAGTCGATCGAATGGTTCGACGATTAAAGTCACGGCGGAGTCAATCAGTTCGGCTAATGATCGGCTCAGGTACTAATTAACTCCACTGTTCTTAGCGTATGATCAATTGTCAGTTGAACAATTTTTCCCTGCTCGAGAAACGAATCTGAACGAGGTTGCCTCGAGATAACGCAATCCGAAGCAATGTCGTTACCGGGCGATCGTGTTTTTTCGCATGGGGAGAGCGAGAGAGCGTAATTTCATGTAATTCCATAAAAATCACTCGCCGATGACGTCACAACAGAGATGCATCGAATTACCTGCTCGTTAGCGATCCGCGTCCATGAAAATTTGCCGAAAATCCCGCGCAATTAGAGGGCATTGTTAATGAACAATGGTGGGGATGAGGGGAATGGTGGGGGCCGTGCGAGGGGAGAAAAATGCGACAGCGCAGGTGGAGATAGACCGGGGTGGGGGGTGTGTGAGGGTGCGGCGGAAGGGGGAGGAAAATGGCACCCACCGGTACGTGCGTCCAATTTTCGGCGAACAACGAGGCGCCGGCCGTTTTTCATAATTTTCCGACGATATTTCACGGTCCGACCGTGGACAGGGTTGGGGGAGGGGGTGGCTTGAGAGATTTAGGAGTGAATGAGGCGAGCGGAGGGAAGAGTCGGATCAGGCCGGACGGACGAATGTTCGCCAATTCGGAATACAGAGGAAACGGTGCCTTAAACGGAAGATGAATTAATGTCCGATTGTTTCGAACGAACGAGTCTTGCGGGAGAAGGAAGAAGCGGAGAGAAGGAGAGGAAACATTTCTTACAGTGCGTGAAAGATGAAACGTTTCATACAATGCTTTCGACTCGCGCCTTAGACCTAACCCGAGGCGGAAGAAAACTTAATTGTCAACGGAACGCGCAATTTAAATTTGCGCGGCATTCTAGCAGGAACGTTGCCGCGGAAAGGGGGTGAGTGCAGTTTGAATGGGCGATGAATGAGATGCGTGGGCGCAGGAGACGTCTCTCGTTCGCGAAATGTGTCGGGAATTGCGCAAACAACGTAACGAAAGTCGTCGCACGGAATGAATGAGAGGCGGCCGGACGAGTCGCCGGTTCGCCGGCTGGTTCGCTGGCTGGTTCGCTGGTTGGCTGGCTGGTTCGCTGGCTGGCTTGCCGGTTTGGCCGCGCGAGAGGGAAGCGAAGGAGGGAAGAAAGCCGGCGGGGAAAAATAAGAGGGCGCGTGTCTGGCCGCGCGAGGGAAACTTAAGGTCGAAATTAACCTGAAGAAATTTCATTACCCCCGGCCGCGAAATTAAAGTTTGCTTTCTGATGCATATTCATGAGACGCCGATGGTGCGCGCGCGCGCGCGCGCGCACCCACGCCCGGCGAATTTCCGTGATTCCAAAAAACGGAACTTCCCGGGCTCTTCATTATACTTCAGATACAGCCGATTACGGGGCAAGTTTGTGTGCCGGGGCGCCGGCGTCGATATTGCTCCGCTACGGAGAAAATTGTTGGCAGGTTCATAATTCAGGACTAACGGAAGCGGATCGCGACGCGACTCGCAGCGAAAACAGATTTTAAGCTAACATTTGCTGACCTCGAGCTTAATCTCGCGATACTGTTAGCGGCCTCGCGTAAGGAGGATGCTTCTTATCTCATCCAAGGACACGCTGAGCATAGTGTACCTAAACCTTAATCTCCTTTTACGTTTCGATAACTGACACAAGCTTACTCTCTTCACGTCGATGAACTTCGTCTGCCAACATGCGCCCGAATATCGACATATCCATAGACTGCCATACGGGCCAACAATTATAAAAGCGCCGTGATCGAAAAATACTCAGAAGCGACACTGAATTGTTAACTTTGATCAACCTCGCCCGCCATAAAGCATTCGCGGAGAGAAATCATTTTTGTACCGCTCCCAACTTAGACCACTTTCGTAATCACCGGAGCACATGCATGTGTCGTTTCGCATGCGTGACGTCATGTTTCGTAACGAGTCGACCGGGGCTGCCGTGCGTCAACGGGGGTAAAGGAAAAAGGGCAAACTTTCCGCGGGGAAAGTTGGTTCCCGATCGACGTCGGGAACGAGCGCGCGAGCTCGGACTCCCGAACGGCGGAAAATCTCGCGGGCAGGTTGGCCCGTCCAGGAAGGAAAGCGACGACTAATTCGGGGAAGCTTCCCCGCCGCTCGGCGAAATTTCGCCGACCGCAACTGTGCGCCATTTTATGCGTCCTTCTATGCGCCCGCCTAGCGGCGAATGATAATTTCAATTCCCCTGTCTGGCACAGCTGGCCAGCCGCAGTCGAAATTCAACCGATCGTTTCTTTCCTCGTCAGGGCCACCTTTCGTATCTCTCGCAGTTTACGATCGAACTTGGACGAGTTTGTATTGTCGCCGATGAGGAGGGGGGGTAGAGGGATGGAGGAAGAGAATGAGAGTGAAAGAGACGGACAAAGGGATGGATAGTGGACGATGGGGTAAGACAGAAAGAGGGAGAGAGAGAGAGAAAGCGAGAGAAGGGTAGAGAGAGAAAAGGAGAGGGAGGGAGAGAGAGACTGAAAAGAATGGAAAAGGAATTAAGAGAGAAAGCGAGAGCAGAGTCGAAACTCTGTTCAGAGGAGGACCGTCGGTGACCTGCATGGCGAAAACGATTCCATTCTCTCGAAACGTAAAAGCGGACCCGCCCGGTTCGTTTACATTATAAGGGCGGTTCTTGGGTTTCCCCGACAACGCCACGACAGTGGAAATTTGTCGATGGGGAGCGTAGAGACGAAACGACGCGCGGCAGAGCGGGGTGAGGGTAGGGGGGGGGGGGTGCCGGGAGTGGAAGGGGTTGGAAAAGGACATCGGGTCATTCCCTTTCCTGGGGTTGGTGACGGTGAGAGGGGGGTGTGGGGGAGAGTAGAAGCGGGGAATGCTACAGCGGGTGTACGGACGATAAAGCGTAATGTGTAAACATCGTCCTGTAATTGATCAAATTTAACGGGCGGAACCGGCGAAACGGCCGGAAGTCTCGCGTCGGACATGATTGTTATCCGAAAAATTGATCTCTGGCCAGGGCGTCGCGTCTTTATCCGGGAGCCCGATCGGACATGGAAACGGTGTTCTCTGTCGGTGACTGTATCGGACGACGCTCGGAAATAAAAAGTGAGTACGCGGCGTAAACGATCGACGACTTGTCTCTCTTTCTTTTTTTTTTCGTCACAAAGGTGAGGCGGGTGGGAAATCGTTATCAAGGACGAAATGATATTTGGATCGGCGGGGCAGCTGATTCGCGGACGAGGCCGAGGATTTCGAGGAAATCTGGACGTATCATTGACAAGTGGACAAATTGCCGTTCGCGGCGGGCGATTCTGGCGAGCAGAGTGGTAGGAGAGCGGGGGGGGGGGGGAGGTGGATTGCGAAGAGGGGAGTGGGAGGAGTGTGAAAGAGCAGATGCCGCGTATTTGTCAGCGTCCGTCAGCGTCGGGAATAAAATTTTTCGGCCTCCCCCCCCATCCCTCCCCTCCGCCTCCCCCTCCGGCATATCCGCGATGTTAGATACGGCAGCGTCCGCTTTTTTTGCTCCCGTCCCACGACTCGCTGGTCTAATGAAATAAACCTGCCCGTTGTCCGGAAGCTGCCGAGTGATATCTGACAAAGAAGCGGCGAGCGATACGTTTCGAATGGGAAGCTGAGTACAAAAAAAATTAACAGATCGATGAACAGAGGAATGGGAGGGGGGTGGGGGTGGAGACTTTCAATTATGAATAGGCGTTTGAAAAATTGAATATCGCATCAACGCCATCATATTCGCGCACGTAAATCCGTCTTGTTTGCTGACAATCAGATTCCGCTCGATTATAGATTTTCGAGTCTATTAAATAAGTTGGAACTCGATACGGATAGGGCGCTGCGCCGTTCGTGAGGGCCTTAGCTTAATTAACTGTTAACGCGGCGAGTTATTAAATTTTATCGGATGCGACTCGTAGGAAAAATTTGCCGACACAGCCGGCGGGCAAGTGCGAGCGAAACTCCTGACAAATCGCCGCGTATATACGGAACAGGGTGCGCGCGCGTGAGTGCGAAACGTCCTCAAACAAGCCCGCTGAAAAAAATGACACATACCCCCCCACCATGGGGGGCTGCGGATGCGGGGGTGGTAAGAGGAGCGGCGCAGAAGGGGATGGCAGGCGGCCGAGAGGGTGGACGACAGGGGGCGGGGGGCGGTGGGTCCGCGAATATACCGACGTATCGAGCCGGACAGAGAGGCTAGTGTCGGGGGAGGGGGTGCTCGGGGGGGTGAGGGTGTGTAATCGTTCTTGCATGAGGCACGAAATCCGCTTAGCGCGACTTGACGAACGGCGAGCTCGAGTCTCGATAATGCGCGACTATTTTTTTTTAATACGCCCAGCCGCCGGCGAAATCTCCCCCCAACCCCCCGGAACGAATGCCGTGGCTCGCAAAAAAAAAAGGAATGACAAAGTGCAACGACCCACCCCCTTCGCCGCCCGGCGAATCGAGAGGGGTTGGGGACGGCCCGCGGGGAGTGCAGGGAGGGTGGCACGGGGGTGGGGGTGGCATTGGAAGCGACTGAAGCCGCGGGAGTGGAAGAGAAGAAGCGAAGGAAAGAAACAGCGGAAAGCAGCGAATAATGGAGTCGGTTCGAAGTTCCGAATGGTCGGGGGTAGGCTAAAGGGAGCGTGAAATTTCACGATAATTATTTCGACGCGCGATCGGCCGCCAGGGGGGTCGGCAACAGGAGGGGGGCAATTACTTAAAATTGGCTTAGATCCATGCTCTTTAACGAGGCCGGATGAGGTGGGGGTGGCTCGTGCGGGGGTGGCTGGTGCGGGGGTGGCTGAGGGCCGCATTGTGGAGTCGGTAGCCGGGATTATTGTCGCGCCGCGTGTGTTGCTCCCTGGGCTGCGCACGTCTGCGCGGCCCTAATTGTACGCCTCATAGAGGGATGAATAGGGGGGGAAAAAAAAATGGCGTGCGGCAACGCGCGGATGATCATTCCTTGCGGCACTGCCATCCTGGAGGAGGAGGCCGGCAATCGGGAAGGGGAGCCCCGGCCGTGCGATATATCCCCCTAAGCGCTGCAAATTGCACTGTTGTCATCTGCAAATGGCAACCGCTGTTTTTATAAAAACCGGCGGAGAGAACGAGGCAGCGACGAGAGGCGGACGTATAATGAACGCATAATGACGCGGCATTAACGCGGCATATAATTAGCTCTGCGCCAAACATTTTTTTTTCGGCTGCAACCAGAGTATTTTCTGTATAATTTGACGCGTTCGCTGCTGCATAAATGTTCCGGGAAGGAAAATTAGAACCGAGTTCAAGCCGCCATTCGCGGCGAGAATGAGCTCTCTCTCTGGCGGGAATAGTTCACTTACAGGACACAGGGGCTGCTTACCGCCCCTATTCTGACCACCGAGGCGGGCCTCACGACTTTGGCCAGGCCTGAAACATCCGTCAAACGGACCGCGAGAGTACTTCGTGTTTTCACGCGTTATTAAAAGAGTGCCGAAAGATCTCGATTCGCTTCTCCGGTCCGCCCCACTTCGGGCTAAAGCCACTGGCTGGCGATGAGAGTCGGCCTCCGGTGAGGGGGCAGAGGGTGGATAAAAGAGGGCGAAAGAGAGAGAGAGAGAGAGAAGGAGAGGAAATTCGCCAAGATTCCGCGGGATATAAACCGCCTCAATTCACTCGGCAGCATTTGTGCCTATTGACACGCCGCGCGCCTTTCGTCGCTCGGCTTTCGTCGCTCGCCTTTCATCGGCTGCCTGCTTCTGGCCACCCCTTGCGCGTGTTTCAGCCCACCCCCCCTCCTGGCGGGCCGCTCCGCGAATGCGATTTTCCCGTCGAGAGGGAAAGTGTGCGGGCCCGGGGGAGGGCGGGAGGAGAGGCTCGATCTCGGCGCCTGAAAAGTGCCGAACTCAATCCGGACTGAGGCTCGGGTATAAAAAAGTGGAAGCCAGACTGCATCGCGAACATTCGCCGAGGCTCAAGTTAGATCTTCTTCATTGCAAAGGAACTAAATGAAAAAATTCGTCTGGGCGACTCTCTCTCTCTCTCTCTCTCTCTCTCGACTCTCACTCTCCCGTTATTTCAATCGAGAGATGCGGCAGGTGTGGGCCGGTGGGAAAAAAATCGGGCGCCGGGTAGAAAAAGAGTTGGATCGGGTTTTGATTTCGGGCGATCTTTTGCATTTTCCAATTTCGAATTTTATATATGAATAAGCGACGGCGTCGATGAGGGCGTATGAAAGGGGGTGGAATGGGCATGAAGCCAAGCAGCGGTCCCCTCATCGATCGTGCACGATTCTATCTCGCTCGGTTCCTGTTTCCCCTCCTCTCTCCCTCCACCCCTCTCTCTCTCTCTCTCTCTTCGTCTCTTCACCTGCATTTGATTCTCCACGTGCGCATCTCGCTCTCTCCTTCCGATTTGTTCCGCTCTTTGCCGTCTCGTTCTATCGCTTCGTCCGCCGCTTTCGGCGGTTCAAGCGCTGTCTCTCTCACCCTCTGTCCCCTGTTCCCTCCCTCTCATCAGTATATTCTGTAGACCTGTACGCGGGCAACGTGCCAGCACACACTGATGTAATTAACACCCCAGTCTGACTCTGACTGCCCCCCCCCCCTCCCCCCAACGCCCCGTCGTTCGCTCTCTATCTCTCCTGCTTTCGAGGTAGAGCACACTTCTCCCTTACCCGCCTTTCTCCGACTCTCAAGCCGTTTCGACTCAGCGTACCTTTACTCTTTCTTTGACTCTCTCCCTCTCTCTCTCTCTCTCTCTCTCTCTCTCTTTTTCTCCGTCTCATCCCTCTTACTCCCATCTTCCTCTCTCCGCAGACTCCGCGGGAAAAGCAGATACCGAACTACGAGCGGACTGGCTATATGAGTGCCTCGAGATATCCACCTTTTTCTCCTCCACCCCTCTCCTACCCCGCGCACATTTAAAGCCAACCCGCATCTTCACCCACCCCCGCCAATTTCCAGGTGCAATAAGCAGAGCTTAACGCCGCTCTCCCGTAACTTAATTCACACTTCGGCCAACGATGATTTCCTCCTTCAGCTTCTTAATAATCCACCCCTGCCCCGCCGAAAGAATAATCTCTCAATTATATCCGCGCTATTTCACGGTCAGATGTCCGCGATCAGATTAGGGATGGTCGGCAGAAGTTCAAAGCGGGAGAAGCGGACGCTCGGGGATGATTAATTCGCGGAAGGAGCCGCGAGCTCATCGAGCTTCCCCGGGACGAGATGGAGATGGATCGTCGCAGGGGGGAGGGGGGTGGGGGGTAATTTTCGCTTTCGAACGATTACTCACCTCGCATTTCCGCCGTCGTCCGCTTCTTCCGGCGCCTTCTTCCCACCCGACGAGCGGTCGTCGTCTTCCGCGACCGTTCTTGCCCGCTTCTTGCCGGCCACTTTCGCCGCCTGATCCTCAAATTAAACGGACCATCGCCCCAGCGACACTCTCGTCCTGGCGAGCTGGCCGTCTAATGGATCCGTTCCCGAAGCTTCTTCCTCGAAATCTTTACCTTTCTTCGCGTACCTCTTCCGCCATCTTGGCGGCGACTGGTCGGGTCGCAGTTCGTCCCTGCCTGTCCTGCGAGGGGTAGGATGAAAAATTGGCAAAGCACCCGATGCTAATCTTCAACTAACGAACGATGCCCTCGACTCTTTTGCCAGTTTACATGAATCGGCCTCGGGGGGCGAGTCAATCGAAGCGTCGGGCGAAAACAAGCGCGATGTTTTCATGCTCTCGGAGAAGTCAAGGGTGTGCTGAACTCGGGGAGCTAATTCCCAACAAGCGTGGTCGTCTGTCCTACCTTGTCCTTCTCCCTCTCTCTGTCCCTCTCTTTCTCCCTCCAGTTCTGTCTCTTTCCGTTTCTGTACCAACCCTTCATCCATCTCACTCCCACCGGGCAGCTTTCCTTTTTTCTTACCTGTCGAATTGAACGAGGCGGCTGGCACGGAGTGGCACTTCCAATCGTACTCGCCTACTCCACGACGCCCTCTCGACATAGCTCGAGTGGCACTTCCGGTGTGCCGTCATTCCACAAATGAGAAGCCCCCCGGAACCCCTTCAGTCGAACAAAGTGCTCGTGGCCACTCGCCACATAGCAGCGACGACGAATCCGTCGCTATAATGATCGAGCTCCCTCTACGTGTTACCTTCCCGATATCATTTTGATGCCGGCCCACTCGATACGGGCATTGGTTGCATGCCGATTCGAGGTTCGGGGTTGTCGGTAAAGAACTTTCTGAACTGTACGGTCCGAAGACACTGAACGAGTATGCTCATTAAGTGTTTTGTACGTTTTATTCGGGGGATGGTGGAAGAGTAATCAGTAATTTTGTACCACCCGTTCGCTGTCAAATTGGTACGCGCGCATTCGATACTCACCGCTTTTATATTCCAGCGAAGGGCTTGATTTTCAAATTTTAACTCCCTCGGAAATGCTAATCCGCTCCGTACAATTGTAAATTCGTAATACGTCATTTTGTACATTTTTATCAGAGATACGCCGTTGTTAATGCGGAGTAATCAGTGTTTTCGTTAATATTATTTGAGTTTGGAAACAGGAGCGATGCGACGCCAGAGGGCTTTTTAAAACAGAATTCATTTTTGCCGACCGTTAAGCCGCGGTCGCTCGACCGACGATCGACAACGATCAGCCGATCGTTAATGCCGGATTTAATTAGCCGAGCATTCTTCGCCACCGTACGGGGGTTCGTAAAATCCGGCGAGCATGGAAATTGACCGATGACCGGTACCTCTCTCGCCAAGAAGAATTATAGAAATTGAATTGCGCCCAGGCCGCAGAATTATTCTCGTAAAATAACCGCTTCCATAATTTCCGCTCATTTATTAGCGCGGCCGCACTCTGCCGCGCCTGCGCCGGAGCCTGAAATGATAATTGCGCGGCTATTAAAATGATTGTAACAAATAATGCCCGTTACTACGCGAATTAATGATCGATCGTACGAATTATCAAGCGGCCCCGGCGTCGCTTCCGCGGGACAATTAAACGCTGACGATTTGTCAAACGGCAGCGGTGATTTCATTTTTTCACCCTCGACCCAGTTTAAATACATCAGCGTCGCGGGTTTAAGTCGATAATGGCCGATTCCAAGAATGAAGCTTGTACAGGGCCGTGCGCGTATGACCTACAAGCTTCGCATTTACTCGGAAATCTTTCCGCGCTAACGTTATCGTTACGGTAATGGGTATCAAACGACAAACGCTGGAAATATCTTCTGTCAACATCCGAACGTTTCTAAAACCGTCCAGGATGTTCACGTAGACGCACGTCGGCTCTCTCGTGACGCGGCTGACGGAGAATTGACGAATCGGTTGACGGATGACAGGCGTGTCAATCCGCTTCTTTTGAAAGAACCTCGTTCCACGCGATTCGAGTAACAGTCGTAATTGTCTATTCGAACTCCCGGACAAACAAAAAGTACGATCAGATTCACTTTCCGCCCTGCCGCGAGAGGGTATGAATAAATAAAAATCGGCGGACGGAAGGAATTCGTTCGAGACCGAATTCGGCGGTAACAAATTTCGATCTGGGCTACTCTCGCATCTGGCTGACGCCAATAAACGCAACCCTCGGCCATTTCCAATTCCCCGAAATCCATCCTCGAGCGAATCCGCGCGTCGAGGGTCTCGGCCGCGTCATAATTGAGACTCTCCTCTCCTCTCCCGCTCCGCATCCGGGAATTACAGTCAACCCAGGGAAATCGCCATTCGACGTCGATAGATCCAATCTTCCGTTCGACTTTTCTGGGTCGAGTGTACATAATTGAGGACTATCGGCGCCGCTGCGCGCCTCGGAATCGAAACAATTGATAATCTCTATCCTACCATCGACCCCATTATGATCGTCGACAATTTCATAGCTTTCCCTACCCTTCCTATTCCCTACCGTTCTGCCATTGATCTCAAACCGATTTATCTTCGCGCTTGTTCCCATTCTCATAATACCTTCGCGCAATGTCATGGCTATCGTCCGGTGTTTGTCTTTCTTATAACTTCCAATTTGCACCGACTCTCCCCAGAAACATCGGTCACTCTCGTACACTCCCTTCCTTTCGGTATCCTCCGGTTCCGTATAACAGCGCGAGTCGAACCGTAGTTCTTCTCGCTCGACAGCTCTGACCGCCACCTCGAAAAAGGAAGATGGCGGCTCCCCGGTTCGTCTCGGCGACAAATTAATATTTACCATCTCTTTACTTTAATGGAGTCCGCTGCTCTCGCTCCCACCCCATCCTCGTCTCACCGGCGAGCCGGGCGGGAGCCATGGCCGGAATTCGGTCTCTCGCCCGAAATACGTTTACAGCGTAAATTACGGCGTTAGAGGTCGTGAGGTAAGTAGAAGCCGAGTCCCGTGAGACGGCAGCGAGGGTTACGGGCGGGCGGCCTAAGATAATGTAACGAGATAATTACATTAAGATCGTGATCGCGATAAGATTTTATTCCACCCTTCCCGCGCCCCCCTCCCTCTCTCCCACCCTTCGTTCCGGACGGCGACAATAAGTGCCCGGGCAGCTCTCAATTTTCTCTCTCCCCTCCAGAACGAGTCGAGAGTCATTCCCGCGAGAATGTCGACCGTTTTGCATGCGATTATAATTCCTGCCCGTTTCAAAAAGGACTCGCGCGCGCGCGCGCGGAGGCTCGACTCGCCAATTTGCCGCTGCCTCTCGATACAGTGTCGGCCGGAGTCCTCTCCTCTCTCGCCATTTTTTTACCTCCGCTTTTTTTCGCCACGCCACTCCCCGGTGCGGGCTCTCGGCAAACAGTGACCCTTTTTTTTTTTGACGACCTCTGCCGACGATTCTAGCGACCCGCATGCGATGTTTTCGGATCGGTCGAAATTTTTGGCCGTCCGCGCCTGTGCGCTGATTTTCCGTAAATTTCGGGCAGCCGCGGGACGTCGGGGGGAAATTTAAGAGAGTTTTTCTTAAGGTTGGCACGATTTAGACGCGTGCTTCGGTCGTCCCTGCTTCAACTCCTCTCAACACGCTGCTGGCATTATCGTATGGTTAACGACAGAAGCCGACGTATACAGAAACTTTCATGAATACCGTAAATAAACATACCGCGCATATCGCTTTAGCGTCAGTGTTTAAATCCAAACGCACGCACCTCACCCAAACCCTCTTTCACCCATACACATCTCCCACCATACCTCTAACTACATAACAATAATAAAAAAATACCCACCCCCCAGACGATACAGACCGGACGCAGTTCCGACTCAGCCTCGAGATGCCGCTTGCTCAGACCTCGTCTTTGAGCGAAGCGGAGCGTCCCAGTTCCAATCTAGGCCAGAAGAAGTTTCGCAAAAATCAGTCGTCCGCTCTCTCTCGGCACGCGATGTTCTCGCCGGGTCGTTAATCGGCCGGCCCTCGTCCGCGCGCTCGCTTACATCGTAAATTACCCGCGGCCCTCGGCCGGGCGAGGGAAGGTAAACGGAGAGGCGAGTCCCGCGGGATGCGCCGCTCTCCCTGGCAGGAGCTAAGATTTTATTCACGAGCTCGCCCGGGCTCCCCCGTTGTCTTTCGGTTCAGGAACGTCACCGCCAACGAGGCCGGCGGTCTGCGTCGTCTCTCCCGCCGGGGGTGTACGTGGCGGGTGGGCGCGGGGGATGAACTCTCGTCGACGCGCGGAGAAAGGGTGAGTTCAGCGGCCCACTGGAAGGGTCGGACCCGGCTAGGAGCAAGTTGGCCAGAAGGTAGGGACAGGGTACGGGAAGGTGACGGAGCGCGGCAAGACGCGGAGGGAAGGTGAGAGAGCCAGCTGGAGTGAGACAGCGTTGGCCAGAGGGGGTGGGTAGGGAGAGGGGGGGGGGGGGGTGGCAAGAGATAGGAGAAGCGACTGGGGGCCAGTAACCACTAAACTAGGCGTCTAATAGTTCCTCTCGTCCACCCCCCAGCGAACAATAGCCCGTGGCGAACGCCATCAGCCTCCTACGACCCCGCCAGGAATAATACCGTTCTCCGCGGGACACCCGGTACACGTACGACTCCGCGCATAAAGCCGAGAGAGCCCTCCCCATTCCCCACCCCACCTGCCGCTCCGCTAACCTCGACTCACCCCGCCTCTGGGCCCCCTTCCGGTACCGTCCTCACATGCGCCGGATGATATTTCAAGTGAACGTGGAGATCGAGAATTTAGACCGAGCGCCGGGCTTTGAATGGGAATTAATATGCGGAAGTTAACGTGGCCATTGGCCGAGGTGGCGGACGAAATTGTCAGCTGCATCGTGTTGCCTCGCCCCCCCTTTTTTCTCTTTTGCGTTCCTCGTTTATGTTTTTTGCCCTAATGCAGTGTTCGTGGCACGTGAATAGAATGGGACCGGGGTGGTGGTGGTGGGTGAGAGGGGGTTGGACGAAAATTGTGAAAGCCACACCGCTGGAGACGGAGACGGTTTAGGCCGCAGTGTTACGCATTAATCTCTGCCGGAAGTATGCATCTGCGTTTCCATGCGCGGTCCCAGCTGCGTCCCACGGCTTTCAGGGTGATACACATTAGCCGCGGCGCCATTCTACGTACGAGCATGCGGATAGAGCGTGCGACGCCGAAGACGTGGAATATTTAACCTTTCTTGCCCTGGCCACCGACGCCTACCAGCGTCCGCGGTCGCTCTATTTCGTTCGTTACATTTTCATTTCTCGCATCCTGCGCGAGCACGGCCCCTTCGACGCGCCATTTTTTTTTTCACCAGACCCCGCGACCGTCCTCCCGCAATGCGGCCGTTTAATTAAATTTAGTAAAGTTATAATTTGTAAAATTATCCTCCCCCCGCTCGCGGGAGTGTATACGGACGCTCGGGCGTCGCTCGCGATTTGCATATTTAATTAAATTATGAAAATTGCGTATCGCCGTCGTTATAGATTTGGCATCGGCGACGTTTTGCTTAATGGGAACCGGGAGAGTGTACCGGGAGCGTTTTCGGCGGTGTCGAGAGTGGCGCAATGGCCGCGGTTAGGAAGCCGTAGGCGCCGTTCGGTTCCGATAGCTTCGTCAAGGTTTTGGGCGTCGCGAGTTGAACGTTTCGGCGAAGAGACGCAAAACTGTCGGACAGCTTTATTCCGAAGCCCTTGTTATACTTTGTTAGGCATGTATCTCTATTCGCAGCTAGTAAATACTAACTGGCTAACTAACTGCGCTGTTCTACTGCTACCTTCTTGCTTCCACTCCTCAGCAAACTCTGACTACTCCTCTCTCTCTCTCTCTCTTTGCCTCTCTCTCTGTCTGATTCTCTCTTTCCACCATCCACCTACCTGTCTCTCTCACACTCACTTTCTCCAGCCCCTCCCACTGGCTCGAAAACTGAACAACTTGCCGCGCGTCTCCGCTGTCGTGAATTCAGCCTCAAAGTGAAGCTTCAGCTTTGTCCAGGAACATTGTTGCCCGGCAATCATCCATTTCGAGTCGCTGAAAGAAATTGCGGCGGGCTCGTTAAACTCCGGTAGTGCCGCTAATTTGATTTTTTTTGCCCCGCTGCGGGAAAGTGGCTCATTGGGGCTCGCATTTAGAGGTGCCGGCCGTTGGAAACTCTCCTCTCTCTTTCTCTCTCTCTCCCCCTCTCTCTCCTTCCCTTTCTCTCTTCGTCTCGTCTCATTCGCGATTATGCTCGTGAAAGAAGTCGTTCTCGCTCGTTCCCGCGCTGCCGGAATAAACTCTAACTCGCCCGCTCGAGTAATCCCTCGCCATTGCGGACTCTGTTAATCTACATCCTCGTCTGATCTGACCTTTACGGCCCGTTTTAAGGTAACTGCGTGACAATGAGTCTCGCTTGAAACTGTGAGAAATCTTCAAAACATTTCTAAACCATCACTTTCCAAAGGATCGATACCAACGTATATATACAATAGTAATTGACGTTATTATCGGCACGCTACCGTTTAGTGGAATCCCATCGTTCATTATCATTATTATCTAGCACCTTCTCAATTATGGCAATCTTACCTAAAGCCGAGGCGATCCTTTTTCCACTTCGGGTTCGAGCAAACGACGGTTGATCCGAACGAGCGCAGATCAGGCACGCAGGCCTAACGATGATGTTGGCAATCATCGTGTACGATATCTTTCCGAGTCCACGGCTTTATCCTCGCAGACACTCGAGCGGATCCCTCTTTGCAACGTTGCGCAGAGCGTATCGGCCTCCGCCGTACGTTCTCAAGGATTTACGTACGCTTCAAGCGTCATTATGTTCCTAATAGTTACGATCTCGAGGTCTCCCTCGCTGCCGAGCAATGAAATAAACTCGGGACGCGAATGACGCATTCGAGTCGACTCATGGCATTCCGCGAGCCTTCGGTTAATCTGCCTTGTTGCGAGAGTGGCCTTTATGATGCGCTCGAAGAAACGACGCGTGATCTCGAGGAAGCTCGGCTTCCGAATCGTATTCCGAGCGATAACAAGCGTGGCCCAACGATTCCTTCGCATTATCCGATTAAGCGGATGCTCCTTTCGCGGATATCCGCTGAACTTTTTTCTTCGGCCAGCCTTCCGTGTATATCCGGCGGATCGTTATGACCTTAACAGGATTGTCCGATTTTTCTCGACCGAACGGACCGACGCAACCCGTAAAGCCGAGATCTATCGACGAATTTTCGTCGAGCGCGGTGGGAATCGATAATGATATTGGCGGATAAATAAAATCAGCGAAGGCGGTCGTATTACGTACGTCGAGAGGCTTTTGGCGCGATTTTTATTCGCTTCCAGCCCGCGCGAGCTTCGATCGGCCGACCGGAAGAAAGCCTCGCGACTCCGCGCACTCGTACGTACGTTTGAAAGAGTCGATGGGCATCGATATCCGATGGAACGAGCTCGAAACTTCCGCGTAAGCGTAATGTAATTAGCGCCATTAACGATTACGATCCCCCCCGCCGCCTCATCGCGCCGATAAGCAGAGGGGCGGACGTCTGATCGAGAGTCGTCGAACTTTTTAACGAGATCGATAACGATCCCGATTCTTCGCGACGCGCGCAAACGTTTCAGGGAAATTGGTAAGTCAAGATTACACGTAGAAGGGACGAGTCGACACTCTGAGAGGCGTGACGCACTTCCGTGAATGACGTCGATTGCTTAATTTTATTTAGCGATCCGGCCGGAATGAAAGATCGGTTAGGAGTGGGAAGACGGTGGGCCGTAAAGGTGAATGAGACATGAAAAGCCTATAAGGCGGTGCCTGTTTTCGGCAGTGATTTCGGCAGTAATTTCGGCAGTGATTTCGGGCCTGTTTTTATTTTACGGCTCCTCGCCTTTTACGGTTCCCATTGCGTCGCGGTCCGCAAGCTTTATGCCGCTTATGAGTTACGGAGTGGCCGATTTTCGGCTTTATAGAGCATGCATATTGGATAATGCGCCGTCATCGTTGAGCGTCTGCGCGTAAGCAGGCCGTGAATTTTTAACCTCGGTTAATCAAGCTCTCCTAATCCTTCTTCAACGTCTTTATTCTCGCAATATACATAGGCACATATAATGGTACATTCGAATAAAGATACAATTTCTTCTACGAACATCTGTATGTACAATATGACCCAATTGGACCGCTTTCATCGCCTACGTACTCCGCGTCCTTCATAATTAACGTCCTTCCAAACTCCACTGGACGATACTTTGCCGATATTCCATATCGCCCGAAACGTCGCCGGGTAAAAAATCGAAAAAAATTCGAAAAAAAGAATGTGAAAGGAGAAAGAGCGTAACTTTCGACCATCCAGCGCGTTCGCGGGCGGGCTGGGAGGAAAGCGGTCATAATTGCGAAAGCACTCGAGCAAAGAGATCCAGTCCCGTTCTTCCATCCCTCTCCCACCCCCTCTCCTGCACCCGCTCCCCCTCCTCTCGTTCGTCGGCCACCAGCGGGTCTTCCTTCTCGGCTGTTGTCCACGAAGTCCTCCAACATTGGCGGTCCGCTGTATGAAAAGCTCCGCTTAAACTCGGCTCGAACTTTTTGTCGACTGGGATTTAATTAAATTAAATTGCGCGTTCCATTCAAGCGAGGGCGCGCGCGCGCTCTCGCTGCCGGGGGATGAAAAAAGGAGAAGGTGTTGAGGGGCGGTCGAGGGTAGGGAAAATGGATAGAGACGAAGTCGTGTGTCGAGGAGGACGCAAGGATGCGTTCCTCTTTCGTTAAGCCCCAACCCTCGTTCCAACCCTCCCTCCCCCTACCCCTTCTAGCAACTACCCTAGCCTATTCTGCCGTGCTGCCTTTCTCTCGACGTCCCGCACCCCATCAGCCTCGTTACTTCCCGCCACGGACGAGCCAACCCCCCAACCCCCACCCCCACCCCCACCCCCCACGCTCCCGTGACCTCCAACTTGCCCGTAAGCCAAACAATCGCGAAACTACTTCCATTTAATTCGCCGCGGATGAAGAGATCCGGCGGCTGAAAAGAATCCCGACTGACTGCGCCACTTCCGGCCGGCCCAAGATTCGAATGACTAATTGTCCCTCTTTTCGTTGACACTGGCTCAATTTGCAGTATGCAAATTGTTAGTTCGCAAAGTATTAACCGCTCGCCGAACATTGCGGGACCATTATCCTCGCTCGGCAGCTAATCACGCAAATCAGAATTGTGGTACCTCCACGTAGATCGATGACCTTGAACAGGCCGGGATGAAGTTAGATCACGATTCACGATTCAGCTCAATCAAATCGTTCCCGCCGTTTAAGGTTCCTCGGGAAGAAAAGAGGCAGCTCGCGGTGTCGAGCATTAGAGGGTTGGGCGAGGTCGGCGTTTAAAATTTTGCGCCTGGCGCGAATCAATCACGCGAATAATTCGTCGTTATATCAAGACCTAATGGCGTATTGTTCGTCGCGACGGCCGCGCGCCGAGTTCATTAACCGTTGCTCGACGCCTCCGCACCGAAACTCGGCCGCGCCATTAGCCGGCTTTTCCAACTATCTTCCAGCCACCCACCCCCTTCTACCCCTCCGCCCTACCCCAGTCCTGTCTCCGCTAACCTCGTCACCTCCCGGCCGCTCGATTTATTACAATTTATGTAAGGCCACCCCTTTCGCCGCCACGCCGGCGACCGCGTTATCAAACTCGGATCTGGCCGCGATTGCGGTTGCTTCGTTTCGCTATTTCAAAAGCAACCCCCTCCGCACCCCCTCACCATCCTCATTTGCGATCGCTTTCATTTTTAACCCTTTGCCGCGCTTCCACGTCACTGTATTCGCGTTCTTCTTTCACTTTGACGTCGCTGAGGATGAAGAGTGCCGATTGATACTTGCGGCCGCAATTGTGATCGATCTGTTTTCTCAGCTTCACCTCTGATCATCTTCGAAAACCTCATTTGCGGTCGCTTCGATATTCGTCACCGATTCTATACTTCTTTCAGGATTCACTTTATTTCGTAGCTCGCGCCGTAGCCGTTCATCGTTCGTCTTTGTCAGAATTCTCGTTTGCGATCGCTTTTCCGCTACCCCCACCCCTCTCCTGTATTCATCCCCTATTGCGAAACTCGTTCCATACCCGCCAGGCTTCGCGAACCTGTTGAGGTCGCGCGGACGGTGCGAACGGATGCGCGACGGTTAATTGATCAAATTTATAGGACGCGCGCGGCCGAAATTAAGTATGGCGCTGGGCCGAGTGTTTTTCCACCCCGCTTGACGATTTCTCTTCGTTATCCGGGATCGTGCTCGCGGGCCGATTCCGAAAACACTCGCTGCGCCGATCGTCGACGCCGAGCCAAAATGGCGGCGCGAGCGGTCGGGGATCGCGATAAAGCGCGATTATCCGGCTCGTCATTAATTCGCGTCCGCGCCCGCGCCCGCGCGATCGATAAGGAACACAGATCACGCGACTCTTCTTTTGCCCATTTTTTTCTCTCTGCCTCCCTTTCTCTCTCCCTCTTCATCCCCCGACGCTGCCGTCGTGCCTCGTTTCACGTCGCTCGACTCTCCTGGCTCCTGTAAAAGGAGAGAGAGAAAGAGAAAGAGAGAGGGAGAGAGAGAGAGAGAGAGAGAGAGAGAGAGAGAGAGAGAGAGAGAGAGAGGGGTTGATGAGTTCCCCACGTCCACGAATCGTCGATACGTAATTGGAATTAATTGCCGATACGTGCGCCTCCCCCCACCCCTTCCTCGCCCCTTCTCGCACCCCAGCCAAGTCCTCCCTCCCCGCGCCCTGGCCGCTGATAGAAATTAATTTGAGTGCGCGCAAATATTTCTGAAACGAGCGCGCGCGAACGACTCGTTATCAATGCATTTCCCCGTATATAATGAATATTTATGACTGACAATTAAGTAATTGGCACGTCTCGTTGACGGTTGCGCTGTAATCTTTGCTCACCCCCACCGAGCGCTTTTGTCCTCTCGCGCTTCGAGTGTCGGTGACGTCGTTCCCGTTCGTTGTCCACCCCCCCCCCCCCCAACACCACCCCCTCGCCCCGTTGTTGCCGCCGGTGTTGCAGTCGAAGCTTCCGCGCCGTGAAAAATGTTTCATTAGCACGACTGGGAGCCGTGGCCAGTGGCGTTTAATTACATTATCGTTATTATCGCTGCCTTTCCGCTGTCATTAGGCCCCCCACCCCTCTCATTATCCGCGCTTATCATTTTCGGCGGAGATGACCGTCATTTCGGCCAACCGGGGAGAGGCGGTGGGGGTGGGAGGGGACGGGAAGGGGCAGGCGGTGCTGCAGAGATTTTATGCCATTGAAAGCTTGCTTTGCCGGCGTGCCGCTGTTCGGCTTTACATTTCGTACGGTGCGTCCGGTTACATCTCACCTTTGCCGAATTTCGCTACTGTTACCCGGCAGCCATTGAGAGCCGAAGCCGTTCGCGCGAAAAAACGGCCGAACCGGTGGACGTTCCGCTTTCCCATTCGTGAGGCGGGTGATTCTCGCGAGAGAGAAAAAAAGGAGGTCCGCGTCGATAATGTTACCGGAGCCGTTCTTCCGTGTAATGAACGAAACTTTAACGCGGCTAAAGCGCGGATAAAAATGGGGTTGGGGTGGTAGGAGCTTTTGAGGGGAGGTTGGAAACGGTGAGGGGACGGGTAGGTTGATGGCGGACGATATTCGTTCAGAAACAAGGAGATACGTTAGACCGCCGCGGAGGCGTGGAAATGAAAGTATTACCAGCAGGAAGCAATTAGGAGAACGTAGTAGGTGCCCAGGGATTAATTCCGAAAAAGCTCGGGGAACGTCGGCAAACGAGGAGGAGAAAAAATGGAGGGCGAGCGAGACGATGAAGAGTCGAGAGGGAAGAGTGTCGGGCGGAGGGCAAAAGAGAAAAAGGAAGGGGGCGAAGGGAATAGGAAAAATAGCGTGAGCCCTCGAGAGGGAGAGAGAGAGAGAGAGAGAGAGAGAGGAGGAGAAGGAAAGAGAGAAAGAGAGAGAGAGGCAGTTCAGTAGCTTATAATGGAAGCTTAGCGTTTCCATGGTTTTGCGGATTGTCGCGAAATAACGGCAACTTATATCCTAGACCCTTCAGCCCTCTCCTTTTCCGAACCTCTAGGCACGCGAAAAAAGGACGACGCGAGTTAAATGAGCGATCCCTTCGCTAATGATCCGCTTCTTCGACGCGCGCGCGCGCTGGAGTCGAACTCGAGTTAGACGCGCGTGGCGAGTTAGGGCTGGGTCGATTTTTCCGTTTTTGACAACCCTATCCCGGGGAGCTCGGCGCGGTCTCAAGCTCGAAAGCGAGCGGAGCTTCGAACTCTTAATAGATGGATAAATACGCTTATTTCCCTCGGATCCAAGAAAGTCTCCGAGCCGTTCCGGACGGAGTCGGAAAAGTTTTGGAATCATGGCAATATTCGTAAGGACAAGAAGGTATACGCTTACACACCTACGTCGACCCTTCCAACCTTCCATCCTCGGTAATGATCCTTCGATTACGCGACAAAATAAATATTTGCGCGAACCCCACCTGGGGAAGAAGTACGGCGTCCAGAGGGCTGAAGCGTCGGCGAAGGCGCTAATTGCCGTGAATAATCGGCATTAAAGATAAACGTCAGGCATCCGCCATAAAACGTCGGAGGCCATTAGCCGTCGCGGAGAGGGGCTCAAAAAGATCGCTCGAGTGCGGGGCCGAGTGCGAGGCCGAGTGCGGGCCGAGCGTTCGCCCAATTTTCCTATTTTCCCCGACTCTCGCCTCATCCTCCACCGGCGGCCTCCTCTCGGATCATAATTTCCCGTCGTTTGTCCCGGCGGCTCCATTATGGCGACCGGGGAAGCGTTCTCTACCTCGGCGCGTCCCCGACGTCGTCGTTAGAAAATCGAGTTCCACCTTCCACTCGAGCGCCAACGTCCTCTATCGCGAGATAACGCCTTTGCCACTCATTCCTCCCGCTGATCCTTCGGTGCGTCGTCCCGGTCCTTCGTCAAGGCTAACCAGGAAACTTCTGTCAGATTCGTAGACTCACACTCTATCCTTCCATACCTCTCTCTGTTTTTCTTTCTCTGTCTACCTATATTTCTATCCCTCTCTCTCTCTCTCTTCTGTGCGCTCACGCGAAACGAGAATTTTAATGACGAATGCCCCTTGAACAAAGTTGCTGAGGACTGATTGTCTTTTGTGAGTCTGAGTACGGATCCCGCGGGCGAACAATATCGCGTCCTGCTCGGTTAAGCCGGTGCTCGCCTTAATCCGGAATTGGAAATTTTAAAAGGGTCGCCCGCCCGTGCGCTCTCTCTCTCTCTCTCTCTCTCCCGCGAGCGGCAACCTTGGGCCGGAGCGGCAACACAATTTCTGAGGGAGGGAACTTTCTAGCGACGGCGAGTTACGAATGCATCTGCGTACTCTATCTCGCGATATTATGGCTCGGCCTATTTGTAGGATTCTGGAAATTGAAGGAGTCTCCATTCAAGTACATCGTAGTTGGAATTGACTGTTGTCCATCACAGTAGAGGGATTGACGTTTCACTGTTGTGTTTTTGGAAGAAGGTAACACAGTCTATTGAATCATGGTTACGGTCATCGTTAACATACTAATTGTAAGTATCAGAGAGTATTACGCTCTAGAAATTAAAATTATAATTTCGGCCAAGTTGAGCATCAGCCGCACTGACGAATCTCACTTTCACCCTACCGAGGTCGTTTTTAACACGAAACCTGAGCCTGAGCCGGCTGCTCGAAGCGTAGCATCCCTCGCAAGCGCACTATCCGCCCAAGTGCATGTAACAGTCGACTATCACGACGGCTTATGAGCCGAGTCAGTCGCGTTATCAGCCGCTCCTTCCTGACCGTCCTGCCGAGTTCCGGGCAAACAGGTAAGCACCACCCTTTCCTGGAAAACTTTCCCCAGGTCGTAACGAGGCCGAGAATCTCGGCAAGGACGGAGGAGCAGGAGTGGAGTCCACCCCGGCGACAGATAAGGGGAGCCGAACAAGGACGGGGGCCGAGGACTAAGGGCATACGGCGGGCAACGTTTTTGGCAGTCTTCCAGGCGAATAATTTTCCCTGAAAACGGGCTTACAGGTGCTAACCTCTTAACCCCGACAGGATTAAGTCCTTCGCCCGGGCGATGCTGCGGGAATTCAGTGAAACTTACCCTCTTCTTACGGATTGGCCCTATTCTCCGCCTTCCGGCTTTCCCTTTCTTGGCCTCCTTCGTTTCCGCCCCCTTTCCGACCTCCCTTCCCTCCTTCCACCCTTCGCCGATAACCCCGCTTCCCGAACAATATTCCACCGACAATCCGTAACTCTCTCCTTTGTCTGCCTCGATGCGCTGTACAAAAATTTTGCTCTTTTTACCTCTTTGCTCTTGCTCTTATGTGCAGTTGGTGGTCGGGTTGGTTCTCGTTGGAGTCTTATTTTTCGGTCGGGCGAGGAGGTCGTTTCTCTCGCTGCTACAGGGTTGGCTCGAAGATAAGGACTGTGGCCTTGGGTTATGTTCGGTGTTCCGTACATGACTCGTTGCTGTCCTCGTGTCGTCTAACAGACTTCCACGGAGTGATAGTGAGCTCTGTTATACTATAAGGTTCCATGACGTACCGATCGAAATCAATTTAACATTACATACAAGATACCTGAATAACTGCAAAGAAATTCGAAATACTTCAGCCCACCCAAATTACCCTGTGTTCACATTTCCACGCTAACGCAGTCAACCATAGTCGCCCGAAAGGCCATTGTGCGGAACCGAGCCAAGATCCTCCACTCAGCTCAATCAAAGGTTCCCTCTCGGACGTTAATTACGACAGGGTAACAAATATTAAGGTAATCGCCGATCGTCACGAAACCGCGCCTCCCTCGTAAATCATCAATCCTCCGGTTCTCCGTCCAGCGCCTCCAGCCTCCCTTCTCGCTTTTTGCTCCAGCGCCTTCGAGCCCTCCCCCTATGGTCCAACTACCCCTCGAGCTCGCGGGCCAACTCGATACCAAAGAAGTCTATCAACGATTCAGCTCTCGTGCCGGGCTCTAATCCACGAGGGCGCGAGGAACAATTAATTCCAGGCCCAGGGGGGGTGGACCTTTTCCGGGGATAAGTGAGGGCATCCCTCCCGGCTCGTCTGCCGGCCGGGGGTGGAGGGGCGGGGGTGTAGGCGGCTTAAATCGAATATACGAGGTCCCGGCAAGTAAGAATTAATGCCCGGCGGGGTAAACATACGTAAAGCGCGGGCGAAGGCAGGGGCGTAACTTTTAAGCTGAGCGGAAAGTTGAAAAATACCTGGGGGAGGGGAGCGGTCGTCCCCGGGAACCCCGGATTATTTAGCATGCAAATGAGATGCGATATCGCTCGCTAACCGGGCAAGAAGTTCGCGAGTGGAAATAATAAGGCGGACTTTATTGGTTTCCAGCACTCGATTCCGCATCTTCAGCTACGGCTACGTTCGCCTACCGGCCAGCCCGCCAACTGTCCCCTAACTGCGTTAAACATCGGATCAATGTACGGCGTTGGCTTAACTTTGTTCTTTCTTCGCTCTCCCGCCCCCTCCCCTCCCGTCGCCCCGTCGTCAGATCTGTCTCACTTTGCCGGCCGCCTCTGTCTCGTTCGGAGAAGCCTGTCGGCGCGTTTCGCCCGAAACTAATTTTGCGATTTCCACCGGAGCCAGTTCTCTCTTTTCCTCGCTCCCTCCCTCTCCCTCCCTCTTTCTCCCTTTCGCAGACGGTAATTGCGTTTTATCTATATACCGCGGTGCTCGGTCGCGACAGAAATTTGTCGCCGTCCTTCTCCCGGGTCCGTCGCCGCCGACGTGAAAAATAATTAATTCCCGAAGGAAGAACTGTATAAAATAACAGCCCACGCCCTCATCTCTCTCTCTCTCTCTCTCCCACTCTTACTCTCTCCTTCTCGCTCTCTCGCTTGTCCCTTTAAGTCCTTCTAAGCCGACTAAGTACCTCTTTTTCCTCTCTTTGTAATCTACCGTCTCTCGTTTCTGCCTCTCTCAACCCTTTCTCTATCCCCCTCTCCCTCTCTCTCTCTCTCGCTCTCCTAGTCGCTGGGCTCTTCAATTTTCTTGCTCGTTCTCGGCCTCCGCTTCTCTCGGCACCGATTTTTCATCTGCCAACGCTCCGCCTTGGTCATCCGTTTCTGACGCCCACTTCACTCCCGAAGTCCGTCCTCGTGAGAAGCCGCGAATTACTCTTTCGGTTATTTTTATGAGCCCCTCCCCACCCTTACCTCCTCCTCCACTTTTCTTCCATCCTGTACCTACCGGCACGGAATATCGCCGGAAGTCCGATTCCGGGGGAGTCCTGGACGTTTTGTCATGCTCATCCACTTATTTGATAAAGGAGAGGGAGACACATGAAGTGAGAGAAGGAGAGGCGGGTAAGGATATTGGGAGAGGAAGAGGGTGATAAGGGAGAGGAACAAGGAGAATGGTGGTATCGTAAGGGTGTAACTTGCCCTCTTTTCACATTCGGAGAACTGTCGAGCAATTTTTATTCTATATTTTCGACTTGTCTTTTGACGCAGAATTTTTTTCGTTTGTACTATAGATTACCCCGGTCACCATGTACGTAATTTTTGCGTACTCTCAATTGACCAATATACTCGGCGGGTCAATTTCAATCGCAAGGCGACAAATGAAACTTCGGCTAAACGTTCCTTCCATAATCTGCGAGCGTAGTTAGTGGATTCCCGGGTGGAGCCGAGTTGAAATTCGAATGGTCGCACGTGCGACACAAATTTTGGCTCGAAAATCTGCGTCCTCCGACTCGGTCCATAATTTCGAATGGTCAACTCGGCGCAGGGCGGTTCGTGGATCCTCGACGGTGCGCGAGAAGTCATCGCTCTTCTCGTTGTACATTCTATCTGGGCGCTCACGTTCAGTCTTCCAGCTTGAATTTCAATGGACTGCCGGTCAGTGGCCACCGCATAAAGAAATTTCTGTTCTCGCTCGCAAGAAGCTACGAGCTGAAGCCAATGACCGAATTCGAGCGGCCTTTCATCACTCATTCTCCTTGTGAGTCCGAACGTTTTTTTGGGATCCTTTGAAACACCTTACGGTCCAGACGTCTTCCAGCCAACCTTGGGCCGTTTTCAGACCTGCGCGCGCACTGCGGTAAAAATCTTGGTTCGGATCGAAGTTCGAAAGATTCTCGAAAAAGAAACAAGTTTCGGAAATCCGAACGTGCCGACACGAGAATTAAGACTAAACCTTTCGGAGTCGGACAGGACACGGAATCGGCCAATGAAAGGGGAGGAAGGACGATCGCATTTTACAGTCCCTCCGCTGCCGTTAAGGAAGAAACTATCTTCAAGTGGCAGGGACGAACGCGGACGACTGGAAGGCAACGGCGCCGGGCGTAAAGAAAAGAGTACGGAGGAGGGGGGAGGCCAAAGAAAAGATCGGAAAAAGGAAACAGCCGTACGAAGAGACTGAGGAGGAGGGAAAGTTTGTTTTACCCCCCCCTCCGGCCGATGTATAAATAACGAGGCAGACAGGAGCGAAGGAAGGCGAGCGAGTTGTTTCTCGATTTTTTCCCATTCGCTCGCTCCCCCCGGCCGAATGAAAATGGTTTTAAGCGAAAGAAAAACGCGTCGCGCTACAACCCCCCCCCCCCCCTGTTGGGACAACCCCCGGGGGGTGACCAGGACAGTGAGTGGAACGAGCATCAAGAAAAACTTCCCCTCTTTTCATGCAATTTCGAACGGCTCACAATATTCCACCCCTCTCTCTCTCTCTCTCTCTCTCTCTCTCTCTCTCTCTCTACTCTGTTCGTTATTTCCTCTTTCTCCCTCCTCCGTCACCCCATCATCCACCCCGGGCGACGATCTTTGTTTCCCCGACGCATTCTACCGTATTCTTCCACGACAAACCCCTTTTACTCTCCTCTCTCGCAACTCATCCGCTTCCCGGTCTTTTTCGTCTTGAGCATCCGCCCCCCTCTTTCGCGAGGCGCGCATTGTTTCGAGGCACGTAAGCGCACGCAGCTGTGCTCTTTCTCAGGAGTCCAATGTTCCCTCATCTTTCCGCGGGGCCGCTTTCTTCCAGCACCCACCCCCTTGCTAGACTCTTTTTTCCCCCTTCAAAATCCGCGAACGAGAACCGGCGGCTGTCTTCCGGTCGCTTGTACTCTCGCTCGCATTCCGGCTCGCAGCTTCCGGTCTCGCTTACAACTTCTTTCTACATTCTCGTTTGCCCTCTTGTGCATGGCCGACGAAGACGAGCTTTCGGTCGTTCGGCAGGGCCAGAAATCCGATCCTCGGCGATCTTAATTCCATTCTTCTCGCTCGAGCCGCTTATCTTCGCTTTCGTTCGAGCGACGAGCGGCGAGGGGGCGGAAGTCTCTTCTCGCTTCCCGAAAGGAGGGAAAGTACGGGGCCGCGATGATGAATGTCCTTTTTGCGGTTAGCTAATCTTGGCCGCGGTCTCGTAATTAGCGCGAGATTAATGCCTGCGCGGACTCGGGACGGAGGAGGCTTGCGAGTGGAAATTTGTTGTTAATTGTTCCCCTCGTTACGGGGGGCCATTCTTTCGGGTGGGCAGACCTCGCTTCACGCACGTATTACGGATAATGATACGTGTTAGCGACGATGGAACGTGCACGGAAGCTAGGTTGAAATTCTTTTCATTATCCATGACCTTACCGCAAGATGTGACTACGTACAGCTACGTAGTACTTACTTCACGTTTCGTTTTTGTACGTACTTTTCCGGTATTATAACTCTTGACGCTGAAAACCTTCAACGTCAAGATCTCAAGCACGAACAGCGTGCCACACTATCACTTACCACTTCCAACATCGTCCTCTCGCGGGAACTTGCACGCTCGATATAAATTATCGTCCCCCGCCAAGGTCACCGTCGGCGCACATTGGGCCTTAACAGACTCCGGCGGAGCGCATCGAGGTACATAATCGAGAAATCGAGTTTCTTACCTGTTCGCCAGGGTAGTGGAAAGTTGTGCGGAGCCAATGAGGAGGGGCGTAACTTTCGTATCGTAACGTCGGCACGTGAACCTCGTATGGGAGCTTAACGAACCATCTCGGCACTTGGCGGTGTCAAACGAAGTTTCATCCCCGCTGCGGATGGCATCTAGAGGGCTAGGGGGAGAGCGGAGGTCGGGATGACGGGGGGGGGGGGGGGTGGCGCCAATTGCGAGCGAGGGACGGTCGAGTCGAAAGAAGTTATCCTTTTGTTCGAGCCGCAGGAGCGAGCCAGGCCGACACGATAACGTAATTTGCCGCCTAATGACAGGGTGCCGTTCTATTATCAACCCCTCAGACTCTGCCCGGGGACGAACTTTGACGCCGGATTAAATTCGAACTTTTTATTTTATCAAACCCTCCCCCGGGTCCACCGATAATGTATTTTCGAAACGATTTTGCGGCACGGCGACGCTCTTTAACATTCTCGGGATATTGGGAGGTAGCTGGCGAGCATTTTAGTCTGGGTTATTGTTGAAACGTTACGAATTTACGACGGCTGTACAGGACAGTCGAAAGAGACCGGGTCGAATTGGCTCGTGGCGACCCGTCGTAAATAGAATGGGAAGGTAGGAGAATTACGACGGAGTCGCACCTGCCGAGATGGCGCGAGTCGAACGGGGGAATTTTCGAAGAGCGCGAAGCCGAAAGTTAGGAAGCTTCGTAGCGGACTGAGTGCGGACTACGGGAATACTTTTGCGCGTGGGCGTGCGGTTCGGTTTAGGTCGGTAGCATGGGTATGACCGACTCGCGGAACAGTTCCGTCGTTTAACAGCGTCGCGAAGGAGTCTTTCAATAAGACTGCCGGAGCAGGAAGTTACTGCTGGAAGGCACGCGGTCGAAGTTAAGGAGCGGGCAGGAAGTGGTGGGAGGGCTCCTGGGGCAGAGAAAGAGTGAACTAAGAAGAGTGAGAGAGCAAGAAAGAGAGAGAGAGAGAGAGAGAGAGGGGACAAAGGGAAGAAGGACTCGAGAGACCCCAAAGGGAGAGAGAGTGAGAGAGTCGACGAAAAAGACGGAGAGCGAGGCGGAAGAAGACAAAGTGGAAGAAGTTTTCCTTTCGGGCGAAACCTTCGGCGGTCTTTGTACGTGGCAGATACGAACGGATAAACGTTGCCCCCACCCCTCCTCCTCCATCCCTCCTCTTCCGGCTGGAACTTTCAGCGGCACGATCTGCGTTGTGTATCGTCGATTTATCGTCCGAGGGTGGGGGAGGATGGAAGGTGCGCGCGGCAGGCAAAGAATTTCGCGACGAGAGGAACTGCTCGATGCTCTGCCTTCGGATAGCGTTTGCAAAATTGTCCGCGGGATCGTTGTACTTTGACACCGTAATGGCGGAAGTGGCAGCGTAACGGCACGGTACACGCTTTTACGATCATAACGTCTAAGCTGACCATAATCTTGCGTACGTGCCGAGCGGAAAGCATCGCAAGACATCGGATCACACAATGCGAGCTCGTGTTTCGCGAATCAGAAACTTTTGAGGTGGGGGTAGGCGGGAGGGAGGTGGTGGCTAATTAGGCGGCACTCGATTACGTCGACAAAACGGCGCCTCGAAATGCCGGTTATTTCCCCGTGAAAGGATAAATTTCGTGTTCTCGACGAAAGTTCCGGGCAGGGAACATTTTCGACACACCGGCGGCCGTCAAACGAACTCTTACGGAACGGGAGCCGAAGTTTAGGGCGATGGGTGGCTGGGATGGGAGCAAGAAGAAAGCGGAGGCTGCAGGGGAGGAGTGGAGGGTAGAGGAGAGGGGAAGAAGAGGCAGGAAGAAGGTGGGAGAGCGAAAGAAGCGAGAAGTTTCCCCGCTTTCAGCGAACTCGAACGTTTTTTGCCCTGGCCCGCGCAGCTTTCGAGTATACACGGTCAATTAGGCGGGCTTACAATTTATCAGCTACCGGAGTCGGCACCCGCACCCTCCCCCTTTGCTCTCTACTTATCACTTTCGCAGTTTCTGCGTTCCTGCCCGCCCTTTCATTGTTTTACGCGCTTACTCGCGAAATTATTGATCTTTACGCTCGAGTCTCGGGCCGATTCGTATCGTGAAGTCGACAGCTGCGAACGAACTGGAAACGAGCCGGTTTTTGGAAAGTCGCAACTTTTTTCGAAGAATTTAAATCAAACCTCTTAAATATCTTCTCCTTAAAGAGAAGCGGCGCATGAAATTCTACAAATTAAACTGATCAATTTGACAAATTTCATCGAATGCGAATTGATTAGTTTAACAAGGTCTTAACAAAAATAACTGAATATGTGAAGCAGCTTGTATCCTGTTTAGCTTTTATCACGTTCCAGGCCTATCGTCGGGAAACGCATTCTTCAACTAGGCCTCACATAACGACAAGGTTCGATCCCACACACGATCGCCGTAGGTCACGCACTTTAGCACCGCTGGAATTTCGCGACAATTAACGTCTATTCTCGCGCGTAAAACCGCTCGCGGCTTCCTCGGCAGTGGAAATAATTAGCGTCGGTCATAAATTGCGGATGCGTGTCGCCGACCGCGGGTCGATGGCGGTCGGAGGAAAAAATCGCGGCGAATGAGGGAAACGCGATCAAGAGGCAAAACTGACAAAAAGAGAAAAATCACTGTTTTTCTTTGCGCTACCTCTGCGGGCAAATATTAATGGGTACTTTCGGTGGAGGCCTGAAAAAAAAAGAGACCTCTTTGCTCGATTATAAAATATTCCTCGCTTGCCGTTATTTCACGTTTCCAGCGATCGTGAAGGCACTGACTTATCACTGTGACAGAGAAGATCTGAATGCTTGAATGGACGGTGGGTTGCGTTAAAAATGATCACGGATCGCATTATTGTGACCGAGGAAAAGAGCGAAGAGGCGAAGGAAGGAGCGGAAAGTGAGAGTCGAAAATCGAGCGTCATTATCGGAGTCGCTTTTAGCCGAACAGTCAGCGTTAGAGTCCGCACGATTTTTTGTCCGGCGCAGCTTACGAACTCCCGTGACGCGCAGAGGAACGAGACTTCGCCCGAGTCTTCTCACCCCTCGGTGCATAATTCCTGCCATAAATCCGTCGAGCGCCACTAACAATAAGTGGTCCCTGAAATCTGCATGTCGCCGGAACGTTTTCGCTCCTCTTCCGAGAACAACAGCTCGCACGGCGAGACCTTTCCGATCTCGGCCGACTATTTCTGCACCCGGTCGGATTTCCGTCCATTTCGGAAATGTCAAGCTACCCTCTCTCAAGGACGTTCGGCTATCTTCGCCGACCCGGTGTATTTTCGCGCAGACGGGTATCGTACATCCGCCTGCAATCTCCGCAAGCGATCGATGAAAGGCGATTCAATCTCACCCCCTCTCCCCACCCCCCACCATCACGTCGGTTACATCGCTCGCGCCTTTTAACTATTTAACGCGGCCGCCTGTCGGAAAAATGAAAATCCACCTCCGAACGCATCCCCACCCCTGTCTCTCTCTGGCGGGGAAGTACAGGTCGTTTCCGGGGTTCGCCTGTTTTTTTGCCGCGGCCAGAGGAGGGCGGGAGGGGGGCGGGGTGGGGGGTGAGAGCGCGGATTTCGGAGGGATCGAAATGATTTAGCATCGGGCGATCGCCCGGGGAAGATCCGATTCGAGCTGGACGAACGGGGGTGGAATGGAAAAAGCGCAAAAAAGGCGAGAGAGCGCGCGCGGAAAAAGAACCGGAACGGGGCTCGCTGGGTGGTAGGGGGGGCTGCAAAAATAAACAAAGTCGGCGATAAAAATTTTCAACATCGAAACTCCGCTGTACGGCGAGGATCGAATGGGAGGTGCGCGCGCGCTCCCCCGTCGGCTCGCTCTTTTGTTTGCGTCCGTCGTCGAAAACAAAACGGCATAAAGGCCTGCCGACGATTTATCGTCTCGACGCGCGTGTTTTGCGCGCGGGGGGGCGCGTGCGCGGACAGTCGCGAAGGGTAGTTGTCCGCGGGGGGGTCAGGGTGCGAAAATGGCTCGCGACAGAACTGCTCTTTTTCTCTCTCTCTCTCTCTCTCTCTCTCTCTTCCTCCGTAAAGTGTCATTAACCGATCGACGCTGTCGAAAGTAAAGTCTCTTCGAAACTGACACCCGATGTTGGCACGCGTAAATACGCGAATTAAGGTTCACCCGATAGGTGATCCGTTGCCTCGCGGTCCCCGCGAGCCCCCGTTGGAATTTTTCTTTTTTTTTGTCCATTTCAGGCACGTTGTCGAGACTCGGAACGAACGGCGGAGGAAAATCTCCGGATTATCGCGATTAATTTCGCTGCCGCGCCCGATATTGAGACGCGCCTCCCGACGCGGGCAGCGTTTTGGAGCTGAAAAAAAAGAGGTTCAACGACAAATTCGAAAAGCGAAAATTGATGAAAGGCGATAAAACTCGGCGTCCCGCCAGGGGCGCGGCGAGTGGTGCAAATTTTTTTTCAGTACATTCGCGGATAGCCGCAAGAGACACGTCAATTCGGTAATGTATCAATGAAAAATAAGCTGTAAAACATACAAAAAGATTAATAAATCAAACGAAGCGTGAGTAGACGACGAAGTACGTCGTTCCGAAGATATCGACGGTTAAACTACCCGAACAAACACAGTTCCGACGACCCTCTCGGCAGACGAGCCTGGAATTAATCCAGACGCGGCTGCTAAGAAATCACTTCGGGCCGAAAGTTAATTTTTACGAGAGTCAAACATTTCCTTACCGTGAGACTCCTCCTTGCGGGCACTCGACGTTCATTCCCACGCTATCGCGCCACCGCAATCGCCCCCGCCAGACCAGACTCATCGCCGAACAGTCACGTTCCCTTAATAAAGAACCCTCTCAGATGGAGGGTTGATAATCCTGAACGTGTCAACCGAGGAGACGCCCTCCTCCTCTTCCGTCGGGCACACAGACGATTCCGCGGCCAAATTGCCACTCGATTTAACCTCTCGGCTAAACAGCGAGCCTCACCCTTTCATGAATCAAAGAAAATGGAATTTGAAGTCGGTTGAAGGTCGGTAAGAAATGAGTCAGAAGACGGTCAGCGTGTAGAAAACGAAAAACTTTTTTTTTCCCATATTACATTCGTTGTGTCGTGAGACCGCGTACCATTTCTCGCTCTCTCTCTCTCTCTCTCTCTCTCTCTCTCTCTCTCTCTCGCAAGTACACTCACACACTCTCACGACATGTCGCTCGCACGCAAACACACGTCGCATGCCACGCGTATACGTACAGGAATGAATGCAAGCGCTACGAATGTCGAGCCGTGCGAGTGTCGTCCATTAATCTCTCACGCCGTCCCTCTCTCCGCTCACTCATTCGATACACTCTTGTATATTAACTGTACAATCGACTCGCCGTGGGGGAGGACAGGCTGCGTCGGTGTAGGGTGGGGCGAGTCCAAACCTTTCATCCTTTCTATCCTCTTTATGCGCACTCTTCGACGGACAGAAGGCCGAGGCGATCGAGACATCGAAGGGGGAGGGTCGAATTCTTTTGATCGTAATTGAACTTTCGCTAGCTTAACCTGACCCTGTTTACGGACAGGTTACCAAGAGCGAAGTGACAACGGCGTCGTTCGATAGTTAGCTTAGATAGCTTAACCCATTACCCGCCACAAAGAAAAAAAAGAAAAAAATTAATAAAGTTTAGCTGTATATTTAAAAGTTGCAGTTATTAAAAGAAAACAATTTGGAAATGTGTCCTAAAAATGGGACATTGGCGGATGATGGGTGAAGTCGAATTTTTCCGGAGGCTGTTCTGGTTAGGATTTACTGTCTCGGTTGGAGAGTAAATGATTGTTCGATGAAAATGAAAAAGGTAGAGAGACGTTGATGGACAGAGAGTTAACGGAGAGTGCACCGATTGCTCTCCCGTAATGAGACGTGCGCAAGGATATCGGCAGGAGTTCAATTCGCGGCCGTCAAGGTGGAGGATCAGGTTCGTTGCCCCCTCCTCCCATCGACGTCGCGTAAGACGCTGCCTTCGCCCCGGCCAGACAATCGCAAGAATCATCGATCGTACGTGCGATATGTATACCAACGGATAGTTACAACTTAGCCGCAGAGATCGACTCCGTAATATACGTATATAATATATAATATATTTTTATGCAGTAATATTTATAATACTTCTTCTTTTATTCCCGTCTGAGTTTCCTTTTGTTTCACCGTCCTTCTTTGTGTCGCCCGATCCGCCGTACCCTTACGTATATGTATATACACGCGTCATACACGTGCCTATGTATACGTAGAATATATATAAATATACGTGCCGCTGTGCGCGTTTTGCCGCCGTCTCGGTCGGTCGGACAGATTTTGGCCGACCGGCAAAAAAATCTCGGCCCTTCGCTGGCCAGGCAATATCGAGGCCACGTCCGTCGACCTATCGTTCTCGACACCTCGCGCCAACTTTAGACAAGATTATCCAGACAGATTATCTGGACGAACGTCGGGACGAAAGGGCCGAACGTCTCCGTCGACGACTCGCAACGGCGTGTCCCAGGACTTTCGCCTCGGGGTCACCCGGGTCGCGAGACCCTTTTTGCGCAGAATCTCGGATACAGAGTTCGACAGGCTCTTTCTGATTATGCACTTTCAGTATACTTATTCCGGCGAAGGAATCTCTACGGAGAGTCCCGGCAGAGATATCAAAAAATCATCGCTCCCCACTGTCGGCAGATGCGTGCGACACGACCGTGCCCTTTATGCTGGAAGATAGGTTGCCGGGGGGGTGGAGGGGTGGAGGGGGGGGGGGGTGGAATCCGCGTTCGTTTTTGCCGACTGTAGTCGAGGAGTCTCGGTCGCAGATTCCAGTTCCCCACCCGTGACATTCGCGAATCTCGCCAGACGAGGAAGGCTCGACCTCTCGACCTGCCGCGGGAGGGGGTGGATATTCTTCCGAGTGTCTTTCCGACACGAGGGGAGGAGGGTTGGGGGCACGAGAGGGATTCCCGAGAGCCAAGTTTCCTTTGAGGGAAGACAATAAAGGCAGACGTCGCGCGAGCAAAGATCTCGGGGGATGGTTGGCGAATATCTGATTTTAAAATGCACCGTGAAACATCCCCCTTTTGCCGAGGCGTCGACCGTGCACGGGAGCGAGGGGGTGCAGGAGAGGTGGGGGAGGGCGGCGAGCGGGCGGCCGACAAACATTTCAAAACTGTTTTCCCTCGCATCTCGAGTGAGGACTCCGCGGAAAGGCATGCCGATGACGTTACGTTTAACCCCTTAACCCCGAGTCCTTCGTCCTTTCCTTTCGCTTAAATTTCGTCCGTCGCAACTACAGGGTTGTCTCTCCGTTCTAACTCCGGTATTACGCTCCTCGAGCGAAAAAATCGTCGTACGAACAAAGACGAAAATTTCATGAAAATTACTGATATTTGCACAAGATGAGATAGCCTCTTACGTATTCGCTGATGTAATCTTTTAACAATGCAGACTTGGTAATATAGGATTCTCTTTTAATAGGTTGTACTTCCGGAAAAACCGCTGTCAACTTTCGGATTGTTAAAACGACTTAAGATTCTGTCGCGTAGCTTGACCTAGCCACGGTTCCTCGTTTGTTTCCCTACTGTCGAACCTCGACCAGTCGAAGGTTACATCGAATACCCATTTATCCCGAAGCGTACGTCAGACCGAGGAAACGAGTTCCGACCTTCGACTGTCATCGCGCCCGTAAACGAAGTTAATCGCCCTGCCCATCTTAGACGTTGGTCCCGCGACTTCGACTTTCCGCGAACTTCGGCCGCCATTCGTCGAAAGTTCGCCCCGAGCTTCAACCTTTTCAACCCCCCCCCCACGCCGAAGTTAACCAATTCTCCGTCAGTCGACGAGGGCCGATTAGGATCGCACGATCTTCCTCAACGCCGCCACTTTTATTCCTTTGCTACGTGCACGCGCCAAAATCGTCCAAAATCAATACCCAAAAAGCTCAAATTCACTTGGCACCCTTATCAGCCGCCCGAAGAATCTATTCTCGCCGATTAATCAGCTCGTTCGAAGTGCTGGCTCGATACGGTGCGCTTTTCGAGCGGCAAAGAATCGTTCGGCGGGCCGATTGAAAGAGTTGGCCGTCAGAATTCTGGCTACGGCGGGGAGAGGGGTGGGCTAGGCTTGAAGGGGTGCCGGAGGGGGTGGTGCGCGGGTTAAGCGAGTCGCTGATGCGTGAATTCTTGATCGGCGGTTGCGGACGGAGCGAGAGTCGGTCCGATATTTCGCCCGAGATTACGATCCGATTGGAATCGTTTAATTCACTCCCCCGCGAACGGCGTCGCTTCCATTCGAGATTCGCGATCATTTTCGGGCACAGGCGCAACTTTTACACGAGTATCCCCCCCCCCCCCCCACTACACGCAGCTGTCGATGGAGTGTACATCAGGTTTTTTTTTGTTCTCTCTTTTTTTTTTATCGCTCTTGTACCTAACGCATCCACGATACTGTATGCGCGCGCATACTCGCCTACGTTCCGTGGATGTGCGCTTCTCGGCATTGGCATACTGGTATACGTATGGATGTATAATGCATGTACGATACATATGCATGTGCGTAGGTAGATTCCATACGTGTACGAGGGAGGCTTCTCGCCCAGGTTCGCCCATATATGCGCAGCGTTACATAATACATTCGCGATACGTATGCACGTATGACACATGTATAATACGAGGCCCGGTACACGTATATGCATTTTCCTATTTTATCGGCAACGGTCGGTCTCGCACCTGCGGATGCATCTTATAGGAGCAATTTAATCAGATCCTTCTGATCCTTAACCCAGCTGCGCTCGGCTGCTTCTTTGCCTATGTAAGAGGGTAGGGGTAGGGACAAAGTGTGGAGCAGGGTGGAGGATTGGCGGAGGGCCGAGGCGGATGGGAGGCTAAAGGGCGGGTTATAACGGGAAAGAAAGGAACGCGATTACCGAAGGCAGCTGGGTTCTGTGAGCAAGACTTACGAGCTAATCGTGATTTTAATCGTTAAGTTACATTACCTTCCTCCCTCTTCCTTCCGACTCCAGCGTCTTACCCTTTCTAATTTCTTTCCTTTTTTCCCTCTCTCAACCCCACATTCGCTCCCTGCGCAATAGTAATAATTATCGATTCGTAGGACTTAGCGGCTAGAATGGTAACGTAATAATCATAGGTTCGATTAGTTCGACTTTTAATCCTTTCTCTCTCTCTCTCTCTCTCTCTCTCTCTCTCTCGGTTTACATTTATCAACGCGCCCTTTACTCGCAAGACGCCTCGCACGCGCAAACGTGTACCTGTTCAAAGAGTACGCAGAATTCGAGTAGGCGAAATTGCGCGCGCCGAAGTGTGTGTGTGTGTCTCCGTAGGTGTAGACGCATATTAGCTGAAACTCGTTCAGTTTCGTCTCTCTTGGTCTTCCCGGGTAGGCCAGCCGAACGATCTCGGTCCCTTTTCGCAATAATAACAATTATCGCGAGCTTGTCGCGAGCGACGAGGATCGGAAGCGCGCGCGCGCGCGCGCGGGACTCTTCGTGGCGTCGGATCGAGAGCGGAAGCCTTTCGATGAACGAACCTCCACCCCCCCCCGCCCCCACCTTCTGCTCGCCTAATGCGTCTAACGACGGAAATTCATTTTGACGCGACGCAGGGCGCCGTAGCCATTTGAAATTCGAACACAGTTACGCCATCCGCGCCGTCGGGCGAAGCTTCTGGGTTTCCGAAGGAATTCGCGAGCTGCGAAATCTACTTACGTGAATTAATGCGACGCATCGAGTGGGTTAAACGTGAGATCGACCTCCGGGCCCTCTTTCCACCGGAAGGAGGACTCGACTTGCCGGAGGTGGAGGAGGCGAGCTCGGCTGGCGGAGGAAGAAGGCGATGTTGCGGGAAGAGAGAGAGAGAGAGAGAGAGAGAGAGAGAGGGAGAGACAGTCGGAGAAGGAGTGGGATCATTGAAAGGGTAGGAGAGTCGGGGGTAAGAAAGGAGGAACGAGCGAGAGCATTGTTCGATCGGTGACACGGAGGATCCTGCTACCATGGAAAAGTGATTTCCTGTCGCTCCCATCCCTTCCTTTCTTCCCCACGTCAGCGGTGGGACTGGTAGGGGGCGGCTGAGGAGACGAACTTTTGACGGAGTTTCGGAGGGAAAAGAATGTTCGAACGGAGCTGGCTCGGTATTCACGCTGCTTCCTCATTGACGTCGGGGCCACGAAAAACGCGGGGAGGGGGGAGGGGAAGGAGGGCAGGCCCTAGACTTCGCGTCTCTTCCATCGAGCGAAAGGGGCGTCGAGGGATGGGTGGGGTGGGAAAAAATGCGGGATCCTCGCAACGTCTATGAAATCGAGAGCGGGCTAACGCGCTTTTAATTAATTCCCGCCGAAACTTTTTGATCGTCGGGGTGCAAAAAGGGTCGACTCGCGGCGAGAGGACGTCGTGGCGGCTGGAAAGGGTTGGGAAAAGGGGAGGGTTTTTCAGGGTGGCGCGCGGATGGATAGCGATGAAGGCGCTCATTCGTCTTCCCGCTGAACGTCGTGTTTCGTTTCAAGATGGCGGCGCACGCCTCGCAAAACAATGGACGGTCTTTACGGGGCTGGAACGGGGATGGAACGGGGCTAGAGACGGGGAGGGAGATGGCTGCTAGGCAGGAAGAGGGAAAGTGGAAGGTGCACAGGGCTGCTGGCGTCAGGCTGCGAAGGGAGAGACCGGGGAGGATTGCTTGATTTCGCCTCGAAAACGCTCGAAAATCCGTATAATGCGAGGACGAAATAAACGTGGAACGAGGTAGACGCGTAATTGGCGAAAATCAAGTTTCTACCGCTCGGAATTGGAGCTGCGGTGGATCGTCAAAGCGGCGGGATAAAGAAATACCGCGAGCCGGGCTGAGACGAACGATAACCGAACGATATACCGTATACATTAGCAGAATGAAATCAGGCAATCGGTGAAATTCACTGCCCCCCCCCCCCTCCTCCCCCTAGAGCCCTCCGCTCGTCGTTCGGCGAGCGGCAGAATAGATTGAAAGCCGGAGGAACGCGACTGCCGCCGGAGAGACGAGTGTGAGAGCGAAAGGGAGAGAGAGAGAGAGAGAGAGAGAGAGAGAGAGAGAGAGACAGAGAGAGAAGGGGAGAGGGAGACAATGCCGGCGGGAGATAAAGACAGACAGAAGGAACGACCACAATGGCCACTCTCGAAACGACGAACAGTTTCGGTTTTCTTCGCCGCTTTTTCTTCCTTCCACCCTCGAAAACTCTCGAGTGGCATTCACCGATCCTACGGACGAGGACGATCATTGTCCCTTTCCCCTCCTCGGGGATTGTCCTTCAAGGAGACGAGTGTTGTCGCGCGCGTGCACGATGAAGAGCGAGTGGAACCCTCGAACGTAGGAATGACGAAAGAGCGAAAGGGGAAAAACAGGAAAATAAGAAGCGACCGACCGCCGAGCGTCGACCGTCTGTATCGGAATAATAAGACGAATATCCTCCGCACAAAACACGTTCTATATACACATCCATACATGTACTCACGTCCCGTCCGACGTCGGCGTGCGATCAGGCCGAGGCTCGAATTCAAATTTATGGATAGCCATTAAGCGGGAAAACGCTACTCAACTGTTGCTCGCGAGTCCGGCATTATTCCATTCATATTTAAAGCAGCCTCCCGCTCCCCGTAATATATGAAAACTGCACGCGTCGACCGCTCGCAGATACGAAGCCCAACCTCGTCTCCTCGTCCTCGTCCTCGGTCTCATCCTCGTCCTCGTCCTCGTACTCGGCAGCTCGTCCGTTAAAGTACGGAAACGCTCGACTGTAATTCCCGGCATTCAGCCGGCCGCCCCGTATGCCTTCGACGTCGTTCCGCGTCCCGTTTGTCCACTCGCCAGTTCCGCGATCGTATCGTTCGCCGACGAGCCGAAAGCACGGCGCCGTTTATTGCCGCCGAACGATTAAGTGTCGTTACTGGCCGCGTTCGGTTGTCCTTGCCCGGCCAAATTTACGTTCGTTCAGCTTACGCCCAACGACGGAACGTTACGCGTTCGACGGCGGAGTCGTTGTCCGGTCGTTGTCGAGTCGTTTTCGTCAATGGAAGGGCTGCCAGCCACCCCCCTCCCGATCGAGTCTTGTGCGCCAACCTTCCCCTCCGCGAAACGACTCCATCGAGCGCGAACATTGTGCCGGATAATGGTTCGTAACGTTCGCCGGTTATTGCGAGGCCTGTCGATCCTCGCGAGCAGGTTCCTATCCGCGAGAGGGAGGAAATCGACGGGGGTGGGAGGACTAGGATCGTGGATATTGACTTCCGGCGGTTCCGGTGTTGAGTTGCGCCTCGACGCCGGGTCGGAAGCGGGCGACGAAGGGATGGCGGAGTGGGAGGCTTTTGTAAGGGTTCGACCGTGTGAAGTTTTGAGAGGGGAGGATGGGTAATGCGTTGTAAAGGATTTGGATTTATTGAGGTCATGTTTACGTTTTCAGCCGTTTCTGAGTGTGTCGGATAGCATGACGCGGAGGCGGATTTCTGACGGTAGACATGGTGCAATTTTTTTTACCAATTTTTCTGCCATCCGTTCCGAGCGTTAGCCTCTTTCAGCTACCCTCGTCGGTATCATACGATAACGTATGCGCACGTTGGAGAACTCTCGAGATCGTTACATTGTTTTACACGGATTTGAAACGTATCCATCCGGCATCGCGACCTATAAAATCATGCCCGACGCCGGCGTCGGCGTCGGCTGCGCGCATTTACGGGGAACAGAGCGTCGTATCAAACGCGAAAGCTCGCGGATAGAAACAAAGTAATCCCTGGAGCATCAGCCCGAGTCAAGACTGTACATTCGTACTTAGAACTCTCCCACAGACGTCGGCGCTCGCATCAGACCCGTCGAAAATTCAGCGTCGCTGCGGCGTCGGAACAACGGAAGGCAAGTTGCTCTCCGCTCGTCGGCGACCGTCTCTATTGCGTTCTCGCGTCGAAACACTTTTCGGCCCGACCAGCCCTCCTCCCTCTCATCTCCTCTTTACCCACGCGACCCAATTTTCGCTCGCGACACGACCGGAAATCCGAGAAGATTCGTTGCCCGACGTCGGCCAATGAGGCGATAGCGTCGGTTGATTAATTATGATGAACGAGCCGCGCCTCGAATAGGCTCGAACCTTTGCATGACCTTGACGAACCGCCCGCGGCGCAACAACCCTCACGACCGCGACACCCCTCCTTTCTAACCCTGACGACTTACGTCAAACAGCGACCGCCGATGTGCGAATTGTAATTAGAACTTCGTAAAAGCACGAGCCTAAGGTGGAACGTGCTTCGGTTAATGTCGTGACCCCCGAACATTCGGCGGGTTTTAAAAATAGAATTTGACTTTCTTCTCCCGGTGTCAGTGTTCATCACGACGTGCGAAACAAAAATGGAATTTGATACCGCTCGAATATACTGCTAATATTGGTACTATAAGCGTCGGGCAGATAAAAATGAAATGACATTTAGCGAACGGTGGGGTGTGAAATGTCGCGCTAACCGAATGACATCTTTCGAACGTCACTTGACCCCTATTTTCCATTCTCACCTGGAAACCGAGCCCAATTTGCACCCGCGGTAGACGTTAATCGAGGCGGGAAGGAAAAAAGGCGTAGTCTACGGTTATGCGCGGAGAGTATCGGGAGGTGGCGGAAAGGAGAGAAAAGGAGAGATAAGAAGAGGTAAGAAGATGGCGAAGGAGGAAGGAAGGGGAAAGAAGGGGAAGGGAGCGGAAAGGAGAGGAAAGGAGAGACTCGAGGAAAGAAGGCGGAAAGGAGCAAGGGTGGATCGAGTTACGGAGGCTAATGGGAGCCAAATGACTCGACTAGCGAGACAACGTCGGCCCGTCCAGGCTCGCAAGAGCATCGGGACGCGCAGCGTCTTACCGGCCATGGAAATATACACGCCATTATTCCGCTGTTATTATTCCGACGGACCATTACGGCGCATCCAGCAGGCACCGTTCCCTCTGCCATTATTGCTCCCGCTCTCTCGACACATTTCTCTTGCCCTCCTCCTCCTCCTTCTCCTCTTCCCCCTCCCCCTCCTCCTCCTCCTCCTCCTCCTCCTCCTCTTCCTTCCGCTGCGCTGCCTACTGTGTTCGTCGGGCGTATCGAGCTCTGCCCCGTCGCAAAACGAAGACTGCCTCGCATTACACGGCTTATGAGACGGTATCCGTGCGCTTTGCGACTTCTTCGCATGGCCGCAAGAATGCGTCTCGGGACGCCGCGGCGTCTCGAAACGCAACGTTTCGTGTCTATTGTTCAATACCTCGAGGCGGCCGGTCTCAAAGCTCACGTTTACGATCGCCGGACTCCGATTTCAGCGAGAATGACAACGACGATCGCAGCCTATCGGAGATCGCGGAGTACAAAGTTTTTCGACGTAATTCGAAATTCGAAGAGCGATCGACGCCCCGAAAAGTCCGACGCCAGTTCGCGATTCCGATCTGTCGTCGCTCGTAAGAAAGTAAAGAAAATCTGGTGATCCGCGGGAGCGCGAGCCTTAAGCCTAATAATGTTTAGACGCGGGGGGCCCCTGGCCGTCGGCGGCGCGGATTTCAAAGCTTACGAATTAGCGCTGCGAAAGGAAAGAAAATGTCGTCGTCGTCGTCGTCGTCGTCGTCGTAGTCGTCGTCATCGTCGCCGTCGGCGGCGACGAACTTCTCGGCGCCCGGCTCGTCTGGACATTGGGGTGGTGCTGATGAGGGACATCTTCGCGGCACTCGCCACGAGGACTAGCAGTCGTCCTGCGTCGAGGACTGCAGCAGGGCGGCAACTCTCTCGGAGAAGTCCCCCGACGCTCCGGCACACTGCAAGCAGACGAAAGGGACTCGATTATTAGGCGATCGACTGCCAGTTCATTTTCAAGGTCAATTAAAATGTAATGGAAAATTGATACGTCAACCCCTTCACATACTTTAACGTCCCTCGGACGTCAGAAAAGTTACGTACTAAAATCTATAGAGAATCTGTGAGGAAAGGATAATCAAAATAATTTTTCGTTGAAACTTAACTATTCGACCGAATTTTTTGTTATTTTTATTTGTAAGTTTGGACCAGGGGATTAGTACAATATTATAAAGAGTTATTAGTAATGCATGGGAATACGAAAATAATTTGTATGTCAAGAGGTTAACAGGACTTTCGTTTCAATTATCCTCTTTCGATTTGTGGAGGTAACAGTTTCAACGCTGACACGTGGGAATGACGTAAATGTTTAAATCCGGATTACTGTGGAATTAATTGGTGATACGAGGATCGTAGTGCTCTGTAAATACTTTTGTTTGAGCGTGCCGTTTATTCGGGCTGTTGTTCGCGGTACGAGGTTGGTATTAGGAGTTATTAGCGGGGCGACGCTCGTGTCGGCCCTATTCTCCAATCTCGTCACAATTTGCAGGGTGAGACCATCGACGTGACCCCCTAAAGAGAGGGTCAGCGGGATTAGTCGTTTTTACGAGGCGAGCGAGGGGCGTCGAGCGTCGCACGAGGCCTGCGACTTCCCCTTTTTCCTCTTATATTTCGGTCCTCCGGCCGTTCTTTATGCTCGGCTGCACAACTTTCCCTCCCTCGCTTCCTACCCTTCCGCCCCAGCCGCTCGCAGCTCGTCCCTTCCCAACGTATGCTCTGCTGGCGTCAAATTAAGGGACGCCACGTGCGACCAGAAGGCGCGACCTCTCGCAAGGGTGCTCGCGTTTACGAGAACGATTTTGTCACTCTTCCGCTCCGCTTTCCTCCGGCTCAGCCAGTTTTCAGCCTCTCCCGTTTCCATCCTCCGCGCCTGTTCGCCCCTGCTGTACTCCCCAAGATATTAACGTGAATGTTCGTTACGACTAACACAAACCGTTCAAATACGCCGAAATATACATTTCAAGTAGTAAAAGTCAATGATCAATCGTACGAGCCAGCTTGTCAAGGAATTTATATACTCCTCTTATCCCTCCTATCGTATTTCTCAAGATATGGTCTTAAATATTCGACGGAGCAAGCATACACCACGTCAACACTGCGGATATACCGTCCAAGTAGTACAGGTCAATAATCGGTCAGTCAGATCGGCCGTCAGGCCAGTCCACGCTTCCCCCGCCCACGCTGAAACTCTACCTCGACTACCCTCGTGCTGCCCCCGCTATCCGACCCCGGCTAACGTACCAATCCCGATTGCACGTAAGACTTCCCGATGGAAGTCGAATGTTCATCGAAAGCACATGCCCGGCAACATTTACCGTACGTGCAAACTGTTTCCCGATTACGAGTCGCGCGCGCTCGGAATTCGAATGCAGTCCCGCCCGGAAGCTCGTGAATTCGACACTGGCGCGGACAAGTTCGAGGAAAGAATCGTGAAGCGCGAAGGGCAAGGGAATCGTGAAAGGCAAAAATCGTCGCGAGACACTCGCCAGCTTCTGGCACGGTGGGCAGAAAATTCGACGTTTGCCGGCAGTTCGAGCGAATTGCAGCCAGCGCGCGCCTCGCTGCACTTTATCCCCCAGACAGCGGAGCTGCACATCGTGCAACTTTAATGTCCGGGAGAGAGAGAGGGATGTCGGAGAGGGTGGGATGTCGATGGCGGAGAGCGAGGGTAGAAGCGGGGTGGAGCGGGGAGGCCAGAGGGGGGAAAGGTGCCGATGAGGTGGGACGACGAGCTGATTCAGTCCCTGTTCAAGTCACCGACCCCTTGCCATTTCGCTCGCCCGCAATGTATCTCGTTAACTTCGCCGACTTCTCACCCCCACCGACGAGTGTTACGAACCCGCTTTGTCGCCACGCTCACTGTCAAATGTCACTCGCTCCACCCGCCAAGCGATTGTTTGGCTTGGCGGATTTTTTTCTCACTTCTATTCAGCGTAGATGCGATAGGCGAAGTGGACTTCCGCGAGAACGCAATTTTTCCCCGAGGCTAGAAGTTCCGTTTTAAGGTAAATGCCGAGAGTGGAAGAAACGCAAGGAAAAGGAAGTTCCGAAGCAAGCGACAGCGCTTCTTTTCTTCCCCCGTCGCGGACGTGAGAATGCAAAAGGCCAGAAGTAAGAATGACCCCCGAAGTTAACCCCGGCGTTAAGCTTTTGATACACGGATGCGGGACGCTTGCCAAATCAAACGAATTCGCAACACGTAAAGTTAAGTTTCGGCGAGAGTGTGGGGGAAGATTTTGTAGCGGCGGCGGAAGTGAAGTTTCGCGCGTTTTAGACGCGGCCGGCGAATAAAATGCGCCTTGCCATGGGACAATTCGGGGACAGTTCGGGTTGAGTCTTAGGGAAGTCTACCGGGTGTCTTCCGATCGTTTTGGTTCGAAGCGTTGCGAGCCGACGATCGAGGCGGGTCCACGGGACGCGCTGAGGAGTGTATGTGTCAGTCCGCGGCGTCGGCGTCGGCTATCGGGCGTCGCTCGGAAGTCCCTTCAGAGTTGCGCGTCTGCCAATGAAAACTTTAGAAGTTTGTGCTTTTTCATTTGTTGCGCCGGAGCCCGGCGGCCGACGCCGGCGGCGCTGAAAGCGCAGACGATGCTGATTTCCCAGCGGGTATCGCCCATCTATAAATCTATACCCTGGGGATGTTTAGCTCCCGTCTACTCCTCAACCCTTCTCGATCCTCGCCGATCCGCTCGACCTTCCCTCGCCGACGTCCTACGTACGGTTAAAGTGCGGCAACGGCCCTGTATTTTTCATTCGGCCGGCGGCAAACTTTTCTTCACCGCAGGAAAGTACACGCTGGGAATCGACTATCGCGAGGATTGAACGAAATAATGGACGTAGAGGGTCATAATCGGCGGAAGTTGGATCGTTATCCGCAATTTGTCGCGGACTTTATACTTACGATGGACTCGAGTCGAATGAAAAAGCAGAGTAATAAGTTACCGTACAACTGTAAATGTATTATTATTAAATTAATAATAATAAACAATTTTAATGATTAATTCAATTTTAATAAATAATAGTAAATCTTATTATCAAAGACGGTTATGCCGTTAATAAATTATTATTTTGATTATTAAGTAACAAAATGAGCGAATTGTTCACATCGTACACAGAATAGAAGAAAATTCTTATTTCCCCTACTATTCTACTTTTGTCCCGGAGAGTTTAAGACTTTACATTGTACGTCTCCATTATCATTCGCCGAGGTTCATCGGCCATCGCCGGCATTGGATTCCTGGGAACGATCGGCAATGAGTATCGATTCGCGGAACGGCACAATCGTCCGCGTCCGCGCGCGAACCCGAGAAGTTCGCGTATCGACGCAGGTATTGGCACCGTTTATAGGGTGGCCCGTTAAGCGGCGGGCGCCGTAGCTGGAGAATTCTTCGAGAATCTCGCGACAGCGTCCCTTTTATTCCGGCTACGGTGCCGACGGTTTCCTCGAGATTGCGATCGACGAAATTGACGCGTCGACGTCGCGGCATTTACAGTTTTGCGAACCGCCGTTCGGTACTCGTTCGGTACTCGTTCGGTACTCGTTCCGGTCTCCGGCATTATCGTTCGGCTAAAGAGAATGTAAGGGCCTCACGCCGTTTCCGCGCAGTAAAACAAAACTGTCGCCCCGACGTGTCGATGTACTCTCTCATTAACCTTAACTGTCCCTCCGCCTTCTACCTCGCAGTCTAATTATCATAGGAAACGTAGCTCCTGAATGGAAATGGGAAATTTCAATGATGTCCCGCCTTTTTCTATTTTTAGCTCGTTCAATGGTTGAGCGCATATACGCGATTCTTTCGTTCTTTCGACACAGAGTATAATTTGGATTGAGCGGTAATTTATTCGACGATTGTTCCGCTCCGTTAACTTTTTAACCTTTTCGATAGGAAGAAAATTTCCGTATATCGGTAATTAATTAAATTCTTTCTGCGTTACGTCTTTTAGCGTGCATAATGGACCGTCTCATTGTTAGAAAATAATTTCGGACGATATCTACGCGAGTTGCAAACAGCGAACGTAGTCGCTGTCATAGAAACCGGCTGAAAAATGACAAAGTCCTTGTTTCACAGCGTTCGCCGTGCGGCGGGAGTATTTTTAACCCGAGAAGAGGCTCGATAACCGGGAAGTTCCCAGCTGTAGCGTGCGTATTAACGGAAGGGAAGAATATCGATTACTCACCCCGGCCGAGGCCATGAATTCGCGCCATCAAAAGCGCTCGAAAAATACAAAACTGAATCGTTCAAAGGCCGCGCCGACAGTCTCGCGTTCGCGCTAACGATCGATCGCCGGAAAAATCCGACATCGTCCGCCGTCCGGAGCTCCTGTCGTGCCTCAACTTTTTTTTTTCATCGCCGCCTCCTCCCCCCGAGCAGACACTTTTCGCCGAGGAAAAACGAATCACCCGATGGGTTCCATGGTTTTCCGGCCTCGTTAGTTCCTCGCGCTCGCTTTTTGCTCTCGGATCGTTCGCGCGCGCGCGCGCGCGCTTTCTCACAATTTTCCCACGGCAAGCTCGTCTTTTTTGCCTCACTCCGCTGCCCACATGCGAGAGATAAACCGAAAAGGGGAGTACGGAGCTGTTCGCGTGGCTCGAGTCCTCGCAGTATCCTTTTTCAAGATGTAAGCGCGATGTTTCTGGTTACCAGTTCTGCACGACTCGATGCTGCTGATAATGCATTGTAGCGGGGAAGAATATTGCATGCGCACGATTTTAATGGACTATCGTAACAGTCGACGGTTGATAGATGCAGAGGTACTGTACGTAATAAATACAATAAGTATTATTATTTTAACCCATTAGCTGCCACGATCCCCATTTGGGGATTTTGGTATTTATATAATTATATTGTTACAAAACCTTTTGTGCATATATACGACTTCTTCGGCAAAATAATAAAAAATTTGGCAGTTAATGGGTTAATAAGTATACACCGGTAATAGGTATCTCAAAAGTCAGTCTATAAGTAGTCACTCATGAGTATATACTAGAAAGTAATGTTTAAATCATAACAAAAATAAGTACAATTTACTATTTATTAATTAAACTTAGACTCCTCACCTACGAGTTAATATCGTATGCACGTGTCTCTTTACGTATATTACGGTTCGACATGCGATGCACGTAGTACATCACCGTACGTATCCCGTCCGCCCGATTTGCGCCGCGCTATCCGCCGTCCAGTATCAAGAAGTGTTTAATCCAGTCCCGCACACACGTGCACGCACGGTGGCGAGCCTACGCGTAATTTCGGCGCTGCTTGGCGAACGTTTAAATTTAATTCGGGGCAGCCAAGCCGCGTGGCCGCCGATTCATTAGATAGTGATTACCGGCGGCCAACGACAAACGCGGGTTATGGTCAGATGAGACTTCGAGCGGCGCTGAGAGCTGCTACGCTCCCATGCGCGCTGGGGGGATTGCGAACGATACCGAAGTGTTATCGGCGCTGTTTATATCCGGCACAATTGATATGCAAACACTAGCCGGGGCGCCTATTACGAGTCAAGCGCAAGCTAAATAATTAATGCGCCCCAGCGACGTAAACGACATACGCGTCGTTACGTTCGCGTACAATCCTCTCTTCCGTGCAAATAGGCGCTCAAACAGGGCTACGTTTCGCGCGCAATTATTTGCCTCGAAAAATTGTTACGATTTCAACGGCGCTCGGTCGCATTGTTCGATGGCTTGATTCGAGTTAAAAAGGGCTGCAGCTTGGAAACAGGTTGAGCGTGGGTAACGAGGGTGGCGTTTTGCCTTAAGGGGTGTGCGTTGCGAATGAAATAAGATTATGTATGGACTTCGGATGTCGTGGCGGAGGCCTTGCTTGATCGCTGCTTGGATTTTGTTCTTTTTGAATGTTGTCAGAGATCAGAGTTTTAGTCGCTTTTGATTGTTGTGTTGGCGAATGTGCTTTTTCGGAATTTCTGCCGATTGCCGTGCCGGAGATCGAATCAGGGTAGTTTAAGCGCGCATCTTCGGGTTGCTTACTCACCTACTAAGGCAAGTTGTGAGTTTAAGAGGTCTCCGGCGTACATAGTGTTACTGTATGAAGCTTGCTTGATTATACTGATGTTGAATTATGGATGGCCTTCTGAGGGCAATATTTACCGAGATATGCCCAAAAATAAGCCGAAAAACAGCGAAAAATTGACATTTTGCAAACTGCAGGCCATTTCATTTTATCTGACCTCATTACTGGCGATAGAGATGAACTAAACAACAAAAAACCATTCACAAAAATCGCAACCGGAATGTTCTGCGTTCAATAGTTTAGTAGTCTCGATGAAAAATAGGTGCGATGATAAAAACTTTGACATTACTTTACTGTCGCTTTGCGAAAAATCAACCGTGTTCCAAAGTAGGGCCCAAGAGAAAGCTTTCCGATAGATTCGTCCTTTTGCATGATGAAAGAGATTCGAAGGAAAAGCGCAAATCGCAACCAGATCCTTTTAATTGCAATAGCCTCGGAGACACGGCTAAAAATAGTCGAAGAAAAGGCGAAAAGTGGCCATTCTGCCGGTTCTACGACACACGAAGTTCCTTGACTCAATTATTCTCTCAGAGTGCGGAGGGATGGGTTCTGAAAGCTTCGCTAAAATCGCAGCCGGACCGTGCTAAGTGCTCTAGTTTCGAAGCTATGGCCAGAAATAGTCGGGAAGAAGAGTTATTTTCAGCGTCTGGCGCGCTGGCCTCCCGAGAGAAGTAAAATGTCAGTCATATGTAGGTGACGCGGGGTCTCGATGCAGCTAAAATGACGTACACGTGCCGGCACAGGGCCAAAATTGGAAAGAAGGCGAAACGAAGTCGGCCGGGCCAGACGGAGGCGGAAGGCATCGAACGAGTCGACGCCCGGCGTCGTCTCACGGTTAATTCTCCGTCGCCCAATTTATCAGACGAATAATCTTCCTGAAAGGGAATGCTGCGAGAGGGCATAATGAACCGAGACAAGAGCCATCGTCAAAAGTAATATCCCGTCCCCACCCCCATGAGAAATCTACGAGCAGACGCCGCCTCTCGCGAGACTTCACGAGCGTGCGCGCGCGAGAGAGAGAGAGAGAGAGAGAGAACAGAATTCTGACTCGGTCGAGTTATTCCTAAGCGACGAGGACGAATCGACTTGCCGACGAATAAAGACGCGAAGGGTGTTAAACTAAACGAGTCGCTTAAGAATCCTTTGACGGCTGCCTGACACTCGTCACGAACCTGATAAAACATGGAAGGATATTTCGATGTTTCGCGTCAACGCGATAACAGGATCTTACTTTACATTTCCATCTTCTTACCATTCGCTTCGGTATCGTAAACGTTTATTATAACGTAAGATAAATCCTATTTATAAAACAATAGAATATCCTACAAGCAAAAGTTCATAAATCATTTTAATTTACCTAATTACAACTCAAGTGAACGCTGTCAAAGCTTTAGATGTTCAGTTAATACTTTCGAAGATAGCCTGGAGACAAAAATAAAATTAACATAGATACTTGGTCGCAAGAATCAAGACGATGCAACGTCTAGCAGGTAGAGGTCAGTTTTAAGAAACGATTGAACGGGATCATTCCTGGCAATCTGACGTTAAACGTGCCTCGACAATTCGATTCGGCCGAGTGAAAAAAAGGAGACTTTTAACCGAGGATCGCGGCCGGGCGAAGGTATCGTATTTACTTTAATCGCTCGGTAATTAGAAGCGGGCCGGAAAATAGCTGTTCAGCTCTGCTGACGATCGACGAAGGGGCGATTTTATATTCCTCTCTCCCTCTATCCCTCGCCACCCTCACCCTCTCCCCTCTCCCCACGGCAATCAACGCTAATGCTGTCCCGTAAAACGCTCCGATGGGCACCGGCGTCGAACGTTCGAATATTTATCGCGCACCGAAATTAATACCTCTCCGACCGTAGTATCCGTAATGCGCAGAATTCGAGCGATACAACGAACTTGAAAATATGCGCGATGGAATTTTATCGGACGGTGGAATGAGTTGGCGAAAGTAGACATTTCGCGCGTCGCTCGCTCGCTGATTGAAATTCTTTTCCCGCCTTCTGCGCCGGCATATCGTGCGTTTCGCAAGTTTACGCGCGCGCGTTCGCCCGGCTACCGATGAATTAACCCCGTAACTCTGGATTGACTCACAGTGAACGCTTCATTAATACATCTTGAAAGTATTCACTCCGTTCCGCGGTCAGTTTTCATCCACGCGGCTGAAAGAGCAATTTTTCTGTTGAAGTTGAAAAGAATTCTTCGTCTAGCGGTAAATATTAGATTAACTAACTTGCGAGAAGTTTTTCATTCCGTGTAAGAAACGTATGCCATCGCCTGATCTAGTTAGAGTAAAATATTGTTCCGACATTTGAACACGACCTCGCGATTTAAACGTTACGCTCTCGTATTCAGGATCAGTTCCGCGCCGAGCGAAAATGATTTATGAACCACGAATCGGTATTTATCGCATGTTTATCGCGCGAGAAATTAATACACAACCGTGCTCAGCCCCCCCCTGCTGAGGATTCTCGAACGGGACCGTTGCTCACCCTTCCGAGATAAGAACGTGAGGCGAGGGTCGACTAACCTAAATAAAGAAGGGTCGCGAAGGGTGGTAGGGCGGAGGGTTTGAAGCTGTTTCCCTGCGGCCTCCCCCACCGCTTCCGGCGTACGGGAGACCTTTCTTTCCCCCTTCCGGCGATTTCTCCTCCCCACCTTCCCACCCCCAACTCCGCCGGGGTCATCCATTCTCAATTGTGCAAAATCAAGGGTGGCCGACCTCGCAAATTTACCTTGTTGCGCTACCCCCGCGTTTTGTCATGCTAATGTCTTCCCTACTACCCGATGTGCGCGCGCGCGCGCGCGCCACCACTTCTTGCCACCCCCGCATTTTGATAAAAGTGCGACGCGAAAAGGGGCGAACTTGCCGTAATTCTCCGGGCGCTAACCTCGTGAAGTACAGAAAAGTTGCGCGCGAGGAGGGGGGGGGGGGGGGGGGGGGAGGTGAAAAGTTAGCTCAATTCGCGATATTAGAGGCGCGAAGTATGCGAGAGAGGCGACATTCAAGAAGGATAGTTACCGCAATTTGCTGTATTAATATCGTACAAATTGCACCTCTAAAGCAGCCCTCTCGCAATAAGCAGGATAACGGAGTCCGGGCAGACAACCCTCATCGTTTACGATTTAATGATGTGCAAGTGCCTCTCACTGCTCGCTTACCTTTCTGAATCTCGAATTGCGGCCAGTTTATTTTTGCGAATATTTCATCGACGATATTCGAATCACTTTTTCAGAGCTAACCTTATTTCAGCTGGCGGATGCTGTTCAGATATTCACTGCTGACGAGGACTCACGCGTCGAGACGTTGGACGGTGATTACGTTTCAGTATTGAAAATGGTCGTTACGAAGACAACTGCGTGGCATCACTCCGCGTAATTATTCGTAATCCGACACTGTTTTACTACCTCGAGGGGGAAATAAAAGCATCGCTCATCCGTTCGCAGGCTGGCATTATCGGCGTGTGTAATGCGTCCAGTCCCCACCTACCTAGCCCACCTACCCACCTACCAACGTACCTACCTACCTACCTACCTACCTTGGAATATATAGGGGAGGCCGGCAGTGAAAAGCAATAACAGTAACAATGCTGATAATCATTACACCGGAGTCCCGGTCTTAATCTCACGGTTACCCGTGGCAACCGCGCCGTTCGTTGCACTAATCAATTCCGTATAACGAGAAATAACATGGCCCCGGCGCCGTTAGGAGTTTCCCCAAGATCCTCGCAACTGGAAATTGGAATCCTGCGAGACATAACCGCCGCGCCGCGCGCGACAAAGAACAAAAGACGCACGCTGAGCTGCCGTGCGGAAGGAAGCTGTAGAAGGGGAATAGGGGGGGATGGGGTTGAAGGCGGGGAGGAACGGAGATGAAGAGAGACGAAGATGGACGAAGAGAGAGGAAGAGAGATGCGGAAGGTGAATAAGAGCGACGCCGTCTGAGCACCGAAGGCCGTTACGAACTGTCAGATCCAATGTTCCAGCTGGTTCGACAAATCCCGACGGGGGTTAACGGTGCACCGCCCTAAATCGGATGTATGCACTGTTGATTGAGGCTTGCCTGTCTCTCTGTATCCCTCTGTTCCTCCCACACCCACTCGTTCGCCTACTCGTTCGCCTACTCGCTCCCGCTCCTCTGCGTTCTCAGTCCCAGTCCCTTTCCGCACTCGAAGTCTCTTCACTCACTCGTAGCGGCAACAATTTGCTCGCCCGACATCCTCTCTCACCCTCAACCGCCACCCTCCCTCTCTCTCTCTCTCTCTCTCTCTCTCCCTCCATCTCTGCTTTCAGCCCCCGCAATTCAGCGTCCGACACTCGCCGACGATTTGAAGCAGCTTCAAGTGGTACACTGCCGGCTTAGCCAAAACGGCCGATCCGAATATCCCACGCCTCTCCCCGTTCCCCGCTACGCAGGCCACGGGAACGAAGGCGTGCTTTTCCGGATGCCTTACAAGCGAACGGGCTCACGGGAACAGAAACGAGTTTCTCCTCGGCAGCCGAGAATTGTTTGCCCTTCGAGCGCGGCGAGTGGCTCGCCGGAACGGGCTGGAGATTTCGCAGAGTGATTTGTCGCTTTCGTTCGGGATAGCGATTGGGTTCGTCGGACGATCGAAACCGAAGTCCGGATTCGATACGTTTTCCTTCCCAATTAGCGGGAGTCTCGACAGGGAGACCCTTATTGGGATGATAATGAAATCAAAGCTATCCGTACGCGTCTTCCCCATGCCTTTTTCCACTCTCCCGAAGCGGTTCCCCCGCGGATTCTCAATCAAATCGATCCCTCGCGCTCGCCCGTCCGCGCCATGTTTTATCTTTCTCTCCTGCGAGCGGAGCACCAGGGTTACTCGAACCGATGACTTGATTAAGAGGATTCTGCAGCGTTCCAGGTATACCGTGGATACCTGGGAGCAACGCCGAGTTGGCTCTCATCGATCCTGGCGGATTCATTATTCACTAGATTTGCGGAGGTCGGAGGTCAGGAGCGGAAGGAGACGAAGACGGAGCGATCGCTGCCGCGGCAAGAGGGCGGGAGGGAGGGAGAGAGATAGGTAGGAAGAGTGGAACCGAGAACGGGAGTGCGGGAGAAACGGAAGGCATACATTTATTAAATGTCGACAGCGCCCCGTCTCTGCCGACGGGAAACGTTCGTCGGTCGGCGAAAATTTGCAATGTTTATTATCCGAGCATTTATCACCTCTAAGTTGTACACCAACCCTCTCCTTCCTCCGGCTTCTGCCTTCAGTTCTCGTGCCTGTTTTCCATCATCCGTCTCTATGTACATCTTGCCATATTTCTGTTTCTCTCTCTCTCTCTCTCTCTCTCTCTCTCTCTGTCTCTGTCTCTCTCTCTCCCTCCCTCTGGACGTATCTCTATCTATCCAACGCTGACTCGCCTACTGCGCTCTACGCAACCCCCTCAAATTCTCCCCGTGGCTCTCAGCGCCATTCGGCGCGATTGAATAATTCCTCCCCGGCAGCAACAAACATCCCCCGCATCGCGAGTCGCCCGGGTCAAGCCGGCAAGCTCTCTCGGCGGCCCCGAGAAGGAAGCTGGCCGCGATCCGCGCTAATCAAATTAACTCAGCGCCTGGCGGCCGCTCTTTGCCGAAAAAATAATTGAAAGCCAGCGAGGAGGCGGCTCCCGGCTGGGATTGATTAAAACAATTTAATTAATTTCCCGGTCATCGCGCGTGCCGGCCAACGCGAAGCCGAACACGAAAGAGAGGTACGTTGCAGCGGAGAAAGGAGTTTGACGGTCAATTAATTATCGGACAATGAGCGTCGGGGCGTCGGCTAATTTCGACTCCGACGCGAGCCTCGGGAGCGCCGCGACGGCCTAGCACCGTGCGGCGTCGCTCGCCGTCGGGGAAAAAGTGAAATTCGACGGACGTTCGGACCCCGCGTAACGGTTTATCGACATTAACGGGCGAACGGTCAGCAACCCCCGGCATCGTTCCTGATCGTTCGCTCGATCAATCCTATCCCCTTGCTACACCACCCCCTCCCCCACCAAGGCCGCCCACTTCCCACCGCCCTGCCCCTTAGTCGACTTAACAGCTTCTCCACGAGAAATCGAGGGAATTGGCTGGCTCGCTCGTCGAGGAGGAAATTCGTGCTCGGCGGAGTAAGAAAGAATTGCGGAGAATGAGCGCGCGGAGTGAAAGAAACCGGGCAGGGGGGTGGAGGGGAGAAACCTAGCGGCAGAGACAAAGAGGGTGGCGAGTGGGGGTGGCGGCGGAATAACGAACACTTTTCCACGATTTTCGCGAAATGAGATTTATGCTCGGTGGCACGGACCGAAGCGCCGACGATAAAGAGGAATCGATTGGATTGGCCCGGGGGGTACGTGGGGGGGGGGGGGGGGGGGGGGGCTTGCTGGCGATAGAGACCGAGAGAGAGAGAGAGAAGGGGAGAGAAGGTGGGAAAGGAAGCGAGTAAACTTTCGACTTTCAACTTTTGACGCCCGGCCAAACATTTGCTCGGGCATAATCCGAACGAGCGGGCGACGAGTTTGGCGAGAAATAGTTTTCGCGCCCGAGCGACCGACGCTTCTTAGGCCACGGGTGATTTCTTGAGGACGTAGCGGGGTGGGTATTATCGATGCCCCGGGGGTGGGGGAATGGGTGTCAATTTGAGCGCGAGAGCTCCGTCGATGAGCGAGAGCAAAGGCTCGCATCGAATGGCACGAGATGAATGCGTGCGATTCGCCGGGGCGGAAAGTGCTGCGGATTCGGATGATCTCTGCTCCGATGGAGGCTAATTTCGCGTGACGTCACGGTCGCACGCCGACTGATTACTTCGCGGCACTCGCGCAGAGTGCCGGCGTGCGGCACCGGAGTCCGCTGAATAGCTCGATTTCCCGGTATTGCGGTAAAATTGGTTGAAGAGCAGAGCTCGAGTGTTTCAATTCTTGGTACGATGAAAAATCGTGCGATACACGGTAAGGGATTATCGAGCGATCGAGATCGGTGGTTTCGGATGTACGGCTGGCAAGGGAGGATCTATATATATATATATTACCTATATATTACCTACAGATATAGGAGAGGAGAGGAAGAGCGGGAAAAGTGTATCCGCGTATTTTTCCATCCGCCTCTCCAGAGTGTAATTCGGCCATGATGGTTTCTGGACCGATCCGCCAGGGACGCCGGCAATTTTTTTTTTCGCCCGTCCGCCTCCGCGCCGCCATTCTCTCGCCGTCGCTGAGAATTATATTCGGACGATGGAATACGGCGGAGCGGAACGGAAATCGAAACTCTGCCGCTCGTCGGACGGATAATTGAACGGAATGATGATAAAACCCGGGTCCGGATCGGGTTCGCGGAAGCCTTAACTACCCACCCTCGCGGCTTGCTGTCCCGCGAGGACGGGACTATCCGCTGCAAAAATTATCATACGCCCGGGGCAAGGCGAAACGTCGGCGGCGGCGGCGGCGGCGGCCGCCAATTAAATGGCACGCAAAGGTTAATGGCTTCGTCGCGGAAATTCAAGGCAGCCACCGCTACGCCCCCTTTAATTTACACCGAAATCCTCTTCTTCCCATCCGGAAACAACAATTAACTCACTTACGCCGAACGCCATTCATAATCCGACGCTCACTCCGGCTCATTACAACCGGAACTCCCAATTGATCCGCCGCTCGCGGCTCCCAGCGGCCACACGCTAAAATTTGCCCCGAATTCTAATAACTCCGAAAAATACCGCCCGTCCAACATTCCATCGGCACATCGTTAATGCCCCTAATTACGATCTCCGACCGCAGCGGCCGGGAAAAATAAATTTTCCGCCTGTCGGTCGCGTTTCGGGCCCGGCCTCGGTCCATCGAACAATTTTCGCGGTCAATTAACCCCGCCACTTAATGAGGATGCCGGAAGTGAAACGTACACCCCCCTCCCACCTCCCTGCGCTCATCCGCAACACGGCCGAGGCGTAACTGATACCAATTAAATCCTGAATGGGCACCGAGAGTGGCTAGGTATGTACCTTACGTGGCCGGCGAACTTCGTGCTCGCATCTGGGGGACAGCCATGGCTGGCAAGGGCTTCCCAGGGCTTGCCAAGGGTGGTAACTGGCCAGCAGGGGCTGAAAGGGATGGGAATGGGTGGCCGTCGGTCGGAAGGGGTGGACGGGGGCGGGTAACAGAGTCCGGGGGTGTAGTCCGCGCGTGTAACACAAGACCGAACCGGCCCTCGAGCCTATCCGCGACAAGTACAACAGATGGAAACAAGAACAACAAGCGCGACCGTAACACAAGCAGCCCTGCCCTCAGGGGGGGAGGGGTGAGGGAGGGCGTGCGGTTTTCTCTGCTATCAGCTCTTCCAGGCTCGGAGCCTCGTCTCGCCCGTCCGTTTGTCCGCCCGTCCGTCCGTCCGTCCGTCCGCCTGTCCGCTCCCGACGTAGACGCCGCGAGTCTGTTTTCAGACCTCCACCGAGACGCCCGACGTCCGAATCCTCACTTTAATTGACCGAGCCTCTAACGACGAGCATGAACCCCCTCGCGGGGTAGCAACCGGTAATTGGAATTGCGAGTGGAGCTGGGCGGGGTGGAACGGAAAGCCTGCGATGTAACTTTGTTTGTACCGATCGACGGTCGGTTTCGAACGGATAAACGAAAAGTGTGTTGGTCCGACGGTGTGTGAGAGAGGGAGATAGAGAGAGGAGTGGAATGAGCTGGAACGTCGAGCGTTTGGGATGCAGTGACTTACGTCGTTAATGCGGTTAGGAGAATGAATGCGATTCTACGAGAGGGATGGACAAATACAGATGGCCGGTCGGTGCGTGCAGGGCTTTGCGGTCAGTTGCCGGATGCTATTTGATGCTCGCACGTTCGAGCGCCGGTGGCCGAGGCGAATGCCAAAATGTCGATGTATTGTTTCGCGGCACTCTACTTACGCCGGCCGCTGTAACAATGTTGCCGGGCGGGAACGGTGTTCGGTTAATGCGGCTAGTGTCTCATGAAATATTTCTAACGCATAGTTTCCGCTCGGCGTTCGAGCGGTCGCTTTGTTCGCATTCGCTAGCTCTTATCATTCTTCCGCGAAAGGTAAACGTTTCGCGTTCAGCGTACATTTAACACGTCATGTTCAAATTTTAATTGTCACTTGTAAGCGTACAGGAACCGTCTAAACGAGCAGGTTTGTCCTGCCGTAACGATAACTCTTCAGCGAACGCACATTTTACTATTCGAAACACCGCTTAAAACAGCGAAATATATAACCAGTTAATTGCTTTCCGCCCCCATGTGATTACGCAATCTCACTTATGGCATTGTATTTAATAAAAATCGTATTCCCGGTAATTCCGGTGCGAATCAAACCTTACCCCCTTTCTACAGAGACTTTCACATTTATTTGTTTCGCAATCCACGGACGTCAGCCAGCCCACTGCACCTGAAACCTTGCGAGTTCGCAAATTTCCTGCTCTCGAAAGAAACTGCCACTGAAAAATAATCTTTCAAATCCGCAGCGTGCAAGCTGCCGATTTGCATACGCGCGCGCCGCCTGTAAAGCCTCCGACGCTGAATGCGGCGCGCGCGTGCGAATCTATAAACTGGCCGTCGCAGGAGTCGCAACAATGCCGTGCGAATAGAAACAATGCGGGTCGCAATAATTCTGACGGTCGTCCGGCGATAAATCGCTGTATCGAAAATCCTGGCCCGGGTCGCAGTCTACGACAGCCGCCTATCTACCCGGCGACGAAATTTAATGGCTCGCCTCATAGCCGAGTCACCCCCTCCCCCCCCCCCATCCCCTCCTCCCGCCCGGCCACACCAAATTGCTCGCGCCTTCCGCGAATTGAACGTCGCCGAAAGTAATTGCCGCGAAAGTATAATCATGAACGCAACAGGTACGTCGTTACGTCGACAAACTTGTTCGCAACGGCAGTTTCTGCCGAATGCCGCTTCCCTCATCACTCTCACCTCGTCCCCCATTGCTGGCCGATTACTTTGTAGATAAAAGTGAGTATTAGGAACGAGCCCGAAGCGTTCGGCGAAGTTGAACCGAATGGCTCGGCTGGTTTATCTCCCGATCGAGGCCAAATGCGCGAGCTATGCGTTTAGATACTCAGCGTTTATATGATCCTCCATACTGCGCGAGAGCCTCGAAAAATGCGCGATACAATTAATACTATAATCCGCTGCGATCCGATTTAGTTTTTATCCTCATATGAGCCGCTCATTGGCCAAATCGTTCAGCTCCGCAGAGCGGAGAGCGGAGTAAATTGATGCAGTATCCTCTATAAACAAAGAACTGTATAATCGTACGATCTTTCAGTTTCACTGCATTTCTCTCATAATATTAAGCCTCGATATATTAAGCTTCATTAATATTAAGCTATAGGAATGAATGCGTCCGCACGTAAAAACTTAAGAATCCTTCGGACGTCTCGACTGAAAGATGAAGAAAGAAATGTTTACACAAAGAGCAGCATACCTATAATATATTATATGCAAATGTAAGTTTTTTTTTTTTCGGAGAATACGATGCATCGCACGTTTATGATATGAGGCAGATTATCAAAGGAATGGCCGATGAAGATTGTCGCGCTAAAATGAAGGTTCTGCGTCGGCAATGCCGTCCTCGCGCGACTCGGAAATTAACGTCCCCCCCATCGGGGTGCCGGCTGGATGGGGCAAGTTTTCCAGGCTCGGGCAACGGGCGGTAGGTGGAAACTGGCGGCGGCCCGCCCGGTTTCCTGAATTCCCAGAACGTCCGCAGTTCCATAAGTCGCCGGTAAGATCTCGTCGAGGCACGGAGGGCGGAGTGCGCTGTTGCTGCCGACTCTATTGCCGGCGAACCCTGGGATGTACAAAGGGATATCGAGACTACTGCATTGTTGGAAACACAGTCCAACTGAGAGGAATGCATTATTCAACGGCCGCTGCCCGCTCTCTCTTTCTCGACAACTTTCTCCTCTCTCCTTCGCTCTCTCTGTCTCTATCTCTCTGTCTCTCTTCCCTCCTCCCGCTTTCTCTTTCTAGCATTCTGCTTTTGCCTCGACTTCAATGGATGAGAATTCGTGCGAAACTACGGCGCAATTCCGCTAGTTATTGCTCAGGTTATTCCTGAGGCCACGTTCTGCCAGAGAGAGAGAGAGAGAGAGAGAGAGAGAGAGAGAGAGGGAGAGAGAGAGAAAATAAGAGATTTTCGGTCTTGAAAGTGAAACGTCCTTAATTTCCGCAATGCCACTCGGTGCCGCGGTTATTCATGAATTTTTATCCCGTAATTAACCCCTTCGCTCTTCCCTTCTCATCCAGCTGCGCCGGCCACTTAAAGTAATTGTTACTTTGTTAAGCTCGTCCCTTTTTATTCCCGCTTCCGCTCCGCAAGTGCGGCTCGCCGCCGAGATAATTAAGTGTACTCCCCGGCCCGCGATGAAAAATATGACCGTTGTATCACTGGCCCGGTTTCCGGTTGCAGGGCGCAACAATGGCGTTCGATGATCGTCGATCCTGTCGTCGCCCGTTAACACGAACGCGTATCCTTCAGGAAAAGGGGGCGTAATCTTCGGCTCGCCCCGGCCATTTACGTTTTACTCACAGCCGATAACGCGCGTTACCTCTCGACTGGCTTCCACCGGAAGCGGCTTCCTCGGATTTCGAGGAGCAGCCCCGGCTTGCCGCAATCTGTATTTATGCGCAACCGAACCGAGCGGCGGCCCGCGGAAAAGGAGCAGACGGAGCTCTCGCGCATAGAACGGAGGTTGGAGGTGGGAGGTGGGAGGGGGGGAGGTGGATCTTGCCGAGAGTCGGCGGGAAGCAGACAGCGAGATGCCCGAGGTGCACGGAAAAATTCCTTTTCGAGGAGCCTCATCCCTTCTCATCCCTCCCCACGTTTCTCCCTACCAGGAATCCTCCCTGCCACAGAGGGATGAAAAAGGGACGGGTACTGTTCGGGCCGAGGGGCTCGGAGGGCGCACGGGTAAAGAGGGAGGATGATTTTTCTTATCCGGAAATTTGACGCGATCCCTCGGGCAACTTACCCCGGACTCGAAATGTCCTTGGCCGAGTAGGGGGATGAAGGGATCGTTACTCCCGTGGAGTCCCGGAAACGGCGATGCACTTTCGGCGCGACTCACGAAATCGGTATCACTCATTGTCACTTCGCAGGAAATTCTTCCCAATTCGTCCCGGGCACAAGGATCATCCTAACGTTATGTCTCACGCGATGAAATCGTCCGTCTTCGGTTCCTTTCTTTCAGGGTCGTCTTCGTACCTCTTGCGAGAATCTCGGCGAGCGCTCGCAGAATTCTGACGTTCCTCCGCGTCTCATTCATTCGATTCCTCGTCTAATCATCTTAAGTCAAGGACCGAGCGCGACTCCCGCATGGCAAACAGTGTGGAACTTCACGGTTCGTCAATCGTGACGCCGGGAAGCGCGCGAGAATACATCTTCCTTTTCGGCGTCGTGGCAGCGAAATGTGCGGACGCGAAGGAGAGTAAAAAGAGGGAAAAAAGAGACGAGCTCGCCAGGAAGCCGTGGCACAAATGGAAAAACCTTTCTCGCCCCGCCCTTGTTTCCCGGCATTCGGGTTCCAATTATTTATGGAAAGCAGGTAGGGGAGGATTTAGATATCCCCTGTGTGCCTTGCCCATTATCATTTAAACTGGAGTCTGAAAGGGTCCTGAGGTTGGCTCCGGTCAAACAGTCTCGGGCTTCGATAGGTAATTTATAAAAGGCAGACGGAAAGGTGGGGCCAGGGGGGGGGGGGAGAGTGGCCGGAGGAGCGGAAGAGGGATAGAGGGAGAGGAAACCTTGAATTCGATGAGGAGGGCGAGGTCGAAGAATCAAACGAAGGTGGAACGTGAACCGGTCCGGTTCTCTGTCTGAGCGCCGCGAGAGAACAGAAAGCGGGCAAATAGAAAGAGTAGGAGGGAAGGGAGGGGATGGGTGGGTGGGTGGGGGGGGGGGGATAAAAGGAGTTACTCTAAAGGCATCAGTATGCATCAGGAATCACCGGCGGAGATTCTCTATCCGCTTCCGAGATTCTCTCATTCGCGCACCTTTTCTAGTTTTCGAAGGAAAGCCCCGAACCTTCTCTCTTGGCCGCGTGCCTTTCCCCTCGAAGTGTCCTAGGTCATTGACGTCTCGGATGAGGGACGTGCGTGGTCGGGAGGTGACGTCTGATTCCGTAACCGGGTGAAGGCAAGATATTCACTTTACGTAAGGTCTTTCCCAGTGACATTAGGAAACATCCGAAATGCATGTAATACCGAGAAAACTCCTGAATTCTAACAAAAAGTTTTCAAAGATAAAATTGCTACTATAAAGCGTAACGTTCACGTGTCGTGAAACGCTGCAGGTGTCCAGATACGAGCATTCGGCTTAGATATCGCGTCCAAGCTGAAACGTCGGTATGACCACGTTTCGAAATCCTTACTTCAATAGCTATTTCGTTCGCATAAGCGGTCGGGGAGTCGTGAAGGAAATGAGATGGAGGTGGGACGAAACTGGCGGAGGACGGGGGAAGGATGAAGGACGAACGTCGGGGGATCCTAAACTATCCGGAAGTGAAGGAGAAGAAGCGGGGTGGGTGGAGTGGGGGAGGGGGCGGGTGGTCGGGGGGGGTGGGGGGGACAGAGTCCATCGAGTGCACTCGGTATGCGGCACGAATCTGCACGATAAACTGCCCTTGCGATTTGTGAGCTTCTGGCGGCCGGGATGCGCCGAGATAACGCCGAACGAACCAGATGGAATGGCTCTCGGCTAGACGAGATAGAGACTGCGAAGGAGATCGCGAGAAAGTTAAATTGACAAAAGTCCGACGATCGGCCGTTTCCGGCTGTTTCGACCGAGCGGAACGTGACCGAGAATCCAAGCGCTATGACGTTCATTGGCGTTTCACTTGATTTTCCTTCGCCCGTCAATGTCCGATAAACACGTTACTCGATTGCCGTTTGTCCGATGTTCCTGTAACATTGACTTTGATAAGCCGCGGCCGTAATAATACACAGTTAGACTCGGATTTCAAGTTTTTTGAGATTCAGATTTTGCTCGCTTTAACCTTTACCATTACTTGACAACTGACGTTGGTATTGTTATGAACGTATGTAAGAGGAACGGTGTGCTTTATTTCGGATGCGGCTATTCGACTCGAAGACTGGTCAGGGATTGGCTTCTCCTGGTACGCCGCTACATTCATTTTTTCGGCCATATTTTCACGCTGGATATAACAGGTATGAAATTCCATTTATCACTATCGCGAGACGACGCTTGAAGTACAACTCGCGAAATCGAAAGAAGCCGACGTTCAAGGTGGGAGTCTCTTATTTAAGTTGAGATCTCAGTCGCAGATCGATGCGTTGGAAGCAGGCCCTCGCGAGTGGATTGCCAAGCGGGCGGAGGGGCGAAATCGGTATGCAGGCCAAATCCTGCCACGATAGACTCGCCTCCCCGCGAAAGTTCGCCAGTAGCTGCGAGATCATCGAGCTACCGCCATGGCCAATAGCCGAGGAGGTATTCCGACCAGCCAGACGTGGGGGGTAGACGGACGAAGAGAGAGAGAGAGGGAGAGGCCGACCGGACGAACGAGAGAAACGGAGAGAAACTGGCACACGCCAAACATACGCGAACGAGGATGGGACATGATCGAGCGAGCAAGGATACTGGAAGCGGAATCGGGACGTAGAAGAAGGAGCGGGGGGACCGGTATAAATCGAAGAAGTTGTATAGAAACGAGAGCAAGCAAAATATGAAGAGGTGTGAGAAATCGGGCGGGGGAGGAGGAAGGACATGAAGGAAGTAGAAAAGAAGCGTAGAAACGGAGACACGCTCCGAGATGGTGAACCGAGGAGGAGGGAGGGGAGGAGGGTAGCAGGAGGGTAGCAGGAGGATGGGAAGGGTGGCGGAGGGTGAGATAGGCGAGCCCTGCCAGAATTCGATTCCTCGATCGAGGCACGAACGGACGCGGTCGGAATGCACAAGCGCGGATCTTCGTTCCGGACTCTCCAGCACGCCTCCGAAGGCAACCAGACCGAGTCAAACTTGCTATTCGACGTATGTACGCCCCTGGCGTGATTGTGGACGCGCCACGAGCTGAATTTTCCTTCCGCCCATCCTTCCTGCCAGCCTGCTTCCTTGCCTGCCTGCCTGCCTGCCCGCCTGCCTGCCTGCCTGACTGCCTGACTGCCTGACTTTCCTTCAGGTTCGCCGATCCTGCATCGCGATAGAATGGCGTGTGAGAATTGTCGATGGACGGCAATCGAGAGTTGCCGCTCCGTGCGGAGGCATTTTACGGACCCTACTGCCCGCAGGAACGTGGACAGTTTTATTGTCGATCGACCGACCGCTTCATAGATTCTGTTCCCTAGCCGAGCGGCCTGTAATGGAATTTGGTCATACGTAATGAACGACCGGGGTCCCGGTCAAGTTCCAGACGTTGCTGCAGGAGGGCTTGCAGTGGACAGTTGTACAGAGTGGTTGCTATGTCACGCATTGTACGAGGTCGTTATACAGAATCGAAGTCAAGGTAGGTTTTCGTGAGATGCCACATATGACTGACAATAGAGTGAAATTTGCCATTCTATACCAATGTGATGGGAAGGATACCGATAGCGATGGAGACAGTGCCATAAAAGTTGATTGAAAAATAATTCCTGCGTAATTCCTGCACGTTGCTCTGTATAACATCGTGATAAGAATCACGCTAATTGCAAACAGTTTTCGGAACATCATCGACGCACCGTAGGAACTTGCGTCGGCCAAGTATCTATCCTACGAGAGCGTGTAGATGTTGATTAATGCGATGAAGCCGAAGATTTTAAGTTTTAATTACTCCGAGGCCCCGACCGGAAGTCTTACAGATTGGACCCTGCCCCCATAAAATTCTTTCGCTCCGCTCTCCGTAACCCAGCCTGGTCCACCCGCTATATACCTGTCTCAAACTTCTATTTACGGTCGCGCCAGTTCCGTCAGAAAATCGTTCATTATCGCGCTTCCTTCCGAACTTGATCAGCGCGGCTCTACCTTTTTTTTCCCCCCCACTCCCCATCCCCAGCCTCGCGAGCATCGTATCGATTGAACCGACCGGCACGGAAAGCAGGTGGCTCGGCGGTCTGGCGTGGCAGGGCAAATTTGTCCGCTCGCACTTCATCGAGTTACGCCGAAGTCAATAACTGGGGGTCGCGCGAGTCGTCGAAGTCAAACTGCGGAAACATTAACTTCGTCGGTCCGGAAGAGCACGTGCCGCCATTTTAATTAGCGCGAAAAAAGATACACGGCCGAGCGCACTTCGGCCCATCGATATACCGTCCCTCGCCAGGGGTGGAGAGAGGTTGGTCGAGGGGTGGTGGGCTTGGTTATAGGTACGACGAAAGAGAGAGAAAGGAGAGCGAGAGAGAGAGAGAGAGAGGGACAGTGAACATCGTCGAACGGAGTTTAATTGGAATCCGAAAGAGCTGATTTGAAAATTCGCCGATTCCCAATTCTGCTCGCTGGAAAAGTCTGATTTAATTAGCGACCGGCCCGCAAAACTTTCGGGGGCCGAAGCGGCGAAAAAAAAGGAGAGCGGTATGGCGAGCCAGAGGGTTATTAAGAAAATCAAAAATTAACAAATCGCTGGATCGAACGGCGACGAGTTTATCGGCTTTGGCAAGGCCGACGGGTATCCGACGACGACTCCGACTTCCGAAGTTGGCCGAGAAGCCTGCTGAGCAAACGTGCGAGCGCACTCCGCGAGGAGTAGTCGTTAACTTCGTTAAAGCGGATCGCTAAAAACGGCTCATGACAACAGCGTCGTCCGTGAGTAACAGCGATCTTCGAAGTTCCTTTATCGCGTGCATTAAACTGCAACGCGGCGGGGCACTTTCGCGCTCGCGCCGCCCGACGTCAGTTTCCTTTATCTCGTCCCTTAATAATTCCCCCCCCTAACAAGATTAATATCGCCCTTAAAAGCCTCCCGGATACCCTTCAACAAAGGCGGAAAGGCACAGCTTCATTCCACCCTATTTTTTTTTTAACTCCCGCTCCTGTCAGGATTAACCATTAAGCGTCGCGCGAGTGAAGCTCTTCGAGGCCTTGAGAACAATTTCGTGACTCGACGTTACAGCCCGAATCCGTTATGTGCGGACGATGCTCGTTGCGTCTCGTCGGGTACCTATCGCGGGTTCGGAAACTTGTGTAGGTTGTGTAGGTATATCGGTGGAAGCTGTTTGGAACAGAGAACAGTCGATTCTGATAATTTCGTTAACTGGAAGACAGCGCGATGCGCAGTATCCTACCTTCCTGTCCTCCCCCTCCCTCTTCTCTTCGTCCGCGATCGTTACTTTCCGATCCCGTATCCCATCCCTTCAGCGGGCCCTTCGCCACCCTTTCCTGCCGCCCTTCGGCCCGCTGTCGATGAGAATGTTCGAGCGAGCAGGGGGCCGGCCGCTTAATGGTCGTCAGAATTTCTGACACCCGACCCTGCTGAGCGATCGCAGTCAGGGGTAAATTGGCGAAATTGATAAGTGCCCAGAAGTAATTCCCCTCGCGAGCTCGTTCCCGGAACAACTTGATCACTCATCTCCCGCCCGGGATGGACGTAAATGTTCCCCGGCACTGACAGATTCGGCCATTTTCCTCGTTACGTCTCTTTATGCGACTTTGATAGAGGACTGACGTTTTACGGACTCCCCGGACTCCGGCGAACCGGTAAAGACGCTATCTCGCATGTACAGAGTGAACCGGAATCTCATTATTCCAAAGAATGTAAGGCTATATCTGCCGCGGTAACGTTAATAAAAAAAAAAAAGTGACGTATCCGTCGAATATTAGGAACACGCATCGATTTTCCGGATTAATTGGGGGGAAAAAAAGTAATATGAAATGGCGGGAGGAAATAGTCAATCACGAGGTATCGGGTAAAAAATTGGAGGTTCCGTGACGGACACGCTCGACGCGATCGTCATTCCGTCAATCATTACGGGCGGCGCCAATCAATTTCAGTCGGCCGCGGGACGATTTATTTCGGTGAATAATCAAGCGCCTTTATTACGCGCGACAAGCAAGGACCGGATGATGGATAGTTTCCGTTACAGGGGCTCAGAGGGCTGTGTAGGAGGGGGAAAGGGGGCGGGGGGCGGGGGGTCGACAGTCGAATCGGTCGAATATCGACGTCGACGTCGGATGCGATTGAATTAATTTCCGTAACAAGAAGGCCGCGGTCGGGCACCGTTGACAATAATTACTGTCCTGTTCCGCCGTTCCGCCGTGTTCCGCACGCCCGCTCGAGCGTGAGAGCCGACGTTAAGAAGCGCACGATCCCAATTTACACTCGCGGAGCCGCGCGCGTCCACGTCGGGCACGCGCACACGCGCGAATCCCCGGGCTTACGGGATCGGCTAAATTCGCGGATATCCGAAACTAATGCCGGGCTCGAACTCTCGCGACCGCGCGAATTAGCGGAAACCTTAAATTCCGGGATAGCTGGATCGGCAACCTAAATTCGTGAAATTCGCGTAACCGTGAGTTCGCAAATGCGGCCCGTTTCGTTCGCATCCCGGATTCAAAGGATCGCGGTCGAGCCTCGGATTCGTATTCGGCCGATCGAAGGTAGGGGAAAAATTAGGAAAGTGTTGATCGCAAGGTGATGATCGTAATCCGCGTGCAATGTACTTCCGGAATTCATAGGACGTTTCCTTACGTAAGGACGAGTCTCGTGCACTCGACAGTCCTTTTTTTTTACGTCAAGGAAATCTTCGGAAGACTTCTGGCCTCCTTGGGTAGAGGCCAGCGTATGTCAGATTCATACTGAAGTATCCTGAACTGATACTGAAAAATCCTACGAACCTGTTCTACCTGTTGTTACATATAATCGACAAAAATTTATTAGCCCATCATAATTAAAAAATTACAGGAGCTGCGAGTCCAGTCGTAGACCCTTGTAAAATCGAGGCGTCGTGGCGAAAATCCTGCACGGCCGCCATTTTGAATTCAATCTCTTCCAAAAAAAAATAGTGTATGTACTCAATGGTATGTATAATACCACACTCTTTTTGTAGTCTTGATATATTTTGTAGTTTGTCCGAAAAAAATTCCCCAAAAAGGCCTATTTTTAAGGCCTCTAGAGTGGCCTAACGCCTTAAAGGCTTCAGAGTCGAGCCCTTCGTCCAGTTCAAGATTCGAGTTTGCTCGGCAGCTGAGCTCTCATGAATATCCAGATCGAAGAAAATCGGGGCCGGTGAGAAGCCAAATTGACGTAGACGTTGCAGGCGGCGGGAAGTGTCTACCTTGAACTGAGGAACTTCTCGCCGGTGAGGGTTAACACCTGCACGGATTCGGGGCCCATTGAAACGGTAGGATTTAATCGGTGCTAATTGTAGGAGGACCGTCTTAATCCTCGCCTGCCAGAGAATACCGTCTGTGTGTGCGTGTATGTGTGAGAGAGAGAGACGGCGAGAGAGAGAGAGAATTAGATGCATTCTCCTGCGGATTACCTGATTCCCTAAAGTGCGACTCGACCGGCTTTCACGGCTGACGATTATCCGACTGCCGGACGATTCATTCGCCTGAGTGGAAAGTTTCAGGTCGTGGGCAGCGATAACGCTCTGCCGTGAGACAGTCTTCTTTCCGAATCGCAGGGGTGTAAAGACAGAATCGTTTTCGAGTCCACGATACCGAATTGCATAACACAAATTTGATATTTACATCAAAGTGTATCGCATAGAAAATAAACACAGTAAGGCTTCATGGTCTCTAGTGTCACAGCTTCAGGTATCGATCTTTCCCAAGACACAACCCTATATTTTTTTCCAAGTACATACGCATTCGACGCTTCAGTCGATCCAATCAAAAACATACCCTCCGAAAACATCCCCTCGGAACATCCATCACAGTCAGCCTACCGAAGTACAGTGAAGTCATCAACTTTAACAGAGTCCACCGTACGTAGCAGACTTGACCGGCGTCGCCGTAAAAGAAGCGACGGAATTGAGCTGATGGGAGAGAGCTACTCGAGAGTCGTTCGAGTAGCCGAAGGACTTGGTACGTGAGCATACCGCTGCAAGGACGAGAAGGAAGTCGGCCAGGCCGAGGGACGATCGGCGGGCAGCGAGCGGTCGGTTGGCCGAGGAGCCAAGGTACGAGGCCAGTGACTTATACGCGTTACAGGTTAGGAATTCGAGGAGCTCAGGGGGTGGCTCGGGCCATGCAATATGTATTGGCCGTACGTGCACGATATTCTATTGGCTTTTTAGCGTTACCCTCCCCGCACCTCCATTCTGCGAGCCGACTTCCTTCCCGTTCGTTGCCAGGCGCCTTCCACCGGCGGCTATCCCGCGGGAACGTTTTGCCCGTTGTCCTTGAAGCGTGGCTCCATTTTTATGCGCCATAAGGGTAGGTAAGTAGGAGCGGGGTAGAGTCGCAGGGACGGTAAAGAAGCCGCGGGTGGCCTCGTAATTTTCGTGAGGGCTCCCTGGGACATTTTAGATCGTCCTCCATTGTCTCTCAGCTGATCCTCCTTTATTTCCCTTCTCCCTCCGACCTCCAGCACCTTTCGCCTCCTTCGGGTTCAGTGATGGCCCTCCCACGGATCCACTCGCGGCCCTGCCTCGTGGCTTTGAGGCTTCGGCTTTCCCCCTTTCACGGCGTTTCGCCGGCTCTCTGGCCTACTTTTCCGCACCGGATGGCGAAGCTCGCATGGAAATTTGGATTTTCGATCCGGCTGGAGGCGCGTCGTGAAAATCTGACGTTTCGCGGCGCCGCGTTACCGTAATATCCGAGCTGCCACGCTTTAATCAGCTGGCCGGATTTAACGGACGCGCGGCGTCTGTACCTTTGACAAAATTCGAAAAATCACTTCTACCCTTTGTTCGGGCTGACAATTGTTATCTTCCGCCCTATTCTGTGCCAGGACTGTAACGGTCGCAAAAAGATGCAAAGGAAATAGGAGATAGAGAGAAAGAGAGACAGAGAGAGGAAGAAAAGCACAAACGTTAGAGACCGAAAATAGGTTGAGAATGGCGGACGGGGGTGGTCGGGGGTGGAAGAAGAGGTGCAAAATAAGCGACCACGATTGGCAATCGCGCGGTACACGCGCAAACCCCTGGCACGGCTATCTTCCGGTTGGGCGGCAGGTGTCGAGCCAATTAAATTAATTTCAGCAACACGAAGGCTTCGCGGAACCGCTAACGATAATTGCCAGTGCCCCTCTACCCCCTATATCGGGCTGTCGATGCGAGCATTCAAATGAAGAGGGGCTCGCCCCTGCCGGCGAGCGCAGAGACATATAGATATAGCGAACCCCACTTGATACGGCTTGATATTTCCCTCCCCCCCACCGCGCCAATTTCCGCCGTTCTCCATTTATCCAGCTTCTCGCGTTTCCATCTACCCCGAGCCGAGCTCGTCGCTTCTTACGCCCCGTGGTTAATCCGAAGCGATGTCCGCGTCGGGCTAGGGACGCCTCGAACGTCTATTCAAGTTCTTGGCATCGCGAGGCTGATATCGAGTTTCTCGAATTATCGCCACTGACGGCTCATTCATTTTTGGAAGCGTTATATGCCGTTGACGCGGCTCAATATTCGTCCGCGATCTGCCGATTTCCGCGAGTAGCGGATTCGTCTGGCCCTTCTTTCGCTGTTATTCGACTGATTAAATCGCTGCTTCTTAGCGCCGGTTAATTTGACCCGACGTTCGGACGCGCTTCTAATTTCTGTTTGAATATTCGCTCGGCACGGTTTATATCGAATTTCGATGAATCGTCGATATCGATGGGATATTCAGTTTTGGACGGTTCGCGTTATGGGATCGTTCGTAAGCGAGCGCGATTGGGAGAATGAAAAATCGAAGCGTCGTAATTACATGCGGATAAAACGGCGAGTGAGAATTCGGAAGAACAGAATTGCCGTAGTAGGGGGTCGGCTTTTGAAAAGCGCGAGCTAATCGCGGCGAGAGGCGGAGGTCGAATGAAAATTTTTGCCCTCTCGCAATCTACTTGACCTTCGTTCGCTGCAGGGCCCGTATGTAACTCCCGGATTGTAGAACTCTCGCTCCGTCGAAACGAGAGGGCTTAATCGCCGCTAAGTGGGCCAGCTTAATCCGTAGTAGCTGGTTACGGGAGTTCTTGGAATTCCTGCGGATTACACGACTTCCCCCCAAATCGCGACTTGATTGGCCGAAGAAAACGGCTCGGCCGCGGATCATGGGGACAGCGATAGCTTCCACTTGCTTGATTTCGACTTGGGGGGGGGGTAGGGGCGGAGGGCTACGAAACTTTTCCGGGGAACGAATCCTCCTTCCGGCTCCGCTCGGAGTTTTCAATTGAATGTAAGTAGAACGCAAATTGTCGACTCCTTAGCGCGGGCAAGTTCGAAATTTCTAGTTTTCCAAATTGCATTGAATAAAATCCTACCCTCCGGAGGCAACTTCTAACTGCGACTACGATTTCGGTCGCGCGCGTGCGCTTAAACGGCGCAGAATTCTTCGCCGAGCGAAGCTGACGGAGACGAATCTCGGCACGATAGAAGGCTGCCATTGGCGACTGTAATTGCCGGTACGAGTATCCGGGCGGATCGAGTATCGGCGATGATTAGCGGAAGCGTTCTCTTTGTTTCGGGGGACAGAATGAGAAGACCTCCGAAATTTCGTGGATCGCGCCAGGAAAATCTACCGTTCGGCATTCCCTCCTCGGATTCCGAGCATCCAACATTGTCGCTCGACTCTCTCCTTCTTCCTCCCTCTCTCTCTTTCTCTCTCTCTCTCTCTCTCTATCCCTTAGTCTTCCCTGAGACCCTTCCTCCTCCCGCTCCGTCAAGCTCTTCCGGCTTGCCACGAAGAAATACTGAGACAAAACGACTGGAGCGTCCGCCGAGCGATAAATGAGACTTTCCCGTTCCCACCTCCGACTGAGCTCTTCTCACCCTCCAACCTCCCCTACCTCGGCGTGCCCTCCAGGGCGAATTGAGTCTCACGACAACAGGAATGAACGGGGGCCAAAGCTCACGGAGAACGTATCGACTTGACGAGATTCGCCGAATTAGTCGACTCTTCCCTAATTGGCGATGAAACCTGATCGACGGCGAGCGATAAAGAAAGGTTCGACGACAATGTGGGAAGCGGAGGATGCGGACAGGTTCGCGGAGCGCGGAATTGAAGTTGCCGGCACTGAGAAGGCATTCGATACTTTTTGATCGGTCGATCGAGCGACAGTTTAGCCGTGGAAAATGCGCCTCTCGAAAATCCTGCGCAGTCTTACGACGCTGGCCGGAAGTGGAACGGTCGAACTTTTACTGCCTGTCATACATAATTCAGGAAGGTCTCTCCGCCGGAGTGTCGGGCTCGGCGCAGTCGAGAGGACGTACCCGGGGGGGGATGAGGGGGGTTGAAACGTGAGGTGGTAGAGGGTGAAACGCCGGAGGAAACGAGAGATACCCGGTGCCGCGAGTAAGAAGGCAACAACTAATTGTAAGTGGGAACGTGTACTCGGGACTACTCCAATTTCAGTGACTCCGAAGACATGGAACTAATTCACGACGCGACCGTAGTTCGGCTAATTGTGTCGTTTTTACGGAAATTCAATCGAGTCTCGATCGAGCCCGGCGTCTGTTCAAACTTAACCGAAACGGAGGACGTTCCGCCGCAATTCGAAGGAAACTGAAAAATCACTGTCCGCAACGACGGAAAAGGAGTAAAATTCATAACGATCGGAGTATAATTTTCATTATCCAGCGTCCAGCTCCTGGAATCCTGGAAGAATATCGGGATCCGGGAACAAGCCGCGGAAGACAATCTGCCCCGTCTTATCTGTAATTCGACGGAAAGCTGTTATCGATCGGTCCCCCCCCCCCCCCCCCCCCCCACCCCCGGGGCCGCCGTCGGGCGAGCTTTGTACTCAAAAATATGGTCGCATCCGCGAGCATCGCGAAGGGGCAATTTTGTCAAATGAATCGTCCGAAAATAAATTTACGACGTCGTACGGCGATCGGATGTGCGCGTTTACCGTGGCTCGCTGCCTTTATCGGCAGCGTCTCCAGATCATGAAATATACATCCGAGCATCCTCCCTCTCACCTCCCTCCAGCTGCTCATCCCCCTCCCGGCGCCCTTCTTCCTTTCCCTTTACGCGCGATCGTTTCGTCATTCCTCCCTGGCCGGGCTGGCCAAGAATAAATTCCGATGAATAATGGATCTTAAATGGGCGAAGTTCGAGACGCCTGCGTCGCGTTTAATTAATTAAAAATGGAGTGCTCCCCTATCGTCCTCGGCGGGTAACTGACTGACGGGGGTCGAGGGGGCACACTAGTTTTCGCGTTCGACAAACCGCCGTAGACAATCGCGCGTGCGTAATCGGACGGAAGAAATAATTTCTTATTGTTGACTCTCTCAGCCTCCGAGGGGGAACGGGATCGGCGCAGAAATTTTGGGACGCGCCATCTTCTGCGGGCTGGCGTAAGTACGGATTAAAGGGAGTCGTGAAAGGAAGCAGTAAAGTTCCGCGTCAATTTTCGTTTAGTTAATTAGACTTCTACTCGCCAAGCGATGCGTTTCACTCCATTTTATTGTCAAATTTTCAATGTCTTGCAGACTAAGACAGATTTTCTATAAATATACCCACAGCCCGCGTAATTTAATTTTTCAAGCCACCAATTAATATTGCACAGCGGAGACTCAGCAACGTACCTCAGTTTTCCGCAAATAATCCGTTAAAATTCGGAAATTATCGTTTCCGTCTAGACTCGACACTTGAAATATTTTTATAGCTGCAATATTCGAGCAATAAAGAATATGACCCCACGTCGTACGGCACACCGCGCCGTATCAAATCATACTTCGCATCCTGTTATCGCCATCCTTCGTTACGCAACGCGTCCCGACGATGGGAGGCAAAGCTCGTACCGTAGTCGCGATTCCCGGCGTCGCCGAGCGATTCTCTTTGGCGAGCCGCGCGAGAGGAATGGCTCAAGTCTGGCAGGCCATATTAATTTGGGCGTGCAGCTGCTCATATAAGCGAGGCACCTCGCGAAGCATGATTATTCACGCGGACTTCGTCGGATCGCAACGACGACGCGGGCCCCGCCTTGTTTCGCGTTTCGCCGCGTAAAATTTACGACCGCCTTGTTCAGCCGCGCTCGTGCGCTCGTGCGCGCGCGCGCGCCCGCGCTCTTGCTCTACCCTACTAAAAAAGATCTTTACCGCTGGCTGGATGCTGGCAGACAACGGGCGACGGTGGAAAGGCTGAATGTTTCAAGCGCGACGCTGAACATTCGCGAGGACGGCGCTTCGGGCTTGTAGGTAGCGGCGAAAGGAATTACAGATAGAAAATGCTCGGAAACGGGGGAGGGGAGGTTGCGGGGCGGAAAAAGAGGAGAAAGAGCCGGCGGAATATCGCGCAGCGAGCCGCGATTGAAGCGATCCGCTGGAAGGAAGAATGCGATGCTTCATTGATGAACGAACGTTTTGTACTTTCCCTGCGATTACTTACCGCGGTGTGCGTGCTTCTGTGTTTGTGGGTGTGTGTTGGAAAGTGTTCGTGTTAGGGCTGTAATCATTTTATCTTTCAATATAGTCTTCAGCGAGATGGGTAGGGAGTAGTTGTTCGGTGAATGATGTAGGGGTAAGAAGGGTTGGAGAGTTCGAGGGGTTGTTTTCGTGTTCGAGGGCTGCGTGGGAAAATTAGGCGAATTGTAGAAGATTGTATTTTGCCCGGATATCGGGACTGAGGCTATTTTCCGCGGGTCGCATTAGCGTATGTAACGCATTATACATGTATGCGGTACGTGCGAGGCAATAATTTGGCGTTCCCATAATCGATCGAAAGTGTTAATTATCACGGACATCTGTCAGTCCCTCGTCAACGATAACGGCATCCGCCGCTAGAGGAGACGCTATTAATTACGATATTAACGTAGTAATGAGACCCGGAATTACAAAGGATTAAATTCGACGTACGCAAAGGGTGCCGAATAAATTCCATTATGAAAATGGCCGGACGGACGTGGTGGACAATTAATTGCAAACAGGCATTAATAATGTGCACGTTATACCGCGATCTAACCCGATCTAGCAAGAAACGATTGGTAGTATGCGAAGATAACCTCCTCTCATCACTGTACATTATTCGTGCCTGCATAAACCTTAATCAACATTTTCCACCGCCCCTTGTTTTATCGATTACCCAAATAATCAATTCTCCCTGCATATTTATAATACCGAGCTCGCTTCATTACGTAATTTCGGCTACTTTTTCAACTAGATCTACTATATCATATATTCATTATGTTTCCGAAACGTGAGATTAATCATGAATACATATTATCGTTACGACAATCGAGCATTACGATTCTGCCTGACCCGAAATCATTCGACTAGAAAATATTACCTTCATTACAGCCTTCCATTTACGTAACCGCGGCCATCCGCCATTTTCATTCAGACCTTTCGACTCTTCATTTTTCCTCTCCTTCTGCGCGGCTGCGGCGACCGAAGGATTGAATGTGAAACGTTACTTCTGCCGGTTACATCTCGATCGTCCGGCAAGCAGCCTCGGGCTGCCTGAGCGAGTGAAGTATGAATATGTAGAAGACGGTAGCTACCGGACAAGAGATCTGCGCCAGCGCTGGTAGCTTCGAGATTGCGATGAGAAAAAATAAAATGTTCAAATTGACCGTGGCGCCCAGGAGTGCCCGGAGGCGAGTTACATTGCAAATAGACGATCGGGAGGATGAAAGAGAAAAACGCAAGAGGCTTGCGTGAAGAAGAGCCTGCAATCCTACTACACGCATGCCGATCCGCCTTCATGCACTCCAGTATGTTACAGTTACACTGCAGTGTATTACACAGTTACACTCTAGTATATTACAGTCACACTGTAGTGTATTACACAGTTACGCTGTAGTACCGCATAAATCTTATACCCGAACTAACGAATCGAAATAAGAGAACAGATCCTACAAAGTTAAGGCGAAGCGTCCAGGCTTTCGATTATTCGAATTGTTCAGCCCCCAGCTGCGAATTCTCGAAAGTTCGTTGCTGGGAATTCTTGAGATTTTTGCCCGGCAGCGCTCGCGGAAAAGATGCGGGCAGCGGTCTTGGATTTGCCTTTTGAAGTATTATCCGTCCGCGATTGTATCGCCACTTCCTCGCCGCTCGTAGTCTACGCGCTCGCCGAAAGGGGGGAGGTAAACGGATGGATAGTACTTTATTGTCTGCCGAGACCTCTGACCCGGGCAAGAACAATCACTGCTCCGGGCCGGGGGTAAAGTACGGTGGCGAGAGAACAATTTTGGATTCTTTCCAGAGCGAGTAGTAAGGTGTTTGTTACGTATGTAGAATAATCGAGGAGCGAGGGGGTGGCTCGCGATGCTACCCGTCGGCCAAAAGGATAAATCCTGGAAGCGGGGCGGATTAAAAAATTCTACGTTTCACCGAAACCGCGGAAGCCCGGTGTAATCCCGGCGGAAAAATCAGGAGGCGCAAAATGTTCAGCCCCATCCGCGGCCATCCGTTTGAAGAAGATCAGTTCGCGGGGGTTGGGGGTGGGGGGGGGGGGGGGTGAATCTTTAAATGTATAACCGACGCACGGGCCTGCAACTGGGCGCCCTTAATGAAATTCTTTCGCCGTCGCTGCATCTATTACACGGCCGCCCCGGTAACGCTGCCAGAAATGCCATTCTGTAAATGAATCTGCAGATTTTAATCATTTCTTTGTTCGCCCTCCTTGCCGTCCACCTCCCCCCGGCTTCGGCGTGCCAACTCTTATTTTTATCATCGCTCGCGAATCTGCGAGGCCTCGAGGGTGTGAATTTAGCACTCTGACCGTTTTTAAGAATCGCGTATATTACTCTGGGATATCTTTTCGGGTCGTTAGTCACTTACAAGTTTTTTTGTCGTCCTCGGGGGGTGTACGTCACGTCTGACCTCTCAGAGAGTTCGGTCCGCCTGTTTTTAGAATCCTCTCGTAACGTTTCTTAAAGGGAATATAACTTTGCATAGCAGTGGTACGTTTGAATTTGTTCTATCATCATCACTCTATACTCAGTTTACATTCTTCGATAGAATTATTCTGAATCAATCGATCGCAACCCTTTCAATAGAAACAGGTTTCACTCCGCTTATACCGGTAAACCGTTAACCCACCCATTGCCTGTTGTCGACAGTTCTAATTCTACTAATCCATTCATGCCCGCAAACGCGAATCGTGTTCAAATTCTTCAAGGGCTCCGTGCGCAATCGAATTTTAGCGCTCAATAAAAGGCATTACTCTCAATTTGTAATGCACTTAATTGCTCATTCCCGCGTATCTATTAATTCGCAATCAAGTGTTCCGCCGGGTGGACTGCCGAAAATAATTTCCCGAATTGTTTCGCCGATAAAACACAGGCAGGATCAAAAGTTTCGGGCCGCGGAGCGAAACGCTTTTGCCCGTTAAGCGAATCCATACTCGATAACCAGGCCGCGTAATTCGAGGCTGACCAGGCGAATTCGGCTCGCAATCTGCCGACGCGCTCTCATCCCGGCCAGGGGCAAACTTCCATCTACCGACCTACCCACCACCCTACTCGCCGTGTTTACATAAGCAATGCGAAAGGTACACGGGGTATCGTCAGAAGTTTCGCGTCGATTGCTCTCGCTCGGCCCAGTTAATCAGGCCTCGATTGTCGGCGATTAACGCCGAACACAAACGAGAGTTCTCGATGCGTGCTCCCTGGCGCGGAATAAATTCGAAAAATTAATTCGTACTCACTCGACACCCCACCCTCCTCCGACCGCAGCCCTAAAAATGTTCTCCTGCCACGCACCGAATATTTCTCACTTCAGCGGCTAATTGCGCCGTAATAATACCTACGCGTAAATTCCGACGAAATTACTCCCTCTCACGACACGCTCTGAATATATTGTAAATGACCGTCGGAGGCTCTGTCGTCGGCGGTCTCCGAAAGTGTCCGGGACACGTCGAAGTACTCCGAAACTGTCGTACGGTGTTCGGGCTGAGCGACGATTCGGTCCAAGCTGCAAAATGCGTATCGTTCCCTCTTCGAACGGTTCGCGAGTCGAGTTTGGCAACGCACACGCGCACGTACACACGTACCGCACATGGGGTGCAAATGACGAGGCTCGCAGGAAAGCCAAGCTCACTTTTCACCGGAATTCGGTAGTCGCGGCGCGGAGCCGGCGGGCGGGTCAGTTTTGACCGGGGAATTAATTACGCGCTCGCCGTGAAGTGGCACTTTGCTACGGACAACACGTGTACCGACCGTGAAAATCGACCGGCAGAAATGTAACTATGATGCCGACGTTACGATGGCCGCTGTTGCGAGCGATGCGGGACGGTCGGCGGTAGAAATTTCGTATCGACGTGTCCCTGTTAATAGACACCGCGATCCCCAACGCTCGCGGCTCGTCCCATACATCGCCGATAATAATATGCTAATCCCACGGAAATGCTGCCTCCGGCGAAATTATATTGTGGACGCGCACGAGAGGAGATGGAGTATGTTTCAGAAACATGCGCCGGACGGTTACATACTCGTTCTCCGTATTTTTCGTGCGCGTCATTTACGTGACGCCGAAACTGCCGTCCGTTTCTACTCGCATTTTCATTTAACTTACCGGAGTGATACAAGTCAATACTTGAACTTACGAAAGGTTATAATCACTCGTCTATGTCACTGAGCGCTAGAGAATATTTCAGAAAATAAAATGTTGAACAGAAAAGTCATAATAAAGCCTGGGACCAGTCATTTTGACAGCGTACTTCCAGCGTTAAATTGTGCGTCGTTAATTATGAAATTAGACAAATAAATTAAGTTATTTCTTTCGCCTGACTACAGTGCGGTCCAGAAGCAATGAGTCGAATTCCATTGAGCGCGAACGAGACGTTCGAAGGAAGGATTTCACCATCGAATCATACGTCTCGCTATTTCGGTGGCTTCGATCAGCGCAGTCGGAGCGATTAATTGACATCGACATTCAGCCCGCCGCCGGCTGCTCAATTTTCCCGACGCCACCCTGAAATTCCACGGTGCCGTACCTCTCGGCAATGCATCTTACATCCGGCTAATCGCGCGAATTGCCCGATTCACGCCTCTTTGTCGGTAATGACGTAGGCGATCGCGCCCATGACTCCTCGCGCTTCCTGTTTTGCAATCGATCGATCGACGTAAATTGTAACCCACACCCTAACCCTATGCCGGACCCTCAGGCTTCGTTCGATGCCGCTGCTAACCGGAAACCGCGATTTGTCAGGTCCCATTTGATGGGGACGAGGGGGGGGGGGAGGGGGTGGGTCGGTATACGGCCGTTAGGCGTGCTACGCCATTGGCTCGGCTGCGTGTGCGCAACTCAAGCAGCCTCGATTTCCCATAATTACGTGAACCAATTTCCGAGCCGGACCGTTGATTATAATTCGCGTGATTACCGCTGATCGATCTGCGAGCGGTGCGTACCGGGCCCGACAGCGATACCGGAGAAAAACATTGCAGCCGGCCATGTTAACCCTTCGACACTTGACGGCAATCAGCGTGGGCGTGCGTGCGTGCGCGCGCGCGCGCGCGCGTGCGTTCGCGGATTTCTGCACGGAGCCTTTGATCCGGTCCGATTATTCGAGAACTGCGCACTTTGCCGCCGCTGAAAATGGGACGATGATTCAACCTGACGCTCGGATCGAGAAAAACTGAGATTGACGTGCTCTTTTTTAGGGTGGAACGAGGCTGAAGGACGATCACGATAAGTATAGGGGATAATTGAGTTTAGACTGCAGGCGGCGCAAATCACTGAAGGTGGGTCTTATCGTGGGAATCTAGTTCGTGTAATTATTGTTTTTACTATTTTGAAACTGTGTTCAACTTTGAAAAATAAGCCGCTTATGTTCTACCGGAAAGATAAGAGTTTGAAGAAAAGACTCAGGGAAGGCAGCGAAAAATTCACGGTAACTACAGGAATAAAGTGAAAGGCATCGAGGAAATTTTTTATAAATTCTGTTGCATTGCCCTTATCAAAGGGCGGCAATTCAAGCGAAGTAACTTACGCGAACTCGATCGAAGGAGACGTTCAGCGGCTGGATAAAAAGGGAGTAAGCGGTCTGGTATCCGCGTCGTTCGGGGCCAAAAAATTCGGAGCGGGGATCCCTTCCTTTTTTTCCCACACCTCCGACGAAGATGCGAGCGCGTTCCGGGAGACGAGGGCGGATAATAAATTTCGGGGCTGCCCCTTATCCCCGAGCGCGCCCCGGCTAAAGGGTGGCTCCGAAGATCGAAGTAAGCCCGGATATCGCGGATAGATAGATAAGGTAATCCCGGGGTTATAATTTGACTCCATTACCCGGGAATACGCTCGGCATAAGTAACCAGTCTGCGAAGGTAAAAGGGTAGGGTCGGATCCGGGGGTGGCTCCGAAGAAAAGGGGGAGAGAAAAAAAGAAGAAGGAAGCGAAACGAGCGAATCGACGGAATGGAACGAGCACGCGCGGTGCGAGAGAATGAGCGCGTCGAACAGCCTGTGTACTAACTACCCGCCGAAGAATAAATGAAAATTGACGCGGAAGGATGGAAATGCATGATCGGCACTGTTCGTCGGATTCGTTAGCGCGACCCGTAAAGATTCATGAGACAAGGCGCGCGCGCGGAATGAAATTAAATCGAAAATCGTGAAGCGTGTAGTTAGTAGGTTCTATCGAGTGGGATCGTGTAGTCGGGTGCCCGGAGGACGAGGACGAGATGCGAGCGGGTGGAATTAAATAACGGACAAACATGGCCGGATTTGCGGGGGGCAATGCGATATTAAAGGCGAGTCACGGCGCGAGAGGCGAAATAATATCGGAGATTATTCTTTCAGCCGCTCTTATTGTGGATCCCCTCGAGCTGTCTTCTCGCATTTGAGACGATGGCCAGTCCACCTTTCCCACTCACTCTCTCTCTCTCTCTTCCATCGAAATATTTATCAACGCTCGTACTGCTTAAATTTCACGAGCGCGACTCTGAAATATCGATGGAATCTCGCGTCAGTTATTTCGACGTACTTATATATACCTTTTGATATTATTCTCGGCATCTCCCGCTTTACGGTCTCGGCTTATAAGTGTCCCGGTAATCAGTTTTCGACACTCCCGTCTTGCGGACTCGCTCGTGTCGTCAGAGAGCGAAGGATAGCTGCAGCCGAAAGTTGCAGGCTAGACTTTACGACCCTTCTACCTGCATTCTCTAGCAGATGATATCATAGTCACCGCACAGTGACCATCCGTTCTGCCATGGAACATCATCCGCCATATTGTCGCCGTATGCAGGCCCCGATCGGCTTCGACCGGTCAACGTTATTGGCGCGAACGCAAAGTTGCTTAATAAAAAAAGTTTGCTAGCGGAACGTTGCAATTCGCAATATTGGTTTCATAAAAGAGAGCCGCGCGGAGGGCGGCAAGAGGGTATGAAGGGGGAGAGAGAGAGAGAGAGAGAGAGGCTGGCTGAAGCGCAGACGGATGAGCGGGCGGGGACAAGGAGAGGGTGTAAAAGAGAGGGGTCGCGCTGAAATTCATTGAGACGCGATCGAGTCTTCATTTCATAAATTCTCCGCCTAGAATGAAAAAGCTATTAGCCCACCCGGCCGTATCCCGGCGCGTAACGAAATTTATGAGGGTTGCGTCAAAGACAAGGCGTCGAAGCCAATATCTACAATATTCCTAGTAAAAGTATTCGAGGCATCCTGATTATTCATTCTTCCGTCCGTTCGTTATTAAAAATCCTCGAGCGTAGGTGGAAATTCGGCGTCGGTCGGCATCACGGCCAGTCACATACGTACGTCTTCCGGTCCGACCTATCCTCGGGCAGCCAGGTCTTGTCACCGAGGACAATGCAATACTTCTGCTTTCAGAGAACTGGCCCCTTCGCGGCCGTACAATCGTTGTCCGCGGCACAATGCGCATTCTGGCCCATCGCTTTGCCGACGCTGAGAGCTCCTATTCGAGAGCCACGGATCGAAGGAAAGCGAAGGCAGCCGAGGACTCCGCTGAAGGAGGAGGCGGCCAGGGGGGGCGGATAGCTTAGGAGACGCGCCAGAGAGGGAGAGAGAGAGAGAGGGAGGGAGAGGGGGACAAGATGGGCGGGAGAAGGCTAGACAACGAAAGGATCAGAGGGAATTCGGTAATAAAACTTTATATCGGCGGTCCGCGAACCACTACCGCATTTCGTGGAAACCTCAAAGCCGGACTCTCCTTCGATTTTCCTCCTTTTTCACTGGAGGTCGAGCCGTGCTCTCACCCTCTACCCATCACCCCTTTCTACCCTTCCTGCCTTCTCGCTTCTCTTCCGTTTTCTGCTCTCTGTCCCGCCCTCTCTCTCTCTCTCTTTCTCTCTTCCTGTCTCTCTCTATCTCTTTCACTCTTCAGTCTCCGCTTTCCTTCTCTCTCCCGTTTCACTCGGCAGCGAGTACGGAAATCGTCTCTCTGCGGCTTCGAACTTGTTGATCTCGAGTGAGCGACCCTCGCGCGTCTCTCGTTTGTGCCGCTTTTTTCAATTCCCTTTAAGCCCTTCCCGGCGGAATGGAGGGGCGTGGGGCCAGAGGCCATCGGTTAAGAATAATAACGGACGCGCGACTCGTGGCCGGCGTGTACGTGCGCTGCTTATGAATATGGGTATCCATATGGATCGGATGCATCGACAGATGGATGGCCCCGATGTCTCGATACGAGCGGGACGTGTATGGCGTTTGATACCTTGATGTCCTGATATCCGCGCGTTCAAATATGTACAGAGCCGCATGAATCGGCGAATAATTCCCTTATCTGCGAACGCTCCCTTATCCGAATCGACAGGTGCGTCGGGCATAGAAATTAGGGTTAATAAATAGTCGCCGGATTAATCGACGAGTGGAGCCGGGGCGCGTACGGCGAAAGTAAATTACGATATGAAAACAGGGCCATTGGAAATTGCGTCGAACGCTTGGAACAATGAACGGAGAGCGGAACGCGTCCGTTCTTAGTTCCGAACAGAAAAATTTAAGCGGCTTTAATTGGAGCGTCACTTCTGGTGCGAAGGTCGCCGTTAAATTGCATAGTACGGAGACGATGGGTGAGTGAGGAAAAAAAAGGGCGTCGAACGAATTATATGCGTCGTCGCGAGAGAGCTTACCTACTTTTGTTCGGAAAATTAATGTGAAACGGTGGGACGAGGAGCGCGCGCGCGCGCGCGCTCGCCGCATCCAGGTCTCGTCCCGCGCTCGTTCGGAAAATTTCGATGCTGCGAACGTTAATTACACGATATTAATTGAACGCCAATCCTGTACGGGAATTATATCGAATGTGCGTTAACGGTAAATTGTAAAGGTACATATTGCCCGATAAAAGCAATAATTAGAAATTCATGAAACCATTCGTCCCCCGTGCCCTCCGCCTCTGGCCGCAATCCCGAGTTTGCCGCCCCGCGCCACCCACCGCCGCCAGAAACGGCAATAGTAATAACGAATTTACCGTTAGCACTCCGTTCCGCTGCACTTTTTGCGCGCGCCTGTAATGCCGCGAGTCTGCTGTAAAATTAACGGTTCGTCAAGCTTCCTCGCGGCATCCCTTTCGAACCCCTCATTTCACTACCCCTTCCAACTTCTCTTTCTCTCTCTCTCTCTCTCTCTCTCTCTCTCTCTCTCTGTCTCTCCCTCTCTTACACGCACACCTCCATCCCTATTTCCATCAACCACTTTTTCCCACAATCATTCCGCACCCACTTCCCACATTCACTTTCGACGTCCACCCACCCCCCAAGCCTGACATTCCCACCCCGCCAGGCCCATCCACGCAGGCTTCATCCCCTTCGTTTACGTTGGTCCGCGCCTCTGTGATTCGAGCTTGGGAAAACACGAACACTTGTGGAACAACAAGAGTGGCCTCGCGCTCGCGCGGCCGGAGGGAATGCCTCTCCACAGCCCATTTCCCACTTCAGGAACCCCACCTCGACGATCTGCCGCGCGCGCTTTTGGTTTCGCCGCGAAACCAACGTCATCAGCACCACCCCGCCATTCCGCGCCACCCTCCCATTTCCGCCCCCCTCCCCGCCTCGACGCCGCCGTCGCCGCCGCTTTGATCCTGTTTTCCCAAAGGATCAGTCCGCGCGTTTCCTCGCGCCGGCGACAGCCTTTTACAGGACTGACGTCGCTTTTCCTCCCGGAAAACTCGACTGCCTTGCCTCGGGTTCCTACTTAAGAAAACGCGGCCCGCGGAACGGAAGTTCGATCGGGATCAGGCTGCGAATGCCGGGGGTTCGGTCGGTTCGGCGGGCAATTTGCAATTTCGATGCGGTACGCTCGGAATGAAAAATTTCGTAGATTTCAGAGGAGGGACCGCCGGCATCGAATCGGGAGGTCTGAGTGCACCGGCCGAACGTCGCTGGCGCGGAACAGCGCTTTGATCAGTAACGAATCGCTCGAGGTCCGGCGTCATCTTTCTTTGGCGAAGTTTAGAGCGTGAGAAACTGGCAGCTGCCAAGTGGAAGGGGGTTCTCGAATTTCGGAATCTTTGGAACCGCGAACGATCGACCGAGTCTTGGCCGCTGTAATTTTGAGGTTAGCTGCCGCGATATGGTCTCTTATACAAACTGGTATACTCGTTCAAGGATTTCGGGATAAGACTCGCTGCAACGGTGGCGGCGCGAGTCTCGTTGAGGAAACGGCGGAAGGATTTTAATCAGCTTTACGATCCCAACTCTAGGCTGGCTTCTGCGTAAACAATGTTCTCCGTAGGTCGTGGGCGGATGGTGGGGAGGCGGCGGGAAGACCGTCCAGCGTCTCCATTCTCATCCTGCTCCCTTTTTATTTATTCATATTTCGCAGTAGCCGTGAGCAAGTTAAGGGCGAGAGGCAGTTAAAAGTTGACAGAGAGGAAAAAATAGAACAGCGGAGAGCGAGTGGAAGGGAGAGTGAGAGAGGGTACGGAGGAGGAGAACGAGAGGGAGGTAAGGGTAGGTTATGCAAACAAGCAGCAGCTTTAATTTTCCAAGAAACAAGCCGCTTCATCTTCTTTTGTCGCGAACGAGAGGAAAGATATTGTTCTAGTACCCTTTTGTCCTCCGCCCTTTGTGTTCGCATTCCTCCTATCGGTCGAGTAATGTCGTGTCGTTTCCTTGACCCCTCCACCCCCTACTCCCTTCCTCACTTCTTCGACTACCGGTTGACTTCCGCGAAATTCTTGAAAGGCCACAACAGGCGCAGAAAAATAATATTTGTTACGGGCGACCGGTACTTACTAACTTTTCGCACAAATCAGCAAACTGTTACAATCTGCCATTCTTTCAACGTATAAATTTATAGTACGATATCTTACTTAATGTTTGACTGTATGAGTAAACATGTTTCTGTACGTTACGGAATCGTACGACATGCAATATAAACGTTAAAGATTGAAATCCTCGGAACGTTCGGTCGGTTCGCAGAACTGTAGAAACGCAATTTTTCGAAAAGTATACATTGCGCGATTAGATTTCTCCGCTCCCAAACGTTCTGGATCGTAGCGCAATGAATACGGTAACAAGAACGGGAATCTACATTCAGGTTTCTCGATCGACCGGTTTCGCTCGCCGCGGATCGTCCGTTCAGTGAGAGGTGAGGGTGAGGCGGAGAGGGAGGGGGGTGGGAGGCGAAACAAGGCGGAATGTAAATACGATCGCGGCCCTGGCGAGAAATTTTCCACGGGAGACAACCGTTCTCTCCTTCGGCAGTAATGCGCGCGCGCGCGCGCTCGCTCGCGACGCTCTCCCGGCATCGGCGAACGGAATCGAAACAAAATCCTTCCCATCTCGCCGTACGGGAAGAGCGCGCACGTATCCGGAATTTCGCGTGATCCTCGATACGCGGAATTTCCCCGCAAGCGGAGATTCTCGTTTGTTCCTACGTAACAGCCGGCATCTTTGCGGATCGGTGGAGGGTACCTTAGAATTACACGTTTACAAGCTACGCCCGAAGCGTGCTTCATGCAGCCAACAAAATCCCGGCAACGGTACCGTACCGCCGCTGATAATTCCGCAAGATCGATATCCGGCGACATATTCGTATGTAATCCGCGTAAAATTTATCCTCCTTTCTTACGGCAAGAATACGGGATACAGCAATTATGCAGCGACTTATCCGACGCTCGAGGCTCATAATCTACGGTTTACGGTAAACTCTTGAAAACCGTGATAAATCACCGGCCAATGAAGGCACCCGTTAATTGAGGCCGCGGACTTCGGGAAAATTGGCGCGGGGCGTTAGGTGGGCAACTTCGGGCAATAACTTTTGTAAATATGAGAACAGGGGCAGAGCTCGTCGTTTTCTTCCCGGTCGTTAAGTCGTCGTCAGCGTAGCTCCGGGCTTCTTCGCGCACTCGACTCGGCCCCGGGACTCCTCGTCGGGGTAGTCCTCCTTTCCTTTCTCTTTCCATCCCGGCCGCCCGGAGTCATAAAACCGTGGCGCAGCGGCACGAAAAGGAACATCGTGCGGAGAACGATATGTCGCACGAAGGTGGTAAATCTACGAGTAATGGCGATACGCGTTTTCTTGTCGTCTACCCCCATAAAGGAGTCTTGGGCTTCTTCGACTCGCGAGCCCCGCTGGGTTAAGAGACCGTGGAATGCGTTATGTGGGTCCACATTGTACGAGCGCGCGCCTGAGCACACTTACGTACGTTCAATTATTACTCGCATGTATTTATCTTCGAATCCCATCATCTCTCCGAATTTCTCTTCAGAATCTCGCTTAGCTAATATACTACCCAAATAATAATTACACGTGTGTACTTAATACGCTTATCGTTTCTGCATTTGATTTCTGGTACTAAATCGGTCCGACCCGTGAATTAAAAAATACATAAAAATTCTTTTCCGTCTCGTACATACCCTATCATTGTACTATCGAAGTGTATCTGGTTCTACCTACACATAATGCCAAGGCACTGCATCGAGAACCGAACACGCGAGTAAGACGCGCGGTGTCAAAATCCGCAAATTCAGCCTCGCACGACGTAAAGCGGATTAGACGTAAAAACGAGGTGCGGAAAGTTCGACGTCGGCTTTGGACGCGAGAGCGCAAACCGCGAAGGGTGGATATGAGCGAAGGCAGGGGATAGGCTTCCGCAGGCCGAACGGTGGGAAGAGTTAGCCGTAAAGACAGCGTAGCTGGTCTGCGTCTGGGCCGTATCGGCCGGCAAACGCGGTCCCTCCTTTAACGAGGTTCCTTTACGCTCGCGCATAAAGGCGACCGTCAAAGGAAGGCACACGCGCGATATACCGCGCTCATTTCCCGATCAATGAACCCCCCCGCTCCCTTTCCGCCCACCGCCACCCCTTGCCTCAAGTAATTAAAGCCCACGCGAACTCCCCCTCCTTCGACCGCGTCGGATCCCATCGGCCGCGACAACGAATCGGTGTATTTATGAAAAAGTGGCAAAAAGGGTAGGTTCGCAGAGAAAGAGGCGACAGGTAAATGGAAACAGAATAGAGAGCAAGGGAGAGTGGGCAGGACGAAAATGGCGCAAAATCGAGATCGAGAGCGGGAAAATTCGACGGCTATATCGTCGGAAAAAACCCTTTTTTGCATTCGTCACCGCGCACTCGAACACGCGATCGGCAGATAGCAATTTTTCCGCCCACTCGTTCGCCCTTTTTTTCCCTCCACCGACACCCACGCCCTCCCTCCCCTTTCAGCCCACCCCATCCCCACCGCAGTCCACCGCGTCCTGCCCATCCTCCCGGTCCCAGCTCTATGTTTGCGCGGCTCCTTTTTTTTTTATCACGGCGGCCATTAAGTTCGCCCACGCAGCACGGCCATTGGCCGGTTATCGGCCGACGCGGCCGATCGTAAAAGAATCGGCGGAAGACAATGCGCGCGGGCCACTTCCGGGCCTTAAAGAACAGGCACGTTTTATACGCCGCGCTCGGATTCGCTGCCCCGCGAATTTCCCGTGGGGTGTTTCTCGCCTTGCACTACACACGCGCACGTATGACGGTACATGCCCATACATGGCTTGTCGGAATGGGTGTGTAGATGTGTGTAGGTGTTACGTAGGCGGGATGCAGCGTACGGTGACGACGTCGAGGGCGAAGAGTAACGGCAGCGGCTGCGTTCCTCCCGTCGTAGGAAGAGCCTGCCGGCGGTCAGTTTCGACCCCCACCCCCCTCCCACCGCCGCCGATCCTTTTTACGCTGCCTTTGCCGCGAACAAAAGTCCTTCCCGCGGACGTGGGTGGCCGGATTTTTTCCCTTTTTCCCCTGCGGATTTTTTATCTCTCTGTTTTGTTCCTCGGACGTGCGCGGCCGGTGGTCGCGCGTAGCTTTGTTTTGGGAAACATACGTTTAATGCGTTTGGGGTTTGTTACGGATATATACGGTGACGCAGGTGTGTGGCGGCTTTTCGGATGCTGTTTTACGGCGGCGACGCGGGGGAGAATTGTTTTCGATGGATCCTGTTGAATTGTACGGCTTACGGTGGACGAGACGAGAGCTGTTTCGCGTCCGGTCTTAATATTTGAACATCATCAGGAGTGCAAAGATATTTCGCTGTTATGAATGGCGGAAGTGTACGTGGATCGTTATTACAGTCCGTAGAGAATCTGCCTCTCGCGCTCTACGTGCGTCTGCTGGGTGGGGCTAGATCAAAAATAGCACGAGAGAGCGTGGGAGGGTGAGGTGGGGCGAGAGAGAAGGTAAGGAATGAACCACAAGGATTTCATAGAGAATCGGGAGGAATAGCGGGCTTCTGGCACGGTCTAAGCCCCAAAACCACCTCCATTAGTGTTCCGTGGTCGAAGCTCACCCACACTTCGACCGAGCCACCCTCCCTTTCCGTCCACCCCCATCTCCACCCCAGCCCGAACCACCCCAGCCCACCGGCAGTGGTCCTCTCCACCGGTCTCCCTCGCTGCTTAATAATGCGTCGCGCAGATTAATGTCGTTCGACCATATTTGCCCTATAGAGTGTATTATCAAGTTTGCAATTTCGCCCCGCGCCCGAGGCACGTCCATTTAAGTGGTCGACCCATCCCGCCCCTTAATGTAAAGCCGTCCGGCAATTCCATTCAATTCGGCCGTCCCGCAATTTCGAGTCAAAAATGACGCGAGCCGCCTGGATGAAACGCGCAGCCGTGCGTTTATACGCCATATAAATGTTTAATGATCCAGCGCGATGTTTGAGGTGGCGCGCACCGAAGGTACCCGCGGAAAATTGTCACCTTTTTACTAAATCATTCGTACCGGAGATCATGTAATACGTTTCCAGCGACTTTCGACAATTATTATTGCGACGGGCGGCTAGAAGAGGGGGCTAAGATCAGAAATCCGCGTGTAACTCCGCTTAAATATTCAGCAGCGCTCCCTGTAGAACGGGAGAAAGAGCTGGGGCGTACGGAAAGAGAAGGACAAAGCGGTGGAGTGCGGGGCTGCAAGAGAAGGACCTTGTATAATAGAGAAGGGACTCTCGTCGTCTTTGCGAAGATTAGAGAGGCAGCGCGGGCGTGGCGGGGGAAGGGATGAAGGGTATTAACGGGGAAGTAAGGAGGGAGCCGGAAGAATCTTAAGGGATCGAGCCGCGAAGGTCATAAGTGATCTACATTATGTAACCCGTTCTTCAGACAATTCCACCCGCGCTAATGTACCCGACAGACGGTCGACAATGTGTAACGATCGGGACGTAGAACGAGAATACGCTGTAATTCTCTTCAAACTCGCTCTCGCATGTGCAAACGACCGTATACTGAAATTGTCGTCAGTTCAGCGTCAGCTCCATCCCCTTATCTACTTGTAAATATGTTTTTTGATGCTTTCAACTCCACTTTGAAGCTCTCGTATACGTTCGAGTAGCTGCTGAGCCAGAGTTCGGCCAGGCAAGTCGGAAATCAAAGTTACTAAGAGCCTTGTTAAGATCCGACGGGCACCCGGTCTCACTCAATTACGCGAAGCCGTCGGGGTGACCGAAATCATGAACACGGCGGATTCCTGGAGACCGTTCGACAGGCTTTATAATGGAGGCCAAGGACCGGACAAGGCCCGTACACAAAGAGCCACGAGTAGCGTGGCAGAATGCGAAGAGCGTGGTCGGAACAGTGGGTCAGGGATGTGTGTCCTGACGGCGTCTCCAACCTCCGGGAACCCCTGCCGCAGCATCCCTGGACCTTGCATCCAAGCTCCATTAAACCCGTCGCAGGATGCATCCTCGCTAATGCACCGTGAATTAGAGCATCGACGATACCGTAAGTCCGGTTACTATCTCCGAACCGCCCCTTTCTCTGCCTCCCTCATTCCCTCTCTCTCTCTCTCTCTCTCTCTCTCTCTCTCCCGATACCTCTCCTCGAAGACAGTGCTACTCAACTCTGAACGCGAGTCAATCTTTGCTCAACAATTTCAGAATCTTCCCGATCGACAGAGGAAGGATTTTAACGATTATTAAACCGACTCATTTCAAGTAAAAATCATACATTCTTATAAGCTCTCAATACAATCTTCGAACGTTCCAGTAATAGCAGAAGAGAAGATATTGCAGTACGCGTCCACATAATTCTGAAGGTCGACAAGTTCAATAAAGTGGCTGAAACTAGCCTGAGTACTGTACCGAATGAATCATTCTTTTGACAGCTTCACTCTCACAATCGTCGGCAGGAAATAGAAAGAGTTGAGGTGTAAAAGAAGTAGTTGAGCACCGGCACAGAATCACTCCCCATCCCCCCGTCCTTACGTCCCTTGCCCACCCCCCGTCGGACGGCACCGCGTAGGGAAGGTAGCGCAGACTTGGTCCGCCGATGAAAATTTCATTATCGCCCGCCGATAAGGGACAACCTCGACTCGCAAGGGCAACGACGGCGAACGATGCACAATGGCCCGAATATTATTACTGTTCCGCTGCGTCGGAGATAATGCCGCGTGAATAATTCGCGGTCGGCAGCTCGTCCCGCTCTCCTGGTCGTCTTATTCGTCTCGTTCGTCCTCGCTTCTTTTTTTGCCCTCCCGGCCTCGCAGCGAGAAATCGTGAATAATTTATTGCACTTTTTTAGGCGCAGGACATTTCTCCGGCGTCTATCCGGACCGCGGAATATAGAGGAGCGAAAGGTACGCGCGCCGGCGCACAGAGTTGTAGGACAGAATTTGTATGAGTCTGTAGGGGTCTGTAGGAGTCTGTAGGAGTCTGTAGGGGTCTGTAGGACTCTGTAGGACTCTGTAGGACTCTGTAGGGGTCTGTAGGGGTCTGTAGGGGTCTGTAGGAGTCTGTACCTACCGGACAGGACCGGTACCGTCCACTACCAGGTACTGATGTAACGACGATTCTGCGCAGCAAAGCCATGGATCCATTATGCTTTACAGTCTGCCGCGTCCTGCCGGTTAAATATGAAAAATTTCGCGCTAATGGACCGTGTCAAAATAGAGGACGCAAACGGGCGTAACGATGCCGGGGGAACGTGAAAGCTCGCGCCGCGGCACGAGAATTGTACTTTTATCATTGCAGCGCACGTTCTCTGCTCGACTGCCACCCCGGGGGCAAAACTGGTGTATTCTGCGCAGCAGGCTCGCGGCGAATGCCATGGCGAGACTCCACAGTTCACGGTTGTCAAGAGCTCATAGTTCTCCGCATCTCAGCCTAAGAGTACGAGGGATCAGTGTCCATGGTGTATTTGTATGGATATCGAAGCCTGATGTAATAATGCGGAAGGTGTGCGATTGTTAACCCATTAACTGCCAAATGTTTCTTTTACTGTATAATATTTTGACTAGATAATAAGTTATATATATATGCCAAAAAGGTTGTGTAACGGTATAATTATACAAATTCCAAAATCCCCAACTGGGGAGCGTGGCAGCCAATAGATTAATGTAATCAATTCTTGTAGCGCCTATTATGTATTACATTAATTTTCGAAAACATAAGACTCCAATTTTGACCAGTTCGTAACCATCCACATATACTCTCACGCTCAGTTTAAAATACAGAATCCACGATAGAGGGTGTCTGTACACGAACCTGCTAATGAAACCGAGGTACATAAAAATCGCGGGGCTCTCGCCTCGCGTGAAGGTTCAACGATCGGCCGACGAAAATGTCTGGCACCGTAAAACTTTCCCCTCTGCGCACCCCCGGTGGGCCCCGAGACGTCGTTATTGACGAGACAAATTTTCCCAAACGCTTTCCCACGGCGAGGGAGAAGCCGAGAGGATCGGGCTCCCGTTTCCTTATCGGTTTTATAAATTCCAAATGCGCGGACGGTCTGTGCCGCTGTCGTAGACAGCCCCTGTGTACCCGACTTAATGGAATCTTAAAGTTTAAGGGAATTTTCTCTCCGGCGACGGGGGTAGAATGGGGGTGGGGGGGGGGGAAGGCTGAGAACGGAAAAAAGGAGGCGCGCGACGGCGTCAACCGTATCTGAAGCGGACAAGCGAATAGTCAACTGATATACGAGCCGGCATCCGACCCTGGGGAGGAAAGAAGGATCGCTGGAGAGAGAGAAAGGGGGGTGGAAGCGGAAGGAGGGAGGGAAGGAGAGAGACACCACAAAAGGGTAGACCCGTGAAAGAGGGCATATCGCGAGCACGCGAGTAGAGAATGGGAATGAGGATGAACGGAGATGGGAATGCGTGGGGTGGGACGGGGCGGAAAATAGAAAAGTGGCTCGAGTCACGCATTTATTTTCGCGCCGGAGAATCTTTGCCTATGTAGCTAGAAAAGAGAATGAGAGGAAGAGAGAGACTGAGAGCGAAACGGAAGGAAAATAGAAAGGGAAGAGGCTGGCAAGCCGAGAAGCGTAGGAAGATAAGAAAGAAAGGGGGTGGCACGCGCAGGAAATATAGAAATACAGAAATAGAGATATATGCCGCGGGGGTTGGGGGGGAGGGTCAGGAGGGGAAGAGGGCCGGTCCTAGCGGTAAAATATATATATATTCCGCCGCAGATATAGGCCGGGGCCCACCCCAGGCTAAATCTACCGGAATTAAACGTTGAGGGCGCACTTAAGGAAAGGGAAACTCCCGGGGCCGGGCGTTTACACAAAGGTCTCGCGCCCGAGTTAACGAAATAATTCATCCATTGTGCGTAGCCGGGGAGTGCGCCTTTATCGTCGTGCAGGCCATGCAGCCGGACGTAATAAGAATGACGGGGAACAATGGCGGAATTCCGTCTTCGGTGCGCGAAGCGAGCGAGCGAGCGAGCGAGAGAACTCGCTCCAGTTGCTTCTTTTGTGCATCGTTATTTTGCGCCCGCGAGTCAACGACGACCGTGACGTCGACGACGGCGAAGGCTGGCTTCGCGGGCATCGAATGGGCCAGGGGCGATGCGTCCGCGAACGACGGCGCAAATTAGAAGGAAGTAGAGCGAATCCGTCGGAGGCCGACTCGCCCCGCTCGGGAAATGACCAGCGCCGAGGCGGATTATTGATCTCTAAGCACGGATTTCTCGCGCGCGCCGAGCCTTCTTCCGAACGACCGCCAGGCGAGAGAATGTCCAAGGTTATCGGGACACGCCCGGAAATATTACAGTCGTCGAATGGACGTCAGCAAATAATCGGGCATATTACGATTTCACTGTAATAATGAACGTTCAGTTATTCGGGTTGTTTGCTGACGAACGAAACGCAGGCACGTTTTTTGCGCTAATATCAAGTTCGCCGACAATGGCCAATGTTTCAGAATTTCACTTCGTCCTCACGCTATCTCTCTCTGTCCCTCTCTCTCTCTCTCTCTCTCTCTCTCTCTCTCTCTCTATGTTAATGTGTCGCGCATATACTACCGTACCAGATGCAACCGGGCAATTAGACAAAAAGCCGCACCCTTTCTTCGGCGCAGCGTGCGATCTCCCGCAGTTGGCAAGAACCGGCGCCGGAGGGATGGGGCAACATTTTTGCGAGCTTGTCGAATATTTAACGGGCCGCGGACGCGAGGCGCGTGGGTATCAGACCATAAACTATCCCGCCCACGCCGTTGAATAAACATCACGATGCGCTGGCTGTCGCGATCGTCCGCTCGGCTAAACGCGTCGTAATTACGGTGCCACCTGACGTTCCTTCGTTAAAAGCGCGGAAAGGGGGATGAGAGTGGCGAAGAGGCGGAGTGAGGGGGGGGGGGGGCGACGGTAGAGATTTTTGGTAACCGACGCCGACGTCGTCGCCCTCCGTCGCAATTTATTCATCTTCACGCTTACCCCGACGACGCCTTGAAAGAAGGCTTTGGCCGGGCTTTAAGTAAAAGTACTTCCGCAGACGATGTCGCGCCGACGGCATGAGGGAAGATTCGCGCAAATTACCGTCTCCACTTCGACCCAGCCTCTGTTTTTCCGCCGACGGCCGAATCGCGGCTCGTTTAACGAGAAAATAGGCGTCCCCGAGTCGACGTACGGAGAATATTCCCACCTGCTTCACGGCTGAACTCTGCCTGTTGCCCTGGACGAAGGTGTAGTAGCGTCACTTCAACCCCTATATCTTTACAACCAATGCTCAGTCGACTTGGCTACCCATATTATTGGGTTATTCCACTGGCGAACCGGAGGCTCTCAATTTTTAACTCGTTCGCGGGATCCGTAAACTTCGGCATTTCAATTTTCAGCCCGGCCGGATCCAGCTGCCCCCGGCAGTGGAGCCGGTCTAATTATGAAACTTATAAATTGCAACCCTTCAACTCGGGACCTTTAATCAAATCCACGGGGAATACATCGCGAAGGCAGACGCACGTCGAATCCGGACGAGCTCCGAATTACGCGGCTGTACATTCATCTCCAGCCAACCCCTCCACCCCACCCCCGCCGACCAACCACCCCACACCATGTGCCCGAAAATTTTCGTGCGAACGATTTCTCTGACTGGCATCCCTTTAGGCTCGCTTCCCTGATTTATGGCCCGACAGTTAACGCGCGCGTTTTCCCGCCAACCCCCAAAGCCTCCCTCTCCCCCCGCGACGTTTCTCCACCCTCCCGATTACTTTGCATGGCCGAGTCCCTCCCGCAGGAAGTGCAATGCCGCGGCTGGGGAAGGGCGAGGAGGATCGATTCTCGTGCCGCAACGGGAAAGGAGCCCGGGCGTGCGTAAAATTACGGGGCAACGCCGACCCTGTTGTCCCATTTCGAAAGAATAGGCAAGAACGTGGGAAGTAATGAAAGCGTCGCGGTTCGCGCGGCATCGTAATGCGATCAATTTAAAGCGCGGATTCCCCGACGCTAACCGCGCAATCCCGAAAATTAAGACGACGCTCCCGCGAAGACGGTCGCCGATCCTATTAAAGTAATCTATGGACCAGATTTCGGATATGAATTCTCGACGCAACAGCGAAAATCTGGTTAACGAAAAGAATCACTCGACTATGTTCCGCGGACGATGTCCGACATATTCCATTGCCATGAACGTCCCGACGTTAACGGGCCAATCCCACGAAGCAAGACGAGTTCGAACATTTTACAGTTCCGCGGATAATCCCGTTAGCGCGGGGTTTCGCCATAAATAACAAAATGTGACCGAAACGTCAGTTCGATAAGCCTCAGAGCCCTCATAATCGTGCACTAAACCAGTGAATAAGGCCACCTTCGCATTCCGGTGATCCCATGCCGATACCGCGAGGACATCGTCCACACAAAATCAACCAAATCGGCGGAAATTCGCTCGAGTAGAAAATTCTCCCATGTACCAAAATTTCCCCTATCTCTCTCTCTCTCTCTCTCTCTCTCTCCCTCTCTCGAATATCGCTGCGTCATGTTCCTCTCTCGGCCGAGATTATTTCGTACGATCGCCCTCTCGACGTTCCTCAAATCTGGCCGGGCGTGCTATCGAAGGGGAAAGCGAAGGATCCAATCCCGTTGGGGGCAGGCAAAAGGGACTCGAGTGTGCGTAAAATCGCAACGACGCCGCGGGAAGAGGCCCGAAACTCGGCCACGCGTGTACGTACGCCAAGTTATGGCCGCCGTTGGCAGCGTGTGCGTGCGCCGGAAGGCCAATCACGTCGGGGAAGTAAAGCTATCGGGCAGGAAAATGAAATATCTCGAGCTGGCGCACGATGTGGCCGCACCGCTGCTGGCGCTCTAATAAAAAACACGGAAGGGCCAGAGTGTACATAAAGTAGATCGGCAGCCCCCATGCGAAATTATACGGCGCGTAGGCGTAAGCCTGTCCCGCCGTATACGTTTACGTATCTTTACGTACGACTCCGCGCCGAGTCTGCTACGAATCGGACGAATATCAATTTTACGCCGCTGCGGTCGCGAGCAGATAAGACAATCGTCATGGCCCCCTTTCCGTTTCGCTGATACGTCGATGATAAGGACTATTCCCGCCGCAGTACATGATTTAAACGCAATTTTCATTAGCACCGCCTACGATTTATATTTCAATAAGCGAGCGCTAGGTGTTTTCCTGCCTTGGTGCCTGATTAATCATCGGCGCGTTTCCGCGTATTATAAATTATTCCGGTTACCCGGCTTTAATATGCGCATTTGTAACCTATATACGGTATGTACCGAATCGATCGACCGAGTTTTCTGTAAACCGTCGGAGTTTCTCGGATCTCTCAAAGAGGAATATAACATTCGTTCTCTCTGACAATTCGAGTTCCCCATCTTCCTACCGCGGTATATACCTTTATTAGGACGACAGTTGTTTCTCATTGCCACCCTCCGCGTCTCGTGCCACCGGGAGCAGAATTCTGAGCAGAGCGAGGGGCTGCAAGACTGAGGACAAAATTGTTGGCAAAATTCGGGGCCACCCCGTATGCAGGGCTGAAGAAGACGCAGACGTAGGCGTGGGACCTGGCCGCTCGTATATATTCCGGCCGGTAAGATCCATACCGCGGGATCCATACGCTTTACCGTGTATGCCTACGAATTTCGCTGCCGGCACGCTCGAGAGGCGCAAAGGCGTAACCGAAGGCGCACGTGCGCACAATACCCGTCAACCTCAGACGTTCCGGCCGGATATATATTTCCTGACATAGTGTCTGTACGCCCGTTCATGCGTGCTCTCTCGCCGCGCATCGCCAAAGCGAACTCGCCGCGCAAGTGTCACCCGGTACTCTCTGCATACGTGTATCGGCGAGTGCCACGTATAGATCGATCGCGCCTACGTATGCGTGGCCTTATACAAGCTCTGAGTGTGCTCACATGGCTGTGTTCTCTAGTGTGTGCTCGGGCAAACTGTATTTGTGCGTCTACGTATACGTACGTATCACGTATGTGGCTCGCGTAAGCTGCAGATGTGCATCTACGTATACCAGCGAACACAGATAAGTACGTATCACGTATGTAGCTCGAGTAAACTGTAGATGTGCATCTACGTATACCAGCGGGCACCGACGCGTGCGTATCACGTATGTGGCTCGCGTAAAGCTGTAGATGTGCATTTACATATACCTACCAGCGAACACAGATACGTACGTATCACGTATGTGGCTCGCGAAAACTGTAGATGTGCATCTACGTACACCTGCGAACACGTATACGCACGTATCGCGTATGTGGCTTGCGTAAGCTGTAAATGTGCATCTACGTATAGCAGCGAGCACATATACGTACGTATCGCGTATGTGACTCGCGTTCGCCTTGAGCGCGTAACGAACGTTTGCGTTTGCATTTTGATGATTTTCCGTAGCGTGGATCGGAAGGCTTCTGCCGGCCAGCGGAAGTTACGTGTTTCTGATATCGTTGATACGGGGAGGGAAGCCGGTCGCTGAGTTTTCGCCGAGATCGTGTGCTTAGTCGGCGGAAGGGAGACGTATGTATCGGGAGAGTTTATTCCCGGTTCTTGACGTTACGGATTTTCGATATTGTCGGCATTGTGAAGGAATGGAAGGCCGTTTCGGCCGATGGAGTGCTCGGCTACGGATTTTATGGGATTTTATACGCGAGTCGGGGAGGGCTGCCGGTTGGTTTATGAATTTTAGATCCGAGTCGCGGATAAGGCGGCGTTTCGAGCGATCTTCGGATGATTGTCAATCGGAGGTAAAGTGAAGATTTTGCGGCGGGTTTCATTATTTCTGCGGCTCGCCGCGCATGGCTTTATGGGAGGAACGTGTTTACGCGCGATTGCATCGCAAATAAGAGCGACGCGGATATCTGCCTTTCGAAGGAGAATGAGAGAGAAAGAGAGACCGAGAAAGCGCGCGCGCGAGAGAGAGAGAGAGAGAACGACACACATAGGAGTCAAGAGACAATCGAACAAATGGCCTGCGCACTTAGTCGTCGCGCCGTATATTTTAGAAGCGGCGAGCTCTCCCTCTATCTTGACGTTCGCTCGAAATTAAATGGAATAGTGGCTTTCCGATAGGAACCATCCACGCCGGTTTTCCCGCGCAATCGGTACGCGTAGGTATCGGTATACATAGACTCCTGTCACTTGACGCCTCCTATACCCACACATATCTGCCCGCTTGCCTGTCGCCGAAGCATCGCCACCCTGTAATATTTCTAACGCACACCCACCTATACGATTATGTCAGTCAGCCAGTTATAGAGAGGACTAAAATCGCGGAAATGTCGAATGCCGTCGCGAAATTCGAAGCGAGATTTGAACGGCGATTGACGTTCGAGCCCGGGAGTGCGACAATAAAAATCCTCGAAAAGGGTGAAGAGGGGGTGGTGTGGGGATTGGGGCAGGGGATTGAAGCGAGGAAAAAAATTGCTCCGCACTCTCGATATTTGAAGCGCCTCCTCTGGTCAGCCGCGAGGGGAAGACACGCGGTTCTCGTCGTCGGAACGAGAGGCAGGAGCTGAGAGGGGGTGAGAGGGCGGGGGAGCGGATAGTGCAATTCCGAAAATACTCGCCGGCAGCGATCCGGTTTTAGCCGACGATCGGGAATTATTCGAAAATTTCGCCTGTCAGGCGTCGGTAAACAGAGATCGCTCGGCGAATGCGCGGCGAAAATGGCCGCGTCCGGTACGTTCGCAATTTGGTGGGCAACTTTTTTTTTCGCGCCGCCGCTCCGCCGAATCAAGTGGAAAGCCAACGGTGCCGGGCAGCGCTCGATAAATAGGCTGATAGACGGATACAGGGTAAAATTTGATTGACCGACACTTCGGTACCATCGAAATTGTCCGCCGGCTCGATCTGGCGCGCGCGCGCGCGCGAGCGAGCGAGCGAGCGAACGGCGAGCGTCGAATGCCAGCCGGGAATCGTTCGTTACATCGCCGGGAGCGGAATGTTCGGCGAGCTTTCGCGAGGAAAACGCGAAACAATGCGCCGCCGAGTCCGCGGCGGGACGATAAATAAATCCGCTCGCGCCACTTCTCGTTCGGGGCCAGATGGAAGCGCGCGAGCGCGCGCGCGCGTCGTTCCGATCCCGGAGCGACGGGCGCTTCTGCCTGCCGAATTTTTAATCCCTTTCCCAGCCCAAATTACCCCCTACCCCGAAATGCACCGGCTATTTTTTTCGGCGACATCGAGAATTCCGTCTGCCGGCTCGGAAGACTCGCGAGCGATGGAATTCGTTGGTAAGAACGATGCGAGAATAGTATTGGTATCGAAATTTCGTGCACGAAAGCCAAAATTACGTTAAACCTGTTTCTTTTTTGTGCTACGATACGAAGGTGGAAAATTTAGAGAGTAAAGCGAGCGCTGAATCGAAGAATGATGCGAGATTAGTACTGGTATCGAAATTTCGTGAACTGAACATGAAATTACGTTAAACCTGTTTTGTGCTACGATACGAAGGTTGAAAATTTATATTAAGAGACGATAGAGTAAAGCGAGCGTTGAATCGAAGAGGCACCTAACGGATTTGCGGGTCGAAATTTCGCCGCGTACGTTTAAGTGATGAACGAAATCGATAAACCGTTCGCGTTGATGACCGTCACGTTAGACGGTTAAATTTGAACGGGGCAAAAAAGGGGGGCAGGTGGCGGGGAAGAGATAAATGCATTTCTGCCATTTGGCGATATTTCTGCGGATCGTTAATCTGTCGAATTACCGTTTCTATTAACTTCTCCCACCACCACCCCTGGCGGCGATGGTTTTTTTGTTGTCGAACGTCCCATCGGCGGTGGAAAAATGGCCGGTAATTAAGTCCGTTTTCGTGTTCCTTCAATAGGCCAGCGGTGCGGGCACCTCGTTAGCCGCCGCGGCAGGAGGACGAAATAGTACGGCGACACGTTAATTACGAATTTTAAAAAGCCGGGGGCGAGCCAACGGACAGCTTGAAAAGACTTTCCCGGATTTTGGAATATTTCCCGGGCCCGTACTAAAGCCCGCTTTAAGCTGCATGTCTATCAAGACTCTACTGAACTAACGCGTAGACTCGCACGTTTTTTCATAATTAACTGTGACTTACAGTTTCTACGCGATACTAGCCGAAGACAATTGTATTTTAAACTTCAATAGTGATCTGAGCGAAATATTTTATTTCACTGACAGAAATTTCAATTTCAATTCATCGTTGGCTTGCGATAAATGTAACGAGTATACAAATTCGACGTCGATCTTACTCTGACATTACATTAATAATTCCTACGTAGTACATAATTGAATAGCGCATAATTGAAACTGCATTTACCATTTTGCGTCGACGCAATTATGACTGAGAGCGAGAGGAAGGATGTTGAAAACGTTTAAGAAAGACTGAGAAATATGAGGGAACAATTGCGACAGACGATCCGTCGCATTCGTCGGACTGCCGTAACACTCTTTCCCCGTCGTCGGGAATGAAACTTTTGCCCGGCAAGTGCCCGGCCCTTAATGGAGGCCTCGCCCTTAATGCGATATTTTAATACTTATCAGATCTCATAACTCACGATACTCCTCTCCGGGCCGGGTTACGAGTGGCTCTCATAAATGAGACGTTTAACCGAAGCTAACGCTCGCCGACAGTAATTTCCTGGAACAAAGTATCCTCGCGCGAACTTTAATTAAACTCCTTCTGGGCCCCGGCACTTCTTTTTCCGAACGTTGAATTCGGCCTTAAAGGGCGGACGATTTGATTTGCTGCCGGAGCGAGACCGAGCGGAACTTGAGCCGCGCTTATCAAGATTGTTATAGTCACCCTCATCCCCGCCCCCCTCCCCCACCTTTAACCGTTCATCTGTACCGCGACGAGTTCATCAATTGGTTCTCGAGACGAAACATTGACCGCTGAAAAATTGATACGCAACGAGTAAAATTCCACCCCCCATTTATTCCGAAATTTCTCGTATATGCCTATCCGTATTACTGCGATCGGAGCTGATATAGATATTAAATTAAGAAGCTTTGCAGATCAGTACGATATATCGCAACGAATTATTTACCGAAAATTGTACAATGATTCCGTACTTATGCTAAAAATCTGGTAAAAATCAGATAACGACGCTGATATCGACTCAGCGCCTAAGATATATAACAAGGCAGTTAAGCTCCCTGAATTTGTACGCTTTCACGGCACGCGGCTGACAATATAAAAATTGTCCGCATCACCCCTCGTCAAGCGAGTACATCTAGGGGCCGTTGCGCGGCCCTTAATAATAAAAAGAAGGCCGACGGGAGAAAAAGTTCGCTCGTCGGCGGGGTCGACGCGACCCTTCTTTTTTCTGGCAAGCAATGTTGGGCGAAAATAATTGACGAGGTCGGGCTCGGTACGGAAGATGATGCTCTTCGTGGCCGCGCAGTCGCGAGTTTACGGTCCCCGACCATAAATCTTCCCGCGGCCGGGTCATTACTTAAGGTTAGTGCGGTTTTAATGGCGAACCATCAGAACGCGCACGACCCCCCGGCTAAGGGTAGGAGGTTGCGCACCGCAGGGGTGTAATACTTGCCCGGCCCTTCGGAATTAAATGATTCCAAGCATAGGCCGAGTTCCGGCACGCAATTCATGGCGGTCGTTTCGATCGGCATTCCGCATGTCAAGGTCGCGGTAACCCGACTAGCTGATCAGACTCAGTTCTCGAGAAAGTAATTCCTCACTCTTTGATACGAATAAGAATTTTTCCGCGTGTTATCCTAATTGGTTGGTTCGAAAATACTCAAAGTTAGACTGAGAGAGAGAAACGAAGAGAGAATTAGATTCAAGTCAGATTTAATGAAAAGTCGATCAAAATACCGGCACATCCTTTCAGTGTTTGTCACTTATCGATTTTAACGACAAAGGAGAAAATATTCTTTAGCATCACAGTTCGTAGACAAAATCTTATTATCGCTGCGCAACAAGGTAAAAGAATCCTCAGTCCCACATCCCGCTTCTCCCATATCCTTTCATTAATAGACGCTCTATATGACCAAGTTTCGGCGTCTAATTATCACGACTGAGCGTCAGGCGAGCGAATAATCGCGCATCAGCGAGCCGTGGCACGAACCGTATATCCGAAATAACACGCCGTGAATGTGGGGTTGGAGGGGGGGAGTACGGTTCAAAATGGAGCGCGTCCCTGTTTCGGGTTTGAAGTACTTTGCCCGACTAAAAATAACAAAACAATTAATCAAACCCTTTCAATCCGAAAGGCAGTTTCTCGTGGAAAAATACAGAACGGCCGAGCCTGCCGACCGGTTATTACGAGCGAACGACCGTAAAAGGATTTACATAGCGCAAACACGAGCAATCGGCACGTTTCGCGTCGGGTCAATCACGCGATTAAACTTTCACGATACGAATGGAAGAAAAAAGAGCGTCGAGGGTGGAGAAAGAGAGAGTGAGAGAGAGAGAGAGAGAGAGAGAGAGAGAGAGAGAGAGAAAGAGAGAGAGAGAGAATCAGAGAGAAGGAGAGTGGGGGGAAGAGAATTGGCAGGGGTGGCTCTTTGGTCGACAGTGATTTTTTTTAACGACTCGCGCGAACGGGCCCCTCACCTGTGATTAGTTTGCGCGCTTAAACGCGCTCGCGCGCGCGCTCTCTCTCTCTCTCTCTCTCTCTCGCGCGCACTCCCCGCATCCGGCTGTGATTGGACGACCGAAATGGCGCGTAACGTTGCTCGCCACGTCGAGATGAAAGAGAGTGCCCTCCGGAACAAAGAGCGGTCGCCGGCGGATCGGAGCGAAATAGAAAACAGAAGCGACGGCGAGAGAGGATAACGAGCGACAGGGAGTGAAAAGAGGATAAATAGAGAACGCGGAGAGAGAGAGAGAGAGAGAGAGAGAGGATGGAAGGGAAAGGGAGGGAGAATTCGAAACTACCCCTCGTGCCGCGTATTTTCCGTGGGATCGAAGTGAAAATACCGCGAGTGCCCGTACATTACGTGACCGAAACCGGTCCGATCGTTTTTGCGGGCAAAATTTATACGTCACCCCCTGTGCCCAGTCGGGCGAACCGCCTCTTTCCCACCACCCACGCCCCTCCGCCACCCCTCTCCAGAGTGGCCGATCCCCCCTCACCACCCCGCTCTTCTCCTGACCATGGCATCCGGATACGTTCTACGGAGGGCCAACGTCAGTTGAACCCTGCGCAGGCCAAACAACCGCGTTTCAACCGCGCAAATATTTATTTTACGGCCGGCGCGCGCCCCTTTGACCTTCGCTGTCGCCCTGCCCCCCCGTGAAACGGCGAAAATTGCAATCGAACGCCGGAAGAATTTCACGGAATTCATGCGCCACCCCGTGAAAAGAGAGTGGGGAGAGAATGGCGTACAAAGAGGTAGGGACGGATAGGAATGTAGGATGGCTTGAAAATGCATTTCGTTCGGGAATGAAGATATGCGTGTCTGCCGAGCGGGGGAGGATAGGGGGTGGGTGGGGGATAAAAAATGAAATGCGCGAGTCGCAGTGTGCGAATGTAAGTTTGCCGGGAAATTGTCCGACAAATGTTTGCTGTTTGCTCAACGCCCGGTACGATGCCCGTGTAGGTAGGTACTACCTACCCCGCTAGGCGGCCAGGTGAGTGGATAGGTGTGGCGGGGAGGTCCGGAATTACTTTGCGACCGTAATATCGCGAGGAATTTTTTTAACGTATTACGAATCGACGAATGGGACGTCCGCGCGGACGGAATTAAATTCGGTATACCGGGATTACGGGGGCCCGGTCGGCGTCGTAATCGCGACGCTTTTTGGCGGGCGAACGGCGTGTCGGGAATTGAACAATTTTCGAAAGAATACCGTGGTTCGCCCCGAATATACCGCTTTTCCGACTGTCCGATATTAAATTCCGACTCGGCAAGGACCCGCCGAACCGATCGTACCGGCCATGACCCACGGAGTCGAAAATATTCGCGTGCCTGACCCCGCACTCCACTTGCCCGCCCACAAAGAAGCCGCCGATCGAAAATCAACCACCACCCCCCCCCCCCCTCGAATTATTGGAAGCATTTCGGGAAAAAAAAGTACGCTGGAATCTCAATAAACGATCTGCCCGGAAATGTTTTATATTCCGCAGCTCAGTCCATTTATCGATCTGCCTGGTCCACCTATTCGACTATTTATTTCTCCGTTACCTTCCTTCCGCTTCGGACTGCGCTCCCACCCCCCCTCGGACACGGAATCTCGCCCCGATTTTTCCTCGCATCACGGTAAAACGAACAAGGCGAGCTCGAAGGATGAAAAAACACTGAGCGTCGAGTGAAGGCGAATGAGAATAAAGAAGCTTGCCCGGCTAGCCGTGCGAATCCTTTCGAAGGGCCGACACTGCGAGAAGGGTGGCAGACGGGGAAGGGAGGGTTGGGGGTGGGTTGCTGAGACGGGGAAGCAGCGATAGTACCCTTTTAAAATTCAAGAGAACATCGTCCAGAGAGGATTTCACGGCGCTGAAGTGTCGATCTACAAAGTGGACCCACCGGAAGCACGTAATTTAAAAACACGCGCTATTCGGAAAAGAGCCGGGCTCCGAGGCTCCTTTCATGCACGCTCCTTTTGTAAATACTCTATGCGTGGAGCATGATGCGAGACTCTGAGATCTAGGCACGCCTAGAGCGGACAGAGCTTACTCTCCAATTCCGCTTTCGTTTCTTAACACAATGCACACTTTTATCGTTCGGCCGCAGCGAGCGCAGTCCAAATCTCATACTTGCCAAAAATCTCCCACTTTCGGCGACGAATGAGAATGCTCCAGTATCGGTTTAGATAATTATCTTTTGTCAGACTGCAGCGCGGGAGGCAGGAAAGTGAGACAGCAAACGACTGCTGCTACGCACTCGGTCGAAGGAAGGTCGTTCGCTTTCTTAGAAGCGTACCGACACACGGGGGAGCGTGGACGCAGACGTGGGCAGAACGTGTGAGAGGAGAGGGAGAGAGAGGTAGAGGGAGACAGATGGGAAGGCTGATAGACAGAGACGGAGAGAGAGAAAGAGACGAGAGGAGGCGAAAAAAGGCCACCGGTAGGATCTTTTTCGAGGCAACCATTAATGGACTCGTGACTTGTGGACGAAGCGCGGCGAATGAATGGCTCTTGATAACGGCACTCGAGGATGCATCGCCGGACGAGAAAGCTCCCGGGCGAGCCTTTAAAGTGCCTCTCGCTAGAGAAAAAGCCTCGTATCACGACCGCCTGGCGAAAGTTTGCTTTCCAAATGAAGCCTGAAGTGGAGCCAGGCCCCCGCCTGCCGCGTCCAACGAACGTTACGACATTCTGCTCAATTCTTTCGAATGCAGTCAGGCATGACGTAACCCGCTGCGTACATTGCGTAACCGGGGCTGTTCCGGCGAATTTTGTTTTACGGCGCCGGCGAAAAGGTCGAATTCCACGTCGTTGTGTCCGTTATGGATTTATCATATTATATTTATAATACGACGGCTAGTTTCTAACCCTTCGACTGCTACGGGCCCAACTGTGCGTCCAGCGAAAGCTACCACTGTGGCCTATCGTATACTGTCTCTATGTATACTGTATTTGTCCAGAAATAATTTTGTCGTATCCGTGCAACACTCTCAGAAACAGCGTACCTTGTTGCTTATCAACAAGAAAAAGTGAAATATCAAAAATTATAATTTAATACACTGCCGAACGGATACATATTGCGTGGAAATGTATTCAGTCCCGCACACCGTTCCCCCGAAGCGCTTCGGCTGGCAGTATTCAGCAGTCGAACGGTTCATGAACGAAAGCTGGACATTTAGGATGAGGCTTCTGAGTAGGTGAACGAATTTAGAAGAGTTATCCGAGAGATTGGAGAGGCGGTCGATAAGATAAGGATCTGAGCCGAGAGACAAGCACGAGGATCCACTTTAAGGCGAAGCCCAACAATCGACGAACATCATCAGCTCCCTACACGGTGTGCCATACGTGAGATAGGCATCGCGCACGACGCGTACGATGCGTCATCGTCCGCAATCGATGCGGCTGAAGATGCGGAGCGCAGGACGCTCGAACGACACGAGTGGGTAGATGAAGAGGCCACTCAGACGAGTCTTCGTGGAGGCAGTCACTCGAGACGGCCGAATAAGCGAGACTATCTAAGAATTACCCGGCTTACCCCTCCCTCGCCGACGACCTCCGGTACTTCTAATTACCGATAGTCGCCGGGCGAGATCAAAGTCATCCCCCTTCCAACCCCTTCCAACCCCATCCCCCCCTCTCATTCCGCATCTCTCATTTCGTCGGAACTCATTAACCGAACGGCAATGACAATGCAGCCGGGGGCCGGGTCGCTAATTAGCGGCAGTTCTTTCCGCGTTAGAAGGGATCGACGCCGTAAGACGAACGAGGGAGAACGAGTGGCTGCCAGGTGAAGAAAAAACAAGGACGCGAGATGAAACGTTAGTTCGAGAGTCCGAGCGGTGGGAAGGGTGGGTGCGAAGTAACGAGGGAAGATTAGAAGGATTGAGAGGTAAGAGGATGCCGGGCGCGCGGGAGGGAGGAGGGAGGGAGGGAGGGGGAAAGGACGAAGAATGAAAGAAGGGAAGCGAGAGAAGGAATATAAGTGGCCGGATGATCGTGGAAAGGAATCTGTTGAAAACGCGGGAGAATATCGCGCGATATCGCCGGTCCCTTTATCAGAGCGCAGGAAACGAGATTCCGGGAGAAATCGGATAGTAATTAGTCTTCTCTCCGGGCCCCGCCTGCCCTTGGATCGTCAATTAAGGCAATGCAGGCAGCGCTCGCGTCTTGACTATGAGCGAAGGATTCGTGAGACGGTATGGGCGAGGCGAGAGAAGCGGAGGAGGGAGGGAAGAGGAAGGAGGAGAAGGAGGAGAAGGAGGTGGAGGAGGAGTGGAGGCGAGGAGAGCGGGAAGCGACATAATGCCGTTGGCTTCCGCCAGGCGAAAGGAACCTCCTCTAATCGAAGAAGGCATTAGCGTACACGCTGTTACCCGCTAATTAGGCGCCGAGCGCTACGCTGTGTTTTAGGACGGGAAAAAGGCTGGCTGTCGCGCTGCGAAGCTTCTTAAGTAGAAGAAAGGACGTGCGCTGTACGAATCTCGGCGAGATGAAGCTGTTGACGCGGCGAGAACTGTGCGAAACATTTGCGAATCTTCGTTTGCGACTGGCCGCGCCTAAAGAAATTAAAGCCGTCCGGGATGACATTTAATTAAAAGTCTTGATACAATGTGCCAATGACTTTTCGAAATATATATAGAATGCGCGTGCATTGACTTTATCGAATGACATTTTACCGTTTATTGCGAGTCCTGTCAACATCAATGTTCATTTGGGCCTTCGTTCAACCTGTCTTGATTATAGTCCGACATATTTAAGTTGGATCGACGTTTCTATAATGGATCTTCGTCTCCCGACAAAATGGGAACGAGAAAGGAATACCTACTGCTTCTATTTAGCGGTTCGCTCGACAATATACCTCTTGCTCTCGGAGCCTCCCATAATCTGAAGCCCGCGGCGAATGATTTACGCATTTTCCCCGGCGAAGAGTCGACAAGTACCGACGGATCCCGGACTGTAATCAAGACTCATCCATCCTCCGGGCTCATCCTGGCTCGCACGTTCGTCTGGGTTTCCTTTCTGCTGGGCCTCCCTTTGAAAAGTAAAGCCGGAGCGCCGACGAGACGCGCGGCGCATAACGAGAAAATAACGGCGCGTGATGCGCACACGCCGTGGGACACCTTTTATGCTCGTGCACGCCAGGCACGCATACGGGGGACGCGAACGAGACACGCGTGCCGGGGCGAGGACGACAAGGACGTGAATTACACATGCCGTTCTGGACACATATGCGTACGAGCGTCGAGTCGCAGGCCGCGCGGAGAACTCTGTTTTATCCAGGCCCAGTTAACTTCGTCCGCTGGAAGTCAGCCTATTCTAGCATTACAGCGTTCAAGGACAAAAATCGGTCAATGTCTGAGATTTCGTTACTTCGGCAGCTAGTGTTAACCCGGCTGACAGTTTTAAGGATTCAGTGAGTTGAGAGATTTAGTCGTGAAAGGAATATGAATTTTGGAAAGAGAGAATTGGTTTGGATAGGAATGTTTTTTCCCACAGTCTGTTACCGGAGTGTATTTTAGAACTGCGTGAGTTGCTGATCGTGTATCTGGATCGGTTGTGTAACTGTCACGTACAAATTTTATTCGATAGAGCGTACCGGAGTACGGCCTAATGGCTCGTGTTTCCGAGCTGAAGTATGTACGTCAGACGAGAATAGGGGCGGATTGGGTCAGGTGTATTTTGGAAAGTTGATCGATATCGGGTCGATGGAATGAGCGGGTGTATCCCGCCGCTCGTGAAATAATGCTGCAACGATTTTAAAGCGGAGTCAGCTGAATGCCTTTGTTTCGTTGGAAAGTCAAAAGTTATTGAGAGTCTGCCGCTAATACCGATATCTATGGCCTCTGGCGAGTGCCAGTCGCTTTTAAAACGTTGGAAACGTCCTTTGGAACGACACCGCGCTCTTTTTCATTGTCTCCGCGTTTAACTCCTCGACAGTTCCGGACTCGACAACACCATTATGAACGTTTTCAATCAATTTTCGAAAACACATAAAATACCCACTTAAAAAAATGCGGATAAAAAGCGCAAACGATTCAGAGACCTATATTTCACTTCCATGTCAATTAAAGAGTCGCGGAACGGTAGCCGATAACGTAGAAATGCTCCGAAGAAGGCACAATGTCGCATTCGGCAGCTCAAGTACGCCGTCTGACACAGCGTCGACTCGTACTACTTGAATTTCGTCGAAACTCACGGCTCTCGTCGCCGCTGCTGAATTTTTCATCGTTAGCCCGTCAGCCCGGGCCGGGAAAAACCGTTCCCCGGAATTTGCAACCTGCCCCCGCCGATCGCCGATACGAGTCGGCGGAAAACTTCAGGACGTGAGCAATGGCCTCCTGCCGACTGATACACGTTTCACTGTCGCAGTCGCCGTAGGTCGCGAACCCGGTGCCACGTAAAATTCCTCGAGTCCCTCGACTCCGGCGGCCGTCTAAACATCTCCGGGCCCTCCCTCGTCCGCTCGTGGGAGGCATAAACTAGCGGAGGTGTAAATATTTTTCGCCCCCGCACGGTCCGCCGAGACGCCGGAAACTGCCGGCTAGAATGTCGGAAGCTCCTCGGCTGCGATTACCGAACTATCCGCTTTCCGCGCTAATATCGAACGAATTCTAAAACGATTCTCTCAAGCCCGGAAGATCGCTCTATAGATGCTATGCAGATTAGCTAATACTGTGGAAGGTGGAACAATTAGACGAACGAATAAGGGATCCTTCAATTGAATAATCGTCTGTTGACGCTAAAAATAGGTTCGGGGTTCGTTCAACTCGGACTTCTACCTAGGATTTCCGGGTCACTCAAAAGCATGGCTTTGACGACACTGTTCGTCCTAATCCCAGTCGTACGCACCTTCTCTTCCGCATCATCGCGAAATATTTGGCCATTCAAAAATTGCCGGCTAGAATGTCGGAAGCTCCTCGGCTGCGATTACCGAACTATCCGCTTTCCGCGCTAATATCGAACGAATTCTAAAACGATTCTCTCAACCCCGGAAGATCGCTCTATAGGTGCTCTGCAGGTTAGCTAATACTGTGGAGAGTGGAACAATTAGATGAACGAATAAGGGACCCTTCAATTGAATAAACGTCTGTTGACGCTAAAAATAGGTTCGGGGTTCGTTCAACTCGGGCTTCTACCTAGGATTTCCGGGTCATTCAAAGGCATGGCTTTGACGACACTGTTCGTCCTAATCCTAGTCGTACGGACCTACTCTTCCGCATCATCGCGAAATATTTGGCCATCCAAAAATTGTCGGCCTGATCCGAGGAAAGCAAGGCAGGCCCTCGTTTTGTCCTCCTTCCCCGATGCGTAACACCCCGTCGAGCGCCCGGAGAAAAATGTTAACGAGGAATCCGGCCGAGTTTGAGCGCGACGGGCGGGCATTAAAAAGGCATCGTGCCCCGGCTGCCGACGTCACGTTCCGAGCGTGTAACGCGTTGTAATGCAACTGCGCGAGCGTCCTCCCTACCTGCCCAAAGCTGGCCTGGCCAAAGCCACCGACGTCGACGTCTGACGGACGCGCGCACGTTTTGCCGAGCGACGCATTTAAACGTCCGGTTAATTTCTGAACGCGCCACGTTCTCCCTGCCCGCCGTCGAAATTCGCACAAAGAGAAAGAGAGACGCAGAGAGAAAGAGAGAAACAGAGAAAGCCAGAGAGGAGAGAGAAACAGAGAGAGAGAGAGAGAGAGAGAGAGAGAGAGAGCGCGAAAAAGAGAGTCGGGAATAAAAGCGGAGCGTAACATTATGAAGACCGCTTTTCCAGAGAACCTTTGCTTCCTATTCGCGAGGCAATTACCGTCGCGCGCGATTCAGCGTGCCAGTCATGAAAATTTCTCGCCCAGATGATCGTTCCGAGGCCGGTACCGCCGGTACGGCAACCTTTGTCAAATAAATGCGGCGCGAAGCTTCTAAATTTCAAATGCCGGGACAGATGTTAGCGATGTTCGCAGTCGACGTTATATCCCAGTGTCCGTCTGTTCGAGACTAGGAGGGGGGGTGGGGGGGGGGTGAGAAAGCCGGAGAGAGCGAATGGCACGGGGTGGAGGAGAATAACAGAGGGTCTGAGAGCGATAAAAATAGAAATAGCTGAATGGATGATAAATTGAGAGAAGTGAGAGCCTCAAGTGGAAACTCTGACAGAGGGAGAGATAGAGAAAGAAAGACAGACAGACACAGAGAGAGGGAGAGAGAGAGAGAGAGAGAGAGCGAGAGATAGTGAGAGAGGAACAAAACTGACCCCCGTCTTCATCATGTTCCGCCGAGCTCGAGCCATGAGCGGTAAACGGCGGAATACGAATTCCCTGATCTGCATAATGCCACCCCCCCTCCTCCTGCCCCCGCCGCTCTCACCGTGTCAATAACAAACTTTGCACTTCGGCAAGCCGTCGAGCGAGTATCGGTGGAGAATGTCGTGCGGCTCGGCCTCGTTCCTTTACATCGCCAGAAAGTTAAGCCTCTTCACATCCTCTCTCTCTCTCTCTCTCTCTCTCTCTCTCTCCCTCTCCCTCTCTCTATTCCCGCAGATCGCTCCTCTTTCTTCGCGAACAGAAACGTTCTTCCATTCTCTCACCACCGACAGGACACCCGCAAGCGACTTAATCCCGGAATAATGACCCGCAGGCATTAAGCCCGCCGGCGTCGGAAGTGAGGAGCGGTGAATGGAGTGAATGAGAGTCGTGTCACGGTGTGAAACAGGCCGGGGGACCTCCTCTCCTCGATCCTCGCGTATGCCGTGGCTGAGGAACGATTTTAGGGAAAGTCCGCGTTATACGGAAAATTGTGCGAAGCTTGTGGGACGGTCGAGTAATTGGAACAGAGGGGAGGGGGGTGAAGGGGTGATTTGAGGTCAGCGGCTCGCCGTTTAGGGAACGGACGGAATTGGACGGGTAAACCTCTCAGCTGAGAGGATTCTCTCTTTCTTTTTTCAAAGTGACCCTGTATCAGTTCCCTTCAAGGCTGCCAGGCGCTGCGGCTAATTGTGAAATCGATTAAACGCGCATTACCGTCTCGCTGTTCTTCCGAGAGCGTCTCTCGTCCCGCACACTTTTTACCGTTGAATGCCGATAACTTGTATACGGTTGGCATTAATCGTCCCCATCGCTAGGTCGTAATTGACTTACGATTCTGCGGTGGAATCCGCGATAAACCGCATATTCTTTTCATTCCGTCCCCATTGGCTGCGCGGCCGGGCTCGCATTACGATTCCCAGCACGCGCCGGGCATTCGTTGTCATTTATCTCTGACGTCATGCACAATACGCGTAATCCTCTTTGCGCACCCCTCTCCGCCCTATTCCCCTTAATATCGAGGCTATTTGATGGAGACCGGCGGTATAAAAACAAATACTTGCAACCGTCGATATTTTGTTATATCCCGTCTATTGTGCGCGTATGAAACCTGAGTTATACAGAGTTAGTGATCGTGCGACTTCCGCTTCTGATTTATCGTTTCCAGCTTTTGTCACGCGTGACTGCGAGCTGCATCCCCTCCACTGTCCTAGCCACGAATTCTCGGACGAATAACATAGCATTCCAGAGTTACGTTCAAAAAAATGTCGCTTCGTACGTAACGATTCAATATTGTCACGTTACTCTGCTCAAAGGTGTTATCGAAATAAAATTAACGTCGTCATAACATCTCCCCTCCATCAGTCCTCTACTCTGAAAAAAGCAACGCGAAGAACATTAGAGACGAAAAATGGAAAAAAATGCAATAAATTCGGCGCGCAGGGCTTAAGTCAAAAAAAGGGTGGTGACTTTTTTCGATGCCGCAATCTTGCTCGGGACTCGGCGAGCAAAATGACAGGCAAAGGCAGCGGCGCGTCAGCCGCACGCTTAATTAATCGCGAGCCCGCTCGGAATTTTCGGTCCATCCCCTCCCACCGTCGGTCACCCTCCATCTACATCCTGGCTCGTAAAAGTGGGCGGGCCTGTTTCGCGAGATAGTAAAATTTATGGTGCTCGCGCTGATGTAACCGGCGAACTTTAACGCCAACCCACCGACCCACCCCTCCCACCCCGTACCCCTTCATCCCCCGATGCGAAACCCTGACCGCCAGGAATATCGCGCCATTCGCGCCCAGCGCCATGGTCAGCCTTTAATCCGGGAATAACGTGCCCGACGGCGATGAGGGTCAAGCGTGCATAAGGCTTCCACGTACCCTGCGATTCAACCCTTTTAGCCGACCAGCCCTCGTAACGCGTACGCTCGCCAGCCGAAAATCGGGCCACGTGGGGTGGGAGGTCGTTAAAAAAAGAATTTACATCGCCGGTCACGTCTGGGAGCGGAGACGAGGGGGAGGGGGTTGAAGAGAGCAGGGGGTGGACGCAAGGAAATGGTCTGAGCGGACGTTCCGGCAAAGGGTAGAAAAAAGATTTGAAGTGAAAAGAGCAGAAACGAGTCACTGAATGTCGGTAGAAATGGCGCGTGTGACGGCGGAGTGAAGAAGGGTTAATCTGGGGAGGAGGGGGGGGGGGGGGGAAGTCGAGCGGGTGCAAACGGGGCGGCGGTTCGACGGGTTGCGGAATTAAATAGGTGTTTTAGAGGTGCGTGCGGGCGGGAAATGTTGAATTGCGTGAAAGCGGGGGTGGCAAATGGCCAGCGGGGAATGACGGTTGCGTCGTTCGGCGGGGTCGAAAGCGTCGAAAGCGTCGAAAGCGCCGAGAGCGTCGAGAGCGCTGAATGGAAGGAAGCGGGCGACGGATTTTGAATTTTACGTTCATTCGATTTTACCGCGATCGCCGGCCATTTGGCGGCCGAGCATTTTTGACAGGGGTAGCTAGGTGGACCGCTCTGCCTTTCGCGCGCACACACACGCTCCCGTGTTTATCGGCAAATAGACGTATCCATTTCCAAATGGCAAAGATTATTTGCTCCGTAAGCTGGTTTCGAAACTATGCGCGTGTGCGGGCCAAGTCAAAGCGTCGGATCCCTCTCTCCCTCTCTCACTCTCTCACTCGCTCACTCACTCACTCGTGCACACACACACACATATTCACACATGCACTTCATCTCTCTTGCCCCTGGCTTCGTTAAATATTCCCATGTAAACAAGGGATCCTCGAGAGAGTTTCCGCTGTGTATCGGCGTCCGAGGATTTGCCAGCCAGAGGATTCGGTAACGACATGTGCCCGTCGAACATGATCCGATCGTCTGACCTGACAGCCGGCAATCGAGGTCAAACTGCTCAAAATGAACAGCCCCCCTCTCAAGATCGAACTTCGGAGCCGTGTCGAGACGCGTCGACGATGTTTCGTTCCCGAAGCGAGCAATAGTCCACCGTTGGGCGAAAAATAAGAATCATAGACTCGCGATCGATGCCGCTCGGGCAGCGAGCTAAACAATCGTAACGTTTCCGAACCGTGGCAGAAAACATCGGGAAGGCCGCTTTTGACCCCGGCCCGAGGGGGGAAGGGGGCGAAGTTTACAGGAAAGTAAAAGCCGAACGGTCAAAGGCAAGCGAAGCTCGCGCAGTTATCCGGATATCCCGGTCGGCCACAAATAATCGCGTTAACCGATATCCCGAATAAACGGATAGCGCCTTATTCAAACAGCCGCCGCATTCGAACAATGTTCGCTGCCTCCTGGAGCCAGTCGCAATCATAATCGGGGCGGGAATCCATTCTCTAATCTCTCGCTTTCCGCTCGGTGGGCAAAATTCATCGGGGCGAGTGCCGCGCCGGTGGCAATAAAAACTGGCCGAAAATTTCTCCCTCCCCCGTCTGCCATCGGACGAGAAGAAAAATGTCAGCCACCACCCCCACGCCCACCCCCTGGCCGGCCTGCTCTCTCGTCGGCAGTCGCACGGGGACGCATTGTAAATGTTTGAGAAGTATCGTGCATCACCCGCTCCGCCGATAAAGTCTCGCCAACGTCGATTGCCATTCCTCCTCGTTGGACCCACTTGTTCGCCGCCTCCGGCACGACGTACGGCGTCCCGACGCCGGTGCGCGAGATAAAAGCGAGCCTGTTAATAATTCAGGGCTCGCGATAAAAGTGCTACGTGACCGTTCAGAAAGTGCGTCCAGCTCCGATGGTGGGGTGGAAGAGAAAGGAAGTGTGTCGGCTTAACTGATTTCCGCTAAAAATTTGATCTGTCCCCCCCCCCCCCCCCCACTCCATTCCCACTGCATCCCCACACCGTCCCTCCCACTTCCACTCGCAAGCGGTACAGACCTCGTTAGCCGAAGCGGTCGCGGTATAAAGCGCCGATGCAATATTCAGCGCGTCTAATATGGATCGTAACGGCGTGCGGCCGAAAATAGAAGAGAGCCGAAACGAAATTTGCGAAGGGAACCGCGGAATAGAGCGGAATAAAGTATGGCCACTCCTTGCTTTATCTCTGCGGGCGAAGTGAGCGAGCTTAAGCGCGCCGGGAGGGTGAGAAATTGGCTGGATGAGGCTGTCGGGGTGAAAAAAATGATGCTCGGCTGACGATCCAACGAACTCTCGAACGCCATAATTCAGCAGATTGCGATCTGCGGCTTAAACGTTTTCGTCGGCGAGCGGGCTCCGTTGTTGATGCAACGTGCCGTATCGCGTTCCCTTATTAACGTCGCACCTCCTCACCCCTCCTCTCCCCTCCTCGCCCATACTCTGCTCTGCCCTGCTCTGCTATTCTCGTCTCTCGTCTCCTCTCCCCTCCTCTTCTCCCCCTATCCGCTGCGTCCGACCAAGTAGCCTCTGCCGAGCGGAGCGAACCGCAGGCCAACTCTAAACGGAGCGTCTAATTTACGAGCCTTGTAACACATTCATTCCGCCGTCGCGCTCGGCCGAAACCGCGGTTGCGACTTCAAATTTAAAAACGGCCCTTCCTGCCCGTCCGCCGGATGCGGATCGTTCAGTTCTTGGACACTGATCGGTTTAAGGGAGTAAATATGGGACAAAGTTAAAAGCGAGAGGCTTTATAATTGATTCGAGTAGGCCTCATTAAGATTCTGTCACTGCCAATAGAACACATGAAACATTAATGAATTGAACTAAGTCGGAGTTTTGTTCGAATCGGTAAAAGGTACATATTCGACCTGGATCAATAACTTTTCATTCGGGACATATTTTACGTTCAAATCGGTGACCCAGGAAGATAGACGATCGCTTCCATTGACAAGGTTACATATGCCAATGTTATAAATCGAGCGAAGATATGCAGATTAATCCCCGCAATAGAACTGCGCAGCCCGGAGTGCATCGGATAACAGAATTCCGCCGTTCCGTGTAAAAGCGTTTTGGAACGATTTCAAGAGCCATTTCGGAAGGACTGACACACATACGCACGTCCGCCATTGCCAACGGACAACGATTCGCAATCAACGAGCGGATCGTTCAGGCCGTAAGTATCTTCATCGGAACGTCTTGAATCGCCGTCATTTGAGGAGGCGGCCGCGAGTCGAGGGTAGAAGGGGGGGGGGGGGGGGCGGAATCGAGGAACTATCCGGAAGCGAGGGACCCCCGGTCGGGTGCGTAATGGGAGGATGTCGAGCGTGGAAAAGGGCAGGAATGTCGTAATAAAAGTTCCTGCCCGCTACGTGACCCGTCGGCAGGAATCGCGCCGAGGACTTCATTATCGCGATGCCGGCCCGAACTTTAATAAAAGCGAGCCGTCGTCTGTGTCGGGGCCCCCGCCAGCCCATTATTACGGCGATTCCTACCCTCTACCCCCATCCCCCCATCCCCCTCCGCCGCTCCCTCCTTTTTTTCTAAACATCCGACGGCCATAGACGGAATTGCGATGTAAAATTTTTAGTGCTTAGAGAGAGGTTAAAGTTACGCTCGCGTTTTATCGCGCCGCCGGATGTCCTCTCCTACCTTTTTTCCCACTCTTTTTTTTATCTCCCTCTGACTCTCTCTCTCTCTCTCTCTCTCTCTCTCTCTCTCTCTCTCTCTCTGGCCCCTTTTTTGCGCGTCGCGCCCCGCCTTTCCTCGCCCATTCGCCAAAGGGGGTCCGCGGTGCCGTTTAATTGCCTGTAAATCCGACTCCGTAATATAATTCGCCCGCGGAACGCGCGTGCGTGTTTGTTCGCACGGTCGACGATCGCGCGGACGCAGGAGGATGGCTCCGGTCCGATATTCCACTCTTTTTATCGCCCGTCGTTCCGTCCTTATCTTCGGCCGGCTGACAGAGTCGCAGTTCATTCGACCATAATAAAAGATGGCGTATATCGCGCGAGATGTCGGGAAACGTCCTATGTTTCCGTTCGGTGGATCGTTTCGCAGTGTAAGATGTGAGAAGGGGGAGTGGGGGAAACGATTATGAGAATATGAATGCGACTCTACGTGTACGTACGTGCCCGAAGCAGAGGGTAGCGAGACATATTCGTGACTGCGCTTTACTTTCATACGTGCCCGGACAAAAATAGCGATACCTGTATATAATAGTGTATATATATACGTGTATATAATAATACGCGAGACGCGCAGGGCTTGCAGTACTTATTTATCGAAGCAGTCCTGTACGTCGCGCTGCCGAAAGAATCGAGGTTGCCGGTCGACCCGCTCTTTGGGCCGAGCAGGAATCGAAACGATCGGCAAGCCTGTAATGCGGAAGATATGAGATCCGTGCCTGGTAGTCGGCAAAGATTCGCATTCCGTCGGATATCAAATATGTATCTCTTCGAATATTTGCGAGGTCGAGCGGGGCACGGCGAGGTGGGGTAGGGGGGATGGGGAGTGCATTAATATTGTAATATTCCGCATATCGCTCGCGCACCGGATATCCCCGTAACCAAATCCGCGTAATAAAGTGCTATTACATGCGATGTGTCCACACCGGCGATAACCGGCAGATTGAGGACGTCCTCTTCTGCTTCGGCTCGAGTCGGCGAAGGTAGCTCGGGATTAAATCGGATATCGATGCACTACCCTGGCGAACGGTTAAAGGCCAGCGAGAGCAAGCGAAGAGGGCAGGCAAAGGGGGAGGGGGAGGGGGGGTAGGTAGGGCTGCCCGATGGCGGGGGCAATTTTTGAGCCCAGTCAATATCGACGTTCGCTCGGTATTGGGAAGAAAGAAATGGCCGTGGAAGAATGGAAATTTATTCGCCCCGAACACTGCCGTCACTGCGTAAGGAACGGAGCGGAAATTGTACCGCGCGAGCAAACAGAGTCACTCCGTTCGAATAATATAATTGAAGGGTGCGCAGTAAATTCTGTAGAGCGTCGATAGCGTGACGTCACACGAACAGACCTTCTCTCGTAAATCTCGTATGATAATCGGACATCTCGAGGGTTGAAAAATTTCTGTTCCTTAATTTTATCCGATTTAAGCGAGCTGAAACGACCCCAGCGTTACCTTTCGAGACGGAATAAACCCTGTAACTGCATATAATTTGTAGGAAGATATCGGGGGTGGCAGTCGGCGAACATCGGAAGCGCACGGAAAACTGTCCCGATGTCCTCCTTTGCCCCGGGATCAGGATGTGCGGCCTCGAGTAATTAAGAAAGTTGCCGGCACGAATCGCCGTTATTAAAGGAACGAGCGCGAGCGTTTCTTAAATCGGAATTTATATCCGTTTCCCACCCCCTCCCCCTCGCCGACCCCACGCTTCCGGCACTGGGACACTCTCACGATGCCGCGGAGGAAGGCACGAATTTATCATCGGAATTTCGTGGAAAATTTTAATTAACCCATTTTCCTCTTACCCCACCCCACCTCCCCTCCTCTCGGCCTGCGATCCTCGATCCGCGTCGTCCTTATCCCTTCCACTCCCCCCTCATCCGTCTCTTCCACCCTTCTTCTCTTTATCTACGTCTATTTACCGGGAGCCAGCGAGAGTTTCGCATACCGGCGAAAACGATTTTCGAAAGTATTCGCGCATCGCTATTCGCCGGGGGCGGAGTAATACGACAGGCCCATCGTGGAGCCGTGGGGAAGAGGGACAGGGAAGGAGGCGAGGTGCGGAGGGTGGAAAAAAATCGTTGACGAATTGTTATTTGTCGGGGGGGGGGGCCGGGTCGCTCCTTTTTTAGCGCCGTCGAAAACGTCGAAGCCTCGCCGACGCGGGACGGGAATTGATTGTTCTCATGCGATATGAAGAGCGAGAATTAATAAAAAGAGAATAGAATTTTATATCGTCCCGATGGACGGGCGAAAAAAGGGTAAGGACGAGAGAGACAGAGAGAGAGAGAGAGAGAGAGAGAGAGAGAGGGAGAGGAAGACTGACAAACGAGGACCGATCCTGACGAGTCGTTACTCGCTAGCGGGCCGAAATTTCGAAAACTCATCGGCAAGACGAGAGTGCCGGGACCGAAAAATTCCAATCAAAAAAATCCCTCCAAAGAGGCGGGCGGCCGGGAAGGGGGAGAGAGAGAGAGAGAGGTGAAAAGAGTGAAACGAGGAGCATAAATCGAAATTCTATCGCCGCGCAGGGTGAGGAAGCGGACCGGGGGTAGGGAGAAAAAGTAGACTCGGACAGGAGAGATGCTGACAAACGAGGGTCGATTCTGACGATGTGTTATTTAGAGCCGGCTCGCGTCCCGGATCGTGCATACTTCATACGCAGCTAGTCCCGTCGTCCCGTTTGGCAAACTCGGCGACAACGCGCGACGATGGTTTAAGCACGGAGTCGACAGAGTCAAGTGTGAGTGACTCGAACAGAGAGAGACAGAGAGAGAAAGAGATAGAGACCTACAAAGAGAGAGAGAGAGAGAGAGAGACAAAGAGTGGATTGGGAAGCAGTAAGAGGGTGAGGGGGGCAAAGAGACGAGTGACATCGAAAAACGAGAGAGCATCGGTGACGGATACGAGAAGCCGAATTTACTTGGTTGGCTGGCGAACGTGTCGGCTTTTCGTGCGGAGGGCAGGGCAGGCAGCTAGCGGAAAAGAGAATGGAACGGGGCCAAAGGAGAGAATGGGCCGGGGGAGGGGGTGAGAGAGGACGGGGGCGACGCGGCCGAGCGATTTTGACGAGTCGTTAATTACGTTCGTCTCGTTTCGGGCACCCGGTATCCATCTCCGGACAGCAGTTTCGGATACCGAGGCCCGCACTGCCGTATATTTCCCGCGCGAACGATTGAGGAGCATGCCAGTCGAAATCGGTTTGGGAAGGAGAGGAAACAGAGGCAGTCCGTCGGCTTGCCCCCTGTGAAGGGCGGGGGGGGGGGGGGGGGTGAACGGTCGGAAGGGCATAGCCGGAGGAGGGAGAATGGGATCGGCAGAGGGGGCCGGGGGAGGGGGGAGGGGGTGAAACATGGACGACCAGCGCGGAGAGCAGCCGGCGGAGAAATCTCCCCACGAGATTTTCGAGTGTTCCGCGAGAATCGATAAGTGCCAATCGATGTACGTGCATCTGACATATGCACCTGAGTGCATGAAACGCCATGAAACGCGGGCCATGTCTGTGTAGCCTACTTTCCCGCTTCCGCCTCCTTGCCACCCTCCTCCCGCTCTCCCCTCCTACCCTCTGCCGTCTTCCGCTTCTCTCACCCCCTTCTTCTGGCACTGTCTATCTCTCGCTGCATCCGCGTCTCTGTTAGATTCGGCCTCGTCCTCCTTTCCTACCCTCTCGTCGCTGCCACCTCCCCCCCCCGGCCACCCCTTCTGTCCCCAGCCCCGGCTCCTTTTGCTTCCCGTCACTTCTGCACCCTGCATCTCGAACGATCTCTGACGTTCAGTCACACGCGATTCGCATCCCGAACACCCGGCAACGAGCCCTGGAATTTCGTCCGAGTTGATCGATAACCGACCTCACCTCCGGCCACTTTAATGTTTCAAATTTCCCGCAGGCGCGAACGTGGAAAGGGATAAACACGGGGGAGGGGCGGGGGGGAAGGGTTGCGGAGCGTCGGACGATAGTGGGGGCGTAATTCATGGAAATTGAAAAATGGAAGAGGGCCGTTGACGGAAATTGCGTGCCTCCGTTTGTAATTGGGAACAAATTCGGGAAGGATTGGACGACCCCGAATTGACGCACCCTGACTTTTGAGTCTCTGCTTTCGTACTCCACGCCTCTCTCTGTCTCTTTCTCTCTCTCTCTCTCTCTCTCTCTCTCTCTCTCTCTCTCTCTCTCTCTCTCGCTCTGCTCGTCTTTCTATCTCTTGCGCGTGCTATGTCAAACAATTTCGGGCGCTGAATGCGAAGATTACTGCAAATATTAAATTTGCCAGCGCGAAGAATCATATGCCGGGTCATCCATCGCGTATCATGGGAATTCCGTATATTACGCGGAAAATTAAATGGGAACGGTGCGGAAATGCCGTGGACGTCCGTACGGCCTGAACTTTCGCTTCGGAGCCGTGAAATTGGAAGCGCTTACAAAATTTTCGCCTCGTCGCGAGGGGAAGGACGCGCACGCGCGCACGATATGCAGACTAAATTCGTATGAGAATTTCAATTTTGTCCCGTTCCGTACGGCGAGGGATGAAAATCGAGGCTTAGGTCGTCGACAAACGCGTCATAGACTGCGAATCGGCCCGATGCACTCAACTGCATGCATGCATGCGGCACTCGGCTGCAGCCTGACTCTCGCGGGGCAGGGAACTCGCGTCTATTCTCGTCTTGCTTCGATCGAGTTCAACTCCCGTTTCCCTCGCCAGGCTAGGTCAAGCTCGGTGATGGATATTTACGTTGACCTTCTGCAGCGCCACTGTTCGGCATTCATTAGTCTTACCCTTGACTTCCGAACCTCTCGACCTTCCATCGACGCGGCGATGGTCCGACTCCTTCGAACGTATTTAAAGTTAAGCCAAGCGCTTAATCCGCTACACCGATATACAGTCATTACGAAAGTTATCTGCATTCGGATAACGACAAAATCTACTCTAACGCTTCGCTTCAACTCAGATTATTTCAAACTCCGCCAATTTTTTGCCGCAATTATATTCGAAGCGTCGTAATTACGATCACGTCTGAGACATTATCATCGTATGTTTTAAGGAAAAAAAAGCACACCTGGGTCATGTATATATAATCGATTAAGGTTCGACGAATACCGCCGACACTGGGCGAATCTAATTCGAAAGCCGATATCTTCCTTAATCGTTCGAAAGTTCCCAGATACGTATCCTTAGTTCGCTCGTATTTCAGTCGCAGAAAATTATCCGGACTACTTCTCGTGCTCGTTACGCATTTTGCCGGACGTGCCTCGCATTTCGCCGATTTATTTTGCCGCTCGAGCCTCCCCCCTCTCCTGGCATCCGGCCCCATTTAAATTAGTTTTCTGAAATATTTGAGAAATGAATTACAGTTTCGTTACAGTGCGAGGAGCGAGCAGGGGGCGGGAGGGGGGGCGGGCGGTGGTGTGTAACGCGATTGCGGCAAGGCTTGCTGCGCCAATTATACAAACTTCGCCGACCGTACTCGGCGTACATATTTACCGTTCCCCTTTATGACCGGGCCTTCGTTTTACCAACAATGGAATCGAATTACAACGCGAGCAACGAGCATTGTTAGGACCCGGCTCCCTCTAACTATAGGAAATATTTCGCCAATTACCGGCAGGCCGGGCCCCCGCATTTCCACCTTCTGTTTACTTACACCGACGTTCGGCATTTATGCGCGGTCGGCCGGCTAACGCGAAGGAATAACGTCAAGTATATTGGGTTATAAGAAGATTTACCGATCTCGCGACCGAAATTACAATCCGCCAGCAATTTCACCGACGGCGCACAATGCCACTCGCTGCCGAACGTTACATGAGTAATGTTAACTGCTGCCTCTCGCTCGGTACCGATGCCAGTCCATTGTCAGCTGCTCGATAATAACGTAAACAAAACCTACCCCACCTTCGAAAATATTCACAATTTCTGGAGAGGATTTAATCTCAGACGGAAGCCGACGCGAAATATTACATTTGGAATATAAACGGTGGTAAAGGTTCGCTAAAGTTTGAGGATGGTGAAAAATTGTTGGCCGTAATTTATCGCCAATGAAATTCCATAGATCGCCCTCAACTGCACTCTCCCGTATCCTGACACATTATCAGGACGATCCCTAAGGAAATATAAAACCCCGCTCTCTTTTGACCTGCTCCCTGTTTCGAGGCCAGGAATTTCATTGCGAACGACAGTGTGCGCGCGCGCGTTGTTTTATACTGTCCGACATGTGCTCCTACGTCTGTGTACGTACATTACCGGTGGTCAGGCTATAATGTGCAGCATCACTCGCGAACGCTTTGGCAATGCGTTGTTGCCGTTATAACGCGACGCAGGTTATAAACATAAATTATGTTATTAATGTAATGGAACCGTGATGGCCCATCGAGATGTCGAGTGGAGTGTCGTCGATTAATAAGCGCCCCGACAGGGGGTAGTATGTCGGGTATTAAAAACGTGAAACCTCGCACTGCGGCAGTTAGCCTGACCCATAAAATATTCGCTCGCGTTCCTGTTTGAAGGAGGAGAAGGGAGAGAAGGGACGTTCCGCTAACACGGGATGTACATCGAAGAACCGGAGAGTTTGGCACTTGATAATGCTGACGTCGGAAGATATCTACGTAGGCCTTCGACATCCGGTAAAAGAAGAAGCGAAATTCGAGGACGATCAAATCAGAAGAACCTGGGAAGAAATTTGCTCTAGCAGCGTCAGGTCAAACTTGCTCCCGGCCTGCTCCGATGGCAGCCTCTTTGATCCGAGGTTTTTCACCTCTATCTCTCAAAGGAAGGAAATCGGCCGCGATCGCTTTGCTCGTCGCCAAATTCGTTTCGGGGGAGGGGGGGGGGGGGGGGAAGTCTCGCTCTGCGCCATTTCATTAATTATCGAGTTGCCGCTCGAAGTTTCGACCCCTCGAGCCACCTTCCACCCTTTCTCTCTCTCTCTCTCTCTCTCTCTCTCTCTTTCTCTCTCTCACACACACACACACACACACCCTCCCCTCCCTCTTTCCGCCTGCGGATCGAACGATGAAGATTCTTTTTCGACTAGAAGAAAGATTTTACCGGCCCTCGATCGACGCTGCGAGAGGTCGAAAGTCGAGTCGATGAAGATGCAAAAAGTCAGTCGCAGGGGAGGGAGAGAGCTGAAAGAAATTAAAGTGAAAGGGAGGTTCGACGATGGCGAGGCGGAGAAAAAAGTACGCGGGCGACCTGCAGCGAGCCGTTACGGGACGTTCTGAATGGCGAACCGGTGGGGATGAAAAAGGTGGAAAAAGCACGGAAGAACGTCGAACGAGCGATCCCGCGTCGAAAACGAGGAATCGAGTTTAAAAACCGAGAGAGGAAATGGACAGGAAGAGGAGCGGGATGGCGCGCGAGGCGAACGGAAGTGAGAGAAAGCGCTGTGGACCCAACCGAGAGACAACTGGAGTATGTAATTATGCCTTCTTCTGGACAACCGTCCATCGTTGACTTTCGTATCGGCAAACGATTCGTACGGACCGACGAACCCACTCTCGGTTACTCCTGCCTTCCAGCGAAACGAACGGCGACTGTCGTCCAACTCAAAACACACCCCGTTTGAATATCAAAAAAGAAAAAAAAAAGGTGCTCCTTTCGAAGCTCCTCGAAAAAGCTCACTCTACCGTAACAGCTTCCAGCGTTCGTCGCCGCGAAACATGGACCGCACAGAAACGAGACGTCCTGGCCGCCGTTCCGGTTCCCGCTGGGAGCAACCCGAGAAGCGTAGTCGGCGAAAGTTCGACGTCGGCTAAATGAATTTACCGCGACGAGATGGAAAAATGTCGCGTGGCTCGCGCCGTATGCGAGCGGAATGGCGAATGCGAGGCGCGACGTGCCGTCTGCGATCTGTCCCTTCCGTCGCTCGCATTCCGTCCACCCGCAGACCCAGGGGCTGAGGGTGGCCAGGGGGTGGCTCAGGCTGGTCTCCCCCTCCCCCGAGTGCTTCACCCCCTCGCGTCGCTCCAATCAGAGTGCAACGACTCGCGAGCGAGCCGGGCGAGCCAATCGGCGGCCGCGGATCGGGCTCCGATAAGATGAAAGTTTAGATTGAACGGTGAATATTTAAACGGACCGAGAGAGCCCCGAAGGGTGTGCGCCGCACCCCTCTCACCGCGCGCCGCCTGTTTTCGCACCCACCGACACGTGTACCACCCCTCCGCGCTCTCGCGTGTGAATGAATATGTACCGAATGAATATGTATACCCGTGGAGCGCGAGCGGCCCGCTTCTCGCTTATACGAGGTGAGGCATTTATCTCGATCGGGCCAAACTTTTTTCAACTGTTCGCGCGGGAACACGAGTTTAGGAGACGTACGTCCGTGTCGGACGAGATTAGCGGCTCCGAACTTTGGAGAGGGTGCGCGCGTGGATGTCGGTGTGCGGCTCCGGGGGCCGGAAGTCTCGAGTGACGCGTGGCCCGGTAATTGAGGATATTGAATGTCGAGTGAGTTTAAATGCGGCGATGATTTTCCGAGTGTCGGGAGTTGATATACCGTCGAGGTAATGTATAATATAGCATTGAAATTCTTGGCCGATTTGATCGGGTAGCGTCTCGGGAGACAATCTCGGGAGACTATAGGAATTAATAAGGAAAAGTGGTGTGTTCCAAAAATTCGTTTCGTCCCGGATCCACTGACGGACTCATCATTAGGGCTTATGTCAGTGGATCCTGCGCTAGGCGAAGACATGTATAATATATTTCGAGATGTTTTCCATTGCGATTGATCTCTATGTAGCGTTAGGCGTCAACACTTTCGCGACACCCCGTGCACTCGCGATCCGTCGCACGCGTTCTGGTATTTTCTATACACCGTATCCGGCACATTGACGCACGTACGTGTCCCAGGATATGTGCGCGCGCGCGCGCGCGCGCGTGCTCACTCGCTGGTAACAAGGGGCTGGCTGCGAAGTGGCTCGTTCTCGTGACACGACTCCGGGCGAGAGATTATGCGAGTTTGTTTTACAGATTAACAAGGGTGTGTTTACGCCGCGGTAAAGGGAGCCTGTTTATGCAGAACTACCGCCGCAGACGGTAGATACCACCTGGAGACAGCGAGTGGCGCCACGACGGTTTTCAACGTGTAACGAGCCGAACCCTCGTCATTACACGGATTCGGGGAAGTAACGGCATGTCGCGACGCACTCTTGATGCCCCTAAGAAACACTGAAAACCGGAAACGGTGAGTGGGGTGCGTGGATGTGTGTACCGTGTTAAGAGTGGTTCTGTGCGATGATTCTCATCGTATCGTGCAAAACAAGGGTGAATCTTGATTCTTTCTCTTGCCAACACATTCTGTGCGATGATTCTCATCGTATCGTGTAAAACAAGGCTGAATCTTTATTCTCTTGCCAACATTGGCTGCTGACAATTGTAGTATATTGATAGTAATGAGGATAACGTATACACGTTGACTGTATCAATGTAGTTATACGCTTACTAAACCACATTCTTACCGTGTGTAAGGTGCACTTTTAACAGTATTTCGTTGTTAGGGCGTAATCTATGTAGTATTTTACTCATATTTACGTAATTTATATGACTTTTAATCGACAATGAAGCATTTTTGGCAAAATATGAGGCTTGTATGACTGTTTTATTCTTTTAATACGGCAAACAAGTATCCCAATACGGTATTAGGGTGTATCGACTTGTGAATATGCATGGTGAAAGAGAATCGAAAGAGGATTACAAAAATCGCAACCCGAGCCTTCTAAGTGTAACAGTTTCGGAAATACGAGCAAAAATGTGTTAAACACGAACGAAAACCGCCACATTACTCGGTGTACCGCCAATGAACGCAATTATTGACACACTGTGTTTCTAGAGATAACAGAATCATGCAATGGCATGATTTCAGAAGACAGGTACACTCCTATTTAAGTAGGTAATTCATTATCCCGGTGTCTCCGGAGTTAGGTTATTATCCTCTAACTGTCTCACATCAATTCCAACCGTAGAAACGTTCCGCCATGTTTGATCCCGGAGTGTCGCGATGTTTATACTAACATGCGGGTGGAAATGCAGCCTGGCATAAATAACGCTCACGCTATATTATTGTCTCCCACCCCCGCCCACAGAGCCCCATCCCTCGCGTTATCACATACGGAAATAATGCTGGTTGCACGCCGTTTCAATTTCACGCGCTCGCGCACCTGGCGCATTTGATCGCGTCGAGACGAAGCGTTCAACTGTCCAAATTAATTCTTTCCCAGAGTGAATTTCAGCCCAAAATGAAATGCTCGCAGAATTATTTGCCAATTAGTTGCAACGGTTATTCAATAACGCCCTTGTAATGACTTGAACTTACAATTAATATCAACGTTCGTTGTTGAGCCGTACGGTTCGTATAGTTTGCCTATTGCAAATGTTACGGTACTATTTATAATATAATATATATAATATAATACTATTAATAATATCATATTAATCTCTGATATCAACTTCATGAATAAAATCGACCGTTTGAATCTTTTGAAACTAAGTGCTCTATGCAGATGAAGGACGGTTGTTGGTCTGCCACTTACGACGGCGATTTAAAAATGAGAGGAGTTAATTATGAAATCAATTTGTACGACGATTCAGTAATGATTCTTCGATACATAATGCGTAACGAACTGAAACAAAGTCACGACCGACTGAGTCACACGAAACACGTTACAATCTCACTCGATACCAGTAAGTTTCCGTGGTGTAGTGGTTATCACATCCGCCTAACACGCGGAAGGTCCCCGGTTCGATCCCGGGCGGAAACATACTTTTTTTTTTCACATTTTTATTTTGAAAACAAGCCGCCACCATCGCCCCATCCGCATCGCGCCATTAACAATTCCATTCTTAATCGAGATGATATTTTCACTCCAGTCGCTCTCCCATTCTTCTGTATCGATCGCGGCTACAGATGAATACTCTCATCGCTTTTATTTTCCACCTTTCGAGCATCAAGCATCCGCTGCCATTAACGGCTGGCGGAATTGTCAGCCAAACCACCGCGCTTTTTCCCGAGAAATATCATTTTCCCATTTTTTTCACCTATTAGGCTGAATTAGAAAATCGATCCCGCCGTATGAAATTGCGAGCAGGCTCGTTGCCCGTAGCGAATCCGTAATTGGGTTGGCCGGCAACTCCGCCGTGTAAACGAATCGTCGGTAATTGTACGTTGTATTAATGGACGATGCCTTAAGTTTCGCAAGTCGTTTTGCGCAATTTACGGGGACTTAACGAAGCCATATTAGGGAATTAAGCTACGGGAGGGGGGGGGGATGTGTATGGCAGGGAATTAATTAGATTCGATAATGTTTTATGAAGTTTGCGGCTAACGACAGTGTCGGGCAACGGCGGCAGCCATTGGTAAGCGACCGGGTCCAACAAGTTTCCGTGGTGTAGTGGTTATCACATCCGCCTAACACGCGGAAGGTCCCCGGTTCGATCCCGGGCGGAAACATTTTTGCTTCGGACGGAAGCGAACGATAAAGGCGCACTAAACGTCTTATATTTAGAGCAACCTAATTTTCGAACAAACTGCGTCACTCTATACCGTGACCATCTCTGGAAATTTACCGTAACTCATTCGTTAACGATGTAGAATTTCAATGTAATTTTTAAATATGTAGTCTATTGCCTATCAGTACGCATATTTCATAATTGACAAAAATTTGATATAATAAATTCTGCCACAATAGACTAAACATTGATATTTAATTATATTTTTAAATGTACTCTTCGGTTGAACGGTACACATTAGCATAAATTAGTCGTTAGAAAAGTGTTGCAAAATGTAATATTAGTCCACTATCGTGACCTCCGTTAAATCGCGCTCCTCTTCCAAGAAGTTTCCGTGGTGTAGTGGTTATCACATCCGCCTAACACGCGGAAGGTCCCCGGTTCGATCCCGGGCGGAAACATTTTTTTTTTTTTTTTTTTTTTGCCAAAACAAAGAACGTCATCCGATCCACCCAATCCATTACTCGCAATCTAACTCCGAACAAAATCATTACTTAAATTTCCTTTCTTGTATCGCGACGTAAATAAATTATCGCGCTCGTCGTATCGATTAATTCACGGTCGACCGGACTCTTGCGAAGAGAGCGCCGAGATACGAAATTATCTCCGCCGAAGATAGTCCCGGGGACAATCGATTAAGAGTCAACTCGCCGATTAGAGTCGCGCGAAAGTGTTTGCATAATGCATGAAAGCCCGATGTAACAATCGTGCAAGCCGCTAGAACTAAGCCGATCAAGTGTGAGAGGCAGAGTGTGAGAGAGTGAGAGAGTGAAAGAGTGAGGGAGTGGAGAGTGAGAGAGAGAGAGAAAGAGAGAGAGAGGGAGAGGGGGAGAGAGAGAGAGAGATCAGAGCAGAGAGAACAGAGAGGAGGTGCGAAAAGGAGAGAAAAAGAGGATGGGAGACGTTGAACAGGAAGGCTTTCGCTCGTGAATGTTTCATTCCTTCGTCGCGATCGACCGATATAGGTATTCGATCTGCATGCGGCGTGTACTAGTTATGCGCCCGGAGCGTGTGCCTTTCTCTTTGAAAAACTGGTCCGTCGCCTCCGGTACCCAGATAGCCTGCAATTTGACCTCGTGTCGCAATCGTTCTCTCAATGCGTCGTGATCCAGATATTTGCCGATCGATGAGGCGACAGTTCGACGTGACGAGAAGCGCAACCGCCTTTCCTTTTCCGGGTCTCAAATGATTCTCACATTGTCCGCCTGTCCTCGACGGGTCACGTCTCCGGTCTTGCCAGTCTCATAAATACAACAGCCGTACGTAAATATATATACCTATGTCATACCTCTCGTACTGCGGAAGATGAGGCCGACAGTTACCGAATGAATAAACAGATAAATCGACGAACGTCTGAAATTACCAACCGTGTATTCCGCTGACGGCAAGAATCGCTCTTTAAGCAGCGGAGGCGAAAAAGAGGAGAAAAGAGGGGAAGAGGAAGGGGTCACTCCTCGCAGGCTGCGCAACTTATAATATAAACTTTGCCTGGAGATAGGAAGATGCGCCCGGTACACTCTCCCCCTTTTTTCCGCTCTTCTCTTTTCTCTTCATCCCTCTCCTACCCATCCCCCTCCATACCCTCCGCTCATTTCATACACCTCACCCTCGTTCCACTCTCTCTCGAATGCGTGCAAGTTTTATGAGCATCGCCGACCTTTCTTTCGCGTTCGCACAAATCCAGCCCCTCCTCCCTCCCTCCCACCAGCCTTCCTCTTCCCGGCAGACACGGCAGACTTTGCTTCAGCTGCGCTCGCACGCCGCGACGATGACAATGCAGTCGCGGCGAATAAGACAAGACACAATTCCGCATACGCGGAATGTGTCTGCATTCGGGGCGTACGCGAATGTAACGTACGCCACATACGCAGAGAACGGTATACATCTACGTGCTGCATGGAGTTTGTATATGTGTCGGACTCGTAAAGGTGGACGGCGGTGAATAAGCGTCGGCTCCCGCTAAAACCGTGCATAGGCGCATGTAAGGCAGGAAGCCGTCACTCTTTCCCTACCCTTCCACTGTGTCGCGCGAGGCATGAATTAACACGACAATTACGAGGCGCCGAGACGACCGCCATACGCTTTTTCCGCCCACCCGCCGCATTTCGCGCTCGCTGACGGTTCATTTACGCACTCCTGTCTTCCTTCTCCCTCCCCCTTCCAGCGTTTCTACCCGCTCGAATGTCGCTCTGTCCTTCTCTCCAACCCCTTCTCATTCCACGGGTGAACCTTTTTCCGCCGAGCGTGGGGCTCTCACGGCCGATGACGCTTTTATTATTAATCGACCGCGGCGTCATATTATGCGGCATGCTTAATGCGTATTTATCGCCTGACGCGAGCCGCGCCGCGTTAACGCGTGTCAAGCGAATGTTTCCGCGTTCGAGAGTGCGGACCGGTAACCATTATTCCGTTCCGAGCGTTTTCCTTCTTTCCCGTCATGATACGCTCGGCGGTAATGTTGGACCGGTGAGAGGGGGAGAAAGAGGGTGGGGGGATTATTAAAGCCGCGATGGGTATTGAGCGCTTTGAAACGAGCAAGAAAATATTAATACGCTCTGTCACGAGACAAGGGGGGGAGCGGCCCATCGACTTTTTGCCTATTAACCCTGGAGGAGATCGGCCAACAGCGTTCGGTTCCTGGGTCGATGGAAAAGTCCGCGATTAGACTCGTTCGACATGGCCTCATTCATCGATCCCGCAGTCCATTACGCCGCCGGGGATCGCTCGCCGAACGAAACAAGGTACTAAACTTTTTTCCAGCCCCCAAGCGGTGGAAGGGTTGCGGAACGTTAGATACAGATTCCTAATGATCGTTCGGCACACACGTGGCCCCTTTCCGGGTCGAACCCCCCGTCGAAATCATGCCAGTTTCATCCCTGAAGGAGGCCTTAACGGACGTCGGTAACGTTCATCGAGCGACAAGCCGAACTCCGGGAAGGAGCTTGCCTGAAGGGGGAGGCTCGAGGGTGGCCAGGGGGTGGGCCGAGGGTAATCCCATCGGCCGGCTTCTCTCGACATTAGAAATCCCGAGGAATATCACTCTTCCTCAGCTGTCTTCGGCAGCCTCGTGGCTACCTGTTTTATCCCTCGCGGAGTCTCCTTTCGCCCCGGCAGGATTTTCAGGATAATCCCGTCAGGTCGCCCCGATGCCACCCTCCCCGCCCCCCCGCGCACCGTCTCTGACTCCTGTCCGAAGACGGGACCCCGGGCTGACGCGTAAGGCTTTCGGAAATTTCGAAGCTCTCCGCCGGATAGTCGTGCGTTGAGTGCAGTTTAATGTGTTTCGAAGCTGCTTCGATCGAACAGACTCGAAGCACGGTATGTACTCTCGTCGCAAAGGATATTTTAAGCACTATTTCCGAAAAAAGCATATTTATCTTTATATCAAATTCAAATTATGAGGTAAAGTATTTTTAGGAGCGGCGGTGGTTAGGAAACGTCGCCGATATCGGAATAAATAAAAATTAACGTTACTTTTTATCAAGCAGAGGCGATGTAAGTCAAAGTGAGGGCACTCCCGCGGGAAATAGGCCACTTTCGCAATTATCGGCCCGCGTCTGTACGATTCCGCGTCTTTTTTGCGCGAGGGCGAGGAGGCTTCGGCACAGAGGAATTTTTAGATTTTTGCCTGCAGGGCGAGCGAAAGTCCCGTGGCACTTTCTATGCGAAGCATCGTTTTCGAGTGCGCGACTCGATTCCACTCGAAAATCTTTCAGGGGGCTGCTCGCGAACGGAATATAAATTCCCGGACGATCACAGGTGCGAGAGCCTTTCACGTCCGAGGGAGGAGGGGGTGGGAGGGCGGTCCCTTATAATTAAGAACGTCGCTTATTTCTTTGACAATTCAGAGCGATCCTTAATTAAGACATTCCCACTTCCTCTCCCTCACCTCCCTCCCTCTAAGCTCGTCCCTCCTCCGCCCTCGCTCACTATTTCCGCCTTTGTGAATGTCTCGTAATTTATATCACGTTTACCCCCCGATCCGCACCGGCGGGTGCACGACTTCGAATTCAAAAAGTAACGCTAACGAGTCCGAGAGTCATCGCCGCGCCATGAAACGTGACCGAAGAAATTGGAAACCCTTTTCAACCGGCTCCCGTCGACGTAGCGCTCGTTCATAAACTCGCGCGGACAAACGACAACTAGTTTCTCACCCCCATCCGAGAAGCACTGAAAAACACGAATGAGAGCCCCTCGCGACGAGGAACGCGTCAAATTTGGACGAGCGATTTGCGGGATTACGGCTTGACAAAACGTCCGACTCGCAATTCATCCAGGCCGATTTCTCTCAGGGACGTCGAAATCGAAGGTGGGCGTAATCGTGGCGAAAAATCAAAAACTTCCCGACGCCCTCGCAATCGAGACATCGGGCGAGACTTGGCCGGGGGAGGATGGGAAAAAAATGGCGGGCATTTTATCAAGCAGGAAAAGGTGTCTCGCTGAGATCCAGACTGGGAAGCTTCTTTCCTATCGTCTCATCCGCAAACGCTGAGCTCGAATGGCGGGACGTTTTTTTTCACCCTTCGCGGGAGGTAAAGGGTGGGCGGCCGCGTCGATTGTTAGGGGCGAGTATTAAATTCGTTTGGCGAGAAATTGGCTCCCGAGTTCCCGCTGACTTCACGCCCGATCATTAATCACTGGCCGAACGGTACGCGCCAATTGAGATTCGATTAGCGAAGGAGTATTAATGTTTACTCATGTTCTTATCCGGAAATACCATTCTGATATTGGTCTGATTATTTACTTATCTGTTGCAAGAACTATCGAGGTCGATCTTTAACGAAGCATAAAATATTTGACTATTAAGAATGTATAATCATACCTTTTCGACCGGTTTCGTCAATCGAGACTTGAAAAGGGGGAAATTGAAGATCGAAAAATTCAAAAAATCTCGTTTCGCCTTGGATCCACTGACGGACTCATCCGCAGGCCAGCGGACTATTAAGAATACATTGATACAGTACGCGAAGTAAATAAAGGTGTGATGTAGAAAAATTAAAGGAACTAAAACGCGAACGAGCGAAATCCTAACAAATCGCCACCCTTAAAAATGACTCGCATAACATCGCTCACCGTCCTCCGCCACGCAAAGAACCTCTCTCCTCCTCACAATACCGGTTAACAGATCGGCCCGCGCCACAAAAAGGCAGCCCCGTCAAGGAGCCCCGTCGGCAAGCCTAATGTGACGCAAACAAATTGGCAAGCCATGCGACTCGCCCCGTGGAAGATAACCGGCCGGTTCGAAAAGCTCGAGGCCCGAAATCGGATTATCGTACTCGCGCCTCCTCTACCTCCCGCTTTAAACGAAAGCGATCTCGGCCGGGGCGACATTCTGATTCCTCGCCAGTTGGGGATCCTCTTCAGGATCGAGGGTCAACTTTTTTCCCTCCCCCCGGCACGTTAGGCTGACAATCTCCATAAGGGTTAGGAGAGCGACGGCGGCAGAGAAAGGGAGCGGGAGGGGGTGGTTGGGGGGGGGGTTGCTAGAAGGGGTGGCCCTGCGAATCGGAAAGAAAATATCATCGTCCCTTCGGCCACGAAGTAGCAGCGTGTAGCCGACCCTTCGGCCCATTGCTCGCTAACAGGGGTCGCTGCCAGCCCGTGAGAGAAAGACATTTCTCACAAAACGTCCCCCACGACCATGCTCCGACCCCGGCGCGAGACGTTTTTTTTTCCCACCGGCCCACACACCCCCGCGACGACGGAGACGATCGCTCCACCCTCGGGGGGGATGTCTTGCTTTCGATAAAGTAAATAAAGCTCCCGAGGAAAACGGAGAGAGCGCGTAAATACCGGTCGGATGGCGAACGGAATGGCCTCGACATTAGGGAGGGCGAGAGGGCGGGTTGGAGGGGTGGGGAGACAAACGCAGATTAAGAAGGGAATTGGCCTGTTCCTGGATGGAATAAATTCAATACCCCGCACGCCGTTTCGGATTTATTCGCTGTCGACGGCGGCGGAGGAAAAAAAAAGTCGGCCGTGTCACGTGTGTTCGCCCCGATATTGGTCCCGACGCATATCGTATCCCTGAATATCGATACCCCGTACTCGTAATAGGGCGTACACAGGGTGTACGGCAGTGGCCGCGGTAGCCTTGCCTTCGCCACCGAACACGGACCGCAATGTGGTACCAACAATGTAAATGTTAAAAGCAATCACGGCGGTACGATTGGTTCCGCGCGAGAATATATTCGGGAAATATTGAACGGTGTGAGGTCAGATATTCCACTCGTGACTTTTGTCGGTTCTTATAGGGATCAAAATGTCATCGGGACGATATTGTCTTTTATGAGGTACGTATAACGCGGAGATTACCGCATCATCGAAGCTTGGAAAAGTGAAAATGTCAGAGCGAGCAGTTCATTTCGCCATAAATAGCCACGCATTTGTTTCACGGGTAGAGCGTTCACGACCCCAAAATTCGGGTATAATCGACGCCGAGTGCGAGGACGGGAGAAGAAACGACGTCCTCGTCCTGGCTTTCCGAAAAAAGGTCCTCGCTATCGCAGTTTCCGCCCGGGTACACCGTTCTACCCTTCTCACCCCTTTTCACCCTTGCCAGAGTCTCTTCGACGTGGCAGCAAGTAGACGGGATATAACGAAACTTTATGGGCGACGTGGCGCGAGCCCGGGAGAGCCCGCGCGCGCGCGCGCGCGCGAGCGAAACGGCCGGGCAGTTGACGGTCGTAAAAAGTGCGTTTTTACAATTTCAGGTCGACGGCCCGGATTCGTCGGACGGGTCCGAAAGCGTTTACGCTTAAAACGGCCGTAATCCGCGAGCGTTGTCCGACTCGCGTTTCTCGGGCTTAGTGTCAGGCCGAGGTGCGTGGAGCCTGACGACGCTGTCTCCCTTCTGGGGGGCTAACCGCAAAATATGCCAGCGGATTAAAATGTTTCCCTCTCCCACTTGACTGCCGCCCATCCGCGCTGACGCGAAAGACAGGAATTAGACCCGAAACACGCCGCCGAGAGAAGACTTCCGAGCCGACTTTACTGACAGCGACTCAAATTGTGATTAATCGAGATATGATGGACCTTTTTTTTTTAATTTCTCTTATTTTAACGTCAAGGAAGTCTTCGAAAGGCTTCTGGCCTCCTTGGGGGGGGAGGCCGGCGTACGTCGGATTGAGATGTGATGGACCTGATTCGATGAGCGAGGTAACAGCCAAGTTAGGTAGTCGAGTTCGACGAACCGACGCCGAGCGAAGCGATGAAAATGTTGACCTTCCGCGCGGAGGATCAGGTGGCGAAAGGTGCGACTCGATAAAAAAAGCGTCAGCACCGAAGATGACTATCTATCCCCCTATCGCGTATATAAATCACTCGCGCCCTGCCGCGAAGTCATTTTCCACTCCGGACTTTTACGCGCGCTAATACGATCCGCGGTGGCGTTACATTTTTCGGAAAAACGAATTACCCTCGGCGCGATAAAGGATCGCTCGTAAATGTTACGCGCGTTCCGCGTAAGATTGAGGACTTCCCGGCCGACCGCGCATTAGTCGCCGGCCATATTCGACACGCGAGCGATCCCGATAATTCGCGCTCCGGCCGGCGACACGAAGAGTGAAGGACACGGGGGGGTGGGAAAGAGACGCGGAAGCGGGAAAAGGAAAACAGCCAAACAACCCAACTCCGGCCATCGTACATCCATTTCGTCGTGTTTTTTCTTCCCCTCCCCCACTCGCCCCTTTCACTTTCGCGCCGCTCATTGTGCGAGGACAATAGAGCCGGCCTCCTTATCCGTGCCAGCCTGTCGTTATCCTCCCCCTCGACACGTCCGCACCCCTCGCCCTAACCCTCCCCAACCTTCGACTCGACCCTTCCCAACTTTTATCAGGATCTTCGAAACGCGAGCGAACGAATCGTCCATAATTTATTAACGAGCGCCCCGACCCCATCCCAGCCGATTCGGACGGAACGTGTCTCTTGATGTCGCTGCAATTACCGGCAATGATCGAGGATCGTCATCGATCAGCAACCCCTACGGTGGCGAGCGCGTCGGGAGATAAACGCTCGACGATCCGGCAGAAATATTCGACTGGCCGACCCAGTTCACGCGCGTCAAACCTTTTTCCTTCGCACCCTCGGCTGCGCGGCGAGTCGGCTGGCTGGCAGGCAGGCAGGCAGGGGGGTGAGACTAGGAAGTTTCGAACTCCACTCCTCGAACGAGGGAAGTTTCGTTGCGCGCGGCATCGTCGTTCAGTCCGTGGCAGCCGGCAGCTTCTCGCTTTCCGGCTTGGCCCTTTTTGCCGGCCAGCTTCTTTACGGGCGAGCGTGTACTTGACGCGGGCATAAAGGGCTCAATAATAATTCGAGGGTGAATTGCCTCTGGGTGGTATGCTGGAGAGAGGAGTGGAGGGAAGAGGAGAGAAGAGAGAGGGACGATGTCCGCAGCAGGAAGCTCGCGAGCAGCTCGCAGTTTCCCGAGTTTGCGTATTACGGCCATCGTCATGGAACTATGTTTTATACAGTCCTCGACGCGGAGCAATACTCGAAGTTTGAGGGGACGGGCAACTTGATGAATTTCACGCTTCAGGCGGCCGAGTTGCGTGTCCCAGGCAAATGAAACGGACGGGGGGTGTAAGGTCTTCCTTCCCGCGTTCGATGGCCGGAGAGCAGGATTGCGAACGTGCCGCCAGGGCCGGGAGCGACCTCGTCGAGGGAGAGGGATGCCTGACCTCGGACAAAGTCGGCACTTTATGTAATTGAGCGACAATCTGTTTTATCCGGCTCTCAAGTTCCGCGGACAGTTTAAGCTGCAATCACTGTTTATCGGGCGCCCGGAAGTTGGCCGAACTTTTCAAGGGTGAGAAAGGCGAGGAACGGGAGGTTAGGCCATGGAACGGTGGAGAAGCGGGACCGGGACGGAGGAAGGGTAGACGGGGAGGGTGGAGGAGCAGTGGGTCGACTTTGTTCCGCCGCGGAGAGCAACCCCTTTTTATCTGCCATTTATCTCGTGCGACAACGCGCCTTCGCATCGTCCGGATAGGGGAGGAAATTGATCCGCGGGACTGGGACCGTCCGTCATTAAAGATACATCTTCGTCACCCACTCGACTCGTCTCCGGCACGTCATATTTCGCGGGGGTGAAAGGAGGGACATCGAACGAGGCGATGGCGGAAATTAAGCGTGACGCCTCGCCAAAGTTATCGGGCCTGGAAATTCGAGGATAATGGAAAGTTGACAGGACGTAGAAGGCGAACCGGTAGATCGGCGGATAGGTAGGTAGGTAGGTCGGTAGGTAGGTAGGTAGGTAAGTAGGTAGGAAGCTAGATAGGTAGATAGGGCACCTGACCCGGTCGTTCTCGGGTTTCCACCGCGAAAAGCGGCAATTTCGAGTCAACGTTTTCCGAAGGACTCGTCAGTGTGCGTTCATTAAAATTATTATCGCCAATCGGCTCGAAATAATCGGCCTCTCGAGGATCGGCACGGAAAGCTGACAGAGTCACTGGCCAACGCAGCGGGTCGTATTTAAATATCCCGACGTTCGAATGCGCGGTTCGCAACTGAGGCCGCAGCGAAAATAATTACAAAATATCGTTGTGTCCATCAGGCGTTCTGCGCGTCGGGACGCTTTGAAGCCGGGCGAAAAGCGTGGCCGGTAATGCGGCTAATACGCGCCGTTCGGCCAAATGGACGCCTGCCACGCCGCGGCGGCGCGACGTCGGTGTGTTGAGCGATAAAGGTTAATGATTTCGCGTTTCCGCCGCTTGCGGCCGTATTGTAAAACAAACGACGAAAAGGGCTGCAAAAGGAAAGCGGCGCCTCGTCGGGCGGAACTGCCGACGTCCGTGAAAGGTACCGGTGGGTTACAGGGCTGCCCTGTTTTTCTTTCACTGCCATTATCGACCTGCGGCCCCCGGCGCACGCAAATGGCCCGAGACCGAAATGTGAGACAATTATGAGCGTAACGTATCCAGTGGGACGGTCCGCTGAATCGTCTGCTAATTTCAATTGTCCTCCGCCGAGTGATAGCGTAAGAACGAATTTCCGACAAGAATCATAAAAGGGTTCTAAGTCGAAATGACGAAATATTCGAGTTACTCAAATCGCGGAAATGGTTCAAGTAGAAATGAATTATTGCGATTTTTGATTTAGACCATTTTCATGATTACCAGCTCGTCCACCGGAAACGTGGAACATCGAAGAGAGACTCCGTAGCAGTAACCGTACCTCGAAGACTGCTGAACGTACGACCAGCTTTTTAAGTGGAATTGTTCTCGATGCTGTACTGCGGTTTTTCTCTCGCCCTGCGCACGCACGTCGGACGACCCTGCGCGCGGTACAGGTCGTTACAGAGGTGCAGTCACATGAAAACAGTAACCGCCGCATATACGTTACAGCGTTCCTCCTCGCAACTCTTTCCAGCGGTATATTTGCACACGCACGAGAAACCCACCCTTCGCCTGCGTCGCTTTACCGGGGTGGCAACGATGGCAGGCTCAAAATGTTGCTGCGTCATAAGAAGTACAGTGCAACGACGCGCAGCGTACGCGCCGGCATTGTAAAAACCGACACATCAAACAGTTTACCAGTTAAAAAACAAACTTTTACGCCGGGCCACGTTAACAATCATACGTTAAGCACGCTGCGCTGAAAAAACATCTGAAATGCCAGGGAGACCATTCCCGGACTCTCCGCGCCCGGAAATTTGAATATGTAGACGGGCGAGGCGAGGCAAAAAGGTGAAAAAGGGAGAAAACGAAAAATGCGAAGAGCGGAGGAGGAAGGAAGGTGGTGGGAGGAGCAGAGACATTCGAGCACTTCAGCACTTTCTGAGTTTGCTGCGCGTTACGGAATTGCGAGGCTCGGATAGAAGCGCGCCCATTTACAGTGGGACGCGCAGGAGGGGGGGTGGCCAATCATTCCAAACTGACGTTTCCATTGAAAGGCCCGGCGCCATCAAATCTACACGCCGTACATACGTAAGCACTGTGCTGTGCTTCTACGTGACGGCGGTCCGCGTTTATATTCGCGCACATAGAGATCCGGCCTGTCATCGCATATGCATGGCCGCCCACTATTACCTAGAACTACGTGCGGCCGACGATCGCACCAGCTATTTCAAACCGACCCCCTCCCTCATCCTCCCTCCCATGGCCCATGAACCCCGCGACAAAAGTGACCCCCCCTCGCGCGATAAAAGTGTCAAGGGTGAATTTTTTATTAACGCCGAGGACTCACTGCGCACGCCAGCAGTCTTGTCCGGAGGAATGCTTTGCAGCGAAAAAAAAGGGGGGGGGGGGGGAGCGAAAATAGCGAAAATTCCGGGGAAATAAAGACAGAGGGAGAGAGAGAGAGAGAGAGAGAGAGAGAGAGAGAGAGAGAGAGAGAGAGAGAGAGAGAGAGAAGGAGAGAGGGAGGATGAGGTTAAAATTGTCGCGTCCTCAAATTCGAGCTCCCCGAGCATCGAAAAACACGAAATATGCAAAGTGTTTTAGCTGGGAGTGCGCTGCGCTTTATGCGTCCGGTCTTTCATTTTGATTTTATCCCCACTCCCGTGATTTCGGGCGCGCGGCTGTCGACCGGGTTTGTTTCGGCCGCGCTATGCGTGAACGAAATTACAGGACGCGGCCGGTGGAGAGCGGGAGGGGTGGCCGCGGAGGGTGAGTTTATATCGGCGCGTTAGCGTCAAGATTCGGCCGGTTATTTTTTCCGTCCTCCCGCTCGCGGCTTTTGATCGATCATGGACTGAGTAATGGGCCGGCGCGAGGTCACGACTTTTACCAAATTCGCGCCCCACCCTTCTCAACCCTCTCTCTCTCTCTCTGTCTCTCACTCATTCTCTCTCTCTCCCCCACCAGTACATTCATCGGAGGCGGTGGAAACGATGGTGAAAAAAGCCAACATCCGTCTGACCTTTCCCCGCCGCTTTTCGACGTTGATGGACGACACGATGATTGGTATTCAAGGGTCGTGCCGAGCGAAAAAGAAAAGAAAGGGAAAATAGAGTGTGCCGTAAGCTCGCGGGCTTCCATCAGAGGGAGGGAGGGAGGGAGGGAAGCAGGTTCCCCTTTCCACGCACGCCCCTCATGCCTTTACATTATCGAGACTCCATCGGGAGGATATTCAAAATGCTCGTACGTGTCCTTCGTCGCGAGCGCGCGCGCGCAAACACGTCGGAACGTACAGTTTGATGGAACGTCATGCTAACCGCAGTTAACATACGGCCCACCTACGAACCCCCCGCATTTAAGGGATTAGGCTCCACCCCCCTATTCCATTTTTGCTAATCTCGGACGAAAACCGCTACACCAATTTGTCGGGGCAAATATTTGCGCGCGGGCGGAAGCGCGCGCGAGCGCGGCACGTTCGACGGCATTAGAGGGGCATATTCGCAAAATCCCCCACGGGGCCGGCGGTAAAGCGTTTGAAGAATTACAGGCTGTCGTCGGGCAGGATCACTTGCCGACCTTAAAACCCTTACGTTATCGCCGCCTTTACCGCGACCATTCAAAATGCTCGTACGTGTCCCGGGTTGCCCGACACACTTGCGCGCGCGCGCACATCGACCGACGACGCGTCGGCCGTGTGTAATATCATTGCGGCCCGTATGGCAGTACAGCTGCTACGCCGGCAAATAGGATGTAAACAGGGAGGCATACAAATTACGGGTAATCCTCGCCCCAGAACAACGATTAACAGAATTTAAACGCGGTGCGATGCGCGGGGTGAAACGAGCCATTGACGCTCTTTCCCAGCTCCGAACCCCCTCCTTCTACACCCACCCTGTGAACCCCCTTCCCCCTCCATTTCCATCGTCGGCAACGAAACCCCCCAAAAACGCTTCGGGGATGAATACCACTTCGTCCCCGTAATTTTGCATTTGTATTCATTCGAAAGCGCGCCGGCTCCACTTCATTATCGTTTCATCAATCTCCGCCAATGACAGAAGGGCAGAGCTGAGAGGGTAGCGCGCGGGAAGGTCGTTTATGGGGACCCGTCGGTGAAGGGGGGAGGGAGAGAGAGAGAGAGAGAGTAAAATGTTGTGCCACGCGAGTACGCCGGGGTATACAAGCCCGTACGCGGCGCAATGACAGTTTTACGCCCCGACGCATTTGTACGGAACGCTTCGCTGTCAATAATTAAATTCCTATTCCGTCGACTCGTTATTTCAATGCCGTTCGGCGGGCAAGAGTGCCGCACCGGAAAACTGCCCTTCCGAGTAATGATCACTCGCCTCTACTGCCTCTCTCTCTCTCTCTCTCTCTCTCCCTCTCTCTCTCTCACACACACTCACTCCCTCACTCCACATATGCGCATATTATATTCGTACGAACGAAAACATTAGCCCCGCAAAAACGATTCGACCGAACGACCGGCTCGAAAAGTCTCCCCTCGACCATGCTTATCGAGGCCATGCCTAGCGAGAGCTTATTCCGACACGATCATCGTCCCGGCGAGTGGGTTCGAATTACGAGTTTCTGCCGGCGTCGGCGAGACACTCGCCAGCAGGCGAGGGAAAAATGACGTAGAGCGCTTTTCCTTTTAGACCGTCTGGTTTCCGGGGTAAGGCTGGCTGTTTCCGTCGTTTCGTACCTGTTCGCCGTTCGCCGATATTACCGTGGCTGGCAACGTGCGCCATACACGGTCGGAGGGAGAGGAGGGCGGTCGGAGTGGGGAGGGGGGGGGGGGGGGAGGAGGAGGCCCTTTTCCTCTTCGCGAACCGTACGGCGGGAGGTGACGAGATGGAAAGCGAAACGAAGGACTCGGAGCGGCGTAAAGTCATAAAGGGATCGTCGCGCGAGAGTCCCTATGTGGCTTTTCCATCCGCGAGCGAGCTTTTCTTTTCCACCACTAACCGCACCCTATTCGCAGCGACGCCAGGAGTTCAGCGTCGGAGGCACTCATACTCCTTCGCTGCCCCGTCTGTGTATCTTCCTCCCCACCCCTCGCTCCTACTCTCTGTTTTACCTTCCTGCTTCTATCCGCTCTTTGTGCGTCGCTCAGTGCGCGCGAGCGCACGCGACGAGCTCAGCGTCGGCAGGAAGCGGCAAAGAAGCGTCCGGACGCATCGATGACGTTCAGTGCGTGAAGGACTCTGCGAAAGCGGAATCGAGGACGCGGTCAATAATCGAATCACGTAAACTCGTACGCACCGGGCGAGACGAATGAATGAAGAAAAGTTTGGCGAAGTGTCGCGCGTACGTGATCGTCGGACGCGCGGCGTCGTTATTGACGAAGCCACGGCGTCAGCTTCGTGCCGAGCATTATCGCGCGCGCGCGCGCGCGCGTGCCGTGGCACATTATGCGGGAGCACGGCCGTGAGCGCGGACGTGAGCGCGTGCGAAACGTCATCGGACGCGGAAAGGTACACCCGTACGTCACCGGTCGGGACGGACGTCCTTTATTCGCGGCGGAAACAAAAAAGGGGAGAGAGGGGAAGAGAAAGAGAGAGAGAGGGGGGAAGGTGGGATAGATAGGAAGAAGCGGAGCCCGGAATGAAAAAAGGATGAGATTTTTTTCGTGCAACGCTTTCGGGGAATAAAAGGCTACCCCCCACCGCTGGACGTCCGGCAATCCGTCAGGCTTCATTTTCCGGGCAATTTGAAGAGGGGCCGAGCTGAAATGCAGAATGTCTGACGACCGCGTAACGGTAACCACTTCGGAATACCGCTGGCAACACTATCAAAGTTGACGAGCGAACTCTCTCGTTTCCACCCCCCGCGGCTCTCCTCGCCCCCCCCCCCCCACCACCCCATCCCCCTTCCTACCCTTTCCGGCGAAGCGGCCGGTTCTCTCTGTCATTCCGCCTGGGCACGGCCGACCATTTCGTGCCGGTGAAATTGAGTAGGAATCGTCGGACAATTTGCGCGATGTCCGGCAATTTGTATACAGCCGAGCGCGCGCCCCCGTGACTTCGGCAAAGAAAAGTCGATCAAACGCGCGCGCGACCGTCCCCGATTGATGCCGATCGTCGAGCGAGTAGCGAGGGGAGAGGGTGGTGCGATCAAATTTGCTGCGCAAACGTTACGAGCACTTCGCGAATTTGTCGCCGCGGCTGACAGTCGAATTTGCCTTGCTCAGGTCTCTGCGCTCCAATTTTGACGGGATGCGTCGACGATATAGATCGAACGGGATTTATGCCGGAGGAATAAATTCGAACGTTTGACCGGAGGCGTGTCACTGTTTTCTTCGTATCAACGAGTTCGGGTAGAATAAAGATGATTTTTAAGTATAATCGGATTTTTCGATCGGCATCGATAATTTCCTAACCTTTCGAAATCATAAATTCGACAGTTGACCCAACTAGTCGGAATTCTTTGTTCGCGTGGCGCGAATCGATGAAAATAGAAGACTTTCCACCGACCCTTTCTTGTTCCCGACCGACGTCCCGCAGACCGCCGGCAACCGTTCCATTCTCATTCCCAACTGCACTTCGCCGACCGAAACTTCGTTCGCACGTATCGACGCCCGGCAAGTGAAGAGCATATTTTCCCCGACACGTTTTACGACCGACCTATTCCCCGAATTCATCGCACCCACGTTCCACTCCAGACCCCTATTAGTCGCCTTTTACGACGGGAGGCGCATACTGCCGTGCCGGACTCCCTTCGAAGAGGGTGACTTTACGGTTTCGAGCAATATATTAAAATCGGCTACGGTGCACTTTCGAAATTCGCGACAGTCGTTTCCCGTCGACCGATCGCATTAGGACTGCCACCGGGAAATTCCGTGCGCCGGTACGCGAGACGAAACAAATGAATATGATGCCGACTCTCCTGCCCGTTATCTCAATTAGGGCAGAGCGCTCGCGAGCCATTCAGATTGCGAAAGAGGCACGCGAATTAGCCGGGCAGTCCCTCTGACGGTTGCGTGATCGTGGCCACTGGCAAGCCAGTCGAAGCGGCCCTCTTCCTTCCACCTAACCCTATATGCCGGGCCCTACAGTTTCGCGCACTCGCCCACTCTTAATGCGATCCCATTAAAGCGCCGACCATTGCGGCCGTCGGGATGAAAATTACGAGCCGATTCGAGGACCGATTCGAGGGCCGATTCGAGAGTCGATTCGAGGAGGGGGGGGGGGGGGCCGATTTGAGAATCGATTTCAGAACCGGCCCTTTCCCCGCCGATCGTCCGCGAGCACGCCACGAGATATGAAACGCAGAAATTGGCGACCGGACTATACTCGGCACTCCGGCGCCGCAGTCGTTTCATACTTACGATCGGAGATGGCTCACTCTCTCTCGCCGACTGCAACGTTCGTTAAATTGCGGCTCCGGCCGAATCGCTTCTTGCGCCTGCGTCGTTAAGCACGAAAATGGCAGCGTCGATAATTGCGAGCCGCTTTGCGGGAAGTCGGCCGAGCGGACGGTAGAATTTTCGCTGACTGCCGGCGCGAAGGAACGTACGAACGGCTTCCGTGAACCGTATGTACTGTACGTGTCGGCCGACGGGAAGGTAAGTACGCTTTGCGCGAGGCGCATTATTATTATACGTATCCCACTAATGCCCACATTATGCATCGATTCCGCGATAGAGGAGATTGTTGCAAGGAAAGGGTGCTCAACCGTGATAAGAGAAATGTGGTCTGCGCAACAGCGTTACGAATACCTATAACCAACCCCCCCGACCCACCCTCCTACAATATAATAATACCGACAATAATAACAGCCTCGTTAAATCAAACAAAAAGTCCTATTACCTAAAATTACTTTCCTCCCCCATCCCGCCTCGTTCCGCGAAACGCAATTCTGCCATCGAATTCGTGCATGTAGTCTGAAACAGAAGGCGCGCGCGTTGGGAAAGCAGCGCGGAGGGTGAGTAGGGACGGGAAAGAGGGGCGGATCGGGAGTCGCCGAGCGGGCAGAACGGTCGAAGCGATGAGAATGGCAGAGTGGGCGGAAGCGTAGTTCGCCGATTTCCAGGAACGGCGTAATTCCTCGAGTTCGCGGATACACGCGACATTAATCGGCCATACTGCGCCGACAGTCGGCGGCCACCCGCGCTCTCGGCCGCCATTGCCGCCGACATTTTTCATGTCCAGGCCCGACGTTGACATTCTGAGCGCGAAATGTCGCCGCCGCTTTTCGTCGAAGATCGAGAGAGCGGGAATACGGACGGCCGGACGAATGATCGATACGCGTTGCGGGATCGCGACCTGCGCGGGTCCATCGTACTCGGGGTCGACGTATTGTCAGCTTTAACAGGACCTGACAAACGTACAACGTGTCGTTAACGTGTGTCCGGAGACCGACGGTCGGGCGTGCCACCGTGCCGCACGGGGCGCACTGTTAACTTTGCGAATTTATATGCGTCGCGCTCGTCGATATCGATGGCGCGGACACGTGTACTTCGTAATGTACGCTCGGCGAGAGGGTAGTGGACGAATAGAGGGCGTAAAGAGGGGGTAGGAAGAACTTACTCTCGACACTGTCTACTTTAAACAGGCCCCATTGTTCGCGATTCATTGCTTCATGGCAAATCGCACCCGCGCTTATGTCCCGAATTACGAAACAACGTGTACCTAATACATATATATTCATATATGTGTATGCATATACCTATATATATATATATATATATAGATATGTGTCTGGTGCGTATATCGATGGCAAATAGCGAGCGGGTCGCGCAAATACACCGAATCTGTAATAACCCCCCCGAAATTATCACTATCGCTGTTCATTATCTGCAATTGAATATGATGACGAATGAATTGACTTAATTAACCCCGATCAAATAAACACCGGCGCGACGACTTTTATAACCCATCTGTAACGAGCAACACGCTTGCCAATGGGAGACAATAAACCGATCCCCGCCGAACGCAGAAGGCATTAAATCCGGCCCGACTATCGGAAAACGATGCAATTCATTAATCCGCTCGTCCAAGGAGACCGGCAAAGGGGGACGAATGAACGAGCGAATGACAAAAAAAAACGCTCCCACACAGAGGCATCGGCACACGTACCTGGACCTGGCGCATCGAAAAAAATGGACGCGTTACGCGGCCGGCGTAGGACGATAACGTGACACCTATCGTCCAGAAATTTGTATCGTTGTCGATATTTCTTCCGCGGTTAACAGACAAAAAGAGATAGAGGGAGAGGGAGAGGGGTGGTGGGAGAGGATTGGGCGGGAAAAAAAACAAGCGGAGAAAACCGCGGGATCTACGGCGTAACGAGCGATGTGCTCGGTAATTCAATTCGGCAGGTTATTTCCCGTCGTTGTCGGGAGGATAACGAAAACGAAGTGAGAGAGGTAGGGATCGCGAGGGAGAGAGACGGGGGGAGGAAGAATGGCGTAAAACGATTTCGCTGTTTAGCCGACCGAAATCGAATCAACGTCCGCAATACGTCCCCGCCCTCCGCGTCTCTTGACAGGCACAAATCTCTCTTTCTCTCTGTTTCTCTCGTCCGGCCGCGGAAGAGAGAGACAGAGAGAGCAAGAGAGAGAGAGAGAGAGAGAGAGACGCGGTCATACAGCGAGCTTGATGCGAGAACTGACGGCCGGTTACGGACGTCAGTACGTTACAAGCTTTAAATAAACAGTCGACTACTTAGAGAACGATATCTGTCGGAAGACCGTAATCGACCGATGAATTTTTCGAACGGCTGACATTTTTTTCACATGTCTCCCTCGCGATGACATGCAGTTCCATACTGGGAATGACGTTCCGCATTCGAGAGAGGGGATCGGGGCATAATGAAGAGTGGATTAGGTCGGGTGGACCACCCTGTACATCGCGTGCATATGAAAACTCGGCGGTGAGTGCACGCGAACCCGATCCTCCATTCCGCCGGCCGCTCGGTTATCTAATCATTCCTGCAGCTTTTGTTTGCTTTATATTATCTAGCGGCTGACACGTGGAAGAGCAGCCACCGACGTGCTGAGTTATTGCAATAGGATTGCGGGGGAAAGAGCGCTCGATAGTTGCCGGCAGCCCGAAATCGTGTTTCTGCGCGCCGCTTTAATGCGATTTCGTTGTTGCGAATTAACGGCTACGCATAATGTGAGACCGATGCCGAGGCTCCAAGGTGGGGTGGCAATAAAAATTAATAGTACGCCACCTCGCAACAAAGCGGCCCACTCATTAAAGCGCTGCCCGACGCGCAGCGCTAAAAATGTCCGACTTCGACGAGAGAATCTGCGACAGTTAAACACGTCGAACGCCAGCGTCACCCGTGTTCGGATGTAGCCCCTGTGGCTATGTTTCCCGGATGACAAATTGAAATTGTAAACCACCTACAAAAACCTGTTTCGATTGAACGAAGGAGAGCGTCATATTTCCATTTGTTAATATTTCCAATCTGTTCATTTTGCATATGCGTACTCGTCATTATTGTGATACAAATGAAATTATTGTAAACTACCTACAGAATCCTGTTTCGATTGAACGAAGGAGAGTGTCATCCGGGAAACGTAGCCACAGGGGTCGTCATCCAAGTACGGGTGACGTGGCGTTCAACGTGTTAATCCGTTTGCGTACCCAGTGGCTGAATGATAACTCCGACAGTAGCTTGACTACGTTTACACATTCGACAGCTCTGTTTTTGAGACTCCGCTATATCGGCGGTTAGATATACTTCCCACGGGAAAATTACTTTACATCCGATTCCGTGTTCGTTTCGCGAATTTAACCCCCGCCGGATTATCGGCGAACCCCTCCCGAGGCTGGATTTCGTCGACACAAGACACGGACTCCTGGCCGATGCAACTGACGCGAGAGAGAGAGAGAGTGCGCGCGCTCGTCCGCTTTCTGACGCGAGAATGAATAGTGCATTAACGTAAAAGGCGAAGAAAGTCGGCGCAGTTCCCGCTTCCCGCTTCCTAACGCTTTCTAAACGCGGAAATTAACATAAAACGCCCGGTGGCTCGTACTCGTTCGAAGCGAACCACCCCCGGTGCGAGTTTGAATCCTCCGCCAGCCTCGGCAATTCATGCTAATGGCATAAAGCAAATCCTACCCCCGCATCATCCCCTCTCTATCTCCTATCAGCGAGCCGAGCGTCCTCGACGAAACGCATCCCCTTCTAGCCACCCCCGAATCCCTCGAAATACCTTATTTCCCGGTGTCCGCGAGAAATTCCGAAATAATCTCGCGATCGACACCGAGAATATTGCTTTGATCCTATTAAATTCCTCGCAAGTTCCTGAATCCACAGTGTCCGCTCGCATTATCCGACGCATTCACGAGCACGCTCTCTAATACCACACCACACCCCCTCCCCTCTCCTACTGTTCCGTCCTCGTCCAGCACCCGAGTAGAATTGCCGAACGGGAAGCACTCGCGTACGCGCGCGCTGTCCAAATGAATTTCATATTCGCACTCCGCGCCATTTTCACGCCACCCCCGTCGAGCCAATATCGCACCCCTTTCTTTATCATTCTCTTTCTCTCGCTTGCCCGCTCGCAGATAACGTGCCGTGGGGGGTGCGAGAGCAGCCGAGGGGTTGTATCGACTTCGACGACTCGTCTCATATTTCATCGAGATATCGAGACGCTCGCCTATCTATCTCTCACCCCCCCCCCCCCGCCCAGCCCCTGCACACCCCCTCTCACCCTCTTCCTTCCACTTCCACTTCCTCTTTCTCATTCAGCCGCCACCTTCGCCGACTGGAAACTCACCTCCGTTCGCGCACTTGTATAGATCGGAAGGCCGCATATACTCGTACAGGGTGTCGCAGTCGGACTGCACCGTTTCTCGGGCCTCGAAAGGATCGGACCGAATCGAGCGAAATCTTCGCTGTACTTCCTACCACCGATCAGACGGTCGTCTCAATTAGCTTGCCAGAGTCTTCCCGTCGATAAGTCCGGAGACAGGGATCGATGTTTATCGGCGCCTCAAGCAGCGCGAGAGCGAAGCTTATCGCACCACCCAGTATAGTCGGTAGTGTGGCAGTGCGCATAGATCCAGAATATGGACCGTATTGGATTGCCCCGGTGCATAGAACACAAAGCGTCCGCGCCCTCCTCTCTTACCCCCGACCTCCACCCCCGCCATCGGTCCTTCCACACCCCCTCTTCACTCCCCCTCTTCCTCCGGTGCCACCGCCGACGCTTCTGCATGGCCTTATCGGTTGCCGTTGCCCGCCATTGCCGATGGCACCGGCACGATTACGGATTATTTGTTGCTGACAGAGAATTCATCACGCGCCCGGGTGCGAGGATACCACCCCTCCCCCACCACCACCCCCACTTCCCCGCTCGGCTCTCCGCAACCCTCTCGCAACTCATCCCCGGTCGCGCCTGTGGCCGACTCGTTTACGTGGTCCATTTGTGACACGCGTCCGAAGCGAGATCGCTCGTCGATCCCTGCGATTCGCGCGTCGATCCCCGCAGATAGCGCTGGATCCACTGCCGAGGAGAGCGAAGAAATGAATGATCGGTCGGGTTAGAGGGTGCCGTGGCAAATGGAGCCGAGGGAAAAAAAATTCCAATCCGGAACGTAGCGGTGGGACGGACCGCTCGTTCGGGGGCTGATGGAAATTTTGTCTGGACCCCGCGACCGTTTAAATCGGCCGCCGATCTGGCCGACGGTACGGTGGACACTGTTTGTCGATTGATTCCGCGGATTTCGAAACACAATCGTGACGCACGAGCGCGATGGCCGCGTTTTTGAATAATGTGGCTTTACCGTTCGGCGTGACGCGATCGCGTTATACTTGTGGCAGACGGCGAGCTAATTCTATGGGGTGCATTGGAAGCCTGTGAGTCTGATCGTTCATTGATTCTGTTCGGAATTCTGTATCACGAAGTTGAATCTGGTCCCAAAATTCGTGATACAGCCTTCTGAACAGAATCAATGAATCAGAATCACTCGCGAAGTCACGAAATGGGACCGGATTCAACTTCGTGATACAGCCTTCCGAACAGAATGAATGAATCAGAATCACTCGCAAAGTGACAAAATCTGGGACCAGATTCAACTTGGCGAACGATACAGCCTTCTGAACAGAATCAATGAATCAGAATCACTCGCGAGGTTGAATCCGCTCCCAGATTTTGTGACTTCGCGGGTGATAAAGGACGCGCTTAGTTCCAGGAAGACATTCTTTTCGATTTGGGTCCGCCGTAAGGCGCGATTTCAAGAGTACTCGCGCAGAAAAGCGATACTGAATGGGGCGGTGGACGCTGCGGAGGAAGTGTCCGGAGGACTTTCGTGAGAACGGCGAGAGGACGGTCACTCCTGGAATCGCATTGAAACGGACAGGACGGACAACCCCCCATTAATCGTCTGCCGACCATAAAGGACTAACACCTCGTTCATCATGCGCTTTTCCGTTCTTGTATATCACCGGGACGGGTAGAAGGGAGGCGACAGAGGATATAAGTGTGCTCAGATAATAGTCCAAATCCAGAGATCCACGCGCTTGGGAAACGTCGGACAGGGGACGCACAATTCTCCCGTACGTGAAAGGGTCCTGACGACGTACGTGTGTAAATGGATTTTCGCGTACGGCTTGCGTACGTGCGAGTCAGTTATGGAGAGAGACACGGAGAGAGAGAGAGAGAGAGAGAGAGAGAGAGAGAGATAGAGAGCGCGAGAGGGGGACGGAAGATTTAAATCGCAATATTTCCCGCCGATAGCACGCCAGGCAGGATTTTGCCCCACGCGTATTTTCCGAAAGCGACGTCGATGTTTCAAGCGGGCATTCGCGCACATAATTTGCGAAATTCCCCTCGTGGCGAGGGCCGAATCGAAAGCGTTTCCCGCAAAACCGCGCGCGCACCGCGCTCGGCCTCAGTTATTTTAAATCTTTCGCGCGGCCGTAGGATGAATAAACGAGCCCGGGCGGATGGCGGAGGGGCGACCGGGGGAGGGTGAGTGGCGAAGGGTGTGGGGGATGGAGAGTAGATAAAGGGAGGGCTTAAGGGCGGACTGACGGAGGGATGAAGCCTGTCACGCGTCGCATCGTGCGAGTGGCGAAAGTTTGCCGAGATGAGCGCCGGGAGCGGAACTCGATTGCGCGAAAACTGGAAAGAGCGAGAATAATAAAGCCACACTTCTACCAGCTCGGCGCCTAATAGCATATTCGAAAAGCCCGTTCGCGCTCATAATTGAGCTCATGATTGCCTGAATCGTATCAAATTCGCGCGGTCGTATATTAGTCGAGGGGGGAAAAATTGGTAAAGGGAATTTTCGTAATTAGGTCCGCATAACTCTAAATTTATATTGTGCGAACATTTCTCGACGTCGACGTCCATACCGCGTGAAGCACATTCATCCCCGACGTTGTTTAAATTCAATTTTTTGCTCGCCGAGAGAGAGAGTGAGAGCCCGCTTGGGAGAGAGAGCGTATTCTACGTTCTGCCAGCTTTTTTTCCCTCCAAGTAGAACCATTCTGTTCCCGGCTGTACCATGACTTTCCTCCCACCGTGTATACCGCTCGCCCTCTACATAAAAATATACGTCTACGCTGGGTAGTGCACCCGTACACGTTCCCCAGTCTGTGCGCAGGTATGCGTAGGTGTGCAGGTGGATAGGTAGGTAGGTAGGTAGGTAGGTAGGTAGGTACACTGACGTACACACACGCACACACCGACGTAGGCTACACGTTATACGCGGGGACACACAGCGAGGCCATAAATCGCGCGACAACCCGTAAACGCCACCCACTTCATTTTTCATTCTCCTCGCTGTCTCCAGGGAGGTATAAGCGGAGTGGGTTTACACGAGACGAGAGGGGGGGGGGGAGGGGGAATGGTGAGACGGTCGTTTGTCTATCGTTCCACCGCCGACCCTGCGCAGGTGCTAATTCAATGCGCAAGAACTGCCTTTTTTACGGAATTATGTCTATACACACCCCGCCATTTCCTCCGACGTTTCTTACGCCGACTCCTGATATTCCACCCGGTGGCCTAATCGACTCGGATAACCCCCTCCCCATCTCTTTATTCCTACAACTCTCGCAACTCTTACGATTCCGTCGACTTTACCTAAGTCAGTCATCGTCCGTTCGATTACAGCTATCAAAAATTTCTTGAACTCCCCTCATAAAATCTGCGCTCCAAGCGGAAGAACAAATAAATTCCTCCCATTCACTCCTCTATCTTTATAGTCCCCGGAGACGTTTCAGGCGCATCCTGCCAGGTAAAGAAGTCCCGTGGAAAATTCATATTAATGCCCGGCGCCCAAGAGGTTGCACACCAACATTGTATCTCCAATATCGCGCTTTTATTGCCCGCGGTCCATTTTCATAACTTATCGCTACTCACGGCGCAGTTTTATCTGGCTCATCTGCTAGCTCGACTCGCTCTCTCTCTCTCTCCCTCTCTCTCTCTCTGTTTCTATCTCTCGTTCTCTCTCTCTCTCTCTCTCTCACACACACACACACATACACACAGTCCTTCTGAAGGAGTCGCTCCTACAAGCGGATCAGCCCCAATGGAGCGCGTACGAATGCCGCGCCATAAGCCGAGCTCTTCCACTTCGGCCTGACCAGGAGCCGTCCATTTCCACTTTTCGCTCTTCGCCCGGAATGGGAGAGCGGCCACGACAATTTCGAAAACAGCGCCGTCACGCGAACGCATCGCTCTTGTCGTTCGCGGACGACACACACGTTACTGTATGGCGGGGGGGTGGGAGTCATAAATCCTGCGACATTCGTAAACGCCGCGCCACTTCATTTTTCATGACGCGTAGACGCGAGCGGAGGAGGTGAAGGGGTGGGGCGTGAGGGATGAAAAAAGACAGGCCGCGTACAAATATGGCCGAGCCGAAGGGTGAAGGGTGGATGCTCTATCTGCATTGCCGCGAATGTGTCCCGTCAGCGTGTGCGTGCGTGAGCGCGTGTGTTCGCGCGACGCTGTTTTCGCGCAGAGCTTGCGGATGGACTAATAAATCTTAGGCGCGAATTGATACGCCCGGCGAATGACAAGTTGGGCTTATGCGTTCTCGAACCTCCTCTGTCTGGTGTGCAATGCGGAAATGTTCATAAATTGAGTTGACGCGTATGTACTGCTTGTCAATCGAGTCGGTCGACGGGACGTTTTTAATATTTTTAAATATTTATCGTGGCGCTCGGTCGACTCTTAGCATTCGAAATCAATTTTCATATTTTCGGCCTCAATATCGGGGAAATTGCAAGGACTTGTCGGAACCTAAAGTAGATTGTACTTACTCGATAAATCCATCGGGCAATGCTATTATAAACAAAGTGTAACGATTCCGGGATTACCGATAAATTGGCTTAAAATACGTTGAGTAATACTACATTCTATAACGTTTATCGGATCCGAACATTAAAGCCAATTCTAAAAGATCAATATATACTATTGCATCGCTTCGCCTCTACTCGTCGTTAACGAATTTAGTCTATGAGCGAGCGAAACGTCGACGTCGGTTAGTAAATCTGGGCCGGAAGAGGGTCCCGTCGATCGACGAGTTCCGTACGTTCGAAAAGCTTAGAGTTACGTGCACTACGGTGAGTATGAAATAAAAGTATAAAAGCGAGCCCGAAGCCAAGCGACCGGAGAGTGGCACAAAGTAACATGCTGCCGAAACTGCGGAGCCGTGAAACAATAAAACCACGGAAGCATAGACCCACAAAATTACAGACTTCCAGGTCCATAGATCAGCGAGGCCACAAATACCATGGGCGCCATTACCGGGCCGTAGGTTGGCTGAGGGGGTGGGAGGGGGGAAGAAGAAGAGATACAGCCACGCAAACGGTAACTTTCCACGTTGGCCAAAGTCGTGGCGAAGGGTAGGGTGGTGGGGAGGGTTCTAGCCGGGGAGATTGAGAACCGCGAAAGAATCACACGATGTTCGTGCTCAGATGTTATCATTCAATTACCGGCGAGATTCTGCCCCGGCGTGCGCAGTAAAATGGGCCACCCCTCGCGAGCCGGGGGTGAGACGGTGTCTGCGTATCAGTACGTCTAACCGAAATACATACGTGTATATCAGCGGAGAGGTACATATACTCCTCCGGCAATTATGTATATGTGACTATATATGTAGGTATTATATACGTGAGCCGGTCATAAATATTCGGTAACACGTACTCAGACGGGCCACGATTCGTACATAGGCTATATAAGTATATGCGGCCGCGTCTATGTACCCGCCCCGTCTTTCTCTATATTTCGAAACTTCCATCCGTCCTGCCTCGCGTTCCTCCGCAGCTTTGGGGAAACACGAGATCGCTTCCACCGCTGCGAAAGACGAGGATTGCCGCGGGACGTCGCCGGAAATGTAATTTCGACGATTAGAGGGAGAGAATATTCCGTCTCGCCCCCGTTATTGTTAAGAGCGCGCGCAGTTGGGAAAGCCGACTGGCGAAAGGTGCTCCCCGGGCACCGCGGTTCGGCGGTCGAACAAGTTCTGCTTCGAGATTGCCGGGCTTTGCGCGCAATTATATGCGCGACCGGACGAAAAACCATTCCGAAGCACCAATCTACCGTTGCGCGTAGGACAGTCTCTAAATCGAAATAATATACAAAAACAAGTGAAAAATAATTGACGTTCGCTGGCTGTGATTGAATTAATGTTACATGGTACGAAGAGTTATTACTCACATCACACGTCGCTTGATAGCGAGTAATACAGTCACTAATTCGAAATTATACACCTACAATACCAGATGAAAAATTATTCACGTTCGCTGGCTGTGGTTGAATCAATGTTACACGGTATGAAGAGCATTACTCGCATCAAGCGTCGCTCGATAGCGAGTAAGACAGACTCTAAATCAAACATTATATAAACAGGCGAAAAATTATTCATGCTGACTGTGGTTGAATGTAAGAGAACGTCACAAGCGAACGATGTCAATGATCAATATTGCGCGGTATGAAGAGCATTACTCACGTCACACGTCGCTTGATAAGCGCCTGTTTACCGTTGTAAGTACCTCGGCTTCTATGCCGGATCGGGGAACCATGCGAGTTTACGCGCAATTAAGGACCAACTACGAAGTTACGCCCCGCGCTCAACTTCGGCATTAATAATCCTATGAAAAGTTACTCGGGCATAAGCGTCTTGCGATAAAGAGATCACGCGCTACTAATATAACTGACGTGCTCGAGCGGAGCACTCCACACAATTCTCAGCTCCGCCCTCACCCCTCCCCCCACCCCGGCCACCCTCTCGGCAAAACGATCCTTCATTAATTCCCCGACGAAACCCGGGAAACGGTCTACAACCCCTTTCGCAAAAGTCCCGAACCCGGTAAATCAGAGGCAGAGACAAATTTACGGCCGCGCGCGCATAAATACGATAAGAAACATAATTCCACCCCCCCCCCCCCCCGTCACCGCCGCTCGACGAATACCATTACCGATTACAACTTAACTGAAACAACCGGCAAGCGGGAGCGGCCCTTAATAGCTCCGACTCGTTCACGCCCTCTACCACGACTTTCTTAGCTCCCTGTAACGACGCACCACCCCCCCCTGTTAACGTTACGTCGCAATGATCTCTAAATTAAGACTCTGCGCGACAATTATCGTCCCGCGAAACTTTTTTCCGACCCCTCCCCCACCGATCCCACTCGATAGCCGAGGATCGTTCCATAAAACACGTCCGCCGCCGTATATGCATCGCGTATGGGCGTCAGGCTCGGAAGGGGTGGCGGCGGGTGGGGTCGGTTGGGCGAGTTATGCGACAGGATGACTGATAACAGAACGTACGCTCGTACGTGGTCACGCACGGGACGCAATCTCGTGCCGCTGGTCGTGCAGTAATTAATGACAGGATGACTTCCGCACTTCGTTAACGGGACGTCGAACGAACGTCCGCGAAAGATAGACCGCCGCTGCGGCGGACATTAAGGGATGATTGCGATGGGACGCAGCAGAGATTGAACCTCCCCCCCATTCGCCCCCTCGCCGTTGGAATTACAGTCCCACCGATCCGAATGAATTAACGTCCATAACGCTCGCTAATTATCTATGCGAACGGACGCCTGCGGAGGCCGGGCTCCGCTCAGTATTATTTTCATATTTTCCCTGTCTGTAATTATCTCGTTAGTCGGAATGCCACAGCGCTGGACGTACGGACTTTGGCGTGGATTAAAATATCGTTTACACGACTCGGCGAGCGGAAATATGGAATTCGTTCGCGCGGCAGAGGTCGAATCCGATCGAGGCGTCGTAGTTAATGAAATTTCGGAAAGTACAACTTTTTCCATTTTAATCATCAACGAACCGTCAATGGTGCTTGCCTCGCAGTAAGCAAATTCCGAAATCATCCGTAGTTAATGACGGCGATAAAGTCCGCGGGACGGAAGTTATGCGATGTTCCGCGTTCTAACGTGACGCAGGGAAGAGCTTAGTCAGGATTTCCGTTCCAGGAAAGTCCGTCTCAGTTAAGACGGCGAGGCGCGCGTTGGCGTTCGCAGTTCGATTAAATCTACAGGGCGGCCGCTTCCAATTTCGATCTCAAACACGAGAGCTTCTTACGCTCGGCACATCCGGCCTCGCAACGCGGACTGCAACCCTCGGCGAAGTAATGCATAAATGTATGGCCCCGCAAGCGAGATGACCGATAACGATGGCGCGCGCGCGCGCGCACCAGAACACGGCCGCGGACGATAAGTGAGCGGTACGAAGCGATTCGACACAGGATCCGGGCTCGTAATTAATGGCGGTTAACTTCGCCTACGTCATCGGGCAAACGCACGATTATCGCGCCGATCGAGCTGACGAACGTGAGCCGGCATATTCTTACGTCACGCCAGGCAAACGAATGAAAAATACCAATTTCTTCAGACCCCGCAGAGCACTCTCGGCTCGTTTTGCGAATCACGCGCTGACAAAGCAGGCCGTGCGATTAGCGTGTAACAATCGATAACCCGAGCGTATTCTTAAGGCATGTCGGAGGGAGAAAGTACAGGTTTCTTCAAGGTCCGAGGCGAACACCTCGCCACATTATTCTAGCTCGACCGCGCGGAGGTCGGGCAAACTGTGCGGCCGCAATTAGCGTGCAATGATAAACAGGCAGCGTTCGCGTGATGGCTGACACTGATACGATTACCTGCTCGCCGACAGTGGCGGTAATATGATCGTCAACGAACAAGGCCGCTTATATAAATGGACGATAACGGAACGCGGAGGTTGTTCGCGGGAGCGGGCTTAATTGAATATCCCTTGCGCCGAAGAAGGTTGCAGAAGGTGGAGGGTCCCTGACGAAAACCGGATGCCGACAATTCTTAACCGGATTGGTACGCTTGCCCAGCGAAGAGGTTCGCGGGATCGGACTCGGTGTCCGAAAAGAAGCCTGGAAAGGACGAACGAGCCTGGAAGCAGGCCAGAATGAGCACCGCTGGACACTGTAACCGTGAGGTTATACGGGAGAGGGGGCGGGAGGGGGGGGGGGGCTCGCCGCAAAACCAAACAAACGGATGAGACCGGTCAGGTTGGCAAACGACAAACGTTTCGCCGACCGATGATCCGCTACGTTGACTTTTACAAACATATCCCTGGCGATCGGTGACTGACCGAAAAACCTATTTGCCCGCCCCTGCCCGCCTTTCTGTAACTTTCACCCTGTACACCCCTGCTAGCCTCGATTTCGTCCACCTCACCCTCAACCCCCTCCAATCCCCACAGCCCCGTTTCCCTGCGGCTAACGACCAAATAAGTCCCGAAACGACGTTTCGCGCCGGCTGCCCCCTCCCCCCCCCCTCCCCCTCCTCCTCCTCCACCCTCCTCCACGCTCGCCGCACGCCGAAATATTTGGTTTCAAACGAAATATTTTCATCGTTCCCGTAAGCGTCATCGGCGGCCGGGAAACAGTATTAAAAGCCGGCGAAATCCGGAGGCCGCGGCTGAAACGCTCCGCCGGAAGCTGAAAAAGTCCAACTTCGTGGTCCGCTCGGCGGCGGGAAGCGGGCAAGCGCGGGGCGGGGGGGGGGGGGGGGCAAAAAAATTCAAATTCCGCAATTTGCGAAATTGCGATGCGTGAAACGTGCGGGCGATAAAACTGGCCACGTCGTCGATCGGTCATTTGTCCGGTAAACTTTTTTTCCGCCCAACGTCACCGAGCCATACAAATCCGCCACCCGGCCACCCCCCTCCCGCCCCCGAACGGCAGCTCCCGAAACAGGATTGGGGAAGAGTGGGTGGGGTAGAAAGGCTGGGATTGATCCTGTTTGCGTTCTCCATTTCGTCGGATTCGACGCTGGCACCGCGCGCGCTCTCTCTCTCTCTCTCTCTCTCTCGAAACCGCTCTCGAAACTTTCCTTCGCGGCCTCGCCGTATCGGTTCGCCACGGTTTTCTCGAGTGTCGGCCGGGATGTTTGTTTAAAAGAGAGAGAGAGAGGGGGGGGGGGGGGGAAATGGCGGCGGGAGGGGGTAGGGGGCGGGGGGAGGGCTCGGGAGCACGAGTAGGCGGCTCAAATGCTAATGTAATATTCAGGAGTGTAGCTCGTGGTTATCCTAATTAAAATCTCCGGATGCTCAGCCACCCCCTTTCCACCGTGCTCAGGCCCACCACCACCCATCCCTTTCACCCCGTTGAAGCCCCTCGTTCCGCAAGCCCTCGCCAATCCCCTCGCCCACGCTTCATCGCCATCGCACGCGCGTTATCCTGCCAAACCCCCGACGATCTTCCAACACTCCCTCCCCCCCTCCCCCTTCTCTCTTTAAACCCTTCCCGTTTTGCGAAAGGACTCGCGAAGTCGCTCGTTCCCTCGGACTCGCGATAAGAGGCCGAGCAGTGTTATTTCTCGCGCACCCGAATCGCTGCCAGCTGATATTGCAAGGACTGCGTACCGTGTGCATGTACGTTTAGGTGTGTGTTCGCAGCGGGGGTGGTTAGGGGTGGGCGTGTTTGGACGGGGTGGGAAAAATTCTGGCGAAAAATGTAAGCCGCGACGTATCCGCGCGAGAGTGATCTGCCGCCGGTGCCCGAATTAAAATCGAATTACGGACTAGCCGGAGCGGAGTTACGGGCGAGATCCACGTCGGTGGGATGAGGGTGGGGGGGTTAATATTTTACGCGTTTGATGTTTCAGAGTGGGACGTTCAATATTTCACCTGACGATACTCCGCCGTATTTAATATTCACCGCGCTTCCATGTGTAATGTTTTATGTGCTTAATGTTTCTGTTGGAGCGGGAGCGGTCGGGCGCGATGTTTAATTGCCATTTGAGAGAGGACTGACACCCTAGCACAATACTTGAATTAACAAAAACATCGATGCAGAATCCTATGGTGTATATCACAAAGAGCGAGAGAGAGAGGGAGCGGAGAATGAGATCGCACCTAACGCCAATGCGCGAATTAGCACAAATATTAGTACAAAACTCACGCCTATAACGCTTTTGTCCGCGGTACATTTCTATGGAACAATGGGCCGACACGATATTCGCCAACGGAGAGAAAATTTCCGGCCAGCCGTCATCGGTTAGTCCAACATTTAATTGCATGCCTCGGAAGGGCCGACAACGAACGCTACGATCAAAATTGGCGGAAAATTATTACGATACTCGCTTACCGCGTTACGCGGAGGATTTTAAAATCCGACAACTGGCCAACGGCGAATGCTGCCTCGCGGTCGGCCGACCAACGCGCTTAACGTTCTTTGACGACGGTCGGACGGTAGCGAATGTCGACTGAAGGTGGTCAAACACGGAAGGGAGGTTGAAACCTCTCGCACGGCGAGGGAGATAAAAGCCGCGGCGGACGAGATCGTGCTTAATACGCGCGAGTGTCGTCCGCCTAACGGTCGGAGCGTGAGTCTGCCGGCATTTTTCGCGGACGTGCCCTCCGTAATAAGGAAGATTAGCCGGCCACTGAGAACCGGCGCCAGCTTTCCACCCGGTCTACCGGCGACAGTGCACGGCGATATTATGCGCCGAAGCTCGTTGCCGCCCGGATGAAATTCCTTACGGCAACTAAACGGCCACAATTGAGGGTCGCGGACAAAGCGCGAGTTCCGTCGCTCTCACGGCGAAGCGGGGTTTAAGATTTCACTGGACCCGCATTACGTCCAATTGCCGTTTTCGGAGTGGCTGGATTAAGAAAGAATTCGTACGTCGCGGTCGATCCAAGGGAAATGTGTCGCTCGCGAAAGTAGTACAAGTAAACGAATTCTCAGACGCTTACGGGTTACTTTCTAGGTTGACTGCGATCGAAGTAGGAATAATCATTTTAAAGTAACGATGTTCTATCTATCTGTTTCGTTATAGTAATCGAGACTGAATCACTTCCTGTTCCGCAACTTTTCGGCACAGACAACTCCCCGTCGTTTTTCGGACTTCCCTTCTACGTAGCCGTAGAACCGCAGCAACCCGGAAGTGCACCTATCGCGCGATATTCATATCCGAGCTGGACGTGAGCGCGTTAATATTAAAGCGCGGACATTAAATTGCGGTTTAGACCGGGAGCCACATTAGACGGGACGATCTTTAATTTCCCTCCGAAATGAAACCGTCCGCCGCGCAGATGGGGAACGGACGTGACGAGGAACGGGAGGCTGGCAGGCAGGGGCGGAAAGGGGTGGAGAGGGGCGGAAAGGGGTTCGGGCGGAGTGGACAGAGAGAACGTGTGCCGCGCATGCCTTTGTAATTGGGAGAATAAATCGAGCGGTGATAACTGCCCGCGTGCGGTCAACGCGCGTGTTCGCGATATTACGCATGAAATCCGCATCGGAATGAACTTACGACCGTTGGCGGGCCGCGGTTTTATAACGAACTCCACCCTCACCGAAAGCGACTTCCGCGTTCCGTGTCTCGCGATTTTTCGAACCTCCACCTGCGAACGGACAGCTTCTCGGAATTCGTTGGAAATTTTCGATTATTAGAACGTGGCTCGCCGACACAATGCCGGGGCCGATACGACTGGCCGTCCGCCCCTTTTTACGCCCGCGCGTTTCGCGAGACAATTAAAACCAATTAAGAGCCCGGCAGGATTTATCGGCACCCACCGGCGACTTCGTGCCGCGACACAATCGACAGTGCTTAACTCTTGTCGTCCGGAAATGAACGGGAATTAAATACCGTCAGCCGCGTTAGCCTTCCGTGAAATGAAACTGTCGGGATTATACGGAAAGAAGAGTTGGAGGGGCGCGGGGGTGGAGGAAGGGAGGGCAGGACGGGAAGAGAGCGGCGACGAGAGGAGAGGCGAGGAGGGGGCAGATAGAGATGGCTGACGTGCCTTTGTAATTGGGAGAATAAATCGAGCAGTGGTAACTGCCCGCGCCTAGTCAGACGCGGCACAGACATTACCCGCCGTAAACTGTCGGCGTGACAACGTGTACGGTCGCCGTCTGCGTGCGTGCCAGAGTCCACGCGTGCACCCGTGCACCGGTCTATCAAACTCACGTGACGCGAATATTCTTCCAGTCATGCGACGATCGTGTACGGCGGCGGTATAATGGTAGTTCACCGCTACCGAGAGCACGACCGGATGTTTAAGTACATATTTCGTCGAATTTATCGATTGACGCTGTCTGGCTCCGATTGCCCTCGGATACTTTCCGCGCTTGACAGGTACGTCGGGGGCGACAATATCGTGGAATTCGTTGGCCCCGATACTCCGACGCTTCCAGCTTAGGTATATCCGCACGGTTAAGTATTATTCCGCAAGAAGTTCGCCGAGACTGATTTACAGTCGCGTGTGCGCATAGGTTTCAGGTTAGCGGGACGAAGAATCAGCGCTGTCACTCGTCTTTCACTTTCGCGACATGTCGGGGCATGACGTTAACGCGGAGGGAGCACGTAGCTCGGCACGTCGATCGTCCGTCATATCGGAGACGGCACCGAGGAGGACGAGATCGTCGAAAGGAGCTCACGTAAAGTCGATGGTAAAGAAAACGTTTCCGCCACTCGGCAGGTTCGGGTTCTCGCGTTCCGGCTTCTCTCCGCATACCGTCGAAATTAGCCGCGGACGAGAGCGACAGGCCAATCGCACTTCGACATCCAGAGACGAGAGAAGGACGAAGACACGTTTCGGGCTCCGGGCAAAGCTGCGAAATTCTCGTCAGAAGTCCTTTTTGTGTCGAAATTAACCGTGCGGCAAGAATGGTCGACACCGTTGCGAACGAGAAAATGGCGCGTGTACCGGTGGCCACTGAGAAACAGGGCAAGAGATGGAGGGGGGAGGGTGGCAGGGCGCGGAAAACGAGACCGAGAGGAGGTGAGAGGAAATAACTTTGCGGCGAGGAGAATTTTCATTTGCCGGAGAGCGACGTTCCGGCGATCCTTGTTTCCGCTGGCGGTCGTTTGAAAAATGGAAAATTTATCCCGTTCGCGCGCGGCACGGCACGTGCGCGCTACCCACTGGCGAATGTTGACTTTCCGTTCCGAAGCGATTTTCTCTCTAAGCGAACTTGGTCCCCCTCCCCGTATCGAACATCAAACCGGCCGAGACCTCTGACGAGAATCCAAGATTACGGTCTCGACAAAGGAAAGTCACCGAAGATCTTTTCTCACCGGCAAGCAAAGATTTTTCCCTCGAGAACAGAAACGATCGTCGACTTTCGTTTCGATTGTCGATTACGGAACTGGAGCATGTTTTTTAACTGTCGCGCGGACGCCAACTGTGACAAAATGGTATGCGATTCACTGGTGAAAACGGGAGAATTAACGTGGCAGAGCAGCGCGTCGGGGGTGGGTGGAGAGTGGAGGGAGGAGGGGGTTGAAGGGGATTAAAACGGTTCTACTTGCGGTCAGACGCAAAATGGAATATCCAACCGCGGGGCGGGAAAAATAATTCGCGGTCGTTCGTAATTTTATGAACAAACGACAGCGTCCCACGCCGAGGCGGGGGTAGGAGGGAAGGAAGAGAGGAGGAGGGAAGCGTTTAGCCCCGTAATACGGAAAACTGTTCGCTCAGTCGCGAATTGGGAATAAAGCGCGAAGCGACGATGTCAAAGAGGGCGGATGAAAGAATCTTAAATTCGCGCAAAAATTTCGCAGTACAGAACATTCACGTTCCTCGAATATTCGTCCGTAACCCAGCATGATAATTGAATGACCTCCTACACGCGCGACACGCGTACGCTTACCAATATGACGGTAAGAGACGGTAAGCGAGAATATAAGCAAAATCCGTGGACGCTCCCTGTAAGAAAACGGAAGCGATTAAATCGGGGAGCGCGAGTCGGAAACGGAGACAAACGGTCGGCAATAATTATCAGTATCCGCCGACGCAATCTTAGCCCGCCGAGGTAACAATTAACAAAAGGGCAAGCAGCGAGCGTTGCGCTCGGCGAACATTAATTTCACTCTGCGCCTGACACAATTAGCGAGCGGCGCGGGGGCCGAATGGCGCGGAATTTCGAAAACTTAATCAGCGGGCAACAATGGCGCGCCGCCGCGTCTTTTTGTACTTGCACCACCGTAATTTCCCGAAAATTTCCTCCTACCCGCCCCATACCCTGGGAGACTCGCATTGCTCGGTCTCACCCCCCAAAGGCCACCTCTTCCCCCCCCCCCCCGCCCCCTCCCCTTCCAAACCAGACCAGGCCGAAGGCATTTCCGCCGGGGCAAATGTTTACTCGTAATTCCGGTAGCGTAAAGAGAGTTTACTTTCGGACCCTGGGAACGTCGCGGCACGTCGTCGACCTAACGAGAGAAAGGAGATTGTGGCCTTCGCTGCCGTCGGCCGACCGGACAAAGCCGGGGCTGGAACGCGCGGAGTCAAGGAAATTGGTCGCAGGAGAAGGGTAGGGTGTAGTAAGACCGAGGCCGACGAGGACGCCACCGGGAGATTGAAACGGCTCAAAATAAAAGACCGCCCGTTATAAGGAGACTTGACGGATACTTTCGTGAGGCCGATTTTTCCCTGTGTCCGAACGCGATGAAAAGGGGAAAATCTGCGCGGGCGAATCGTCGCGGCGGGAGCGGACGATAAACGTTTTGCTCGGGTTTACGCTTGCCTAGTAGAGTGGATGATTTTTCCACTGTTACAACTTGACGAGCGGTGGAAAATCTGTGAACCGAGAGACTGAACCGGAGTGTATCGTGATTATTTCAACTTGTCCTAACTGACACACATTTTCGAATCTGACCACGGTACCCAGCCGGGAACAATGCTTACTTTTTCTCCGCAACGTGCAGGCGAGGTTGAATTTCATCAAGAATTTAACCGCGAGTGCCGATCCTCGGGCCGTGGGAAGCTCGTGCCGGAAGTTGCGCGCGTCAGAAGCGTGTGGTGGGTGGGGAAGAAAGGTAGGCAGGAAGTTTAGGGGCGAGGTTACCGAAAAATTCGGCGGTCCATTCAGTCTCGCTCGGCGGGCTCAACTATTCAGCCTCGTGCCGCCCCGCTTTTTGCTCCCCTAATTCCGCAGGGCAGCGCTCTAATTTCTTCGTCCCGTAGTTAAGGCCTCCTCTAGGGGTGGGAGAGGGAAGGGGGGAGGGGGTATGAAAAAGGAGCAAATGGAAGAAGCGTGGAAAGGGCAGGAAAGGAAAGCGAGCGCTCTTTAGCCCAGTGCCAAGTTCCCTTTTTGCCGTTTCGCTCAACATCTCCACCCTGCGAGGATATATTTTTTAATTTACTGCCGACTCTCGGCAGCACCTACCTACGTACCGCCTACGCCTCGGAGCGTGTAGGTGAGCTGCCTCGCAAGTACGCGCCAGCCAGCGCGGAGCGTAGAGACTCGTGCGAGCTCGCGTGTAGTCCGTAGTCGACGCGCGCATTACGCGGTTATTAAAATTCCTTCGACATTCTTTTGCCGAGTTTCGCACGGGACGTGCCTGGTCAACGGTCCCGACTTCGCATTCTTCGACCTTAGCCGCCGAGCCGATGCACTCACCGCCATTTTAACCCGGCCCGCCAACCTACTGAGGCCAAGTCGCTCACTTCGGTAAAAAAAAATTCACTTGCCAGACAGTGAGACTTTCGACCCTCTCCGGATTACATCATTTTTGCCGAGAGAGCGAAACCCCGCGCGTTCCGGGTTCATTGCGGCGGAGTAATTCAGTTTTCTGCCCGCGTCCCACCGGTTCGCTCTCATATTCGGCCCCGGATGCCGGAAGCCAATAAAAACACGGGCCGGCATCCATAAAATCGACATCGATTCACGGCGTACCGAGCTGCCGAACATTTCGGCCTCGGAGAGAGGGAGGGAGGGTGGGAGGGACGCGCGGCGGTGTGGCAGAAAAAGTTTGCAACATTTCGCGACGCGTGCCTTCGCTGAATCGTGCCCCGATGCGGGAGTAGAAAAAGTGACCGAATCGATGTCAAGCCCGAGCAAAATGTAGAGATGAAGAGAGAGAGAGAGAGAGAGAGGGCGGGATATTCGACTAAAACTCGTGCGGCAAAGTTCAGGAGTGACGGTTGTCCCGATTTTAAATGAAATTCCGCTTTCGGCCGATCGGGACACGCGTAACACATTAAACAGACGTTTCGGTTTTGGAACGCGCCGCGTCGAAAAACACGCCCGTCCACGGCTACTGAAACCTCTCCCCCCCCCCCCGGCTCCACCCCTTTCAACCCCGTCGCCCCAGTGTCCCAACCGTTCACCCCTTCTACCCCTCGCCGAAATCGACCTGCTCTTTTCGGACAGCGAAACATGCGGTAATCGAGCAAATGAAAACCTGTCGGACCGCTCTGAAAAAAGGACAGCCTGGGGCGGTGGCAGGGGGAGGGGGGGGGGATGGCTGTAGAGGGGACGACACGCCGGGAAAACATGCGGCAAGTGAAACAGAGATGGAAGAAGGACGCGTGTTTGCTTAGGCACGCGTGTGCGCTTGTATCCAGCTGCGCTCGGGGGTGGTAAAGCGGAAAGAGCGTGCTGGTACTGAGGGTGGTTCGGGGGGAAGAGGGAGGGGGAGGGGGGTGGTGGCTCGGTTCGCGGGAGTGGAAAAGCCGGTGTTTCACTGCCATTTCCATAGAAATCGAGCACTTCGAGAGCCGTTCGGCCTCTTCACCTGGCTTCGACGCTTTCGACGGGGCTGGATACGGCCGCGCTTTATCCCGCGATGGAGCGCGATTAAAAAAAAGGAGAGAGAAAAAATATATCTTGGACAGAGGGTCGGAAGGGTGGGACGGAAGGAGAATTATTAGCGCCAGACGTTTCGCTTCTCCACCACCCTTCGTCTCCGCGTCCCGTCTAGCTGCTACGCTCGAGTTCGACTCGCTGAAATTTTCGGGCCGGACTACTCGCCGAGCGAGGCCGTCGCGACGGATTTTAAAGAGGGACTCCAGCGAGATTTACGGCGAGTGGGTAGTAGCATCGGCGGACGTTAACGTCGGATCGTAATGGACAGCTGACAGAATTTGCCTCTTCTGTTCGGTCGCGACGCGAACGAGCGCGATACTCCCGATATTTTTGCCCCGCTTTTGCGGAACGAAGCGGACGGAAGGTAGGGGGTAGTTTTTCGAATTTGGAACGTTTAGCGGAACTGTGACGGAAGCTGATTTTTTTGCTCGACCCGATGTCGAGGCGTAAAAACGATAGGAGGGTGAGTTACGAGGATGATGCAGCCGGAGGCTGCTAAGATTGACGCCATCTGCGAGGGGTGGTGGATGCTGAGATGGAAATATCGAAGGGTTAGGCTCGCTTTGCAGGCTGCTTCCGCCCGTTCGCCGGATGGTGTGGGTCGTCGAAAAAAGATACCCCGAGCTGGCTCGCGCTGGCGCGCAATAAAAGTGCAGCGGAAGTCGTTCTCGGGGCAAAAATTGAAGGAGAGGCTCGTCTCGCGCGGACGAATTCAGGCGGCGAGATCTTAATAAAAACGAGTCGACCCCTCCCTCACCTGAACTCGTTCCGACCGGTCGAAACGAATATCGAGATTGTTAACATAGCGTTCGCGCGAACCGGCTTCCGAAAGACGCACGCGAGTTCTCCGTTACATTCTCCGCGTCCAATTTTTTAATAAAAACGAATCTAGCGCTTCCCGTCCGATTGTTCGCCGCCCATTGATGCGGCATTCCTGGCGCAGCCTGCTCCGCAGATCGGGTGGGAAATTGGCGCCGGACGGGGAGGAATTTAATATTCAGCTCATATCATAACATTTTCGAAAGTTTCGCGAAAACGGCGTAATTCGATTTGCCGCCCGAGTGTCGTTGCCGCCGGCGCGGGTGTACTATATAAAAAAAAAAAAAAGAAAAGGAAAAAAACAGTGGGTAGCAACCAGGCGATGTACGATCAAAGTACGAGGCGTGCGTTACGCTTACGCGCGAGAAGAATGCGGGAAATTCAGGTTGCGACGGACCGTAAAAAAATTCGACGCACCCGCCGGGGGTTGAAGGAGCGCTGAAGAGGGCTGGTTAGTCGCCGGGGGTGGCTCGGGCTCGGATGCGGAAGGCTTCCGGGGGCTTGCCGAGGAGGTAGCGCGCGCGGAGGGGGGAGGTGGAGGGTGACTAAGGGGTGGCAAGAGGGTGGCAAGGGCCAGGTCGAGGCTCTGTGGAGCGTATCAAAAGCATTCCTGTCGAGTTCATGGAGGGCGCGTATGTGTAATTTACGTACTGCGCGTAAGCTTGCGTTCGCGTAACTGCATTATGCACTTTCTCAATACGCGCCCTCCTCGTCGACAATCGCTCCCGACCAGCCGGCACTCCAACCCCCACCCCCTCCTCTCTCTCTCTCTTTCTCCACTCCCCAGCTCGGGTCTACGCGGAGCGCTCGAGGGAAGAAAAGTTTTGCCGAGGGAACATTTTTCGAAGCAGCGCCAACCTCCTCCGTCCTTGCGTACGTAGGTAAAGATAGGTCGGAGGAAGAGATCGTGAGATCGGGAGGGAAGGAGAGAGAGAGAGAGAGAGAGAGGGGGGTGGGAGGGAAGCGGAAAATGGAAAGGTGCATGCGTTATCCCCGCGTAACGGAATGCATCCCGCTACCTGCAGTTTATGAGCAATCGCAAGGAATAATAAAAAGACGAGCTCCGTGGAAATTCAATTACGCGCCCGGCGCGTCAAAAGCATTCCTGTCAACCTATCCCCCGAACAATGGGGAGTGCGGAACGTGGCCGACACGCGTGCGCCCGTGTTGGCGTTCGAGCGTACATACAACCTCGCGTGTACTCCGTGTTCGCCGATAGTTCGCTCCGTAAGTGTGTGCTAGCGCGTTCGCTCTCCCTCTCTCACACCCTCTCTCTATCGTGGGAAAGTGAGAGAGAGAGATAGGGTGAGGGAGGGAAAGCGTTGAAAGTGCCAAATCGAAAGGAACGAGATATTTCGCGGCTGGGGCCGATAAGCGCGCGGATATTTCATCCGGTACTCTCCCCTCTCCTCCTCCAGCCCCCCCGCAGCCCTCTCATGTCCCTACATTCTCACACTCTCCCTCTCCCTCCGTTTCCGTGTTTCGCAACAAAGAGCGAGGCGCAAATCCATTGTTTCGCGCGAACGCATTTGATCGGCGACGGTGTACGCGCCGATGTCCGATTTAGATGGCGTCAGCCGTGCACAGAATCGGCGCACGAACGAACGAACGAACGAACGAACGAGCGCGAACGTAACGAACGACACTCCTGTCGCCCGTTCGGCTGGCCGAGGATCGTTAAGCCGTTAAGAAACGGTTAGCGGGCCCTCGAGCGTGAATAGATAATTACGGGCCGTTAACGAGCCGCCTTGTTTATATCCGTTCGGTCCGATCTTCGCGATTGTTACTTTCTATCCTTCTTTGCTATTCTCATTCTCTCTCTCCCTCTCTTTCTCTCTCTCTCTCTCTCTCTCTCTCTCTCTCTCTCTCTCTCTCTAGCACGGCACGAACAAGCGCAATCTTTCCACCCCGTGCTCAGCCACTTTTTACCCCTATCCGTGGCCCGCAATTAACCGGACGCATCGACTAATCGGCCGCGATTAGCGCGGCGAGCCCGACGAGAGCTTGTCGGCGGATCGGAATTTCGTCGCGGCGAAAAATCACGGGGGATTAATCGGTCGCGCTGCCCAGGCGGACGGGGTGGTCTCGTCGAACGCTTTGCCGGGGGTCGAAGAGGAGAGGGAGGGTTGCGATCAAAATGTTTCCCCGCCGCTGCCGGCCTCGCTCCGTGGGGGATTAATTGAAAAATGCACGAGAAGCCGCGCGATTTAATTCGATATCATTTGTGAGCTTAGCGTCCGGGATAATTGGGATGGAATTAAAAGCGACGCCTGATAAAGCCGGACGAGGGAGTCGGTTGGCTCTGAGGTGGGAGGGGGGAGGGGGGGGGGGGAGCGTGGTAGGGGGTGGCTTGTCGGGACAGCGCTTCCCTGAATAATTCGTAGCCGAGTGGCGCGGCCGTTAAGTTAAACTTTAAATCACTTGCCGCGTCCGCCCCCCGATCACTTTCGCGCGCAAGTGCCCCGGAGAATCTCGAGGAACTAGCTACCTTTTACGCCCCCGGCGCGCAGGGATTAATGCCTATTATGTACGGGCGATAGCGATCGGTTGACAACGAATTTAAAGTTGAGCGCGCGCAAAGTTTTCGAACGACGGCGACGACGGCGAGGTGACGAAGTCGGAGGGCCCGATGAAATAATTAATGTGCGGATCGTCTAGCGTGCACTCAACAATCTCGACGGGGTCGGAGGCGTGCTACAATTTTCGAGAGATTATGCCGGGTTAATTGGTTAACGCGAGCGTTCCAGGTTTGAGTCACGGTCGGCGGACGGTCAGCTGAGAAATTGTTGAATCGACGAAGGAAGTATTGAAGGAGTTTAGCGTTCGTATTGCGAGGGAAAGTTTGAGGTTTTTCTTTTTCTTGTTCCTTCTAGCGTATGATGGATGGATGGATGGATGTTAATAAGGAAAAATGTTCACTATCGTGAGTATTAATTTAATATTTTATAGAGCTTATACTACGTGCAGGTTTGCCAGATTCGTGTATTGTTTTTACTGAGCGCGTTCGAACGATGTTACAGTTTTGACTGTAGTGTTTGGAATCGATGCCGGTTCCGCCCGCGAACGAGTCAAGCATGATACTAACTACAGAGAGCCGTTTGCCGTTGGTCAAAATTTGCATTATTTTCGGAGTTACAGCCAAAAAACTGTTGAAAAATAATAGGGGTCGAAAATGGGGTCAAAAAATGAAAGTCTTCAGATCGTCTTGAGATTTTGCATGTTGATAGAGGATGAAAAGAGGATCACAAAAATCGCACCGCGAGCCTTCTGAGTGCAATATTTACAGAGATATGGCTAAAAATAAGCTGAAAACAGGGAAAAATTGACATTTTGCGACTTGGAGGATGTACAATTTTGTTTGACTCCATTACTGGTCATACAGATGAAAGTACAATAAAAACCATTCGCAGATGTTGTAACGGGAGTGTTCTAAGTGCAGTAGTTCTGTTCATACAACCCGAAACGTTCCAAAGATGAGGAAAAATTCGATGGTTTTTCCGATATGTTCCACCATTCGATAGATCAAACGTGCTATTCAACATTACGGGCCTATCGAAAGAATGACAACGTCATTATGAAATTACAACATAATTGGACGATGCTCCACGACGCACCCACGACTCTACGCCATCAATGAGAAGACAAGTCGACCATATTTGAAGGAGGCTACTCCGTTGAATTAAACCGTTGAATTAAACGGAGTAGCCTCGTTTAAACACCCGAAACGTTCGAGTCAACATAGAATGGCGCATCGCCACTTCAGCGATGCCGGCGTCCGTTTCCGCGGAATATTATTCGTTACACCGCATTATCAGATCCCTCCGCAACAGGGCTCGCTCGTCCGAATTAATTAGCCAACACTGCGACGTCAGCCCGTAGAACGGGACTCCTCCTGCCCCGGTCCATATCCCAAAACAAGGAAACCCGCGCAATTTCCGGCACCAGTCGCTGCCCGTTACTTAGCGCATTTCCATGCGATCGCTATTCATTTATACGCCGCGCCCTACCCCCGTGGCAGGATTTTACCCTCGAAAATAAGGTATACGGCGCATACGAATTTTTCGGCTAAAAAGATATCGCGCCCGGCAGCCTAACTAAAGGCATCCTTCCGTCGAATAATTCATGGCCGCTCGGCACACACGCCTTTTGCATTCGACTGCGCTTAGCGGGGCGCCCGGCATTAGGCACCGTCGGGCTGTTAGCGTAGATTTTCGTTTGCCAACCCGTGAACCCACCCCCCCACCACCACACTCTGCTTCATATTCACGCCCGACGGCCGATGAATATTATTCTTGGGAGCCCTCGAAGGTTTACTTCAAAAGTAACTAACGAACCTGCTCCTGACTTCGAGATACTGTCACCGGACAGGCGGACTGCCATAAAGAAAGAGAAAGAGAGAGAGAGAGAGAGAGAGAGAGAGAGACAGCGAGAGGATAGGACAGAAGAAAGAGGTGTAAAGAGAGGGGTGAGGGGTAGAATGAGGCGAAAGAGGGGGCGAAGGGACGAACGATGAAGGCATTCCGGGCGTCGGCAATTGCATTAAGTTCCTTAATTAGAGCGGCACTTGCTAATCAACTTCGAGACCCTTTTCAAAAGCTACCCCCGCGCAAGGGTTGAAACCGTGCGCGTATGCACGTGGACTACCCCCGTACGCTGCCGGACACTCAAATGAGATGGGAAAAAACTTTCTTTCACCCCGACATGCCGCAGAACTGAAAATGCATCCGCGATCGAATATGACCGACCCCAAAGTGGACCTCGGCTGACAAAATCTTTCCCCTTCCACGATGCAGACCCTTTATTTCCGCCGATTTTCATCGGGAAGACAGACGGAATGACGGGAGAAAATCCTGGCGGATCAATGACAGGCCGTCCTCGTCATCGACTTTCCACCACCCTGACCTCCCGGGAACAGTGGTGCGTCACCCATATGCGGATGACACGACCGTCAATGACGCTAATGCGACCGCATTTACGTGACAGTCATCGGTGCTCGAAGTGGCCGCGAAAGAGGGCGGAATCATGCTCGCGTTTTGGACGCGCCGCTGAAAATTGCAAGCCAAATTTGCCCTCTTCGAAAAGCCGATAGCTACCGAGGTGCGGATGGACGGAGAGAGAGAGAGAGAGAGAGAGAGAGAGAGGGAGAGAGACATCAGGCCGTCACGAGCCGAACGTTTCGACGATAATTCGCCACCGACACTGTCAGGTGTCAGCGACATTGACGCGCGCGTCACGTCGCATCAGGATTATTCGGCGTTACACCATTACGACGAGGGGGAGGCGGGGGGGGGGGGAGGAGGGGGCTGCAGTTCGACCTAGGGCATTACAAGTCCGACATAGGGATAATGAAGCTGGCGAAGCGGAGAGCACGTCGCGAAATCAGGAGGTCGACCCTTTGTGCCGTTAAGAATCGAGTTGACGCAGTGTCGGCGACGATGGCGAACGGATTGACGACGTCGTGAAAGGTGGCGAATTGGGTGCGTACTCTCGCGCCGGTAATCGTGAACGTGATTCAAAGTTGGCGGGTGTCGAATCGATCGTGCATTTTTAAATGCAAGGATTACTCTAGCAGGGACGAATTGATTTTCATTAATCCATTACCCACCAGATTTCGAAAATAAAAGAAATAAGTTATGTTAGCTGTATATTTTAAGCAGCTTAAGGTGCAGTTATTATAAGAAAAGAATTTGAAAACGTGTCTGAACAAACGGGACATTGACGGATAATAGGTTAAGATTATTACTTGGCATTCGTAGTAATCAGCGTGAGCGAGAATGAAAAAATCACAGGAATTAGGACGTGGCCCAGCATGAACAATGGATCTCAGCTAAGGGGGAGAAATGATGAAAATGATGAACCTGGCCGAAGATAAGAATCCGAGGACGCGGAAAGACCCAATTTTGGCCTACGTCGGGTTGCCGTAATAGAACTTCGAGACCGACGCCGCTACTTTATCATTTTGACTGTGTACCACTCCCACCGGCGCACTTTCCGCCGTCGCATATTACAATGGACCGTTATTGGGTAGTACAATATCGGTAGACGATGCGTTTCGTTATTAGCCCACCATGTTTCTGGGTTAAACCGGGGGGGGGGGGGGGGACGGAAATTGTATTTTTAGCGTCGGCCCCCGTCATAAAAGATCATTCATCTGCATAAAGTGTCTGACGCGGTGCGGGAAGCGTTAGCGGGAACGGTTTGCGCGCATCGCCTGGCTTCGCCAGGGTTGCCAAGGCGACGGAACGCGACAGGTAACATCCGTGACGGCTAGTCATCCGCTCGAACGAAACTCGGCAAGTGTTGCGCGCGGCCGCAAATGAACCGCGACGAGAATAACGGTTCATCATCGTCAATCCCGCGATGTGTACAAGGTGGCCCGAGAATTCGGATATATGCGCCAGCCGGACCGGAATACGTTCGCCTACCGAGGTTGGCCTTTAACGTTACGCCGGGGGTGAGAGTCCGTATCGATTTCAGGACCGTTCGAAGATGTTTTACAGATGTGCGCGCTTAGGGCATTGCGATGCGAGTGGAACAATAAAAGGCGAAGCCGCGGGAATACTTGAGGAAGAGAAGAGAGGAGGTGGAGGAGGAGGAGGAGCTCGGAGGTGGCAAGTGGTAGATTCTCGTCCGCCATCGGAGGCGCGTGAGATTCCTCGAGAAATGTTATTGGCCCGATAAAGTTCGTTTTTACGAGCGTCGCGCGTGGAATCACTTTGGCCCCGGATGTGAGGGGCGAGCGAAACGTCAGAGGAGGAGGAGGAGGAGGAGGAGGAGGAGGAGGAGGGGGGAGGGAGGGGGGTGGGTGCAGGCCGATTTGACGCTCGATTTCGCCACACTCTACCTACGACCGGCTGTGTACCAGCGGGACACGCGAGTGAGAAGAGCCTCGGTTCGGGAACAAATCGACTGTCACCTTCCGTAGGTTTAACAGTGTCGACCGTCGCTTCAGTCAAATCTCCCAGAAATCGACGATACCAACACTGGATGCTCGGCCGAAAGTCAGCCTAGATGTGCTTTGAGAGGACTTGGGGATCGCTGTTCTCGTCCGTGGACGATAATAGGATCCTTCGCGAACTTGCAACATGTCAGGAGCTAGCATTCACCTCTAGTCCCATTGTTGGCAAATGTTTAAAACTAGGTGTTAGACTTTGGATGGGGTAAGACATTATTCAAGAAATTGGAATTTTCATCAGACTACAATTTGGCGAATGGCACGGTGTTACGTAGGGAAGAACACGATTATAATATCTGACAGAGTGGTGGCGAGAAGCCTAGCAGAAAAAGAAGGGAAGAAAGGGAAAGAGAAAGAGAAAGACAGAGAGAGAGAGAAAAATATGGGATTTAAAACGTCTGGAGACTTATTCTAACGCGGCGACATGGGCGACTGATTAATTGGATTAGAGGCACGGCCGATGGTCGGGGCGCGAATTTTATCGGGGATCCTTATTCGAGAATAAATTGCCCAGCGCCACGTATTAATTTGAATAAACGGCCGACAACACGCGAATATATACGGCGCGGAGTGGAGGGGAGGGAGGGTTACATGAAATTGCTCAATTAATACGCGCCAGCGAGCCGCGCGTTTGCCGTCGTCGCCATCGCGACTAAACTCCCGTGCTTTTAATAATCGAGCTCATCAGGGGTGGACTTTGACTGGCGGGCAAAGGAGGGAAGCCTTTGTTTGCCGAAACGGCGCCAACTTTGCGAGCGTGCAGAATTGATCGGCCCCTCGATCGTCGTAGTTGGCGAACACGCTCAGGGCGGATCGATTAGACCGAAGATTAATCGGCCCCCGCAAACGATACATTATGCCGTATCAATAAATTATCCTTCATCGGCGACTGGCCGCCAATCTGCGGTTACCGCTGTTCGTCGGCTGACGTTTCGTTTTAATAGATTCCTAGTGTCGTCGCGCGGTCCGATTGTTTGACGAGAGAGCACCGCGGATTCGAACTTTAATTTTTGATCCATCCTCATTCGTTACCGATTTCGTTTCGAAAGGCACAGGATAATGCGCGCGGAATTTTGCGGCATCGATTCGTAGATTCCTACTTCCGGTAATATGCGAGACGGATCGTTAAACGAAAATCTGAATACTTATATTTTGACCCGATCGTCAAAATTCCGTTGCCAGGTCAATGAAACAATGTGTGCGAACGTTTGCGTGAGGCGGATCCCCGCAATCGTAACGCGGCATTTCTATTAACACGCTACGTTACGTTCTATTTTATTAGAGTCATAACGTTATCCGGCTGTAATGACATCGGCGTCCATTGTTTCCCGTCATTCATCAACGCGCGATGCGCCGCATCTGTTGCATTATTGAACCTCGCGTATCGTAACGCAAATGTAACCTATCTAAAGCGTATAGGCAAACTTCTATCGCCGCCAACCGTAATTATAACCCGAATTTTCTGTTGTAATCGAGAATTGACTGTTTTTCATCGACATTAGCATTGTTAATAACCCAACATCAAATATCCCATCAATTCGCCTCCTCGTTAATCGTAAATCATATATTCTAATTCATCGTTAATGCATCCCGTATGAAAACGGCGTAATTGTTCGTACTCGATGAAACATGTCTGGGTATTGATATTTTAGTTTGCTCGGCCGACGCTTATGGGGTCGAGCACTTTGCGAGGACGTAAAGTGAAGAAGTATCATGCTCCTTACCGTTCGCCTGAGCACCGTCCTGACAGTTTCGACTTCCTGCCTTGTCGGCCAGCGTGCGTAAACGACGCCGCTGAGCAGAACGACGAAAACGCCGATCCAGATCGTCCATGTTAGCACGTTCCTCGATCTGGCGAGCAACTTTTGCGCCGTCCTCGTCGATATCACCTCCTGGGTGGGTATCTCGAGCTTCTGGGCCCTTCTCAGGATGTCCTGCAGTCGTTTCTTGGCCTGCTCCACGTCCGGCACCCCCATTTTTATATATTTTATATCGACTCCCCTGTCGACTCGAACCGTCACTTTAACAAAACACCGCCTACGACTCTTCAGTTTTGTGCGAGATCAACGATCTTTCCACTCCCCCGCACGTTAAGTGTCACGTGAAACTTGTATCACACAGACCTGTCTTCCTGACGAGGGACGAGCGATATTCTGAAAAATTCAATCGGTCGGCCTTATTTAGCCGCGCAATTTTTGGCCCCGAACGACGCTTGCCGAACCGTGCACGAAGCTGTCCCGTCTGGAGAGCTATATTTTTTTCCAGCTTTTCAGATGAATGGTGCAGTCCTTGACGCCGAAGGACTCTATGCGTCAAGGGATGAAATTGGGACCGATACCAGCCAAGCAATGCAAATAGAATGTCGGTAGGCGACAGACGTCAAATCCTCTTAATCGAAAGGACGATAATATTTAAACACGCTATTCCCCGTGTTTCCCCCAAAGAGAGAAACAAAATTCGCGCGGATTCTCGATGCGGAGAGCTTCAAAGGGTGAATATTCGGCGCTCGTCTCACGCGATTATCAAACGGGTCGGTACGGTATTTAATTTTAACCGGAAACTATCGGCTAAGCTCACCCCCTCGCCAACCTCTTTAACCATCCCTTCTCTATTGCCGGTCTCCCTTCTTCTACTTCTTCGTCGCGAGCCGACTGTAATCGATTCCGAGATTATTCTCGGCGCAGCGGGGCAATTACATAATAACTCCGACGATCGATTCCCCACCGACAGAAACGATGCATGCCGAAGCTCACCCCTAATTTTCGAGCCCTCTCCAGCCCCTACCCCCTCCTGCCGCACGGTTGCTCGACCTATTTCGCTCGCGGCGTCGTATCAGGGAGGATTAAAGATTCGTCCACGCGACAGGTCGCGCTGGTCGATTTAACGAACGCAACCCTCCTACCTACTGAGAAACATTGACGTTTTTCCAATTCGAACGTCTCCATTATTCCAGCAAATAAGTCGCGCGTCGAAAAGGTATAAAATGTCGATCAACGATGTTCGACACAGCGCCGGTTAATAAAGCAGGTTAAAAACGAGAATATTCAAATTCGCTCTCGCGACTACTTGCTCGCGCCGCGGTCAAAATCGTAAGTGACAATAATCGATTAAGGCAATTTCGCCAATTCTCGCCCCCCGGCCATTTTCGCCATTAACGGCGAAATTACGTGGCTAACGACCTGTTTTCGAAGGTACGGGCCCGAGGTCGGGGGGGTGGTGCGTCGAGAGCGTGCGCGACGCGAAAAAATAAAAACGTGTCGTCGGCGGCTAACAAACTTCGATTATACGAGTTCGTTAAATTTTGATCGTGAAATCGGGTAGAGAGAGAGAGAGAGAGAGAGCGCGGGTAAACGGTTTGTTGACATGACAGATGCCCCGATGATTGGACCGCGCGCGCGCTCGTCACTTCTGTTTGCCGCAAATAATTTTCCGCGCCGAGTTTTTAATTAACGATCATATCTTCATTCGCGCGTCCATCTTTCGGCCCCCGAGTAATTGATGTATCGATTCGGCGGGGGGGTGCAGCTGCGGTCACCGGTAGAGGATATCGAATGGCAGACGGCGAATTCGAGATATTTAGCGAAAAAATACGTGTAAGGCGTGCGAGTCTCATGATCGGCTCGTTCAATTTATTAGCGAAGCGCTCGAACGCTCGCGAAGGGCGAACGGTTCGAGAATTGAATTCGAAACGAAACTTCGCCGCTCCCGCGGGGAGAATTTTTTCAATGTGCCGGCACCGAGCAGGACGAGGCGAACGAGGGGAAAGGTGGGGAGGAGAACGAGGAGGAGGAGGAGGAAGGGGGGCGTCGGTGGGGAAAAAAATGCTACACCGCGGCCCCTCTTCCTCACGGTTTATTAAATTTTGTTCAGTCGGCGCCAGGGTAGTGGAAGTGGCGCCCGAAGTTTTCCGCTGCTGGTTTTTCGATTATATTACAAGACCGGCAAGATGGGGGGTGCGCAGGAGGGGGAAGCTGCGAGAAGGTGGAAGGGGGCTTCGGGGAAAGGAAAAAATCTTTTGTGAATCTTCCGCGAAAGTTTCTCTCCCTGGACGAGGTTCGTGCTCGAGAGTGGGTGAAGGATGGAAGAGGCTAGGTGAGCCCCGAGGAGGAGGAAGGGGAGGAAGGGATGGAGGGGGCTGAGGGTAGTAGCAGTTTATCTTCCCGGGACGAACTTTTCTCTTGTATGCCGAGAAAATACCCTTTCGATCAAACCGCAGAGCACCGTCCCTCGTGCCGGTCCGTGAACCACCGCTACCCTCCTACTTACCCCCCACCCCCCGTCCGACACCCTTCTTTTTTGACCTTCGTCGACGCACGCCCCCCCCCATCCATTCTCGTTTGAGCGCAACTTATCAATCCGCCATCAAATCGCGAACGAGAACAGGTCCTCCACCCCCCTCACCCCCTCAACCTATCCCACACCTGCACTCCGGATACTAGCAAGTCGCGAGAATTGCAGCAATCGATACAACACGGCTCGGCGTAATCGCTTCCCCATCAGACGTCCGGTCCAAAAGACGGATCGCAACTTCGCTCCCGAAGAAGTCAAGGTACACACCCCCTCGCGAACGGGGTAAGTCTCGACCGTGAGCGATGCAAAAAAAAAACACCGTACACGCCAGCGTACACATGCCGGGTACGCGACGCGCCCGATATGCAAATAATCGGTGTTAAAGCAGCGCGTCCCGTCGTCGGCCGTCAAAGAGTCACCGGGGTTCCGTTGGCCGGTTTGAATTTACATTTTGACTCCGCGATAGTCGCGGCTGTGGAAGAGGCCGGGGGAGGGGCGGGGGCGAGGCACGATTAAACAGACGGACAGCCAGGGCGGGCGGGCAGGTGCGGGAGGGCAATTATCGGGTGACAAAATGAAACGTTCCACGGATCGAACGTGCCTTCAATCGACTACGGCCGAGGCTGGATACACCCACCCACTAATTCACGGGCCACATCCTCGGCGGTCCCGCGGGACGCGGACGCGATCCTGTCGCACGCTCCGTTACATGGCACGCCGGAGAAGCGCGTCGGCCTCCCGATGGAATTTCAGCTGGGCGCGATGACTGAAATCGCACGCGCGTTCGCCGTCATCCGTGTGCCAGTGCCAGCGACCGGCATCGACCTTTTCCCGAAATCTCATCCTCGGCACCCAAAATTAACTCCCCTATCCTTTCCACCTTCTCTCGAACCCCGAAGCTTGCGCCGAGCGTGACCTAATTGTCGCTTTAATTTGCCGCGAGTGTTCCAGCCGCCCGCAAAAAAAGAAAGTGGTTGCCCGCGATATGAATCTCGCGGAGCGCGCTTAGGGGTCCGTCAGAAATGGAGGAGGTAAACACCGGGGCGGAAAGCGGAAACGGCACTGTTCAAACGCAGATAAAGCCGTGGGGGCTGCGGCGGGGCCGAAGAGGCCGGTAATAAACTCGGCGGCTGGGCGTCGCGATTCGCGCTGAAAAATGGTCTACGCGAGCTTAATGAGAGCAGACCGGCCAGCGGACGAGTACCGCCGTTGCGGAAGGTAGGTCAGTAGCCGGCGGATAGAAAGAGCACTGTGACCCGGTGAGAACGCGTCGAGGGGAGTCGCGATCCCGACGTCGATAAAGACGCCGAGAGACGCTCCGCAGGACGCTCGCACGAGAAAGCTTCCTCGGCGGACGGTTCAAAGGCCTCTCCATTCATCGCGCGACCAAACTCTCCAGACGGGACAGCTGGAAGGCGGAAGTGGGGGTGGGGGGGTGGTTCGTGCAAGTTCAGCGGCGAGGACAAGCCCCGAAAGTGGCACGACGTCAAACACCTTACTGAGCGCACTCCGTTCCTCGAGCACGGCACTTGCGCCCATCGGTCGCTATTTTTCCCTCCTCCTCCTCCTGCTCCTCCTCCTCTCTCTCCGAACGATCACAAACAATAACAATCCTCGAGTTGGCGTCGGCTCATCCGAGGAGACCGGTACTCGCGGCACAGTTGACGTTCGTCAAAAACTGACACGGAGCCTTCGGGCCAGTAAACAGTGGCCGGTGCGCTACGCGTTGCGTGCGATGATCGAGTGTGATCGAGCGCCGATCTGTCGATCCATTCAGCGATCGCGGCCCCGACCCCGGACGGGCAAGAACTGACCGGTCTCGGCGAGGGTAGCTGCCCTTATAGATATAAAACGGGCTCGCTGCGCATGAGCGCCGGTGCCCAGTGCGCATGCACACTCTTCGCGAACTGTACTGCGCCTCCACGCTGCGGATCCGGCGGCAGCTTCCGTTGGAGCCGGGGCCCGGGGCTAACGGGTGGCGGCTATTGGCCCGGCGAGCTCCGCGTCGGAGGGCGGATGACGCCGAGGGATGAACGAGGAGAGAAAGTCGGTCGGTCGGTCGGTCGGTCGCTCGGCCGGAAAGCGACAGTGGTAAGGTGAGGTGCATGGTCGCAGGGCAAGCGTTCCCGGTACAATGACTTCTACTCTCCATTCTCTCTTCCCGTCTGCTTCCCTCTTCCCCTCTCTCTCTCTCTCTCTCTCTCTTTCTCACCTTTTCTCTCTTCTCGCCTGCTTCCCTCTTCCTCTCTCTCTTTCTCTCTATCTCACTCTTTCTATTTCTGTCTGTCTCGCTCTCTTTCTCTCTCTCCCACCCGCCCTCTCTCTCCCTCTCTCACCGTGCAACTCTCTAGCCGACCATCCGCGCACATATTAACTCCGTACGAAAATGCATTCATAGTTTTGTAGGAAGGAATCAAGTTCAGCTCGTCGTATGCCACTCCATTTGCATGCTCGCCCGTCTATCTATGCATCTGTTTATATACAGCCTCATTAGAGGCAGTCCTTTCAGCAGTTTTTCACGAGACCGCCCCACGCTGCATGCGAGTAAATTCCATTACTTATCCGACTGTTTATTTATTTGTCCGTCTCCCTCCCTCCGTCCCGGCCATCTCTCATCTCTCCGTTTCCCTCTTCGCGGGAGTGGAACGTCGCGCGACGCATAAATAATGCATTCGGCGGGGTTGGAGGGGCGGGAGCGGGAGGCCGGTGTAGAGGGGCGGTTGAGACTGAAAATATTCGGGCGCGAAGGAGGAGGAGGAGGGGGGGGGATGGAGTTTGTGCTTTTTTCATGAAACGCGAAGGTAACGAGAGAGCAGAGCGCGACGGATCCTTTTGCCAGGACGAAATATTCCTCGCTCGCACGAAAGGACTAAATAATGAACGAGGGGTCCGGGAATATCGGAGGGGAACGATCGCGGCTCAGCTTGATTTTTCATAGAGGAACCCCGTTAATCCTCTTTGGCCGCGAGCGAAATGTCTTAAGGTTATCCAGTTATCATCCCTCCCCCCCGCCCGCGCTGGGAGAGGGGTGGGGAAAAATTGGCCAAGTAGCGCTCGCGCACGGCAGGGACGGAGACGAACGGTACCGAATATTCGAAGTACATAATGCATGCCATCCATCTCGCTCGGATACGCTCAAACTTCTGTTCCAGAAGTATCGCGTTTCTCGAACAAACGAACTTCCATCAACGTCGAGCACTTCGATTTTTTCCTAGAGCCAAAAACGTTGGCTAACGACGAAAATAGTTCGATACGCCGTCGAGCTCCCCGAAAGTGAGTCAATTGAATAGCGTGAGCGGTAGATGGGACGAGGGTGGATGGCGTCGGTGCGAAATCATGGTACAAAGATACGGCGAGTATAATAAAGGATTCTACCCGTTCCGAGATCCGTCGAAATTTCTTCGCAAGAGGAAACGACGGCGAAGTTCCGTCGGAGGCGTCGTGAGTTTCAATTTTTGAATCGTGCGAAACGTCGCCGTGAATCTTCCGGAATAGAGGAGCCGCGTAGTTTCGCGAGGAACTTCGTGCATCCGTAAAACAGTCGGGGCGAGTGCAAAATTGAATGCCATCGACATGAGCGCTCATTCCCGAATGAAGATGGAAAGCGTGCAGCGCCAGAAATGCAGGCGGACGAAATAATTTTCCGACCTCTGCCCACCCCCCTCTGTTTCTCCATTCCACCCTCTAACCCCACCCCCCACCCCTCCCCCCTCACGCTTCACCCCCTCGAGGCAGAGCGCGAGATACAACCGGGCGCCTTTGTCTGTTTTCCAGCCAGGTTTATCGGAACTTTACATGCAGCCAGAAGGTACTCAACCGTACTTTCCCTCTCGCCCTTTCGATTCAGGTATTATAGGAACCTGTTGCTGAAGGATATTTACCTACTCTCCGTGCGAGTTAAGCCGGTCCCTACTTACGTGCTAACATGACGGGGCCGGCCGAAAGTCCTCGCGCGCCTCGAGTCTCGTCCTGTCGTCCTGCAACTTTTTCCCCCGAGTCCTGCCCTTCCATCGCATCCTGTACCGCACGTCCGTCCGGAAATAAAAATGTGAGTGTTAATACCCGCACTACGATTCACCATTCATCCGCTGGCTCTCACTCTGAATTGTCTCTCGAACGGTCAAGGATAATACTTCTGAGACTGCTTGACTAGGGACGTTCGTTATACATCGTCGTCCTTAATTATCCTTCGAGTGCAATTTGCCGAGGTGCGAATCATGGCGCTACCCTAATTTACTCAAAGTTTATGGCCATAAGAAATGGATCCCGATCGGTCAAGAGGGAGAGTGGGCGGAGAATGGAAGTGGAACAGGAAGGGAAACAAGTAATACGTCCGGCGAGATCCTGTTTACCATGGGCTTCGATCCCATCTGTCTCCGGACGGCGGCCAACGTTTTCCAGGGGTGGAAGGCGGACTTTCCACGCTGGAGAAGCGACTGCCGGCAAATCGATCGAAGTTAATACGATTATGGACTCCGATCGGAGGGAAGGCGATCGCAGAGATGACGCCGGCGCGAGAAAAAGGAAAAGGATGAGAGAGACAGGGAGAGAGAGACAGAGAGAGAGAATGTTGGCCGCCCAGACGAGAACGAAGGATAAAAACCGATTGACCCCACCCCCCACCCTTCCGTCTGAGAATATTAAGCGAGCGTTAATGGAATCGAACGCAAGCTCCGCCGATTCAAAGTCTCATTTTTACAAGAGTCCTAAATCAGTCGGGCGAAGTTCATGGATCGTCAAGTATCGTCGCTCGGTGCAAAGGAGAACCTAAAAGGGCAAAAATCGCGGCCGAACGCCAGGCGAAAGGGACAAAGACGGTAAAAGTAGGAATTGAACCCGCGAACGCTGCGGCGCAGTGCTTTAACGTGATAATTCCCGTCGGATTAACGACTTTCAAGGTTCCCGAACCATGGCCACCCCTCCCACCCCCTCCTTCCAACCCCCGTCCCTTCGCCCTCTCGATACGCCGGGCTCGTTCCTATTCGAGGATCAAAGAAATTTACAGGCGCCCACGGTAATTGCCACTTTCGCGCGCTGAGAAAAATTGGACGGGATATCGCTTCCGGCCCCGGAGGCCGTATGCCGAGCTGATAAGCGTTATCGTCGCTTACGGGGGCGGCCGGGCGAGCTCAATTATTTTGCCGCCGGCTCGCCGCGCGAAATTAAAAAGAGCGAGTCCGCGCAAATATTAAGCTCCGACGATCGGAAAAATATGGACGACGGAACGAGATTCGACCGGCGGGGTGACGCGCGTCTACCTGTTACGGGAGACAGTCAGACGGTAGTCGAGGCTGCTTAGAGCTTGCGTAAAGCGGTGCGAACTTGTCCCAAGGCCACGTTTTGCCGAGCGTTTGATGTTCGCTCGCGAATCGCGACGGAAGCGACTGGGGCGGAAGCGTTCGAGGTGTCTGACGAGAGGGATGGAAAATGAGGGAGGGTGTTATAGGGGGGGTAGGCTGGCAGAGGGAGACGGGAAGAAAGACACGCCCTTTGCGAGGAGCGTTATGCCAAATTAATGCCGAGTGCTTCGATGCAATCGTCCGCGAAGATAACGAGATCGTTAATTAGCGAAGGAAATACGGCGTGAAAAGGCGGGGTGTGGACGGATGAGGGGGTGGGTGGGGAAGGGTGTACAAAGGTGCAGGAACGATGGCGACGATTGGCGAGCAGAAAAGGGCGTGCAAGGGGAGAGGGTGTAGGTAATGTACAGGCTGCGGGGTGGGCGGCGGGAAGGGGTGAGGGACACGTGACGGTAGAGGGGGGAGGGGGTGTAGAGGGGGGTGTAGAAAGAAATCGGCCGCAAGCGGGGCGCGAGGATAACGAGATCTTTAATTAGTGCGTGAAATATAGAGGGAGCGAGGTCCTGAACGGCATCCTGCGCGAGAAGGATATCGAGTTCGAAAGAGAGGAATTTTCAGCCCTTTAACAGGCAATTTGCCCTGTCTGTGCTCGTCAGATTGGAAAAACAGCTCGCAGGCAGCGCGGGCGAGCGCGGGGGTGAGTAAAGATTTTCACTACGCTACCTGCCATTTTTCTGCTCAGTCCGAATTTTTGCGTATGGGTACGTGCACGTTTTTTAAATATTGACCCTGGCCACGAAACGTTTTGCTTCGAAATGTGAGAAGAGCCACGAGCGTGGAAGTTGCCCCGGCCGAAAGTGCTTTCGTGAGATCGGCAGGTGATAAACGTATGGCCTATTAGGTCGATTAGTATGCTAAATTTCCGTACCATCGGCGCTATTAGTCCGCCATATAATATCGGGAACACGGTCCGGACCGGTATACGTTATAAATATGGATATGGCGAGATCACGACGACGTCACGGCTGGAAGACTGCGAAATAATGAGGCGGGGTCGGCCTATTAATGCGGAAAGCATGGTGGCTGGCCTAACGAAACTTTCCAAATTTACATGTCCTAAATCAGCCTAAAGCCAAAGTCCCGCGTTTATGTAGATTTCACTGAAATGTCGCCTCGGCGACTTAGCCGCGAGTTTACTTTGATCGAAGTTCATTTCGGATCATCCGCGCTCCTCTGCACAACATATACATACACATATATATCTATATACAATATAACGCATGACGGCATTAATTCAAATTTGTCGCGCAATCGCACGCTTACCTCTATCTGAGGCCGAACTTGCGCGAGCGTATTATACCTTGTGTATCCTTGGACGATAAATTTATTTCGGCCGTCTTCACGAATCAGTGAAGCAATAGCGCCAGACATAAATAATAATTTGGGCGCCGACCTGACCGTGACAGGAGAATATCATCCCGCCTAATGCGAAAAGATCGGCAACACGCGGCACGCGTCTACGCGCAGAAATATCGAATCGATTCCCGCCTTATCCCCCCCCCCCCCCCCCGACCACCCTCCACCGTCGCAACTGCGAATCCTCGCAATGGGAATTGCCCCTGCCAGAGAGGAAAACCGGCGGGAAGTGAAACAAAGTATTCTCAGACGTCATCGTGATGAAGAGGGATCGAAGAATCGTCTGCCGGCCGTGGATCGTTTGTCAAACGATCGGCGCCCCGAGAAAGTAAGAGGGTAACTTTCGCTCGGCCCTCCTCACGCGCTCATTATTTCAAATTGCCGGAAGATCGAAAATGATCGAGACTCCGCCGAAGTGCATTAAGCGATCCGCGAGCTAAACCGACGAATCCGCCTTTCGAACGCAGAAATTATCCATCTTTCCGAACAATGGTACGTCGAATCGCGCCTCTCAATTGAGACGCTGCCGGGAGCGAACGATTAGACAATCTCATCGTCTCGAATCGATCGACGAAACGCGAAGCGCAGACAGGAAGACTGGCGATAACTTCCCGCGCGGGTGTACAAAGTGGAAGTGGCGCGTTAGCTTTAATTGGCGAGCTAAAAACGTAACTGACGCTAAAGTGAATGCCGTTACGGGCGCCATCGCCGGATTTCAATCTCGACGAAGATCGGTAGTGCGAGCGGGTGCCGTTTGTCAGCGCTGAAGGTAGGTTGAAAAGGGGCGGCGAGGGGTGGCCGGACGGAGGTGGGGGAAGGGGGGAGGGGGGGCTGTAAAGATCCGCGCGGTCTTGAATCTGGCCTTTATGCGCTCTAGACAGCCGTTTATTACCTCAAAAGGTCGGACGGGAGGGGAGTTGAATACGGTTAGGGTAGTTCATTGCAGATAGTCTGGAGATGCCTATCGTTCCAGAAAAGCATCTTCCCTCCCCCTCCCTCCCACCTCCGTCCCGCACCGTCGCCCATTCGTCCAACCCTTACGCTTGCAACGATTACTCCATAACTGTCGCGTCCGCGCTCTTGATCGTTAGAGCGGACTCTTTCGACTGTGAGCGAATTCGTCGAGAGTTCCCTTTTGCCCGTTCGGTCGTGTGATGCCGACGCAAAATATTTATAGAGCGCTAATAGAGCGCCGGCTAGAGGCCTAGAGCACAGAGGGTACGTCGTTTGAATGTTGTGCATCGATGCGGCACGCGTAATGCGCGTCCACCCTCATAGACAGAGAGACTATCAAGTGCGAGATCCGTACAAGATGCCAGAAATTACTGGCTCAGATTATATTGCTTACGTCCGAGAAAACGTATAATGGCTAAACGACCGTTACGTGTGCCTCGAAATCGTTCGTCAACCGGTCATAGCATGCGGCGATACGTGTAGAACGCGAGCGCCGACAGCGTAAACGTCATATTCGCCATTATCGCTATGCACACATCTAGGACGACTTAGCTAAACCGTAGCATGGCCGAGAGTTAAAATTTACGAGCGAGGCCTCGCCAGCTTCTAATCACCGGTTATCGATTAGAGGGTGGGGTTGAGCTCGGGCGAGGGGTGGAAGGGGGGGAGGGGGCGATAATAAGCTGTCGGGCCGTATTTTTGCGCGAACGATCGAATTGGCCAAGGTGGTGTGCACGCGTGCGTCAGTGTGTGCATTTCAGGGGCCCTCGTCGAAAAGATGAACGTTCCATCAGGGCGAAACCGGCTTAAGGCGGAGATCGCGGCGGCGATACGTCAGGCTTTAATTGCCAGCTCGTCGACGACTCTCGCCGCGGTGTATTAGCCTTTCCGCCGCCTCCTAATTTCAATTATTATCCCATTCGTTATTGCCACTCGGAACGCCTCTTTTGCGGCTCGGCCGAACGAACGAATAAATCTCGCCGACCGAGCTCTCTTTCTCCCTCTCTCTCTCTCTCTCTCACTCTCTCCCTGCCGGCCCCCCGGCTCGTGCGCAGATATCTATGCATATTCCTGGCCTTTAGTGTCTTCACCGGGGTACGAAGATCCTGCCTCGATATAGGGTGGACTCGCCGAAGACGATTTCGTAATGATTTCGTAACGATTCCGTAACGATTTTCCTCCACGATTTATCAAAATGCAAAATGGCAACGATTAACCATGCCGTGAGAACAAGTTTTGCCCTAATATCCTTATCACGGTTCTGGATATCCGAAGTGGACGGGATTACACGGAAAAATGACCTAAACTCATCGCCTCCGAACACATAGCTTCCCCTTTAATCCGCTATTCATTAACGGTCTCCCGCGAACTAATCAGCTAAATCTGCGGAAAGCCGTGGGAGCATTAAGAAAATGAAACCCGGCAAGACCGCCAATAAAAATGCCGGCCAGCCCCGTGCCGGGGAGCGCGGAATATGAAATAACTTCCCTTCAATCTACAAATGACTCGACGCGAATTTTATACCCGCCGCCTCCCGCTCCTCCGCCTCGCTATTATTCGCCACGTGGCGCGGGTAGCACGCGAGGCCTCTCTTCGTACCGCTGCCGGTCGCGTACAACGTGTGATTTTGATGACGTCGAACCGGCCATTACTAACGCCCGGCCGGGCGATGCAACAGGGGGCCCGGCTCGTAAAACGCAGAGTATATCGTAACATCTTCCTTCACCCACGTACGCGTAAATCGTACGATTACGCCACCCAAGTCACCTCGACCTTTGAGCCTGATTAAAGCAAATCTCTCAACGTCGTTCGCCCCCATTCACCCCTTTCAATTACTACCCTCCCCCCGCGCGGCTTTATTTCTACAATTTCAGATCCGATCTAGCATTACGCCTATCGCGAAATTGATCTCCGGCGTGTGTTCGCGCACCTTTTAAGCGCTTGGCCGCGAACAAAAAACAGTTGCCGCCCGACGCCTCCTGGCCGTGATTAAATTGACCGAAGCTCTCGAGCCAGACGCTATTCAGTCGAACCGCTGTACTGGCGATAGGATGCTCGCATCGGGGAGGGGGGGTGGATCGTGTGTGCGTTAGCACGCGAGCGGGGGAGGATGGCGACCCCCATAAAATTCAGCCCCCGCGAGTTTCCGTACGTCTGTCACGGCGGACGAGAGGGTTACGGGAGCGAGCGGGGGCGACTGTCAGAAGAAAGAGCCTGAGGAAAAGGGCGTAGGGTGGGCAACAGACAGGCGTAACGAACAAGTGGAAACGTGAAGAGGGAGAGGGTGAAGGATAGAGAACAAGAGAGAGGCAGAGCGAGAGAGCGAGAGAGAGAGAGAGAGAGAAGGAGGAAGGGTTGAGAGGCGAGACGAGCGCAGACAGGAAGGGTTAGACAAACAAAGAGGGCGGGACGGAGAGAGGGGCGACTGTCGGAAAAGGATGAGATAAACAGCGTCGGACAGAGATGGATGGATACAATTTACCGTCGTTTAAGCGGGAACGTTTGTTAAACTGATTTTCGGCCCGGGCGACGGACAAATTTATCCGAACGATCGCGCCAATTGGCCGACCGTAACGGGCCGCACTCCCCCCCCCCCCCCCCCCCCCCTTGATCAGTTACAACTCGTAATATCTCGCAGTTTTAACGATCCGACGCCCCATACGTATAGCGGCCGCACGGTCCTATGACCCCGCGACAGTTTGTAACGCGTCCAAGTTTCAACGCTGCCCGGCCAATTACAACGAGCCCGTGCCTATAATTGCTACCGAATTTAAGGTAACAGAGTGAAACGTCGAGCCCTCGGATATACAGCGGAAAAAATCGACGGTAATAAATGAATAAATAAATGAATCAAAGCTCCGCAAATATCGCGCGCGTAACGGCCAGGTTTGAAAATGGAAATATGAACAAAAATCGGGAGGAGAATGAAAAAGGTTAACAAATTCGGAGCCCCGCCGTTCGTTCCTATGGAGTTTGGGGACGAGATGAGCGAAAAACGGGAAAACTGGCTGAAAACGGAGAGTCTATAGCTGACGATAAGCGGATGGGGCAGGATATCGGGTAGGGTAGGAGCACGGAGGGGGGGGGGGGGGTGTCAGAAGGGTGGCTCTCTCAAGAGGCTCCAGAGAGTGGACTCGGCCCTCGGGCCGGAGATCGCTCTCGGGAGCGAGCCCTCTCGCACCCTCCCGCACCCTCCCGCACCCTCTCGCACCCTCTCGGCAGGGGTGAAAAATATTAAAAACGATAAAGAACGCGCGTCGTTATTGTCGTCAGGCGAACGGGGGGTGAGCGTGCCTCGACGATGTCTGGCCCGGACGATTTTCTTCGGGAAATTAAAGGACGACGCGCACAATGCGTCCTTCGATATAAATTGTTTACCTACGAGCGTCGTTATTGCGGCCATGCATCGGCGTCGGCGACCTTTGTTCGCCACGCAGGGGGAAAGAAGGCGCGCACGGGGGCGAACGAGGGAAGGCAGGGTACATGCTACAGGGTGGACTAAAGTGAACGGGCGTCGGGGCCGTTTTTCACGAAACGATGTGTGCGCCGATTTACGCGTTAATAGACAGCCCGAGGCATCGGGGCCCATGGCGGAAATTCGAAGAGGCCAGGTGGCGGCGAGAAGGGTTAGGAGGGGATGGGCGACGAAGAATTATGATGAAGCAGGGCGGGCGTGGCGACGTTTTAATATAGTTTCACCGGCGCTATTTATCGAACGATATTCTTTCGGCCCGGGACGAAATTAGCTCCGGACGCTAACGACCGGAGCGTAAGGTGACCGATGCTGCTATAATTACATGAGTTTCGCGGAGGAATACCGAGAGAGGGAGCGAGCTAGGAAGGTGTCATAGGTAAAGATTCGTATATTCGTAGATTGTCGAATATAACCAGGAAGGACAGTGGATAACGACGCTGACTGTCAGCCAGAATTGTTAGACGCCGTCAGAAAAGGCCCTAATAAAATGTACGCTACAATTAAATAAACCTGTCTATAAGCGCGTTCTATCTTCGTACCGAGGAATATGAGTAGTATAATGGGTCATGGGTCCAAAGTGCGATACGTCTAAACAGTGTCAGCTAAGGGCACAGACCGACTCCTGACAAAGGTCCATCCTCCCACATGACCCCATTGTCTTTCGGCCCTACGGCCGACCAATTCGGGACAAAGCGCCCTGGCGACACGAAGTCGCCCACAGAGTGAACCTGAAGCTACAATTCCGCTGCGAGATCATAGCGGGATCGCACCTTGTCCCAGGCAAGCGTACCGTAATTGACGTAGCCGTGGGGCGTGCGTCAATTTGGCAAACTCTCCCGCTCCTCCGCGAAAACGACACGTTTCGCGGGAAAAGAGTGTAGCAAGTGCCAGTGACGTCGAATATCCCGAGCCACCGGGAGTCTTTATTAAAAAACTCCTCCGCACCCTGACACCCCTCTGCCCTCCAGCCCACTCGACCCCGGCACTTTTAATGAACGCAGCGCCCTCCGTAACTTCGTCACGCGCCAACTCGCTCATGCAGATTGACAAACATCGATCAAGCCGGCCGATTGATCGATCAAACGAGTCGCGAACCGAGCGCGTGCGCAGACACCGTGGACGAGTCCTGGGCCGTCGTAAAATTATTATCAGCCGTAGTCGGGGCCGGTTATGGTTAATCGAGGCTGCCGGGCATATTAATTCTTTAAAGCGACTCGATAGGTTTAAAATCGTTAGCTCGGATCGTTTCCACCGGCGTTCCGAGCGGGAAAAGCGAATTGGGAGCCGAGCGGAATGGGGAGGGTGGGAATGGAAAAAAGAAAGGGTGGAAGTTTAAACAAGGTTTGCCGGGCGCTTAATATTGGCCTAAGCGCGAGCTAGTCGAGTTTCGAAGTTTCAGGGCGAGAAGGGCTGGTGGGCGACTATGTTCGATATTTCCTGTTCCCCTATCTGCTTCCTGCCTCGGTTCCCCATTCATCGGCTACTGCCCCCGTCGGGGAGCACCCCTCTGGCCACCCTCAGACCGCCTTAGTCCCTGCCTCGAGAGAGGGCCAGCGGATACTTTGTTCCGCAGTACAAATTTGCTCGCCGGCGAATTGAATACTTGATTTCCAATTTCCCGCGAAATCGGCGGGGCCCTTCTCGCGTCGTTCGCGATGCCGAAAGGATCGCGAGCTTGTCTCCCACGAGTCCTTTCAATGCCACCGGTTCCCCTCCAACCCCCTCCGACTCCCACCGATTCCTCGCTAACGACGCGTCCCATTCTTCGAACGCTTTGTTACCCCGGCCTGAAACGACGAATTCCCGGCTATTAAAACCACTGAATAGAATCAATTTTATTCCCCGGCCGAGACGCAATCAGTATACGTATGCAGCCTTGAAGTCTATTTCGAATGCGAAGCTGCGACAGGGCAATATTAATGTGTACTTGGAACGTCAGAGAGATCCCTTTTTAATTGATGCCTAAACGCGGGTCTAATGACAAAATCATAGAGTCCGACGTCAGCCTTTGCCGAGCACTTCAAATTTCATGCCAATTAAACCTGCGAAACGAGTCAATATTAACCGGCAAAACGAAAAGCGTGGGCCGCAAACAGGGCCGGCCGACGGCATTATCGCTTAGAGAATTTCATTTACAGTTCGGCGACCGACTTGATTGGCCTCTTCCGCTTCTAACATCGCGGCGAACTAGAGAGAAAGGCGAACTGGGGTGGGGTAGGAGAGCATAGGGGCGAGTGAGCAAACGAGAGAGAGAGAGAGAGAAAGAGAGAGAGAGAGAGAGAGAGAGAGAAAGAGAGAGAGAGAGAGAGAGAGAGAGACAGGTGGGAGGCTCGAATTTGGCACGAACCGTGGATCAGAATTAAATTGAGTTCCGCGCGGAACGGATATGCGAGATTACCGGTGTAAGCCAAGCAGAAGGCGGGGCTCCTCGGGTTAAATTAGAAAGGAAGCTTTGCGGCACCAGGATCGAGAGCCTGCCGCCGGGCAGGACGAGCAGGACGCGGCGGGACGCGGCGGGACGCGGCGGGACGCGGCGGGACGCGGCGGGAGGAATCAATGTTCAATTCACGTGTGCTGATCTGTTTCGTCGTAAGTCCGAAATAAACTTTCCCGGCCGATAACGCGAGTGAAGAAGCTTGGCCGAATCGCACCGCCTACTCTTCGACTATCCTAACCTGCCCGTTGGCAAACGTTCTTTACCCATTCGCCGCCTGTCAGCCGCGATCAATCATCTTCCGCTTTATTAGCCGCCGTTTAGGACCCCGGCGACCCGGCTGCATCGATAATTTCGGCAGTAAAGTTCCGTTATTTATGTATCGTAAACGGGTCCCTCTCCTCTACCGGTAGTTCGTCGTAAATAAAAAGGATTATCTGTTATGGCTGAACGATGTAGCGCGTCGGGAGAGCTTCTTGAAGAGATAAAAGTAAGCAGTGACTCAGCTGGATCGTAAGACGTTCATCGATCATCGGTAAGTACGTGGCGCGAGGCGGTTGGGGAAAAAAGGAGAGTCCAGATTCTCACAACCCTCACCCCCTCACCCTCCTCCCCCTTCCCCCCTCGCCACCCTTCACAGGTCGCATTCCGCGGACCATGGTAACGACATTTGCGATCATACGTGTCCTGAAAGGACCCTCGAGGCCGTTAAAGGCTCTCCTTCCTTTGAATGCCGGCGCGGCCTGTAGTGACCCTCGATCGGCTTTTTTTACTCCCACTCGTCGGAATCCGAATGTTCCACATCCTCCGCGGAGAGAGCCTTCCCAAGAGGAACGACGGCCACTTTTATTCGAGGATCACTGAAGGATTTTTCAGTGGACCCTTTCTCTCCGCACCTGTCGCCCTTTCCTCAGCGAGCGAGAGGACGGAAAAGAACATCGGGGAGGAAGGAGGGACGAAGGAGGGACGAAGGAGTGAAAGAGTATAAGAGAGACGGATAGATAGAGAGAGAGGGAGAGAGAGAGAGAGAAAGAGAGGCAAGGTGGAAACGGGAAGACAGAAGTGAGCGAATTTCGTTTACTTCGTCCTTTCGTTTATTTCGTCCTTTCAGCGGGGCCGGCTCAAAGGAGGACCTCCTTCGAAAATGGAGAGCACGCGATGGTCGGAATTTAATTTGACGCCGAGGCACCGGAACGGACTGTTATCGTCTTAAGAGCCGACGGAATAAGGCATGTCGCGTGTATGAGTATGTGAAGGAGACCGTCCGCGTCCGTGTACGCTACCGGCGGCCTTCCATGCCCGGGAACGTTGAACTCTTCTTCGGAATTTATGCTTTCGTCGAATTTAAGTCCTCCTCGCTCGAGGCCGAACATTGAACGCCCGGCCAAAACGGCATACACGAGCGCATTGATGCACGGTACACACATATATACGTACATAGACGCGTATATACGCTATCCCATAACGAATACGCTATCCCTCGCCGAGTCCGTTCGCAGTCGGGAAAAGGAGCGTTAATACACAATGCGAAATAATTCACCGTGGCGTCGGGCAGGGTCTTCCCGATAATAATAATTAACCGACGATCAATTCGAAATATTTGGTAAAATTAGCCCCGCGGATATTTATCGGTCGCCCGTCCGTCAATCGCGACCCCAGGCCGCGTCACCGTTTTTCAACGGCTCCCCCCGCCGCCGCCGCCGCCGTCCGCATAATCAAATGTCAATGCGCGTCGACGTTAACCCGGCCCGATCAAAGCGCGTATTTGTCCCATTCCCGTCGGCTTGTTTATTCGTTTTCATTGCCCCGTCGACGAGCAAACGAATCTCCAGGCCCGACGACCGGTAAAACTTCCCTCAAAGGATAGCAGGACGCGGCTGGGGGTAGAAGAGGGGGTGCGGGGGGCAGTCGCGGTTGGAATTTAATCGCGAGCATCCCGCGAAGGAGCAACTCGATGGATGAGACGAAAGCTCGAGCAACCTTGGCGAGGCTTATTAGCTACCTATTCAAAGAGCGACGAGGACGAACTTGCGGGTTGCGGTGAAAATTTAAATACGACGGGCAGATGACGCGCGGTGAAATCCGATACTCGACCCGAAATCGTTGCCCTCCCCTCTATACGAAGGAGAGATCCGGCAATTAATTCGTCGAAAGGCATCCTGTTGCTTCGCCGATAGACGAACGCGGGCGGTGCGTATATTTTCATAATTTTCGTGCTACGTTTTTCTGACGCGACCGACACTTTGAGGCACGATCTTTCTCTCATCTTCTCGCTGTACCTCAGTTTTTTGAGTCGCACATTTCTGCATCACGTTTATCAAATCATCTCACCCGCGGTTATGAAAGGAAAAAGAGCGTGAGAGAGGGCGCAGGGGAGGAGGTGGCTTGGGAAATGGACGATGCTCGAAAAGGAAAGAGAAAGATATTCGAATACGTTGCGCAAACAGCGCTTTAACCCTCCTCGGCACATTAACTCCGCGATACTCGACAAATCATTGTTTCGAACAATGCCTTACCCGGGCGAAGATTATTTCGCACAACGCGCGCGCGCACATTACCGGCGAACGGCACCGACGGAATATTCCAAATTGCTCGCCGCGCGAGTGGGTTAATCAAAATCATTATTCGAAAATTATTTATTCCCCGTCCGCTAAAATAAACTTACTTTACCTCCCGAATTGTTCGATCGAACAAATAATAATGCATTAAATGAATAATGTAACGTTCCGTCTGGTGGAAGTTCTCGCTACTCGGTGTAAAATAAAAATTGGCCGATTCCGACGGCGCAGCCTTCCTGCGGAGGGAGTTGAGCGTGGCAAGCGGACGGATCTGGCCTGGTAGCTGGGTATGAGACGGAGGGGGGAGGGGCAACAAAGTGACAGGAAGGCGACACGGCTTCGGGGGAAAACAGACGGGGCCGCGCGCGGTTTGTCGCGAACGGGGAAGGACGAAATCTCGGCTGCCACTTTCGAGTCGTTAAGATTTAACGCCGCGTTGGCACCGAATTAAGCCACCCTCCTCCCTCCCTCCTCGCCCCCACCTCCTCCTCACCATGCCACGAAACTCCGCCCCGCTTATCGTCCTCGATTTCTCTCGCGCCCGTTCGCATTTAATGCCGCGAGGTCCTTCGGCGAACGACAAGCCGAGGTCGCTCTTAATTTTACCTTCATGGAAACGTTGCCTGAGAAGCTTGCCTAATAACGGGCGTGATGGATGCCACCTTTTTTCCCCGTTGTTTCAGCAGCTGACACGGGGGTAAGGACAAAATTGTTTAACTACGTTCGAGGTAGACAATTTCTATTTGAAAAGTCCTTAGAATATCAGATGCAGGCAATTTGTTAAAAATGGATGAAAAATATATATAGCTCATTTGTTGAATGTTTCAGTGGTTGATGCGAGAGTCAATGAGCTTATTGGAAAATTCTAATAATAATCAATCAAGCAACATCCATCTAATCCGGTAATAGACAAAAAAATATACCGTCTACGTCTATCAGCGCGTCCAGCAGTATTTGCAAATTACCGTCTGAATTAATCTCCGTCCAACAATTCCAAACTGCAGACTTCTGGAACGCGTCACTAAATTAGGCTCCTCCCTAACCGTCTCACCCCACTATGGACAGTCCAGTTTGAATGGTCAACCCCCGAGTCACTGTCTTATATTCTAACTCGACCGCTAACTCCTCTAAGTTCGGAAGGGGGCGGGGGCGGGGGGGGGGGGGCTGGCTCACAATACACGCTCGCTGATAACGTAGAATGAATAGGCCAGGGTTTCTCAGTCGGGATAGAAAGCGAGGGTCAATTTCCCACGGCAAAATCCAAACTTCCCGGAGTGCTTGATAAGGCCTAGAATTCGATTGCGATCGACGGGAGGCAATTAAGGATTTGGGACACCCGGGGAGTCACGGGTAATAGCATGTTCTTAAATTAAGCCTCCCATTTGACGCGGGCTCGAATGCTTATTTAATAAGCTCGTTACCGAAGGGGTGGCCTAACAAAAGCCACCCCGCCTAGGCCACCCTCCAAACCCCCCCCCCCCTCTCGCCGCTACCGAACTTTGAGAATCCCTGGTTATAGATTACCGAGTCTATTCCGCTATAGATTCTGTACATTGTAGACTCTGCGCAGGGGGTGTGGTCCAAACCCATTCTGACCACTTTGCATACGTTACACCCTCTATACACACCGAGCCCACTCCTGCAATGTTAACAATAGTTGACGAAGGTGACTCCGTCTACCGGCGGCAAGACGCGAATTACAATTTTGAAAATGTAATACCCCACCCAGTCCGCGGGCCGTATCCCGCTGTACATTGTCAAACATGCCAACTTCTAATGAAGCAATCTGTCGGGAGCGGACGGAAAACAAACGAAACTATCGTCGTCGCGCGTATGTGTATAGGGCCGCATTGAGATTTCAGCAGCAGGAAGGAAGTCAGGCGGGGGAGGGGGGTAGACGTCAAACGACGAGGAGGAAGACGTAAAAGGCGCCCCGGTTTTCTTTCCGCCCCTCAAGAGTACGAGGGCGGCCAGGGGGGGAGGGGGGCGGAGAGGAGGGAAGGCAGAGAGGGATGAGGTGGCTCGAGGGTGGGGAAAAGAAAGGGGAAGGAAGACGTGCCTCTCCTCTCTATCGCGTCACGGCTGGCTGAAGTATCGAAGGGAGGAGAACGGGCGACTACAAATCTCGTTAGACCGGAAGTTCGGGGCGAGAGTGGGTGCGAGATTCGTGAAAGCTTTACGGCGGCGGCGGCGGCGGCAGCGTTCCGGGGGTGTGGGCAAGAAAAAATGCCGCGCACTTTGTCTAAGCCCCTAAAGCTCACATTAGACGATCAAAGTGACGCCGCGTAGGGACGACCGAAAGTTTCATCCTTCGCGAGTCGATTTTTTCTCCCTCCTCCTCCGCCTCATCATCTTCTCTCCTCCTCCATCCCTCTCCTTCTCTATCTCTCGTTCGCTCTCGAGCCCGTTCCAGCCTCGGGCGCTCTCCTCCCTCTCCGAAGCGCGAGCTTCGTCACGGAGTTAACGAGAGGCTCAAACGATTTTTCGTTTGACGTACGACTTAAACGTGAGCGGATCCTCGACTATGCGCCGCGAATTCGAGGCCGCGAAACGAAAACGCCTTTGTTCGCTCGGATAAGAAGCGTTTTAGGGAGTAAAACGGAAAATGTTTTGAGAGCATGGGCACGTACGACTTCTGCTCTACGCAAGCCTGGCGGATAAAAATATACAAGCCACGATGCTTAGACTTACGATGCGCAAGGCTCGATGGCAATTTACACTGATTTACCGTGGCAATTTCTAATGAACTGGTTATTGACAATACTTTCTGTTAAAACTC